>CM057449.1:934427500-935767500 GCA_016271365.2 Neoceratodus forsteri | reverse complement strand
CCTACACCATCTTGAACCAAGACAATGACCACGGGGGCATCAGAACTGACAAGTTGCCCCCTCCAAGCCACATGGTTTGCCCTTTGGATAACAACTGGGAAATCTATAAATGGTTAGCCAGTTGCTGCTCCAACCACTCCAACATGAACAGTCCCAACAGGTCATTTTTGCTATGTTCCAGCATGCCCACAACATGCAAACTTAGCCGCCTGGTTTTGTTTTCCTAGTGTCTCTAGATGGGATCTTTTTTCCCCAAACTATTTTTATCCTTCTGTGGTGGGTCAACTACTGTGTCCACTGAGCCTACCGAGCTCGGGGTCCTTCGGGGACTAATAGCACCATGCACGCCCCAGAGTCGGTCCAAGGGCTTCATCCTCATAGGCCCCATGATTTCCTCTGTTACTACCTGGAAGCCCCAGAAGAGGTGGTGCATGCACGTGGAAGTGCAGATGCACACCGCAGATCCAGACTGGGTCCCTTCCGCCCTTCCTGTCGACCTAGTGTCAGCGCTTCTCAGGAGTGGCACCATCCCCTGGCCTCCACCAGGGGGCAGCCAAGCTCTGAGAGAGCTGGAGAACTCCTCCTGAGGTGGGGAGCTGTTAGCCGGCAGCAACTCACATCTTCACCCCCCGCCAGCCTCCGATGACCCTGGCTCATTCTCGAACCCGGGTTACTGGCGTGGCATGAGGTATGGTGTTCAGCGCCTCAGCCCTCAGCACCACTGGACTGGCTATTCTAGATGGGATCTGAGATGTGTATTCTCTTTAATCATATTAACAGTAGCCCCAATAGCGACCTCAGAGTACTTATGTGTCTCGACAGATTCAGTTTTAACAAACTGGATATCAATTTCTAGTATGGTGACTCTTGTGATCAGTAAATCAAATTTCTCTGCCAAGCCTGACACTGTGGTGATCAGGCAGTTTATTCTGAAGCCAAGGCTTTGCAATGTTTCTTCACCTTCTTCGTCACCTTCATGCACTACTTGGCCCTGAGCAGACCTCGTGGCTGGGGGTCCAGAAATATTTTTATTTTTTGCTCCCTCCTGCTGCTATTTATCTTTTTAGCATTCCCCATCATTAATCAGCAAAGCTTCTGATAGTGTAAAAATGCTGTTTCTTATGTCAGAGCACCCGAAAAAGCAGTTTTAAATGGATATTTATAAATACAAAATGCAGAGCATTAGTTTCAGATGTCCATACAGCAGCCCAGGCCTTACCTATTAAATTAATGCATTTTAAAATTTAAAATGGGAGGCAGTATAGCATAGTGGTGACAAGCACTGAGCTGCAAACCTGGGGACCTGGGTTTGAATCTCACAGCACTAGTTGCATACTGTATGACCATGAGCAAGTTACTTAACTTCCCTGTGCTCCCAACCTGCACCAAGAGATAAGCCTCAGCATAGAAGACCTTTCCTGGATAAAAATTTTAAAATGAATTAAAAAAATAGTCCTGTCATGCCCCAGGAAAATTTCCTAATGTTCTTAGAATCTTAATAAAACATACTAAAATTTCAAAAGCACATTATTTTACTATAGTGATTAAAAATAACCAATTAAATAAAATAACCAGATAAGAATAGTCTGGACAAAAGCTGAAAGAAACATACAAAAGTGAGCCATCTGGCAAGTGCAGTGATAGAGCTGCTGCTTTTCATCCGGATGACAAAGGTTCACACCCCGAATCTGGGACATCTGGTGCTGACTGGTGAGGTGGGGTTCTGGTATCTATATGGACGCCTCCTGTCTGGGAGGGAGAGTACCTACTTCTGCTGCATGGCTGCCACCTTGTGGCCCAGTGGGAGGGCACGTCATGTGGGAAAGAACAAGTTGGTCCCTCTGGAATGGCCTTACATTGGCACACACCCACTTGTGTGGTGAGTGTCATGAAGGCATCAACATGCCCAGAGTGGGGCTGGCAGGGGGGTTACAAAGGTGTGGTGGGTCTCACCTGTCCTTCTGATGGCCCTGATAGGTGCTCTGCAGGGTCACTTTTCAGGACCATGTTCTGTGGAGGGATAAAAGAAGACTTGGAGAGGCGATACCTCAGCAGCATTAGACAGATAAAGCTGCCTGACCCCCTCCTTGTCACAATAGGGCCCTTCCAGTTCCCCCTGGTCCTCAGCGGCTTCTCCATTGAGGCCTTGACTGTTGAGCGAAGTATCCACTCCTGGCTTAGAAAACCAGGGGATTCCCAAAGGGGAAAAGCTGTGGGTTATGGCTGAAAATTCCAGTAAAGATGTCTAGCAGAGGCTGTTGGTGAGTTGGAATATCTATGGTGGGTAGAAGGGTTTGACTGGGTGAAAGGAGGACCTGGCAGCTGGTGAGGAGAAATGGAGGCAAAAATTAAAAGTGAAGAAAGAAACAGAATGTGATGGCAGAAAAAGACCCAGTGGCTAGTCCAATCTGTCACTGTACCTAACTGCACTGTGAAGGCCTTAGTTGCTACCTGCCCACTTATGTCTCCCTCTTCTGTTTTACTATGGTCATGTGCCTGTCCTTACCTATCCTCCCCTAACTCACTGATTTAGTCTGCACCACCTCCTCAAGCAGTTACTTCTACAGTACATGTCACATAAAACTGTTCCACCAATGAGGTGGTTTAGCATTTTTTTTACAGTTGGTAATGCATTGACAACTCATATTGCATTGCTTTTCAATGTTTAACCAGCCCAAGAGCAATATTAATAAAATATTTTTTGCCACTCAATTGAAATGCATCGACAGTCCGGTCACAATGCAATGCAAAACTGAGTTTTAAATCTAAAGAAACAGTTTGTGCAGGGCTTTGTACTGGATCCAGTAACACTTATGCAACTCAGTAGGAAATGTTAAAACAATGATTGGATGATTGGAGGAACAGTTTAATGTGATTTGTACTGTACATATGTCCTAATCTTTTGGTGAAAAACTGCTTGAGGAGATCGTTCTTGAATCTTCCTCCTGCCATTTTATTTATTTATTTTTTTTGGTATTTTATGCTCCTGCTCCATGGCCCTCTCATTCTGGGGGAGTCCCAGCCCCATCACACCAACATCTACCATCCGGTACCAGCTGTATACCTTCAGGGCTTGCCCCCCCTTGGCAGGGTCAGCAGGGGGGCCCACCCCCACCAAGAACAGATCCAGTGTGCAGGTGCAGTGGCTAGTCAGGAGTGGGGCTTGCGCACACCCCCTTCATCTGCCGTGATCGATTTCTCTCTACTTGTTCCCCATTCTGAGAGCGGAGTGTGCAATGATGCCTGTGATGACAATTTGCATGCTCCCACACATGCCTGGTGAAGCATCTGCCCCGCTGCTAACCCACATATCTGCAGCTTTGGTGTGCCAGCCTCCAGCCACCGCAAGGGGCCAGGCAAGCACTGACCACTAATCGCCCGCTCCCCAGAGAAGGAGAGCTGTCTGAAGATGCTCAATCCTTCTCCTACCCTGCTGATCCTCAGCAGCCCTTGCTCATTCCTGAACACAGATCGCAGTTGTGGCACTAGATGTGGCACCCAGCACCTCAACCCTCAGTGCCACCAGGCTGACACTTCCTCCTGCCATTTTCAATGAATTCCTGCCTCATTACCTGTGCTATTGCTTCAGGTTAAAATGCCTCTGAAACCCATCCTATTAATCCCAGCTCAATACTTGTAAGTTTTTGTCATGTTGCCCTCTCCCTCCTGGTCTCCAGTGTGTAGATATCAAAGACTTGCAACCTCTCTTCAAATGCTTTCACTATTTTCTGAATCAGTTTTTCAGAAATGTTTACAACATGAGGTTGATTGTGCCATCATTTCCTAAACAGTAAATACAGATACAAACTAAGCACAAACACACAAGAAATAATGCATCACTCTTACACAGAAAAACAAATCTCAAAGTAATTTTAGGAGTTTTAGGCCTACTGAATTAAAATGAAACCAGATTCTGTTCTCAGTAATTTTGGAGTAGAAACGAAGTCCTGGAAAGAGGGTAGGAGGCATTGGGGGAGTGGCAAGGAATAGTGAATGGACTTCAGAACATGCTGAAGAACCCAGAAGTGCTATCAGTGCAGGGATGTTATGACATTCCACATAATTTCATTCCATTGGAGTTTCAACATTCTGCAAAGCCCTATTGAAACTACTTAACGTATAGTCGTACTAGACTGGTGAAGGCCTAGGCAGGAACCGGGCAATCTTGATGAACCAAAATTACTTTTCTGTCCCTAAATATCTATGTGTTTATTAATCTTTGTATCAAATAGCTTACAGATATAAACATGGCAAGAGAGAGTTAGAGAGAGAAAGAGAGAGAGAGAGACAGAGGCAGAGACACAGAACACTGATGAGATGACAATCGGGTAGAATCTGTGGTGATGCTGTAGGTAGGGAAAAATGAGCAGACTGAGTGGGCCAAACCATTGTTCTCTGCAGTAAATTCTATGTTTCTATATTTCTACTAAGAAAGTGAGATGAAAAGGAAACAAATACCAATGGGGGAGACAGAGAGAGAGAGAGGAGGGAGGAGAGAGAGAAAAGAGAGGGGGAAGAGTGAGAAAGAGGGTGTGACAGAACTTGGTCTTCAAGGGTGTAACAAAGGAAACAGACAGCAGAAATTAATGTAATATATTTAGATTACAGTAAAGCATTCATTTATTTAGTTTTTGATTACTGGGTAAGTGCGCTAGACAAGAGTATTGCCTATATTCTGGCATGACCCGGGAGAGTTACACAACAAAGAATCAGGTACAAACATGAGTAACATTGTTCATGGCACAGCGTGAGGGAGCACAAAAAACATAGCAATGCTTACAGACTAAGAGCAAGTCAAATTTTACAAAGCCAAACAGACCAAGTTAACTAACTGCCTGCATTAGACATTATGAAAAATAATAACAGTAATCAGGTAGGTATATAAAAAAAA
This sequence comes from Neoceratodus forsteri, assembly GCA_016271365.2. NCBI lineage: Eukaryota > Metazoa > Chordata > Ceratodontiformes > Ceratodontidae > Neoceratodus > Neoceratodus forsteri. The sequence goes on along the minus strand of CM057449.1, from coordinate 935,762,609 downwards.
CAATAAACATTTATAACAATAGGGTAAGTGAGGAAAGTAGTACTGGTGAGAGTCAAAAGTGAGGAGACAGTAAGTGCCGTAATACTGAGGAACACCTAGCCGATTGACCTGATTCTTCATGAGAAGTTGCCTCTGAAGTTGAGAAATTTGGGAATTACTGCAAATAGAAAAAGACAATTAGATTTTTATTTGCAGAATTAGCCACTGCTAAGTAATTAAAGTCACAAATTGTAGTGAGAATAAAATAATGTGACCTCCTGGGAATTGAACCCAGGCCCCCAGAATACCATGACAGTGCTGTAACCACTGAGCTACAGACTCACATGTTTGGCCCTGGGGTTCAAAGACATGGAAATATGGGACAATGGATTGAGATGAGTTGGTGCAATAGACATTTTGGATAATATTGTATAGGACAACTACAGACCGGAAGAAAGTCACCAGTTTTCTTTCCTAATGGTCTTTGTTGTGAATTGTATTGATAACTTGGAGCCAGGAAACTCAAGTAAGACAATGAATTTGTGGATGACACAAAGCTAATGAGAGTGGTACACTCTAGGGGGATAGGAAGACAGTCTGCAAAGTGACTTAAGTGCACTGGGGATGTAGCCAGCAAGTGGTAAATGAAATTTAATGTACTGTGGATAAGTCTAAAGTCCTTTAGTTAGGCCCAAAGATTTCCAGTCAGGTGTATTACAGTAAGTAAACAATAAGCAACGAAAAGCAATAGACTAAGCCATAGTGGTACTCACTGATAGAACACTGAAGCTGTCACAACAATGTGTAAAGGCAAATTGACAGATGGGTTGTAGTAAAAAGGGCACAATATGCCAAGAGTATGATGGGATTATGCCCATTTTAAAGGGCACTGGCAATGTCATGCTTGGAGTACTACATAAAACTCTGGTCACCACAGTACCAAAAGGACACTGGAGTAATCATGAGGGTGCACAAGACAGGAATTAAAATGATCAATGGGATGAAGTGGTTACTCTATGGCATGTTTTCCTCAAAGAAAAAGAAAGTTAGGAGGAAATAATTCAGTTTTTAAATTTTAACATGATTAGACAGAAGATGCTTCCACCTTGTTCATGGCAGTGGAAAAATGGTAAGGCATATCCAATGTTAAAGGTGGGATAGAGACTGATTTATTTTTACGCTGAGAGTGGTACTATAACCCTATGAGCTCCCAAAAGAAATGATGCAAGAGGGGAATAGTGAATCTTTTAAACTGAGATTGGATCAGTTTCTTATAAAGAGTAATGGTTCATGAATGGGAGGCCATGCCAGACGAACCTAACTGAGTTCTTCAGTTGGGTGACACAGGTGATGGATCAGGGAAGGGTGGTGGACATGGCCTAACTGGACTTTGGTTAGGCCTTCAACACCGTCACTCACAGAAGGCTAGTAAATAAACCCAGAAGCTTAGAGGAGGGTAGGAAAATAACTAGGTGGGTGGAAAACTGGTTGACGGGAAGAAGACAGAGTGGTGGTTAATGAGGTGCACTCCAGGGTAAGGAGGGTGATGAGTGGGATGCCCGAGGGGTCAGTGCTGGGACCCTTCCTTTTTAATATCTACATCAGTGACATATCAGAAGGACTAGAGGGAAGGATGTGCTTATTCACCGATGATACAAAAATCTGTGGTAGAGTGGACACCCTGGGGTAGTAGAGGCCATGAGGCAGAACCTGAAGATTCTAGAGGAGTGGTCGGAAACTTGGCAACTGAAATTCAATGCCAAAAAGTGCTCAGTAGTGCACTTGTGGCACAAAAACCCACACGCAGCGTAGACTGTTTTGAGGGGGGGAGGAAATCAAGAAAACAGAGCCGGAGCGGGATCTGGAAATTATAATATCAAGCATCCTTATGCTAGGTAACAAATGCAGCAAGGCAGTGGGGAAGGCTAATGGGATGTTGGCATGAATTGGGCAGGGCATTACAAGTAAAAGGAGGGAGGTACTAATGCCTCTTTACAAAGCCTTGGTGAGGCCATGCCTGACACCTGCCAAAATGGTGCATGGCATACAGGGGAAACCTATATGAGCAGAGGTGCAAGGAGTTAGATCTGCACACAATGGAGATTAGAAGGGAGAGAGATGACATGATAGAAACTTTTAAGTATGTGAAGAGGCTCAATAAAGTGAAGGAGGATAGCTTACTCAAAAGAAGGGAAGGGGTTATAACTAGAGGACATAGCCTAAGACTAGATGGAGGAAGGTTCAGGGGCAATGTGAAGGGGAAATTCTTCATGGAGAGAGTGGTGGAGCCCTGGAACAGACTTCTGGAGGAGGTGGTGGCGGCTTAAATGGTGGTGGGATTCAAGAAGGCATGGGACAGTCATATGGGGTTGAGACGTTTTGGAGGGGAATTGGGGAATAGTGCAGGGGGAGACGAGTAAAGGGAGGAGAAGGGGGAGACTCAATGGGCTGAAAGGTTTCTTTTCTGCCATCAAGATTCTATGATTCTAATGGATATAGCATGTCATCTGATAGGGAAAGGAGGGTCATGAAGACTATTTGTTTGTTTGTTTATGCTTTTCCAGTACAGGCACTATTATCCCGGTGTGCCTTTCTGCCTCATCACCCAGCATCCCATGTACTTAACTGGACCTACATTCGACTCCCATGCCCCCCCCCCATGGCAGAGTAGGCTGGCCCCCTCATACATGCCAGAGAATGGATCTGGTTTATGGAGTGAGAGCTCTATCACTGGTGGGGGCCTGGGAGGGGGTCAGATCTCTCATCATTGCTCTGTGCTGGATTTTCTCTCTTGGTGTTCTCCCCTGGGTGGGGCAGCTTTTGGGTGGCATGCAAGCTAGCACACAAACATGGAGTGGGTCACCCACTCAGTAAGTCTTTCTGAGCACACTGCTATCTGTGGTCACCCAGCAACCCAGGTTTTGTCATAAACCCTGGTCAGCTGTGATACAGCAGATGTGATGCCCAGTGCCTCACCCCTCCACACCACTGGGCCAGCCCTTGAAGAGCATTCTTTATGGAAGAATCAGTGTGCCCAAGAGGAAATAGCAACTTATTGAACCTTAGGTACCCAGAGGTTTTTATCACTGGTCATTTTCCCCACAGTAGTGCCAAAGTCCATAAAAAATATTTGAGGTACTTCCCGTTAACAAAGGCTACAGGTTTTTCACGTTACTGAATACTGCAACTGCCTGGATGGTAGGATAGAAACATGATAGACCCATGCTCTTCTTTTGCCTAGTATTTCCCATGATCCAGAAAGCAAAAGAGCAGAAAAAATGTGACCACAGAGAAAGTTTGGAGATGTGGAAGAAGAAAGGTCACTGAACTACCAATGGTAAGTCAAGAAATTACTAATCATCATTATTTCATTACTAACAAAAAAATAAATAAACATTAGTCTTTGCTAATCAATGTTCAGAAAGAAATGCTTGCTTTGTTTTAGCTGCTACACTACAGATACTCATGCTTAATTAGGTCTGGATGCCAATAGGCATCCCTGAAACTCACATCGTTAAAACATTTTCTTCAGTGTAATGTGTCAGACTTGCCACTATAGATTCCCAAGCAGAGCTCTGCTGTTAAAAAAGCCAGAGGATTAATTTCAAAATCTGTAAGTAAACGTTCTGTTTGGCATAATGCTAGTCAAAATGTCAAAACACTGATATAAGGAGAAAGACAGATTTGTGCAAACACAAAATGATTTTTTGTAGATATACATATATCAAGTTGTACATATATACTGTACAGTTTAAAACATGCAGCTCACCAAGAACAGGTGCATAATGTAGATGTACAGTAGGAGACACACAGTCCAGTGTATAGTTCTGAAAATATCCTTGTCACGCAGCATGCAGCTTTCTGACAAGAATATCTAGGGCTGGGTTTTCTTAAGTCTGGACACGGTATTTGCAGCACTAGTTTTGCAATATTTTTGCCACAGTTGAATCACTTTGTTTGCATCTGAATGTTTGCACCTGATATCAAACATTCTGATGCATTTATGATACCTTTCTTACCTTATGGCACCAACATAATGCATGCATCAGAATTTTGATGCATGTGTAATTTTTTGATGCAAATTTTCTGGTAACTGCATTAAGACATTAGATCACTTTTTTTTGTGGTCTAACAGTTGAAGTAATTACCACAGAAGAAACGCTGACAGGAACACCACAGTGTACACCATTGACAACAATGCCAAAATCTTTGCCCCCACCCCACCAACTAAAGTAACCAACTCCGATGGGGGTGTGGACCCAGAGGAAAAAGGAAAAGTCAGGATCTGGAAACTTAGTTTTAAAAAAAAAACAGCTCAGGAGACAGGGAAACAACCCCAATCTCCGGGTCTTCACTGCAACAGGTGCTTGTGCCTTAGTTACTCTACCACAGGAGTAGCTTGACTAGGCACAGCACTTCTAGCATCTTCACTCCTTCCTTCAGTTCCTAGTGTGTGACAGGGGTAGCGGTAGTTTCCTACCGCTATTATACCCCTGTTGCTATTCTTCATTCCGTGCTTTAGACCGTGTGGTTATTCATGTGCTGTTTTGGCGGCACTATTTTGACCTGGTACCTGTCACAATCATGACACCAGTCTTTGAAAATTCAGACTCTAGAAAAAAAATCCTTACTTATGGATAAAAGACATGACCAGGGTTTGGGTCACTCTGAGTTAATGTAATCCTGGGTGGTCATGAGGAATGAGGTTCAGCTAAGGGTCTTATGCCCCTTGTGTTAGTTTAACAAAGGTAATGCAACCAATGAAGTACATTTAATCATTTGGCTTCCAAGGGGCATTTAGTTATTTTTTGTCCTATATTCTTTAAAATTAAAATTACTACATGTGCCCTTCAAGAAAAAAGTAGGGAAATCATTATATGTTTTTTTTTTTTATTGGCAGACTCTGGTCTTTTTACCTTTGCTATGATATTCTGGGTGGCCTGATGGACACCACTGTAGTTCTCCTCACACACAGTGGCTGGTCACAGCATCAGAGTCATTGACCGGTGACATATGGGGTAGTCACTGTCACTTGTGATGGGGTAGTAAAGCAGCTGGGTAGTTGTTGTGCATGGTGTCTGTAGCAATGCTCACCAAGTACCCATCAATCCTGTATCTGTCCAGTCTCAAACATCCAATAAAGGGAGGCATTGTGCCAGATGAATGCATCATGTGCTCAACGAGGGTACTTGGCCAGCATATAGAAAATTCTTTTTCCTTTTTTCATATTTTCCCTCCTGAGAAGTGGTGAACAATAATGCCAATGGCTGTGCAGTGCGCAATCCCATGTGCCACACACCAGGCGTCTGCCCCTCGTTCTGCCCAACTCCTGTGGTAGTGGCATGCATCTCCCAAGTCCCCACTAGGGGGTAGATGAGTGCTAAGCTCTGTTCTACATCCCAACCCTGGAGGAAGAGGAGGAGGAGGAAGATAAGGACAGCAGTGCAGCTGATGTTCAGTACCCCCCCAGCCAACCCTCTGATTCCCCAGGCTCATTCCTGAACTCAGGTCATTGGCAACACAAATAGTAGTGATACCATTGTACTTTCAGGCTAGCTATGGCCCCCATATTTCTGATGTGGTAGTCACCATCACATGCCACTTGTATGTTTTTTTGTAAAATACCTTAAAAGAGTATGAGCAAAATACAGGAATAGTTAATTAAGTATGATAATTGTACTATACAGGATTCTATGCAGTTAATTTACAGAAACTAGAGTTTTATATTTTATGAGAATACAGACCATTTTAAGTTACAATAGAATCTAAATGTTACCTACATAGTTTCCTCAGTGTAATAACCAAGCAAGACCAGTATAATATAGATTGATCCAGGTGTACTAGAAGAAGATCCCAGAGGTTTTGAGTGGACTAAAGCCTACCTACTGTAGTCAATGTGGTGGAGGCAATGTTTTTATAGTACTACTTCAGACCAGGCCCGCTACACTATATCTAATCCTAAACTGGGAAGGTACTTTCTTCTATAGTCATAGCCAGAGGATACCAAATGCTGTCAAATATTTCAGGTGTACCATTTGCTTTGTATTGCACATGTTCTGGTTTCAGGCAGTGATATACATTTCTACTCAACTGGGCTATGTTTGGGGAGTCCTCGCTTAACCACGATTGTGTGATAGTTTTACGTGCATTTATTAAAGAAAGCAAGGTTCCACAGTTGTCTCCCACCTCCGTGGGGGTTGCATGATGAATAAGCACCTAATAGTAGTTCTAGTGGAATTCTTGACAAGAGATGTTGCAGGACCTCACCCTTTATTCTGTGTACTTCCACCCAGATGGGGCTGATCTTTTGGCATGTCAGGATCAAATGAATGAAGCGCCCTTCTTCTACCTCACATTTTCGGCACTTGGGGGATTTTATTGCAGGCGTGAGATAAATGCGGTACAGATTATTCAGTTATATCTGCCTTAGATAATTGTTTCTGCCACAGCTGTTGAGATGAGCAACAGCAACTTTCCACTCATCTTGTATAAGACTGGTGCCCATATTCTTACAACATTTGGTTAAGAAATCTGTGATGGGGGAGGGCAACTGCCAGTCAGTGGCCCATAAAATGCAATAAGTGAGCATAAGTTTGGAGGGAGCTCATATATTAGGTATTCAGCCAGTGACATGTCATCACAGGTTTCCAAGGAACCAGCTGGGTGTTGCAGCCACCTTCACAGGTGTAGGTATGCAAAAAAATCTCTGGATAGAATCCCAAATCTCATTTTAAAATGTATAATAGAGTTTAGGCAGCCCTCGGTTTATAGGGAACCCACCTGTGACTGGCCCAAGTGCAGCCACCTCTGGTGTGCCTGGTGCATAAATACAGTGGGCCCAATTTTCAAAAGGACTAGAATGACACAAGGGACTTGCATCAAAATATTTTGATGTAATGGGTGACTTGCATCTCAACTTGCTTCATTCGTGATTCTCTAATGCAGCCTATGTCAAATCCTAGTGCACCTGCGCGAATGCCACCTTATGCCAAGGTTGTTGCAAACAATCCTATGTGCCAGGTCACAAGGGGGCTTGCACCACAGCAAGGCTGCCACATCCCTGTTTTTGGTATTTTGCAAGTCCCATTGTGGACGCAGCAAGGGGCACCACTTAGACGTGCCAGTAGGTGGTCTAAGTGGCATGCACCAGTGGGATGGGGTCTGACACTGGGCTACTGGGTGCAGAAGGGGAAGACGGGGTGAAATAGGGGGACTCAGGGGACAGCTGAGCATCAGTGGGAACAATGTGGCACCCAGCAGGGTAAGTTTGCACCATAATTTATCACAGTTGAAGCCTCTTAAAGGGGACTCCTTTGTGGATGGATTTTTATCCCCTTTAGGCGGGCGTCTCTAATAACAGAAGATCTGGAAACTGCAACGTACAGAAACAAACAGAGCAAACAAACATCAGGAACAAATGGAAACATACATTAACACTAAAACAGCCCATACTGATTTCAGCTCATTTGTGATTTCGTGCTGTATGTCTCAAGTTAGATAATGTTACTTTATTTCACTGAGAAAACATTTTTAAAAAGTATTTACAAACAGTACAGAGTTTTGCTGCCTTGGACATTGATGCACCCCACTCCAGCACCACTTTGATAACCTTCACTTTGTCTGCCTTTGTCTGTTTAGACTCCAACAAGACAGACAAATGTGCACAGGTAACAGCAAGAGATAAAGCCTATGTCGATTAGCTGTTTGTGACTCTTTTTATGCAGTAGGTACTGATTAAATTTGATTAGCCACACCTGATAAGGCATGAAATGTCAAGTGTCTTAGCAGGTGGTAATGAGAGGATAGCAGAGAAAACAGCCACAAAACCATCCCCATTAAAGGAATTCCTATGTCCCCTTTAAAGGTGTGCTACTTCCATTCAGTTACATGGTCACTTAATTGGTATCTGGGGGATCGTCCCCTTAAAGTGAACGTCCCCATTAAGCACATCTCCATTAAGTGGCTTCAACTGTATATATGTGCAGTTTCAATATACGTGTCTTCCCTTGTGGTCTAGCAGACCCCCCTTGATCCCTGATCTCACCCAAAGCCATTTATATAACATTCCATGGTAGTCTAGTGGACCCCACTCCCCCACACCATGTCATGCAGCACCCCACCATCCTGTTCCATTCCTCTGAACTGGTGACCGATACAGTCTTCCACTCTCCACCATGGCCAGCCAATAAATAGAGATGTTGCAAATAAAATTTTGGTGGTGAAATTGCTGTGAAATTGGAAATCTTGCTGTGCAAAATATTTTGAGAAATTCCACATTTCAGCAAAATATTTTGTGGGGTACTAACTTGCAAAATTTCACCATGAAATACAAATTTCCAAACCAGAAAATGGGAAAATGTTGCCCATGAGTGATGATTTTTGTCATTCTGTGGGTGCAATTTCACCATTTTCAGGTGAAATTTCACATTTTGCACCCATGAAATATTTTGCAAAAATGCACAAATTTTATGAACTATGTCATGGAATGACATTTCCTAATCCTGCACAACACTACCAATGACAGAGCTGTCATGAAGCACTTACTATATACAGTATGTGCTCTTTGACAGCTCAGTTGGAAGCTGGACATGGTGGAGGGTGAAGGGCTGTGCCGGTCTCAGGGTCATAGAAGGAACAGTGGGGAGTGGAATAGTAAGGCACTGCCTGTTGTGGTGGGGGTGCAATAGACCACCAGGGAATGTTACATAAATGGCTTTGGAGAGATCAGGGACCAAGTGGGGGTCTGCTAGACCACCAGGGAAGATATATTAATATTTATGGGGGATTTTGAGGACCAGTGGGGTCTGCTAGACCACCAGGGAAGATATATCAATAATTATGGGGGACATTGGGGGTCTGCTGGACCACCAGGGAAGATAAGTATACTGTATCTGGGAGGAGGGCACTGTGAAGCCCGAGCAGTGAGCAGCAGCTTTTGAAAGTTCTCTTCAACTATTATCAAAATCTGCCTTAAACCTTCTTTTCAAAGATCGGGAATTGAATTCTACTCACACTAGTGAAAAGAGCAACTTTGACTTAACCAAAATGGGTAACCCTAAGAGAAACAAAACAGCCAGAGAAGTTGGGATAAATAAGGGAGCTGATGGGGCCTTCAGATCAGAGGAAGCCATACAGCCGAAGAGGCATCCATATCCAGGGAAACTATCACTACTCTGGGACACAAACTACAAACATTAATCACCTCAATGTCCTCCCTTAATCAGAAGGTAGATGATTTTAATGATCGTGTCCTGGTCCTAGAGACCGCAGTTGATGGACTGAAAGGAGACCTGCGAGAGGTGCATAAGCAGGCCAATGCCTCTACCGGTGCTACCACCCTCATGGCAAAAGAAAATCAACATCTGCAGTTGAGATTAGAAGCCCTTGAAAATCAAACCAGATCTGCCAACATCTGTGTAGAGGGGCTACCTGAAGGATGTGAGGGTGATCACCTGATTATGTTTATCCAGGACGGACTTACAGATAAATTGTTGCTGGAGGGTGCAGATGGAGCGTGGGAGACTCAGCAAGTCTACTGAGTTACTCCACACAGCTGTTCACAAAATTCTGATGAGCCCCGGACTCTAATGCTGGTTACCTCAGGAATCGGAGCTCGAGACAAGATCTTCCACTGTGCCTGTGGGGCTGCACCGTTCACCCAGGAAGAATGTCCGGTCCACATCTTTCCTGACATTAGCTATGCCATGAGACAATGTTGGAAGAACTTAAATGGAGTGCAGCGGGTTCTGTGTGAGCTTGGAGTGCTGCATACAATGATTTTCCTGGCCCGGTGTTGGATTGTCTATTAAAGTAAAATTTATATCTTCTAGGATCCTATTGAAGCTGGCAAGTGGGCTGATCGCAGGGCGTCTGAGTCTGATACTGAAACAGAAGGATTCTGATGGTGAGGATGTTTTAGGTGCACCCTGAAGCACTAGTCAAGACATTGGACTTACTTTATAACATAGCTTAGAGAACTAAACCAATAAGTATTGTTTTGATGCATTTTGAACTTTCAATGTCTGGTTCTGCTTTTCTAAGAACTTATATAATTTTGGGTATGTTTACTTTAAGTTGGGGGAAGTTTCTCTTTGAATAACATAACATTTATTACTTTCCATGTGGGTGGTCTTCTAAGGGCCATACGAAATGTAACTGCCCTTTTGTTTATTTCTCAGGAGCTGGGGATATATGAGGAAGATGGGGACAGATTGGTTTTAGGTTTATAGATTTGGAAATTATCCTGCTGCACGACTATTATTACGAGGTGTTCTCCTTTTCATTAAGATTTAATGCATGGCAACAATAGTCCTATTTGGGACACGCTGTTATTTTACTGGACTGGAACTGCTGGACAATCCTGCTACATCAGATACAACCATGCAGCTCATGGACTAACACAGCACAATATGGACTTAATCTGTGAGGAAAGTTAATTTAGATTCCCCCTAATGATGTATCACTACATAGCAAATGAATAAGTTTTCCTTTGATTAAGGGAGTTGTTTCCCAATAGTTCTACCTCATGGTCTATTTGCTCTATGCTTTTTTCAGATGTCATGTCTATGATAAATGGATAAAAATAAAGTGCAAAAGAAAAGTGTACTGTATCTTTACATATATAATACATTACAATGTGAATTCATCCTCCTGGGTGCCACATCACTCCCGCTGATGCCCAGCTGTCACCCCAACTCTGTCAATATAACTACCCATGCCCCTTCTACACCCAGACCCCTCCTGTCCAGCAACTTTACACCCCCACCATCCTGGCCCCTCTAGTGTTGCATCAGTTTGGGAGGGCTGGATCCCTGTGGCAATTCCCACAGGTACAGCAGCTGCTTGATGCAGTAGTCAACTTGTGGGAAGCCTGGAGAGTCTGGTGCCAGGACCCTAATTTTTATAAAATTGGGGGCAGGGCCCCTGCTGCACCCAGAGTTTTCCACAGCCCTGGTACAATGTAACTTGCATCACTCTAAGGGCTCTTTGAAAATTGGACCCATTATGTTTAGCAATTACTCTCAGATCTGCTTTGCGAGACAATGTATCTAGGTATCCAGTATGTTTGCATATCGTCCTCCAAATTGTTAGTAGGTTGGCTGTGAATGGGGTTAGTTGGGGTGAGTGTTTTCTGGCTTCAGAATGCTGGGCAGAGTAAGCCATGACATAGGCTTGCTTTTAGGTCCTCTTCTTCTTCTGAGCACAACCATGCTGGTATAAGCTTCGGGATATTCTCTAGAATGAAGGCCATCTGCACTGCTCAGTAGTAAAATATAAGCTGGGCAAGGCACACCCTACCTGTTTGGCCGACTGATTTAGGATAGCATGCTTTACATGTGCTGGTATGTCTCATCAAAGAAAGTTGCAGACCAATGATTCCAAGGTTTTGAAAAAGGATAGATGCAGTTTGAATGGGAGTATCTGAAATAGGTATAAGAACTTGGAAGGGTTAAAATCTTAAGCACATTGATACTTCCTATCACACTGAGTAGCAGAGCTTATCATTTTGCACATTCAGGCTTTAGGTTGCATGCATGAAGTAAATAATTATCTTTATATAGTGCTGAGGTTGAGTGATACAGCAGGACACCCAGGTATTTTATGGAGTCAAGAACTAGTATCCCAAAGTGCTGCTGCCCAAGGCTTCTCTAACTTTTATCTCCACTGGGATTAACTCACTTTTGGACCCGTTCACTCTGTGCCCACACAGCGCTTCATATGTTTGAGTAACCATTGTACCTCTGAGAGCCCCGTAACAGGGTAACAGAGCATAGAAGGATATCATCTGTGAATAATGATATTTGGCCTTTCTCCATTTGCTTAAACTTCATACTCGTAATGTTAGGGTTAGCCCATATTTATTTATTTATTTATTTGAGTTTTGGTAAGTGAGTAAGTCCACTGAGACAATTACAATCCCTTTTTCTGGGTCAACCTGGGATCGAGAATTACCGCTGCAAGGGGCTCCAGTGAGAGCATATACAACAAGAAGGAGAGAGGGCATTCTGTCAGGTACCACGTGTTAGAGAGAAGGAAGCTATAAGTCCCCTGTTAATTAGGAAGTGGGCTGCCAAGTCCCTATAGAGTGCACCCACATACTCAATGTGCACCTCACCCAGTTGAAGCAGCTTGAAGTTTCACAAAAATGTACAGCCACCCCATGTGGACAAGTGCCTTTTTGGTATCATGAGTCAGGATCACTGACCTATGGTTGGCTGCTGACTTAGTCCATCTGTGGATAACATTTAATGTTCTCTGACCATTGGCCCTTGCCCTGCTGTCTCTTTACAAACCTAGACTGGTCTGGGTGTATCACCTCCTTCTATACAGGCTCCAGCCTTGTAGCCAAGACTTTCATTATGATTTTATAGTTAGCCATTATTAGTGATATAGGTCTGTCAGAGGCACAAAGGGAGTAAGCCTTTCCTAGCTTGGGCAGAGCTGTTATTTTTGCTGACCATGTTGAGGGTGCAAACATGCTCCTTCCAGACTTTCCTGTGCATGTTAAAAAAGGGTTCCCCAGTGCTCATAGTACTTCCTGTTCTGTATATAGTTTAGTGTTTTGAAGAGTTTTCTCTGTATTTGACCTTTTGTATGCTGTTCTGTATGTATGTTAGTTGAAAATTTCAATAAGATATTTCAGTTTAAAAAAATGCACAATACATCTCCAAATGTTTTCTGTAATGGAAGCGAGCTTGCCCTTCATAGCCTACACCTGGGCTATATTCCTTGCTACCTTTCTCACCTTACATTGGTATGCTAACAGCTTACCTCCATGATATCCATTAAAATATTGCTCTGCTTGTGCTAGAAGGATGGCTTTCTCTATTTCAGCATATGATAGACACTTGTACTCCCTTTTGAGTCAATACAGCCTGTGATATAGAGTCTTAGAGGGGCTCAACATGTGATTGACCTCCATCTGCACTATTTTGGCCTTTAAGGTGGTGATATTGGTGGACCTTTGCTTGCATTGATTAGTAGCATGTGTTATGGTTAAGCCCTGGAGCACAGCCTTTACAGCCTCCCAGATCATCCTTATTCAGTGCCAAGTGTATGTGTTCCTGTATTCCTTGCAAGGTCATAGCCTTGTATTCTGGCTGCTTCAGTGAAATAGGGTCAAACTGCCATGTTCTTGGGAGCAGAGGGGAGCCTCCCATGAAAATCGTTAATAATACTGGGACATGGTCTATTATCACAAGTTTCATAGCGCATTTATTTTCACAGTCCCAATTGCCTCAGCTGACTCATGCAACCTGTCTATTTATGCATGTGTGGCACAGGCATCTGAGTTGAAGCTGTAGGTTCTTCTCCAAGGGGTTTTCTGTCTCTAACTATTAGCAAGACTGAATGTGTCTATGTCTTCCTTAAATGACAATTGGCACTTCATGATCCTGGGATCAGGGTTGTATTGGATCTGTCCAGTACTGTGTCCAATACACAGTTAAAGTCCTCTCCAGTGCCCCTGTACCTGCAAAGTTTGCCATCTCTAGTGCCAATTTCTGAAAAAAATTATGGGTCATCCACATTTAGTCTGTAGATATAGATAGAGGTAATGGACAGAATGCTATCATCCAGTGGGCAGGACAGTATTAGACTATGTGGGTAATTGGCTGGGTGGTAGGACACAGAGAGTGGTGGTAAATGTCTGTCACTCCACAGAGAAAAGAATGACCAGTGGAGTGCCACAGGGATCAGTACTGGGACCGATCCTATTCAACATCTTCATTGCTGACATTGCGCAGGATCTAGAAGCCAGAATTTCCCTGTTCGCTGATGGCATAGAAACATAAAAACATAGACTTTGATGGCAGATAAGGACTGCTTGACCCACCTAGTCTGCCCATTTCCTACCTATTGGATAAGCTGCAGATTCCAGTTACCCAACACCCTACTTCCTCCTACCCCTCACTAAGATTGCCTTATGTGTGTCTCATGCATTCTTGAATTCCCCCACTGTTTTTGACCCCACAAACTCCTCAGAAAGGTGGTTCCATGCATCCACCACCCTCTCTTTGAAAAGGTATTTCCTCACATTGCCCCTTAGCTGTCTCCCCTCTATCTTCAAATTGTGCCCCCTTGTTCTTGTGCATCTCTTTTTCTTAAAGATGCCCCCATCTTGGACTTTGTTGATTCCCTTGTGGTACTTGAACGTATCTTTCATGTCCCCCTCTCCCTCCTTTCCTCAAGGGTATGCATATTAATCACTTTTAGTCTCCCTTCATCTGGCTTTTGTTGCAGACCCTGTGCCATTTTAGTTGCACTCCTCTGGACTGCCTCCATCCTGTCTATGTCCCTGTGGAGATGGGGTCTCCAGAACTGCATGCAGTACTCCAGATGGGGTCTCATCAACTGGCTGTCCAGATGGATAACAACTTCCTGTCTTCTACTGGTGATACCACTCCCTATGCATCCCAATATCCCCCCAACCCTCCTTACTGCCTTCTCACATTGCTTGCCTTGCTTAAAGTTGTCTGATATGACTACCCCCAGATCCCTTTCCATTTGAGCTGTTATTAGTACTCCCCCCCATTGTGTACTCTTCCCCTAGGTTTTTGTTTCCCAGGTGCAGTACTTGGCACTTTTTTGCATTGCATCTAAGCTGCCACATTTTTGACCATACCTCCAGTTTTGCCAAGTCCCTTCTAATCATTTGCATTCTTCTTGTGTATCAACCCTGTTGCAGATTTTGTGTCATTTGCAAAGAGGCATACTTTTCCTTCTAGCCCCTCTGCAATGTCACCTATAAAGACATTAAAGAGGACCAGTCCCAATACTGAACCCTGTGAGACCCCACTAGTAACCACCTTTTCTTCAGAGTGTACTCCATTTACTATTTCCCTCTGGGTCCTGTTGTCCAGCCAGCTTATTATCCAGGCTACCACCCTGCAACCCACTCTCAGGCTGGCTAACTTGTTTATCAATCTTTTGTGTGAGACTGTGTCAAATGCCTTGCTAAAGTCCAGGTAGGCCATTTACACAGCCCCGTCTGGTTTTATTACTTTGGTTACCCAGTCAAAGAAATCTATTAGATTTGTCTGACATGACATTCCTGCTGTAAATCCGTGCTGCCTTGGGTTCTGTGCCCCAGTGGCCTCTAGGTACTCAATAATTCTTTCTTTCAGAAGTTATTCCATCATTTTCCCTACCACTGAGTTCAAGCTAACATGTCTGTAGTTCCCTGCCTCAGCCTTTCCCCCACATTTATGAAGAGAAATCACATCCACCCTCCTCCAATCCTGCAGTATCACACCATCCTCCCATGATTTGTTAAAAAGAGTAGTCAATGGTTTCACTAGTTCTCCCCTTAGTTCTTTCAGAATTCTGGGGTGAATCCCAACAGGACCCATTGCTTTGTCCACTTTGAGTTTTAGGAGTTCCTTCATGACCCTTTCTTCTGTGACTGGACTGATATTGATCCCCTGTCCAGAGCGCCTTTATTGTTTGATTTAGGTACCTCCCCCTCTTCTGTTCAGTTCTCTCTTCTCTTCTTGTTCAGTATCTCTGCCTTTTCATAGTCAACCTCTGCCCACCATCCACCCACCTTTTTTAAGCCTCACTTTTTAACAGAGTAGGCTATCTTTTCCTTGGTTTGGACCTTTGCTATTCTGACTGCCTTCCTTGCTTCCTTCTGCTTTAGCTGATACAGTTCTCTGTCCTGCTACTTCTGTGATTCCTTGTACTTCCTGAATGCTATATTTTTCTTCCTAACCTTCCCTGCCACCTCATGTGAGAACCATAGTGGTATTTTACTTTGTTTTGTTTATTTGCTTCACACAAAGACTCATTGCCTGTGTGATGGCAGTTTTGATTATTCCCCATTGTTCTTCCACCCCTCCTTCCTGCCCATTTGCTAGTGCATTCCTTAGGCACTCACCCATTTTGACAAAGTCAACCCTTCTAGAGTCCAGGACCTTTGCCTTTGTATGGCTTGACTCTACTGCTGGGTTTATCATGTATCATACTGTTTAATTGTCACTAGTTCCCAGATGGCTACCCACTTCTAAATCTGTGATTCTCTCTCTGTTTCCATTTGAGAGTACCAGATCTAAGATTGCTCCCTCCTGAGTGGGTTCCAATACCATCTGTCTAAGGCATGTCCCTGCAGGGCATTGAGAATGACCCCACTCTTGGATGTGGCTGCAGCAAATGCACTTCAGTTAACATCTGGCATATTCAGGTCCCCCATCAACAATATTTCCCCTTTTTATGCCATAATAAGGATACCTTCTATCATTTCCTTGTCCATTTCCTTCCTCTGAGATAGGGGTCTGTCTACAACTCCTGTGCAGATTATGGTGCCATTGGCTGTCTCCAAGATGACCCACAGTGCTGCCTATCCTCCCTGTTTACCCTTTTGTTTTGTTGGTTTGATTTCTTCCCTTATGCAGAGAGCTCCTCCTCCTCTTTTACCCTTCCTGTCCCTCCTGTAGATTTAGCTCTGTAACAGAGTGAACATGCCAGAGGGTGTAGACTGAATGAGGAGGGACCTTCAGAAGCTTGAAGAATGGCCAATGGTTTGACAGTTGAAATGTAATATAAAAGAGTGCAAAATAATGCATATGGAGCACTAAAACCATGGAACTACATATCAGCTGGGGAGTGAGGATATAACATGCACCAAGCAGGAAAGGGACCTTGGGGTTATCATCTCTGATGACCTTAAGGTAGGGAAACATGTGACAAGGTGGCAGGTATAGTAAATAGGATGTTGGGATGCACGGGCAGGTGCATCACCAGCAGGAAAAGGGCGGTCATAATTCCACTATTGAAGACACTAGTGAGGCCCCACCTGGAGAACAGTGACCATTTCTGGAAACCTCCCCTATGTAATGACATAAGGTGGAGAAGGTTCAGAGGAGGGCAGCAAAGATGGCACCGGGATTGCATCACAAGTCCTAGGAGGACAGGCTGAAGGAGTTGAATATGTACTCCCTGGAGGAAGAAGGGAGAGAGGTGATATGACAGAGACATGCAAGTACTTTACAGGGAGGAACAGTGTGCAGGAAAACAATATTTTCCAGTGAATAAGGTGTTCCAGGACTAGAAGGCATGGGATGGAGTTAGAGGGAGGGCAATTCAGAGGAAATGTGAGGAAGAATTTCTTCCCAGAAAGGGTGGTGGACAAGTGGAACACCCTGCCTGAGGAAGCGGTGGGAGCTGAAACAATCACAGGATTTAAGGATGCATGGAAAAGAAATAAGGGAATCATGGATGTCAGGGATAAGGGGAAACAGACTTCTGGAAAAACTTAAAGTGATCTTACAAGCGCAAATGGGCAGACTTGCCTTTATCTGCCAACAGTATCTATGTATAACATATACTTATATGCACCAATGTGTAGTGGCTTCCAGTATCATTATTGACATTTTTGACTCCCCAGGAAGTGAGGCCACAATCACACTACTGTTTTCTGGACTTAGCATTGAAGCATGATCTGTGCCATGTGCCCTCTCAGCATGTGGCAGTCTTCAGATTTTCCTGCTCTGTCATGTGGGTTTGTTGTATAAGCAAGACCTTCACCTTCATTTTTATGTTGGCATGCATCTGTGCAAGCAACATCTTGTGTCAGTAGTGCATTTCAGAGGCGTGTGAGAGTTGTCACCAATGCAGGGAATGCATTAGTGAGTGAATCCCTCAGCCACCAATTAGCGAGCATGCTGCCAATGAAAGCAGTTTCAAAGACAGCTACGGAGTTGAAAGAAATCTGCCACTGCAATGAAGTGCAGTTTCCTCATTGGAGTGTCAGATGACAAGACTATGTTACATGCCTTTCCTAGTGAAAAATTTCAATAAATATGGCAAATCCTGCTGTCTGCCACACAGTCCCCAGAAAGCTGACTTTGGGGGTGCCCAATCCTGATGTCGGCATGTCCCCCCAACTTCAATTTGTTTGCTGACAAGGGTACTCAATCGTCATCAGCATCATGCCCCCCCACTATGTTTGCTGACAGGGGTGCCCAGTCCCCATCAGCATCAGTCCCCCAAACCACAAACTCAGGAACTGTTCTTTTATCTGTAAGAACTCTCATTCAGCACAGTGTGGTAGGGCACTGCAGCTAGAGCTGCATTTGAATCTCAGCAGCCATCGTTTGCACTGCATATGACCTTTGGCAAGTCACTTGACCTCCTTCTGCTTTTGAGCTGTACCTGTTTTTCCAGCTCAGAATTGATGTGCCTCCCTAATTAAATCAGTTTTTTCTTATCCAAATATAACTTTGATGGGGAGTGCACATCAAGGTACCTTTTAAAAGTAAATTTTTCTTTTCCAGTCCTCATCATCCATTTGTGACATTGGGACTGCAATTTCTTTTCACCTGGGCCAGCAGCCATAGGGCTAGTTGCTATCTACAAACCCGCCCATTCCTACGTATGCCTTCCTTTATGGAAGTTCTCATTGCTGCATTGTCCTTGTCCTGTATCGCTTACCCCCATGCATCACACAGTGATCGGGGGGGGTGGCTGATCACGCCCAACATTTGTAATAAACCGTTTAACTTTAACAAGCTAGCTACACAATTTACACTGCCACAAGTATTATAACTGATTTGGGAGATTTTATCTTTTATGTTTGTTACAAGCCTAAATGTAATGTGTGTTATTTATCAAAATGATGTGTGTGTTAATGACACAGTTCTAATGTCAAATTCAGAGAATTAGACAGGTGTGCTCATAAGGGACAGATAATTGTTGGAACTGTTAATGACATAGTTAGCTACTTACACATCATTGCATGCCTATTTGTTTAATGAATAACAGTCTAGGAATGGTGTCAGCTGTATATGTACTATTTAATACAGGCTGTACTCACTGATAGAAGGCTTTTACGGTTCATCAGTGATGGGTATGTATAATGCTGCAGCTGCTACCATTCTTGGTGTGGTTCACCATGTCATTGACATTTCCATAGAGATGATATACTATACACCTAGCCTCCTGAACTATACAAGGAGTTCAAGGGAGGGATGAACCATGCCACCTTATAGTGCACCTACTATGGTTGCAAATAAATAAAAGTCATTCTGGATCTGACTGAGCTACAGCTAGCAGATCCAGAAATGAGGAAGGTAAGCCCACTGTCCCTCCATTAAGATCATACTATGTGTGTTTGCTAATAACACATTTTTTTGTTTACAAGTTTAAAAAAAATATATTATATATATATATATATAAATATATATATATATATATATATATATATATATATATATATATGGGATGCATGATGTCAGGAGTGGAATATGGAAAGTATTCTTACTTCTTCAGAGTGAGCTCTGGATATTTCACGAGTGAAGAAGGCACAAGTGAAATATACAGTGCTCACAATGCATCCCAGTATTCCCCCAGCCCTCCTTGCTGCCCTCCCACATTGCTTGCCCACCTTCAGGTCATCTGATATGACTACCCCCAGGTCCCTTTCCATTTTTGTTGTTGTTAGTATCTCACCCCCATTGTGTACTCTTTCCCTGGGTTTTTGTTTCCCAGGTGCATTACCTTGCACTTCTTAGCACTGAATCTAAGAACTGATACATGCTCAAGACCCAATATCAGAGCACCATATTTGTGCAAAATGGGTTCTTTTTACAAAAAGCTATGCCTGTCTGGGTGTGACTGTTCCATTGAAACATTCAATGGTCAGTCTCATGCAACTGTTGCTAAGGCCTTTGCCAATCAAGTCAACCAGCAGCCAGCTACATGAAAATTACCATTCTTACTGTGCTGGTACACGTCTGCATAGCCCCATGTATTAAGTATGCCCCATGGGTTTCAAACTTTCTACAAATGATAATTCCAATGTAACTACACTGCTTTGTGGTTACCAACTCATATCTTATGGACTGGTTCTTCTTTAAGGACATTGTTATTAGATTCTTCAATCAATAACATAAGCCACTGTCCCATACACTGCCGTTATCTGCCTTTTCAACTTTCATAATGTACTGTTCTTTATGAATGGACATTGATTTTAACACTGTTTTTACAAACAATGTTCTGTGATAATACATATCAACAATTTTTCTTATACACATATCCATTGTGTTGTTGACATACCTAATTTCTGTTTTGTGTTTTATGATCTGACCATCTGTGATTACCCCTGTGTCAACTCCTGTACAGGACTACTTTCACAGTCAACCTGAATATCTGTATGCTATAGAAATACAATTTATTTACATTACAAGTTTTTATGTGCTTTGAAAATCTGATGTTCAAATCAATGTTTTAAAGCTTGATTGTAGTTTATATCTTGTTTTAACTCATCCACTACTAACCTTTTGCTGTCTGAGGCATACTTTTAACCAGCATCTTGCATGGCTGCAGTTCTTTTACAAGGCTCGCGCCTCAGGCTGGTTGATGAAATAATATACCATTGCTATACCTAACCATCTTCTTTTTGTCATGTTTCCCTTTGAGCAAGGCAACAAGGATGGGACTGTTATGCCTGGATTATATACCACCAACTGACCCACATGTAACCATAACCTTATACACCTACAAGTATTAGTGCCTTACCACAGTCTCATAATGTTTTACCTACAGTATATGATATGTTTCTGCCACATATATTCTGCTATATTTCATAATACTATATCATGCCCTATGCTTTTCTGATGACATTGAAAGTATTACCAGACTCACTGTCTCTAGTGAGACTGAGAACAGGTTTTCCATTGTTGCTGACTATGAATTTCCTTTGTTCAGAGATGCTTCCTTACTTTGCAACTTTCCTAAGTAATTTCCCAAGGGAGCCTCCTTATTTACATACCTTATTCAATGCTGTTTGTTTTTCATATCTGTAACTGCACTCTTATCAGTCACTTAAAAGTGTATGTACACCAGCTTCTCCGAGAGAAAGAGACCATACTCAAGGAATGGTGGAAAATTGGCTCCCTTGTGATTTCTTTGTCACATATCTGACATGAGTATTTGTAATAAAACTGCTCTTTATTACATACTGTTTCTGGTATATTCTTTGGATAACCAATCTAACATACAAGAATCTGCTGGTAAGCTGGATTTACCGCAACATGTGGCACACTGGGATCCCACCCCCAGTTTGCCCAAAAGTGTTTTTTTTAACAGCTAAAGAAAGATAACCTTCCCTCTGTGTCCATTTTTTGTCCCTGTAAAAAAGAAAATGGTTCTTCATCATCCTGCCACCTTCCTCCCCCAACCCTTCCACCCTCTGTACCCCCACCTCCCACCCCCTCACCCCGTCACCTCTGGAGGTCCAATGCTGTGGTCTTGGTGAGCAGAACACATATGAACACATCCTACTTGGTCTAAATTTTCTTCCCACACCACCTGCCCTGTCCCCGGCCTCTATTAAATGCTTTTTCCCTAATGAGCTAGGCCAACCCCCAAATGGTTGATTGGACGACTTATGAACAGCCATGCCTATCATCCTGTTTACAATCTCTAGACAGCTCTGCCCTTTTAAAGAAGAGTGTTTTAAGAGGCTTCTCACCCTGGTGCACAGTCCTAGCTTTTGGTGACAATACTCTAACAGAAAATGTCGCATATCAATACTGTCCAATGTAGCTGCCTCATATTTCTAATTCTTGCATTATTCACAATGCCAGTTCCTAAACTGTGCCAAAGCCAAAAAAGTACTTCTGACAAACACCTAGACCTATCTCTTACCAATATTTGATGGCAACTCAGAACACGGACATCCCTTTATGGTCATGTCCACACTCACACCAAACAGTGTCCAGAGACTATGTACGAATGCCCTTCTCCTCATCGGCTTTAGCAATTATCTATGCACTATCCTCATCTAACTACAACAATATACAAACAAAAGTCACTACTGAATTACAAGATACAAATACAAGATGATACAACAAAAGACTACTTAACAGATTAAGACAGTATCTTAAAAAATTACTACTAGTTCTCCTACTCTGCTCAGGAAACATTGAGCTAAACACAGGCCCATCTGTTCTTCTGAAAACCCCTGTGGACCTTCCCCACTATAAAGGTCTTAGTTTTCTACACATTAATGCTTGTAGTTTGCTGAAAAAGCTGGACCGGATGCAGACTTGGTCCTTACATGCAGCTGTCGATTTCTTCATGATATCTGAATCCTGGCTTAAGTCATTGATGCCAGACAAATTCATCAACATTCTGGGATACAATATATACCATTGTGATAGGCCAACTAGAGGAGATGGGGTTGTAATAATATGCTAAGAACAAATTTGCAGTTACAGTCTTTGACTGTACTTCAAAGACCAAAGAATTCAAATGCCTGGTTCTAAAATTATCCCTTACCAAGGAGAAGTCACTCCTAATTGCAGCCTGCTATCAACCCCCGTCTGGTGGCATGGCTTTCCTACCGCAACGGCAAAACCTAAGTGCCTCAACTGTTACGGAGTGTATCCTCTTAGAGGATCTCAACTTGAACTGGAATGATAAAAGTTCCAAGAAACTAAAGGATCTTTGTGATGCTGTGGGCTTGGTACAAATGACTCCTGCAAGCACCAGGCCAAATATAAAATTCCCTGAGCGTAGCTCTCTCTCGGACCTTATGCTAGTAAACAAGCCTCACAACATTTCTCATGTTGGATTGTTCTTCAATGATATAAGTGACCATTGTGCTACTGCCTGAATTAGACACCCTCAGCAATTAAACCAGGCCACCAAATTTATATTAAGAAGCATGAAAAAGTTCTCCCAGAAGGAATTTCTGAGAGACCTAAACAACATCAGATGGCAGAACTTCTATCTATCCCCCTCCCTTAACGAGGCATTTAATATCTTTCATAGCCTCTTAATGGGACTAATCAATAAACATGACCTGCTAAGGCTGATCAGATCTAAAAAAAGCGCCCCTGGGTGGTTCTCTCCCCTTTTGAAGAAAGCACTCAGGGACAGGGATTACTGATGGAAAAGAGTGAGGAAATCCCATCTGGAGGCAGATTGGTTAGCATTCCGCACCTCTAGAAATGCCTGCACTAAGCTAATTAGGTCTGAAAAAACTAGGTATTTCCAAGCAGAACTAGAAGCCAACAGAAACAACTCAGCCAAATTCTGGAACATCCTCATAGAAGTTGAAGGATACCCTGCTGATTCATCTCTACCAGCCACAATTATGTCAACTGGTACACCTATACAGACAGAGCCAATATTCTCGAGCAGTTAAATGTTCACTTTGCCACTGCAGAGCTAGCTTTTGACACTTCACCTATCAGTAAAATCAACCTACTAGGTGACCCTGCTGCCGACTTTAATAATAATCCTAAATTTAACTTACCTCATCCTTCTGTATTTTTATTTATTTATTTAGTTTTTGTTTACCAGGTAGGTGCACTAGCCATGGTCATGACTATTTTCAGGCACAACCCGGGAGGTAACAGTACAAAAAACAATAAGGTATGACAATAATTACAGATACATTTTAGGGAAAAATTTCTAACAGAACAAGTAGGTCAAGAGGTATGGGTAAGCTACAACCAACATTACAGCAGTAAACTTTAACAGTAGTTAATGCCAGGAACAGAGAGAGAAAAATAAAATTAGAGAAAAGAGCTGGGTGTAAGTGCAGGACAGTGCATGTACTTGTGCTGGTATTGTGTAGGGACTAGGGTGGTTTGAAGCAGGAGCAAACATTTGTCAAGACTAAATACTTGTGGAGCTCTGACTTATAGGCCTTGTAAGAGGGGACCTGGTGCATGGCTAGGTGGATAGAGTTCCAGTATTGGGGAGCTAGAATGGCAAAGGCACTTGCTCCATTGGAGGAACTGTACCTAGGGATACAGACAAGGGATTTGTCAATAAAGCACAAACCACAGTGAGAGGGCTGGCTGACAAAGCACTCAGCAAGTGAGATAGGAGTTTGTGATGATATGATCCTATTCATGGTAGTGCCGAGAAAGTAGAGCCTTGTCTCCTCAGGAGGTAACCAGCCCAGATCCGAGTAGAGGAGACAGTAGTGCTTAAGTCAGTGGGCAGATGAGGCATAGCAACAGATGCTATTATAGGTGACATCCCACTTGTGTAGACTGGATTTGGCCTCAGCAGTATAGGTGGCAACACCATAGGTAAGTGAGGGGAGTAAGATACCTCATGCCATAGCTAGCCTGGCGGAGGGGGTTAACACATAACTGGTGCGATAGGCAATGCCAAGTTTCATGTTCACTGTCTTACAAGCATCTTGTATATGGAGATCAAAAGTTAATGATTGGTCGAGGATAACACCAAGGTATTTAAAAGAAGTCAGGGATCCTACGGTGGAGCCATCCAAGGCAGTGACTATGAGTTTGCTTTGGGAGCGCTTGATTTTTGGGTTAGTTCCAAAAAGCATAACTTTGGTCTTAAGAGTCATATTTAGCTTCCATACAGTCACATTTAAGCAAGTTGAGGACTTACTACTTTCCCTGGATACCAAAAGAGAGCAGGTGATGACAACATTGAACCATACTTCCTCAAACTTGGCTATCTCTACTTGACTACCCCCATTACACACTTATTCAACTTATCGCTAAAGCAAGGAGAACTTCCTTTGCTATGGAAAACTACAGATATCCAACCTTTATTCAAGTCAGGAGATCCATGCGATCTGAATAATTACCGGCATATATCTATACTTTCTGCTTTGTCAAAACTACTCAAAAAAATTGTTAATGCCCAAATCAGAGAACATTTGGATCCTCATGACTTACTAAACATTGTACAATCTGGCTTTAGAGCCAAACACAGCACGGTATCTGCACTTGCGAAAGTAACCACAGATTGGAAAATTGCACCAGATACTAAGAAACATGTGTTTGCCCTTTTCCTTGAGCTTAAAAAGCCTTCGATACTGTGGACCACAATATCTTGCTTACAGCTCTAAGCAGCATTGGACTTGACAGCCCTGCAATCAAATGGTTCTCCAACTACCTCACCAACAGGTTACAAGTCAAAGCTGCATGTGATCTGTCATCACAAAAACAACCTCCTATGAGGTGTTCCCCAAGGCTCCATACTAGGCCCAAAAAATTTATATCAATAACCTGGACACTCAGCTATGTTCAGCTAATATTCATTTATTTGCAGATGATACTGTACTATATACCATAAACTCCTCCTTAGATATGGCACATGAGTACTTACAGCAAGACTTCATTACTCTCCAACATAATCTCATTAAACACAAGCTCCTTCTCAATGCCAAAAAGACTAAAGCCGTGGTCCTTTCACCAAAAGCTGGCCTTGGACCAACACACACTCCCCTGATTCTAACGCTTCTAGATTAACCTCTCAAAATAGTCGAAACCTTTAAATACCTAGGATTCTGGTTGGACAATAAGTTTAACTTTCTATGCCATCTGAATTAATTTTTGAAGAAATTAAGACAGCAGTTAGGCTTATTCTATCCTATTAAACATCTGCTAACCTTAGATACTAGAAAGAGGCTAGTACAATCTACATTCTTACCCATACTGGATTATGCTGACTTTATCTACACACATTGTCCCTTTATTATGCTCAGCAAACTTGACACTCTATACCACTGGGCCCTAAGATTTATCCTCAACCTACTCTTACGTACCCACCAATGCCTACTATACCAGGAATCGTGCTGGCCTTCATTCTCAAGTAGGAGTAAAAGAAATGCTCTTTTCTGGATTCATAGAGCACTTCTAATCTTCCTACAGAAATCTCAAGCTTATTCATGTGAGCTAAGGGTTCTTATGGACTGAGACATTTCTCTATACTCTGCTTTCAGATCCCTAGAGTAAAAACAACCTATGGCTTGGCCGCAATCAACTTTACACTCCCATCTCTATGGAACTCCATGCACACTAAAATTGTCCTCACTTCCAGGCCACATTCAAAGAGATGTTAGTCGCATTTTTGAGGGAAACTTACAACTGCTTCAGACACAGATGAACCACTAGCATCTGACCTTTTTCACTAGTTCTGCAATTAGAACATCTCATAAGGCCTATCTCTAAAGGGGACAACGATCACCTATAGCATACTATCTTTTATCCTGGCCCTCCTCATCCCTTCTCCTTTTTTTCCTTTACCACACCTTTCCCCTTCCTTACCTTTCTCCACTTACTGCCAACAGTAGGAGGTAGTCTAGGATTGATGACTCTCCTCCCCTTCCTGTAAAATTATTGTTTATGAACTGCATTTCATTGTAACTCTGGCAGGTCAGTAGATAATGGCCTTCTGTGCCTCACCTGTACAATATATCTTGCATTATTGAGCTTCCATATCTGTGACCATGTACTTATTGTATTGTATGTATTGTATTGTTATATGTCCAGGACCACTTTGAAAATGAGCTTGCTCAGTGGTGTTTATGTCTGGTTAAATAAAGTGATTGATTGAGTGAACTCTTCAAAAGCCAACCGGGAACTGAACAAAATGTGGTAAGCTTTATAATGACATCAATGGGGGTTTCAACTTAGGTGGATATCTCAGCCATTTTTTTGGAATTTTGGCTCCAAATTTTCAAAATGGGGTTCTTGGGACCCAACCTCATGAACATGTGACTGTCATTTTGTTACAGATTAATAAAATAACAGTGCCACTGTTCATGAGATGGGGTCCCAAAAAACCCATGTTGCAAATCTGGTAATAGAAAATTCCCCAAAATGACTGTGCTATGAGTGTGCATTGTGCAGTTTGCATGCATGCTCATAACTTTGCCAATTTTTAATATTTTCACTGCAGATTTTCAACATTGGTATTTTTTAACACCTCCTTATGAGCAGTACAACTGCCATGTTTTACATCCTGCCCAACATGTGCTTTCACATCTGTGGTGCACAATGGTGCAGTTGCTATGGGACATCAGATTTCAGGACTGATTTATAAAATTACAGTGCCACTGTTCATGAGGGAAGGCCCCCAAATTGCCTATGACTTCACCAATTTTTCATATTTTCACTCCAGATTTTTCAGCATTGACAATTTTTTACACCTCCTCATGAACAGTACAGCTGTCATTTTTCATGTCCTGCTCAAAATGTGTTTCTGAACCTGTGGCACCAAATGGCGCAGTCACTGTGCAAAATCACCTTTCAGCTAACAAACTGACAGTGCAACTGTTTATGAGGTGGGGTCACAAAAAGATCATGTTGAAAATTTGGAGTGAAAATACCAACAAATACCCAGGACATTAGGGTTTCCAAATGTAACGCCCCACCCTGTAGAGACTGACAGGCGTTGGGGGTCTGACTTTGGATCGTCGGCTGTAATGCTCATGCCCTTCCACCCACCCTGCAGCCAGTGACAGGCATTAAGGTGTGCCTTGGAGTCTTCAGCCTCAAAGCTCACCCCATTCTCCTATACTGCACAGATCTCAGCATATTTATTTATGGAATGGGGTGAGCATAATGCCCAAAGACCCCAAGGCACACCATGACATCTGTTGGTGTCTGCAGGGTAGGGTGAGGTGAAATGACATGAACATTATGGCCAACGACCCAAAGGCACACCCCCAATGCCTGTCATCAGTCTCTGCTGGGTGGGGGTGGGGTTGATGTCACTTCAATACTTCACTGCTATTCCTATTATGTATCTCTCTAACTTCTGCACTACCAATGCCAGTGCCAGCAAGCCAACATTCGGCACTGACAAATGCTTGTGTTTATGTCTATTAACACTCTCTTCATCTTTACTAAACTTTTGAATTAGAATTATTAAGGCCATTTGCATTCCAGGATATAATTTGAATGTTATCAGCCGTTGTCTATTAGTGTCAGGGTGGCATCTATCTGTGCTGTCCTCACTAGTTGCAATTTTAATTTACTGCTTAAATGGACACTGCCAACCTCTTCAGGCTTCAAACTGTCCCTAGTTTAAAAAACACATTTTATGATTATTATCATTCTGTAAAATATGCTGATGTGGCTGTTAGTTTGATTCAAATTCTGTTTTACTTTTTAAAAGTGAAAAGCAGACTTCCCACCATACTGGTGTTACCACACCAAAATGTTTTTATTTACATTCCTTAATCATCTCCCACTGTATCTTTCCTGGACTTAGGAACACCCCGAACATATTCCAGCCACTCAAGAAACAGTGGGTAGAGGAAACTACTGCATCATGAATGAGTAGAAACATAGACTTTGACAGCAGTTAAGTACCACTTGGCCCACCCAGTCTACCCATTTCCCTACCTATTGGATAAGCTGCCAATCCTAGTTTACCAACAGCCTACTTCCTCCTACCTCCCACTAGAATTGCCTTATGTCTGCTGCATGCATTCATGATTTCCCCTACTGTTTGTGACCCCACAACCTCCTCAGGAAGGCTAATCCATGGGTCCACTACCATTTCCATGAAAAAATACTTCCTCACGTTGCCCCTGAGCCATCCCCCCTCCATCTTCAAATTGTTCTTGCACATCTCTTTTTCTGAAAGAATCTACCCTCTTAGACTTTGTTGATTCCCTTGAGATACTTGAACATTTCCATCATGTTCCCCTCTCCCTCCTTTCCTTGAGGGTAAACATATTAATCTCTTGTAGTCTCTCTTCATATGGCTTCTAGTGCAGATCCTGCACCATTTTAGTTGCCCTGCTTTGGAGTTTTCACAATATTCAGGAAGTGATCAATAAGAGTAGCCAAAGGATTTGAAACAAAACAAGGATGGCTGTAATTACACAAGTACCGTGCATTTCAGTTGTACTAAGTAAGTAAGTAACTGTTTATTTTGTAGGTGTCCAATCCCAGAGTCTCTGAGCACTGTACATAAAATTAGAAATCATAACAAAATCAACAATAAGGTTACAGAGAGCATAGTAAATATAGAAAAATCAAGCAGCATTAACATTACAGTGCCTCTTCAGTGTATGCCAGCTTAAATGAATGAGTTTTCAGGCCCCTCTTGAAAGCCTCTACTGTAGGGGCCTCCATCAATGGTCTTGGAAATGAATTCCAGAGGACTAGGCTGGCCACCCTGAATGAACGATCACCCAAGGTTTTCAAGGCTGGTCCTCAGAACTGCGAGGAGGCCCTGGGTGGAGGAAGAAAGGGAGTGAGTCAGAATGGCTGGAGTAAGGAGGTTTGATAAGTAGCCAGGACCTGATCCATATAGGGCCTTATAGCTGAGCAAGCCCACTTTGAAGAAAACCCACCACCTGACCGGCAGCCAGTGTAGGCCTAGCATGTCCGAGGTCACGTGACAGGATCTAGGTAATCCCATCAGCAATAAGGCCACTGTGTTCTGAACCCATTACCCGGGCACCCAACAGACCCCATGATATAAAGCATTACAGTAGTCAAGCTTCGATGTTACAAAAGCATGCAGCAGTGATGGCAGGTCTTCAGGTGGAATTAGGGGCTTAATCTGAGTAATGTTCCTCAGATGGTAAAAAATATTTTTGATGACAGCCAACACCTGTGCCTCAAATGTCAGCCTGTCATTGAAGATCACGCCCAGATTTCACACCCTAGGTGATGCCATCAACAGAGCTGACTCCAGGACTAATCCTGTTGTCATCCCAGAGGTGCTCTTAATCCACCCATGGCCAGGCTCAATTACTAGTATTTCTGTCTTGCAGGGATTGAGTCTCAGCCAGTTAGAGTTCATCCAGTTCTGGATCTTGGCAAGGCATTTGTTCAACACTTCGACAGAACCACTTGTCCCTGGTACAAAGGACATATACAGTTGAGTATCTTCTGCATAGCAGTGAAAACTCACACCGTATTGTCTGATGATCCTCCCCAAGGGCAGCATGTATACAGAGAACAATGTCAGTGACAAGATTGAGCCTTGAGGGACTCCACAGGCCAGAGGTAGGGGGAAGGAGAAAAATTTTCCCATCGCCATCCTTTGCCTCCTGCCTGACAGAAAGTATTCAAACCAGTTGCTGACAACACCAGTGAGTCCACACCATTCTCTGAGGTGATTTAGCAACATGACGTGGTCCATGGTATCAAATGCAGATGATAGATTGAGAAGAATGAGA
This sequence comes from Neoceratodus forsteri, assembly GCA_016271365.2. Classification (NCBI taxonomy): domain Eukaryota; kingdom Metazoa; phylum Chordata; order Ceratodontiformes; family Ceratodontidae; genus Neoceratodus; species Neoceratodus forsteri. The sequence goes on along the minus strand of CM057449.1, from coordinate 935,732,710 downwards.
ATTGTCCATTCTATGTGATCTCTGGCCATAAGGTGGTCATTATGGACCCAGACTAGTGCTGCCTCAGTGCTGTGCCTTGCCCTAAATCTGGACTGCAACTGCTAGTAGATGTCACAGGCCTCCAGTTGTTCCTCGAGCTGCAGATCTACTATTTTCTCAACAACCTTACCTAGGAATAGGAGGTTGGAAATTGGTCTATAATTCACCAGCACATCATGGTTGAGGGATGATTTTTCCAGAAGGGGGTTCACCAGCCCCTCCTTCAAGGTGTTGGGGAAGACCCCCTTTAGAAAACAAGCATGCAACTATCCTTGTGAACACTGGGCCAATGATCTCAACACATTCCACTAGGAGATGTGTCAGGCCCAAATCCAGTTCACAACAAATGGGCTGTATCTTCGAGATCACCTCGGAGACCTCAGCTACCCCAACCAGCTAAAATCTTCCCAAGCAACAGGAGTGCTTCTGCTCCTACCCGGCTCTACCCTGTGGGTCTGGTCCAGTACCACTGGTGAGATCCCAGCCAGAATAGAGGAGAACCTAACAGAGAAAAATAGAGCAAACACATCGCACTGTATTTTGCTGAACAAGCCTTTTTTGGCTGCAAACAGACAGGATGAAGAAGCCTGTCTACAATCCAAAAGAGATGAGCTGGTCTATTACTCCAAGCAGCAATCTCCCTGGACAGGAATTATGCCTTCTTATGGTTGACTGCCCTTTGATAGTCACCATAGTGATTTCTCAAAGCCAGTCTGTCCCCCTCTAGCTGGGTCCTTCCCCAGCAATGCTCCAATCTCTGACCCATGGTCTTCATCACCCAGAGAGACACCTCAACCATGGGAGTCTCAGGCAAGAGGACCTAGGTCGTAACAGACTGGTGCGATGATGTGGAGTGCCTCAGAGACAGCCCAATTATAGACTGCCACCAATTCACCCAAGTCGATCACACTACTACCACTGACACCAGAGAAATCAGCTTCCACCGTCAGTCCCTCTGGGGTTAAACTCCTCAAATGGAGGTAGCTGACCATCTCAACAGGGGAGGGACCAATGAGGAGGACGAACCAGAATTTCAAGGTACAGTGGTAGTAAGAAAAGAGTCAGACTAAACCACTAGCAACACCAATGAATTTAGAAACATAGAAGTTGATGGCAGATAAGGACAGCAAGGCCATCTAGTCTGCCCATTTCTTTTTCTCCCTTATAAATGTGCCATCGGCCTTTGCTCAGTCAATGGCCTGTCTATTCATACTCATCTGTATTGCTCCCTTACACCTATCACATGCCTGTCTGAAGCCCTGCACTGTATTCATATCCACCACTTCTGAGGTAGGCCGTTCCATGCATCCACCAACATTTCTGTGAAAAAGAACTTCCTCACATTACCCCTTAATCGGCCTCCCTCTAATCTCATGCTGTGTCCTCTTGTTCTGCTATTTTTCTTATATTGAAACATGTTAGACTCTTTCACCTTGTTAATGGCCTAAAGGTGTTTGAATATTTTGATCATATCAACTCTCTCCCTCCTTTGCTCTAGGATATACATATTGAGCGCCATTAATCTGTCCTCATCTGTTTTCTGATGCAGTCCCTGCACCATTTTGATTGCCCTTCTCTGGACTGCCTCAATTTGGTTAATGTCCTTGTGAAGGTGTGGCCTCCAGTACTGCACACAGTACTCCAGATGGGACCTAACAAGTGCTTGTAAAGAGAGATTATTACCTCCCTCTTCTGACTTGTGATACCCCTACTAATACACCTTAACATCCCCCTAGCCTTACCTACTGCTTTAGTGGTTTGCTTGGATGATTTCTGGTCATCTGTGATGATGATGCCCAAGTCTCTTTCTTCCCTTGTGACTGCCAGCAACTCCCCTTCCAGCCTATAGATGGCTGCAGGGTTTCTCTTCCCTAGGTTCATAATCTTGCACTTCTTTGCATTAAACCCGAGTTGCCACTCTTCCGACCATTTTGCTAGTTTATCCAGATCTCTTCTCATTCTGTCCACCCCATCTGGATTATCTACTCTGTTGCAGATCTTGGTGTCATCTGTAAACAGACAAACCTTACCCTCCAGTCCATCTTCAATGTCACTGATGAAGATATTGAAGAGGACTAGCACCAGGACTGATCCCTGAGGTGCCCCACTTGTGACTTGCATCTATTCGGACTGTATACCGTTTACCACCACTCTCTGTTTTCTGCCGACCAAGCAGTTTGCCACCCAGTTGACCAACTTCTGACCCACCCGAGCCTACCCAGCTTATTAATCAATCTTCTATGTGGAACAGTATTGAAAGCTTTGCTGAAGTCAAGGTAGGCAACATCAACTGCTCCCCCTTGGTCCACCACTCTGGTTACCCAGTTAAAGAAATCTATGAGATTAGTTTGATAGGACCTTTATTTTGTAAACCCATGCTGTCTTGTATCCTGTGATTCTATGGATTCCAGGTGTTGCACTATCCTTTCCTTAAGGAGTGCCTCCATAATCTTGCCCACTACTGAGGTAAGACTGACTGGTCTGTAGTTCTCTGCCTCTTCCCTGCTACTACTCTTGTGTAGCAGGATTGCATGAGCCATTCTCTAGTCTTCTGGGACCTCTCCTGTGCTCAGAGACTCACTAAAGAGTTCTGATAATGGCTCTGCTAGTTCCACCCTTAGCTCCTTTAGTACCCTGGGATGTATGCCATCAGGTCCTATTGCCTTGTCCACCCTGGGCTTATCGAGTAGGACCCTTTCTTTTGTGAAGAAACTAGGGCTTCACCTCCCTCCCACCTGTGTCCATGGTGCTGAGCTGTGGGCCCTGCTCTACCTTCTCTTCAGTAAGTACTGAGCAGAAGTATCTATTTAAAATAGATTCTTTTACATGGTCCTCCTCCTCACACGCCCCTTTATCTCCTTTGATCTTAGCAACCCCCCGGACTTTCGCCTTTCGCTAATATATCTATAGAAAGTCTTGTCATCTTCTTTTACTGTTCGTACTGGTGTTTCCTTGGTTTGGGCCTTTGCCTGCCTTACTGCCTTCCCAGCTTCCCTTAGGGAAGTTTGGCATGCCTCCCTATCTTCATCCCACTGTGTTCCAATATATTTCCTGAAGACCAGCCTTTTGGCTCTGACCTAGTCTGCTGCTGTTTTTGAGAACCAAAGTGGTTTCCTTCTTCTTTTGCACTTCCTTTTCTCTGTAACACAATGGGGTGTTTTGCTTCAAGTATTGCATCATTTATGCTTGCTCACTTTACTTGTACCCCTTCACCTGTATTTCTTTTTGCCAGGGTTAGCATAACTCTGTTGGCCATCTTATCAAAGTCTGCTCCTCTGAAGTCCCATATTTTTGCCTTGGAATGGAATGATTTAGTTGCAGTGGTCAAATTGAACCATACCATGTGATGGTCACTGGCCCTCAGGTGACCTTCTACCTGGAGATCTGTGATCCGTTCCCTGTTAGTCATCACTAGATCTAGGATAGCTATGTGTCTTGTGGGGATGGGGGCCTGTATACAACCCCAGTTCCTATGGCTGTCCAATTTCCTGTTCCCAGGGTGACCCACAGTTCTTCCAGCTCCTTATGTGTATTCTGAATTTCTGTAGCTTTGATATTTCATTGACATATAGGACCACTCCACCCCCCCCCTTTTTGCACCTCAGTCTCTTCTGAAAAGTACATAGCCAGGTACTGAAGTCTCCCAAGTGTGGTTCCTGGTAAACCACATCTCACTAATTGCTGCTATGTCCAATTTAGTCTCTGTCATTATTGCCTGCAGGTCTGGGATCTTGTTTCCCAGACTGAGAGCATTTGTGTACATGATTTTCCATTGGCCAGATTTCAGTGTGTTAGTTGTTGGGTGAGGTCTGGCATTTCCTCTGTGCATTGTATGGGGAGCTGGACCTTTTTCCTTACCTGGTGATGCGATGAACAGTAAACATGCTGAACTCCTGTTTGACCACTAGCTGAGGGGGGAAGGGTGTTCTTTCCATTCAATGTATAGGGTGCTGCACCCCTCTCCCCATTTACTAGTTTAAATATTCTGCAAAGACATCAAACTTCTGTCCCAATGCACTGACTCCCTCCTTAGTCAGATGCAGTTCATCAAATTTAAAAAACTTTTGCTCCGAAAACTGTTGCCAGTTCCCTACGAATCTGTGTCCTTTTTCATGGCACCATCCCTTGAGCCACATGTTTAGTTTTAGAGAAGGTAAGCAATCATAAAATGTGGGTTTTCAGCTTAAAATAATAGGATGCAAAAGGTTTGACAGTATCCCTTTTAGAAATGTATATCAGAATTTTTAAGTGCTTCAATAATGAGTGCATCAAGGCACATAATAACTTGTTTGATAACAATAACAACACCCCTCCACTCGCCCATTAACACAAGAAACGTCCACTTATTTTTAAATAGATTCACAAACATACAAACCAATAGAACCGAAATACCTATCACACTCCCGTCAACCATCTCTCCCCAGCCCAGTTCAAGCAGCTTGATGCTGCTTCCCCAGTAAGAGGTTGGTGGGCTTCATACTTTCATGGTACTTAGTCACCTCTATAAAATAATAATCAGTTTAACAAAGTACTAATGATGGTAAAATGGATTACCAGCATCAGTTATCTGCCCTCATGGAAACCTTGGGTGGAGGCACATAACCTAACAGCAAAGTATCTGCTCTCTATGTTGCACGGGTGACTGAGTTGCTAGCTTTGGACCCCCAAACTCTTACTATCCAAGAGCTCCAATAAAACTTGTTGCAGCTACTATCCAGGGTTCTGCTGTGCTGAGTTCAAGCATCAGCACTGAGTGAGTGGTCACTTTTTTGCACCAGCAGGGCCCATACTGTGTTCCCATTGTGTGAGCATGACAATGTACTAAGCATCAGGACCTATGCAGGTGTCTTTCATTTACCCTCTTTCTTGGAAGCTGCAAGTTTCATTTGTGCCTTGTGGTTATCATGCTGACATCATCCTTTCCTCCACCATTCTAAGTGAAAGGGAACTGGATCTAGCAACCAGCAACAAGTCTGTCATAAGGGGCCAAAGCTCACTCTTGTAATCACATCAGCTACCTTTGGTGAGACTAAGTTCACAAGGCTTTTTCTAAGTTTCAGTGCTTTAAAACTTTGCATCAAAGCAACAAAACAAAAGAGCATAGGAAGGATCAGTATTAGTTTTTGTTCGTGCGATAACAGACATTGCCGAGTGCTCACACAGTACCCATCACTGAAAGGGCACCGAACCAACACTCAGCAGTCATTCACAACTTTTCAAGCTGTTTCATCAGGTATTCTAATTAGTCAATAATTAATAGTCCTCTGATAACAATTTGTTCTTACTGCACCAGTCAAAATTAGTCAGTACTCACAATCCATGTGATAAATGATTCCACCATGCTACAGCAACACAAATTGTGTCAAGCAGCATTACAGAGATGGTACAATGCCAACAGTCAGCATTGTGCTATCTGAGAAAGCATGAGTTTTTTGTGGGGGGCTTTGCTCCATGCACCCCCATATGGGTGGCTCTGCCCCCAGCTCCCTTCCATACCATAGATAACTAACTCCAAGTCAGAGCTGAATATCGCCCTGGAGGCAGAAGTGTCAGGAATACTGGGGATCATTGCAGTGAACTGCTGATTTTGTCACTGTAATGGTATTTTGGTATTCCCATCACTGTTCGAATGTGATATCATGATAAACAAATTATCTGTGGCTGGGTGCTGACTTAGTGTGATTACCCATGGCAACTGTAAGTTGAATGACCAGTCTAAGAGGCACTCTTGAGGCAAGCATTACAGTGTTATCAAAGTCCACAGTGAGAAACAGTTCAAAGATTAGTCCTGAATAGAGATTGACAGCAGATAAAGACCACCAGGTCCATCCAGTCTGCCCACTTTTCCTACCTTAATTGGCAGCCGATGTCCCTATCTGGTCATTGGCTTTAGCCTCTTCTTCCCACCTCCTGGCTTCCCTTATGCCTATACCTTCCATGTCTAAATCCTCCCACGGTTGATGCTCCCACTACATCCTGGGGTAGGATAGTCCATGCATCCACCACTTTCTGTGTAAAAAAACTTCACCACATTTCCCCTAATCCTGCCCCTTTTCCCTTCTCATATCGTGCCTCCTTGTTCTTGTGCCCCTCCTATATTGACAGGTATCTCCCTCTTGCACCTTGTTTATGCCCATAAGATACTTGAAAGTTTATATCATATCCCCCGGTCCCTCCTTTATTCCATTGTATACATATTGAGGTCTTTCAATCTCTCCCCATATGTCTTCTGGTATAAACCCTGCACCATGTTTGTCACCAGTCTTTGGATCACCTCCTTCTGATCCTATGTCCCTCTGAAGATACAGTCTCAAGAACTATACACAGTATGTCTGGTGAGGCCTCACCAGTGTTTTGTATAGTGGTATCATCACCTCTCTTCTTCGGCTAGTGATGCCCCTTCTTTTTCATACCAATATGCCACTGGCCTTCCCTACAGCCTTTGTACTCTGCTTGGTTACCTATAGGTCATCTGAGATAATAATCCCCAAATCTCTTTCTTCCCTAATGACTGTCAGTAACTCCCCCCTCAGTATCCTGTAGCCTCCCCCAGGGTTTCTGCAGCCCAGGTGCATGATTTTGCATTTCTTCACATTGAACATCACTTGCCACTCTTCAGACCATTTTCCTAGTTTTTCTAGGTCACCCCTGATTCTTTTCTCCCCACTTGGAGTGCCTACCCTGTTGCAGATCTTGGTGTCATCTGCAAATAGGCAAACATTCCCTTCTGGCCTCTATGCAATGTCATTAATGAAGACATTAAAAAGGACTGGCCCCAGGACTGATCCCTGAGGTACCCCACTGGTCACTCCTCTTTCCTTGGACTGGATCCCATTTAGCACCACCCTCTGCTTTCTATCCTCTAACCAGTTTCTAACACATTTTACTACCCTGTGTCCCATTCTCAGGCTTCCCAACTTGTTCAATAGTCTCCTATGTTGAATGGTGTCGAAGTCCTTGCTAAAATCATGATAGGCAACATCCACAGCTCCTCCCTGGTCCACCTCCTGTATCACCCAGTCAAAAAAGTCTGTTACATTTGTTTGACATGATCTTCCCGTAGTGAATCCATGCTGCCTTGTGTCCTGCACTCTGGTGGATTCCAAGTGTCTCACAATCCTCTCCGTTAGCAATGCCTCCATTATTATCCTACTATTGAGGTGAGGCTGACTAGCCTGTAATTTGCTACCTCCTCACTGCTACCACTTTCGTGTACAAGGACCACATGAGCCCTCCTCCAGTCCTCTGGAACCACTCCTGTGCTGAGTGACTCATTGAAAATGGCCACCAGTAGTACTGCTAGCTCCATCCTTAGTTCCCTCACAGTAGCTCATAAATTTTTTGGTTGAACTGAGTTTGTGATTTTGCGATTTTTTTATTTGTTATTACTTTGATCTACCACAGCGAATACAGTGCCTGTGGTGTTGTTTGATTTTTGTCGACCGTTGCATTGGACACTTTTACTTTGGGACTTTCTGAAGAGGTCTATGGTTCATGTGAAGCTTGCCTGGACTTGGGAGTCTGAATGAAAGGAGTGCAGTCTGTTTCCCCTATGAGCAGTATTGCGATCATATTCGGCTCTGTTTGTAAGAACATATTCTGCAGGACCATCTCCTACAGAGCCCTTATAGGGCTGAAGAAGGTTGCCCTAAATTGCTGGATTATCGTTTCTTCAGGATTGTTGCCGGGGGTATTAACTTGTTGGATCTGGCTGACGGCTGTTGGTGGGCTGGATTTTTATTGCAGGAGGCAGGAGTTTGCTTGAAGATTGCACCACGATTGAGAGCAGTGACTATAGGCTAGGCCAGCCCAACTTTGGGGTAGGTGTCCAGCCCAGGGGCTGCCCGTGGGGTAGAGGGCACTGACTGGTGGGGTGTAAACTCTTTTCCTGTGGCCACTGTGGCTCCCCAGCTTGGTTGGGTAGCACCTGTGGGCTAAGTGAGAAGTTCTCCTGGCTGTGGATGCTTATCCTGGAGCTGTGTTTCGACCTAGCTATATTTAAATCAATTGCAGCTCTCTCTCATGTAATTTAAGAGGACTTTTTTGAGAACACCCAAGGGCTAAGTATTTCTGCTTCTCCTTTGTTTGAACTCTGGCAGGTACTGTAGTTTCAGTTCTTTATACTGGGAGGCAGTGAGAGGGCTTCTTTTTAAAATCAATAACTTATGGTGAAGATGTAAGTGTGGCTGTGAGAGGGCCACATTTTGGACTCATTTTGGAAAAGGTACTATGGTGGGAGCTACTCCTTTCATTTCAAAACTCTTTAAACAGACTTTAAAACTTTATGAACTAACATTTGAAAGAAGAGTCAACGTTCAATGCAATGTGCTGGATAATAATTTAAGGATCTATAGCACTGCTGCTGTTTGGTAGATTGTGTTTTTGATTTTGATGTCTGTTTCTTTTGGGGTAGTGTTAGTGTTAATTAGTGTGATCTGAAGTTTTATTTCAATTGGGGGTTTGGGGTTGCTGCATCGTGGGTGGTGTGGGTTTAAATTGTTTATATGAGTTTAAGGGGTAGTTTTTAAATTGTTATTTGTGAAAAAATGTGTCTGGGACTGGGAATAGGAAGGCTCAGTTACTCAGGGGGCTACCTCCATGACCTCCATCCCCTTGAGCTCCCTCAATATCCAGCTGTGGCCTACAGGAGGTGTTGGGAATAGCTCAGAGGAGGGGGACTGGGGGCAGTGGTGGTACCCGAGTGGCTGCTGGGGTGTCTGGGATTAGGGTGGTAGGGCCAAGGAGTCGCCCTGGAGTGAAATGGGAACTGGAGAAGGGGTTACCATGTTTTATTCCCATACCTAAGGGTTCTACAATGGATGGTGGGCAGTTAATGGGTTCAGCTTTCTCACTGCATCCTACTCGGATTGTGTTATGCAATGCCAGGTTGATGAGGAATAAGACCGCTATAATGGTGGACTTGATATCCTCTGTTGATCTGGCTTGCATCGCGAAGACCTGGTTGGATGAAAATGCAGCACCAATTTTGGAGGCTGCAGTTCCGGCTGAGTACTCCATGATTCACAACCAGAAGGAGGATCGCAGGGGTGGGGGTAGCAATTTGTTTTAAAACCAGCATGAACCTCACAGTGCTACCTGTAGGTCATACACATTTGTTTGAGTGTGTGGCCGCCCGAAGGGGTGTAGGGGCAGGTTTCAGGGTCTTTGTGCTTTATCGTCCCCCTGGAGTACATGGGGATTTTGTGACTGAGGTTGAGGAGTTCATTGTCGGTCTGGTGTTGGAGTCTCCCAGGTGGTTGATCCTGGGGGACTTCAATGCCTTAGTTGACAGCGGGCTTTCGGGTTTTGGAAATTACCTCTTAGGAAGCATGGGGGATCTGGGCCTGTCACAAAAAATAACAACAGCTATGCACTCAGGTGGCCACACATTGGATTTTTTTTTCATTAGGCTTAGATATTAATGACCTCAGTGTTGATCCTGTATGTTGGTCAGATCATAGCACCGTAGGGTTCATGCTTGGTGGCACCCCCAAGATGGTCCTTCTCCTGTGGAGATGGTCCGGTACCACTCATTAAGAGGAGTTTCCTCAACAGGACTATCTGTGGTTCTGGACCTATCAAGTGCTGCGGCGTCTTGTGCGATTGGAATGGAGGAAGCAGTGGTAGCCTATAATAGGTGGTTGCTGTGGCCTTCCGATTGCATCTCACCCATTCGTGTCCAACTCTTGTCTACTTGCTGGAGAGCTCCTTGGTTTGATGGGGATCTCCGGAGTTTAAAGACTAAGGGGCAGAAGTTAGAGAGATGCTGAGGGCGATCTGGCCTGTTGGAGGACAGGTTGGCCCTAAGGTTGCATTATATTAACTATCAGGGGGCAATCTCTCAGACGAAGGTAGAATATCTGTCTAGAGAGATTGCTTCAGCAAGGAACAGACCGGCTCAGCTTTTTCGCACAGTGGATGGGCTATTACACTCTGCCTGTCTCTGTATTGGGGAGCATGTTCAAGCACTAGATGTGAGGAGCTGTCTGTATGTTTTGCCAATGAGGCGTCCTCTATCATAGAAACATAGAAGTTGACGGCAGATAAAGATGGCAAGACCCATCCAGTCTGTCTATTTCTTTTTCTACCTTATAAATGTGCCATTGGCCTTTGCTCTGTCAGTGGCCTATCTATTCATACTCATCTGTATTGCTCCCTTATGGCTATCCCATGCCTGTTTGAAGCCCTGCACTGTATTTAAAGCCACCACTTCCTGAAGTACAGTAGGCCGTTCCATGCATCCGCCACCCTTTCTGTGAAAAATAATTTCCTCACATTCCCCCTTAATTGGCCTCCCTCTAATCTCATGCTGTGTCCTCTTGTCCTCCTATTTTTCTTGTATTTAAACATGTTAGAATCTTTCACCTTGTTAATGCCCTTAAGGTGTTTGAATGTCTCGATCATATCACCTCTCTCCCTCCTTTGCTCAAGGGTATACTTATTGAGCTCCGTTAATCTGTCATCATATGTCTTCTGATGAGGCCCCGGCACCATTTTGGCTGCCCTTCTCTGGACTGCCTCAATTTGGTTAATGTCCTTGTGAAGGTGTGGCCTTCAGTACTGCATGCAGTACTCCAGATGGGGCCTAACTAGTGTCTTGTAAAGAGGGATTATTACCTCCCTCTTACGACTTGTGATACCCCTACTAATACACCCTAACATCCCCCTAGCAGTACCTACTGCTTTAGAGGTGTGTTTGGATGATTTCAGGTCATCTGTGATGATGATGCCCAAGTCTCTTTCTTCCTTTGTGACTGCCAGTAACTCCCCTCCCAGCCTATAGGTGGCTTCAGGGTTTATCTTCCCTATGTGCATGATCTTGCACTTCTTTGCATTAAATGCCAGTTGCCACTCTTCTGACCATTTTGCTAGTGTACCCAAATCTCTTCTCATTCTGCCCACCCCTTCTGGATCACCTACTCTGTTGCAGATCTTGGTGTCATCTGCAAACAGACAAGCCTTACGCTCTAGTCCATCTGCAATGTCACTAATGAAGATATTGAAGAGGACTGGCCCTAGGACTGATCCCTGAGGTACCCCACTTGAGACTTGCATCTCTTCTAACTGTATACCATTTACCACCACTCTTTGTTTTCTGCCTGTCAACCAGTTTGCCACTCAGATGACCAACTTCTGATCCACCCTGAGCCTATCCAGCTTATTTATCAATCTTCTATGTGGAACAGTGTCAAAAGCTTTGCTGAAGTCAAGGTAGGCGACATCAACTGCTCCCCCTTGGTTCACCACTCTGGTTACCCAGTCAATGAAATCTATGAGATTAGTTTGACAGGACCTTCCTTTTGTAAACCCATGCTGTCTTGGATCCTGTGCCCCTATGTATTCCAGGTGTTGCACTATCCTTTCCTTATGGAGTGCCGCCATAATCATGCCCACTACTGAGGAAAGACTGACTGGTCTGTAGTTCCCTGCCTCCTCCCTGCTACCACTCTTGTGGAGCGGGATCACATGAGCCTTTCTCCAGTCTTCTGGGACCTCTCCTGTGCTCAGAGGCTCACTAAACAGTTCTGCTAATGGCTCTGCTAGTTCGACCCTTAGCTCCTTAATTACCCTGGGATGTATGCCATCAGGTCCCATTGCCTTGCCCACCCTGAGCTTAGTGAGCTCTTGTAGGACCCTTCCTTTTTTGAAGGGAGTAGCGCTCACCACCTTCCTGTGTCCATGGTGCTGAGCTATGGGCCCTGCTCTACCTTCTCTTTAGTAAATACTGAGCAAAAGTATCTATTTAGGATAGATGCTTTTACAGGGTCCTCCTCCTCACATGCTCCCTTTTCTTCTTTGAGCTTAGCAATACCCCCTTCAGACTTTCTCCTTTCACTATGTATCTATAGAAAGTCTTGTCACCTTCTTTTACTGTTTGTGCTAGTGTTTCCTCAGTTTGGGCCTTTGTCTGCCTTACTGCCTTCCCTGCTTCTCTTAGGGCAGTTTGGTATGCCTCCCTATCTTCATCCCACTGTGTTCCCTTTTATTTCCTGAAGTCCAGCCTTTTGTCTCTGACCTTTTCTGCTACTGTATTTGAGAACCAAAGTGGTTTCCTTCTTCTTTTGCACTTCCTTTTCTGTCTAACACAATGGGATGTTGCTTCAAGTATTGCATCCTTAATTCTTTCCCACTTTGCCTGTACCCCTCACCTGTGTTTTTTTTTCCAGGGCTAGCTTAATTCTGTTGGCCATCTTATCAAAGTCAGCTCCTCTGAAGTCCCATATTTTTGCCTTGGAATGGGATGATTTAGATGTAATGGCCAAATTGAACCATACCATGTGATGGTCACTGGCCCCCAGGTGACCTACTACCTGGAGATCTGTGATCCCTACTCTGTTAGTCAGTATTAGATCTAGGATAGCCCTGTCTCTTGTGGGTTGTTGTACCAGTTGTTTGAGGCCCTCCCCCTACAGGGAATCCACCATGTGTCTAGTTCTGGCAGATGTTCCTGCTGTTATTGACCAATCTGTATCTGGCATGTTGAAGTCTCCAGTTATCAGAACCTCCCCTTTAGCTGTCATGTTTTGTATATCTTCTAACAGTAATGTGTCTATGTCCTCCCCCTGGTCTGGGGGCCTGTAGACAACCCCAGTTCTCATGGCTGTCCCATTTCCTGTTTCAAGGGTGACAGTTCTTCTGGCTCCTTATGTGTATTCTGAATGTCTGTAGCTTTGATATCTTCATTTACATACAGGGCCACTCCACCCCTTTTTGCACCTCGGTCTCTTCTGAACAGTACATAGCCAGATACTGAAGTCTCCCAAGTGTGGTTACTGGTAAACCACTTCTCACTAATTGCTACTATGTCCAGTTTAGCCTCTGACATTATTGCCTGCAGGTCTAGGGTCTTATTTCCCATGCTGTGAGCATTTGTGTACATGATTTTCCATTGGCCAGATTGTGGTGTGTTAGTTGTTGGGTGAGGTTTGGCATTTCCCCTGTGTGTTGTATGGGGAGATGGACATTTTTTCTTACCTGGTGATGCAAATGAACTGCAAACATGCTGAATCCCTGTTTGACCTCTAGCTGAGGGGGGAGGGGTGTTTTTCCCATTCTACGTATGGATGCTGCACCCCTCTCCCCATTTGCTACTTTAAATATTCTGCAAAGACATCAGACTTCTGCCCCAATGCACTGACTCCCTCCTTAGTCAAATGCAGTCCATCGAATTTAAAGAACTTTTGCTCCCAGAACTGTTGCCAGTTCCCTACAAATCTGTGTCCTTTTTCCTGGCACCAGAACTTTAGACACATGTTTAGCTCCCATATCTCCCCTTCTTTGACCTTCCGTCCATCTGCCCCCTCTCCCAGACTGGCAGGATCTCACAGAAGGAGATGCCAGATGAAATGGATGATAGTTTGTCACCTAGCCTTGTCAGGTGTTCCTTGGTCTCCACAACTGACTGGCTGGTGAGATCATTAGTCCCTATGTGTACCAGGATGTCAATGTTTTCTCCAGCTTTGTGAACAATTTTAGCAATGCAGTCAGTGTCTCTCCATGCTGATGTACCTGGGAGACATCTGACCATCATCCCTGGCTGGAGATGGGTATCAACTCCCTGAATCATGGAGTCTCCTATGATCAGGGATGAGGTCTCCTCAAGTATCTCTCAAAAAGGATGCATGGACCAACCTGGAAAGTGCCAAAGCGCTCCTCCTGTCTGGGCTGAATTTGAGCTGCTTGGGGTGGAGGAGGTGGTGAAAATAATTTTGAAGCTGCGGCCAACGCAATGTGAACTGGACCCAGGTCCAACCTGACTGTTGGTTGGATGTTTGGACCTGGTGGGGTCTGTGATTGCTGGGGTTGTCTGGAGTTCCTTGAGGAGTGGGGTCTTCCCACTGGCCTTGAAAGTGGCCTTGGTTAGACCCCTTTTGAAAAAACCTTCCTTAGACATGGATTATCTCAGCAATTACTGGCCAGTTTCAAACCTCCCATTTTTAAGGAAGGTTATTGAAAAAGTGGTGGCCTTTCAGCTTGAGAGACATCTTGCCTCTTACTTCACCTATGAGCCTTACCAGTCTGGGTTTCATGCAGAGCATAGTACAGAGACTGCCCTGGTGAGGATGCTTAATGATCTCCTGGTGGTGAGGGATAGGACAGACCAGACTATCTTGGTTCTCCTGGACCTCACTGCAGCATTTGACACCTTGGACCATGAGGTGCTATTTGACTGCCTGCGGTTCTGGTGAGGCTTGTCTGGTAATGTCATCAACTGGTTCAGGTCATATCTGACAGGCAAAGTGCAGAGGGTGATGATGGGGTTAGCCTCATCTAACCCAAAGCCTCTGTGCTGTGGGGTCCTGCAATGTTCAGTTTTGTCACCCTTGTTGTTCACTGTGTACATGCTGCCACTGGGGGCATTATCAGGCAGTACGGGCTGGGTTTTCACTACTATGCAGATGATACCCAGCTGTACCTGTCCTGTGTGCCCAATTCCTGGGTGTTGGACTCTGTATTTAACAACTGCCTAGATGAGATCCAGGCTTGAATGACTCAAAACTGGCTTAAACTCAACCCAGACAAGACAGAGGTACTTGTTGCAGATCTAATTTGTTGGGCCGGAGGGCATTGTGAGGGGTTACCACCTAACATGAGATGGGGCTAAAAGGGGTAAGGCCATCAAGAAATGGAAGGTAATGAGTACCAATGCTTTTGTTAAATGTGTAGTTGATTTTGTTTGAAGTTTCTTAGTTTGGATTTATTATTATTTCTGTTTTTAAATTGTTGTCAGTTATTGAAATTGTTATTATTGTTATTTTGGGGTTATATTTTGGGTTGGGATTTTATTTTACTTTTTCCTTTTCTTTTAATGTGTAATAGTGTTTTTGTTTGACTCCCCCCTCTGTGAGAGAGAGTGAAGGAGTGATTTATTATTTTTGGTTATTTGATATTTATAGGTTTATTTTTGTTTATTATTTCTGTTTTTCCTTTCTTGTTCATTTGTTCATAATCTGTTGGGGAGGTTCAGCGACGGTTGGGCGTTATTCCTCCACCAGGCTCAGGGAATTACACCCCTTTGAATGTCCCCCATTGTCATCTGACACCTATTTTAGGTGTCATGCATTGGGCATTCTCAGGAAGAGTAGGCGAAGGTGGAGAGCTGGGCCTGTTGGGGGACAGGAGGGGGGTGGGCAGACTGGGGTTTGGGGGTTCAGGAGATGCCCTGGGTCAAAATGGGGTCAGGATAGGGGTTATTTCTGTCTTGTCCCCATACCCAAGGGTTCCGATGTTAATGGACAGGTGCCGAGATCTTCCTCGACAACTCATCCTACTTGGCGGTGTTGTGCAATGCCAGATCTATAAGAAACAAGACAGCTATTATAGCTGATGTTGTTGGATCAACTGATCTGGCTTGCATCACTGAGACCTAGCTGGATGAAAATCCAGGCCCTATATTGGCTTCTGCAGTTCCAGCCAGGTTCTCAGTGATACACCGTCCAAGGCTGGATCGTAGGGGCGGGGGTGTGGCTATTATGTTTAAGACTGAGCTGGGCCTTGTGGATGTGCCATTAGGAACTACCAGATCCTTTGAATATATCCTGGGAGAGGGTGTAGGTTGTGGGATTCTCCTCGTTTACCATCCACCAGGTGACGGGGGAGAATTCCTGCAGGAGATAGCAGACTTCATTGTCGACTTGGTATTGAGGTTCCCCAGACTGATAGTTCTGGGTGACTTCAATGTCTGGGTCAATGATGAACTCTCACATTTTGGTCAAAATCTCCTCCAGCTAATGACAATGATGGGTCTAACAAGGGTGATTACCTACTCGACCCATGTAGGGGGTCATTCATTGGATCTGATCTTTCTTTTGGGTATGGTGATTGCTGATCTGGGGGTGGAGCCAGTCAGCTGGTCTGACCATCACACCATAAGGTTCAGCTTCAGGTCCCCGCCAATAGGTCTGCCCCTATGGAGATGGTTTGGTACCGGCCCGTAAAGGGGTATTAACCCCAGTGACCTAATGGTGGTACTGGATCTACTGAGTTTGTCCGGTGAATGCATTAGTCCAGATGATCTCGTACTAGCCTATAATAAGGCTGTGGGAGATGCTCTGGACAAAATTGCTCCTGTTCGTGTTCGGCCTCTCACCCTCCATCCAAGGAGCCCTTAGTTTGATGGCTCCTTAAGGAGTTAAGGCGAATTGGCCAAAGATTGGAGAGAGCCTGGCAGAAGTCCGGCAATGATGTTGACAGGCTTAGGTTGATGGCACATTATGAGTGCTATCAATCAGAAATCACCCATAAGAAGGCTGAATTCCTGTCCAGGGAGATTTCTGCTCACAGAACTGATCGACTCAGCTTTGCCGGACTGTGGACAGATTGTGCAATCCAATCTGTCTCCAGCCCAGAGAAGCCTTTTCTCAGCTAAGATGCGAGGAATTTGCTCAGTTTTTTGCAGATAAGGTTGCCAGCATCAGGTCTGGCATCGGTCTGACCTCTCCTATGGGGGATTTCAGTAATTGACGGGAAGTGGCACGTGCTCGGTCTGTCTGGTCAGGCTTTCACCGGCTGGAGTTCAGTGACATTGTAAAGATCATCCAGACATTGCGACCAACTAGTTGTAGTTTGGATATGGGCCCTACACCCCTCTTAGTAGGATGTGTAGAAGTTATCTTCCCAATCCTTGCTGACATTGTCTGGATGTCTTTGGAGAGGGATCTTTCCTGACCCCCTCAAGGAGGCGGTCATTCGACCATTCCTTAAAAAAACCCTCCTTGGATCCAAATTGTCTAGCTAACTACCGGCCTATCTCTAACCTGCCATTTGTTGGTAAGGTTATTGAAAAGGCGGTTGCATTGCAACTGGATGATCATCTTATAACTCACAATGTCTATGATACTCTCCAGTCTGGTTTTAGGAAGAAGCACAGCACAGAGACTGCCCTTGTCCGGGTGTTGAGTGATCTCCTAATGGCTAGAGATCAAAAGGCATGTACCATTCTGGTTCTTCTCGATCTCTGTGCTGCATTTGACACTGTAGACCATGGTGTGCTGCTGGAATGCCTGCGGGTTTATTGTGGGCTGTCTGGTACAGTCCTCAAATGGTTTCATTCTTACCTCACCAACAGGTCTCAGAGAGTTGCCACTGGAATTTATTCCTCTGGCACTCATTCCCTGCCTAGTGGGGTACCGCAGGGCTCCATTTTAGCTCCCATGTTGTTTGCATTGTATATGCTGCCATTGGGAGAAATTATCAGGTGATACAGTCTGGGTTTTCACTGCAATGCAGATGATACCCAGCTGTATCTGTCCTTTCTCCCCGGCCAGGATGATGCATTCTCCATGCTAAACAACTGCCTTGCTGAGATCAGACTTTGGATGAGTTCCAGCTGGCTGAGACTGAATCTGGATAAGACTGAGGTATTGGTAGTGGTAGTGGACGCAGGTCATCTGGGGGGCGGGTTTGGGATCTGGACAACCCTCAGATTTGTTACTTGGTGGTATTCCACTCCCTACCTCTGATCAGGTGCGTAATCTGGGCATTATTTTTGATGACTGACTGACCCTAAAATCTCAGGTATCAGCTGTCGTCAAATCCTCTTTTTACCATCTGAGGACTATCGCCCGGGTGAAACACCTGGTTCCATTGGGTGATCTTCCAACATTGGTCCATGCCTTTCTCACTACCCATCTTGATTACTGCAATTCCCTTTACCTAGGGCTACCTGGGGTTGATATCTGTGGCCTGCAGCTGGTGCAGAATGCGGTGACCAGGCTTTTGACTGGGACATCTAGAACCAGTCATATTACACCTGTGCTCCGCGAACTGCACTGGCTGCCTGTTAGGTGGTGGATCACCTTTAAGGTTGGTTTACTAACCTTTAAAGCCCTACATGACCAGAGACCTGGTTACCTGAAAGATCTCCTGATTCCCTATTGCCCCCTCTGTCCTCTCTGTTCCGCCAATGAGGGATTGCTAGAGATTCCCAGGGTTTGTTTGAAGACATCAGGTTCAAGTGCTTTTGCTTTTTCAGCATCAACCCTGTGGAATTCTCTACCTCATTGGTTGAGAGAATGCCCAACCGTAGATAGTTTCAAAATTGGTCTAAAACATATTTATTTAGTCTCGCTTTTATTTAATTATGGTTGACATATTTTAATGTTGTTTTAATCTGTATTATGTATATGTTTTCATGTACAGCACCTTGGCTCTGAAAAGCGCTATATAAATAAAGTTGATTTAATTTGATTTGAATGCCCTAAGTCTGGGCAACAAGCTCCCTGAACTGGTGGCCTTGATAGAAGAGGGATGCCTGCATATCATAGCAGTCACAGAAACATGGTACACAGAGAACCATGACTGAGAGGCTAGCATACCATGTTACACAACCTACAAGAGAGACAGGGAGGGGAGAAGGGGGCAGAGTAGCTCTCTATGTAAGGGAAGGGATAAAAGCAACTAAACAAAAGAGTAAGCAGGGAGGAGAGGAGGCACTGTGGGTCACCTTAGAGGCTGGAAATGGCACCACCATCTGTTCAGGGGTTGTATACAGACCCCCATGTCAGGGGAAGGAATGGACAAGGATATGATAGAAGGCATCCTTAGGATGGCAGAGAAAGGGGAGATACTGTTGATGGGGGACCTTAACATGCCAGATGTTAACTAGAGCACCTTCGCTGCAGCCACATGCAAAAGCAGGGCCATTCTTGATGTCCTTCGGGTGGCATGCCTCAGACAGCTAGTTTTGGAACCCACTCATGAGGGAGCAATCTTAGACCTCATTCTCTGAAATGGGAACAGTGAGAGGATCTCAGATCTAGAAGTGGGTGCCCATCTGGGAACAAGTGACCACTAAACAGTGTGGTTCATGATAAACTCAGCTACAGAGTCAAGCCATACAAAAGTGAGGGTTCTGGACTTCAGGAAGGCTGACTTTGGCAAGATGGGAGACTGCCTTAGAAAAGCAGTGGCAAACAGGCTAGAAGAAGGGATGGAGCAACAATGGGGAAACATCAAAACTGCCATCACAGAGGCAGCAAGCCTTTGGAAAGACTAAAGGAGCTTAATATGTATACTCTTGAGGAAAGAAGGGAGAGAGGGGACATGATAGAAACTTTCAAGTACTTCAAGGGAATTAACAAAGTCCAAGAGGGAAGCATCTTCCAGAAAAAGAGATGTGCAAGAACAAGGGGGCACAATTTGAAGATAGAGGGGGGACGGCTCAGAGGTAATGTGAGGAAGTATTTTTTAACAGAGGGTTATGGATACATGGAACAGCCTTCCTGAGGAGGTTGTGGAGTCAAGAACAGTGGGGGACTTCAAGAATGCATGGGACAGGCATAAGGCAGTCCTAGTGGCGGGTAAGAGGAAGTAAGCTGTTGGTTAACTAGGAGCTGCAGCTTATCTGTTAGGTAAGAAAATGGGCAGACTAGGTGGGCCAAGCGGTCCTTATCTGCTGTCAAATTCTATGTTTCTATGTTTCTTGTGTGAAGCAAATAAACAAATCAAAATGAAAGAAAAAGCCATTATGGTTCTCAAAAGAGGTGGCGGTGAAGGTTAGGGAGAAAAATATAGCATTTAGGAAGTATAAGGAAACACAGAAGGAGCATAACAGAGAACTGTACCAGTTAATGCAGAAGGAAGCAGGAAGGGTAGTCAGAATAGCAAAGGCCCAAACTGAGGAAAAGATAGCCAGCTCAATTAAGAAGGTGGATAAAACCTTTTATAGGTATATCAGGGAGCATAGAAAGACAAAGGGAGGGATAGTGAGGCTGAACAGAATGGACGGTGGGTGGGCAGAGAGGGACAGTGAAAAAGCAGGGATACTGTATGAATACTTCTGCCAGTATTCACAAACGAGGAGGAGAGGGAGGTGCCCAATCCAATTAACTGAAGCACTCTGAATGGGGGGGGGGTCGATTCCAGTCCTTTCACAGAAGAAAGGTTTCTGAAAGAACTCTTAAAACTGAAGGTGGACAAAGCAATGGGGCCTGATGGAATTCACCCCAGAATTCTAAAAGAATTAAGGAGAGAACTAGTGACACCACTGACTACCCTTTTTAACAAATCATGGGAGGAAGGTATGGTACCTGAGGACTGGAGGAAGGCAGATGTGATTCCCTTTCACAAAAGTGGGAGCATGACAGAGGCAGGAAACTACAGACGTGTCAGTTTGACCACTGTGGTAGGGAAAGTGATGTAATCACTTCTGAAGGAAAGAATTGTTGAGTACCTAGAGGCCAGTGGGGCACAGGACCCAAGGCAGCATGGGTTCACAGTGGGAAGTTCATATCAGACCTATCTAATTGATTTATTTGACTGGGTGACCAAAGTAGTAGACCAGGGAAGGGCTGTGGACATGGCCTACCAAGACTTTAGCAAGGCATTTGACACAGTACCACAGAAAAGATTAATAGTCAAATTAACCATCCTGGGAGTGGGTCCCAGGGTAGTAGCCTGGGTAAAACATTGGCTGGACAACAGGACACAGAAGGTAATTATAAATGGAGTCCACTCTGAAGAAAGGGGTTATTAGTGGGGTACCACAGGGTTCAGTACTGGGTCCAGTCCTTTTTAATGTCTTTATAAGAGACATTGCAGAGGGACTGGAAGGAAAAGTATGCCTCTTTTCAGATGACACAAAGATCTGCAACAGGGTTGATACTCAAGGAGGCAAGGAAAGGATGAGAAGGGACTTGGCAATGTTGGAGGAATGGTCAGAAGTATGGCAGCTTGGATTCAATGCAAAGAAGTGCAAAATAATGCACCTAGGAAACAAAAACACAGGGGAAGATAACACAATGGGATGGAGATAGTAACAACAACAAAAATGGAAAGGGACCTGGGGGTAATCATATCAGATGACCTTAAGGTTGGCAAGCAATGTGAGAAGGCAGTAGGGAGGCTGGGTGGATACTGGGATGTATAGGGAGAGGCATCACCAACAGAAAACAGGAAGTTGTTATCCCCTTGTACAGATAGTTGGTGAGACCCCATCTGGAGAACTGCGTCCAGTTCTCGACATCCCATCTCCGCAAGGACATAGAGATGATGGAGGCAGTCCAGAGGAGGGCAACTAAAATGGTACAGGGTCTGCAAGAGAAGCCATATGAGGAAAGACTAAAGGATCCTAATATGTATACCCTTGAGGAAAGGAGGAAGAGGGGGGACATGATAGAAACTTTTAAGTACCTCAGTGGAATCAACAAAGTCCAAGAGAGTAGCATCTTTCAGAAAAAGAGACGTGCAAAAACAAGGCAACACAATTTGAAGATAGGAGGAAGATTCTTTTCATAGAGAGGGTAGTGGATGTATGGAATGGCCTTCCTGAGGAGGTTGTGGGGTCTAAAAATGTGGGAGAAGTCAAGAATGCATGGGACAGACATAAGGCAATTTTTGTGAGGGGTAGGAAGAATAGGCTGTTGGCTAAATAGGATCTGCAGCTAATCCTGTAGGTAGGGAAATGGGCAGACTAGGTGTGCCAAACGGTCCTCATCTGCTGTCAAAGTCTATGTTCCTATGACCTTGTGTTGGGAGGTGTTCCTCTTACTCCATCTAGACAGGTGAAAGATTTGGGTGTGATCCTGGACAATGGTTTCACGTTTGATGCTCAGGTGTTAGTCGTCATCAGCAGTGGATTTTATCATCTACGGAACATTGCATGAATCCGAGCTCTGATAGCGCCGGAGGATCTGACCACACTTGTGGATGCTTTTGTCACTTCCAGGTTGAACTATTGTAATACCCTGTACCTAGGGTTATCTGGGGGCAACTTTTGCAGGCTGCAGCTGGTGCAGAATGTGGTGGCAGGATTACTGATTGGGGCAAGATGGAGTGATCATGCCACTCCAGGTCTCCGTGGACTGCACTGGCTGCCAGTCAGGTGGAGGATTGTCTTCAAGATAGGGGTCCTGACCTATAAAATCCTACATCAATGGGGTCCTGTCTATCTGCAAGATCTTCTTGCCCACTACCATCCACCCCAGGCACTTTGTTCTCCCTTGGGGGCCTCCTTGGAGTTCCCAGAGTGACGTTGAGGCATTCTGGGAATAGGGCATTTTCTGTTGCTGCACCCACTCTGTGGAATTCCTTTGATGGGTATTTAAGGGAGGTGCTCTCGGTAGAAGCCTTTAAGAGGGCTCTAAAAATGTATTTGTTTAAGTTGGCTTTTAATGATTGATTGGGTTTTAATGGGATGAATGGATTTTAAGTTTGTGCTGAGCTGCTGTTTATATGTATCCTGTTATTGAATTGTTTTTTAAAGCACCCAGAGTCTACGGAAATGGGCACTTTATAATTCAAATATCTATCTATCTATCTATCTATCTATCTATCTATCTTTCTATCTATCTATCTATCCTGGAATGTATGAAATGTGGTCCCATTGGTTTGTCTACCTTTAGTTTTGTGAGCTCCTCTAGGGCTCTAACTTCTGTAAATGGACAGGTGTACACCCCTCCGACCTTCCTTCTTTCTTTTTGTTACCTAGCTGTGGCCCCTGTCCCCCCCTTCCTCAGTGAATACCAAACAAAAGTCTCTTTTCGGAATTTACACCATTTCCTGGATCCCCTCCACACACTCCCCCTTTTCCCTCTGAGCCAGCAATCCCCCTTAGATTCCCTTCTTTCACTGATGTACCTATAGCAAGTTTTATCCCCTCCCTTCACTGTCTGTGCCAATCTTTCCTCCATTTGTGCCTTTGTTCTCCTAACAGCTTTCCCAGCTTCCTTCAGACAATTCAGATGCATCACCCTATCCTTTTCATTCCGTGTCACTTTATAGTTTCTGAATACCACCCTCTTGGTCCTAACATTCTGTGTTACCTCTCTTGTGAACCATAGTGGTTTCTTCCTTCTTTTTTCTTTGTTCATGAGCCTAATGCACTGGTTTGTCACCTCTGTTATGGCTCCTTTTATGTTTGCCAACTGCTTCTCAAGCTCCCCCCTGCCTCTCTCCCTTCCAGTGCTTCTTTGATAGCTATTCCTATCCCAGCAAAGTCTGACCTTATGAAATATAAAACCCTTGCCTTTGTGTGTCTGGATTGTGACCCTGTACCTATGTTAAACCACACTGTGTGGTGGTAATTTGCCCCGAGGTGACCTTCCATCTGTACTTCTGAGATTTTGTCCCCATTGGTCAGGACTAGATCCAGAACTGCCCTGTCCTAGGTGGATTATTTTACTAACTGCCTGAGGCCTGCCCCCTGCAAGGAGTCAAAGATGTCCTGGCTCCTGCTGGGATGAACCAATCCACATCTGGCATATTGAAATCACCCAGCAGTAGCACCTCCCTTTTAGTTGCCATTTTCTGTATTTCATCCACTATCAGCTTGTCCACCTCCTCCTCTCAGCTGGGGGTCTGTAGATCATCCCTGTTTGAATTGCTGTGCCTTTGCCTGGCTCAATAGAATAGAATAGAAATGCTGATGCACTGCCCATAAGTGGCATGTAGGAATTTGTGAATAGGGCCCAATGAGAGGAAATTTGTTATGAAGAAGCTCAACCACATTTCTCTGCAATTACACAACAGATTTCAACAAAATGCTGGCAGTTAACACAGTGTAAAATAAAAAATATTTAACTTCATTTTTTACTTTATCATCTCCTAACACGGCCAAACATCCATTGCACAGCCCTCCTAGTCTGATTCTGATTTCTTCCCTTTGGAATGAGAATTGTCACCTGGTTTTATCCATTAGTTCACCTGCATCATTGGGATTCAAAACTCTGTACCGAACTTTGAGCCTGGTGGGTCACAGCATGTAATGATTTAACCCTGTTTCAATGAGAAGGGTCTATACTCCATCAAAACCCTTTCTGTGCTGTCTAGTGCTATAGGTAAGATCAGGAAATATCCTGACTGCAGAACTCCCACACTTACAGTAAGTCCAGTACATTGTGTAGTAGCAAGGAGTATGCTATCACATTCCTCACTACTGCACAACGTCCCAATACAGTTCTAATGCAATTCTGATGTAATTCACTCCTTCTTTCCTCCTTTTAGGGTTAATCCTGTAAATGTTTCTCACAGTAATGGTTTCTCATGATTGGACTGGCTCAGCAATCCAGTTTGTGAGAAATGTTTTATAGTACAAGTGTTCTACCTGCTTTGGTAGTGCTATGATTTGCACAATAGATGCACGGCTAAAGTTTTCCAAGAAATACAGCCTTGTCCGGAGCATGCTGTTTTCTTTAACGAGGCCCAAAGTTGTCAACAGTTCTTTTTCAGCAGTCTCCCAGCCATTATGGGATCTTGTCGTGTTGAATCCATTTTCTGCTCCAAAAGAACCATTCAGTGATTAAATTCCTCCATTTTATGATCCAGCTTTTGGATCACTGCTAAAAGCAAGCCCAATGTTATCTCCCCTGAGGCCCCTGCTCCCCCTGATGGTGGGGCGGCTGACCATATGATCAAGCCACTGGGACCATCCGATGAACCTTGAATCTTTTTATGATTCTCTATCACTGTTCTGTTGGAGAACTGGCCAGTAGATTGAGAACTTAATTAATAGTAGTGTTAAGATAAACAAATAAGAACATTTCTGTTTTTGCTGTTAATTTGAAGTTATTCAAAGTTCACTAAGAACAGCTTCTCCAACACATGACCTCTCAGCTAGGCAGTCAGGCCATGCCCCAATATTGATAATCTTATTTTGATACTATACCTTTAATATTACTGTTTGTTCTAAGAGGGATTTACCTTTTAATTATAGTGGAGTGACAGGATTGTGACTTATATAGTCTACATATGGTCTTTAGAATTGATAGTTATGAGCTGAACAGGAAAAATTACTTTGAACATTATTCTTTTAATTATCTATTTCTGTGTGCACCCTCTATTCAGGGAAAACTAATAATATTCTAATACTATAATTATTACTAATAAAATGTAGAATGCTGCAGACAAGAAATTAGAAAAAAATTGGAATAAGACAAGGAAGAGGTAAAGCTGCAGTTAATAAAAATATATAAACTTGTCAAAAAAATCTGCCTACTCCAAAGGAACATAACATTGTTCCACATTTTATTTATCTTGAAGCAAACACTAATGTTATACACATCTGAGGATTACTGGTGCCATAGTCTAATTTCAAGTTACAGACAAGGAAGCTGGCATCTGAAACATAGCAAGACTGCCTTTTAAATAAAAATAAAATAGAAAAAAAAACAGAGAATTACTTAGGGTTTGCAAAACTCTTTATTGATGGAAAACTTGTGTAGCATTAGCAGGTCATGAGTGCAAAAAAAAACCAACAACAATAAAGCACTATGTGTCACCTGTCACATTTCATGCTTGCTCTCTCACCTTTGAAAAAGCATTGATACAGTTTTTATACCAATAAAAACTCTTTCAAACTGTGTAGCTACAATTTTTATAGTAAAAGGTGCTAAAGCTGCATTCCAAGAACTGGCTTGCTTCACTGTTTGTAACACATGAAGTAAAAAAGTATAAGCTTACCAGCATTAACATGGAATCCTAAATGGAAGCAATAAAACTGAAACTTGGAATGTGGTCAACTTAAATAATTGCACTGACATATCCTCAAGACTTTTAATTGAAATTCATTCTTTTAATTCTAAAAATAATATGGCTATGAATTCAAATTCAAATTCACTTGTGTGCCACTGAACTTGTGTTGGAGGGGGACAGCTCACTGCATTGACGGTGAGCACTGAGCAGTTCCAGGAGGAGAAGGAAGGCTCACCGAATATGTGGGAGAACTGAGAAGCAATCGCCACTGACAGGAGGGGACTGAAGTCACTGCATCAGCAGCCAACTTGCTCAGGGTACTAGGAGGTCTGTCCTGCCAATATGAAGGCACAAAACTCAAACTGGGGAGTACTGTGTCTTGGGCTACTTAGGCAGGCCCATCCGCACTCCCCTGGACTTGTGTGCCAGTGAACTTGTGTGGGAGGGGGATGACTCAACGCATCAGTGGTGAGCACCGAGTGGATCCAGGAGGAGAAAGAAGGCTCACCACATTGGTAGGAGTACCGAGCAGCCATCACCACTGACAGGAGGGGACTTAACTCACTGTATCAGCATCCATCTTGCTCAGGGGTACCGGGAGGCCTGTCCAGACAAATTTCTCCCATCTACCCGCCCCAGACCACCTCCATTATTAAATGTCCTGGCAAACCACTCCCAGGAGGATTTAGCCAATCAGAGGTGGGATTAAAGGATCGCTGGGAGGAGGAGATGAATCCAGAACATTGAAAGTAAAAAGGTACTGTCTGAGAAGGACATGTAGGGGGATGCAAGGGCTGTGGGATCTGTGTGGGGCATTGATTCTGGGTAAGCTGTACTGTACTGATTCTGAGTGGGGGACTGAACTCTAATTGGGGGATTGCAAAGGGCATCAAGGTGGTGGGGCTCTTGGGAACTCAGATTATGATGTATGCTGTGGGGCTTGTCAAGTGACATTATATGCTGCATGTTTTTGTACTGAATTGAATCTATATCTGTTTGCTGTGGGACCTGCTAAGGGGGCATTAAGGCCAGAAGTTTTACCGAGTTCAGCCTATTGGGGTGGCACTGGAAAGGGTACTAACATTGCCAGTGGGGCTTGCAAAGGGGCTTTATTGCTGCAAGTTTTTGAACTGAATTGTAGGGGGCATTTAAAAAAGTGTGTTGACCAGAGGCTCTGGCCACTCTATGGGGCAGAGTTACTCAGAGATTCTCAGAAATGTGGAACAGTCAGCATGACATAAGGATAAGGGATGAATGGGGGAAATGGGACATAGAAGAGTACAGAAGTGGAGTGGAAACTGGCATTGTGTCCAGAAAAGTGGGGAGGAATGGAGGTGCTCCACTGGAGGGAGGGTGAATGGGGGACTTAGCAGAGTAAAGAGATGTAGTGGATATGGTGCAGCTGTACACATGGCAACTCTATGGAGTCTAGGAACATGCCCCATATGTGTGGGGGGTAGGTCACCTAGAAGGTGGGATCTGGGAGTTAAGGAGGATGGTTGATTGCTTAATCATGGAAGTCAGACAATGTAAATGTCATGTAAGAACCAGAGGAATGTGGGAGGTCCACAGGAATGGGGATGAAAAGGGCAGAGAGGTGCAACAGGTAGGAATGTAGCAATGCAGCGAGGAGGGGAAAGGAAGGAGGACTGTAATCAAAGAATAAGGGAGGGAAAGGGTAAAGACCAGGTTGCACAGGAGGTGGTCAGAAGGAAGTAAAAGACTAAAGGGGGGTGTAAAAGGGACTGGGGTGACTGGCCATGGTAAGGATTTTGAAGTAAAGAATAGAGCCATGGCACAGCCAAGGGACAGGTGCGGGAGAAATGATGGGGTGTCCGGCCAAGGAAAGGATTCAAGTTCAAACAGAAATTATTCTGCAAGGAGGACTGGGGTAAAGAGTAGGGACTTACCCCCACTGAATGGAAGTCAAATGAGTGCAATAGGGGGTGTCACACTATACAACAGGTATGCATCAGTTGAACAAGGGGAAGGCAGTGGTGAGGAGGGATATGTATCACAGACTGATGTCACTGCTGCTAGTAAAGGCAGGGGGTCAGGGAAAACATGGGTTTTGTTGAGTACCTATAATGGTGGTAGAGATAGAAAAGGCAAGGATTCACAGCATGGCAAGGATGGGGGCTGAATTAGACCTCAACCAAGAAGGATGGGCAGGGGGGTATAAAACAACTAGGAGACAGGGGGAATCAGACCACCCACTCAATGACAGGAAAAAAGGGGGATAGTGAAGCAAGCAGACAGGCAAAAAAGGGGGGTAGCAGAGAGCTGGTAGGAGCAGGGAGGAATGAAGTAAAAACAGGAGGAGAGAGGATCCAGCTGCTAGGGGACTCCATCATAAGGGAATTGGAAGGAAGGGAGAAATGAGGAGTAAGAGGAGCTCTCTATAAAGGTGGAATGCATGCCAGGGATGACACTATTTAGGATGGGATTCCTTACACGTTCACTGGTACAGAAGCATGGCGGGGAGGCCCACATCATAGTGCACAGGGGCACAAATGATGTTGAATAAAACAGTGTGAAGAAAGTGCAGGCCAGATTTTGGGAAGTGGCAAGACATGTAAAGCTGAAATACACTGTCTCTTTCTCAGAAATCTTGCCTGTACCAAGGGGGGGGGCGGTGACAGAAGGAAGTTGAAGATCAGCAAAATTAATAGCTGGTAAAGGAAGTGGTGCCAGAAGATGTGGTATGGACTAGTGGGGAACTGGGAGACTGGGAGAACAAGGACTTCTATGCCAGGGATAGGCTTCATAGAAGCAAGGAGGGGAAGACAATTCTAAAACACAAGCTCAGGGGATTCATTTCTGAGAGGTGGGATTTAAACTGAATGATGGGGGAAGGTCAGAGGACAAGTGGTGCATAAACAGATCCAGAGGACATAGGTCCTGCCCCCAGATAGATGAAGGTTGGAAATTGGAGATTAAGCAATGGGCGGAGGAGTGGAGGCTGGAAAATAGTACT
This sequence comes from Neoceratodus forsteri, assembly GCA_016271365.2. Taxonomy (NCBI): domain Eukaryota; kingdom Metazoa; phylum Chordata; order Ceratodontiformes; family Ceratodontidae; genus Neoceratodus; species Neoceratodus forsteri. Next base: position 935,704,284 of record CM057449.1, on the reverse strand, counting down.
GATGAATGCACACAGCTTGGGAAACAAAATGCCAGAGTTACGGGCATTCCTGATGCAAGGGGAGGTGGATGTGGATACAGTCACAGAGATGTGGGTAGCTGCACATCATGATTGGAATATAATAATCCCCAGGTACTCAATGCTCAGGAAGGACAGGGTGGGTGTGGGGGAGAGGGGTGGCAATGTTTATTAGCAACAGGATAGAGTACAGTGAGGGGAGGGGGAGGATAATTTGGAGGTAGTCTGGGCCACATTGCATGATTGTAGGAGGAGGAGGGTTAATCTAGGGGTGTACTACAGGCCACCAACACCATCAGAACAGTTGGATATGACACTAATCGCAAACATGAGGAGAAATTGCAGAAGGAGTGGGGGAAATGTAATAGTGTGGGACTTTAATTTACCAAAGTCAAACTAGGGTTATATGATATCATCTGTGAGGGAGCAGAAAATACTTAATGCATTCCAAGACATATACCTGACACAGCTTGTTGATGAAATGACTAGGGAGGGGAACATTCTGGACCTGGTCCTGATGAACGCGGGGCTGGTCAGGGACCTGGTAGTGGAAACCCTGCTTGCCAGTAATGACCACTTCATGGTATGTTTTACCTTGGACTTAGAGAGGGATATAAGACAAATGAAAAACTAGGGTTGTGTACTTCAGGAAGGCAGACTTTGGAAAAATGGCTACCGTCCTCAGGAAGCATCTAGGAAAAATCAGGGAAGGGATGGATGTGGAAGGGCAGTGTGGCATCTTGAAGAAGGGTATCCTGGAAGTGACAAAAACTTGTGCCAGGACTTGTAGCAAATTGACCAGAACCAGGAAGCCATGCTGGCGGACGAAGGACGTGCAGGAAATAGTGAGGAAAAAGAGGTTGACCTTTAGGATGTATAAACACACTCGTAGTGTAGAGGACCATAAGGAATATCAGGAGCTAGCCAGGGAAGCTAGTAGAGGAGTTTGAAGGACAAAGGTGGATAAGAAACTCAGGCTGGCAACAGGGATTAGGGAGGAGGAAAAGGAATTCTTTAAATATATTAGGAAGAGAAGGAAGGGTGACGGGCAGATAAAAAAGTTGAGGAAGGAATAGATAAAGGGTGGGCTGGAAAAGGTGGAGCTGTTAAATGACTACTTCAGCTCAGTCTTCACCAGGGAACAGGATCGACCAGAGCCACAGGGTGGGGACAAAATAGGGGACCTGGGGAAAGTCGATCTCACAGATGGAGAGAGATCCAGGTCAGGAGGGTGTGGAGGGCTTTCAGAGCTATTAGAATTTACAAGGCTCCAGGGCCATATGGCATCCACCCCAGAGTTCTGAAAGAAATGGTGGAAGTCTTGGCACCTCTAGTGACAGAACTCTACAACTCCTACCTCCAAACAGACTGTGTCCCTCTGGATTGGAGAGAGGCACACATGGTGCCCATACATAAGAGTGGACTCTGGGATGACCCAATAAACTACAGATCAGTCAGTCTGACTTTAATAATAGGTACAATTCTGGAAGCCATCTTAAAGGAAAGGATAGTGGAGTTCCTGGAGATAAATGGTTTTCAGGATGAAAATCAGCATGGGATTATCCGGGGGTAAATCGTGTCAAACCAACCAGGTGGAATTCTTTGGTTGGGTGACATGGTCCCTTGATGTTGGTAAGCAGGATGATATCATATACATGGATTTCAGCAAGGCTTTTGATCCATCCAACATGGGAGACTGATCTGGAAGCTGAGTGAACTGGGGTTGGGGGAGAAATTGGTGAGGTGGGTGGCAAATTGGCTCAGGGATAGGAAACAGAGGGTCATGGTGGGGTGAGATATATCAACATCCAGTAGAGTCCCACAGGGCTTGGTCCTGGACCCAGTCCTCTTTAACATATTCATCACAGACATCGAGGTGGGGGTGACTAGCAAGATGAGATCATTCACTGATGACACCAAAGTGGGGGCAGTGGTTGAAAAGGAGGAGGGGTGAAAGGCACCCCAGGATGACTAAAAGATACCAGACAGTTGGGCCCAAAATGGCAGCTGGGGTTCAATGCATGCAAATGCAGTGTGCTGCACCTGGGAGGGAGGAACCTATGGTTCACATACCACTTGGGGAGGGATGAACTGTCTGTCACACAGGTGGCAAAGGACCTGGTGGTGCTGGTGGATGATAAGGGGAACAACTCAGAGCAGTGTGTAGAAAAGTGGCAGTGAAAGCTAATAAAATGCTGGGTTGCATACCTAAGGGGCATTACATCCAGAAGAGGGGAGGTTATTCTGCCACTGTACAGTGCACTGGTGAGGACACACCTGGAGTATTGTGTCCAGTTCTGGAGACCCCGGATTAAGAAGAATGTGGCACTGCTGGAGACAGTCCAGAGAAGGGTAACCAAAATGGTTCAATGAATGGAGGGGGTGATGTACAGTATGAGGACAGGCTCAGAAAACTGAACATGTACACGTTGGAGGACAAAAGAGATGATGGGACATGATAGAGACTTTCTAATACCTGAAGGGGTTCAATAAGGGGAATGGTGATGAGCTTTTTCCAACTAAAGGAAGGGGGAATCACAAAAGACCATAGTTTAATGCTCTGGGAGGGGGACTTCAGAGGGGAGGCAAGATGGTATTTTGTCACCGAGAGGCATGTGGCACCCTGAAATGCATTGCCTACAGAGTTAGTAACACTGGAAACAGTAGACAGGTTCAAGAATAGTTGGGGACAGGCATAGGGGCATGGTAAAGGTAAGGGGTAGGACAAACACCACTATGGACCATGGGGGGGTTGGGGAGAAAACTACAGGGGAGGGGTAGTGCAGTCACTGTGCACAAACAGCGAACTGTATCAGGTAGACACAAGAGACCAATGTGTCTAATCTGCTGGCAACAATGTATGTATGTATGTATGTAAATAAACCTTCACATGGGAAACCAATCACAGTTGATAATTAGGAAGGTCAAACACTCATTGATAGCTTTCTTACATTGCCCTGACTGAGCACCAAATGCAAAAAAGGACTTCTATGGACTCTATATTACCACTTTTTCCACCATAGAAAAGGGAGGACATTGTAGTGAAGTGATTAGAAAACTATCTTAACACTCTCTGAACTTCAAGACACAGTAATTTGTCAATCTGCTCAAGCCTGTCCCCTCTGATTATCGGCTGAGGTCTAGTGACACCCAAGCTCTCATGGTCCCAAAAACTAGCTCCCTCACCGGGGATCGCACCTTCAGGGCCCTTGCCCCCAGAGCTTGGAACCTACTCCCTGCTCATGTAAGGACTGCTCCCTCCCACAATTGTTTCAGGTCCTCCCTCTGGAGCTACTTAAAACAAGCTTCTGACTGCCTTTGCTCTTAGCTGACCTACTGTACCCCCCCATTGTGCACTTGTGCCCCTTTGACAACATGTGTGCAGTTGTCTATAGTGCACTCTTTGAGAATGTCCTGCAGAGATATGTTTGGTCCATTGACTGCCTCCTGTGGTTGCCATGCCTTAATCACAATATGTGCCTTGTATTTGTTCTCAGCCTGCTCCTGACCACAGTCTGCTGCCTATTCCTGTCTGTACCATGTTAATTGTTGTTACCGAGTCTCTTAATTTGTTATTGTCTGGGTTTGCTGCCTGTACCTGACTGTACCTTGTTGATTACTGTTACATTGTCTCTGAATTGTTATTGCCTGTTTCTTTGTAATTCTCCTGGGTCGCACCTGAAAATAGGCACTTGACTGTCTAGCGTGCTTACCTAGTAAACAAAAGCTAAATAATTAAGTAAATAAATAATTGGATTTAAAAGTTTAAACTGATGCATTAAAGAACAAGATAATTTTGCATTAGGTGAAAAGAAGGATTGGAAACAGAGTTTACTGACTCAAACAACTACTTAGAATTCTTGTGGTACAGAAATGGATATAAACCTTAAAAAGAATGGAATCCATTGAACAAACTTTAAATTATTTTACAACATACTTATGTAAAATATAGTTTTAGTATCTCAACAGTCAATATGCTGCAAATGTAATGATTATGGAACAGCTGGTACATTAGGAGTGAATTAGATCAAGCTGGAGATGATATGACCTCTATTGAAGCTCATTTTGGTTATATGAACAGGATTTTGTTGAGTAATGTTACACCAAAGGGAAGCATCATCATAACAGAAAAAAATGATAGAGGGAGAAACTGATCATCTAAAAGATGGGTTATTTGCTGAATTTTACCTCAGTAACATTCAATAAAGAATTAGAGATTTCCTCAGACAAAAAGTAATTCAATACCAAAATCTACATAGAAAGGACTGGAAGGAAAGACAAAATCAGAGAAAGGAAGATCAGTATATAAACTAACAAACATTAGGAATGAGGAAACTATCATGTAAACTGGTTGGAAAACTACCAATTTTGAAATAATTAAGAACGATAAATACTGTATAAGGCCATAGATGGAATCTTAAGTTATTTGTCATGCATAGAAAAGAACTTGAAATAAAGGAAACTGCTATTGACTTACTTAATATGTTAATTAAAAAGGAACTTGATCTGCAACTACTGTAGATAAGGAAGATCTGACAGGAGCATACAGAGAAAATGACCAGAAAGTAAATAGCAGTGTTATTATAGTCTGTAACAATGTTTAAGTAGCTAAGCACATTTGGAATAATACAACTATAATGAATCTGGGTATTGAGTATGATCCTTCAAACTGAAGGGAACCTGCAATATAATGGGAAGATAAAGGAAACCCAAGATACCGTTATGGTTTAAGTTCTAGGAAGTTCAAGAAGAAAAGGAATGAAAGATACCCTAGCCCCAGTGTGGATCTCCTCATTCAAACTACCAAGAACAACACACAAAATCAACTGGATATGTAATACAGTCAATGTTTAATCTTCTAAGTAATTTATTACATATTCCTATATAAAGAAAAGAAGATATACAGTAGTTGCATGCAGAAGGGAAAGCCTCTATGAGGAAAGTGGCCACATTGATTAAATGATTTTAAATGGATACTTAGCACACTTGATTTTAAAAGAAAGAGTAAACCTACAGTACACCTACAATTGCAGTCAGTCATGGTTAGATATTTCATGAAATTTATGTAATATCTCTAGGGAATGTCCCTGCCTGTCTGCAGTACCATCATGGGCCACCAGAGAACTCTCTCTAGATATTGTGGAATGTCAGGAAAATTGGGAATGTGTCTATGCAACTATATTAGGAATGAATATTGTAGTCATGTATAGCATAGATACAGCATACAAATGGAAATGTCTTTGAAACTAAACAGTATCCATGAAATACAACTATCAAGTGTAATTCATAACAAAACCAGTAGTCCTCAAATACAGTAGTGTAGCCAGAAATTTCCATTTTGTACACAATCTCCAACAGTTACACCCCCCCAATTAAAAATTGTGCACATCCTTTCCAAATGGCACCCCCTTCCAAACAAGTCAGATTGTTGTCAGATGACTCCTCTACTCTCTAAAGAGGTTATACATGTATTGGACACTCCTCAGTGGCCTACACTAACCCAAATACTACAGATTAGAATGATAATATTAACAGAGTGGCTTATGGTTTGTGACAGGCACTCAACAAAACTGTACATAAATGTGTACAGTGAGTATGCCTGTCTACACCCTTGCCTCAAAAGTTTCACCTTCCTTTTGAAAGTAAACAGTAACATTTATAGAACCTAGAAAACTGACAGGTTAATATTTACCAAAATAAGAACAATTTCAATCCAACAACTGCTGAAACTCATTTGAAAGAACACATTCTAGATGAGAAAATATTACTGATTGTTTCCAGGACTATAGCAGGCATTGGCATCAAATTACCTGCTACACAGTGTCTATATACATTTTATACAAAACTATATCATATTGCTTCAGGAAACCATATTCTGTGGTGATTTGCATATGCAGTCCATGATGCTTTGCATTATTGGGGCATGCATGATTTTGTATTTCCTTGAAACTTGGCTTCCCAGCCAGTGTTCTTTGGGGTAACTATTGCCTCAGTGCTTGTGCACAGAGGTTCTTTGTCTTCGGACTGTTACTATACTTGAATGTCAAGCATTAAGGACTAAAGAAGAAGAATAACTTTTGTACTTGGACCTTTAATTTAGGGTAAAAAAAACTAACAAAACAAAAAAAAGTGTGTGTTTGAGTTAACTGAACTGAATGGTTATCTGAACAGTTATCTAGGTGTAAATCTCAGGTGATTAAAAGGACTTAATAGCTGTGAGGTTTAAATTACTTGTAGAAAGATCTAGTAAGTAGGTGGAGTGGCTTAGTTAGAAGGAAGCTTCATTTAAAGACTGCCTTAGAAAGATTCTGCTAATAGCTTGGCAGAAGACACCAGGAGAAAGGACTGCTGTGTGACTGGACTTCTCTACTGGGACTATATTGCCCTCCTTCCCTTCCCTCCACCCCCCCTTACCCAAAGCTAGTTCTATTTTTATAGGCACAGGATTTGACTGACAACAGGAACTTCCTGTTTGGGAGCAGGAAGTGAGTGATCACAGAACCACCAAAGACCCAACATCCTAGAAGGGCAAGAGTAGCTCTCTGGCCCCCTTTAGCTGCTGGAGGTCTGCCTCTGAGCAAGTAAGGGGACTACTGAGAAATATAGGATAATCTTGTCTCAGAACAGGACAATCAGGAGCTTAAAGGGCACACAGGCAGAAAGTAAGGAGAGAGAGAAAAAAAAACAGAGGAACGAGTAAGGATAGCAAACAGTTAAGGGGCCAGAAATAAGACATGATTGGAGTGGTGCAGTGCATTGGCTGTGGAGCAGCAGTCTTCCAGGAGACGTTCTGGAGGATGCAGTGTTGTCCCATCTGCAGGCATCTCTCTGGGCTGAGGGAGGAGGTTGCTCATCTCCAGGCTGAGTTGGCCAGGATTTGTGGGACCTCCTTTTCCATCCAGGGACCACCAGTGCCACTGCCATTGCCTCAGATGATGCCAAGAAAGAGGAGCAGTTGGACCACAGTGGGCTCAGGGAGGGTGAGGGTGGTGGAACAGATGCACATCCCTCCAGTTGTACCTCTCCACAATTCCTATGCCATTCTGGCAAAGTGTGGTTCCACTATGGAGGCACCCGCAGTGGAGACTACGGAGGATGCTGGGAACCTCCACAAAGGAGACCCACAGGAGGGTGGCAGGGGACCCTGCAGGGTAAGAAAACAACTCTTGGTGGGGGACTCCATTGTTACGAAGGTAGAACTTGGGGAGGAAGGGGAGAGGGAGGTAAGGTGCTTGCCTGGCTGCCTGGCACCATGGCTTGGAGGGACAGGGAGCAAATCCTCAAGATTGCCAGAGCAGCTGCACAGGGGAGGGAGCTGGATGTCATTGTCCACCTAGGGACAAATGATCTGGCTAAGAAAGGGATTAGAGAAGTGCAGGAAGAGTTTGTGGAATTGGAGAGGGGCCTTAGTCAAGTAGTACACACGGTAACCTTCTCGGAGGTGCTGCCCATCTATGGCATAGGAGAGGCTAGGGTGTTCCGCACCATGGGATTCAATCAGTGGTTGAAAAACTGGTGTAAAGCTTAGGGATTTGGCTTCATTGAGGACTGGGGGTCCACCTGGAGCGATACAATCATATTCTGGCATGATGGGCTGCATCTGTCCGGGAGGGGAACCAGGATCCTAGGTGATAGGTTTGAAATGCTTCATTGGCAAGCATTTAAACTAGCCAAGGTGGGAGGCACTGGAAAGGAGCAGGGAAATCCTAGCCCCCCCTATAAAAAATCACGGTAGTAAGTGTGGCAAACACCAACATAGAGGTGTTGATAGTGAGAAGGGCAGGGGTAAATGGAGAAAGTGACAAAGGCAAGAAGGACAGGGATGGGTGAAAAGGGAGTAAGCCATCAGGAAATGGAGGGTAATGAGTACCAATGCCCGTAGTCTGGGCAACAAGCTCCCTGAGCTGGTGGCCTTGATGGAAGAGGGATGCCTGGATATCGTAGCAGTCACAGAAACATGGTACACAGAGAACCATGACTGGGATGTTAACATACCAGGGTACATAACCTACAGGAGAGACAGGCAGGGGAGAAGAGGGGGAGAAGTAGCTCTCTATGTAAAGGAAGGGATAAAAGCAACTGAACAAAAGAGTAAACAGGGAGGAGAGGAGGCACTGTGGGTCACCTTGGAGACTGGAAAGGGCACCACAATCTGCACAGGGGTTGTGTACAGATCCCCATGTCAGGGGGAGGGAATGGACAAGGATATGATAGAAGGCATTCTTAAAATGGCAGAGAAAGGGGAGATACTGTTGATGGGAGACCTGAATATGTCAGATGTTAAATGGAGCACATTTGCTGCAGCCACATCCAAGAGCAGGGCCATTCTTGATGCCCTACACGTGGCAGGCCTCAGACAGCTAGTTTCGGAACCCACTCGTGAGGGAGCAATCTTAGACCTCGTCCTCTCAAATGGGGCAGTGAGAGGATCTCAGATCTAGAAGTTGGTTGCCATCTGGGGACAAATGACCATCAAACAGTGTGGTTCACGTTAAACTCAGTTACAGAATCAAGCCACACAAAAGTGAGGGTACTGGACTTTAGGAGGGCTGACTTTGGCAAGATGGGAGAGTGTCTCAGAAAAGCACTAGCTAACAGGCTAGAAGGAGGTGTGGAGCAACAATGGGGAATCATCAAAACTGCCATCATAGAGGCAACAAGCCTTTGTGTGAAGCAAATAAACAAATCAAAGTGAAAGAAAAAGCCACTATGGTTCTCAAAAGAGGTGGCTGTGAAAGTCAGGAAGAAAAAGATAGCATTCCGGAAGTATAAGGAAACACAGAAGGAGCAGGACAGTGAGCTGTACCAGTTGAGGCAGAAGGAAGCAAGGAGGGAAGTCAGAATAGCAAAGGCCCAAACTGAGGAAAAGATAGCCAATTCAGTTAAGAAGGGAGATAAAACCTTTTATAGGTACATCAGCGAGCGAAGAAAGACAAAGGGAGGGATAGTGAGGCTGAATAGAATGAATGGTGGGTGGGCAGAGGGGGACAGTGAAAAAGCAGGGATACTGTATGAATATTTCTGCTCAGTATTCACAAAAGAGGAGGGGGAAGTGCCTAATCCAATTATCAGAAGCACTCTTGATAGAAGTCGATCCCAGTCCTTTCAGAGAAGAAAGGGTTCTGCAAAACTCCTAAAACTGAAGGTGGACAAAGCAATGGGTCCTGATGGAATTCACCCAAGAATTCTAAAAGAATTAAGGGAGGAACTAGTGAAACCACTGGCTACTCTTTTAATAAATCATGGAAGGATGGTGTGGTACCTGAGGACTGGAGGAAGCGGATGTGATTCCCCTTCACAAAAGTGGGACCAAGACAGAGGCAGAAAACTACAGACCTGTCAGTCTGACCTCTGTGGTAGGGAAAGTGATGGAGTCACTTCTGAAGGAAAGAATAGTTGAGTACCTAGAGGCCAGTGGGGCTGGGACCCAAGGCAGCATGGGTTCACAGTGGGAAGGTCATGTCAGACAGATCTAATAGATTTCTTTTGACTGGGTGACCAAAAGTAGTAGAACCAGGGAGGGCTGTGGACATGGCCTACCTAGACTTTAGCAAGGCATTTGACACAGTCCCACACAAAGATTAATAGTCAAATTAACCAGCCTGGGAGTGGGTCCCAGGGTGGTAGCCTGGGTAAAACATTGGCTGCACAACAGGACACAGAAGGTAATTGTAAATGGACTCCACTCTGAAGAAAGAGGGGTTACTAGTGGGGTACCACAGGGTTCAATATTGGGTCCAGTCCTTTTTAATGTCTTCATCAGTGACATTGCAGAGGGACTGGAAGGAAAAGTATGCCTTTTTGCAGATGACACAAAGATCTGCAACAGGGTTGATACACAAAGAGGCATGGAAAGGATGAAAAGGGACTTGGCAAGGTTGGAGGAATGGTCAGAAGTATGGCAGCTAGGATTCAATGCAAAGAAATGCAAAATAATGCACCTGGAAACAAGAACCCAGGGGAAGAATACACAATGGGTAGGGAGGTAGTAACAACAACAAAAAAGGAAAGGGACCTGGGGTTAATCATATCAGATGACCTTAAGGTTAGCAAGCAATGTGAGAAGGCAGTAGGGATGGCTGGGGGTATACTGGGATGCATAGGGAGAGGCATCAGCAGCAGAAAACAGGAAGTTGTTATCCCTCTGTACAGACAGTTGGTGAGACCCCATCTGGAGTACTGCGTCCAGTTCTGGAGACCACATCTCCACAAGGACAGAGGCAGTCCAGAGGAGGGCAACTAAAATGGTGCAGGGTCTGCAAGAGAAGCTTTATGAGGAGAGACTAAAGGAGCTTAATATGTATACCCTTGAGGAAAGAAGGGAGAGGGGGGACATAATAGAAACTTTTAAGTACCTCAGTGGAATCAACAAAGTCCAAGAGGGCAGCATCTTTCAGAAAAAGAGACGTGCAAGAACAAGGGGACACAATTTAAAGATAGAACGGGGGTGGTTCAGGGGCAATGTGAGGAAGTATTATTCCACAGAAAGGGTAGTGGATGCATGGAACAGCCTTCCTGAGGAGGTTGTGGGGTCTAAAACTGTGGGAGAATACAAGAATGCATGGGACAGACATAAGGCAATTCTTGAGGGGGGGGTAGGAAGAAATAGACTGTTGGTTAACTAGGATCTGTGGCCTATCCTGTAGGTAGGGAAATGGGCAGACTAGATGGGCCAAGCAGTCCTTATCTGCCATCAAAGTCTATGTTTCTATGTTTCTATGTAATGGAGGAACCACTAATATATTAAAGTTGGTTCTGTTACAAGGAAAACCAAAACAACCTGTAGTGTATGGGAGCGTAATGTTACACATAGAATCTGGCTGAGATACAAGCTTTTTGTACCATCACCATAAACTCAGGTTGTTGTTATAGTATCATTGGTACATCACAGCGATGGTACAAGTTGGAATACCATCTCATTCACATATCTGGAATGTGTAGTATGGTAGGGGCTGTACGCACATTGGCTCATGCTGTGAATCAATGGGTGTGCAGCCCTTCTGAGGTGTCAGTCAGTGGGTGGCGGGGTGGCAGGCAGGTTGGGTGCTGCCGCCTGCCAGCTGACGAGGGAGTGGGGCAGTGGGGCTCAGTGGGCGGGTTGGGGGTACCACTAGACTAGGGATATTGGAATTTTTTTTTTTTTACAAATGCACGCGATTGGGCAGATATTGGTCCACTGGACCACCAGGGATTGAGGAAGGGTGTTTTTTCTTTTATACAGATGCCTGCGATCGAGCAGATAGCAGTCCACTGGACCACCAGGGATATAGGAATTAATTCTTTTTCTATTACAAATGCCCGCGATTGGGCTGATAGCGGTCCACTGGACCACCAGGGATGTTGGAATTCATGTTTATTTTTAAAATGCCCGCGATCGGGTATGGGGGTCACCGCCAGGTGCAGCCAGAACTCGAGTGGCCACCCACAGGTGGCAGCTGCCATGTTGCACCCTGCAATGCAGCAGCTCACCTGTGGGTGGCCATCAGTTGTTCCTTTTTTTGGGTGTAACTTTGTGCTGGGGCAGGTACAGATTGTGCGTGCATGGCTCTGCATATCCAGGGCTGAATGTCGGGCTGTGCAGAGTATGCATGGGCATGCCCCCCCACCTGTGCCTGCATACATTACTGATGCACTCTGGTGCATCGGGATTTGTGGTGTGTACTTTTCCCTTTTGAATATTGGGCTGGTGCGCAACTCTTTTGAATATCTGGGCCAAGATATATACATCAAGGTATTTTATGACGTAGTGCTATTACATACTAAATACAACAATGATAAACACAGATGGTTGTTTTACATATGCTCAGAGGTCACCACAATAACCTCCCTGTGCGAGAACCTGAGAGGGAAAAGGAAAATTAAAGAGGACACTATAGCATAGTCAAGAAGTGGAATGGGGGTCCATAGGTGGCCAACCTTATGGACCAGAAATTGTAAAGCATAGATTAGGCTAAGAAATAGAAGAAATATTACAACAGATTTATAAAAAGGTCAGTCCTCAAGAGTGGCAGGAGCTTCCTGTCACAGGGAGGAGAGAGAGGGGATATATGATAAAGTCCTTTAACTATCTGATGGGAATAAATAGAGTATATAGGAAAGGTTTATTCAAGCTAAGTGACAACAGAAACATGAAGAGGCACAGTTTGAAGTTGGTGGGGGGAGGTTTAGGAGGAATGTTAGGAAGCATTTTTTCATAGAGAAAATGATGGACAGGTGGAATGCTCTGTCAGAGGAGGTGGTCTCAATGAAAATGGTGGGAAGTTTTAAGAAGGTGTGGGATAGGCATAAAGGGATCCCATGGAACTGTGGTGAAGGGGGAGGTTATGAAGAAAAGGTTGACAGGGGAAGGTGGGACGGGGTCAGTGGCGTAAGCCAGGGACACTGCATTACTAAAGAGCAGACTTGATAGACCAGTTTGGCCATCTTCTGCTGGCACTTTCATATGTCCATATGTTCATATGATGAAAGTTTACTGAAAGATTTTACAGGATGAATAAGTGGAGATATTGCAGGAAAATTTACTTATTTTTCATCTCAATGAGCTTGAGTTATTGTTTATACCATCACAACTGTCCAAGATATTAGAGACTGTGAATCCTTGTTGATGCCTAGTAGTGCAGAGAGTGATCACTTCCCCTAGATATTAACTTTCAAAATGTTGATATGTATTAAGGAGGAAGTGATCAATGATTTTCCTGAAGTAGAAATATCAATTAATCAATTAATCAATCAAAATCTTTATTTATCCAGGCAGGCACTTGCAAGGTGGATCTCGTCATGAATACATCAAAGTACAGTACAGAAGCAGGTATACAAAAAGCAATAATATACAAGGAAGAAAAAGTATATACAGTGTATACAGTACAGTACATGGTTGAAATAAATAAAAAAAAACTCATTATTTTACAATTGAAGAAGTCAGCAGATGTACAATCAACCATAGGCATACAGGGGTTATAAGCAGAGATCTTTTGAGTGAGGTAGCAGGCAACTACACATATAGGGGAAAGAGGCCATGTATGGGGTGGCAGGTTAGTGAGGTAAAGAAGAGGAGGGATATATTACCAATGACGGGGGGGGGAAAAATTAGACTAAACCACAGAAAGTGATGATGGCTGTCATGTACTTGTTTATTATGATAATGACAGAGGAGGGGGTAGATAATTGGGACACTACTATAGATGGGGTGGGACTTTAGCCAGGCTGGAGTGGACAGGGAAGGGTGGGTGCAGCAGGAAGAGTTAATAGGGAAAGAGTGAGAGCCAGGGGCAGAAACATGGCGAGCATCAGAATGGAAAGAAGAGTTGCAGAGTTGTGGAATTAGTGGGTTAGCAGTGAGGAAAACATTTGCAAGGTGCTTTCATGTAGCGATCATAGAGCACCTTGAAGATATTCAGGCTAACAGGGCAGCTCAGCTTCAAGTTCCTTTGTAAACCATTCCACAATGTGGGTAAAGAGAAGCTTAGAGCAGCTTTGCTGAAATGAGTGTTGACCCTTGGAACTTGGTGGGCAATTCAGAATCAGAATATCAAATCAGAAGAAAATTGTTTTGGACCTTCATATACTATAAAGTGATTAAAATATGAAGAACCCAGCAGAATAAGGCCATTTGGTCCATCTAATCTGCTTTTATTTCAAGGACCTCAGCTTAAATTAGTGACCCCACCAATAATGGGGACAAGTAGATTATATATATATGTTTTGCAAAAAAAAAAAATGTTACTACATCAGTTAGGGTTCAACCATCAAAAGTAAGGAAATGTGGTGATAGGGTTTCCAACCATAACACCCCAACCCCACCCTGCATAGACCAACAGGTGGGGGGCACTTGGGGTCCTCAACCATAAGATTAGGGACTTAATTTTTAGATGCAGTATACAAGTAGAGCCAACAGTAGGTGCAGATGCATTTTATGCTCATGGAGAATTGAAAGAGAGACTGTGAATAAAGTCGATTAAGCAATACCAACAGGGGTCATTGTCTAGTAAGGGGTGTTCAGTTGGGGTGGGGTAGGTAGAAGACATGGGTCGTAGGTTGGGCTTGGGGAGAGGAGGTAAGGGTGGGGATATGTAGACATATGGAGGGGAATAGAGGGGTGGGGTTAGAAGGAGGGAGAGGTGGAAAGGAAAGACTGCTCAGAGGCAGTTAGGCAGTATGGAAATGCTCAAGCCATGATAAATTTGTTTCCTTCTGGGTCCAACTTAGGTAGGCAGTCACAACTACTGAGTGCTGCAACGTGGGAACATAGCTTACTTTTGAATGGTGTAAGCTTAGCCTCAGAAAGTATGTCTCTATGTAGGGAGTTTAGCCAGTTGGGAGGATAGTAAGCAAAAGAGAGAGGCATAGTAAGCAAAGGATCTGTGCAGTAATACATAAATAATACGTGAAAACATGCACAATTAAGCAGGGATAAATACATGACAGGTCAATAGTAAAAAGAATTGTATAACCAGAATGTTAAGGCAATAGTAAAAAGTTTTGTGGAGTCAGAATGTCATATTTAGTGAAACACTGAAGCCAAAATAATTCATTCAAAACAGCACAGCCAGCAAGAACAGATTTTGGTTGACATCATCAATGAACTGCTCCTCCCATTCTCCCATGTAGAGTTTGGCTAAGTTGAGGTGAACGTTGTACTTGTGGACTCTGTTGCTTAGCATGCTACCTTCTAGCCTGTTTATTCTTCTCCATCACCTGCATGACTTGATGGCTTTGCCCCATCAATGATATTCACTGATTTTTTTCTCTCAAAATAGTATGACTTGCTGCCTGTACCGCTATAAGCATAAATTAAAAATAATGGCATGACTTGCTAGCGCTGCCATTCTGAACAAATTCTTTTGGGTTCAGTGTTTCACTAAGTCTGAAATGCTGACTATACAATAATTTTTACTATTGCCTTAACATGCTGGCTACACAATTCTTTTTAATATTGCCCTGTCATGTATTTATCCCTGCATTGTGTGTGTTTTTTTTATATTCTTTATATATGACTGCACGTTTTTTGCACTAAAGTGTCTGAGCATTTCTAGTTTGTGTACACTCTTTACTAGGTGTTGTAGCTTACATGACACAAGCGAGGTGTTCTGTATGCTTTGAAGATGATGCTAGTCAATTGATAAGCACATATAGAACTACATGAATAGCATGCCCAATGGGCATGTAGGCCACTGGTTCATTGTTTTTGAGTTTTATAAGGTTTTTCTGGAGACCATTCATTAAGTTGCTTTTCATGATTTTTGGCTTTGTTTTGTCTCTGTTTATTAGCTCTGTCTTATAATAATAATATGCTTAATTTTTAATGTGCCTTTCAGATGTCTAAGCACAATACAATTAGAACAGTTAAAACAAATAAAAGCAATGCTGTAATCACAATAAAAATATACAATACAGTCAGAATCTGTCATCTTCATCACCACATGCCTTTTTCCATAGATACGTTTTTAAGGCTTGTTTGAATCCCCCTGTGGTCATGCACTCCCTAATCTGATGGGGTAGAGAATTCCAGAGGGTAGGGGCTACGAACGTGAATGCCCATGCTCCAGAAGATTTTAAAGACACCCTCAGAATCTCCAGCAACCCCTCGTCAGCCGAGCAGGGTGGTTGCTCAGGACAGTAAAGAACCAGAAAACCAGGAGCTCTTTCAGGTAGTCAGGGTCCAGTCCGTGTAGGGCTTTATATGTCAGTAAACTGACTTTGAAGGTGATCTGCCACTGAAGAGGCAGTCAGTGCAGTTACCGCAGCACCGGTGTGATATGGGAAGATCTAGGGATCCCCATCAACAACTGGGCTGCAGAATTCTGCACCAGCTGCAAGTGGCAGATGTCAACCCTCGGTAGCCCAAAGTAAAGCGAGTTGCAATAATCCAGACGCAAGGTCACAAAGGTGTGGATCAATGTAGGAAGGTCACCAGATGGAACAAGGTGCTTGATCCTAGCAATGTTTCTCAGATGACAAAAGGATAAATTAATGACAGCCGACACCTGTGCTCAAAGTGTCAACCCATCATCAAGGATCACCCCTAGGTCTGGCACCTGTTCAGAGGAAGGAAGCTCAGAGTCCCCAAGGAATAATCCTATGGGTTGATCTGCCCCAACCTCCCTATCCAGTGACCTAGATCCACAACCATCACCTCTGTCTTCTCAGGGTTCAACTTCAACCAGCTGGACTTCATCCAATCCTGGATTTCAGTGAGGCAGTCGTTAAATACCTAGAGTGCTCCATCCTGGTCAGGCGCAAAAGACAGGTAGAGCTGGGTATCATCATCCTAACAATGAAACCTCAGCCCATACCATCTTACAGTGTCTCCGAGGGGAAGCATATACACGTCAAACAACATGGAGGACAGCACTGAACCCTGAGACACCCCACAAGACAGAGAGATAGGGTCAGAGGAAAAGACCCCCAACACCACCCTCTGAGTTCTTCTGGTGAGAAAAGATGTAAACCATCTGTGGACCAAACCAGAGAGCCCACAGATGAATCTCAGGTGCTCAAGCAGAACCCCATGGTCAATGGTGTCAAAAACTGATGACGGATCTAAAAATGCCAAGATGGACCGTGTTGTCTGGTCTCTCGCCATCAGGAGATCGATGAGCACCCGAACCAGTGCAGCCTCGGTACTGTGCCTCTTTTGGAAACCGAATTGGAGAGGTTCATAGATGCTATGATTGGTCAAATGGTTATCCAGCTGAGCAGCCACTACTTTCTCAATCACCTTCCCCACAAAGGGAAGGTTAGAGATAGGCCTGTAGTTTGTGAGAGAGTCTGAGTCCAATGAAGTCTTCTTCAACAAAGGTGTCACCACTGCCTCTTTCAAAGAGTAGGGATACTCACCAGAGTCAATCTATCCATCGTGGGCCAAAGTTGGACCAGTAGTATAGGTGAATATATAATAGACAGCCATCTGTTACTGTCAAGCGATCATTTCCATACGCCTCAATTGTGACTGCCTTCCCTGTGTGTGCAATGTGGGTGAGCTTTTCTTTTTTTAAATTCCTTCTGTGCTACATGATAATAAAGATGTGTACTGACCTATGGCGGGTGGGGTCCTTTGCCTCTGACAGTATTATTTAATCTTAACAGAAATGTAATATTGAAAGAGTTAAACTACATTTCTTTTCTTCCTCCAAGCATAGGTAGTGTGGTATGCCCAGTCCTTGATATGTGGATGATCTGGCAATTATTTCTCTCAGTAAGATTGAACTTCAATTAACAAAATAAGAAAGGTATTGCATTAACTTCCTAAAATTAAAAATTAGTGTAGAAAAAGTAAGATCCTAAAGTTTGGATTGAATATAATTTTAAACTATTGGCAATGGAACAATAATGAAGATTATAAAAAGTCACCTATCTCAGATATCCTCAGTAATAATCCATACTGAATAAACATATTCAAAATATAAATACTAAAGTAAAGCAAGTGCTCAGGGTCTAAAAGAATTCAAAGGAAAATATAAGGTGAACACAGTCTGCCCTATGGAAAGAACAGTTAGAACAAAATGTATGATGCAGCAGTGAAAGTCAGGTAGATAAAAAAATTAACCCAGCTTGAAATACTCATCAGTCAACTTTATACAAGTATATTGAAGCTCCATAAATTTAAAAATTCAGTTATTGTTATAAGATCTTGGGCTCATCAAACTGGAATGCATTGCTGGAACAAATATTCTGAATTATTGGATTTAACTGTAAAAAAATTCCATTTCAGAGAAGGAAAAAAGATAGAAGGAAATAATTACATACCAAGCCATCTACATGGCTATAATTCATAGAAAACATATATGTAAAATATGGGGTCCCATATTCATATGGTTAGTGTGCCACTGTAAGTGCATTGTTTCTCTGGCATTGAGTGATTCCCCCAACTCATACAAACATAGAAACATAGAATTTGATGGCAGATAAGAACCGCTTGGCCCACCCAGTCTGCCCATTCTCCTACCTAATGGATAAGCTGCAGATTCTAGTTAACCAACAGCCTACTTCCTCCTGTCCCCCAAGCCCTAGAATTGCCTTATGACTGTCCCATGTATTCTTGAATTCTACCACTGTTTTTGACTCCACAACCTCCTCAGGAAAGTCATTCCATGCATCCACAACCCTATCGGTGAAAAAATACTTATTCACATTAACTCTGATCCGTCCCCCCTCTATCTTCAAATTGTGCCCCCTTGTTCTTACACACCTCTTTTTCTGAAAGATGCTACCCTCTTGGACTTTGTTGATTTCCTTGAGGTATTTGAAAGTTTCTATCATTTCCCCCCTCTCCCTCCTTTCCTCGAAGCTATACATATTAAGCTCCTTAAGTCTCTCTTCATATGTCTTCTGGTGCAGACCCTGCACCATTTTAGTTACCCTCCTCTGGGCTGCCTCCATCCTGTCTATGTCTCTGCGGAGACTGGGTCTCCAGAACTGCATGCAGTACTCCAGATGGGGTCTCACCAGCTGTCTGTACAGAGGGATAACAACTTCCTATTTTCTACTGGTGATGCCTCTCCTATGCATCTCAGTATCCCCAGCCCTCCTTACTGCCCTCTCACATTGCTTGCCCACCTTTAGGTCATCTGATATGACTACCCCCAGGTCCCTTTCCATTTTTGTTGTTAGTATCTCACCCCCTCATTGGGTACTTTTCCCCAGGGTTTTGTTTCCCAGGTGCATTACTTTGCACTTTTTTGCATTGAATCCAAGCTACCATAATTCTGACCATTCCTCCAACTTTGCCAAGTCTCTTCTTATCCTTTCCACCCCACTTTGTGTACCAACCCTGTTGCAGATCTTTGTGTCATCTGCAAAGAGACATACTTTTTCTTCCAGTCCTTCTGCAATGTCACTTATAAAGACATTGAAGAGGACCAGTCCTAGAACTGAACCCTGTGGTACCCCTCTAGTAACCCTCCTTTCTTCAGAGTTGACTCCATTTACTAATACCCTCTGGGTCCTGTTCTCCAGCAAATTCTTTACCCAGGCTACCCTCTTGGGACCCACTCCAAGGTTGGCTAACTTGTATATTAATCTTTTTTGTGGGATTGTGTCAAATGCCTTGCTAATGTCTAGGTAGACCATGTCCACAGCCCCTCCCTGATCTACTACTTTGGTCACCCAGTCAAAGAAATCTATTAGATTTATCTGACATAAACGTCCCACTGTGAATCCATGCTGCCTTTTCTTCTGTACCCCTCTGGCCTCTAGGTACTCTACAATTCTTTCCTTTGGAAGTGATTCCTTAATTTTCCCTTTCACTGAGGTTAAACTAACAGGTCTGTAGTTTTCTGCTTCTGCCCTGCTTCCACTTTTGTGAACTGGAATAACATCTGCCCAGCTCCAGTCCTCAGGTACCACCCATTCTCCTATGATTTGTTAAAGAGGGTAGTCAGTGGTGTCACTAGTTCAACCCTTAGTTCTTGGAATTCTGGGATGAATCCCATCAGGCCCCATTGCTTTGTCCACCTTCAGTTTTAAGAGTTCTTTCAGAACTCTTTCTTCTGTGAATTGGCTGGTATCAACCCCCATATCCAGAGTGTTTCTATTGTTTGGTTTAGGTACCTCCACCTCTTCATTTGTGAATACTAAGCAAAAATATTTGGTTGGTATCTCTGCCTTTTCACAGTCACTCTCTGACCACCCCTCTCCCTTTTATTAAGCATCACTATCCCTCCCTTGGTCTTTCTTCACTCCCTGATGTACCTATTAAAGGTTTTATCCCCCTTCTTAACTGAGTTGGCTATCTTTTCCTCGGTTTTGGGCCTTTACAGTTCTGTCTTCACTGCTTCCTTTTGCTTTAACTGATACAGTTCTCTGTCCTGCTCTTTCTGTGATTCCTTGTACTTCCTGAATGCTTTATTTTTCTCCCTAACCTTCCCTGCCACCTCCTTTGAGAACCATAGTGGTTTCTTACATGTTTTGTTTTATTTGCTTCACACAAAGGCTTGTTGCTTCATTAATGGCAGTTTTGATTATTCCCCATTTTTCTTCACCATTCCTTCATGCACATTTGCTGGTGCATTCCTTGAAGCTTACATTTGTAGAATCAGCCTCCTAAAGTCCAGGTACCTTTGCTGTGGCAAGCGGACTCTACTGCTGTGTTTGATCGTGAACCATACTGTTTGATGGTTGCTAGTTCCCAGATGGCTACCCACTTCTAAATCTGTGATCCTCTCTCCAATGCCATTTGAGAGTACCAAGTCTAAGATTGCTCCTTCTCGAGTGGGTTCCAATACTAGTTGTCTATGGCATGCCCCCTGTAGGGCATCTACAATAACCCTACTCTTGGAAGTCGCTGATGCAAATGCACTCCAGTTAACATCTGGCATATTCAGATCCCCCATCAACAATATCTCCCCTTTTTCTGCCATTCTAAGGATACCTTATATTATTTCCTTGTCAATTTCCTCCCCCGAGATGTGGGTCTGTATACAACCCCTATGAGGAATGTGCCATTACCTGTCTCCAAATTGACCCACAGTGCTGTCTCTCCTCCCCATTTACCTCTTTTACCCTCCTTGTCCCTCCTGTAAATAGTGTATCCTAGTATGTTTACATCCCAGTCATTGTTCTGTGTGTACCATATTTTTGTGACTGCCATGGTATCCAGATGTTCCTCTTCCATCAAGGCCACTAGTTCAGGAAGCTTATTACCCAGACTATGGACATTGGTACTCATTACTCTCCATTTTTATGATGGCTTTACCTCTTGTAGCACCATCCCTGTCCTCATTGACTTTGCTTTCTCCATTTACCCCTGTTCTGCTCCCCACTGACCTTTCTACCCTGGTATTTACATCATTTAGTACCCTGTTTTGTAGGGGGAGGCTGGGAATTCCCTGCTGCTTATCAGTGCCTCCCCCTTGTCCAGTTTAAAAGCTTGCCAATGAAGCATTTAAATTGATCACCCATAAGACGTGTTCCCTGCCTGGACAGATGCAGACCATCCTGCCAGTATAGGCTGGCATCCGTCCATCTCTTGCTTGCCATTCCAATGCCTCCAATCAATGCATTACTGTTATACCTGGCATCTAGTTATCTCACAACCTCCAGATTGTCTGCCCAGATATCAGTTGCCAATTTACATCAAAGTAACAGACCATAGTCTGCATTAGAACATTTTTTGGGGGGTATTAGTTCTTTGAAATAGGTTTAGATTCATTTCTGAGGTCTATTTGTTGCTGGGGGAAGGGCAGTAACAACAAATTTGAGTCAGTAAGGAAGAACTGGAGCCAGGAAGGGAGGGACAGTAATTACTCAGATGGCATGGGGTAAGAGATTGCAAAGTGGATAGAAAGTCACAGCACCAGTCTAGAGACAATTTTGATGAAATCTCCTAGATACCGGTATATTTTTTTTGAATAACAGCTGTTGTAAAACATTTTGGGACAACTGGCTTGGATAGATGCTTCTGTCAATGTTGAGGAAAAGGTACTCACATATACGTATCCTAATTTATGGTATCTTCTCCCTCAAGAAACAGAGATTATTAAAATTAGCAATTCTGATTTTTAATGTATGAATCAATGTACACAGGAACTCTGCCTTTCAATTTACATGGCTGGGGGACCCTCAGATGTTTCTCACACAAAGGTACACTAAGATGGACTCACATCTTATTGTTGCAGAGCTATGTTTGGTGCACTTTCAGAAGTCCAAGCTTACCATTATTTAACCTTGATACAAAATAGACATGCAGACATACTTGAGTTAATACTGTAAGTGATGGAATTGAATGTGCATATGATGTAAACACACCATCATGTATCTTTTTATTGATCAAAGCTTGAAAAACCTGTGAAACACACACAAAACCCCATAAATGTTTATAAAATATAAGCTGTAGGCACATAAACATCCCACTTTGGGATGCTAAAGAAAATACTGGTTATACCGGTACCACATTTATGTACCTTTGCCATAGAGGTCTGATAGAAATAATCCATAAATGCATGGGTTGCTATGTGTACTTTAAATGGGGAAAATGTGAGGCCCTAATAGATGTGCAGTGAATTTAAGCTTTGCCAGTAAATGAGCTACAAAATCGGGAATCTATGCAAAGCAGGGTGACTTTTTCTGATTTCACCCCAACTTTGCATGGTAAACTTTTTTTCTTACTGTAGAAAAAGCCTTTTAAAATTAACAAAAAAGATATGCCCCTCCCACTGTGGTAGACTGTGCCCAGGGGCATTTCTAAGGTCTGAAAAGATTAGGGGTTTAATTTCTCAACCATTCCATCCCACAAAAACAAACAAATGGTCTGGGAATAAGGTTTAGGAATTTGGCATTATTTATTCAAGGCTAAAGAATAAATATTAGAACCCTCCTTTGTTCAATGTATTCCTCACTTTCCTTACCACTCCTTGATGCTAGGTGTCATGCTCATTATGCTACTTCATCTTGTATTCTGGTTTGGGACACTCCTCTTCCTTTCCTCCCTCCTCAATACTCCCAATACCTCCTACTCCCTTTGCAACTCTTTCCCTCAATCCCTGCACTGCCCTTAGTAAACTCCTGTGCGAGCCAAGCTGTTCTCTCCTTCCACTTCCCTAAACTATGCATCTCTCTTCCCCCTCCCATTCATACTGCTTCTTCCTCCATACATTCTCTTCTTACTCCTACAGTTGCCCTGATCATGGCTTAGGCTTTACATTTGCCACCTTTCAACTCCCCATCACCATTTGCCCCTACTTCTGCCTTAAACAAGTTCCTTCTCCCTCCGCTTACTTGTTCCATTTTCCTCTACCTGCAGAACTTAGTGGTTCCCTGTTTACCCTACGATTTTGGACACCTTCTGTACTAATATTGCCTAACTTGCTAGTGCTTTGTTCACATTACAGTTTTGTCACCATCTGCACTTTACTGTATAGTTTGTTCTTGTTGTTACTATGTATTGTAAATGTGTATTGTTTTGGCTGTTGTAAGCAATTTGTTGTAAAATGTTGCTGTACTTTCTGCTTTCTCATCCCCACAGAATGCATCTGGAAATTAACTATTTCAGCTCAGTATGCCTCTCCTGGTATAGCTTTTGAAATAAAAAAAATACATTATTTTATGTTTTGAAGCATGACAAAGGCCATTAAAACAACACACAATTAGTATAAATACAATACAATAAAAGAGAGTAGACAACATACTATACAGAAATATGGCAATTTAAGCTAGGAGACATATGGTTACAGATAAAAACAAAGCACCCAAAGATAGCTATACAAATGAGAAATAAGACATAAGCAAACACATATCTTTACAGGTCATAGAGAATCATTGCTATAACCTTATATTACAGTTGTAATAAATGAATAAATAATCTAACAAACAAACAAATCTCCACTCCTAGTGACAACCCTGATACTGCCCATACCTCCCACCACTGGAACCCTTTTGAACAACATTCCACCAACCATGCAATCTGTAGCACACACTCCCCCAATAATCCTAGCAATGCTTGTCATTTTCACTCCGTAATATTAAATAGAATAGCCCTTTTCCCCACCTGTGTGCTTTACAAAACACCACCACCTCCCCTCCCCTGTCCTGTCCCTGTCTTCAAGAAATACATTAAGGAATCACATCAGCTCTTCCACCCTGTAGCACACAATTTCCTTCCTCTCCCAAAGTTCCACAAAAATAAAGAATACTGTGCTGGACCCAGTAATACCTGTAAAGAAGAAAATCATTCCATGCTGTTCTGTGCCCTGTTGCAGAATGAATGGAAGATGATGTTACCTCTTACAGAAACATCTGATTAGCTGCTTGTCAGTCATTACAGTATTACTATAGGTGAGGCTGTCATTTTTCATTCATTCTGTAAAAGGACACTGAACAGCATGGGATGGTTTTCTATCTTTGCAGGTACTACAATGGCAGTAACTTTAATTTTCATGGGGATTTGGGGAAGGGGGAATGTGGGTGTCAGATTGTGGTAGGGTAAGGGGTGTACACTTAATTATATGCCTAAATGTCAGAGGAAGGATGGAGGGAGGTGGGTGTTGGATGGTGTGTGATGTGCACAGTGAGGGAAAGGCTACGCTATTAGATACTGAGTGCCACATGGCATTTGATTGAGACTGACAAACTTTGCTGGGATTGTGGTGGGGGGAGGGAGTGGCCAGTAGAGGGTGATGTGGTACATTATTTAAAAGTGTCTGGGTGGTGGGAAGAGGTAGGCACAGTATACTACAATGGTTGTAGTAGGGTCCTTCATTTGAAAGGCCTTAAAAAAGACCTTCACTGTGTGATGTTGGGGTGAAGTTGGGACACATCACACCACTGTGCATAGCGGGAAGTTTCCAGCTTCACCCTACCTTTGCTGGTGAAGTTGAATCTGGCTGCATAGAAACAGAAACATAGACTTTGACAGCAGATAAGGACCACTTGGCCCACCCAGTCTGCCCATTTCCCTACCTACTGGATAAGCTGCAGCTTTCTAGTTAACCAACAGCCTACTTCCTGCAACCCACCACTATAATTGCCTTATGTCTGTCCTATGCATGTTTGAATTCCCCCACTGTTTTAGACCCAATGACCTCCCCAGGAAGTGAGTTCCATGTATCCACCACTCTCACTCCATGAGAAAAAATTTCCTCACATTACCCCTGAGCCGTCCCCCCTCTATCTTTAAATTGTGCACCCTTGTTCTTACACATCTCTTTTTCTGAAAGATGCTACCTTCCTGAACTTTGTTGATTCTCTTGAGGTACTTGAAAGCTTCTATCATGTCCCCCCGTCCCTCCTTTCATCAAGGGTATACATATTAAGCTCTCTCAGTCTCTCTCTTCATATGGTTTTTGATGCAGGCCCTGCACCATTTTAGTTTCCCTCCTCTGGACTGCTTCCATCCTGTCTATGTTCTTGCATAGATGAGGTCTCCAAAACTGCACACTGTACTCCAGATGGGGTCTCACCAACTGTCTGTATAGAGGGATAACCACTTCCCTTTTTCTACTTGTGATGCCTCTTCCTATGCATCCCAGTATCCCCCTGGCTCTCCTTACCGACTTCTCACATTGCTTACCCACCTTTAGGTCATCTGATATGACTACCCACAGGTCCCTTTCCATTTTTGTTGTTGTTAGTACCTCCCCTGCTATTGTGTACTCTTCTCCTGGGGTTTTGTTTCCCAGGTGCATTACTTTGCACTTCTTTGCATTGAATCTAAGTTGCCATATGTCTGCAGATACAGGTTCAGGTATAAATATTATTCAAGGATTCCATTACCAACATTATATTGTTTTCTGAAAAAAGCCACTTACTTTAGAAGAACCTATGGACAGAATGTTATCTCTAATATTTAATTGGTTTTCTGAATGTCTATAAGAATAACATATAATGCAGAGTGATCCACCTGGATTTTGAAAAACTCCAAAATTACTTTTTAGTCAAGAAGCCTTTCTAAAGAGTAACCCATTAACTGGACATACCAGGCTGCACTTTTTGTTACAGACTATGCTTTGATTAAGGCCTCAGAGCCCAAGCTTAGTTTAACAATTTATCTGAATTTAACATGCATCACTCATACGCTTTAGTTTCATATCACAATTATGCATATAGGCCAGCAAATGTTAGTATACAGTACTGCTATTTAGATATGAAGATGGGATTAAAAAATTATAGCATTGGATTTAACAGGTAAAATACATACAATGTGAAGTGTGTTCATTTCAACCAAAGGTCAAAACAAACCGTAGTACAGTAGTACCACATACTTGATGCCTTTGAATTTTTATCAAGAAAAAAACACTATTACTCAGGATGTTTCAGAATTTTTTTCCTGGTAGGATTTTAGATGGACTGTTGTGTTCAATTGAGAGCTGAAATAAAATATAGTTTTGCAATATAGTGCAGAGTCACAGGTTGAGAGCAAACTAGGAAGAGGGAGATAAATTATGGAAAAGAAATAATCTAAATTTATCAGAAAAAAAGGTGGGTTCATTAAGCATAGCAGTGGTTTTCTAGAAGAGGATTTATTCATTAAGTACAATTATTCACATCTTTGAGCTGTGTTCTTATAAACCAGAACTTTAAGTGGTAATCAGTAATAATGCATCACTTGTTCTTGAACGTCAGTGCTGGTGATTTGGTGATTAATTATCTGACTGCTGTGTAGTGCTTAAAATAATCTAAATGCATGGGTAAATTAGTTAATCGAAAAAAGTCTATAATGTGAATTCAGTTCTACCAGAACATCGCTGTCACACTCATAATTGACAGCCTAAGTGGGTCAGCAGAGTGGATGGCCCCTGTTAATTTATTTTCTCAGACATGCCATACATATTCATGATCTCCTGCTGTTTGTCTATCACCTCCAAGAAACTCACTATATGTTTAGGCTTATAATTAACAAAAAAATCCCACTTTACAAGTTCAGACTAGTTATTTACTTATTTTCCAGATGTTAACAGCTTTTTTTTTGCATGGCAACTTCCTTAGCAAGTGCAATGATTTACTTATGTTCCAAAATATTTGCTTTTATTTTAATTGTATACACTACCAATCTGTAAACTGGTTTGGTGACATGGATACTGATTATATTACCCATTTCATTAATAGGCATTAACTGTTCAGCAAAGAAATGCACTCTGCCACATAGAGCACTAGCCTTCTGCTTGCATGACACAGGATTACAGTCTGACCTTTAACTTGAAAACCAAATATGTGTAAAATTTGCACCATTTTTACTAGAGGTTTCTTCCAATTTCTTTTTTTGAGTACAATATATCTTGTCTTTGGTCTCACACAGACAGAAAAAAACATGTTGCATGATTGAGAGTAATGGAAATTCCTAGAAATATGAGAAAGTTTGCAGTATCCAACAAAGGGGTGTATGCTTGCTGCTTTTTTTCAGAGCTGATTTGTGTACTGGAAGTAGCATCTACAAAATCAGACACGAGTCAACTTAAATCCTGGACCAGTAGATTATCATTTCATTGGTAATATGCACATGACCTATTCTCCAACAAGTTTGGAACTGCTTGTTTCTTCCTCTGGGGGTCGCAGTTGCAAACTACTTCAGGAATTCATCTGAACAGTCCTGACCTGTGGCCTCTAGTATCTTAAGTCTGCTACCAATGTGAAGTATTGTATATTGGTGTTATGTTGGGAAATGCTGTACTATGTTATTCTTTGCTATGAATAAAATAATGACAAAAAGACCAACATTATTAAATCTGTTTAATAGCTTGTTTATTACAGACTTAAGTAACTTCAGCAAATATTAGTAATGGAAAGACTGGACTTGTATGACACTCAGATGAGCTAAGATCTGAGTCCACTCATGTATGATTTTGAACATGCCAGTTGCCCAGTGGTTAAAAGAGTGTTCTACCACTGACCCCTTGCAACAGAGTTAAACTCATAACATATTTATCCCATGTGTAGATTTATTTATGTGAGTCCTCCTACTCAACTTTGCTTATATTCATGTACTGTTCAATAGGTGTTAGCAGTCTTACAAATGAAAGGTCCCTTGTCCATAAAAAATATTTTTTTTTTTGGTTTTGGGGCATAAAAAATACAGAGCATAAGTTTTCAGGTCCTCATGGTGTCCTTTTCTCAAACAGGAGCTAAAAGCTTGTGTTATGTATAATAATTTATGTTATGCTGCATCAAACAAATCAGCCCTATCCCCTGTGTTTTGGGAGTCTTTCAACTGTATCCAAGGGTCTGAAATGGAGCTGCTTCTGGACTGTGTCAAGAAGACTTTCATTCATTTTTCAGCACATCTCTTCAGGAAAGGCAGATCAAATAAAACACACAGCTTTTCTTGTTTCAGGATTCCCCTCTGCTTTATGTGGTCAGCTCCTGATTCTGATTAGCTAAGCAATCGGTGCTGATGTACAGTATGTTCTAGCAGACAGTACTCAAACAAAGATAATCCTAATCCCATCCTAATTTTTATATTACCAGTGGAGCTGTGTGGAATGGGAAAATTATGAATCCATGGAATTTCATTGATATTTCACAAAATTCCACAAAATATCATGACATTTCATCAGAATTTTGCAGAATTTTTTGAAATTTAGTAATTTGGTTATAACTCAGTCATCTTTAAACTAGAGCTCATAAAATGGAATATATGCAGTTTGGGTCGGTGGCCATATACATGCAAAATATTGTGAAATGTGGATGGATAATTTCAAAATGATAGGTGTTCAAATGTTGTTATTTTATTGTCTGTGCAAAATTTCATGAACAATTTTATTTGCATATACCGTAAACATCTATTGGGTCAGTGATCTTATATTTGGCATGATTTCTTGATGATAGATGTTCTAGCAATCTGCCAGATTTCATGACAATATAATGCATCATCTCAAAATTATATGCGCTCACAATCTGTCATTTTATTTTTTTTTTCCAGGAAATTTCATGAAGAAATTCCATTAGCATGTAACTCAGGCACCTTTGGAGCTAGACATGTGTAAATTAGTACAGATAACCTTGTTGTAATGCTTATGGAATGACCTAAATATGGAGAGAATTAGATAAGAGATTTTTAAGTTAGAGGGGTTCAAATCTTTACTATGTAAATATTTGCAAAACTTTGTGAAAGCTATGACAAATGTTGATGTTTGTAACTTCTCTGCTCTTGCATGCATACAGTTAACATTTGACATGCATATCCATAGTCAGTGTATCCTGGTGTCTAACACAACAGGATAAATTAGTTAAGCAGTCTTAATTTTGCAGAAGAAAAAAATGACTAGTAATATTTCTCACATATTTATGATAGCATATACTGTAGATGAAGCATCCAGAATTTATTTGTGCAATTTAGCATCACCAATGCACATATCACTACTTCATTTGATAAGTTGGGCTGAACTTTTTGCATTCCTGCTGTTCCTTTATGGATGTCTGTTCCACCCTTCTCTTTAGGCATAGCCAGATTGACCCAATAAAACTATTGAGTCGACTGATATCCTCATTGTTCCTCTTCATTATTTATAGTGACAAACTCCCTTAAATTTGTCACCTACTTCTTTTCCTTTTTTATTTTTCCAGAACAAATTATATTAAAATTAGCAGATGTTTTTATTCATTTTGGACTTGCAATGAACAGTTATAAAATGTATAATCATATGTCCCACAGCATCATTCAACAAACAGACACATGGCAATTATTTGTGAAAATCAGTTATAAAAATACTACGCTGTGCCTTTTGAACTTTGTTATTATTACCCTGGCTGCCCCCATGGCATCCTTATGAATCAGATGTTCTGCCTGAAGGGGCCATATCTCGGTGAGGAAAATGTAAATGCATGATAATCTTGAAAAGAGTGGAAAAGCAAGTAACAATGCATAAACTGCATTTGTATATGAGGATAAACTGCTGCAAATGTTGATAACTGGATCACAGGTCAACCTTCAGACTGTGACTTGGATTCTGTGGTAAATCTAAAAGGTATGTTAAAATGGTTTATAGGAATCTAGTTATCAATAAAAAAATCACAGTCAGCATAATTAAAACTTGGTTAAACACCACTGATTTTATAATATTCTGTAACACTGTTATCAATTCTGTATCTTGCTCTATTTTGATTTATCATGCTTACAGTGCACGCACCTTCCTTTCTGAAATTTTTACACCGATGTGTTCATGTCTTTGTGTAATAAACTCAATAAAAACACTTATAGAAAAAACATTATAACATTCTACAACACTGTTATCAATTCTGTATCTGGATATATTTGATTATCATATTTACAGTGCACGTACCTTCCTTTCTGAAATTTTTATGTTGTTGTGTACATGTCTTTATGTAATGCTATAAACTCAATACAAACTTTTATGGGGAAAAAACACCACTGCAAAACAAGGGATTTCTGGTTATTCTGTTCTTTACTGGGAGATGGCCATACCTGGCTACAACATATTCAGAAGAGACAGAGCAGGCAGGAAGGGAGGAGGAGTGGCACTGTATGTGAAAAATGACATAAGGGCCACACAGATCCAGGAGGAACAAAATGGGGGAGAGATACTGTGGGTTAAGCTGGAAAGGAAAATGGGGCCAGCCATCCGCACAGGTGTGGTCTATAGACCACCAGCCCAGGAGGAAGAAACAGATAGGTAGCTGATGTTAGCCATCCAAAGGATGGCTGACAAGGGTGAGGTAGTACTGGTTGGAGACTTCAATATACCAGATGTGGACTGGAGCATCCCAGCAGCAGCATCAACTAGGAGCAGATTTATCCTGGACTCCCTTCAGGGTGCCTTCCTCAAACAACTGGTCATGGAACCAACTCGGCAGAAGGCAATACTGGACCTTGTGCTCACAAACAGGGACAGTGTGATGGGGGTAACAGTGGGGAGCACCTGGGTAACAGTGATCACCAGTCATTGTGGTTTGAAATCACAGAAAGAGCAGAACCAAACCACACAAAACACGTATCCTGGATTTTAGGGGGCAGACTTTGGGAAAATGGGAGATGCTTGAAAGAGGCATTAAGAGGATAGGACAGGAATCAGGGATTGAGGAACAGTGGGCAGTATTTAAAATGGGGATTATAAGAACAACAGAATTATGCATTAAGCAGGTTAGCAAGAGGAAAAGAAAGAGGAGACCATTATGGTTTTCCAAAGAGGTAGCAAAGAAAGTGAAAGCCAAAAGACTGCATTCAGGCAATACAAAAGACACAGGCAGAAGGGGATAGGGAGAAGTACCAGGAGAAACAAAGGGAGGCAGGGAAGTCAGTAAGGGAAGCCAAAGCTCAGACAGAAGAACACATTGCAAAATCAGTGGTTAAAGGGACAAAACCTTTTACAGGTACATAAGTGAAAAAAGAAGGACAAAGGGAGGATAGTTAGACTGAGCAGGGAGGATGGGAGCAGTGTGGAGGATGACAACAGTAAAGCTGACATATTGAACAGGTATTTCTGCTCAGTCTTTACTAAGGAAGAGGGGTAATGGGTCTGAAGGGAGTACAAGGGTGAGAATGGTGCAGAAATGGACACAAGTCCTTTACACGAAAAGGGTCCTGAAGGAACTGGAAGTAATAAGAGTTGACAAAGCAATGGGGCCAGATGGGGTGCCCCAGGGTCCTAAAGAACTAAGAGAGGTGGTGGCTGAACCTCTGGCTATCCTGTTCAGCCAATCACTGGAAACAGGGAGGTACCCAAAGACTGGAGGACAGCAGATGTAGTCCCTTATACAAAAGTGGGAACAAAGAGGAAGCAGGAACTACAGACCAGTCAGCCTCACCTCGGTAGTGGGAAAGATCATGGAAGCACTACTGAAGGAAGATTGGTGGAACATCTGGTTGTCAATGGACTACAGGACCCAAGGCAGCATGGTTTCACCAGGGAGGTCATGTCAGACCAACCTCATTGAATTTTTGACTGGGTGACTAGGGAGGTGGATCAGGGAGGGCAGTGGACATGGCCTATCTGGACTTCAGCAAGGCCTTTGACACTGTGCCACATAGAAGACTATTACACAAACTGGGGAATATGGGTGTGGGCAGGACAGTAGTGTGGTGGGTAGGTAACTGGCTGGGTGGCAGGACACAGAGGGTAGTGGTAAATGGCTGTCACTCCACAGAGGAAGAGTGACCAGTGGGGTACCACAGGGATCAGTGCTGGGACCGGTCCTATTCAACATCTTCATCAGTGACATTGCACAGGATATAGAAGCAGAATTTCACTGTTCGCTGATGACACAAAGCTCTGTAACAGAGTAGACACACCAGAGGGTGTAGACAGAATGAGAAGGACCTGCAGAAACTTGAAGAATGGTCAAGGGTTTGGCAGTTGAAATTCAATGCAAAGAAGTGCAAGATAATGCATATGGGGACAAAAACCCTGGCACAATATATCAGTTGGGGGTGAGGATATAGCATGCACCAAGCAGGAAAGGGATCTTGGGGTTGTCATCTCTGATGACCTCAAGGTAGAAACAGTGTGACAAGGCATCAGGTACAGCAAATAGGATGCTGGGATGTATAGGCAGGGGCATCACCAGCAGGAAAAGGGAGGTCATAATTCCACTATACAAGACACTAGTGAGGCCCCACCTGGAGTGCAGTGTACAGTTCTGGAGATCATACCTACGTAAGGACATAGACAGGGTAGAGAAGGTTCAGAGGAGGGCAACAAAGATGGTGCACGGGTTGCATCACAAATCCTATGAAGACAGGTTGAAGGAACTGAACATGTACTCCCTGGAGGAGAGGAGGGAGAGAGGGGATATGATAGAGACATACAAGTATCTTACAGGGAGGAACAGGGTGCAGGAAAACACTATTTTAAGCGAAAAAGATGTTTCAGGACTAGAGGGCATGGGATGAAGTTAGAGGGAGGACGATTCAGAGGAAACATGAAAAGAATTTCTTCACAGAACGGGTGGTGGACAAGTGGAACACCCTGCCAGAGGAAGTGGTGGGGGCTGAAACAATCACGGGATTTAAGAATGCATGGGATAGACATAAAGGAATTCTAGAGGTCAGGGGTAAGGGGAAATAGACTTCTAGGAAAACAAACTGAACTTACAAGCTCAAATGGGCAGACTAGGTGGGCCATAGGCCCTTATCTGCCGACACTGTCTATGTATCTATGTATGTATGTACTGACATGGCTAGTTGTATGAAATCTGCATCTACTCCTAATGTTAATACCTTAGCTCAGTGCTTCTCAAATGAGGACATCAGAAGAATTTTCTGTGGTCACAGAGTTTTTTAGAGAGCTAATTACAAAGGTAGTTGAAGGGACAATTTCTTACCTTTAAAAAACATGGGAGCTTACATTTCAAGTGCATATACATGAGGGACTTGATTTACTGTACAATGTACAGTACTTGGTTGAAAAAAGTTATATTAGGGAGTTTGGAATATGACAGTGAGCTTGGGGTGTAGAATATAAAGAGATAGGCCATCAGAAAGTTCTGTTGGCTTCACATTGAGGTCCTTTGAGTACCTACTTCTTTTTCTATCACCCCTATCCTGCTGAAATAGTCAGAATTCTTTCTTCCTGCTGCCCGAGACATTGTTTTCTCCCCCTACATCTTTTTGAGTACCTCTAAGTCATAGACTTGCATGTACACCAGGCTCTCTGGATCATATATTTACTGTATGTGATCCTTACGTAGCCTATATTCAGGTTGGAATTGCTGACACTCTCTGCTTTCTTGCTCCAGCCTGTGGATCTACCACTCTTGTGCTACCCAGCCCAGCTGTCCATTTCTTGGTGAAACTGTGCATATAACTCCAGAACCTGGTGACCCCCTGTGCTGCCTGCCTCTTATACCACTATTATTTAATTAGAATCCCCCAGATAAGGCTGAGTGAAATTAGAACATTTCAGTTTTATGGAATTTTCATGAAATTCTACAGTTTTCACAGAGACTTGTGGCATTCAACTTTAAGTACAGATGTACGTTTCTCACAGCAAGCAATTAATAAAATTGGCACTTACAGTCTCCTTGTAAGGTCTAACAACCAGCCTTATTTAATGATAGTGCATTCTCTAGTTTCAAAGTTTCAGGGGTTTATAAATTTGTGGTTTACTTTCTTGCAAAACTGAATTTTTAAATGTTGTGAAAGTTTGACTACTTTTAATTTAATCCCATTTAAAGATGCAGATATGAACTTTTTCAGAAATGGCCATGTGGTATAGTAGATTAGTAGTTTAAATGTTTCAACTCTGGTTAAATTTGGATAGATAGTTTTAAAATTAGTGAGAAATAACCAAAGTTTAAATTTTGCCAACATGTTTGGCAGGCTATAACTCAGTTCCATTTAAAACTAGAAATCTGAAACTATGTGCATATACTAATGTAGTGATAACTTACATAGCTTTCGAGTTTTGTAACATTTTGGCAAAATATTTGGCTGCTTATTGCTAAGCTTCCATTGAAGCTTGAGACTTAAAACATGGCACATATACACATTTTAGATGCTATTCTGAATTCTGATATTGTGGAGAAATTTAAAATGTTAAAATTATCTCAAATTAACTGAAAATTACATTTTGAGTAAATATTTGGCCACCCATAACTCCATCCCCTTTCAATATACAAATCTGAACATTTGTGCAATTATGTAATTCTTCATGTACTGTTTGTGTTCCAAATCTGGTGGTATTTGGATGCATATATTTGAAAATATAGGAAAATAACTGGTAAAATTTAAAATTTTGCAAAATTCCACAGAAGTTTTGCAAAACTTCCACAGAATTCAGTGGAATCGGAACGGTCATTCCAAGGGCATTCCATGGGTGAAATTTTATATTCTGCACTGCTCTATTTACCAGATAACTCATACTGTCTTTAAGTGTAGTAAGGCTGTGTAACTTATCATTAATCATTATCATTAGGGGTTATCATTATCATAATCATTATTAAGTCATCACTAGGGGGTTTACCCTTATTTTCAACAATGTGTTTCCTGTATAAAATAACATTTTATCATCATCATCATCATCATTAGAGTACAGAGCTGTGAATTTGGATGTGTAACCTTGACTAAGAAACTTATTTCAAATTGGAATTCTTGCAAAAAAGGTGATCTTAGACCTAGTCCCAACTTCCTTCCATGCAATTTTTAAAGAACATACCAGTACAGTGTCTACCAGGTCATCTTTAAATTTTTATTTTACAGTACCCAGAATGGAAACAATGACAGGTCAGAAAACAATGTTCTATAAATTGCCAAGTGTTTTCAACTCCCTCTCTACATCAATAACTTGGGCTGGGAAGTTGTTGAATGGTTTGAAACATGTTCTTAGGAATTATTTATTGACTAATAGTCAGTGTAAATGTGTTCTGTTTAGTATTGCAATCATTTAACTTTTCTGATGTTTTTTAATAGTGTTTGTATGGTGGTTTATTTTTATTTTTTGTATTGTATTTAAAATAGTTTGTATTGTTTATCTGTTCTGGTCAGCCATGAAAATGGTCCCTTGGCCCATGAACTTTTCCAGAGTATATATAAACAAACAAACCAAACCAACTTAACTTGAGTATAGTTAACATGTTAACTTGCTCTCTTCTCATTCAATATGTGCTGAACCCAAATAAGCTTTCCTTAAAGAGTCCCCAACAGCATTAGAAAAGCTTTGAAAAAAAGTAACATTTATATTCAACTCCATCCCATGTTCTTTATTACTTCAAGTATTTTCAATAAGTAATTCCCAATGTCCTTTATTTCTGAAAACAGTTGCATGAAAACAGGATCCCTGTCCCTTGGCTTATATCTACTCTGATTGCATTTCTTTCT
This sequence comes from Neoceratodus forsteri, assembly GCA_016271365.2. Taxonomy (NCBI): domain Eukaryota; kingdom Metazoa; phylum Chordata; order Ceratodontiformes; family Ceratodontidae; genus Neoceratodus; species Neoceratodus forsteri. The sequence continues at coordinate 935,669,066 of CM057449.1, read as the reverse complement.
TTTTTTTATTTATTATACTTTTTGCTGCCATCAACTGCCTGGTCACAGATCCTATGACTTCAACACTCACATTGTCTGCAACTCCTTGATACCCCCTGTCTTGCCTTCCAGGGTGGGGTTGTGGCACTGGCCCTAAGTGCCTCATCAAATGGAATAGGTCAGGGAAATGGCATGAGAGCTAATTGAAGCTGAGGGTGGGCTTCATCAAGGAGGCCTGTCAGCACTTTTCTAGACTGCCCCAGGGGTGGGGACGTACAATGATGTCCAGCATCCACCCCGCCCATCTTGCATGCTCGTGCCAGTTGCCTGTGGTTCTCCCAGTCTCTGTCAGGGGTCCATCAGGCACCAAATTCTCTACACCTCCCTTCACCTGGAGAAGGAGACCAGTCCATAGGAAGCTCAATCCTTCTCCCCTGGCTAGCCCTCTGACTCCCCAGGTCCATTACCGAACCCGGGTCACCAGCATTGCAATTGAAAATCCAACTAGTGCACTGGTGGGCCAGCCTCTGTTTGCATTTCTACACATTACGTCACAATTCCCTGTTTATGACATCATCATTATCTACACAGAAAATATTTTGAAGTCATCAACAGAATTATGATGTTAGGTGTTGGCAGGCAGCCAGAGCTAAAAGAGCAGAGATACTGAATTCATGAAAATACCCTTAATAATGAAGAAATAAGGGTGATAATTACAGAGAAAAAAATATATAAGCTACATTTATGGCAGAATAGCAGAATATTAAATGTTTTCAGAGTTGTCTCAGCTGTGTGAGGAGCTCATTAAAGCAGCACTACTAGTTAACAAAACAATTAAATAATTTAGTAGGCAGTTAGGACAACCAAAACATCAATATATCTGATTTTCCTTTTGTTTTATTTCATTTCTGAGACAAAACAGGGAATTCTGAAGTTCTTAAAGGTTATTGCTACTTTGCCAGGTCCACCATCATTGATGCAAGCATATCAGACTGGTGCAGTGCTGTTGGCCATCAGAAACATGTGCTGGCAACACCCAGACATATCTGCATTATAAAATCAGTAGCCACAGTTACTGTATTTTTTCTGGGGGCAAGATTTTTGAAGGTTGCTGGAGGCTGCTATCCTTATTGTAGAGTCACAAAATTACAGACATTGTAATTAAACTTGATCTTAGAAATAGCTGATTGGATTTAAAATATCCCAATGAAGAATCTAAGATTATCAGGAATAGATTACTGCTAAAAAAAGGTAGAATGACATATTTTCTGGTTAACTAGCACTGCTGCTTTAACTTTCATCAGTCTCATCGGTCCTCTTTGATCACAGCAACTTGCTGTTCCAAATGTTCAAGGACAGCAAAGCACTTCAGGATACCATGTGTATGAAAGGTGCTTGAGTAAACCAGACTTCATCCTGCCTTCTCCCTTGTCAGTGGATGAAATAATTTAATAGACTGCAACAATGGAAAACCTTTTCATTTTGCTGTGGCAGCAACATGGCTGCTTCTGTACACAGTGCACTGCAAATCCACTACTGTTATACCAGCAGACATCATTGCCAGTATATTAGCATTGTAAAACATTTTCAAAAAAATAATTACTTGAATACTAAACATGCCCTGAGTATTCACTGTTAAGAAGAGATAGATGAACTGGTAGAGGGGGAGGAGATGCCCTTTTTGTTAAGTTAGGAATTGGGTGGTTGAAGATGGGTGCATTAGGTGTAGCAGTGGTGAGGTTGAGTCTGTATGGGTGCAACTCACTGCAGCCTTGGGCAGGAAAGTACACTTGGGAGTTATATATAGGTCTCCAGGACAAGGGGAGGAGAAGGGCAGAGAATTCATAAAGGAACTTGAAAGAAGAGTAGCAAAGGGGGAAGTAGTGGTGTTGGGAGACCTGAGCCTGCTAGACATCAATTGGGAGGTCCCAGTGGCCAAGAGTGCCAGGAGTCAGGCCTTGCTGGATGCCTTTCAAGGCTGTCTACTGGTGCAGCTAGTTAAGGAACCCACAAGGAAGACCACAGTCCTTGATGTGGTGCTCACCATCTCAGAGATGGTGGGAGAGGTGGAATTAGGGGAGCCTCTGGAGAACAGTGACAATAATTCTGTTTGGTTTGAATTGGCCCATGGGGCCAACAAGCCACAATTGAGAACTGAAGTCCTTTACTTTAGAAGGGCTGACTTTGATGGGATTTGGGAACTGGTTAGGAATAACTTAGTGAGGGTAGAAGACATAGGTGGGGTGGGTGAGGGATGGGGGCTACTTAAGGTGGCCATCTTCGAGGCATCTAAAGTGTGCATAAGAACAGTAACAAAGAAAAACAGGTTTAAGAGAACAATGATTTTTCAGCAAGAGTCAGGGAAATGGTAAGAGCCAAAAAGAAGGCCTTCTTTAAATGAAGTAGAGGGAGGTAGAATAGGAGGATTATCTTTAGAAGAATAGAGAGGTAAAGATGGCCGTTAGGGAGGCCAAAGCAGACACAGAGCTGCATATCGCTGAGGGGGTCAGTTATGGAGAAAAACAGTTTTTCAAATATATTAGTGAAAAAAAGGATAAAGGGTAGGGGTGTTGTAAGGCTAGTTGAGGGTTGTAGGATGATAGAGGAGGACAGACAAAAGGCTGCAATCCTAAATTACTACTTTTGCTCAGTTTTGACTAAGGAGGACAGAGGGTCCATATCAGAGATTGGTATCAAAGCGGTATCATGTTATAAGGGAATCACAGAAATGAGACATCCATTGTTTACTATTGAAAGGGTTTTAAAAGGGCTGGCTGCCCTTAAGATAGATAAAGCCCCAGGACCAGATGGGTTGCATCTGAGGATACTCAGGGGAACTAGCAGTGGAGCCGGCCGAACCACTTGTATGTCTGTTCAGCAGCTTGCTAAGGTCTGGGAAAGTTCTATGGGATTGGAAAGTGGCAGACATTGTACTGCTTCATAAATGGGGGGATAAGAAACAACCAGGGAACTATAGGCCTATCAATCTAACCTCTATAGTAGGGAAGCTGGTGGAGTCATTGATCAAAGTGGACCTCATAGAATACCAGTAGAGCAACAGGCTCCCTAATGGTAAACAGCTTGGTTTTGTGGCAGTGAGATATTGTCAGACTAACCTGGTAGTTTTTTTTTTTTTGACTGGGTGACAAAGGAATTAGACAAGGGCCACACTATGGATCTACTCTAATTTAATTTCAGCAAGGTTTTTGACTCAGTACCACACAAACAATTGCACAAGAAGATGGAAGACCTGGGTGCAACAGATCCCACAGTGAACTGGGTGGATAACTTGCTAGCGGTCATGAACCAGAGGGTGGTGGTCAATGGGGTTAAATCAGAGGAGAGGGAGGTTATGAGTGGGGTTCATAAGGGATCTCTCCTTAAGTGTGGTCCTCTTCAACATGTTCATTAGTGACCTTGGAGAAGGACTGTAGTGCAGGTTGTGTCTCTTCGCAGATGACACAAAACTTTGTGGGAGGGTGGATAGTGATGAGGGCATAAGGGAAACAGAGAGAGACCTACAAAAACTATAGAGGTGGTCAAAGATCTGGCAGTTACAATTCAATGCCAGAAAATGCAAGACAATGCTCCTAGGGAAAAATAACTCCAAGACAGAGTACTGGATGGGATGAGACAGACTTAGCACTACAACCGAAGAATGAGATCTGGGAGTTATCATTAGCAACTCGCTTAAGCAATCAAGTTAGTGCAACAAGGCCTATAGAAGGTCTAACAGGATTCTGGAATGTATCGGCAGGGGTATTGATAGTGGAAGAAAAGAGTAATACTTCCCGTTTATAGATCTCAAGTGAGGCCTCACCTAGAGTACTGGGCCCAGTTCTGGAGTCTTCACCTCAGAAAAGATAAGGATAGGCTGGAGACAGTGCAGTACAGAGTAACACAAATAATTCAGGGCCAGCAGGGCAGATCCTATGAGGAGCACCTCTAGGCACTAAATATGTACTCACTGGAGACCAGAAGGGAGAGGGGAGGTATGACAGAGACCTTCAAATTCCTTAAAGGAATTAACAAAGTGAACTGTGGGAAACTATTTATCCTGAATACCAATGAGAGATCACATGGACATGAATGGAAATTAGCAGGAGGTAGGTTCAGAAGAGATATGAGGAAGTACTACTTTATGGAAAGGGTGGTGGAACCTTGGAACAGTCTGTCAGCTGAAGTGGTGAAAGCAGAAAGAGTCACTGGCTTCAAGTGGGGCTGGGACATAATGAAGGGAATAGTGGTTACTGGGGGGGGGTGACAGGACCAAGGAGGAGAATAGAGAGAGGACATGGAGGATTAGTACCCTGGAGGAACATTAGGTTCCAGGGATTATAGGGAATTTAAGCAAACTGGATGGATCTATGGTCTTTTTCTGCCATCATTGTCTATCTTTCTATGTTTCTGTGTCAGTTTTGTTTAGTAGTCAAAGTTTTATTTGTTTATTTTATTGCTTATAAAATGTACATTACATGGATTAAATAGAGTCTTCTTTTGCAAAATGATTTATATGTATGTAAAACAAAGTTGTCTAGGTTTTCCAAGCTCTTTGGCAACACCAAATATAGTATATAATGAATTATTTAACAGAAAAATAAAGTTCTTTCTGTTTGTAATTAGATTATTATAAAGTGTTTCTTGTTATTATAAACAGACTTGGTAACAAAAAGGATATAATGAATTATGCAATGGAAAAGCAATGTTTTTTTCTATTTATAACAAAATTATTATAAAGTGTTTCTTGGTATTATAAAAACAATTTGCCACCTATGTTTGACATATTTATCTTAAAAAAAAAGCATTTCTAAAATAGAATGCAAAAAACATACATTACAGCCAGACACAAAATGATTTAAATGTAACACTTTTAGCCCTCTGGGACAATGTATATATAAAGCCAGCATAATTTAATTAGATTGTCAATATATGAAACGTTGTGTAATTTCACAGAGAAAAAAAATGCATTTTTAATTTGTAAAAATTACTTGTACTTAGGTCTGGAGGCGATGAGTACTCAATTACTAATTGGCATCTGTTGTCACTTATGGAAATGACAGTACTAAAAAAAGGTCAGTAACCCATCCCACCGGCAATTGGCCATTTAATGCAGCTGCAGAACTTCAGTAGAATTTATATGAGATTTTTCATTACTTATTTACCTGCAAGCAAGAAAAAGAGAGGAAAAGGAGTAAGCTAAACACTTTTGTGATTAGATAAATTGGGGGTTGATAGAAATCAAAGAAACTTACAGTGTACTACTGAACTGATGGCACACTCAGAAAATTCATTATATCTACAGTTGGTATATGAAACACCGCTCCCTCTGTCTAGGTTTCAATGGCCTTCAGCCATGTCAGGTTTCCCTTTTAGGAGGCAAACTTTCTGTCTCCACCAAAGTTTACTGTTGCACCATGATCTGTTTCTAATTGCATGATGGATGGGTATGCCTCACTTTCTTCACAAACCACTTCTTTCTCACTGTTACTCCCTTTAAAGGGACACTGTCAGTTGCACACTGACATCTTTTTTTCCCATTATCACAAAAGTGCCTGCACTCCCTGTAATTGGTATAATGGCCCTAAAATATAGAAACCTGCTTGGGATGTCTTATAGTTTGATATTTTGTTTCATTTTCCATGCTTTAAAACCTAATGTAGATGTGTGCTCAGCTACTGAAAATAATCTGGTAGCATGGGTAGGCTCATCAACATATGACTGTGTCAGCTTCTGGGGCTAAGAAACTCATGCATGCATGAGTAATTCATTTGATTAGCCACATGGGATTTTTGTATTTCTTTAACACTGACAGTCCACTGAACTTAGAAAACAATCTTACAAATGAAACCAAGAGTTCAAACATGCAGGAATGCAGAGTTGAAATCTGAAGCCTTGACTGGGAATGCACATCAGCACAATGCTGATGCACATGCCAGGATTCACTGCTTTAGATTTCAGTTCTGCATTTCTTTATGTTTGAGCACTTGGTTTCATTTGTAAGATTGTTTTCTAAGTTCAGTGGACTGTCAGTGTTAAATAAATACAAAAATGCCATATAGCAGTTTTGATGAACTACTCATGCATGTTCAAGTTTCTCAGCCCCAGAAGCTGACTCTGTCTTCTGTGAACAAGCCTGCTAGAGATTCCTGATAATTTTCAATGGGTGAGCCTGCATCAGTACTGAGCAGCTGCAGATAAAAGTGGTCCACCATAGTTTTAAACATCATGAAAAATGGAACAAAACATTTAACTATTTAGTATCCTGAGCAGGTACTTATATATTAAGGACATTAAGAAGACTGAATGGGAATAGAGGCACTTTTCTAATGATGGAACAAAAAAATGTCCGTGTACAACTGACAGTGTTTTTTTTTAAACTGACAGTGCTTTCTGTAGCCTGTAATGCAAAGCTCTGGGCTTTGCCAATCAAAACATATATCAATTGCTATCATTTACAACAGCACTGCTAATTTAATAAGAAGGATGGCCATGTTAAATATGAAGCTTTGTGTCACATGCCAAACACATATAGTACTTCTAAACCTTTTGTCACTAAACAGGAACCACTGACACTCAAAATGTGGTAAAAAATTCAGGACACTGGTCCATATAATGTGGGGCACATTATCACACATGAAGATACAAACTCAGAATGTAGTAGAAACTGGTGTTTTTATTTGTGCAGTTACATTTAGATTTTGCATCATACCATTTCTGCTTCAAAGGTAGCATAAACAGCACCTTCTCTGTGTGGGAAGCAACTTTTTCATGTGGGACAGATGTATGATGTAGCTGGGTAAAATGAGGGATGTCCCTCTTAGTGTGGGAGAATAAGGGGGGTGGGGTTCCTGGAGAAAATATAGCATTTCTGGGAGTACAGTAGGCAGGGAACCCTTGGGTAGTCCAATTGGGCCTACAAGTTCTTTTCTGCTTACAGTTTTCTATGTTTCGATGTTTTTACAGTATGACCAAACAACTAAGTGTTAGGCATGTTGCACTTTTGAAAAAAACTGGTATGTTGATCATGGTTCAATTTCAATTGATTTCAGTCTTCTCAGATTGATGTAACTTAAAGGCCATCCAGTAACCCAGAGGAAGCATGCTGAGCTCTTTAAAGATAAACCAGGACTGGGATCAGACTCTGGTCAAAGTGATGTTCACTAGACCAACTTTTCTAGTCTCACTTGCATCTGAACTGAAGGCCCTTTACACACAGTTTGCATCCAAGGTTTGGCGCAAGGTACCGTAAATCAGGTTGATTCTCGCAACTGCATCTGAGATGATAAAATGGGGAGCAGCTGTGACAATTATCAATGCTGCAGCTGTATCAGTGTTAGGGTTAGATTTAGGGCTGGGTGTAAGCCCTGCATCAACCTTTTGAAATCTGGGCCAGGCACTTGCAGCTAGCTGTTGGTCTGGGAGTAATGCATTCGAGTAGCAGTGGTAGTTTACTCAATTGGCAAAGGTGATTATGTGCCTCTATAGCCACGGCACTCCACCTCTTACAGCTAGGGTTGTTATTTTACTTTGCACATCTGGCAGCCAATCAGGTGAACATAACCCTAGCTGTAAGAGGTGGAGTGCCGTGGATATACAGATGGCATAATGCATGCTAGCAAATGGCGTGTTGGTGCCACAGCAGTAAACACACATGGTGGGTCACGGAGCCCACTTCCTCACAGGAGATCATGCTGAGTGCTGCTGCAGTTGGCAAGGCCAATGGAGACTGTGTGCAGATGTCATTGCAGGAAAGATGGTGTAGGATGAAAAGACTACAAAAATTGGGTAATAAGATCATTGATGTCATCAAAAAATATTCATTACTCCAGCTTCTTTGTGGCATGGGGTGCTGGCATTCCACTGCTAGTGATTGCTGTGTTTGTGGTTGTGTCATGGAGTCTGACTCATCTAAGAAATAGTAGTGCAGCTAGTAGAGCTATGGTAATACATACTCATTACTAACCTTAAGGTTTATACCCCTCTGGTATCTCTGCTTCATGTCTCTGTGCCTAGTACTTTACTCTCCTTTACACCATAGACTTTCAAATTATGTAATTTTGTAATAATATTATCAAGTAGAAATAAATAAAGCATCAAGAAACATACAAAATAAATAAAAACAAGATTTTGCTGATGCCAGCAAGGTTGAGCTTGCCTTTTTATGTTGTTATCTTTGTTTCTATATTTGGTTGCAGACCTAAATCTCTCGCCAGTCTCACTGTTACAAGAGTAGTAATTGGAAGATCATATTCCATGTCAGTTGGACAGATTTCTTTAATACAGCAACCACATGCTGGACTTTGATACAGAGGGGCTGCTTTTCAGCAGTTCCCCCTAAATTGTACACAGTTGTTCAAATCCACCCAACATCAGGCAATTAGTTTCATCCACCATGTACCAAACTACACTGCAACCCTCCCCCATATCACTGTTTTTTTATTCTCTGATTATCCAGGATGGACACCAGAGCTGTCAGGTAATTATGGGGAGAGAGACCGATTTCTAAATTCCCTGACATCCCAGATTGAACACCAGACCTTCTCTAACAGATAGTTTTTGGTACTGGACCTATTAGATAGTTGGGGGATGGGGTCCAATTTTTTTTAATCCCTACTGGGTTTGGCACCAGAACCATCAGGTAGCTTGTGGGAGAGTAAAAGATTTTATTTTATTCACTGATGGACCAGGTTGGTCACCAGACCATTATTCTGTGCAGCAGGCTGGCTTGGAGCATGAATAGCACTGTGATCCCCATGTGCATATTAGGAAGAGCTGAGACTGAGGTCCAAGAGGAGAAAAGAGCAAGAGAGAGATAGTGGGGGGTGGAACCAGGATCACTGGCACTTAGAGTTTCAGCCTTATAAGTGTGTGCCATTGGTCTCCTTGATCCAGTCTCCCATATTAGTGTACTGCAGGCAGAGGAGGTGGAGAGCCTGAACAGACTAGTAGCAGCAACGTGTCAGCAGCCCCAAGCCTCCCATGCAGTGTTTGACCCTCTTTACTGTGACCTGAGTGGATGGGCATACGGAAAGCAATGTTTTACTGCCTTTTCTATAAACACCTTCCATTCACTGCTTTGCTGCTGCTACTCTTATCTCCATTTTTTCTTATTGTGTGATCCAGGATGGCACAGGATCCATTAGATAGTTGGAGGAGGAAGACAGTTTTTTTTATTCCCTGCTGGGACAGGTTGGGCACCAGACTGGTAAAATGTTTTTGGGGGAAGATGACAGTTTTCTTTTTTTATTTCCTGTCGACATGGGTTAAGCACTAGACCTGTCAAGTTGTTGAGTGTAAAGATCAGACATTTTTTATTCCCCAACTGCCTTGATTGAATATTGGACCTATCAGGTTGTTGAGGGAGGGTTAACATTTTTTTTTATTACCTGACATGCCAGGTTGGGCATCAGATCTCTCAGGTTCTCGATGGCGGAGGACTTTATTTTAACTATTTGGGCACTGGACCTGTCAAGTAGTTTTGGTGAGAGGAACAGATGTTTTTGTTTTATGATGTGCCACATTAGGCATTGGATTTATCAGGTTGCTGGTGGGAGCGGGACATTATTTTTATTCCCTGGCAGGCTGGTTTGCATACCAAACCCATTAGGTAGTTTGAGATAGAGAGATTTTTTTTTATTTCCTGATGGACTGGATTGGATATTGGACCAGATAGGTAGTTGGAGGGTGGAGGGGACTAGATTTCTTTCTATTCTCCTATGGGTCAGGTTGGGCACTTGATCTGTCAGGTTATTGGGTGAGGGGGACATATTTGTTTTATTCCCTGATGGGTTGGGTTGGGCATTGGACCAGTCAGGTAGTTGCAGTAGGGTAACAGATTGTTTTTCTTTTTAATTCCCTGATGGGTCAGGCTGCTAACTTGACCAAACAGACAGTTGGGAGAGGGGGTCAGATTTGTTTTCTTTGTTGGTGCAGGATGGCCACAGGAAATTCTATTGTGTTCCATATTCCCAGCACTACCATTATGGTACTGCCTTGTAAAACACTTTGGGATACAGTGTATGAAAGTCATGTTGGTTAAGTGTTGTTTTGCAACTTGCCTTACCCTGTCTCTCCTCTTACTCCAGCAACTGATCTTTCCCCTTTAGTTTTCCTAGTCAGTTGCCAGGCTACTTGGACTGACTGGAAACTCAGCTGTTTTTGTCATTTTACAAAGAGGCAGAGAGAGATACTTCCCACTTCCTGCAAGCATCAAATGGTGCTATTCATGTTGTTTTGCACTGCAGTAATTTAGTAGCATGAGAATTTTCACTTTTATATAGGCAATTTAATTTTTTTCACAAAAAATAAAGGATAGCTTTCCATTCACAAAGTTTACAGACAGAGATTGTATTAGCACTTCTCTCTGAGCTCATTCATTGTCATTCTTGTCATTGCAGTGCGGGTGGGGGAGCTAGGAAAACAACCCGAGGACTTCTTCAGTGTATAGCCTAGGTCATCTTCACATTCATGAGAGTGGCCTCACTTGCTCAACAGGTTCTCATATACTTTGCTCCTTGCATTCAACAAAAAATGAGCAAAGCATTACAGACAGCTGCACACAACAATAGCAAGGCACAACTCAATCACTGACAGGCATAAAAATGGCATGTCCTGGCCATAAGGCATTTCAGTGGAAGAGCTGAAAAACACTTCCTGACTTTGATTCCAGTACAGACTGGTCTAGCGCTAAAGTAAGTTTGTGTTTATGTGTGTGTGTGTGTGTGTGGTGTGTGCGTATTCTTTGTGGGTTCAACTTAATACCATGAAAATAGAGAAATGTGGTGTTAGGGTTTCCAACTCAAACTCCTCACCCCCACCTCTAAGCAGCAAAAAGACAAAACCACACAATCAACCACAAAAAGCCATCATCGGATAAGAAAAACAACATACAACTGTTTCCAGATGAGACAAATACAGTTGCACTGATGCATTACATTTGTGGATTCGTATCTGTGGCAAGCACACTGCAAGACATACAGATACACTTATCACTGTAGACAGAAATCCAAGGTACTAAAATCATAGTACTACTTCTGTGTTAAGAAACAGGCTCCTGCAGACAGAGATACAGATCTGTGATACTTAAATTACAAGAGTTATTTTGTCTGCAGAAGCATGGGCCCCTATGAGGCATGTGCTTCTGTAGACTCAGGTACTCATGCACACTGTAAGATGTACAAACTCTTGATGAGCTTGCACTTCTGTAGTCACAGGTATAAGACGTACACACTGGCCTCTGGCTGAAGAAGCATAGGCACCACAAAATCCATTTTCTTTTATTTCTTTAGTAACCAGGTAAGGTCCACTAGGCACAAATGCCTGTTTTCAGGGGTGACTTGCTCAGAGTCACACATTATGCAAGTTGAGTTTGTGGGAACCAAACCCAGTTCTGCTGGATGTACCAAGCTCATTCACAGTTCATTACTCTAACTGTTATGTTATACTGCCTGCCACAAATTGCAACAGTACTTCTGTCAACAGGCCTATGTGGTCTGTGCCTCTTTAGCCACAGGTGTAAGACATACACACCAACTTCTGGCTTAAGAAGGGTAGACTCCTGTGGGGCCTGCAGTTGCACAGGCAAAAGTGGTATTGCACTGTGGGTATTATGATTTCAGCAGCGGATCTAGAATTTGTTCAAGAGTAGCAGTTTTTTATGTTATACAGCGGTATGTAGAAAAACATGTTCTAGCAGATCATGCTATCTAATGAGTTGCATTGAACAGTGTGCATAAGTTCCTCTGGCTGAAAAAGGTACAGGCCCCAAGGGGTCTGCACTTCTGCAGCCACAGTAACTCAACTGTATAACTTACAGACAGGTGTGGCTGCATAAGCACAGGCCTCATGCAGCCACAGATACAAATTCAGAAAGGTAGACATCAGTGCTACTGCATTTGCATCATCTGGAGACAGTTGTATGCTGCTTGTCTTACCTGATGATGGCTGTCTGTGGTTGCATGTTTGGTCTTGTCCTTTTCTACTTGAGAGGTGAGGGTGGGAAGTTTGGGTTGGAAACCCTAACACCACATTTCCTTATATTTGTTGTATTAAGTTAAACCCTAATTTGGTGCATCAACTGTTTTTGCAAATAATTTGCTTTCTTTTTGAGACTGTGGAATAGTATCCTCATTAAAGCAGGTCCCTTTGAAACCTGCATGGACTTAGGACCTACATGAACAGATGCAGAAGTGCAGGGCCTCTGGACCCTACACCAAATGTAAACTCAATCTACCTATGGAAGTGCAAGTCTCTCTGGGCCCTGCATGTCTGTACAGTGACAGATGTCAAGAATTCATGGGGTTTTCTGGTGGGCCTCAAAAGCCCAGGTCCTCTGTGGCCAGAAATACAGAAGTACAAGGAAAAGAGTCCATCTCTCAGCCAATGTACAGGACCCTCTGCCACCCATGGGTGCAGAAATGCAGGACCCTAGGCCAAGAGGTGAGTTATCTTCACTATATGGTAGCTGTATCCTTGTGGGCAATCCTGCACTTTCCCTTCTTGACCCAGGGTGGTGGCATTGCATAACAACACTGTCCTTACAACCTTGCCCCTCCCGTTGGCTCACTGAGCTTGCCTCCAAACTCAGCTCACCTCACTTGATCACAAAGCACTAACTGCTTGGATAAAATCTGACAATGCTCAGAGTCTTTCTAAATATTTTCTTTTAGTTTTATCCCAGATTTTTAAGATAGTTGTTTTATGACTCCTCTTTATAAACATCATATGTGATATTTACAGTATATTGGTCAGACCATCATTTTGCACCACAGTTGTGAAATAAAAAACTTGTCCAGGATTTAAGAACACCATCTGTCACATTTATCAGGAGGTGTAAACAAATCTGGCTTTGTTGAAAGTTTGGCGTCAAAATATTGAAAATTAATGATTGGCAAAGTTATGCGTGAATGTTGAAATATTCCAGTGTTCACTCATAACTTGGTCATTTAACCATATTTTTCCACCAAATTTTCAACATATTGTAGCTTTCTTATTATACCACCTCATGAACTTAGTAGGTAAAAATGTTCAAATTCCACCCAAACATGAATGATTTCATGTAGTGACTGCAAAATCAGCTTTCAGCATGACTTTGAAAAATTTCAGCTGCCTTGTTCATGAGATGGAGTCACAAAAAGACCATGTTGAATGTTTGGTAAAACAAAATATTGAAAATTAGTAAAGTTATGAGTTAACATTGAAATATTTCAATGTTCATTCATAACTTGGTCATTTTACCATATTTTTTCCAGAAAATTTGCAACACAACCTTCTTATGAACCCACCTCATGAACGTGGTAGGTGAAAATGTTCAGATTCCTCTTGAAAGGTGATTTCACACACCGACTGTGAAATCACCTTTTGGAATGGATTTTGAAAATGTCACCACCATTGTTCATGAGGTGGGCTCTAAAAAAGGCATGTTATAAATTCTGAGTAAAAATAATAAAAAATTACAAAGTTAAGAGTAAATGTTCAAGTCACACACTTACCTTATTTTATCACATCACAGTTGCTGGTTACAGGACCAGGACAGCTTTTCAATCAGAGAATGGGTGTATGAAGTGGGACAGTTTTATGAGAGTAATGGTGTGGTGAGTTTAGATGGTGAGTGCTTAGTGGGGGTTGAGGTAGGTTGGTTAGGGGTTTGGGGGCATCAGATCCCTGATGGACCGCTTTCTTTTTCAATTAAACATTTCTCGTTCATCAATAAGAGATGGTTTTCTTTTTTTATAGGGACACCTAAGCTGACACTGGGGATTGGGTACCCCACTGTCTGGATAATCTTCTGAGACACCGGAGGTAAGTACACTCATGCTGCCACCTATTTCTTAAGTATTAGCACAAAACTGAACATTACATGCTCATTTGTCCAATTTAGAGCTGTTGTTCTGAGACCCAAACTCTATTTGTTCACAAAAGTCCAGACCTCATGAGTCTCTGCAAAAGAGGAAGATATTCCCCACGTATAGGAGATCTTGACTTTTGCCAGCAGTTGCAGCAAAGGACTGGCTCCTAGTTCCATAGCTCCAATCTCTTGCCTCATCAAAGTTATTTTGCGCTGTCTCTTAGCATGGCTTCAATCATGCACTCCTTCACAACATGGCTATAACCAAGGAACAATCAGGGATCAAAAAGTCTGGGTTGTCTTCCTCAATAAACAGTTTGCCCTTCTGTCTAGCAGATCAAAGAAAACACTATTATTCTGCTGTGATCCCAATGATTATAAGCAGAGTCCTTTGGGAGTTTTCAATGACCTGTTGCCCCCACAATGTGATCTTGTAAGTTTTTGGATCACTGGCAGTACTGAAAACTGAAGCAAGTTAGTGAGAAAACTGTCCAAAAATGACAACGTGTTTTCTGTTTCCATCTCCTAGGCAGCCCAAACAGTTGAATATTGTATGAGCCTTTGTCCTATTCTCATAGTGCACTGAACAGAGACATAATGTTTTATTCTGTACAGGAACTGCAGATGATGCTTCCTGCCCTTCCATGCCACTTTTGCCTGCTGAACCAACATTGTTGCATTGTCAGCCTTCAGCTCAACCAAAGAAAGTGTCAACCTGTTTTTCATCATATTATTTCTAGTTAAAAACCTACATTTTATGAGTGTTTGCATTCTCTAACATTCATTGATGTTGCAGTTTGTTTTGTCTGTCTCATTGTTTAGTAGAACTGAAATGCATGCTAATGTATATTTATAAACAACCTTGTTTTGTTTACAGTCCTGGATCTGTTCTTACTCCATACTCCCTGAGCATTACAAACACACCCAAACAGTGCAGTCACTTATGAGGCAGTGGACTCCTAAACTCCCACTGCATCATGAGGGGCTAGACTGTGTTGTGGGTGTTTCTAAGTCCAGGAAAGATGTATTTGGAGATGATCAAAGAATGTAAACAAACCTTTGTTTGAGTGGTAACACCAGCATGATGGGCAGTCTGTTTTTCACTTTTTTAACAAAAAAAAAGAGTCAGGATCCGACTACCAGCTACATCGGCAATCTTTACAGAATGTTGGCAATCATATAACTTGTTTTTTAAACTAGCGTCACTTTGAGACCAAAGGGGGTTGACAGTGTCCCTTTAAAGCTTTCTTCCTCTTTATTAAAGTTTCTGATGGTTCAGAACAATTGTACCATTGTCAGCTCTGATTCATTCATTGCAGTGGATGAAGGATCTTGTTGTCTGCTGCCTGCATTTGTGGCCTGGCCTGCACCTTTCCACTTTCTGGAGTTTCCTGTGGCACTTCTTGGTGGCTCCCCTCTTTTTCAATGCTACAACCCTCTGAAATGCTGTCTGTGTTTTTAGCAGGTATCATGTTAGATGTTCAGTTACTGAATTCTTGAAAAAGTAAGGTTTTTATTGGTAAAATATTTTTTCCAAGTCTGCTGTAGGAGCAAGACATAAATGTTTCTAGTCTGCACACTGTTCATTCCACCACTCTCCTCAGCCCCAAGCTGCTGCTCAATTTTAACAGCCTATGGAGAGCACTGATTGTTTTTTTTTTTTTATCTAAGGGAGTAGGTAAGAAGGCTATGTAATATATTCAAGTTTGTTTCTTGACTTCACAAACAGTCAAGTTATCTACAAGTGTACCTCAACCAAGCACTGCAAGTCTCAAACTAGAGGACACTAGTAAAGTAAGTTTGATGGGCTTTGCATGATACTTGCACTGCTCATGTTTTGCTAATGTAGAATTTGTAATAATTGTTCTTGTTTAATTCTTTGCTGTTAAATTTATTGGTTGCCTTTCATGCCTGAGCCTCTCTATTTAGTGTTCTTTCAACCATCTTTCTTTCTCCCTATTTCTCCACCTCAGGGCACATCTGGAAACCAGCCATTATCAAACCAACCAGGCATGTATTTACTAGTAACATTTTTTTTCATAAATAAATAGATGTTTCCCCTGCTATTTTCAACCACTGGTCATGCCCCAAAAGGTGTAAAACTCCATTTTGTTTTCCAGTGCTAAGCTCGATCTAGACTGGAATTGCAAACAAAATTGGTAAGTTACAGCATGTAGAAGTTGATATTACTAGATAGATAGATAGATAGATAGATAGATAGATAGATAGATAGATAGATAGATAGATAGATGTATAGACAGACAGACAGGCAGGCAGACAGAGAGAGACAGAAAAGAGAGAGAGAGAGAGCATGGGATCCTTTCTGGGTGACTATTTTGTTCCCCCCCTTTTCTCTTGTATTGGGAAACCATTGCAGAGGAATTGTATACAGTATACAGTAAATTACAGCTCAGCTAGCAGCTGGTCATGGTAGTGAGAAGAGAGCTGTGCTTGTTGCTGGCTTGGTTGTGGAATGGGGGAGCAGAGTGGTGCAGCTCTACCTGCCGGGGGGGGGGTACCACTTGACCACCAGGGAGACAGGTTTTAATGTCAGCAGGATGGCAATTGGCAGGGGGAGGGACCACTTAACTACCAGGGAATTCAAATATTTATATGGGCATGGTGATCAGTGAATGGGCAGGATGGAGGGACCACTAGACTACCAAGGATAGTTCACTTATTTAACAGGAGGGTGATCAGAGAATGGGGAAAGGGGAAGGATCACTAGACTACCAAAGGTATTTCAATTATTTAACAGGATGGCGATCAGAGAATGGGGAGAGGGTAGGGACCACTAGACTACCAGGGATATTTCAAATATTTAACAGGACAGCGATTCAAAGAATGGGGAGAGGAGAGGGACCACTAGACTACCAAGGATATTTCAATTAATTAATGGAACAGTGATCAGCTGAGGCACCACTAGACTAACAGATAGCTCATAAGACATGGGCAATCAGGGGGTGGAGCCTAGCAATACTGCCTCATTCCCTATGCAAATTGATCCATAATGTTCATGCAAATGGTCCCTTAGTGCCTTGCATGCCCAATGGGCTCATTTGCATAGGCACCTTTGAATATGGGGATTTTTGCCCTGGCACAAGTCATTGTGCTGCCCTATTTTAGGGGCCCTGTCTGACATGTGCATGGTGGCTTTAGCACTGGGTGTCAATGGATTTTTGGACACCTGTGCTATCACAAAACCAAGTGCAAATATCTGCAATTATTTTTGCCCATTCCTGAATCTTGAATTCCTGGCGGTGCAAAAGGGTGCAAACATCCATCTTCTCATTTTTTTGTCTTTTTGTAAGCTTAGCAGCCAGTCAGTGAGTAAAAGGTAAAGGAGACTGCTGAGTGAGGTACAAGGAGATTGATTTTATAAGCACCCTAACTTGGTGCACCTTGTGCTGAAACCTCGACTGCAGCAAACCTGAGTGCACCAGGGATCCTCTGCCTGATTTTGTAAAAATCAGGGTCCCAGCACTAAACCCCCAGAGTTTGCTACAAGCTATCATTTGTGCTGCCCAACTGGTGCATGGGAGGGAAATGCCACAAGCAGCTGCACTTTTGGGTAGGAGTGGCAGACATGTCAGGGACCTGCTAGCTGTTCATCAGATTGCTGGAAGGGCCTGTGTGGGGTTGGCCAGAGCAGCTTGGGGGTGGGAGGCAGTACGTGGGAAAGTAGCACACCATCACAATGACAATTTCACAGCAAACACCACCACAGCGACAAATCTTGCCAGGTTGCTGTGGTGGTCAGCTGTACAGCAATGCTGCAATTCCCAGTGTTTTGGCCCCACCCCTAACCAGCTCCAACTTGGAGTTGGTTATTTAGAGATGGGGGTGTGGTGGGTAAAGCCCCCCACAAAAAAACACTTTGTCTCAATGGGAACAATACCAATGGTCGGCATTGTTCTCATCGCTGTTGGGGATGTTGACAACACTGTTGTCGATATCTTGACATGGAACCAACTGGGAAGGGCACAACAGTCTCGGTACCAGGGACTGGAGGCAGTCATTTGACCAGGTCTCTGAACCCATTGCATTTACAAGAAGTTGCTTTTTGTCTTAATTTTATGCTGTTTTGTTTTGGGCAGCTGTTCTATAAAAAATAGAGTAGTACCAGTCAAAGACTGTTCCTTGTTTGAATGTGACTAACTGCCACATTTGCAAAATAAACAGCTGTAAAATGCCATTGGAATGTTGTGGAGAATGAATGGCTTAATGTGAGAAATGTGGAGAGGTGGCAGGGGGTTCAGATCTGTGTTCCCCAAAGCAAGTATGGCTGTGATGGGTAGGATGTCCTTGGCAAGTCTGAGCTTCAATGTTGAAACTTGATCTGGAACATCACAAGCAACAGAGAACACACCAATGTCACCCCACCCCCACAATGTGTCTGGCCCATCTCCTCTTAGATTCATATTCTGTTTTAAACTGATTGACACTAATTTTTTTTAGTTGAGTCTGAGTTTTGGTGGAAGCTGGCAATGTTTACTTTAAGTGTGGTCCTGAGGAAGTCCGAGAGTCTTAAAGTCCCTGAAACTTGCTCTTAGGCATGCAGAAAGCAGTACAGAACTTCAGACTTGCTGAGGGAAATGTAGTATGCAAGGCCTCTCTTCCAAACTTGCTGTGGTGGTGCATTCTTTATGTGTCACGTACAGCAAGTTTGCATTAGGGACCTTGCATACTGTCTTCCTTAGCAAGTCTAAGGAACTGTTACTTGTTGCTTGCTGCATGCCCCAAATCAAGTTGGTGGAGGCGGCAGCGGTGTGTTTTTGAACAAGTCTGAGTGGCTATGTTAACTGCTGTCGGCCTCAGAGCAAATTGGGTTAGGGGAAGTTAGTGTTACAGACTGACCCCATTAGAATTGTAAACTCCACCCCCTGTAAACTTGTTCTGGGGCACACATAATTCAACAGAGCTCCTTGGACATGCTCAGGAACACACCAGTGTCAGCCATCCCAAAACTTACTCCCCCCTTACTCTGTGAGCACACTACCAGCAATGCATTTCCTTGAACTTTGCAGGAGGGGGCTTGCACACTGTGTGCTTCAGAAAAAGATGGGGGTGGGGTGCATCACACACTGACCAGAAGCTGTAGACATCTCTTAGATTTGTATTCTGTTTTGAACTGATTAACACAAATTTTTTAGATGAGGCTGAGTTTGGGTGCAAGCTTTCAATGTTTGCTTTCTGTGTTGCCCTGAGCAAGTCCAAGAGTCTTAAAGTCCTTGAAACTTGCTCTAGAGCATGCGAACGGCAGTACAGATCCTCAAACTTGCTCAGGGAAATTCAGTGTGTAAGGCACCCTTTTGCAAACTTGGGGCTGTAGAATGCTGCCACCACTGTAACCTGAAGATGGGGTTGTAGAATGCTGCTGCCATTGTACCCGGATGATGGGGGTTGTTGAATGCTGCTGCCATCATACCTGGTGGAACCCAGAGGATGGGAGTTGTAGAATGTTGCTGCCATTGTTCCTGGAGGATGTGGGTTGTAGAATGCTTCTGCCATTGTACCTGGAGAAAAGGGGGTTGTAGTATGCTGCTGCCACTGTACCCAGAGGAAGGGAGTTATGGAATGCTGCTTCCATCATATCTGGAGGATGGGAGTCGTAGATCACTACTGCCATTGTACCTGGAGGATGGAAGTGTAGACTACTGCTGCTGTCGTATCTAGAGGATGGGGGATGTAGATTGCTACTGCCATCATACCCACAGAATGGGAGCTGTAGACTGCTGCTGCCATCACACCCAGAGGATAGGAGTTGCAATCTGCTGCTGTCATACCTAAAGTATGGAAGTTCTAGACTGCTGCTGCTTCCTTTATATCTGGAGGATGGGAGCTGTAGACTGCTGCTGCCTTCTTACCTGGAGGTTGGGAGTCATAGACTGCTACTTCCATCGTACCTCGAGGATGGTGGCTGTAGTCTGCTGCTTTTGTTGTACTTGGAGGATGGGAGTCATAAAATACTGCTGTCATCATGCTTAGAGGATGGTAGTTGTAGACTGCTGCTGGCATCTTGCCTGGAGAATGGTGGCCCTAGGTCAATGCTGTTATTGTACCTGGAGGATATAAGTCATAGACCGCTGCTGCCATCTCACCTAGAGAATGGTAGCCATTGACTGCTGTTGTACCTGGAGGATGGGGGGAAGTCATAGAATGCTGCTGCCATCATACCTCTAGAACTGGAGTTGTAGTACTCTGCTGCCATCTCACCTAGAGAATAGTGGCTGTAAACTACTGCATCAAACCCAGAGGATGGGAGTGATAGACTGCTGCTTTTTTCATAACTGGAGGATGGGAGACAGATTACTGCTGCCATCATACCTGTAGAATGAGGTCATAGACTGCTTCTGCTGTTGGACCCAGAGGATTGGAGTTGTAGACTGCTGCCATAATACCTGAAGAATAAAAGACATGGACTGCAATACCTTTTTTCACTTAAGTTATCCCATCAGGAGGATTGGTATAGCTGACTCATTTTTTGTATCTTTGTTTTATTTCAGTATTTTACAGACTTTACTTGGGCCTGCATGATGTATGCTATACCACTCAATAAGAAGGCCAAGACCTGCTACACATCTGCTAAGGAGTAGGCCCTTCAGTTCAAGTCTGAAGGCCTCTACGAGGATGGAGGGAAACTCTTCCACCTATACTGCAACAATGTCTTGGCCATTCAAGAAAGGATAAAGTGAAAGATCCTTTGATCAGCCAGAAACATGCCATGAATAAAGAGCGAGTTGATAGGGAAGGAAAGTAAGCAAAGCAGGTGGCTCTAACCAGCAATTTTAAATCTGCCACTGAATTATTTGTTGCGAGAAATGAACTGGTCATGGACATGATGAAGGTGTGGTGTTCAGCAAATATCTCATTGGAGAAGCTGGATCTTCCACAGGTAAGGGAATGGGTGGACAAATATGTGAAGAGGATTGAAGCACTGCCCAAAGCAGACACTCTGAGGAAGATCTATATCCTGAAATTAAGAGATCAACTTGATGAGGATATTAATATAGCCATGGTGCTGAAATGACTGTCATATATGATGTTTGCCTGATGCAAGGATCAAGGTATATTCTCAATATCATCTTTACTTAGAACTGGAGCTAGATCATTCAGTAGTGGCTCAAATTGACGTGAAGATGCTACACAGTAATAATATCGATTTTAAGAATGTAGTTTCCTTTGTGAGTGACAGTACTCTCTAGATGGTTTCATGTATTAATGATGCACTTTGTGGGGTTATTGGGGACCATGTTATGCTGGTTTGTTGCTGGGCACATGTCTTGTGTCTTGTTGGGGATTCACAGCTGCACCACTTCAAAAGTGTAAATGAACTTGTCTCATTAGTAAAATATGCCTTTCAGCAATCCCCAAAATGGAAGAGTTTATTATCTTTTTGGAGGAACAGGATTTTCTGAGAGACTTGATTGCGTTGTCACTGGTTCCAGTTCTTACAAGATGGAACAAATGGTTTGGAGCTATAGCATACCACTCAACATACTTGCAATACCTGAGGGACTTTTTCAGCGAGGATGCTAGTGATACCACTTCAATTAATACTCAGAGGGCATTATTGGAGGAGTGGTATGAAGAGCTCTAAGCACAACTGGTATTCATTTCTGAGAATTCAACAGATATTGCTGTCATAGAACTTTTGCAGTCCAAGGAAAAACCTCTTGCAGTATCTACATATGACACATTGAGCTCAGTTTGGAGCTGGCTTAAGGTTGCAATGATTACAAATGATGGTATTAGGGAGAAGACACATATGTAACTGTCTCGACTGAGGAGTAAGGAAAGGGATGAGCATATTAAAATTTTCAAAAATGCTTTCAAGGTCAGTTTGGAGAAGCTGTTAAAACACATGAACTCACACCAATCTATACCATTTCTGAAGGCCTGTCAAGTTCTGACATGCTGTCCATGTGTTGTCAATGTAGGTAGGAAACTTGAAGTCAAGAACAGGGGAAGACAGGAATGCAGGGGGAGGAAAGGGGTAAATAAATGTTCCACCATGCTAGTTCCACGAAGAAGTGTAAGTTTTCTAAGTGGTGGTGGTGAAAACGGGAGCTGGTTACTGTGAAGACTATGGATGATCATGGTAGAAATGTGAATGTGAGCCATGGTTGAAGAGCTGTGAAGGGCTTCTGGTTGTGTAATAGCACCGCCAAAAAAACTGTGGTTCACTTGTCCCCAGAAATCTACTGGTTCCACTCCTTCTTAGAGATGTGTGATGTTGCTGAAATGTGCACCACAAAAAACTGCAATTTGCATTGTTATTCACCAGAGGGGATTGGTCAAATTTGTGTGGCAAATGGGACAATTTTCCTGAAGAGCAACAAGGTGAAATGTGTGGAAATCATAAGGACACCATAGTCCATAACCTCCTGCTGACACCCTCCTCTGTCCTCCCTCCTGCCCCAGTTAACATCACATTGTTATGGCTCTTTAAAAGGTTAAATGCTTCCCCCTACCCACACACCTAATGCACTACAACACCTCCCCCATTTGAGTCCCACTGTCTTTAGTTGAAAAAGCCAAATCCCATCCACCCCCCCTTGGTTCTCACCACCTTTCTCTCCCTACGAGAACCCACAAAATCAATATGCAAATAAAGTAAATGGTCCCCCAGTACAGAGCATCTGCTCGGTTCAGTATTCACTCCCATCTCATAATGGCTTTAATGCATGAATGGTGGCATCTTGGCTCCAAGTAAAACCTGACTGTTTGAAAATTTAACCAGTCAGATTTTACTAGGAGCAACAACATCACTATTCATTCAATCACATAATTTATGAGACAGGAGTCAGCACTGAACAGAGCAGACACTCTGCACTGGAGGATGATTTTCTTCTTTTGTGTGTGCTAGTGGAGGGAGGGGGGTGGTATGGATGGGGAGATTGGGTGGGGGTCTGGGTATTTCTACTAAAGACAGTGGGACTTGGGTATGAGGAATTTGGTGGAGTGTGTTTGGCAGTGGGGATCTGGGTATTTCTGCTAAACACAGTGGGACTTGGGTACGGGGAGTTGGGTAGAGTGTGTTTGGCCCACGGGCAAAGGGAAGGGATTAACTTTTGTAACTTGTCTGCCACAGGCAGCCACCAGTCGCAGCAGTGTAATGTTCATGGCAGGAAGTTGGGTGCCAGCAGAAGGTGGGCGAGGGTTTAAAATTATAAGACTGATGTTCTTGGCTGGGGGGAGTGGATGGTTTCACAGCACAATGGGTGGTGGGAGGTTTTGTTTTATTTAATTAAAAAAAAAATCTGCTGGTGAAGCCGGCAATCATGCTGTGCAGTTAAACAATTTTTTTCATGAATGCAAATATCACAGATTCAAGCCAACTTCACCAGAGAATTACACATTTGCAGCATCTCTAGTCCTACTGCACTGTAAGCAACTTTTACCATAGGTCACCCAGAGCACCTGGTGATGAATCCATCCACAGCAATCCACACAAGCACATCAGTTTCCCCTCTTCCCTTTTCAAATGCTACAAGTGATAGGCTGATCCATACTGACACCCATATTCTAGTCTCCTCCCTGAAAGTCATCCTGCATTCACTCCCAAATTCTGCAGTGTCCCTCTCCATTGTCACTAGCAGCATCTGAAAATTGTATTAGGGAGGAGCTTAAGCAGCAAACCCAAATCAGGAGTTCAGATTCATGATTCACATTTCCCTGGTACACTAATAAAAATAATAAACACAAAATAATAAAAATGATCACACTGTATACCATATTATTTTACAACAAATATTATATACTGTATGTATTATATATAAATGCTACAAGGCTCAATGGCTGAGAGGGACCTGGGGGTGGTGGTGGATGTCAAGATGAACAACTCTGAGACCTGTAGGAGGACAGTGGCCAAGGCCAACAGGATGCTGGGATGCATTTCTAGGGGGATCACCTCCAGAAGGAGGGAAGTGATACTCCCTCTGTATAACTGCTTGGTGAGGCCGCACCACAAGTACTGCATGCAGTTTTGGAGGCCACACTTAAAGAAGGACATTGAACTCCTGGAGAGGGTCCAGAGGAGGGTAACCAAAGTGATCTGGGGCTTGGGGGAACGGACCTATTGAGAGAGGTTCGAAGAGCTAAATATGTACGCATTGGAAGAGAGAAGGGACCGGGGGGACATGATAGAGGTTTTCAGGTACATGAAGGGGTTAAATAGGGGAGGAGCAGTCAGTGTGCTCTGAAGGAAGGAGGGGGGGAACTAGAGGGCATGGGTGGAAGCTGGAGGGGGGAAGATTCAGGGGAGAAAGGAGGAGGTGGCTACTTCACTGAGAGGGTGGTGGAGCCATGGAATGCTCTGTCTAGGGGGCTGGTGGAGTCAGAGACGGTGGAGCGGTTCAAGAGGGGGTAAGACAGGTACAGGGGAAGAGTTCTGGAAGCAAAGTCCTGTGCTGCGGGAATATCCAGGACTGGGAAGGGAGAAGCCAGGGAGGATGAGGGGGGCAGTAAGGTCAGCTCCCAGGGTGGGGCTGACCAAATGAGCAGACACGAAAGACCGTTAGGCCTATTCCGCTGGCATAGTATGTTATTATTATATCCAATTATATTATCACATATCACTTCAGATTATATTACTTTTACCTTACAAAAGATTATTTTATCCTATATACTATACAAAATTGTTACAAATTATATTATAGTATATGGTGTGACCTTATTGTGTATGGAATTCAGTCAGTTCAAAAACCTTGTAATATATGGATACATAAAATAATATGCTTCAAAAGCATACAACAAAATCCCGGTAATTCCACTGCTCAACCATGATAATACCATCCTTGCACTGCCATAATACTATCATTCAGAGCCCGTAATACTATGGTTTGGAGCTCTGAACGATAGTATTATCACAGAAAAAGTGTTTTTTCTAGCTCTATCCCATGTGTCAGCAAACTGTAGAGCTGGTAACAATGGTGCCCAATAGGGTCGCTTGGGCCCAACGTGAAAAAGCACAATGCATCCTCTATGACTGGTCAGTGCTCATCTGTGGGCAGGCAGGAGAGTCTGGAAAACATAGTGGCCGTGACTCGCTTAGTGAGTAAATTTCATACCTGCTATACTCTCAGGGCTATCAGTTTTATTTCTTTTTTTCCTTTTTCTGCCACATTTAAAGGATTATCTGGTTGTTTCTGCCTCAATGCTTTACCTCTACAAATGAACTAAAGGTAGGACTCACTAATGGCCAGATGCAATGTGAATCCAGTGAGACAGAGTAGTTAGAGAGACTGTTCAGTGTAGTGCTTGGGTGGCTGAAGCTTGACATAGTGTTACACACAAGTAAGAAAAGGTGCTGTTTTTTTTTTTGGATGCATGTATTACAAAAAATAACAGATAGGGGACTGTTTCTTACTCAGGTGTAATACCATGTCAAGGTTCTGAAGACATGGGTACCACTAGATGGTATTACACCCTTATAGTACACAGTCCCCTATCTAGTATTCTATTTGTTGTGCATGGTCTAAAAGTTGTTGTACATGTTCTAAGGATGTTGTTGTACACATTCCATCATTTACTCAGCTGTGTTCTCCCTCTCCTCACTCCTGCCACTTTCAATTTCTTCACTCAGTCACACAACCTTGCCTCCAATTGTGCACATTCCTGCAGCCTCTGCTTTCACTTTCAAGGCAACACTGCTCTTCTAAAATTACTCAGTGATAAAGAACTCAAAAAAATGCCTGAAGTCATATACTATAACAAACAAAATACGGGTGATCATACAAAACGTTCCGTGTGTTTCCATCTTCGGTGAGATAGCAGCATGGACCTCTTGAGCTTCACTCTTATTTATTTATTTATTTATTTATGAGATTTACCAGGAAGGCATACTAAGCAACAATGCTCAATTCAAGATGCGACTTCCAGTACATAGCACATCATTTGTACAGTACAATACAGTACAGTAATTAGAATACAGACAAGTTTACTCCTGGCAACCATAGTCAGGAATTTACAGATAGGGACCGATATACAATATCACATAAGACTGTACAACACATTTTGGTACAGAATGGTTAGCTTAGGAGGAGCAGTTGGAGGAGAAATGTGCCTTGAGAAGTCGAGTACGATGATGGGGATTTGGCGCGTGTCTTATAGGTGCATGTAAGGCATTCCATAGCTGTGGGATTCTGTATTTGAAAGCTGCCTGTCCTTTGGTAGTGCGCATGAGTGGGACGTGGAGTAGTCTTGGGTCTGTGCCTCTTAGGGAGTATGCATGCGGAGGTTGTTGGGATAGGGTGGATTCCAGGTAGGGAGGGAGGGAGAGGGACCAGTATTTGGCAGCGAACCTAGCGCAGTTTATTAATCTGCAATCTTGGAGGGATAGCAGGGTGAGGGAGCTGTATAACATGCAGCGATGAGTGGATTGTGGGCAGTCTAGGATGAAACAACAAAAGGAGTGGAATAGGGTGTCTAGACTTGCCAGGGTGGACGCTGGTGCGATAGTGTATACTATGTCGCCATAGTCGAGAACAGGAAGTATCATTTTTTGGACAATGTCTAGCTTCGTTTGCATGGGGAGGCAGTTCTTGTTTCGATAAAGTGCTCCCAGTTTTGGGAGCAGCCTCTTGTGCAGGGAGTCAATGTGAGGTGCACATTCTAGGTACTGATCGAGCCAGATGCCTAAATATCTATATCTAGTGCATTGCTCCAGGGCAGACCCTTCCATGGTTTTGAATGGGGGACAGGGGATTTGTCAGGAGAGTCTTTGTTGGAAGCCAAATGTGAGTGACACAGTTTTTTTAGGGTTTAGAAATAACTGGTTAGATCTGAACCAGAGCTGGATGGCAGTGAAATCCTCCAGAAGGAGAGATGCCACGCTGCTTGTTGAGGGACCTGATGCATACAAGACTGTATCATCTGCATACATTTGTATGGAAGAATAGGAGCATGCAGAGGGGAGGTCATTTAGAAAAATGGAGAAGAGTATTGCTCCTAGTACTGATCCTTAGGAGGCACCAGATGTGACTGGAAGGGGGTTTGATGTGTGAGAGACAAGTCTGACCGCTTGTTTCCTCCCCACTAGGTAGTCTTGGAACCACTCTGTGGCTGGGTGTGTGAGCCCTGCTTTGGTAAGTTTGGAGATGAGTAGGGAATGAGAGATGGTATCGAATGCCTTTACAAGGTCTATAAAAATGGCCGAGGTGATATGTCCTTTGTTGATGCCAGTGAGAATGTCTCCAGTGACTCGTAGTAGGGAGGTGATGGTTGAGTGGGTTTTGCGGTAACCGGATTGATAAGGCGTAAAAAATGAGGAGGCGTCCAAGTACTGAGTCAGTTGAGACAGGACAAGGTTTGGCCTGAATGGGGAGTAGGGAGATAGGTCTGTAATTGCCTGGGGAGGAGGGTTCACCACGCTTAGGGAGGGGTATGATGGTGGCCATTTGCCAGGCTGTTGGTACCTTGCCAAGAGAAAAAGAGAGGTTGAGAAGGGCATCCAGAGGGGTGGCTATGGCTGGTGCTGACAAGAATAGCATCTTGGAATCCAGTGACAATGGGCATTTGCCTTTGTTGGGGTTCAGTGCCCATAGGGAGCAAAGGACTTCTGCTGGGGAAACTAGTTGGAATGAGAACAGCAGGACAGGAGTGTGAGTTTGGGGGGTATGGGAGCAGTGAGGGTGGGCCGGGGTGTGCTTGTCCTGGAGGGAGGATAGTAGGTTGTTAGCACAGCTGGACAAGTGGGAGTTAAAAGCTTCAGCTACACAGATGGGGTCAGAGATGAGGGTGCCCTGAGCTAGTAGTGTTGGGGGTGGGGGTTGGGTTAGGGGGCAGAGATTTGAGAGCTTTCCAGAACTCTATAGGGTGGTTAAAGTTTTTACTAAAGGTTGATAGGAAGTAGCATTTTTTGGCTTGGCATTTGCTGTTTGTGCAAGCATTACAAATGGATCTGTAGGTAGTAAGGGAGGCCTGGGTGCCCTGCTTCTTATGTGCTTTCCAGGCATGGTCTCTAGAGTGACATTTTCTGATTATGTCCACCGCGATCCATGGGAGATGAGCCCCTCTAACTCTTTTTGTACGCAGAGGAGCTTGCTTATCCCACGCTTTTAGGAATCTGGTTTTGAATGCATCAAAGGCATTGTCAATGGAGAATGCCTCCATGATGCAGGACCAATTTATCCTTTCCAGGTCAGCCTGGAGAGATTCTAGGTCTAGGGAGTTATAGGACTGGGTATGCAGTGTCTTGGGGGAGGCAGAGGGGCTATGTACCTTTCTGATCACATAAATCATGTGATGATCACTTAAAAGAATCTGGAAGCAGGCCTGTGCCCAGAATTCTATGTGGGTGTGAGGTGAGCCCAGTCCAGTAGGGAGTGGTTATTTGTCTTGTGGTTCAGTCTGGTGGGCTCTTTTA
Source organism: Neoceratodus forsteri (assembly GCA_016271365.2). Taxonomy (NCBI): domain Eukaryota; kingdom Metazoa; phylum Chordata; order Ceratodontiformes; family Ceratodontidae; genus Neoceratodus; species Neoceratodus forsteri. The sequence goes on along the minus strand of CM057449.1, from coordinate 935,640,873 downwards.
TGAGTTGTGTGAGGTTCAGGGTCTTTATTTTAGTCTTAGGGTGGGCTTTTTCAGTACCTAGCCAGTTGGCATTGTACTCACCTGTGGCGTGGAGTTCGCCACCTATGGCTAGGGGCTGCAACGTGATTAGGCCGGAGACAATTTCATCAGTGGGAGTGGGGGGGCAGTATGAACCTGCCACATATATAGGGGTGGTATATGGAAGTGCTAGTTTAATGAGTAATGAGTCGATGTTTACTGGGAGAGAGGGGATATCCACAATAGTGAACTGTCGACTGTTGGAGACATACATTGCCATCCCTCCCCCTCTCTTTCTGCCTCTTCTGTCATGCCTGATGATTGTATATCCTGGAAAGGAGTCTTCAGCATCCATATGATGTGGTTTTAGCCATGTTTCCGAGATGAACAGGATGTCCAGGTGCAAGGTTAAGGTGATTGGTTGTAAAAGCAAGATTTTAGATAGCAGGCTGCAGGTATTAACTCATTGTCTCCTAGCAGACGCCTGTAGTCGTCAGTAACAAAACACTGGTGTGTCCTGAGGACGTCTGCAGAAGTCGGCTACTGACTCCCAGTGTGCCCTTGCAACGTCTGGAGAAGTCACTTATATATTTTAATATATAGCGTAACAGAATATAATATATATTTGACTGCATAGCACCATTGGAAAGATAAGTTTATGCTGAACAACTTTATCACTGATAGTTTGTGTATATCATGTATACTTTAGGAGTTATTTGCATTTGTTTATGGTATGGTGTGTATGGCTGACATGTTTTCCATTAAGATTTACCTAAGCAGCTTGAATAAAATTCACTTTTTTGGCACTTCAGCAGGTATAAAATAAAAACCATATTGATTACAACTGGTTGCATAGCACCACTGGAAAGGCATTTTTGTGCTCATCAACTTTCATGCTGATACTTTGTGTGTATCATGTATACTTTTGGAGTTATACGCATTTGTTTATGATATGGTGTGTGTGGTTGAGATTTAGCCCTCAAATCTCATCAAAGCACCTTGACTAAAATGGGGAAAAATTACATTTTATAGTAAAAAGATATTTTTTTTAACAAACATAATATTAAAACGCCATCTAATGTCTGTATGCTTAATTTGGTGTTGATATTTTACATATTTTCCAACAAAAAATGGCTTATGTTGTCCTTTTTTAGTTAAAAAAATATTTAGTTTGCTCTTTCGACCAGCATAGAAAAAAAACAAAATTACTTATTATTACATGCATGCCGCCATCGGAAAGGCAATTTTGTGCTGAATAACTCTGCCACTCATACTTTGTGTCTAGCATGTACAGTTATTGAGCTATTAGCATTCGTTTGCGACATGCTGACTATGGCTTGATTTTGCTTAGAAAGGCCCAGGATTCACTGTTAAAAGTATACAGGAGATTCAGGAGGCAAGTGGTGTAATCTCAGAGTGAGCCTGTGGAGGCAATGAGTTAAGGTGCAGTTTACGTAGGCCTTTGGGGAGAGAGAAAGGGGTGGGCGTATGTGATGAGTTAGGGCCTGGGTTTGCCTCTATATCCCCTGACAGGAGAAGGAGAAGGACAAAGAGATCCTTTGTTTTTATCTTGGAGGAGGCTGTGCATGCAGTGGGGTTGCAGCGAGGAGATGAAACAGGTGGGTGACAGTGGGCTGATGAGTGTAGGACCAAGAGCCCTGGATGGAAGGAGGGTGGCAGGATAGTGGCACTGATTAACCCATAGTGGGTGAAAGCCAGGTGTAGCTCAGGCAAGTGAGATGAGGCAGCGCAGTAAGGCTGAGGGTCTAGCCGAGGGGGCAGGGCCAATGGGGGTTCCCTAACTGGGAGGTTTGAGGGTGGAAAGGAGGTTAATGATGCCAAAGAGAAGAAAATGAAGGATGTAAGAAGCAACATCCTGTACTGGTTTTGTGTTTAGGCTGGGATAATAGGTTGGAGCCCTCTGGTGGTGGCAGCTGATAAGCTGCAAATAGAAAAGTGGGCTGATAGGTTTTTGGCAGTCATGTGACATCAGTCTATACAGCCTATAAAAGGAGGAGCTCACCAAGGTGATGGTGGGGGTGGTGGGGAGCTGGCGCACAGTGCCGGTGGGGTAGAAGCACACAAGCACTGAGAGGCAGTAGAAGCACTGAGATGAGCTTAGGAGTGCAGTCTGCAGTTTGAAAATGGCGCTACAGACCACGCTGTGCCTCCGTATGATTCCCGTACCTGGGTGCTTACTTTTTGTTAACGATGCTTATGCTGGGGCAGCAAGATGCCAGCCTGCTTTGTGCGACAGCAGCACTTATTTTTATTTGCAATCAGAATTCCAGGGGCTTACGAGAGCTGCTGTGTGATGAATGGTAGCACTAATCTGGGCAGCCTCCTCCACTCCTCCTGCTAGCTGTACAGGTTAGATATTACAAATTTGGCTAACAAATAGTTGCTGGTAAGGGATCCAACACTAAAATGACTGTAATGGCACAAGTGCTGGGAGTCTGCTAAAACCTGAAGTTAGCTAGTAATATAGGCCTCTTTATATCCACAGTCTCTATTAAGGAGAGCTTGCACTATACCCTAGGCAGCCTAAATCAGTATGCAGGAATACAGGCAGAGTAAAACATTTATGACCTTAAAGCTCCCACGAATAGTAGCATTTTACAGTGGGGAAACTGTTGGTGAAAATATAAGCTCCGTACACTTACACAGTTACTATGGGTTCCAGCAGGCTAAGACAGGGAATGCAAAAAATAAAGTAATGCTGGGATCTCCTTAGACCTAAGTTAGCTATGGGACTGGCCTGTAAGGGCTTAAATGCTTGAAATCAGTGAGAACCTAAACTTGACTATTTGAATTGGTCTCTTAATGTCTGCCGTCTCAATTAAGGAGAGCTCACACTATACCTAAGGCAGCCTTTAAGCAGTATACAGAATACAGGTACAATAAACATTTTTGACCTTAAAGCTCCTATGAAAAGTAAGGATTTCAGTGGGGAAACAGTTGGAGAAATAAAAGTTCCATTCACAAACACAGTTACTATAGGGTGCTGCAGGCAAAAACAAGGAATGCAAAAAACTATCAGCACTCCTACGCTGACAACAAATCACACAAGCACTGAGAGGCAGTGGAAGCACTGAGATGAGCTTAGTAGTGCAGTCTGCAGTTTGAAAATGGTGCTACAGACCACACTGAGCCTCCGTATGATTCCCATACCTGGGTGCTTTGGGGAGGTTTCTGACGTCGAGCAGTGCAGGGGAGGGCTGAGCATCTTCCTGTGCCCTCACAACCCGTGTCCCAGATTCTGGGTGCTTCGGGGGGGGGTTCAACGTCGAGAAGTGCAGTGGAGGGTTGGGCATCTTCCTGTGCCCTCACGACCCGTGTGCCAGCTTCTGGGTGCTTTGGGGGGGGTCCGACGTCACGCAGTGCAGGGGAGGGCTGGGCGTCTTCCTGTGCCCTCACGACCCATGACCTCTTGAGGACCATATGCTGTTATCTCAACCTCTCAATGGAAAAACAAGCTTGTTTTTTATAGTCACCCATAGATTACTCTTTATATCTTCTCATGTACTGTACCATATCGTTATATTATTGCATCATATGTAGAAACATAGAAATATTTCATGCAAAAGAATGCAGTACTGTGAGCTACGTGGATTGCCTGTTGATTCTCACAGAATGTAATCAAATAAAGATGTTTAACCAGTCTTTTAAACATAGCCAAACTGCTGCTATTTACCACTTCCAGAGGGAGTCTGTTCCATCCAGAGACACTTCTTTAATTGAACCAGTGCCTCCACTGGTTGTGTTATAGAAGTCATCTATAATTTGATAAGTGTGCCCAAGCTTACAATCTTTGGTAAATTTGTTCTTTAAGTTAATGCTTTCGAACACAGAATGGCTCTTTCATGCTCTGAACATCAGGATATGCCTCATCTCTGTCTCCCTCGCTAAAGGAAGAACATGTCCAAATCACTGAGTCTCTCTTTGCATGTCTTATAAAATGGGTTGGAATTTTCTAGCTTTCTGATTAGCTACAAAAGGTTCTGAGACTTGTATATCAATTTCCCACAACTGTGCAAGTTTAAAAAGAAAAGTCTGGCAATGTGATTTGAAATTTAGGCATACATAGAATTTATGAACCACTTCACTAATTCCTGATTGTCATAACAAATGGAAGCAGAAGGGTGTTGAATATGTACAGAACATGGCTGACAAAGGTGCACTCAGCCATCCTTGCCAACTACTGAGCAGTGCTTGTGTGACAGGACAGCAGGTGTAGCAAGGGGAGAACCGTTGTTGTTTCCCTGGGGGCTCCTGCTTGCTTTTCTAAAGGCACTTCAGTGAAGTTTGACTACCAAATGGAGTTTGAATGGGACCATGCCCCGATCCACACTTCTGGAGCCACGAGCATAAGGGCAGAGTCTCAGGGAGTACAGGTGAATGCAGGATGGAGGAGACATGCAGGCAGAGGCACGTGCATCTGCCAGTGTCAGTCGAGAAAGGCAAGGGAGGGAGGCATACTACTAATACCCCATACACTGTGAAGGTAGAAATCTTTGGGCAAAACTGTTGGTTTGTACAAGAATTTTCATTTCTTTCTGAGAAATTTGACAAGCACTAAAATTCTCCAGTAGGGACTCACAGGCCCAGATATCCAAAAGAGTTGAGCCATGCTCAATAGGTTTGTGCCTGCGGAAGTCCGAAATTGTGCCATTCTGCGATATTCAGCAGGAGGCAGTTGTGCTTCCGAAATCATGCTGAACAACAGTGCAATGATAATGAAGGCATGTGCAGCTGAAGGGGGAGGAACCATGCATAAAAGGCGCAGTGCGATATTCAACAACTTGGGCCTTGCACAGTAGGGGAGCAAGTGGAAGTTGCGCCATAACGGAAATGAGCCAAAATAAAAAGGAGCAAGGGAGAGGCACAAGAACGCTACAGGGAAGGCACATGAGGCAGAACTCTAGCCAACCAGACAGGGCAGGAGGGACACACAGGGCAGGCCAGGGAAAGAGCGACCTGAACACAGAGACACAGGGAAGGTGTGGGGAGCCACAGCCAGTGCAGAAGGGGGAAGTGCCACAAAGCACAGAGGCCACCACAGGCAGGTGTTCTCAGTGCAGGGGAAGTAGCAGGGGAAGTAGAGGACAGTGGGGGAATACAGTAACAGCTGCGGGGTAAACACAAGCCAGGACATGGCCAGTGCCACCTTCCAGATGGAGGCCATTATGAGGGGGGGTGAGAAGGCGGGCAGCAGGGGGGTGTGGCCATGGAAGGGCCTGCCGGTAGTATGCCCCCAATAGGCAGTACTGAGCCCACACCAGCTTCGAGCTGTACGGTGATACTGAGATTGTGGGCCGGTACTGCCTGAATAGGGCAATTCTGAGACGGCTCTGTGAGCTGTGCAGTGATGTGATGCAGGCACCCACACGACGGAGCCATGCCCTGTAAGTGGAGACTAAAGTGATAGCTTGCATGTGCTTACTCACCACGGGTACCTTCCAGAGACCAGATGGGGACACCACAGGCATAACCCAGTTGGTCACGTCACACCACCTCACCCAATTCCTCAGCACACTGCTGCCACATGCTGTGGAGTACATCCATTTCCCCATGCAAGCTGTGACTGGCACACAAGGAAGGCCAACCACCCCATGCCACACCATCTCACCAATGCAGAGCACACCCTGCACCATGATCCCCATACACCCTTTCCAGGAGTAGCACCCAACAGTGCAGGACACCCCATGCATGCCACCATCTCCACTGTGACAATGCAACCCTGTGCACCACGGAGCCATGCAAGGCAGCCCCACCATGAGCACCCTGCAGTGGGCGGCAGCAGAAAGTGATGCAACAACTGCATACACAGTGCCACCCTGCACATCCCCCCCCCAAGGTACAGTTGAGAGACCGACCATGTGTCGGCACACAAGGCACCCCACATGTGACAGGGCATGCCCCGGACCCCACCACCAGTGGTACAGCGCCCTGCACACCCTTCCAAGGACACATGCCATCCCAGCACTGGCCACAATAGCCAGCACAGACACACACAGTGTTGCATGGGAGCATGCACCACACAGGATGCAACACAGTGCATGGACAAACCCCCACCCATACCCAAGGGCACACCAACAAAGGAACACAGTAGCTGGTCAACCAAGCCACTGGCATGTGGCCACGGAAGCTGTGTACATATGGTGAGCACCCCTACATGGCACAGTTGTGCCAGCCACCCTGCGCAGGCACCATGAAGCTGTATGCCACCAGCATGCACCCAGAGCACAAGTGATGGACAGTGGACCGCATCCCCTGCAACAGATGCAAGTGACTGCATGGAGGTGGGACAACAACAGTGGAGGCCACAGTGCCACCCGAGGCAGATGGGCACCACACCAGTGACAGGAGGCAACCTGGCATTGTGCTGGGTACAGTGGTTGTCCAGCATGGGCAGCCACAACTGACATGCCAGCAGATGGTGCATATCACAGGCATGCAAGGGTGTCAGCTGCACAGCCCATGGGTGGTCTGACAGGGGTGCCATGGATACAGAACATGCTGCATGGACCACTGCTCAGGCAACCAGTACACAGAGAACAAAATACAAACCACAGACAGTGACTGATTCCCCCACCCACACCATAGGCAGTTCCCCTCTGGACACACATGCACACACCCATGCCTGCAACAACCCTGACGCCATGCACACCACTGCAGCTGAGCACCTGTACTCACTGCAAATCATAGATCACCACAGTAGGCATAACAAAACATATGTATTATATTAAGGTACAAAGAACTATATACAAGTATATAAATGGGGGGGTGAGGGCCACATACCAGGTGGGGGTGGGTAAGGGGCAGGGGTGAACAAATGGGAGAGGAAAGAAGGGGTGTGAGGGTGGGTCCAGGGGGGTAGGGTGAATCTTGGAGCATGGAGGGCTTAGCGGCTGCCCTGCTCCCCGCTCCTGTGTTGCCTCCTAGTCCACCGCCTCCGAACACCATACTGGTCCAATCTCTGGAGTAACTCCAATGATGCCCTTGCTATCTGAAGGAGCTCCTGCATGGCCCTTTCCAGCTGCATCAGCCGCAGTCCACTTAGGACAAGGGAGCAGAGTCAATAAGTGTGAATGTCCATCCCCCTGCAGCCCACCCATTGTGCATGGCATACAGCCATGGGACACGCCCCTGTGATGGTGTGTGACCACCCACAGTGATTGTAACCAAATGACCTGCCTGCCCAGGCACACACAGACGTGCAGACCACTGCACACACCCACCACCCAAGACCCACGCAGCACCACCATGGCTGTACAGTGAGATGGCTATGCGGTGCGAAGGCAATGGCACAGCCATGTACCCAGTGCACACATGGACCACCACTGATGCACTCCCAGACATGCAGTGCCACTGGACAGTGCTGACTGTAACAAGTTGCGTGCATGGCAGTGGTGTTAATGGATGGTGGCCATGCCCTGCTGCCCGCCCTGTTACACAGCATGCAGTAGTAATCATGGATGTAGGGCACTCATCATCATCAGGCTGATCCCTGCACCTGTCTGGTCTGGCATCCCTCCCGGCCTGCTGGTCATCTTCGCACCGCCTCCTCTCCCTCACCCGCTAGAGCTCCTCTGGGCCTAGGGTGCAAACATGGAGAAAGGAACATCACTACAATCTGGTAGCAAAGTCCCCCCACCCCTGTGTGTGTGTGGAATCCCACACAGCCTTACCCATCCACCCCCCACCCCAATACCACCACCTTGGCCAACACTGGACAGCCCCCCATGTGCTGGACACATGCCACCGTGATTCCCATATGGACGTAACAGTGTATGGATGGGCATCTACTGACTGTGGCACCGTGCCCCTCCTGGCACATGCCCACAGGTGGGCAAGCCTGTCTGGGTCCCACCGCTATAGGTCACCATAGCAGTGCCTGCACTGCTCTGCTGTCCTCTCCATTCTTGTGGCCTCCTCCAGGGCCACCGCCACCTCCTCCCACACTGCACTCCTGGCCCTTTCCAGGGGTGCCTCCCCAAATAGGGCAGCTGCATGGGGCTCCACCAACTGGACCAGACTGGCCAGTTAAAGTTGACTCCAGATGGGCGCACTTCTCCTTGCCATCCTGTCCAGTTTTGGTATCCAAATGGCATTCTGTAGTTCATGTTCACCACGTGCGGATACTGCGCAATACTGCACTGTCATTCCCCATTGCGCTGTCACTGAACAGTGTGATAGAGGTGCACCCATGCAGTCGCATGGTGCCTAGGGGTCAAAGGTCGGCACAGGGTCAGGGGTCTCTTGCACACAGACCGCCACAGTGCAATTGGTACTCACCACGTGTAGCACAGTAGGGCACCTGTTTGCCACTTCCTGTAGCGGCCTACCTCGCTGTGGCCCCAGTGCACCTACAGCTCCCCAGTGCCAGAGCACTATACATGTGAACAGCACAGTAGCACCACTGGCACAATGATGGCTGTGCCCTGCATTGCCTCCCATGCACAGCACGTCAGCAGTGCGGCGAGTGTCAGCGTCATTACCCCGGGCATGTGCCGTTCGGTGTCTACTGTGCATGTCACAGAAATGCACCCTTACCTGAGCACTTTAAACACAATTGCGCAAAGTGCAACAGAGTGATGTTCAGCCAGCATATGCAAATCAGCTAATCAGCCATTTAATGGCACAGATACTGCATTTGCATCTACTTATAATTGCGCCTCGCCTCATTTGCATGCATTGCGCTATAAAAATGCGACATTGTGCTGCAGTGGCCATAGTCTGTTATTGCAGTCAATTGTGGTGAGCTGCATGTTGTTTGGGAGTGTGGACTGTGGTGTGAGGGACATGCTTGGGACTGCACAGTCACAGGTAACACCTGTCATTCTCACAGGATGAAGAATGAGTGATCGTGAGGTGGAGGAAGAGGAACAGAGACGTGAGAGGAAGAGGAGGCCTAACTTCACAAAGGCAGAAACAGATACCCTGTTTGAGGCCTACCTCGACCAGGAGCCTCTGCTCAGTGGATGGCGGGGAACACCACAGGCCCGTGCTGCTGCATGGGAAGAGATGGCATGTGCTGTCAACCTGCATGGCATCCACCACTTGTCCGTGCAGGAGTGCAAAAAGGAAATGGGCATGGACAGGCAGAGTATTAAGGACAAGATGTCTGCCATCGGGGCAGCATGGGCTGCAACTGGTGGGGGACAGCTGGCCGGGCAACACCTGACGCCACGAGAGGAGCAGATTGCTGGCAGCATGCAGCGTTGTGCCATCGAGGGTGTTTCAGGTGGTGGATTCCAGACGGGTGGAAGCCTGTCACTGCATGTTAGGTCCTGGTCTGTCAATGGGGGAGGAACAGGGTAGGGCAGATATATTAATGCTACTGTGTTCCCTTATAGCTCCTGATCATCTACATGGGTCAGCGGTGGTGGGCTTGTCCACTGAGGGTGATACCATGGACTTGGAGGAGGGACCATCCACCTCCACAGGCATCCAAGGGTCAGGGTGACAGTGGACCCGCCTGGCCGTCTGGACTGATGTTGGTGGAGCAGGTGCGGAGGAGGCCCTGCCCTTGTCCCAGTGTTTCAGCGTCCATGGATGCAAGCATACTGACACTCGGGCTGGTGCTGGATCTGTCACTGATGATGATGGAGCTCACTTCATGGACAGTGATATGTGTGGGCCGCAGGATGGCCACACACAGGTGACATCACGGCATGGCTGTGGGTGGTGGCACCGCGGAGGACTGTGTGACATCACAGTCCCAGCCTGTGCATGTCTGCACCATTGGGGCAGCACTGGTGTGTGTTCAGTACAGTGGGACTGTTGCGGCCACTGCAGCAGCACCGTTGAGGGGCAGCATCAGCAGTCAGACAATGACCATGAGGGTACAGTGTCAGGGGGCCGCGTCAGTGCACTGCCTGTGGACATGCCTAGACCTGGCCCTGGTGTGCAGCGCCCACCCTCAAAAGGTGCTGCCCATCATGGCCATGAACACTGTGAGGGACAGCATGCCAATCAGGCAGATGACCTCTTAGAAGAGCACAACCGCATACTCCAAGAATCAGTTGATCAGCAGTTGCGGCTTGTGATGGTGGTGGATGCACTCAGTGCTGGTCTGCGCCAGGCAGAGGAGTGGTGCAGCAGAGACACCGCTCTGCTCTTGGCAGGGATGGACTTGATGTGGGAGGATGTGACCACTGCCATTGACAGGCAGACACAGACAATCACAGCTGCCATGGCGACAGTGGGCACACAGTTATTTGCCAATGCATTGCAGACACCACACAGTGCAATGTCCATGTCTGTTCCTGGTGTCATGCGACACCCTCCTTGTTGACACCGGGTTCAGCTGTGGGCATCCTGAGCACACCTGTCGTAGGCATGTTCAGTGTGCTGCAGACCCCTGTGCGAGCACAGTCGTGTTCACACAGCGGAACCCCTGGGGGACTGTCAGTGCCACCCCATGAGGCCATTGGTCAGCCTGTCACTGCTGGTGGGTCTTGGTGGGGCCACCCATGCATCTGTGGTGGCCGTGGCACAGTGGCGCATGACTGACCTGTCTCCCACCATAGCTACTGTCTGATGCTGCCCTGTGCGCATTGTGTTGTTCAATGTGCAATGCACATGTGGGGTACCCGGCCCTGCACACACACACGTTCCATCTGCACACCCTCCCAGCTGCTGTCCAATGTGGCATGTGCATGATGATGCCTGCATTTTGCTGTCCACCACTTTACAATGGTGCCCTGCGTCTGACACATGCACAATGACAGGCACTGGGTATGATGGTCTGTGGACGTGTATGTGGCTGGGGTGGCTTTTGGGGTCGGTGTGCCTCCTACCCTTTGTGCAAGTCTTGTGGGGTGTGTTTGTGTGTGTGCGTGTCTGTGTGTGTGTGACTGTGTGCCGTGTTAGACCTTGCCCATCCCTGATGGCATGTGTGGTTCCATGCTCGGCCAATTCCCTTAATGACATGCGCACCTGGGGTTTGTCCATGCATGTTTGTAGGTTGTGCCCTTGCCACTGGTGGTTGCACATGGTCCCATGACTTACCTGGGTTGGTTGAAGTGCTCCTCTGTGATGGTGTCGCAGTGCAGCTGTGCCATCCGGATCAGTCAGAGGTACCTTCGACCAAGGTGGCTGCCCTTCACCACCTTCACCAACGTCCTCATTGTCCCCATCACTGTTCCCCTCTTTGACCTGTACGGCTATCCCACAGTCATTGGCCATGTTGTGCATGATGCAACAGGCCAGAAATAGCCCACAGACCTTTGAGGGGCTGTACTGTAGGGCACTGCCAGATGTGTCCAGGCAATGGAAACATGCCTTCAGCATCCTGAACACGTGCTTGATGACATTGCATGTGGTGGCATGTGCCTCATTTTAGCATTGCTGCAATGGGGTCACGTGCCACCAGTATGGTGTGAGCAGCCAGGGATGGAGTGGGTATCCACTGTCATCTGTGTGCAGAGGGTGGTCATTAGTTTGGTGATTAGCATTGCCCTGCCTTGGGCCATCTAGGCCAATACCCATGTCATCTCTGACTATGCCCTTCCCAAGCTCCATGCCTTTCTGCATGTTTTGCATACTCACCCAATAGGTGGCCAGTGGGGATGTCCCCACTCTCGAATCTGTGGCACAGTGTGGACTGGTGCCAGATAAAGGCATCATATGCTCCCCCAGGGTGTGTGGCACTGACATTAATTATGCACCCCCAACATTGCACACCACCTGCCAGTTGATGCTCGCATACCACTTCTGATTCATGTATGTGGCCCCTTCGGGGCCAGGTGGTGTGTGGATGGCCACATGGGTGCAGTCTATTGCCCTGAGCACACCAGGCATATGGGCTACCCTGTGGAGCTCCTGTATGTTTGCTGTGTGCTCCGCCGGTGTGCTGGTGAAACAGATGTACTCCGCAGCATGTGGCAGCAGTGTGCTAGGGAATTGGGTGAGGAGGCATGACATGGCTGACTGGGTTATGCCTGTTGCATCCCCTGTTGGTCTCTGGAAGGTACCCATGGTGAGCAGGCACATGACAGCTGTCACTTTGGTCTCCAATGACAGAACATGGCTCCGTCGTGTGGGTGACTGCATCACATCACTGCACAGCTCACAAAGTCACCTCAGGATCACCTGGTTCAGGTGGGTACTGGCCCACAATCTCAGTATCAGTGTACAGCTCGAAGCTGGTGAGGGCTCAGTACTGCCTGTTGGGGGCATACCACCGACGGGCCCTTCCACTGCCATTCCCCCCTGCTGCCTGCCTTCTCACCCCCCTCATAAGTGCCTCCATCTGGATGGTGGCACTGGCCATGTCCCTGGCTTGTGTTACCCCCCTGGCAGCTGTTTCTCTGTTCCCCCCACTGAACTTGCTGCTACTCCCCCTGCACTGGGAACACTTCCCTGTGGTGGCCGAACTGCCCACTATCTGTGCCCTCAGTGCTGTGTGGCACTTCCCCCTTTTGTCCTGCACTGTGGCACAGCCTCCCCACACCTTTCCTGTTGCTGGTAGTTCCAGGTGCTCTGTCCTGCTCCTGCCCTGTCCTGCTCCCAGTTTCTGTGTGCCTGTGTGGCTGCCTGTAGTTCACCAACATGTGGCTTCCCTGTAGCGTTTTTGCACCTCTCTCTTGTTACTTTTTATTTTGGATGATTTCGCTATCGCAAGAATCTCCATTTGCTTCCCAATTATGCATGGCACATGCTGTTGAATATCGCACTATGCCATTTATGCATGGTTCCTCCCCTTCAGTTGCACATGTATTTATTATCATTGTGCTCTTGCGCATTGTGATTTAGGCGGCACATCTGCCTCCCGCTGAATATCACAGAATGGCGTATTTTCAGACTTGCACTGTTGCAATCCTTTTGAATATCTGGGCCATGATATATATAAGGACTGGAACAGAGTTAAATTCATTCCTCATTGCCAGGATATTACTCTGGGGCATTGAAGTAATGTAGTCCAGCAGGTCGGTAGGGGAGGAACACCAACATATCAACTGAGGGAGGGGGATAGACTAGACCACAGAGAAAAATATTTTTTAATATGTGGGGGATAGGGATGGGGTGGTTACTTGTCTATTGATTAATGCTGGACATGGAGAGGGGAGTGATTGGGTGGGAGGAGGGACCTCTAGCCACCAGGGTTGCTTTGTTTAAAATACACATTGGATGGGCAGGTGATCGGGTGGGCTAGAGACCACTAGCTACCAGGGTTGTGTTTTCTTAAAATACAAATCTGGTGGGTGGGAGATCGGGTGGGGGTGGGATTGCTAGCCACTGTGGATTAATTTTATTTATTTTGGTCAATTGGGCAATACCAGTGGAATTTCCATGAAAGTCAGACTTTCACTTACATTCCACCTGTGGAAGATTTTCTATTTTTGTACACTGCTGAACAAAATAAAAGAGACAGATGGAGAAAGAAAATGGAGAAGAACATGAATGGGAGTCAGCTACAGAATAACATAGATTAAAAAATGGGAAGAGAGCTATGAATTTTAATTTCCTTTAGCAAATCAGATTGAACCACTACTGCAATTAGGAGATTGTATGTCACCAGCCATTACTAGTGACACACAAAACCAATCAAAATGTCAATACTCAAAGGGAGACAACAATTCTGAGGCAATTAGATGGTATGTCATAAGCCATTACCAGTGACACAAAAGCCAATCAAAATGACAATACTCAAAGGGAAGAAACAATTCCAAGGCAAATTTATATTCTGGGAGATTTAATTTTGAAATTAATGAATTAATACATTTGCAACTCTGCCAAGACTAATCAAACTTGTAGTAGATTTCAGGGTGCAAATATTTCTGATATTACTAGTATATCCCGTGACATTTTGTAGGGTGCTGGAAGCAATCCCCTTGCAGTCATACATGCCATAATAACGTGGGTCATTCCGACATTGAGGAACTAAAAGATGACTCTTGCAAATACTTTAGAACAAAAGTGTTGTAAAATGTGTTTATTAGAAGTGTTACTGGTATCAAGGACAAGCTGGAAGAAACAAAATAAGATAAAAATGATAAATGAATGGTTATGCAAATACGCACTCAACAAGAGGATATAGTGTCTAACACATCGGGAGGCATTTGAAAATAATTATAGCCTGTACAGTTGGGATGGGATACACCTAAGTTAAAGGAGAGCGCACTACTAGCAAACTGAAAACTTTATCACTGATGCTTTAAATTAAATTCAATGTGGGCTCGGCAAGCAAGGACCAACAAGGTTTACCAAGTAAATAATAACAAAGAAGTTAACAAGTATAAATTCCTGTCAACCAATGCAAGGAGTCTAAACCTACTAAAAAAAATCTAAACTTATTTTTTTTTTTTTAGTTCAGACTAGCATAGACATATTGTAGCTATCATAACCGAAATCTGGTGGGATGAAACAATTAATTGGTCTTGAGAGATCCCGGGCTACAAACTTTTTTACAAGAACAGAAAAGATCAAAAAAAGGGTTAGGCTTTTGTATATACACAAAAATTGAATATTAATTTATTGAACTGAAGTTAGAGAGGGACTCAGAAACAGATATTGAACGTATATGGTTACAGTTCCAACTTAAAAATGGCAAAAAAATAACTATCGGCAATTTTTATAGTCCCCCATCCAACACTCTGGATTATAATGGCACTTTGACTTGAGAATAAGAGACAGTGTCAAATGTATCTCGTGTCATACTCATGGGTGACTTTAATCTCCTAGGAATCTGCTGGGAACAGCTCAGAGGTAGTACTATATTTAAATTAAATGTTATTAACACCTTATTAATAAAGGGGCATTGAACAGAAAGTAACAGACCCCACTAGAGGAAAAAATATTTTAAACCTAATTATTACTAATTTGGTATCTGAAATTAGTGAAAGTACATGGGCCATAGAAAATGGTGACCAATATAGTAATGTTTTGTTTGTCTGCAGGAACTGCTACAGTAACGTGTAACATCTCACAACATAATTATGCTAGCTGACACTACAAAATCATCAGAAAAAAACTTGAGTCAATTGACTGGGTTAATGTAATGAGGGAACCAGTTGAGAAATGTTGGGAACTGTTAAATACCAAACTAAAAGAACTGCAGGAGCTGTATGTCCTACAAGAAAAAAAAAAATAACAAAAAGGGCAAAAATTCCAATGTGGCTTACTAATAAAATACAGAGACAATTACAAAAAAAGAACTATCCTACAAGAACTACAGGAAGAATCCCTCTGAGATAACAAAAGCCAAATACATGGCAGAGCAGAAAGAAACCAAAAAGATAATAAAAAAAAGAAAGAAACATATTAGAGTTTAAAAGTGTGCACACTAAAGATAACCAAAAAACTTTTATTTCCTAGGGTAATAGTAACAAGAGTGGGGATAGGTCAATCGGCCCATTAATTGATAATGGAAAAACAATACTTGACCCTGTTTTAATTGCTGATGAACTAAATACTTATGTTTGTTCTGTTTTTGGTAACAAGAACCATAGTAAAGTATCTGGCTTGCCCTCCCCAAAAGGATTCTCTGGGTTTTCAGTACAGAAAGTTTTTTCAGTACTAAATACAATTAAACCTGACTTCTCACTGGGCCCCGATGGTATCCACTCTAGATGCATTAAAGAACTTGAGAATATGGTTCACATTACTGTTCAATAAGTCATATGAGCAGGCGGATATCCCATCAGACTGGGAAAAAAGCTATTATAACATCAATACACAAAAAAGTAACAAACCCCAAGTGGGAAATTATCGGCCTATAAGCCTTACTTTGGCACTTTGCAAATTAATTGAAACATTTTTTAAATCAGTACTTGTCAGTGAATCCAGCAAGAAGAATATACATGTCATTACCCATCATGGTTTTACTTCAGGTGGTCTGGTACCTCTAATCTTATCACAGTTTATAAAAAAGTCAGTAACAGCATTGATGGGAGTGTTCTGGTGGATGTGATATTTCTAGATTTTGGGAATAGTTCAGCTTATCTGTGGGTTTGACCTTGAAAAGATTCTCACTAATATCAAGCTAAAGGGATGCTATTCATTCCATTTAAATGTGTGATTTTTTTTTAAATAGGTACTTCTAACCAATGAGAATTTTTTTCTTATTTTTTATATTGGATCTGGGTGTTGATAGATTGTGACTCTCTGAACAATTGTCATGCATCTCCAAGGAAGGACTTGGTTGGTCCAAAAGCTAAGACATTGTTTTCTTTTTGTAACATCTATGTTGGTCCAATAAAATATATCAAACCATTTGCTTCCGTATAGATCTTAGGAGGAAGGCATTTGACACCATATCACACTGTGAACTCATAGACAAGTTAAAAGGGAAGGACATTAACTCATACCTTGTCAAGTGTTTGGAAGTATGGTTAACCCATAGAACCCAACAGGTCAGAGAGAGCAGTTTTTTTTTTTTATCAAAGGAGGGACTAGTGAGCAGTGGTGCTTCACAGGGTTCTGTTATGGGACATCTCTATTTGCAGTATTTATAGGGAACTTGCACAACAACTTGGAAAATAACATACTTGTATTTGCTGATGATACTAAGGTTAGTGCTGAAGGGGACACGAAAAATATCAATCCCTTGTTACAGATCTAAGGTATATTGAGCAATGGGCTAAAAATAAGAATATGTAGTTCAACATGGATAAATGTACAGTACTCCACCTTGGAAGAAATAACCCTATGAGAACATACTGTGTTCATCAGTGACAAAGAAGTAGATATCCAGGGCAAGATTGTGCTATTCACAGATGACACTAAATTAGAGAGAAGGGTGGGCAGTGAAAAAGCAGTGAGAATCATACAAAATGATTTGAAAAGGTTAGAACAATGGTCTAGTGGCAGCTGACATTTAATACCAGGAAATGTAAAGTGACGCATATTGGCAGGAATAACCCTCGAGCAACCTATTAGCTAAATGGTGTCAAATTCAGTGACTCAAAAGAGGAAAGGGATCTAGGAGTTATTATTAAACAAACCAGCAAATGCAACACAGCATACAGTGGGGTCAACAAAATGCTGGTATAAATCAGGAGTGGACTTGACAGTAGGCACAGGGAGGTGATACTTCCACTGCTAGATCCGTGGAAAGACCCCATTTGGAATACTGTATACAGTTTTGGAGACCATACTTTAATAAGGATAGGGACAGGATAGACCATTCAGAGAAGGGCAACCAAAATAATACAGCGGCTTTAGGGGCTTCCGTCTGGAGACATTAAACATGTACTCACCTGAATCAAGGAGAGAAAGGAGGGATATGATAGAAACATTTACGTATATGAGAGTCTTAAATTCAGTACCCCACACTGAACTATTCACCAAGGTGCCCAACTCAAACATGAGGGGGAATGCATGGAAACTGAAGGGTGGGAGATTCAGGAGGTATATTAGGAAGCATTACTTTTCAGAAAGGATTGTGGTGCCGTAGAACAAACTGTCTGCATAGGTGGTAGGAGCTAGAACCATATCAGCATTCAAAAGGGGTTGGTATAAGGAGTACACTAGACTCAAAGCTGCAAGAGAATCTACCAGCTAGGACCCAGGATCATCTAGGATCTCAGGATCTGAAGGGCAGACTTGATGGACCTTTGGCCTCATTCTGCCACCACCTTTCTATGTTTCTATGTTTCATACATTCCAAGTGGAGTGTCAATAAGATCAGTACATAAGGAATGTGATTTAAGGATAATAATAAATGACACATTTAGTCCTCTAGATCATTGTAGAAGGGTAACAGATACTGCAAACAGACTAATAAGTTTGTTTGCTTTGTAATTTCTGTGTTTTAGCCTAGCTAGACCCCTTAATCTTCCAGTTTCTCCTCTGTGTGTCTCTCTTTGTGTGATTCTTGTCTCTCCCTCCCCCAGCAGTCCTCGGCTGGCACCTGCCTGAGTTCTGTGATCCGCCCCCTGATTTAGCTTAATCTTGTTTCTCTGCATTACCCCTTTGTTTTATTGCTAATTTCCTAACCCTCCCACTGAGTCCTAAGACTATCTATATCTGACCACTGTCCCTTTCTCTGCAGGCTTGCTGCCCACTCAGGCAAGAACCTCATCATGACAGCTGCTTTTAAGCTTGAGCTACCCGCCGACTACAGCGGCGAGACCGGGTGCCCAACTGCTGCCACCCACCCACCGCTCTCCAAGCACAGGTAATTGACAAAGCCAGATCTTCAGCCCTCAGCTGCTGTTGCAGAGAAGATCTTGGATTTTTTTTTCCAAATTCCTGGTGCTACCTGACTGCAGTGCCCCCATTGGCTGCTCACCATCTTGGTGAACTCCCTGAGTGGCTAGCTCTGGAATCCAGCATGGCTGCTTTTCCAGGACTGTGCCACCAAGTTTGAAATGACTTTCCCTTGCTCTGGTACAAAGACATGCAGTTCTTGCCTAATTGCAAGCCCATAGACAAACTTTGTAGTCTGTGCTGCCTGGCCCTTGCTACTAGTGTGTGTACATAATACCAATTACAGCTAAACTGAAAACCGGTATTCTTACTGCTGATTTTTTGTTTGTTTAAGGACTGTTACCAGCCTGTATTTGCTCATTCTGGTAGAAAAAAAGAAGAGAAAAATACTGTTTGTTTGCTTTGATAGTTTCTGTGTTTTTGCCTAGCCAGACCCCTTAATCTTCACATTCTCTCCAGTGTGTGTCTTTTTGTGTGATTTTTTTTGCCCTCCCCCCATCCCCTCCTCCACTACTTCTTAAATACATCTAAACCACTCTCCCATCTGTGCACCTCCACCCATTGGCCATCTTGACCTACACAAATTTAAAGCTGCAGAACACCCTCCTGGAGTGTGGTCCTACCCCACAGAACTACATTTCTAACAGCCCCTTACCTCACCACTCCCTCATTTTCCCCTTCATAAGGCTGACCATGCTAATTCTCTCCTACTACTTTCCCTTGTCCCCCACTCTCCCTCAGAAAGATGAAGCTGGCACTGCCTATATTATGGGCCATCTCCCTAACTACTGCACCGGTATAGACCGACTTCTGCGCTACGGTGGTGGCCTGCAAACAACAGTGCCTCTCCTTCCTCTCCCCCCCGTCTCAACCCTCTTCACTCACTACTAGGGATATGCCCACCCTGGGGTACATCTCTCTCATCCTACTCACTAAAGGAGAACACCGCCCGCCTCCTTGGCCACTACCTGGCTAACCTGTCCTGGTCTCCTACTATTCTCTTCTGCCCATACATTCTCCTACTATCACTACTTTCACTTGTTGGGGACATTGAGTGCAACCCTAGCCCAACAAACTCCCATATCACCCCATCCCCCTCCTCCAGCATCTGGACAAACACCCCTGGTCTTAAAATCACACATATCAATGTCTACAGCCTTCCATCTAAATTCACTGACCTTGAGGCTTGGATTGAGCCATATTCTGGGACTCACTGAAACATGGCTAAAGCCACACCACACCAAAAACACCTTCAAAATACCTAGCTATGCCTACCTACATCTCAACAGGCCGGGCAGGAAAAAAGGTAGTGGTGTGGCCCTGCTCTAAAGAGAACCCCTCTCAGCTAGCATTGTCCTACACTCTGACCCTTCCTCACCTAGTAAATGGCTACTCTCCAAACTGACCCTGGGATCCTGGAAGAAACTCTATATTGGCTGCTGTTACAACCCCCATGACCAGAACCATTGGACTCGCCAGTCTCCTCCAAGGTCTGAGCTCTCTAACTCCCCATAGGGAATCTATCTTGCTTAGAGACTTTAATCTAAACTGGCTGAGCTGCCACCAGTTTGACTATGTATCCCTATAAAGCAGCACAATCTGGTGCAGGCGTTCACTCTCCCCACCAGACTTAATCCACGCTTGGCCACCCAGACTGTATTAGACTGGATTCTAATAAACAGTGAGCACCAAGCATTACATGCTGGCACCATGGCTGACTCTATAAGTGATCACTCACCTACCTATCTCCTCTGGTCTTCCAAACTAAAGCATTCCCCACCCAAATACCTATCTCTCAGAAATTTCAGCTGCCCAATCTCCAAAAACGTACTCGAGGAGGCCCAGTCCTTGGACTGGTCCATTCTTTTTTCCCTTTCCAATGTAGCCACTGCAGTTTCCACATTTACTCGGACTCTACTAACACTCCAGGACTGCTTTTTCCCTGTAACCACCAGACGGGTAAGAGGCAGGTGCTTGCGCTGGGTCTTTAAAGACCTCCTAAAGGTTATGAAGGCCAGAGACCATGCCTGGTCCACCTTCAAAGCAATCCCCTCTCCTGCTCTCTGGGATGCTTACAGGCACATGAGGAACAAATGTAAACAACAGGCCAAATTTTTGAAACAGACTCACTTCCACAATTTGCAAAACACCAACCTTGGAGACCCTAGAAAATCCTCCTAAACCACTTCCCCAGCTTTGCTGCACCACATCTCAGCTCCCAGGACAGGCTGCTGACCGACCCTCACAATGTGGCCAGTGTCTTCAACTGTAAGTTCACCAACTCATCCATGTACCTAAATAAGCTGCCAACTGCCCAACCTCAAAGCTCAGCCCTTATACTTGATACACTGCTGTCCTTCTCCAGCTCTGCCACTCACTTGCAGATACCCCCATTCTATTTTAAATCCCTTTCCATACACAACACAGCGAAGCTACTCAAAAGTCTACCTAACCATAGCTCCTCTGAATCTGATGGGCTATCTCCAGTCTTCCTTAAGCTGATCACTCCAGCGATTGCCAGGCCACTCACCTTCATCTTTAACTTTGCCCTTTCCACCTCCTCCATGCCTGACCCATGGAAGACAGCTAAGGTTATCCCCATTCTTAAATCTGGTGACCCCAAGTCCTCCGATCATTACCGTCCGATATCCATCCTCCCTCATCTCAGTAAACTACTCAAAAGAGCAGTCTACAATCAGCTCACTGAGTACATAGGCAAATTTACCCTACTATGCAACCAACTGCATGGCTTTCACAAAAATCATTCCACTGCCACTGCCCTCGCCCTTCTGACAGACCACATCCTCTCTAACACGGATAATGGTAAAGCCACTGGGGCTGTCTTCATCGACCTCTCAAAGGCTTTTGACATGGTAAACCATGCTTTCCTTACCTCCAAGCTTAGCCTCCTTGGTTGTTCTCAGAAAGTCACAAGCTGGTTCACTAACTACCTTACCGATCGCTCACAATTTGTGTGTATTGGTCAAACCTGCTCCCCCACCCTGCCTGTCTCTTTGGGGGTCCCTCAAGGTTCAATCCTGGGTCCCTTCCTTTTCTCCTTATTCATTAATGTACTTCCCTTTGACTGCCTCAACTGTCACTCTCTGCTGTATGCTGATGACCTTGTCCTCTTCCACAGTGACAAATCCACAGCTGCAATCTCCTCAGTTCTCTCGCACAACTATGCTGCGACCCACAGCTGGTTCTCAAAAAATCTCCTTTTAGTAAATGCCCAAAAAACTAAATCCATGCTGTTTGGATCTATCCCTTTCAGGCCAAAACTAAAAACCATGCCTCCTTACACATTCTCACATCAGGCGGCCCAGCTCTGGAGGATGTTGACACCTACAAATACTTGGTGGTGGGGGCTGAAGCAATGTGGTGGGAGCTGAAACAATCATGGGATTTAAGAATACATGGGATAGACATAAAGGAATTCTGGAGGTTGGGGTAAGGGGCAACAGAGTTCTAGGAAAACATAAACTGAAGTTACAAACTCAAATGGGCAGACTAGGTGGGCCATGAGACCTTATCTACCAACGCTGCCTATGTATCTATGTACTTAGGAGTACTGCTCAACCCCTTCCTCACTTTCACTGAGCATGAAAATTCCCTTGTCAGAAGGTTCCATCAAAAGTTAGGTGCTGCCTATAGATTCAGGCAATACCTTACTCCTGAAGCCAGACTAGCCATTGTCCAGGGTAATCTTCTCCCTATTCTTGACTACTGCTCCCCTATTTATGCCAGGACCACAGCTACTGCCTTGGCTAAACTCTCTGCTGCCTACAACAGTGCCTGTCACTTTGCTTTATTGGACCTATTCTCCACCCACCATTGTACTCTCTATAATACCCTTGGATGGCTACCACTACAAGGTCACTTTGAGCTAGCCCTCTGCTGCACAGTAGACAATGTCATCTGCATGGCTCCAGAATTCCCTCTAACTGCCCTTCTGAAAACCAGAATGCTCCTCCACAACCTCTGCTGTAATGGTACTCCCCCTCTAGCTGTTCCTAGGGTATCCACCAACATCAGTTGCAGAGCTTGGTCTGCAGCTGCCCCTTTGCAGTGGAACAAACTACCATCTAAACTCCATTCCATTGACACACACTCCAGTTTTAAGTCCTGCCTTAAAGCCTGGTTCCTGGCAAACTCATCCTGCCACTGCTCCCTGGGGTCTGACACCAACCCACACTAGTCAACTCCCCAGCCCATGGGTTATCCACCTACCGACACTAGTCAACTCCCCTGCCTACAACTGTTATATCATATTTTTCACAGTAATGTTTGACTTCCTTGCCTGTACATATTGTATATATATACTTTTTACTGAGTATTATGTGTATTACTTGCTCACTGGATGATGCAGTTACACATTGCACACCGTGCCTATGATTTGTTTGTTTTGTATCAAATCTCCTCATATCCGTTATTGAAACCTTGTATTCACTGTTCCCAAATTGACCTATGCATAAACCTGTATATTGTGCTTACTATTGTTGCTTGTATCAAATCTGTTTCATGTGTAATACTGTTACCTTGTACTCCACTGTCACCCTGCGCCATGTGTTATGGCCCGGGTCGTGCCTGAAAACAGTCTCTGGGATCAGTGCACTCAACCGGTTATCAAAGTCATAAATAAATAAATAAAAAATGACACATTTAGTCCTCTAGATCATTGTAGAAGGGTAACACAGACTGCTAACAGACTAATAAGTACAATTAACAATCTTTTATATCCCAGAATGAGAACTGTTTAATTCCACTATACAGCTCATATGTAAGACAGCACTTAGATTATGGGTCTCCCTTCTGGTCCCTGCATCTTAGGAGGTATATTAATCTGTTACAGAGTATCCAGAAAAGGGTCAGTAGGATTATATAGTACCTAAATTAAATGGTATGTCTTATATGGATAGATTGTCTGAGTTGAATCTGTTTAACCTTGAGGAAAGAAGGAAAATAGGCAATATTTTATTACTCTTTAAAATATCAGACAGTTTGGATCTAATAGGGCAGTGTGGTATTACTCTTGCCAATAGGCAGGCACATCTTAGATCAAATAATAAACAACTAAGAATTCCAAGAGCAAATCCTAAAAAGAGTGATAACTATTTCATAGTAAGGGCTGCTTGAGCGTGGAATAATTTGCAAAATTACCTAGTAAATTTGACAAATTTTAACAGATTCATGAATGAGCTGGATAAACACCTGAATAATCCTATGGAACCATGCACTCACTAAGAGTGGGAGTCAGTCTTGATGGGCCAAAAGCATTCTTCTGTTGATTCAACTGAGAAATACTGACTAACATGGCTTCCACAGTTATTCACATATAAAAACCTTCAACTAGGCATTCACCTAAAAATTACATTAAATAAAATAAAAACTTAAATTAATTAATTAATTAATAACTGTGTTTTACTCATGATTTCCTCCTTACACACATAAATTTAGAATGTCAAGTGCTGTTCAGAGTTGTCATCTCTGGTACTGCTTTGATGACCATGAAAATCTCTCTCCTACAGTATCATTACAAGTTTTCAAGTGAAAACTGCTGCTTACAATGCTACAGACAGAACTGGGACTCTGGCTGCATCTGAGGCATGTGTACATCTTTGTGTGTGTACACCTGTAGAATTCTGCATACTTTTGAATTCATGTTCCCCATGTTACCATTCCATCTCTGTGCGTGCAGGTGGGGGTGGTATAGCAGTCAACTAGTGGAATACTACAGAAATTTGAATTATTGTATTCTGTGGTAAACAAAAACACCATGCACTGAATGTATAAAAAGACAGATGTCTGCAAGTGGAAGTTGTTTGTGGAGGGACTATTTTACATTTTAGAAATAATTAATAATATTGTTGTGTCATTTTATACTTTCAGAGTATTTTTTACTGTGTTTATCTACACATTTTTAAGCACAATAAATATACTTTGGTATGTTGGTTGTACTGGTTTTATGACATTTTCAGGGGCTGAAGGCAGTCAGCCTCATGCTTTACTACATCCCTGCATGTGTGGTGGTTCTTAGTGTATAATGTATTATCTATTGTCTATGTTGTTGATGTATACGTCCTTCATCAAAATTTCAGTAAAATGTATCTAATTGCAAAAAAAAAACACCAATATAACCAACACCCCAAAGTGACTTATTGCTTACATATTCTGTGTTCCTCTAATTATTTTAGTTAATCTTCTTTTGTACTGCCCCCGGATGAGCCAATTCCTTCCAAATAATGGTCTACAGAACTGAACACAATACTCAAGGTGAGGATGCGCCAGCAATCTAAAGAGAGGCAGCAAAACCTCCTTGCTTCTGTTAGCCATGTTCATATACCTGATAATATGGTTTAATTTGTTGACTTCCATTTTACAATGTAGTTTCCATGTAAAATTGTCTGCCATAATGACTTCCAAAATCCTTCTTATTCATAAAGCTTCGTAGTGAAGAACCATTTCATGTGTACTCAGCCTTGGGGTTCCTGGAGCCCAAGTAATGTAGCATACGTTTATTAACCTTAAACTTCATTTAGGCCTTATCTACCCAAGTTTCCAAATGTATTTAAGTAATTTTGCATTAGTTAAATGTCAATGTCACTTGAAATAATATCACCTAGTTTTGCATCATCAACATCAGAAAAATCATTCATCCAACACTTAAGACCAGAGTGCATGTCACCCAGAAAGAAGTTAAAATGGGGGTGTGGCTTGACCTGCATCAAGACGGCAGCCTGAATGTAATCATCTCCACCCCTCAGTTCATGATCCTCTGCCATCCATTTTCTAATGTCTCTAAAATAATAATCCACCCACACCTCCATGTAGTCCAGAGCAAGCACAGTCGAACAGTGCCACTATCTCTGGAGCACCTACCTAAGGTTGCAAAAACATTGTGGTTTGTGCTCCAACTAGATCTGCTCTGCCCTCCAGATCACATAGCCACATCATGGTGATATGTGGGAAAACAACACTTCATACAGAAGCTATAGAGAAAATGTTCCAGTGACTCCTGCAAGAAATGGGGGCATCAAAGTCATCTGTGCACACACCACAAAGGCAATCATTAAGATTGATACCAGATAACAGCAGTTAGAAAGAAAATCTGAAGGACATGATATGCCAGTCCAGGATCTAAAGGCAGTAGTAAGGGAACAAGGCCAACTGATACAATTTCTTCAAAATAAGATTGACAACCTGGAAACCCTCAGCCACCACAACTACCTGTAGTTTGTGAGTTTTCCAGAAGGGGCTAAACTCAGTGATACAGCATTTTTTCTCCAACACATCATACCAGTAGTCCTTCAGCTCAAGGGGACTATACATTCAACATACAGAGAGCCCATCATTCTCTGGCTCCCCTGCCAAAGAAAGAAGAGTCTCCACAACCCATCTTAATGTACTTCTTAAGCAGCACCATGAAGGAATCTGTTCTGTGTCACTACAGATAACTTGGAAAGCTACATTTGCAGGATAATGTCATACACAGCTATCAAAACTTTACAAAAGAACTATCTGTCAAAAGGAGAGCATATAATGAAGTTAGGCATATTATGCAAACTATGTGGGCCTCCATTCTTCACTGCAATACCCAGCCATGATATGTGTGATCCATAACAGGGTGCCTCTGTTCTTTGCTTCTCCTGATGCTGTGCTGGACATTTTGCACAAATATTGACCTAAAGGAATGCAGGAACCTTGGCACACACCTCAGTCTGGTGCATCACTGCCCTAAAGGAGAGAGACACGAATGTCCCATCACCCAGGGCTGAGAATCTTCCAGGTGGTATTGATGATTTAGAGAGATTGTACCTTTCACATTGCAGCCGGAGTGGAGCTTTCAGAAGACAGTGCCTCAAAAAAGAGTCATCAGTGCAGACCCTCCATTTGCACAGCAATAGCAGAGAAGAGGAATCTGAAGGTTCCTGTAGTGACCTGGGGGCTATGCTGGCACAGTAAGTATGCTCCCCCCAGGTCCTTTCTTCCTCAGATTCCACCTAACATCATGCCAGTGAACTCACCAGTATACAGCTCAATGATTCTTCCCAACCATCCCACTGATAAAACCCAGTTCACCTCATTAATGGACCCATACAGAAATCTTGGGTAGCAGTGGTCACTGCAGCAGCCTGCTGCCTGATTCTGGTTCATAGGGGAAGGAAGATACCAGCCACAAGCAACATCCACATGCACTAGCTCTAATCTCTGCTCTCACTACCACCAGAATACTGATACCTCAATCCTGGTTACCATGAGTGCTTTTTTTCACTTCTGCAGTTGACTGGTTCCTGAGTATCGGGGCAGCACAATTTCTGCATGTCACAAGGGTCACTAGGACACAACCTTCGGTTCATTGCCAATCACTCCCCAGTTGATTTTCTACCTCCCACCTACCTCCTCCCCTCTCAGTAGTGGGTCCAGCCTAGTGAAGTTCACTGGGCACTGGGCTAGACCCAGGTATCTGGGATAGTGTTATAACCTCCTGTGCCCCCAGCTTTGAACCAGACCTCTCTATGGCCACTGCCGACTTTCCACTCACTGGCATGGTCCAAACTTCCTATGCATTGTCTGACACTTCCCACTGTGAGAAATAACAAGGGACTAGATTTCATACAGCAGCTTGGGCATAACTTCAATTGGACTCTCCTTTCTTGGCCCCTGGAGTCTGTTATCATTGTTGCTTTCCAAATATCATCAGAGCTGGGAACAAACTTGCACAGACTTCTTGATAGTGCCATTGATATCTTTTTAAATATTTACTTTTATGTTACTGCCTCACGGAGTGCAAAGCTACTTACAGCTCAGTTCAACATAGCCTGCTGTTACCAAATTACTCTATTACTAAAGGGTTTTAAACAGATCACTGCACAGTCTGATAGTTTTATTGACTCCCTTCCTATGTTCACTGCCAGCTGTCTTGGGGTATACAGAACCCCCTTCTTCCATGACATGTATTGTCAGTGGACATGTTACCCAGTCTTGTCTCCTCCCTTCTTACTTTGCCTAGTATTGGGTCCATCAGGAGTGGACTTATAGGATGCAGGGGAGCCTGGAATAGCATGTTAGTCTACATGCTAATCTGCCAGCCCAGTACCTCACTAATACAGCCTCTTTTTCTGATAGGCCCTGGGTTATAAGGCCTGCTCAGGGATGCTAACTGTAAAGGGGCTTTGCCTCTCTAAATGATCCCTCCTCCCCCCTAGACTTGTGCAGGGGCATCCCAGTGTGAGTCAATGGAATTGACAGTAACATTAGGGTCTTGCATGACTCTTCATATACTTGCAGCCAAGCTTTCTCCACACATCACAACATCTGACTAATGCAGTGGTCAGGGAGTCTTTTTAAAACTGAGTGCTATCAGAACTAACTGGTATAAATCTCAATTTGGTCACTATCTGTGGCATGGTGGCAGCAACCTGCCCTGTGATGTGCCAACCTTACTTGTTTTTTGCTAGTTTGTTTTGTTACCTAGGTATGACCTGGTAACTCCTGCCCCAGTCAGTCATTTCTTTCAGTATAAAGAGTGCTCATAGATACTTTGTTTTATCACTGGTTAATACAGGCTCTGCAGGTTACATAAGGCCATTTTTACATGTTTGGGTGTTATTTGTGTAGATTACATACTGTATACTGCTACAGTATTATTCATCACTTGTAAGTATATTCAATGGGTTTGCTGGGGAATGGGAGATGGGCTGCATAGGGCAGAAACAATATTCTTACATTCTGGTTTACCTTTCCTGTAGGTTGTATATGTCAATGTATAATGCTACAATGCCTTTGGGAGGGGATAGGGGATCCTTAGGCCAGAGTATGAGGCCAGCTCACATCTTCCTGTTCCAAATAATGTGTTACTGTACTTATGTTCTTTTGTTAGTTACTATGTTAAAGTTATTGTTGCTATCATTATAGTCAGAGCTTTCTTGTGCATTTCTCTTCCTTTTTACAGGCTCTGCTTGAATACCTCCTGCACTGCTTCCCCTGGGCTCCCTGAACTGATCAGAAGAAAAGTGGTGATTCTACTGATTGGGTTGAGTCAGAAGTTCAGTCCCTCTTTCATGTTCCTTAGTCTGGCCTTACCTCATTCTCTTGATTAATGGAAAAAGAAAAGAACTGCATTTGTAAACTGTCACAAACCGACTCCTGGTGGGTCAGGTCCACTGAGCTCACAGTGCCCACCCATAAGTGTAATCTGTGATGGAGGAGAACAGAGTTACCCTTCTCATGTTTTTTTTTAGACTGTTCACTGAGGTCATGACTGTCCCTCTGCCACAAAGATCCAGTGCATCCCTCTAACTCTGGATAAGGGCACAATACCAGTCTCTAGTCTTGTGGCCAAATATGAACCCTTTCTTGGCTATCCCTTACAGAAATAATTATATGAAATGTTTTCATTCTGCACGCATAAAACTACCCGAATGATATGCCTGCTGCAAGTATGATTTAAATGTTAAATTAGAACGGATTACATGCATATGGCATGCGTGCAGCAAGTAAGTGTGGAAACCATGATTTTTATGTTAAATTGGGAAAGACAGCATGCATGTGGCATGCATCACAAAGCTTGTGGTCACTGATAACTGCACATGTAAAAGTTAAGTGACTTGCTCAGGATCACACCATACACAAGTGGAGGTTGATGAGATTCAAACCCAGATCTTCATGCCTCCAAGTTTCCTGGCTTGCAGTTCAGTACCTTTAACAACTACGCAATACTCTCTGCACACATATGGCTCACTTGTATTTCAGTACATACTGTATCTGATTACAGCTGTACGCATACGGCATGATTGTAGCCAGTGCTATGCTTTTCAGTTTTCTTCTCTCTCTCTCTCTGTCATCTCAGTTTCATAGTTGAACTATAGCACACATACCAATGGAAACACATGTGTTTTTTTCTCATCCTCAATACACAAACTTACAGACAAAACCACTTAATTACTTTTGTCTGGCCTGTACTCATACTGTTTTCACTCCATAGTTTTGAATGCTTCCACACAAACAGACTTTAAGGCACAAACACAAAAGTAGCAATAACCCACATGGCCAGTTCCCCCTTCCCTGCACACACACTGTAGCAGGTATGACCATGCTGCTACAGACAACCCACCAGGTACAGATATACAGTAAGTAAAAAGTCTATTACTTGAGTACTAGGGAGCCAGAGGCAGGAGTCTTTAAGAGATGACATACATGGTTCAGAGTGCTGGGGCGTACCCTCTTGAAATGAATGGAGTTATATTTTATTACTGTTTTATACATTATGATGGTGAGTTGGAGAATAACGAAGGCCACTGTTCTACTAACAAGGCCTTTGTTAGTTAAGCAGTGGCCTTCATTAATCTCCAACTCTCCATCAATAATGTATAAAATAGTAATACAAAAATATCCCCATTCATTTCAATGGTGCACACCACTGCCGTCTCCTCTGCCCTTTGTCATAATGCACTTGAGCATTAGGATGTGGAGGTCAGCTTCACTGGGGGGGGCATAAGCCTGACTGTAGTTGGGCTCCAAGAGTCTGTGCATTCCTTACCGCTTAACTGTCCATGACTGCAAAGGACAGCTCTAGTATGTCTATAACATCTCTCTAAAAGGTACAACTTATTTATCTTGACTCCAAAGTGATATGCAAATCAGGAAAAATTCTAATGTATAAGATTCATCTGTATATAACCATGATCAGTGCATGAGATTTGGGCTTAAAGCCACCCATTTACTAACCAATTTTCTTTCCTGGCTGAAGTTGTGCCCTCCCCCTGAAAAAGAACTTTGTCCTGACTTTTCTCCCCGACTCCATTCAATACCCATCCCGTATGGGTCATGAAGCTTCTGAAAGGTGAAGAAATGTGAAAAACATATCAATATTTCAGTCCTTCCTCCTTCCCCAATCCCCCTGTAAAAAAATATATTTACTTTTACTTACCCTGCCATATGATCAGAACCTGCAGCCTGACATAGCATGCCACCAGCCCAGTTTTCAGTCTGCTTTCTTTCTCTCCTTCTACCAGAAACTGGATTCTAGAACTGACCATCACAGGTCCCCAACATGGTCCGCAACCAAGTCACCTAACCAACCGAACCCACCCAAACTGGGTTGCTTGCTTCTTGCTTGGTTGCTGCAGTGGATGCTACTGCACTGCACTGATCAAGGCCTATGAAGGCCACCCACACTGCTGTCACCACTGCTGCTAAGCCTAGCTTGCTGCTGTGGGGGTCTGTGCTGTTGTTTTGCAAGGCGAGCCTAATAGAGTAAGTAGGTAGCCTAGTCTTGAGCTCACCCTCTTCCTGTTCAGCTACCAGAGAAGATGGAGACTCACTAAGAGTAGACCAACAAAAATATGCTGCCACAACACTGCTATCGAGAGTTCAGTGCTCACTGACTCCTCCAAGCTTTAGTGTGCAGTCTGTCTACTCTGTGGTGGGAAAGACAGTGTCACACTTGCAAGGCTCATGCACTCTTTCTTGACTGGAGCTCATTCCCATCACATGTTATTGTGCCACCACTATTAGGTGGAGGGAGTGGACAACACAATACAGACACAGTCTAGTCTGGAGAGTACCTGCAGCTTGCGCACACACAGGTCCGGTGGGTACTTATTGTGCAAAAGATTAAATCCAAATTTAATGCCATTATTGCCACACCATAAGAATGACCCAGGCACAAATATGGGGGGGGGGGAGAACTGCCTCGTTCAGCCGTACCTAAATGGCACCCCTTCTTAATTGTAGAAATTCATTTCACAGGTTCTAATGCAATGGTTTCCACTGTGTTCTGAGGTACTGTATATCCATGTTTCATGATGTGCCCTGATCATCATGTGGGTTATTGTACCTTATTGTCCCTCATTTTGAGTGTCCATGTCCCTCATTTCAGTGAGAAAATGTGAGGTATGGTGCATGCTTCCAAGACCCTACTCAGCACAAAGAGTGTTGAACATGGCCACTGTGTATATGCTCAATACAGAATGACAAATGGAAAGTAAGTGAGATGAAACAGTCAAAGAAAAACACATTTGTAGCACTAAATATGCATGAGGGATCTGCATGGTCCAAAACAAAAAGGATAGGCTTCACAAGATGGAGGCCCCGCTTTGTACATCTGGAATGGGGGATGTTGACTGGCTATATCCTAGGCATTTAATGCAGTAAGCAAACAATATTTTACAAATTAATGGCAATTTAGTGACAAAAATCAAAAGCCACTAAACAACTTGCAAAAAGATTAGATTTACTGAGTTTACCTAATTTTTATGGGAATTCAAATAAAAATGTATTTTAATGACTAATTGCTAGCAGTAGTATAAGAAATAGAAACTGATGTGCTTTTGTGTTGCTTGCATGCATGTGCAAGAAACACATTGCATCAGCTTCCTTCAAAAGTGAGTTATGTAGGTGTGGCAATGTTGTGCCGAATAGCAGTAGTCCATTCTAGGGCTGTCCTCTGCATGGCAAATTGAGGAACATGCTGTTGATGACAGCAGTTAATGAGCATGCCACAATTTGTAAAGAAATTCGGCCACATCACTATGCAATAAGCTGTTTAGGTACATTGTGTGGTGTCCCCATGGGAACGGCTTTTCCATCGGCCTCTCACAGTACCCATGAAGCTGGCAGAAAGCCAACGCCCACCGTTCAGTGTGCCTTACTGGTGAAATATTTCAATAAATTTAAAAAAAGCCAATATGGATGCCCAGTCCCCCTGTCGGCATGATCCTCTCCCCAGTTAATTTGCAGAGGGGGTAGCCAAATCTCCATCAGCATGATGCACCTCCCCATTTTGTTGTGTGCCAAGGGGGGTGCCAAATCCCCCCTCGGCTGATGCGCACCCCCAGCACACTGTATGGCCAATGGGGGTGTCCAATCCCCCCATCAGCTCCACTACCCCCCAAAACAAACTTCCTGGCGTTACGCTGGGAGCCACCCCAGCATGGTATAAGTCTCTATGGCCCACGGGTTGCCCAATCCCCCATCAGCTCCACTGCCCCCAAACAAACTTCCTGGTGCTACACTAGGAGTCCACACCAGCTTGGCAAAAGTCTGTATGGTCCACAGGACTGCCCAATCCCCCATCAGCTCCACTGCCCCCCCAAACAATCTTCCTGGTGCTATGCTAGGAGTCCACACCAGCTTGACAAAAGTCTGTATGGTCCACAGGACTGCCCAATCCCCCATCAGCTCCACTGCCAACCAAACAAACTTCTTGGTGCCAAGCTGGGAGCCCACTTCAATGTGGCAAAAGTCCCCCATCATCTTTGCAAAAAAAAACCTAGAAGGAAAAAATGGTCCCTCGTTGATTCTCTTTACCCCTTCCCCAACCTGTGCCATCCGCTCTGCATACCCCATCTCCCCACACTCCCACCTCACCCCATACTTACCTCCAGAGCCCAGCACGATGATCTTCGGTGGACCGAGAATACGTCTGCACTCTTCAAAGCCAACCGTGAACTGAAGAAATGCCAGTAAGCTGTATAATGGCAAAAATGTTTTTTTTTTTCAACTTTGGTGAATATCTTGGCCATTTTTGTGAATGTTTTCATCAGATTTTCAACATGAGGTTCTTTGGACCCCACCTCATGAATTCGGTCACTGTAATTTTGTTACTCAGTCCCAAAAGGTTATTTTGCGGTCACTGTGTGGAACCACCTTTAGGGATCAATTAACAAAATTATAGTGTCACAGTTCATGAGGTAGGCACCAAAAACCCTATGTTGAAAATTTGGTGAAAAATGATTGTTTTCAAGCGTGTGTTGTGCAGTTCCTATGCACGCTTGTAACTTCGAGCATTTTTAATATTTTCAGTCCAGATTTTCAACATTGCCATTTTACCACACCTCCTTATGAACGGTATAGCTGTCATTTCTCCCATCTCACCTGAAATGTGTTCTTGCACATGTAGCAAACAGTGGCGCAGTCTGTGTGTGAAATCAATGTTCGGGTTAGATTAATAAAATCACAGTATCACTGTTCATGAGCAGAGGTCTTAAACTGGCTGTGTTGAAAATTATGTGACAAAATCCCATAAAATGACTGTGTTACGAGCGTGCATTGTGCAATTTCCGCTCACCCTCATAAGTTTATGAATTCGTAATATTTTCAGTCCACATTTTCAACACTGGTATTTTTCTACACCTCCTTATGAGCAGCTGTCATTTTTCACACCCTGGCCAAAATGTGCTTTCGCACTTCCAACGCAGAATAGCATGGTCGCTGTGGGAAATCAGTGTTAGGGACAGATTAAGAAAATCACAGTGACACTGTTCATGAGCGGAGGTCCCAAAATGCCTATGTTGAAAATCAGCTGTAAAAAATCCGGAAACTAATTACATTATGGAGGTGCATTACGCAGTTTATATGCACACTCTTGACTTCACCAGTTTTTTTATATTTTCACTCCAGATTTGCAACATTGCCATTTTTTACACCTCCTTATGAGCAGTACAGCTGTCATTTTTCACATCCTGCTTGAAATGTGTTTTCGCACCTGAGGCACCAAATGGCACAGCTGCTGTGCAAAATCACCTATCAGCTAACAAACTGATAGTGTCAATGTTTATATGATGGGTTCGAAAAAAGCCTATGTTGAAAACTTGGAGTAAAAATACCAAGAAACACCCAGGGTGTTAGGGTTTTTGACCATAACGCCCTACCCTGTATGGACTGACAGGCATCAAGGGTGTGATTTGGGATTGTCAACAGTAATGCTCATGCCATTTAACCCCAACCCCAACCCTGAAGCCAGTGACAGGCATGGAGGTGCAACTTGGACTCTTTGGCCCCAGAGTTCACCCCATTCTCCTATATTACACCCATTTCAGCATATTTCCTTATGGAATGAGGTGAGTAAAACCCAAACACCCAAGGCACACCTCAACACTTGTCAGTGCCTGCAGGGTAGGGTAAGGTCAAATGTCATGGCCGTTATGGGTGACCGCCCAAAGGCATACCCCAATGCCTGGCCATATTTGCAGGGTGGGGGTGGGGTTGGTGTCAGTTCAGTACTTCACTGCCATTCCTATACTGCATGGGCCTGATTCTCATAGGGGCCTGTGTCTGGCACAAGCTGCAGCAAACAACAGCTTGCGCTGATGCCCAGTTCACCAGGGACCCTGCGCCTGATTCAGGTACAGAAGGGGTCCCAGTGGTTAAGTCCCCATGCTTGCACTGACCAGAACCCTGTAGCAAACCCCTGGTGCACCACTCAGGTCCACCGCAGCCCACCAGAGACTAACACAGACCCCCCGTCCCACCAGGTAATGGGCATGTGGACCCAACATGGTGGGCTGGTATCCCCCCACCATGTTCAGTGCAACTGGTGCCTGGCCACGGAGATGAGTGGTGGGATGTGCTGGGCACCAGGGAGCAGTCAGGGCTGTGGACACCACCTGTTGGGGCATGAGTGGGCACTGTACCACCATAAGTTGGTGCTGCGGTAGCGCTGATGGGGTGGGTATTCGGGATCAGGGGAGCCGCTGCCAGAATGGGCAGTATCAGGATGGGGGTACTGGCGTGGTACATAGGTGGCATTGGGGAGCTGTGTGGGGTGCCATTCGACCACTAGGATGGGGGCCACACACATATGGGGCCACACTCGGGGGTATATGGTGGGTGGACCATCACTCATGGTGTGCCGCACACAGGCATGTCACCCAGCGGAGAATGTCTAAGTCCCCTTATGCCTGCCCTGGCTGGCCTAAAATTTCTCCTGCTAGGTGATGTCTGTGAATCGCAGGATGCAGCTTGCATCGGCCACAGTTCCCCTACTGCCATTCCACAGTGCATTGCAAGGTGCAGGGTAGGTGCAAGCCCTGTTTGGGGAAGGTGGCCTGTGGTTGACATAGGCCACCTTTGTGAATTGCACAGAGGGCAGTCATGGATGCAAGGTGCACCTTGCACCATATCTGTTCAGTGCAGGCACCTTGTGTCTGACACAGGGCTTTGAGAATCAGGCCCCATCTGTCTAAGTCCTGCACTGCCACTGCTAATGCCAGCAAGCAAGCATTTGGCATTGACAAATACTTGTGTAGTGAGCTCTGGCCCATAAAAGGCTCACAAGTGACCAGTGGGAAGCTCATTAATTAGGAACAGGCTGCATCTCTCCTGTCTGCAATGCAGTGTTAAGGGTTTAGCAAGCTCAGCCCTGGCTAATGTACACCAACTTTATCACATTTCTTATGAGTCTTTCTTAAATGTGTTTTATCTGTTTACAGGAGTGCACCTGATTTGAGGCCAAAATCAATAACAAATAGTTATAGTAGCAGAGCCACTCCCCCCTCCACAAACACACACATGCACACTCCCCGAAAAGCAGCTTAAAAGCCTGCAATTCATTCAGATCAATTCCATTTTCTTACTTAGTTGGAGTTCAATGACAACAAGTGTAAAATCATGTACCTAGGGCATAGGAACCCCGATGCTGAGTATAGCATGTGGGGAGGTACTGATACTCACTAGACATGAACAGGTCCTTGAGGTTATTATATTAGAGGACCTCAAGGTGGCAGTACAGTGTGACAAGCCTATGGGCAGGGAAAATTGGATTCTTTGGTGCATAAGGAGTGGCATCTCCAGTAGGAAGAGGAGGGGTGTTGTGCTGCCATTGTATCACTCCCTGGTATGCCCTCAGCTGGAGTACTGTGTCCAGTTCTAGAGTCCACACTTCAGAAGGGACATAAGGTGGAGGTTTTCCAGTGAAGGGCAACTAAAATGGTTCAGA
Source organism: Neoceratodus forsteri (assembly GCA_016271365.2). NCBI lineage: Eukaryota > Metazoa > Chordata > Ceratodontiformes > Ceratodontidae > Neoceratodus > Neoceratodus forsteri. The sequence continues at coordinate 935,604,977 of CM057449.1, read as the reverse complement.
ATTTTCACAGGAATCCCTACAAGGAAAGGCTGAATAATCTCAACATGTACACTCTGGAAGAGAGGAGGGTGAGAGGTGACATGATCAAGATCTACAAAGTACCTCACAGGTGTGAAGAGGGTACAGTTGGGGAGTTTCCTTAAAATGACAATGAGCACCCAAACCAAGGGACATACAGTGAAGCTGGGGGAGGCATTCAGGATAGATGTGAAGAAATATTTCTTTACTGAATGGGTGGTAGATGCCTTGAACAGACTGCCAGGAGAAGTGGTGGAAGCTAAAATAGTAGGGAGCATGAAGCATGCATGGGATAAACGTAGGGGTATATTAGAAAAAGGGGAAGGAGGATGTCAACAGAGATCAAAAGCACTATGGAGGTGGAGTAGGTTCAAGTTCATTGCAGGAAAAATCCATTTAGCAAGCTCATTCACAAGGAGGTCCCGATGGACACAGGCAGAATAAGACATACAGTAACATATACAGGCAGGAGTTACAAGTAGGTAGAGAAGACTTGGAAGACTGGGTGGGCTGAGCAGTCCTTTTGTGCTGACAAATTCTATGTTTCTATGGAATCATGTGTTCATTCAGGTGCAGTGTTTGTTTAAAGTTGGGCCTACCATACATCCAGATGTAGGGTGCAGTAAATTACCAAATTAGATACAGTCCACTGACAGTACAATAAACAAAACCCCAGTGCTTTGAGAAGCCTTTACTCTTCATGAGGATGCTTAAAGAGCTGGGGTTCTATTTGCAGTGTCCACATGGTATACTGATCTTAAAATCAATGCCACGTCTGAATACTTGATTCTTGCTCACTCCATTTCTTCCCCACTTTGAAAGCTGCTTGACCTGTTGGTTTTGGGCTAGCAGCGTCTCACCTGTATTGGAAGATGACCAATACGTGGCACTGAAAGATGTCAGACTTTACAGACTATAAAGGCAGCTGCTTATCCAGCATCTTGGCAAGAAGAAGGCTGCAGCTGTGGCCACTGATGACTGTTGGGGTGTGGGGATGGGGGGACCTAAGGGGACAGACATAAGGAGATGAAATCATAATAAAAATTGTGAGACCTTCACCAGCTTTCCAAAATGCTTACCAGTAAAAGAACACTCTATGAAGTTTTTCAAATGACAACACAATCTGGTGAGCCCTTTGTCTGCTGTCAGACACCAGGCATCAATCAACGTAAAATTGCCTGAAGAAGGCAGTGTTGGCACGTGGTTACTGAAAAACTGGGGATTACAGATTTATAAGAAAAACAGAATATCACACAGAAGCTGGCACATGTGCCCATAGCAGCTGTCTCCTACTTCTCAGTAGTTATATTTATACCCTTGAGGTACTTGAATGTTGCTATCATATCCACTCTTTCCCTCCTCTCTTCCAGTGAGTGCATATTGAGGTCCCTTAACTTTTCCCCATGAGTCTTGTGTTGCAAGCACTGTACCATCTTATTCACCCTTCTCTGGACCATCTCCAGCCTGTTAATATCCTTATGGAGGTGCACCCTCCAAAACTGCGCACAGTACTCCATGTGAGGCCAGACAATGGTTTTATATAATGGCATCTCTACCTCCCTCCTTATGCTGGTGATACCCTTGCCTATGCACCCCAGTATGTGATTGGCCCTCCCAGCTGCCCTAGCACTTTGACATTTTCAGGTCATCTGAAATAAAAAAAACAGGTCCCTTTCCTTCTTTGTGACTGTCAGCAACTCCCTTCCCCCATCCTATAGCTTTCCCCAGGGTTTCTGTGTCCCAGGTGCATCATTTTGCACTTTTATTGAATTAAACTTCAGTTGCCAGTCCTCGTATCATTTTTTTAAGCTTCCCCAGGTCTCTCCTCAATTTCTCCACCCCCTCTGGGGTATCCACTGTGTTACAGATCTTAGCATCATCTGCAAACAGGCAGAGCTTTCCCTTCAGCCCTTCTGCAATGTCATTAATGAAGACATTGAACAGGATTGGCCCCAGGACCGATTCCTGCGGCACCCCACTGGTCACCCCCTCTCCCCAGACTGCACCCCATTTACCACCACTCTCTGCCTCCTGTCTGTTATCCAGTTTCTAACCCAGTTTACCACCCTTTCCCCAATGCCTAGCCTACCCAGTTAGTTTATCAGCCTCCTATGTGGGACAGTGTTAAAGGCTTTGCTGAAATCAAGATAAGCATTGTCCACTGCCCCATACTGATTTACTTCCTTTGTCACCCAATCAAAGAGATCAACCAGATTTGTCTGACATGACTTCCCCACTGTGAATCCATGGTGCCTATGGTCATGGGCTCCGATGGCTTCTAGATGCCCCGCTATCTTTTCTTTAAGCAATGTCGCCATGATCTTCCCCACTACTGAGGTGAGGCTGACAGGCCTATAGTTCCCCGCCTCCTTCCTGCTGCTGGATTTGTGTAAAGCAGTGTCAGTGGTTCAGTAGGTAGCACACTCACCTCTGAGGCCGGGAGATCAGAGGGCTGTGGGTTCAATCCCCACATCTGGCACTTGGGTTAATATCCCAGTACTGACTCTGTAGTGCAACATGAGAGGGGTGCTGCACTTCTGAGGTGCCGTCTTTCAGATGAGATGGTAAACCGATGTCCCATCTGCCTGGATTGGTGGTAGTTCAGGTGGATGTTAAAGATCCCATAGCACTTATCGAAAACAGTAGGGGAATTTCCCTGGTGTCCTGGCCAAATTTCCCTCATTACCTAAAAAAAAAATACTACCAACAGCTTAATCTGGTTCAAGGTCAGTTGGCATTCATCTGTATCCCTCTCCCCAGGGTCGTGCCTGAAAATAGGCAGGATTTGTCTAGTGCACTTACCCGGTCTACAAAAACTAAATAAATGAATAAATAAAAAGGGACCATATGTGCCATTCTTCAGTTCTCTGGTACCATCCCTGTGTTGAATGACTCAGTGAACATGGCTACCAGAGGTACTGCTATCTCCCCTCACAGTTCTTCTAACCCATAAACCCATTAGCACCATATGGCATCAGAACCATCCATTGCTTAACCTGACACAAAATGGCAACATCAGATAGAATGAGTTAATATCCTTGGGTGTATGCCATCTGGTCCCATCGCTTTGTCCACCTTCAAGTTTAGTCAGCCCCTGCAGGATTCTTTTGCTTGTGAATTGACTTCTGTCCACCTCTTCACTGCTTTGGCAACTGCTGTACTGCTATGACCCTTGCCCCCCCTTCTGTGACTCGTGAACAGAAAGACACAGTGGATGTCTTGGGGGCACATTACACTTCTTAGGCATGGTACTATCACTTCCAAATACCTAAACAGCACATATAAGCAAGCAGCATTCGGCATAGACAAATGCTTGTTCTAGATGAGATTTGCACTAGCTTAGCTGCTGCACACATGGCAAGTATGCAGCATGTGAATCTGATGTGATATTTAAATGCTGTTCACACCAGCTTAACTGTTGCACTCTTGTCAAGCGTGCAGCAGGCGAACCTGGTGTAATTTTTAGAAGATCTTCACACCAGCTTACCTGCTGCACACATGTCAAGCTTGCAGAATGTGAACTTGATTTGCTTTTTAGACCTGGTTTGCTTAGGCTCACTTTGTGTATGCAAATCTTATGCAAACATTGTACAATTAAGCATGTGGTATGCATTCTGCATGTACACAGCATACTTATATTTCTGTAAGGGATTACACAAAGGAGGAAGATCCAGGTGTCACAGTCTCTTTGGGATAGCAGTGGAAAATCTGATTTGGCCTTATCGTTAAAGGACATGTAACAGCCTGGTTCCACATCCCTGCAGACTCTGGTATTAGCCCTATCCTTCCAGATCCCTTACAGACCCTTTTCTCAATTTGGTTGCTTATGGTGGCTCCTCTAAGGAATTAACAGTTGTCACAGAATATTAATGCTGTCTCCAATTCACACACAAATATATATAAATCTCACGGAGGCAGATTTATTTAGGAAAACAAAGGTTTTACTAAAATACTTAAATGAATACAGTTACAACTAAAAAAAGCATATACTAATTTGAGTTACAGTATGCAGAAACAAAATGAGAAAAATATTTACAGAAAAACAAATTAAAACTGTCAGCTGAAAGTCTACCTTATATTTGCAGTAAATTGAAGTCCAGAAGTAGTGGATGAAGGTTTTCAGTTTCATTTAGTCTTTGGCAGCCACACTGGGTTTCAGCAGTTTTGTTCCTGGTGTGTCAAGCAGAGTGTCCAGGATGAAATGTGTGTTGGCAGCCACTGAGTCTTAGCAGTTTGGCTTCTTGTGTCTTAGGTGGAGTCCAAATGAAGAATGTAACATAGAAAGTGATGGCAGAAGGAGACCATACTGTCCATCTAGTCTGCTCATAGGTCTACCCCTCTCTCTTAGCTGCTAGTCACTGTGTTGGTGCCTTTGTAGCTGTCCCAAGCATTCTTGAAATCTGCCACTCTTTTTGCTACCACCACTACCTGAGGAAGGCTGTTCCATTCATCCACCACCCTCTTGGTAAAGAAAAACTTGTGTGTGTTACCTCTGAATTTGTTCCCCTCCATCTTAATGTTGTGCCCCCTAGTTCTTGTGTGCTTTCTGACTTGGAACAGTTACTAAACCTGCACATTGTTTATTCTATTTAGGAACTTGTAGGTCTCAATCATGTTTCCCCTCTCTCTCTGCTGCTCCAGGGAGTACATGTTCAGGTTTTGCAGACACCCTTCATAGTTTTTGTTCTGTAGGCCATGTATCATTTTTGTAGCTCTCCTTTTCACTGTCACTAAGTCTGTTGATATCCTTTTTTAGGTGTGGTCTCCAGAACTGTATGCTGTACTGCAAGTGTGGCCTCACCAGAGATCTATAGAGTGGCAGGATGACCTCCTTTTTCTGCTGGTGATCCTCCTGTCTATATAGCCAATATGCCGTTCACTCATAGTGCCACTTTCTTCTAATGTTTCAACATCTTCAGGTCATCTGTTATAATTATTCCCAGATCCCTTTCCTGTTTGGAATATTCCAGTTGTACTCCTCCTAGGTAATAGTCCTCTCCTGTGTTGGCCCTTCCTAGGTGCATGACCTTAAATGTTTTTGCATTAAACTTTAGTTGCCATGTTTCTGACCATTTTTCCAGAGCCTTAAGGTTGGTCTTCATCTTTTCCACTCACCTTGAGTGTCTACCTATTGCTTATTTTCTGTCATCTGCGAATAAGCTCACATTCCCCTCTAGTCCCTCAGTTATGTCACTAATAAAAATATTGAATAGGATAGGACTGAGTACTGATCCTTGTGGCACTCCACTATCTATTCCTCTTTCTTCTGAAAGTGAGCAATTTACAAGTACCCTCTGTGTCATTCCAGTGAGCCAGTTCCTTACCCATCTTACTACTTGCTGTCCTACTCCCATTCTGTCCAGTTTGTTGAGTAGCCTTCTGTGTGGGACCAGGTCAAAAGCTGTGCTGAAATCCAAGTATACTATGTCTACTGCTCCTCCCTGGTCTATTATTTTAATCAACCAGTTAAAGAAGTCTATCAGACTGGTATGACATGACTGTCCTGTTGTAAAGCCATGCTGTTTGTGTCTAATTTGTTTTTTTCTTCTATAAAGGATATAATCCTCTCCTTGAGCAGGGTTTCCATTATTTTTCCCACAATTGAGGTTAGGCTTAATGGTCCGTTGTTGCTTGCACTTTCCCAACTTCCGCTTTTGTGCAGAGGAATAACTGTTGCCTTCTTCCAGTCTTGGGGGATCTCCTCTAGCTTGAATGGTAGATTAAAAAGATCAGACGGGGTGCTGCCAGCTCATCCCTTAGTTCTCTTAGTTATCCAGGGTGAATTTCATCTGGTCCCATGGCCTTGCTTGTATTGAGTTTCTCTAGTTCCTTTATGTCCTTTTCTTTTGTAAAGGGACCCAAGTGTATTTCGACTTCTTCCCTGTTGTGTGTTTTATTGCTGGGTCTGCATCCTTCCTCCTCCTTAGAGAAAACAGAGCAGAAGTAACTGTTGAGGATTTCAGCCTTGTCCTTGTTATTTTCTGTGATCTCTCCTTCCACCCTTGTGAGTCTAGCAATACCTCCTGATGTCTTACTCTTCTCACTGACATATCTATATAATGTCTTGTCACCCTTTTTGACCTCTTTGGCTATCCTCTCCTCAGTATCTGCCTTTCCTGTCCTGATCAGTTTGTTTGCTTCCTTCTGAGTCTCCTTGTATTCTTCTTTGTCCTTTTCGGATCCAGTTTATTTGTATTCCCTGAAGGCCATTCTTTTCCTCCTAATTCTAGTGGCTGCTTTTTTTAAAGAGTGGTTTTCTTTTCTTTTTAGCTTTGCTCACCCTTCTAATACAATGGTTTGCAGTATTTGGTATAGCCCTTTTGAGCTGTATCAGTGGTAATCAACATTTTTCCCCCATGTAATGTTAGCCAGACTCAGCTTAAGATGTTGCTTCATTTTTGTGAAGTTTGCTTGTCTAAAGTCCATGACTTTTGTTTTGGAGTGCTTTATGTCTGTTTTTGTCTTGACCTGGGACCACACCATACATTGGTCACTAGTTCCCATGTGGCTGCCAACCTCTACACTTGTGATACTATCCCTGTTTGTTAGCAGCAGGTCAAGGACCACTTCCCCTCTTGTTTTGTCCTTTACAAGCAGTTTCAGGCCCAATACATGCAGGGCCTCTAGAAAGTCCTTGCTTCTGGTTGAACTCACTATATATGTATTCCAGTTTATGTCAGGTAAATTGAAGTCACCCAGTACAATCACCTCCCCTTTGTCACTCATTTTCTGTATGTTTTCCAATATTTTCTTGTCCCCCTCCACACTTGCTTCTGGGAGCCAGTAGAATACTCCTACCCAAGTTGCTGCTCCATTTTTTGCCTCTAGACAGACCCAAAGTGACTCTGTTTTGGTACTGTCATTTTGAGTCATAGTAGCTTTTATTCCCTCTCTTACATACATAGCTAGCCCCCCCTTTCTACCAGATATTTGTGTCCAAATGCTCAGAGTTGGGGCCATTTATACTCCTGTTTGTGGATGGAGGCCGGACCTTTCATTTTAGGCCACTGGGTGTCACTTTTGCGCTTCTCCAACACAATGTTCTGCCACCTGTTGATGTTATCCAGCCTACATTTATGACACCTGACATTACAATATCACATAGGTCTGTCAGAAGGAAATTTCCTGTTTTTTTTCTTTCATCTCATCAAAAGCAATACCTTGGATCACAGTATCCTTCTTTTTGAAGTGAAAAAGGGACCATCTCCTGAACATTTTATTCACCTCTGTTTCCCTTTATCAGTTACCTGTTGGAAATCCCTTTGATCAGTTATCTCCAAAGCCTTTGACAATAACTTGCTGGATTTCTGGCAAGCAAGTTAGCATTCCAGATCAAAGGAAGTTCAAAACCTTTTTTTTAATCCAGTCTTTTTCTCTTCCTGAATTAACACTTGCCTTTATGTGGCATGTAAATATACACAGAATTACATTAAAAAAATATATATCTATAAATATAAAACAAAGTTGTGTCTACCAGTAAGGACTAACAGTGGGGTAGCTCACAACACCCGTCCCTCCTAGACTAGATTTGTTGGAATCCATCCCTATGCATGCTATGATTTTCACAAATTCTGTTCACTTCTCTAACTGGTGAGATAGTCCATCTGTATTGGCATTGGCTGATCCATCCCTGCGGGTAATGGTCATATCATAGCCATCTAAGGCAATAGTCCATCTTAAGAGATGACCATTTGTTTTACCCATCTGCTTTAGCCTCACAAGGAGGTTATAATTGGTCTGTACCTCAAAGTGTCTCCTGTAGAGGTACAGCTCTAACATCTTCAGGGCCCATACCAGCTCAAGACATTCCTTTTCAATGTGGAATAGGACTGCTCTTGGGGAAACAACTTTTTGCTAAGATACACTACTGGGTGATCTTTCCCTTGGTTAGAGGTCTGACTGAGGATTGCTCCAATCCCCACATCTGAGGCATCTGTCTGGACTACAAATTGCTTTCTGTAATCTGGACTGGCCAACACAGTGGCACTGCACAGTGCCTCCTTTAGCCAGGCAAAGGCTCATTCACAGGCTGGCTCCCATGTTACCTGTTTGGACATTATTTTCTTTAGCAGGCCACAGAGGGGACCTGCCAGGGTACTGTAATTTGGTACAAATTTTCAATAGTATGCGGTGGTCTCTAGAAAACTCCAAACCAGCTTCTGGGTTTCAGGCCTGGGTCACACCTTTATTACCTCAGTCTTATCTTGATTTGGACAGAGCTGCCCCCATCCTACTACATGTACCAGGTGTGCCACCTCTGCCATGGCCACCTGGCACTTTTCAGCCTTCACATTGAGTCCTGCCCTCTGTATCCTGCCCAACACTTCCTTTAGGTGGGACAGATGTTCCTTCCAACTGGCACTGAAGATGGCAATATCATCCAGATATGCCACTGCATACACTCCAGTACTATGTAACACCTGGTTGACCAAACCTTGGAAGGTGTCTGGGGCATTTTTCATTCCAAAAGACATTATCTTGTACTCAAATAAGCCTGTTGGAGTGATTAAGCCCAATCTTCCTGTAGCTCAGGCAGTTAACTCCACCTGTCAATACCCTTTTGTCAAGTCAATTGTGGTATGGTATGTTATGTCACCCCTCCCATCTTGTCCAGAAGTTCATCCATCCATGGCATTGGGTGGGTATCAGACTTCATGACTGCACTGAGTCCATGATAGTTCACACAAAAGTGAGTAGAGTCATCCAGCTTGGGAACGAGGACTACTGTTGAGGCCCAGGGGCTGTGGGACTTCTGGATTACCCTTAAATCCAGCATTTCCTCCACTTCTATCCTAATGTCCTTTAGGATGGCCTCAGACATCCAGTAGGCTGTCTGCCATATGGGCACTTGCATTCCCATGTCTACATTGTGTGTCTCTAAGGGGGTTAGTCCAGGCATGGCCATAAACAAAAGGATAAAGTCTGCTAAAACCTCCTTCACTTCCTGGGTCTGTTCCAGGGTCAGCTGGGGTGACCGTTTGATTGCCTCCACAGAGGACTATCATTTGCTTTCCTCCAGCAAGTCCAGTAGGGGGTCTTCTTCATCAGTCTCCTCCCCAGGACTACACACTGCAAATACCATGTCTGCTCTATTTGCATATGGCTTCATCATGTTGACATGATACATTTTATGGGTATGTCTCCTGTCAGGCAGTTCTACAATATAGTTCACATCATTTACCTGTCAGACTACCTTGTATGGTCCTGCCCACTTGGCATGCAGCTTGTCCTTCCAGACCGGAATTAGGACCATGACTTCCTGACCTGCACTGTACAAGTGAGCTCTGGATCTGCAGTCGTACCAGACCTTTTGCTTCTTCTGGGCAGCTGACAGATTGCTCTGGGCTGCCCACATAAGCTCCTTCAGCTTTTCACTAAACCTTTGGACTTACTCCACTATGGGAGTTTCCTGTGTGGTGTGCTTGACTTCCTAATCTTCCTGGATCAAGTTTAGGGGCCCACACACCCTACATCCATATAAGAGTTTGAAGGGGGAAAACCCTGTCAACTCTTGGGGCACCTCCCTGTGTGCAAACAACAGGTGGAGAGGTATTTCTCCCAATCCCTCCGCTGCTGTTCAGCAAATGCTTTGAGAATAGATTTTAGGATGCCATTAAACTTTTCAACAAGCCCATTAGCTTGCAGGTGATAAGGTGTCATGCATCTCTGCACCACCCTACATTTCTCCTACAAAAACATCATCAGGTCTGACATGAAAGTACCCCCTTGATCAGTGATAACCTCCTGCAGAAACCCAACATGGGAGAAAATTCCTAGCAAGGCATCTGCCACTTTGTCTGTCCTAAGTGAGGACTGAGTATCAGGTGGCATAATCTACCACCATCAGGATAAACCTCTTTCCGGAGGAACTTGGGGGTACTTACAGGTGCCACAATATCCATTCCTACCCTCTGGAATGGATCCTCCACAATGGGTGAGGGAATTAGGGTGGCTTTGGTTTTACTACTGGTCTTCCCTATTTGTTGGCACCAGTGCCATGACCTGCAATATTTCTTCACCTACTGGGTGAAGTTCGGTCAATAGAACTTCTGGGCCAATTGCTGTATGATGCATGCATCTCCCAGATGTCCAGATATGGGGATATCATAAGTGATTTTGAGCAACCGCTCATGCTACCCCTGAGGAATGATAAGCTGTCTGCTCATCACCCCTACCTCTGTCCATACGTCCAGCATATGCAATAGTCCTTTGTTCCAAAATACTGTATGTCTCATGTCACCTCCCTGTGTCCCATTAGATTCTGCACAAGCCCTCATCCTCTCCAAACTAGGATCAGTCCTCCAAGCAGTTGCAAATTCTGTACATTTTCTCAAGGCATAAGACACGTTCCCTTCAATTCCTAAACTGAGGTCCATAGCTTTAGTGTCATGGCATTCAGGGTCACTGCCATCCCTAACCTTCTGACCACTGGTTACCCCTCCCTCCTCAGAGTAACCTTTTGTAGCTGTTTTGTGAACTGCTATGTGGGGAAGTCCTACATCTCTTTCACTACTCTCCATTTCAGGAGACATAAGCTGGGGAGCCAGCCTCCCATTGTTTTCCACAGGGGCTTCTATGGGGTCCAGGAAACTACAATTGTCCTTTGTCATCTGACTGCAGGTAACCACACACACCACCGCCATCTGGAGATTGTTTCCTATAATCACATTCAGGGTAAGGTTGTCTGCCACAGCCACTTTTTGCACCCTCTCTCCTGTCTCACCCCAGTCCAGGAGAATACTAGCTATTGGCAAAGTTTTTTCTTCCCCAGTGAATCCCCTCACTGTTACAAACTGATTAGGTATAATCTGTTCAGGCCCAACCAAATCCCCTTTTACTGAAGTAAAAGATGCCCCTGTTTCCCTTAACCTATGGGTGTGCACCTCATTTAGAGTAACCGGGTGTATGTGCTCCCTCATGTTCATAGGCATGCTTTCAGGGATACACTGAGCACCACTTATCCACTCTGTGCCTTTTTAGGACATTGTCTAGCAAGATGCCCTGGCTGTTTGAAAAACCAACAATCCTCATTTCTTTTATCCAATAAATCCCTTTTTTTGCAGCCTGGGGCTTCTCCCTTTCTGTGGAGGCAGTGAGGCTTTTAGCTGCACTGAAGGCACACTTTTCCCCTTCTACACTGCCACACCCACCCCACTCCATTTCAGTGTAGGCCTGCTCCTAGCATAGCGGCCTGAGAGCTCTGCAGCCTGCTGCACTGTTTTGGGGTCTCAGTCCTCTAGTCAGGTTTGTAGCTGTGCTAGGCAAGCACAAAAGAATTTCTCCAAAAGTACAAACTACTTAATTTTCTCTATAGAGTTTGCTTCCACTCCCTCCAACCAACGTTTCAAAAACTGGCATTGCTTTGTGGTGAGTTCCTCATAGCTCATGCCAGGGCTCCTCTAGAGCTTATGGAACTTAACCCTGTATGCTTCAGGTGTTAATTCATACTTTTTAAGCAATGCAACTTTAAGTTTCTCATAATTACTATTATCCTGATTGTCCATTTAACCTAGCACCTTATGCCCTTTCTCAGTAAGCAGTGGGGATAGCTGGAAGCTCCAGGACTCCCTGGGTATTTTAGTCTGGATACAGATCTTTTCAAATGAATTCAAAAATGCATCTGTATCCTCCCCCTCTTTAAATTCAGCTATTAATTTAGAATTTAACTTGTACCCCAGTCCTGGAGTTCCAGGTTCACCTCTGCCACTTATCTCCTCTAGCACTGGTAGTTGGAATCTTAGCTTTGGCAGTTCAAAGTCCCTCTGGCACTCTCTTCCCTCTCTCTCAGCCTCTCTCTGAAGCTGTTTTTCCTTTTCCTCAGCCTCTCTCTGATGCTGTTTTTCTTTTTCCTGCATCTCCAACTTCGAGGCAGTATAGCGCAGTGGTCTAAGGCTCTGAGCTGCAAATCTGGTGATATCCAGCAGACCAGAACTGGGTTTGAATCCCACAGCTTCCACTTGCATACTGTGTGACCCTGAGCAAGTCACTTAACCTCCTTGTGCTCCCAGGTCGCTCCTGTAAAAAAGCTTTCAGCTTAGTGTGTCATACCTGGTTAAACAACTAAATAAAAAAAAAAACTTTCTCTGCTTGAATTCCCTCTGCTGCTGGGCTTCAAACCTTTTCTGCTAAAATTCAAGCTCCAATCTCCTCAACTCTAGCTACAGCCTGATCCCTTCCAGTTCCAGCTTTGTGGTGACTATCCCCTGGTGCTGTGGCTCTGGGCTTCCTCTGGTCTCACTGTCCTTTTCCCTGGGACTGGACTCTGCAATGCCCCTCAGTGCCTCCAGTCCTAAGGTCTGGTCCCTTTCAGCCACCAACTGTGACTCGAGGTCCTGGGCAGTCACTAGCTCATTGGCTGCCACAAGATTCTCAATGAGATCTTTTACCGTGCCCGTAAGCCATGCATGTATCCACTGCTTTTCTTTTACCATGCATGTAACCATGCCTGTATCCACTATTTTTCTTTACTGTAACCACCTCATGATGTAACTCACAATGGCTCAAATGTTCCTTATGTCCTTGTTCATTCTTATAACTTGTATTGTTATCCTGGGTTGCCCCAGAAAAAAGGGACCTTCGGGGCTCAGTAGGCCTACCCGGTCACCAAAATTTAATAAATAAAGAAATAAATAAATGCTTTTTGTTTCACCCCTCACACTGGACCCCTCTTTTTTTAAATTACTGCTTTAGGTGTTCTGAAGTATATTCACTGTAGATGGAAGCCATCTTGTTTCCTAGTTACTGCTACACTAGCTTTTCACCCAAGAAAAAACCAAAACAGGGTAGGGAATATTATACTGTAGCCAAATTATATATTTTTTTTCTTAAGTCTCTGTCTTGATTGTGTGTGGACTATTTACAGTTTATCAGTCTGATACACTGGGCTCAAATCCAACTGTTATGCCTGTGCCACAAATATCTCTCCAATCACAACAGTATGTAACCAAATATCTTGGATTGCAATATTGTGCACCAGATCTGCCACAAACCCACTCCTGGGGGATCAGGTTCACTGAGCTCACAGTGCCCACCTCTAAGTACAATCAGTGATGGAGGGAGAACAGGGTTACCCTCCACATGTCTTTTTAGATTGCTCACAGAAGTCATGACTGCACCTCAACCTTGAGGACGAAGGGCATCCCTCTAACTCTTTATAAGGGCACAATACCAGTTTTGGATCTTGTAGTCAAACATGAACCCTTCCTTGGCTATTACACAAAGGAGGAAAACCCAGGTGTCATACTCTCTTCAGGGATAGTAGTGGAAAACCTGATTTGGCCTTCTTCCTACAGGACATGCAACAACCTGGTTCAAAATCCCTGCAGATTCTGGTATTCTCCATATCCTTCCAGATCCCTTACATACTATTATCTTAATCTGGTTGCTTATGAAGGCCCCTCTAAGCAATTAACATTTGTCACAGAATATTAATACTGTTCCCAATTCATACTCAAAAATATATATATATATATATATATATATATATATATGTATATATATATATATATATATATATATATATATATATATATATAGTATATATATATATATATATATATATATATATATATAAATCTCACAAGGTAGATTTCTTTAGGAAAACAAATGTTTTACTAAAATGCTTCAATAAATACAGTTCCAACTAAAAAGTGAATATATTAATTTGAGTTACAGTATGCAGAAACAAAATGGGAAAATATATATAGAGAAACACACTAAAATTGTTAGCTGAAAGGCTACTTTGTATTTGCAGTAAATTGAAGTCCAGAAATAGTGGATGAAGGTTTTCAGTTTCCTTTAGTCCTTGGCAGTTACAGTGGGTTTCAGCAGTTTTGTTCCTGGTGTGTCAAGCAGAGTGTCCAGGATGAAAATGTGTGTTGGCAGCCACTGAGTCTCAGCAGTTTGGCTTCTTGTGTGTTAGGTGCAATCCAGATGAAAAGTGTGTCAAATGCCTTGATCTGGACATATTTATACCCCTGTTTGTGGATAGAGGCTGTCCCTTCCATTTTAGGTCACCGTGTTTTACTGTTGTGCTTCCCCAACACAATGTTCTGCCACCTGGTGATGTTGCCCAGCCTACATTTATGACACCTGACATTACAATCTGACACAGGCCTTTTAGAAGGAAGTTTCCTGTTTTTTCCTTTCATCTCATCAAAGACAATACCTTGGATCTCAGCATCCCGCTTTTTGAAGTTAAAACTGGGATATCTCCTGAACATTTTATTCACCTGTTTCCCTTTATTAGTTTACTAATGGAAATACCCCTTTGATCTGTTATCACCAAAGCCTTTAGAAAAGAATAGCATTTGTAAACCATTAATGATTACGGGACAGACATGTTTTAAAAAATACAATTCCTGTAAGGATTTTAAAATCATTAAATCAGTGATGCCACTCTACAAATCACTGGTGAAACCCCATCTGGAGTACTGTGTCCAGTTCTGAAGGCTGCATCTCCCTAAGAACATAGACATTGTAGAGGCAGTTCAGAGAAGGGCAACAAAAATGGCGCAGGGCCTGCACTAAAATCCAAAATGTTGAGAGACTAGAGGACCTCAATATATAAACCCTGGAGGAGAGGAGAGAGAGAGAGAGAGAGAGAGAGAGATGGGGATATGATAGAGACCTTCAAATATCTCAAGGGCATAAATAAGGTACAGGAAGGAAGCATCTTTCAGAAAAAGAGATGTTCTATAGCAAGGACTCATGACATGAGGCTGGAAGGGTGGTAGACTAAGGAGTAATGTGAGGAAATATTTCTTCACAAAATGATGGTGGATGCATGGAAGTGTCTCCCAGCAGAGGTGGTGAGGGCTAACTCAGTAGGGGAATTCAAAAATGCATGGGATATGCATAGGTGAACCCTAGGAATAAGAAAGAGAATAAAACAAGAAATCTAGTATGGTTTGTGGTTTTTATAGCAGGTAGGGAAAACAGGAAGACTGGGTGGGCCTAGTGGACCTTATCTGCCATCAATTTCTATGTTTCTATATTACTCTCATCAAAGTTTGCCATGTGATTTTAATCCATTCCATCATATCCTTTCAATGGGCTCAGGTGTTGCTGGCTTTAGCGGTATCTCATTCCTCAGTTGCCAGCTATCTCTTGTAATAATCCATGTAAGCCCTGTGGGGAGAGACTCAGGGAGCTTGACTTGTACTCAAGGGGATAAGTAGGGTAATCTGGGAAGGGGTGCTTCAGCTGAGGGAAGTGGGGATCACCAGTGAACACTCAATGAGGATGGTTGGGGGAGACTAAGGGGAGAGACAAGGAGACATTACTTCACTGAGATGGTGGTGGATCCCTTGAATTCACTGCCTATGGAACTGGTGGTGGTTGAAACTGTGGAGGTGTTCAAGAGAGGGTGGGATATGTATAGGGGGAGGCTGCATCTCATTACCCCCCTGGGGGATGGGAGTGGGGGACTCTGCAGGGTGGGAAGGGGGGGCTGTATCAGTGCTCCGTACGGGCATTGATCACCGAGCAGACTTGATTTATTTATTTATTTATTTAGCTTTTGTTGACCGGGTAAGTGCACTAGACAAATCCTGCCTATTTTCAGGCATGACCCGGGGGAGGGGGGATACAGATGAATGCCAACTGACCTTGAACCAGATTAAGCTGTTGGTGGCATTTTTAGTGAATGAGGGAAATTTGGCCAGGACACAGGGGAAATTCCCCTACTCTTTTCGATAAGCGCCATGGGATCTTTAACATCCACCTGAACTACCACCAATCCAGGCAGATGGGACCTCGGTTTAACGTCTCATCCGAAAGACGAAAGATCTGATAGACCATAGGGCCTAATCTGTTGGTTTCTTATTATGTTAGTATGTAAGAAGCCTTAAAGGAGGCATTCCAATTCCAACTTAACATCCATGGGCAGCAGCACTTTTGTGCACCCATCCTGTATGACAGCACTGGTTGTTTTTTCCTTTTTTGTAGCCTGCTTGGCCACTGACATGTTGCCTCTAAAAGCATTTCATACCAACAGATGTTGTCTAAATGCTATTGTGCCCCAAACCTTGCTGAGCCACTGTAGGGTGAGCTCATCTCCTATCCAACTATTTGAGGGCATTGCTACAATCCCACCAGTTACATTTAACATTTCTTTAGGCACTTGTTTGCCTTTCAGCACTACAAAGTTGGTGGTGGGGCTTCTGGCTGTCAGCCATGGAACCAAGACATACATTGGTTCTTTGTTTCTCAAGTCCAGTTTAGAGAAATTATACTAATTTTGTGTCAAGCAATACCATTTATTTTGTTGCCTGGTGTGTCGTCCCAAATGGCAGTTACATCCACATTCCTGATCATTCGTAGCTTCACATGATAGTAACTGAAGTGTCAGGAGCAGAAACACACAAAATCAGTGCTCTTGGGGAAAAATCGTTTGCTAATATCTGATCTGTAGTTGATTACTGCTGCCTTGTAAATCCCAGCACCAGAAAAACATTATCAACCATCACATGTTTAGCCGTGAACATGGGGTCTTGAATGAGAGCCACTGATTTAAGTGCAACAGCCTTCCTTGTGACCCAATAATGCAACTCATGCTGGAGGGTAATCCAGCTGGCCAGTTCAGTCTCAGATTCAGATACAGTAGCTTTGATTCACCATCAGTCCATCTGCATTTTTTTTATTTCATCCCATACAGCCCACCAGAGGCATCATTTCTTAAAGTTTTGGCAGCTTTTTCCACTACTTATGCTTCTCAAGGATGTGTAGCACAATAACTACTGGCTGGTTACCTTTTTTCTTAGCCCTCCTTGTGGCAGCCAGCTTGAACTCCTGATCCAAGGATTTCTATTTCAACAAGTCTGGTACTGCGCTTTATTTTTTTTATTTCACCTTCTGTCAGAACTCCTCCTTCCTGCATCTTGTTAGCTCACAATAGGTGCTCAGATGCTCAGCTGTAAACAGTCCAAAAAAGTGACAGCAGCCAATTATTACCACAACTGATTGTAAGTTATATTACAAACCACCCTTGAACTGTAGCCAGCTTAATTTAAAAGCATCAGCTGAAAACAGCTGATTGGAATACAAGTCACAGCTTTTATTTGAAAAGATCGGCGAGTCAAACTGTAATGAAAAAGAAATAAAGTAACCTAGCCTGGAATTTTTTCTTTCATTATTTTTCACTATTTTTCTTTTTCTCATTGCTATTTGTGTTTCAGTTGCTAAATAGTGGCTAATACTGCATGAGTATCTAATTACCTGCTCTGGTTAGTCTAATGAGAATCAATGGAGCATTGTTTACCTCAAACACCGAGTAGGAAAACAGCACTTAAAATAAATTTCAGACATGTGGAGTCGGGCTTTAAAGCCTGTTACCTCACTGCAGCGTAAGTCCTGTGAGCCACAAAATAACTTTTTTTTATTAGCCTTGTAGTCAATTTCAGCAAAGTCTTCGATACTGTGCCACACAGAAGGCTGATCAACAAGATGGGTAGTCCAGGCATGGGACAAAAGTTGATACACTGGGTTAGTAACTGGCTGAAGGACAGGAGGCAGAGGTGGTGGTAAATGGGATCCAATCTGCAGAGAGGGGGTGACCAGTGGGGTACCTCAGGGATCAGTCCTGGGGCCAGTCCTGTTCAATGTCTTCATTAGTGACACTGGAGAAGGACTGGAAGGAAAGTTTTGCCTATTTGCAGATGACACCAAGATCTGCAACAGGGTGGATACTCCAGAAGGGGTGGTGCAAATGGCTAACCCGTGAAGTGGGTGCATGAGGAAGGGCACTGTCCATTACAGCGACACCTTCCTTGTGCAATCCACTCATGGTAACTGACGGGTAGGGCGACCAGATGAGGGGGTGGGCGAACTAGGTGACAGGATGTCACAATACTTATGTGTGTGGTAGGGTGGGAGCGAGCATGATGAGCATGGGCTGGGGGTGGAGAGGCTGTAGGGGGTGGTGCTGTGGTCATTGGTCGAGCTGTGGCATGATGTCAGGGATTGGGCAATGGCTGGAGTGGTTGAGGCACTGGGTTCGGGTCTGGGCACTGGTGCGATTTTTGTTGCACCGTCCGAACCTTTTATTTTACTACTTACCCCCGGACATACATTCCCCGCCAGTTGAGAATCTCATAGGGGGTGGGGTGGGGCCCCCTCGAGGGGAGGGTGGAGGGGCCACAGCCCCAGAGAAAGTAGTAAAAATATGTCCTGGCGCCATTGTGCTGGTGCACTAGGGTTGTCATAGTGCTGAAAATGTGTTCGGCACTCTGACTGAGCGATAACGGCAATCGCCTTTAGGCATTCGCCATTATCACATAGACCTGAGAAAATGAGAATGAGGAGGGACCAGGGGAAGCTTGAAAAATGGTCAGAAGTGTGGCAACTGAGATTCAATTCAAAGAAGTGAAAAATAATGCACCTGGACGGAGGGAACCCTGGAGAGAGCCGCAGGATGGCGGTGGGTGTTGACAATCACTAAAGAGGAAATGGACCTAGAGGTTATCATTTCTTATGACCTAAAGGTGTCAAAGCAGAGTGCAAAGGCTGCAGGGAGGGCCAGTGGCATGCTGGGTTGCATAGAAAGAGGGATCACTAGCAGGAGATAGGAGGTGGTGATGCCATTGTATAAAACACTGGAGAGGCCTCACCTGGAGTACTGTGTGCAATTCTGGAGGCTGCACCTGTGCAAGGATATTAACAGGGTGAAAGCAGTCCATAGAAGGACAACCAAGATGGTACATGGCTTGCACCACAAGAGATATGAGAAGAAACTAAATGACCTCAATATGTACTCACTGCAAGAAAGGAGACAGTGGGGGGACATGATAGAAACTTTCAAGTACCTCAAAGGCATAAACAAAGTACAGGGGGGAGACCTTTTCCAGTGTAGAAGGAGTACTTGAACTAGAGACCATGAAATAAAATTGGAGGGGGGGGACAGATTAAGAGATAATGTGAGAATGTTTTTCTTCACAGAGAGGGTGGTGGACATTTGGAATAGTCTGCCACAAGAGGTGGTGGAAGCAAGTACAGTGGAGGGCTTTAAACATGCTTGGGACAGGCACAAGGGAACCTTGAAGTGGGAGGGGAATGATGAATAAGCCACTGACCACATAGGGTCAGAGGCTGCATGCAAGTTTATAGGTCTTATGGGAAGACTAGATGGGCCTAGCAGTTCTTATCTGCTGACAAATTCTATGTTTCTATTGTTAGGAAAGGAAGGGATTGTAAATCATGCTGAGCCTGATGGCTGGCAGATCCATTCTACTTCCTGGTCCACCAGCCATGCCCCTGCACACAGACATTTTGTAACATCTTACCAGGGACAGTGGGGAAGGGGCACTCCCCATTGAAGTCTGTGGGGCTCATTTTCAAAACTTTTTTTTTAAGTGACAAATCCATTTCTGGCATATATCAAAGTCACCACTCAACTAAAAGAGAGTTTTTATGTTGCTTGCACGCATGTGCAAGAAACATAGTGCCATCATCAGAGATTTCGGAGGTGTGTCACCTCCTCCTCCAATTCAGTCAGTGAGCTGGCAGGCGCGGCCCCTGTAAGCCAATGCATTTTGGAGCTGTCTATGACATGCTCCAAAATGCAGTGGCATACAGTTTAAAGGGGGAGCTATGCTTCAGTGAGCAGAGATAAGAAGCGTAGCTCCCCCCCACACGCAGGCATGCGTGCCCCACACATACTGTGTAGCCGACAGGGTGCCCAATCCCCGTCGGCTGAGCTGTGTCCTCCTCCGCCCCCAGTTGTAGGTGCCACGCTGGGAGCCCACCCCAGCATGGCAATCAGTCCATAGGCCGATGGGGTGCCGAATCCCCATCAGCTGAACGCCCCCATCCTTGTGCCATGCTGGGGAGCCCATCCCAGCATGGCAAACGGTCCTACGACGCCTTTTTAATTCTTTAACTTGAAAACGAAACGGAACTCATGGAGCGCCTCCCACCCCCCACAACCCGCACTCCACCCACTGTGCACCCAGCCTCCCACGCCCTCTCACCCCATACTTACCTCTGACTCGGCGCGACGATCTTCGTGGACTGGGAACACGCTCTGCACTTTTCAAAGTCGACCGTGAACTGAGGAAATGCCGTAAGCTGTATAATGGCCTAGATAGGGGGTTTCAACTTGTTGCATATCTCAGGCATTTTGGAATTTTTGCACCAAATTTTCAACATGGGGTTTTAGGACCCTTCTCATGAATGATGTCACTGTCATGACGATATTCTGGCCTGAAGGGTGATTTCACGCAGTGATTGCGTAAATCACCCTTCGGGCCTGAATACCACCATGACAGTGACATCATTCATGAGAAGGGGTCCCAAAAACTGCATGTTGAATATTTGGTGCAAAAATTCCAAAAAATGACTGTTTTACGAGCATGTGTTACGCAGTTCCTAAGCAGGCTCGTAAGTTAGCAAATTTTCAATATTTTCACTCCAGATTTTCAACATTGCCATTTTACCGAACCTCCTTATGAGCAGTATAGCTGTCATTTTTCACATCCTGCCCAAAATGTGTTTCCGCCCATGTAGTGCACAATGGTGCAGTCGGTGTGCAAACTCAATGTATGGGACACATTAACAAAATCACAGTGACACTGTTCATGAGCAGAGGTCTTAAAATGGCTATGTTGAAAATTCGGTGAAAAAATTCCTAAAAATGACTGTTTTACGAGTGTGCGTTGCACAGTTCCTATGCACACTCGTAAGTTCACAAATTTTCAATATTTGCACTCCAATGACTTCCAAATACCTAAACAGCACATAGAAGCAAGCAACATTCGGCATTGACAAATGCTTGTTTTTTGTATGTTTGTAATCAAGAATGCTTTTATCCAAGATGATGAACAGTCACAACATGCAGTAGTTCCATTCAACAGCATGAATGGAAACAGAAGAATGCAATAAGTCACAGAGCAGCTCCATTAACAAACCACTATCCAAATGCAGTTATTAAAAATAGTCTTTCTACTGTACTTTGCTTTCACTAAAGGGTTACTTCAGCAGCAGGGATAGCCATTGCTGCATCACAAAATGGCGGACCAAAACATACCACATGATGGGATTACAGCTAAAAGACTACTATTTTTTTTTTGCAACTGATGATTTTGCAAAATTAAAGATGGGATGAATTTGTAGGTGGCAAAAAAAAAAACAAGAAAAAAATACAATTCACCCACATATTCCCTTCATAACCAAAAAGGGAAAACAAAATCCATCAAATATATACTGCCAGATTTTCAAAAGGGCATCAGACTGGGACAAATGATTACAATTTCCAGTAAACAAAAATGATGCAGATGCACTTTGCTTTATTCCTGTTGCAGCTGCATCTTTCATTGGACATGGCATTCTGACACAGTTTGCCTATCTATCAGGTGGTCTAATAGTTTTGACTGACTTCCCTCTTGAAAATAGTGGCAGGCCAATCTTGGATGGATCCTTTTGAAAATTCTACCCATAGTGGTTGCACCAGCATTTTGGAGGTGAAAGTGTTATCACAATTAATAATGCTTAACCAGCCAGCATGTTTCATCTTCTCACACTAGGAAAATAATGTGATCAGGTTTTAGCCAAGCTATTCTAATAGTGGAAGGAGAGCGCGGCAACAGTATTTTGAAATGTGATCTAATCTGGGTAGACAAAGACTTGCCCAGTGACCAGGTTTCAAAGAAGGGACTATTAAGTAGAGAACCCCCCCCCCCCAATAAAGACGAGAGGGAACCCTGGCTCAGATTCTTACTTGGAGTGCATTGACTCTCTTCATTCTTCTTGTCTTAAATAAAGCCACCTTACCAATCTGAACTTTAAATGGATCCACTACTTGACCAAAATGAAGAAGGAGAAAAGATTTTGATTGGTCATTTCACATTTTCTGCTAAACAAAAGTGTGTACTGTAAGTCTAACACACAGACCTCACTTTAATATACTATTTATTATGTCTCCATTTGTAAGGTGTCTCTATTTGACAGACCATTCTAAATCACCTATGTTTTCAACTCCTTCATAATAACAGAAAATATTATACTTGCAGCAGTCTATGGAGACAGAACTACCCAAATGTTGTCAGACCAGAATACATACAGCATATACAATTTATGCTAGATAATCAGCATATTGTACAGGAAACTGGAGCTGTTGAAAGGGTTTATATTGCTCTGGCAAACTACAAAAGGTTTACAGATTTCTAATAGTTTCTGATGCCAGTCAGGGGTCAAGTAATGTTTTTGTAGAGGAAGTATAGTAATTCCTTAGATCATATTTTGGCATACTTCACAATTTTTGGAAGGAAAAATTCCAGATCTCATGTTTCATAGCTATACATTTTTTTACATAACAGTGTGATTACAACTGTGTCATTTTAATAATTCCAGTCCATTTTAAGATTTGTTGATTATAAGCCCAGATAATAAAAAAGAGCAACTACAGTTTTATAAAGGGAAATCAGTCAATTAGGTAAATCTATGACTCCCTTTATGCTTTTGACTTGAAAGCAGGTTCCAGAGTTATCCTGTAATGCTTACAGAGATGTACAGCTAGGGTTTTATTAAAGGAGGCTAAACTAGTAGGAACTCTTAGACTAGAGAAGAAATAATAGGTCCAATATGCAGTTGCAGTTGCAGTGTGTGTGGGTGACACAAAACCAAGGTACAACAAGCTTCCTGTTGTGCCTCCATTCATTTTTCCCATAACCAAAGTTGGCATGCTGTTGCTAGGTGGTACACTGCCCCCTGCAACTTGGTACTGAAATGTATATGAGCTTACGCAGCATGTTTGCAGATGCACACAGGGTGTGTTCCCCTTAACTTCAGGGTCACGGAAGGGACCATTCACAGGCTGCAGCTGGTGCAGGACACGGTGGTCCAGTTGTTGACGGGCTTGCCCAGGTCCTGTCATGTGACCCCCGGACCTGCGTGCTCTGCGTTGGCTGTCGGTCAGGTGGAGGGTCCTTTTCAAAGTGGGCTTGCTCACCTATAAGGCCCTATATGGACTGGGTCCTGGCTACCTGTTGAAGCAACTGACACTTGCGACCTCTGTTCTCGCCATCTTTTCCAGGGGCCTCCTGGATGTTCCCAGAGTTTGGCTCAAGACATCTGGTGATCAAGCTTTCAGTGTCTCTGGGACAACCCTCTGGAATGCACTTCCGCCTGCAGTCCGGGAGGCCCCCTCAACTGGTGTTTTTAAGCAGAGGCTAAAGGCTCACTTTTTCAGCCTGGCATTTAGTAATTTGCACCCAATCCTTTTTATAATTATAGTTAATCTTAACAACCGAGCTTTGATTTTTATTTATTCTTATCATTTCTGAATTGTAATTGTTGTTTATCTTGTTATATTTTGTAAGGTGCCCAGAGCCTTGCCTTGCCTAACATATTGGATTTCAACAGGCATGGTCATCTATGCAAGTATAGCACCAGTCACATACTGTACCCTGCCTATAAACTGTAAGGCACCCAGAGCCTCTGAGATTGGACACCACATAAATAAATAAATTACTTACTTACTTACATGGTGGTATGCCTTGAACTGAGCCCGGGCACAGTGACACTACCACCATAGTCGTCATCTCTTCCCCCCCCCCCAAGCCATCTAACTGTTGCCAGTTTCTGGCTAGTCTTCACTGGGCCCTGCTAGCACCAACCTCATCCTCACAGGTGGTTCTCCGAAGTGGTTCCTGTAGTTTCTAGTGACCACTGAATTCCCCCTCGTTAGCCCTGCCCCTCATTGTTTGTAATTGGCAGTGCTGTTCACTGTCCAACCTCTTATACCTCAGGAAATTATGTTCTGGTTCATAAGCAAGCTGTCAAGACTCAGTTGTAAAAATCCAAAGCACTTTGTAATTGCTTTGATATTTAATTGGCTGTATTTTAATTTATTTTTACTTATGCTTTTTGTTTGTACTTTTAAATTATTTATATGCATATATTTAGTTTTTTATATCTTATAGTGTGACTTGGGTCATTATATAAATGAGATTTGTACTGTATATCACTGTCCTTGCTCACATAGTAAATAACTGATCACGTGATCAGCTCTTTTGCTATGTGTTCAAGTGCAGGAGCACTTCCATTCACTAGCAAATGGCTGGCTGTGGAGGACGGTGGGTTGTGTCGGTCACCCTCACTGTGCTGAGGGGGAGCCTTTTTTAGAATATGTGGGTGCTGGGGAGGGTGGGAGTTGGATGCTGCTGCTGGTGTGGGAGTGGGATAATTTGATTTAAGGAAATTGCTGGACTAGATGAGACAGTGGTTAGCCATGAAGAGGGGACTGTTGTACAGGTTGCCCTTTGTGAGAGCTACATAGACATACATAGATACATAGACAGTGTCGGCAGATAAGGGCCTATGGCCTACCCAGTCTGCCCATTTGAGCTTGTAAGTTCAGTTTGTTTTCCTAGAAGTCTATTTCCCCTTACCCCTGACCTCTAGAATTCCTTTATGTCTATCCCATGCATTCTTAAATCCCGTGATTGTTTCAGCCCCACCACTTCCTCTGGCAGGGTGTTCCACTTGTCCACCACCCGTTCTGTGAAGAAATTCTTTCTCATGTTTCCTCTGAATCGTCCTCCCTCCAACTTCATCCCATGCCCTCTAGTCCTGAAACATCTTTTTCGCTTAAAAATAGTGTTTTCCTGCACCCTGTTCCTTCCTGTAAGATACTTGTATGTCTCTATCATATCCCTCCTCTCCTCCAGGGAGTACATGTTCAGTTCCTTCAACCTGTCTTCATAGGACTTGTGATGCAATCCATGCACCATCTTTGTTGCCCTCCTCTGAACCTTCTCTACCCTGTCTATGTCCTTACGTGGTATGGTCTCCAGAACTGTACACTGTACTCAGGTGGGGCCTCACTAGTGTCTTGTATAGGGAATTATGACCTCCCTTTCCTGCTGGTGATGCCCCTGCCTATACATCCCAGCATCCTATTTGCTTTACCTGATGCCTTGTCACACTGTTTCCTACCTTGAGGTCATCAGAGATGACAACCCCAAGATCCCTTTCCTGCTTGGTGCATGCCATATCCTCACCCCAACTGATATATTGTGCCAGGGTTTTTGTGCCCATATGCATTATCTTGCACTTCTTTGCATTGAATTTCAACTGCCAAACCCTTGACCATTCTTCAAGTTTCTGCAGGTCCCTTCTCATTCTGTCTACACCTCTGGTGTGTCTACTCTGTTACAGAGCTTTGTGTCATCAGCGAACAGTGAAATTCTGCCTTCTAGATCCGCAAATGTCACTGATGAAGATGTTGAATAGGACTGGTCCCAGCACTGATCCCTGTGGTACCCCACTGGTCACTCTTCCCTCTGTGGAGTGACAGCCATTTACCACCACCCTCTGTGTCCTGCCACCCAGCCAGTTACCTACCCACCACACTACTGTCCTGCCCACACCCATATTCCCAGTTTGTGTAATAGTCTTCTATGTGGCACAGTGTCAAAGGCCTTGCTGAAGTCCAGATAGGCCATGTCCACTGCCCTCCCTGATCCACCTCCTAGTCACCCAGTCATAAAATTCAATGAGGTTGGTCTGACATGACCTCCCTGGTGAAACCATGCTGCCTTGGATCCTGTAGTCCATTGACAACCAGATGTTCCACCAATCTCTCCTTCAGTAGTGCTTCCATGATCTTTCCCACTACCGAGGTGAGGCTGACTGGTCTGTAGTTCCCTGCTTCCTCTTTGCTCCCACTTTTGTATAAGGGACTACATCTGCTGTCCTCAGTCCTTGGGCACCTCCCTGTTTCCAGTGATTGGCTAAACAGGATAGCCAGAGGTTCAGCCACCACCTCTCTTAGTTCTTTAAGGACCCTTGGGTGCACCCCATCTGGCCCATTGCTTTATCAACTCTTATTTTTCCAGTTCCTTCAGGACCCTTTCTCGTGTAAAGGGACTTGTGTCCATTCTGCACCATTCTTACCTTGTACTCCCTTCAGACCCATTACCCCCTCTTCCTTAGTAAAGACTGAGCAGAAATACCTGCTCAATATGTCAGCTTACAGTTGTCATCCTCCACGCTGCTCCCATCCTCCCCTTCAGTCTCACTATCCTCCCTTTGTCTTTCTTTTTTACTTATGTACCTGTAAAAGGTTTTGTCCCTTACCCACTGATTTTGCAATGTGTTCTTCTGTCTGAGCTTTGGCTTCCTTTACTGATTTCCTGCCTCCCTTTGTTTCTCCTGGTACTTCTCCCTATCCCCTTCTGCCTGTGTCTTTTTGTATTGCCTGAATGCAATCTTTTTGGCTTTCACTTTCTTTGCTACCTCTTTGGAAAACCATAATGGTCTCCTCTTCCTTTTCCTCTTGCTAACCTGCTTAATGCATAATTCTGTTGTTCTTATAATCCCCATTTTAAATACTGCCCACTGTTCCTCAACCCCTGATTCCTGTATCTCCCCATTTTCCCAAAGTCTGCCCCCCTAAAATCCAGGATACGTGTTTTTGTGTGGTTTGGTTCTGCTCTTTCTGTGATTTCAAACCACAATGACTGGTGGTCACTGTTACCCTGTTTGTGAGCACAAGGTCCAGTATTGCCTTCTGCCGAGTTGGTTCCATGACCAGTTGCTTGAGGAAGGCACCCTGAAGGGAGTCCAGGATAAATCTGCTCCTAGTTGATGCTGCTGCTGGGATGCTCCAGTCCACGTCTGGAATATTGAAGTCTCCAACCAGTACTACCTCACCCTTGTCTGCCATCCTTTGGATGGCTAGCATCAGCTCCCTATCTGTTTCTTCCTCCTCGGCTGGTGGTCTATAGACCACACTTGTGCGGATGGCTGGCCCCATTTTCCTTTCCAGCTTAACCCACAGTATCTCTCCCCTTTTGTTCCTCCTGGATCTGTGTGGCCCTTATGTCATTTTCACATACAGTGCCACCTCCTCCTTCCTCCTGCTCTGTCTCTTCTGAATATGTTGTAGCCAGGTATGGCCATCTCCCAGTCATGGTTATCATTACACCAGGTTTCAGTGATGGCCACAATGTCCAGGTCTGACTGTACCATGACAGCCTCCAGATCTTCTATCTTGTTGCTAAGGCTCCTGGCATTTGCACATATGGCTTTCCATGATTTGACCTCCCTAGACTGCTTCACTGTTCTACTCCAGCCCCTTCCTTGGTTTTATTTGTTAAAACTTGATCTTAAGGGTGCTGAGGTGGAGAAGGGTGAGATTGGGCTTGTAGCAGAGGGTGGAGGGATGGGTGGTTGTATTGTAATCAATTGGGCCGGAGAGGAAGGGTGTAGGATGTTTCTTTCTTTTTTCCATTTGTTTAACATTTCCCAAATATGTACAAATAGTGTGACTATTTGTTATTTATATCTGGATACGAAATAGTGCCTTATTCAAGGTATTTGGGAAATAATATTTGTTACATGCACACCTCTTTTGGGCACCCTCCTCAGCTTCTCAGCTAAATCACATGATTATCTCATTTTAGTGCTGCAGAAAACAGGTGTGCAGGCTTCATTCAGAAGGGGTGGATGGCTGTAGAGGAGGGTGTGTTGTGCCAGTCACCTTTTCCAGCTGAATCAGGTGTTGAGGGAGAAGGATGGGATAAGGAGACTATCAGGTTAAGGGAATGGGGGAACATTAGTGCAAACAAGTGCTGTTACATAAAGAAGATGGTGGCTGGCTGTGGAGGTACTCAGACTGTGCTGGTTGTCGACTATAGGACTAAACAATAGTAACTAGAAATATTGTGGATGCTGGGGAGAGAAGGGTAGGATCAGGGTGCAGGCATCAGGAGGGAGGATGGCGGTATCTATTTTTATTGTATTTGGGCTGGGTGAGGATGGTAGAACACTTAAAAAAAGGAGGAGTGGGGGAAGGCTTTTTTTTTTATTAAACAAACTGTACTTTCTGAATATGAATAGTGTCCTATACAGGAAAGGCTCATAAATACTTGGGAGCCCAACTATTCATGGTATTAGGAAAATACTATTTGACCTCTGTACATCTCTACCTTACATTTCATAGTAAACATTCCATCTGTTGAATGTGGGGAAACACAGAGACAAAGGAAAAAGGGTGAAGAAAGGAGGCAATAATTCTGTATAAACAAAGAGAGAAAATATTGAAAACCCCAATTACATAAGCAAAGGCAGACTCACACTGCTTAAATAAAGTTCTGAAGTTCATATATACACATACATTTGAATTGTATGTGTGTTTTCAGGAGAAATAGATCCCACCCCCCAAAAACAGAAACGACCTTGAAGTTTTAACAGTTTTGATCACATTTCCATAAAAATACCTATAATGTCTTCAAAACTAATTAAGGTAACAATGTTTTTAATAAAAATGTGTGCCACATAGGAGCACATACATCAGCTGTGGACATGAGAACCCCTTAAGAACTTTGCTCATCAGCTGTGGCATATGTGAGTTATTTAGTGAAAGAGACAATCCAGTGCTGAAATATCATCAACAGTAGTTGCACCTCAGGATTGCTCTCAAGTCAGGAAAATGGTGACCATGGCCTCAACCCACTCTTCTTCCAACAGCACAGATATGCAAGAAATTACATCAGTGTTGCAGTCACTAATACAGAACACTCGTCATATCCATCAAAATGTGAAGGATCTTGGTGACAGAATGGAAACCATGGAAATTTGGGTCACAGACAATGAATTATATGGAAACTGAATGGATACCAAAGCCTCTGTCCAGGAGGACAAAACACAGTTTTTAGAACAACAGGTGCAGTACTTATAGGCTAAGATAGATGATCTCTAGTATCAAGGTCATTGCAATAATATCGATATAGTGGGAATCTCAGAAGGCTCTGAGGATTGAGATATTTGTGTCTTCCTTCAAACTACTCTCCTCAAAATGCTGGACTGTTACTGGGATCATCCCTTAGAAACTGAGCAGGTCCACAGGACAATGGGTCCCCACTCAGGCAGAGGAACCCCCGTCCAATACTTGCATGTTTCTTTTGATATATCCTGAAAGAACAAGTGCTGTGGTTGACTTATGAAAAAGGGGCATTAAGCTGGAATGGGCGTCGGGTCCATATTGTTCAGGACTTTTCCAAATATTTGGTGGACCATCGAAAAGCTAATGGCTCTGTGAAAAAGAAGATGGCAAAGCTTAACATCACCTTCTAATTGCAATACCAAACATCTCTACAGCTTCATATCAAGGGGAAAATGGCTGTCCTTTCACAACCACCAAGAAGTGAAATGTTTCATTAAGCAGCATGCTAAGGGTGCATTTCGGCATGTAGGAAGGAAAGCAGGACAGGATACTGGTTACCCTCAGCAAGACTTCGGTGCTAGCAAAACAGGGTTCATTGCCAAGAAAAACTCAAACAAAGGAGCAGACTGTCATGCTGGACTTCTATTAAATTATAAAAATGTTGGCAAGCAGGAAAACCATAATTACAGCATGTCAGGAGCCAGGATTGAATCCCTAGATTTGAGGGAGCAGCTAATCAGAGACATAGAGCAGAAGTATTTCCAGATATTCCACTCCAGAATTCAGCCCACCTTGCCCTGAGATGGAGCCCCCACCCCCGGCAAGGTCCTGAGAAAACTGGATACAGCAGAGGATGAGCAGGCTGCTTTAGGGAACCATGAGCAGGGCCCCTGGTGTTCTGCGGCAGAATTTTCTGATTTCTGTGGCAGGGCTCCTTGACTTCTGCGGCAGCATTTTCTGATTTCTGCAGCATGATTTATTCATTTCTATGGCAGAATGAAGTTCTGTCATTGGCTAAATATGATGTGATGTCATCGATGACATCATATGCTGAGCATAGAGTAGGGGCTTCAGGATAAACAAGGTGGGAAAGAAAGCCTGACACTATGGAAAAACAGTATATTTAAATGAAAATTCACCAAAAACAATGAATTCTGTGGCACTATATATATTCTGCGGCATGATGCAATTTCTGCAGAAAATTCCACAACCGCAGAACTGCAGAATTCCAGGGGCCTTGACCATGATGGAGAGGATCAAGTGGACATGGATGTTGCTTTTGCTACACTGCTCAAAGAGGACATATTACTCAGAGTGTGTTCTGACACTGTTGCTGAAGGCGCAGTGGACATTTCTCCCCTCCACTGCAATGGCTCACTTACCACTTTAAAAATCTCTGAGACTGGATACTGACAGATACAGGAACTGTAATCGGGACTTTTAGTGTGCTGTGTGCTTATTTTCCTTCTTTTTTCTCCTCACTTGCCAGATTCAATGCACTAATGACTGATGGTGCAGGAGGGCCCTTTTGATATCATTGCTCTTGGGCCACATTAACCTCATCATCTGCATGGCAACACTGCAAGTTTGTAGATGGGTGAGGCTTAATATTGTTATCTGTAATAATTCTTCATGATTGTATATGGCCCATTATTCTCTTTGGGAACTGAGGGAACTGGGTCTTTGTAACCATCTGGAGACTAATGGGAGCATCATCTGTATGTATCTTTTTTTTATGTTGGGTCATAGTGAAGGTAAGGGGTCTGGGGTGGTTTGAGTCTGGATTCTGTATTTTGTAGTTGATAGGCATAATGTTGAAAGAATTATGACTAGATGGCATCACCTCATGAAAGACTGAAGGACTGAATTGACACTGTCAGAGGCTTCCTTTTTTCCTGTGCCTTACTGATAATGCAGTAGTGACGCAGTCAGCATGGTGTGCCTATAATGTTCATGGGGGAGAACCTACACTATCACAAAGGGTCCCTCACAAATGTGTGCAAGTTCACAAGGATACCCCTAGCTTGAACTCAAGGAAGGAGGCATTGGGAATAGATTCTCCTAGGGGAATTGGACAATGAATTTAGACTTGAATATCTGGAATCAGATAAAGAGGGGTAAGTTACTAATAGTAGGGAGCCAATGGAGGCAGGTTTCATAAACTCAGAGGAAATATTTTGGTATATGATGAGCATTCCAAAGCACAGTGTCAAATTCCATAGTATGGTTGGTCTTGAGACAGGGGTAGCCAAGTAACATGTTTCATATAAAGATCTACATTCTAAGGGGAGATACAGGAGCATTCTAGAAATGAGACAGTAGTCCCCAATTATTTAGAGTACATAAATGGAGACAGCACTCTCTAATCATCCCCTCCCATAGAGGGGAAAATAAAGTGGAAATTGAACAGGGCTGGATTTTTTATAAGGGGGGGGCTGAACTGACAAGGATTCAGTGCTACACAAGTGGACCAGATGGAGGGGAGGACAGGTACCAACATATAATTAGAGGCTTGGGCTGGCCTTGAGCATTTTCAAGTGTAGTTGTGTGAGTCTGGCTCCTAGTGGGATAAAGTTGCTGCTGGGAGACATTGGAAGAACTGGTCAAAAAGGGACATGGGGAGATATGTTGGTGCCTCTGTGAGGGGGCAGGAGATGGATGCACCTGAATGAGACCGATACCTCCAGAGCACAAGGGTTAACTGGCATGATTCTTCCATCCCTTGTTTTCCATCTGCTACCTACAGACTGACCAGTGGAATTATGAAGATTAGAGCAATGGTAGCAGTATATCCACATCCTCCTGTTCTTAAGAAGGTTTGGGAATAGGCCTGGCCTGGGGACCTGAGGTCAGTGGTGCTTGAAAATAGCTGTACACCATAAAAGAAGAAATTCAGAGTCTAATGTGTGAAAGGTTTGACTGTGGTGGGGGCAAGGGGGCACTCATGTACGATGGGCTCTCTCTTTCTGAGGCTCTCCCTGCCTTCTAGGAAACACATGCCCCCCCCCCCCACAAACACACACAGGGCAGAATACTTGCATATTTCATTTTATGGATTGGGCAGACTGACACAGAACAAACAGGAGATAGTCCATTGCTATTTAAAATAGGCAACCCTCCCAAACAACTTGTCTCCCTACTGAAAGTAAAGAGGCAGCTAAGAAGTCTAGTAAGGACAAAAAGCAATATGATAGTAGACCATGTGGTGGGATACAGCCTACCCAGCAAGAAGAGGGGAAGATAGGAATAGGGAGTTGTGGCTAAATAAGAAGGCTGGTATAACTCAATCTGGGAGGGCTAAGAGTAAGAGAAGTAGGGAATCTTAGTGGCTTGTGATGCACTGGGTGTGAGGGTATGGGAAGTAGATGGCCAGGATGTCATCTTTCAATGCGGAGGCCCTCAGTACTGACCAGATGATCTGGAATCTTAGAACTTGTATTGTAGTTAAATAAGAGTAGTGGTTCAAATGCTCCCTGGAAATAGATTTATAAAATGGTGCTGTTTCTTTGATGACCTGTATGTTGTCCTCCTGGTCAAACAGATTTACCCTAATATCCCTCTGCTGTATGTCTTCTGCTTCCTCTACGCAGTTCCACCCATTTCTTTACCCTAGGGTGATTCTACTTGGAAAAATGGGACTGGCACAGGTGGGAAAGGTAAGGTTATCTCATTTTCACCATATACATGGGTTTTTTTACTGCACTAAGGGAGTCTATGGCTGAATTTAAATGTATCTTCTGAAATATACAAGGGGCTAACCACTCAATAAAAAGAAAAAAAAGTTCTATAAACTTAAGACCTTAAGATGCAGTGTGGCTCTCCTTCAGGAGATACATCTCCTAAAGTCAGAAACAGCCAAGCTCAGACGAGAGCTGGTGGGAGTGAAATTATCAAGCTGTTTCTCTACTAGAAAATGAGGGGTGTTGATTTTGATAAGAGTGTGTCCATTGCAGGTGGTTAGTACGGTGGTGAACAAAGAGGGAGAGTAGGTTTTGGTGCACAGGAAAATCCAGGCTAGGGAGGTGCTGATAGCCAATATATATGTTCTGAACATGGATTATGCTATTTTTTTCTATGTGATAGCCCAGAAAATGGTTGACATACCTCTACCAGATTGTACTGTAGACCTGCATGCCCTGCAGACCCTCATGTATCTCTCTCTCTCACACACACACACACACACACACACACACACACACACACACACACACACAGTTCAGCATATGGTACACATGCATTTATGCTTAGCAAGGTAGAATGCAGTGTAATACTATAGTATGTGCTTCTGTAATACACATGTGCAGAGGATTAAAGTATTCTAACAGAGCTATGTGCTAGCCCACCCCTGGCTCTAATAGTGCTAGTATTGCTATTTAGGCCTCATCCTGATGGCATAGTTTTATTTCTTTTCTGCTATGCAGCTGTTTATTATTGTGGTAGCTAAGCATTTCTGTACTGTAACAGAACTGGCCATCACCAGTTCTTACAGTGGCTATTTGTGGCCTTATCAGAGAAGAACAGTTTCAGCACTGTTAATGTGGGCCCATGACACAGTTGTTTTCCCTAAGCTGATCTTTATTCTTTGCAATAATATATTATGTGCCCAGCTACCATTAGCCAGCATGACTATGTAATGGTGTTAGAGCACCACCTACAGCTTTTGTCCTACTGCAACAGTCAGCACTCCTTATGAATCAGTGTATTGTAACCCAAAAGTAGCCTTAGTCAGCATAATGCTTATCACTGTCTATGTACAAAACCTAACAGCCTTGGATGCGAGCTAACTACCAGTATCTACCAAGAAAAGTGCTTTGTTTATTTTTTTCTGCTAAGCAGATGAGTACATTACCATGTAACAGAGTTTTTTTTTATCTCTGCCTATAATAGTCCATGTAAGCCTGTTTTTCACAGAGTTTTTCCTATGATGACATCGCAATTTTTGGAGGCTCAGAACTCCTAGCAGGTAATGCTGTCCTTTTACATGTATTTAGGGAATAAACCTTTATTCTCTGACACCTGTCTTCTGTGTTGTGTTTTGATATCAGCTTTAGAAAATCCTGTAAATCAAACAAAATGGCAATCATGGCAAGGACCTCATTGGACAGAACTGAACCAGTACGTTGAAAAGATGTACAGATGAACAGGCATGGGAATCATGAAGGCCTTCTAACCTATTCCCTCCCATTCAACCTATATGGACGATCTTGCAGGCCCTCAATGCCATGATCGAGACTGGGAAACATGAAAGTGTTTGAAGCTATGCCTCCTCATTTAACTAGCAGCATTGGTCTGTGGGATTCTGTACCCAAATGCAGAACTATCTAGCTGTTGAGCTTGAGGTGGACTGATACACCTTGGGCTCCTGGCTAGTGCAGGAAAAGGGGAACTTCCAAAAAAAATTGTCATTAGTACTGAGCTCAAACTAGACATCTTTAATTTCCTGCCATCCCAGGGAGGGTGGGTTGATTTCCTGCAGACCGTGAAATTGCTGACTGATCTGGTACAGTATGTGGGCAAGATGTACACAGAGATTACATCTGCAGCCACAAAACATGATCAGGAAGGTGTTATCCTGAGAGGTAATGTAAAAAGTAATCTGTTTGCCTTACCACCAGAATCGCTGTCTTCGGAGGAGGACAATAAGACTGATAGCCAGTCTTGGGATGCTGGACATGCCTGAGTACAGAAACAGTCATGAGATCCAGGAGGGATCCAGTTTAACATTGAAAAAGGCAAAGAAGAGGGTTTGGATCAGCCTGGAAACAGTGCCTCTTTTCAGCAGTGGCGTTCATTAACAAGGTGAAGTGTGTAAAAATGGAATTGAAACATGCCATGTAATCGCCTATCTATCTGTACCTTAACTTTCTTTTTTTCCTCTTTTCATGGGCTGGCCAACCATTGTCTGTCTCTTCTCAGACTCAAAATAATTTCTAATCCTGATTTGACACATCGGATGATTTTCTTTTATTCAAGGACACACACACCACATACAGATGTCACATTTGCAGACTGTTGTGTAAAAAAAAAGGGTTCCTTGTTTGAGTGCACACTGAAGATCCTATAAACTAAAGTACATGCTGTGACTCTGCTGTCCTGCAATGTGATATGTTAATTCAAACTGTTTAAAGTTTTTTCTCTAGTTGAAAAACAATGTGAGGCTTGAAACTCCAAGGTCTCACAAGCTGCCACTGAGATAAGCTCATAAAAATGTGTATGATTTTAATTACTGTTCCTTGACTTTTACAGCCTGATGCAAAGAAAAGAGAGTGCTTTGCAATGAGTTAACCTCTTTTGCATGAATGCAGTTTCTGAGAAGTGTTTTCAGAAATAATTATGCTTGTCTGGAGAGAACTGGTGTCCAGGTTGTTTTGGTATGTGAATTTGGTCTGAGGAAGCTTTAAAATGTATCTGTGGGTCTGTTATGGTGTTTCCAATGGCAGAAAATGTGCTGGCGAATTAACAGAGATGGAATTTGGGAATGGTTTCAAATGCAGAATGGCATAATGCATGATTAATCTGCATGGTTTATAAATTGGTTTGTAGTCCAGATAGCTCAAAATGCCTTTCCTGGTTTGAATGTGGCAAGTGAAGGGGATAAGAAGAAAATATGCTACTCCCTCCATGTAATGTTTACTTATTTGAAATCACTTGTGGATTGATTGTTTCAATGGCACAGTTGGTGTCATCTCAATTGCAAGGGGTCCCAAATCCTCATATGACCCTATTGTGTAAAGCAGCAGGTTCTCTGATGCCATACTGCAAGCTAGGCATCAGATGTTGAAATTTTGTTTCATTTTTTTCTGTAATCCAACTTCCCCAACATGGGGGGACTATACTTTTCTGAGAAAAGATTTCTCAAATGCATGAAAAACAAAATGACTGAGACAGTGTCAAAAATATGTTTTGTCTTAAAAGGTCAGCATACCTTGCAACTAACAGGGTGTGACTGGCTCACATGACATAGTACTGTACTTCAACACCCTTTCTTTTCAGGAATCAAAGGGAAGTAAAGCTTAAACTACTTTTAAGGCTTTTCCAATGTTATCATGCACAAAATCTCCCTGTGTTGTGTGCATATCTGTTTTGTGCAGTCATAGCGTAAATATTGCACTGTGTCTCAAGGGGGAAGGGGATCAGTCAACAATCAATCAATCAATCAAAATCTTTATTTACCCAGGCGATCACCATTGAGCAAGCTCTTTTACAAGGTGGACCTGCAGTTTACAAGGACGAGGGTACAGAATAGAGTACAAGTAAAATATACATAAAACAACAGTAGCAAGATGTATACAACAAAATATATACAGTGTAGAAATAAAGGTAAATAATATATACAGAGATGCCTTTATAATCCTATCCATCAATAACATGTTCATAGCCTGTAAAGGAGTCCCTGGGATATGGAAAAGCACACGCGTATGAGGCAGGGACACTGGCAGAAAGATTCTGGGATACTAAGCAGGTGGTATCAGAGCATAAGAGTGGGTGATGGGGGGGTGTTGCAGTGAGTATGTAGTACCGGTGGGACTGGAATGGACTGAGGTGAACCGGGGGTGAGGTGGATCACTCACCCTGTCTAGCTACTCCATACTACAGTGCATTTTAAATGCCAGATGCCTGGCAGTATGATGATTTACCTGCCTCAGACAGCATATGTTGTTTTTTTTTTTATCCATAGAATGTTGTTTTGTGGCTATTTTTAATGGTCAGTTCATTTTATGTAAATGGCATTACATGGTTAAAAGTCCACTCCAACATTGGTTCTTTTGGCAATGGCAATGCCAAGTCGATCTCCTTGTGAAGGAAGGCATGGAGATCAGGGGAGAAAGCGGAGGCATGGACCTTCCATGCACCCTCACTATAGTGTAGTGGCCAAGCTCAGGCTTAATGTGCCTTTTCTGGTTAAACAATTTCCCCTTTCCCTTTAATAAGAAGCTTCCCAGAAACACACATCAAGTGGTGATTCTTTGAGTTTCACAGTTTAAAAAACATACACTTGGTAATTGTACTGTGTTTGGCAGAGGGGCCATTTTCTGTATGGTTTGCTGTCAGTAACCCTCAGATTCAGCTCTTAGCCCCACCCCACCCTCTAGACTAAACATATGACTTTGCAATCCTTTTTAGGAATGGTTGTCTATATGATAGTACAAATTTTAAACCCCATTTTAAATACAGCTTCCTTTGCTCATTGCAATGCCAAGTTTGATCCCCTTGCAGACAAGGCGATATAAGGGGGGGCGGGGGGACTCAGATCTTCCTCACACCACTCACTACCTCCAGAATCTTTGATGAGCCTCAAAGTAAACCAACAGCTGTTTATCTTAGCAGCTTACAGAGGCAAAACAAGTCAAGCCCATTTACTAAGCAGTTTACCTGCTGTAAAGAAATTACAATTGTTATCCAGGAATTTATTTCTGCAGTACCTGATGTTCTCATGGGAGGTCATCAGGGGGCAGATGAAACAACTTTGAAAATACAAAACTGGGGATGGCATCCCAGTTCTACATGGAAATCCTTCCCTATCGGTCTCAGAGTACACAAATTATTTCATGCCAGTTTGTTCCAAGAATAACATTCTAGAAATGATTACAGATGCATACTGCTCACTCAGGATTTCATGTAAATCAGTTGAAACTTGTTTTCTAACCTACCAGTGAGTAAAGGGATACAGTTTCTGTATATTTTTGCTGTTTGTTTGTTTGTTTTTGTTTTTTCAGAAAATCAAGTAATGTGTGGCTGGCAGCCACAGGGCTATTTATATTCCTACCTTGCCTATGTTACATTTGGCAGTGATAGCAGCAGATACTGGCCAATACTCCCAAAAGCACACATCTGTATAAAAGTAAATGGTCACCACTAACATACTAAAGAGGGAAGGGCCAGAGGCCCTCCTGTTTGTTTTTCTTTTGTCTTTCAGGAAATTGGGGATTCCTGTCAAAGATGAAGTGGTCCCTGTCCACAGGGACTGCATTGTTAGAGGTTATGAGATTTGCCGCTCCAGGCAATATCTACAGTGTAGATGGTCTACTTACCATCATCAGTCTTCTGGTGCTGTATGAAAACCAGTAGGCAGATTTCAGTGTAATGTTATTAAAGTTTGAAAAACATTGGGATGCTCTGTTGCCCTTACTCCTAATGGAAATTACTGTCATCCCATTGGCATCTACTCAGTATACACCCTTTGAGGTGATGACTGATTGGAAAATGAGACGGTCACTTGTATCTGAATGTCCACATCCCTACTATGAATAGAGTTTCATCTGACACCTATGTAAAACTGATACAGGTAAACCCAAATCACCCAAATTTGCCTCTGCACTTGATCAAGCAGGAAAAAATATATATATTTATTTTGAATATTTTTGACCCCAGCAATATAATGGGTTCACTTCTCAGTAGATAATTCCAAATACAAACAATTAGGATGTCCGTGACTATGGGACAATCCAAGTTGAGCTGTACTCCCACTCACTAAAAATGCCACAAACTAATGTAGTGTTTCAAAATAGTGGTTTTTACTGTAAATACTTCTAATATTACATTGCACACCATATAGAGTAAAACCTGATATCCTTAGGATTCCTTGGCTTACCTCTTTTCTTTTCCAACTTTGGATGTTAATATTTCATGTTCCTGGCTCAATTGCCTATATCCACTCAGGTACGCTATGGCATTTACATTGCCTACTTGAAAAGGCACGCTTTACAGGTAAATTTGGTTGGAATTTACAGATTTGCTGTTTGAAGTTTGGGCAAGGCCTAACAACATTTCAAATGTACTTTTATACTCTAAACCAACTCAGCCCTTCTGGCTGTTAAGTGCAGTTGCAGAACCAGAGAAAATCTACTGACAGGCGGCTCCATACCAATCAGCTCAAACAGAGCAAGGGCTCTCACAGCTGGGGGGGTGGGTTGTACCATCACCTATTTCTTCTTTGTCTTTCCAGGACAATGCAGAATACTTTGAATGGCCAAAAGGCAAATAGCCTCTGACAGCTTAGGTGCAAATATTAGCTTTTTCAGGCACAGATGAGTGCCACATGATTTATCAGCTTCATGGTACCATGGTTTCAAATGGCGTATTCTGAAAAGAACCTGCCAATTCTGACCATAACACCTGGAAACAGGGACAGCCAAGCCCTTCTCAGGTCTACAAAGACACAGTTGTGGGATACTCAAATAATTATATTTTAATAAAGAACATATAACAACAAGACCAAGAGACTTGGACTTTTGAAACCATGATGCAACTTCTTGAACATTATCTGGTTCCATGAATTTAACTGTATACCCATTCTTTACAACTCATCCCACTACTGTACCCAACACAACTGTTTTCACATATTCTGAGGCCATCTCTTGTCCACCACAGCCTTTACAAGGCCCTTCCTTGAAGACAGACCCGCTGAGTGACATGACTACAATTTCCATATCTGGGATTCTAATTAACAATGACCAATTTATGCATGCCCCTGTTGTTTTTAAATGTATTATATGTGATATGCCAAATATGGTAATTGTTCTATTGCAAATATGTTTAGGCTTCATACTATTGTGTTGTTAAATATTATTGCAGCTTATTAAGTATGAGCTCCAGACCCTGTAGCTGGGCAGGAAACTGTTCTACATGCAGGGATCTTCTACTTTAAGTGTCCTAAGAGGGATTTGGGTGTAACAGGCCACACTGGTGCATATTGGAGCATATTAGGCCTATTTTGATTGGGTATGTCAATCTGGAATAGAGAAGATAGACAACAAATTAAGAAAGAAATCAATTAATTTTACAAGCTGAAAATGTTCTAAAGCCCATGCTACATGGTATTGATGGCTTAGCCATGGAAAAAAAGGCTCACAGCATATGACATACAATACTGCACTTTTATTTAATCACACACATTCCTAGATTAGGTCATAGAGCAGTACACAGGCAGGGAAACTATGTTTTAACCACTGTCACTAACCTCTTCTGAGACCTGGAAGCAGGCTGTTTTGTGACATTGTCAAGGACTCACAGATGGCCAAATGGTTTTGCCCTCATTATCAGACCTTGGCCTGCACCTCCAATCACATGGTCGACCCCATCACTTTTCCTGTCACAACTCCCAGGAATTTAAGTAATGTCACACCACACCACACCTTAATCAAGGACATTGCCATTCAACTCACCATTGCTCCATCCATGAAGCTCAGTATATTTCAGTTACTGTGTTTTTACCAGTGTTTGAAAAGAGATCTTCAGTTTTTAACAGAACTGACACGTGTGCTCTTTGTTGGATTCCTAGAAAAAGCATCTACAAGCAACACCTGAACCTTCCTCCACTGCTGGTGCTTCATCCTCATCTACAAACCTGGCTGGCACCTCATATAGACTGTGTTCCATTAAAGACTATCGATACCTCTGCAAGTGTGATGTTTTCCACATAGCTAAGCCGGTGTGTGTGGCTACTCCCCTGATAGATTCAATGAGCAAAACATTATTGCACCTCCTACCAAGGCCTCTGCAACAACTAATGCAGCTGAACAGATCCAGCCATCCAGACCACCAGCAGCCAGCAACATGGCTATCTCCAGATCTTCACCTCCATCATGTGTCCAGTGCAACTCATCAAGTGGCATCTTCCTCAAGTCAAGATACCATACAATAGGACTGGACAATACTATGTTGTGAAAAGCACCAACAACTTTTCTTATGGACATCTCCCTTGTGGTGTTGACATCCCTAATTTCTGCTTTGTGCCTCATACACAACCAATTCTTTTTCAATCTATGATCACCCCTTTACCCACTCCTGAACAGAGCTAATTTGACAGAGACCCTAACTTTCTGAATGCTATAGACCAGTATTTACCATTTTTAATGTACATATCGACACATTCACCCTGAATCTTACATCCTTATACATAGATAAGCTACTCATCTGATACATATCAGCAATACTATTCAGAAAGCTGAATCAGCTTTTAAATGATTAAATACAAAATAGTGATATACATCTTTTTAACTCATACATTGCTAAACATTTTCTTTTAAAGCCTTTCATCATTTTCAAGGCTATCTTGTCTTTTATTCTTATCTGTACCATTTATTCCCCATGCCAAACCCTCAGGCATTATTGCAGACAGATGAGATGCCCATTCTATCCTAACTCACTATCTTGTGTTGTCAGTTTAGCAGGCAATTGTGAGGGGTGATATGTAGACCTGCATGTCCTACAGGCCCTAATGTATGCCATGACACAGACTTAGTGCAGCATATGGTACACATGCATTTATGCTTAGCAAGGTAGAATGTAGTGTAATACTATAGTATGTGCTTCTGTAATACACATGTGCAGAGGATTATAGTATTCTAACAGAGCTATGTGCTAGCCCACCTCTAATAGTGCTTGTATTGCTATGTTGGCCTTATCCTGATGGTGTAGTTTTATTTCTTTTCTGCCACACAGCTGTTTATTATTATGCTAACTAAACATTTCTGTACTGTAACACAAAACTGGCCTTCACTAGTTCTTACATTGGCTAGTTGTACCCTTATCAGAGAAGAACAGTATCAGCACTGCTCATGATGGCCCATGACACAGTTGTTTTGCCTAAGCTAATCTTTATTCTTTGCAATAATATATTATGTGTCCTGATACCATTAGCCAGCATGATTATTTGGTGGTGTTAGAGCACCACCCACAGCTTTTGTCCTACTGCAACTGTCAGCACTCTTTCTGAGTCTTTGTATTGTAACCCAAAAGTAGCCTTAGTCAGCATAATGCTTATCACCATGTATGTGTAAAACCTAACAGCCTTGGGTGTGAGCTACCCACCAGTATCTACCAATAGAATTGCTTTATTTATTTATTCTGCTAAGCAGATGAGCCCATTACCAGGTAACAGACTTTTTTTAATCTCTGCTTAAAATAGTCCATGTAAGTCTGTTTTTCAGTGAGTTTTTCTATGATGGCATCACAATGTTCTAAGGCTCCTAACTCCAATCAGGTATCGCTGTGCTTTTTACATGTATTTGGGGAATAAACCTTTATTCTATGATACCTGGCTTCTGTGTCATATTTTGCCATCAGGTT
This sequence comes from Neoceratodus forsteri, assembly GCA_016271365.2. Lineage (NCBI taxonomy): Eukaryota > Metazoa > Chordata > Ceratodontiformes > Ceratodontidae > Neoceratodus > Neoceratodus forsteri. The sequence goes on along the minus strand of CM057449.1, from coordinate 935,563,225 downwards.
TAGAATCCTGCCAAACCAAACAGTATGATTATTATGGGAGAGGAGTTTAATATGGTGGGAACCCCAATGGATAAGTATATATGGGAAAGGGGGGAATCTTCAGATAGGAATGCCAGGCAAGCAGTAGCGCAGTGGATGGATGACATAGTCCTGTAAGATGTTTGGTGGTTGCAGTGCCCTATCGCTATATCTTCCAGCCCACACAGTTCAGTGCACGATGTCGATTAAACTATTTCCAAGTCAGCTCAAGAGCAATAGAGGAAATACTGAATTCAAATATTCACCCAATAACAATGTAGGACCTTTCCCTGGCATTAATCACTGTGGTGGTTTTGCAAATAGTAGCAAAAATGCCACATTGGTGAATTAATCCATTTTTGCTACAGTCAAAGGACTTTGTGGAATGGTTGACACGAGAAACAGAGTCCTTTTTTTAATTGAATAGACAACTAGAAATATCAGAACAGAAACTCTGGGGCCACACAATACATTGCTCCTCTTACCTCAAGAAAGGCAAGAAGCAAAAGACAGCAGACCTGTTGACTCAACTGAATGATGCAGAGAGAGAACTGTACAGAATCCAGAATGTTCCTGCACAAGCAGAGCTAACAGTTGCACAGATAAAATAGAAAATCAACAGCATACCTCACCAACAGGCAAAGAGGGCATTGCATTGTTCTTTACTCAACACCATTATTGAGAAAGTGGAGAATGAGACTCCAAGTTACACTGGCATACCAATTAAAAAAGCAGAACAGTGAGGCATCCATCCCACATCTAAAATGCTCAGATGATAAGCTGACAGCCAATCCTGAAATAATTCTATGCACAGGAACTTCTATGGTGAGCTGTATAAGTCCTACTCCCAGCCACATCCTGATAAAACCAGGACTTTCCTATGAGGGCTAGGGCTAGACAGGATTCCAGACTTGTTAGTGTAGGACTTAGAAACTCCTGTCTCCCTGAGTGAGATTAAGGGTGCAATCCAAGTGATGGCTAAAAGGGAAAGCACTAGGAACAGATGGCCTGAACATGGAATTTTATCAGACCTTTGCACAGAGCATGGCGCTATAGTTGAGCATGGTATACCAGCAGGTGATGGACAAAGGAAAGTTACCTCAAACCATGAAAGAGTCTACCATAACAGTTTTGCCCAAGCCATAGTAGGATACCACTATGTATGCAAGTTATAGGCCACTATCATTATGAAATGTACATGCAAGAATTCTGACAAACTAATGGAAACCCACCTAGGGAAGGCATTGCCTTTCATTGTGCACCCCACACAAAGGGGTTTTTTGAATGGATGAAAGGGTTCAGATAACTTAAAATAATTGGTAAACCTTTTTAGTAAAGTTTAGTGAAGGGACAGTATACCTCCTCCACCTTGGTGGCTAATGATGTGGAGAAAGCCATCAACTCCATGAAGTGAGACTACCTGTATCAAGCCATGAAGGAATCTGGAACTGGGCTGTACTTTGTTAACTGGATTGGCTCTCTTTAAGATTCCCCAGTGGCAAGTGTACTTGTGAATTGTATACTGTCACCACACTTCCCTGTCTACCTAAGAACTAATCATGGTTGCCGGCTCTCTCCACTACTTCTTGTAACAGTGATAGAACCTCTGACAGTGGCTATCAGAAACTGTCTGGAGATTAAAAAAAAATAAGGTGGGAGAGGTCACCTGCAAGGCCTTACTTTATGAAGTTGATGTGCTCATAACCATCTCGGAGGTGGACATCTCAGTGACTGCGGCACTTAACCCATTTGTTGAGTTTAGCTTTCTGTCAGGCCTCAGAGTTAATTGAGCTAAAACAGAAGTCCTTACTATGTCACTCAGCCAGCAACAAACAACTGTGATATAGGGCTGGTGCTTGAAGTGGGTGCACACTGAGAAAATATGTTTAGGTATGCTAATAAAACCAGATTCAGCAGATTGGGTAGTTACAAATCTTCAGCCTGTAATGAAATCACTCTGTTTTCACATGGGCAGATGACTGAAATTGGGCCTGTCCCTGATGGCTAAAATAGCAGCCATCAAGAGGATTGCTCTCCAAGAATTAACTACTATACCACTAATCTATTACTGTGGGAAAGAAATGGCAGCAAAAAAATTGACAAGTTATTCTCCACTTTCTTATGACTTCAGCAAAAACCCAGGTTCAGCAGGAGAGTCATCAAAGCTCTGGTCCATTCAAGGGGTTGTTTTGCCCTATGGCTCTTGCCATATTATGTAGCAAATGGGGTACAACAGGCTACACAGTGGCTGACAGCTGCAGAACGGGGGGGGGGACCACTATGGATTCAGGTACAGTGTGCCTTGTCTGGAGTCAAACCCCTTTACTTACTTCTTCTTAATGCTACAAATAAGGAGAGCAGCTCCCTCCTACTTTCCAATACAGAAGAGTAGTCTTGAGAATATTGCAATGAATGCCTGTGTGGAACATTCTCTCATTAGGAATGTACAAGGTACTGTAGTGCAACCCCAGACTTCAGATCAGTGGAAGCACCCTCCATTGGAGAAATTGGAAAAAAGCAAGGGATGTTTTCTTTGAAACATCCCTCCTACCCCTTTCTGGAATCCTACAGTCATTTGGGCAGCTGCAGTCTAAATCTAACCTGCCAGCTGTAGGCCATTAGAGGTATATGCAGCTCAGACATGTGCTGAGGAGGTGGCTTGGGGAAGGAAGTGGATACCATCAGCAATCTGATATGGATCAAATGTTGGATGCCTAGGCAAAACAAACTTCAGGAAGAGAGTGTCCTGTGTATAAGCGCATCCATCAGATTCAGCTGCCCGACTGGTAATCACACAGGCTGAAAGGGAGCAATGATATACAGGATGGGGAGAAGGAGTCTTTATTTTTAACTTGTGCCCTTCCTTGGAGGTTCAGAGTATCATTACAACAAAGTACAGTCGGGCCAATATAACAGAATTAATAAAATAATAAATAACAAGCAAAACTGCATATTTAGCAAAGCAAAAAACATTCATAAATTAATAAATGAATAAATAGATATCTATCAGCAGCCTGGAATGAGGATAAGAAGAGGATATCAGTCCCCAGTCATCTATGCAAACAACTAGGTTTTCAGACCATTCTTAAAGGCCTCCACAGAGTGGGTCTCCACAGGGCTTTCAGGAGTGAGGTCCAAAGGACTTGGCCCACCACTTCAAAAGCCTGGACCCCTGATTTTAGACTTGCTTGGGAACTACCAGGAGGACCTCCACAGTGAAGCAGAGAAGGTGTGAGGATATGTAGGGGTTCAGGAGATCAGTCGGGTAACCCAGGCCCAGCCCATTCAGGGCCTTGTAAGTAAGCAGGCCAGCTTTAAAGGAGATACACCACTTAACTGGCAGGCAATACAGGTCACACAGTACCAGGGGGAGACATTGACACATACTGGGAAGGCCAGTCAGCAACCTAGCAGATGTGTGCTGCTCTAGATGCAGGCACTGCAGTGTGCCTCCATTACACCAAGGTAATGACCATTGCAGTAATCAAACCTTGAAGTCACAAATGAGTGCATCATTGTGGCCAGATTGCTAGAGGGGAAAATGGAACTAATATGGCTGATGTTCCATAGATGATAAAAACCACTCTGGAATACACATGACACCTGAGACTCAACTGTCAGCCCCTCATCTACAATGACTCCCAGATTTCTCATCTTAGTGGCAGGCAAGTGCCCAGAGGAGCCAATGCCCCATCTCCCTCTCAGTAGCTGTCACTCTTCTCCTGTGACCTGGCTCCACCAACAGCACTTCAGTTTTATCTGGGCTAAGTCTCAATCAGCTTGATGACATCCATTCTTGAATCTCAGCCAGGTACTTATTAAGCACATCAACCAACCCAGATGTCCTGGGTGCAAAAGAAATATAGAACTTGGTATCATCAGCATAGCAGTGAAACCCAGGCCAATATAGCCTAATGATTTTACACAGGGGTAACATATACACCATAAATAGCGTTGTGAATGGACAGTGCCCTGAGGTACTCCACAGGGCAGAACCACAGGGAGTAAGGAAAACCTTCCCAACACAACCACTTGAGTCCTGCCACTGAGATAGGATTCAAACCAGTAGATGACTTTGACAGTGAATCCTACATACTCACTGAGCCTGTCCCAAAGCAACTCATGACACATAATCTAAAATGCTGAGGAGAGATCAATGAGGACAAGAATACACTCTCCACTATCTTTTTTCCCTGAGCAGATCATCGTGCTACCTAACTTGTGCAGTTTCTGTGCTGTTCATGGACCGGAAACCATACTGTAGAGGCTTTTAGATGTCAAAGGAAGTGAGGTGTACCTCAAGCTTCAGCACAACAACCTTCTCAATAACCTTGCCCAGAAAGGGCAGGTTAGAGACAGGTAGGTAATTTGCTACACTTCAGGAAGTTTCTGTGTTGGGTAACAGATTTCAGGTAACTTTTGTGTTTTGTAACAGGATTATGTAATTGAGCTTAAATAGCTGCAAAAGTTGTTTTCCACGGTCTGCTTTGGGGATTCTTTGGCTGCTACACTTCAGGATGTTTCTGTGTTTGGTAATAGATTTCAGGTAACTTCTGTGCTTTGCAACAGGTTTATGTAATTGAGTTTAAATAGCTGTGTGCTCTTTCTGCTACCTTTAGTTGATAAAGTTATTTTCCACAGTCTACTTTGGAGATTTCTTTTGCTGCTACACTTCAGGAAATTTCTGTATTTGGTAACAGATTTTAGGTAACTTCCGTTACATGAAAATGGGCCTTAGTTCATTGCATTTACTTGGTAAACAAAAGTAAATAAATAAAATAAATTTGTAACAGGTTTATGTAATTAAGTTTAAATATCTGTGGGCTCTTTCCACTACCTTTAGTTGTTAAAGTAATTTTCCAGAGTCTGCTCTTGAGGATTTCTTTTGCTGCTACACTTCAGGAAGTTTCTGTGTTTGTTAAGAGATTTCAGGTAACTTCTGTGCTTTGTAACAGATTTATATAATTGAGCTTAAATAGTTGATAACGTTATTTTTCACAGTCTACTCTGGGAATTTTTTTTGCTGCTACACTTCAGAAAGTTTCTGTGTTTGGTAACAGATTTCAGTTACCTTTTGTGCTTTGCAACAGGTTTATGCAATTGAGTTTAAATAGCTGTGTGCTCCTCTCACTACCTTTAGTTAAAGTTATTTTCCACAGTCTGCTTTTGAGATTTCTTTTGCTGCTACACTTCAGGAAGTTTATGTGTTTGGTAACAGATTTCAGGTAACTTCTGTGCCTTGTAACAGGTTTATGTAATTGAGTTTAAATAGTTGTTAAAGTTATTTTTCGCAGTCTGCTTTTGAGATTTCTTTTGCTGTTCACTTCAGGAAGGTTTTGTGTTTGGTAACAGATTTCAGGTAACTTCTGTGTTTTGTAACATGTTTATGTAACTGAGTTTAAATAGCTGTGTGCTCTTTCCACTACCTTTAGTTGTTAATGTTATTGACCACAGTCTGCTTTTTGGTATTTATTTTGCTGCTACACTTCAGGAAGGTTCTGCATTTGGTAACAGATTTCAGGTAACTTCTGTGTTTTGTTAACAGGTTTATGTAATTGAGTTTAAATAGCTGTGTTCTCTTTCCACTACCTTTAGTTGTTAAAGTGATTTTTCACAGTCTGCTTTGGGGATTTCTTTTGCTGCTACACTTCAGAAAGTTTCTGTGTTTGGTATCAGATTTCAGGTAACTTCTGTGCCTTGTAACATGTTTAGGTAATTGAGTTTAAAGAGCTGTGTGCTCTTTCCACTACCTTTAGTTGTAAAAGTTATTTTCTACAGTCTGTGTTGGGGATTTCTTTTGCTGCTGCACTTCAGGAAGTTTCTGTGTTTGGTAACAAATTTCACGAACGTCTGTGTTTTGTCACAGGTTTGTGTAATTGAGTTTAAATAGTTCTTAAAGTTATTTTCCACAGTCTTCTTTGGGGATTTCTTTTGTTGCTACACTTCAGGAAGTTTCTGTGTTTGGTAACAGATTTCAGGTAACTTCTGTGCTTTGCAACAGGTTTATGTAATTGAGTTTAAATAGCTGTGTACGCTTTCCACTACCTTTAGTTGTTAAAGTTATTTTCCACAGTCTGCTTTGGAGATTTCTTTTGCGCTACACTTCAGGAAGTTTCTGTATTTGGTAACATATTTTGGGTTACTTCTGTGATTTGCAACAGGTTTTATGTATTACTTCTGTAGTTTTCAGAAGAAAGACTTTTTTCTACCTGATTGTTTTTTTATAGACACCGAGTACCAATGGAACAACCCCCTCACCCCCCATTCCCCAACCACCCCAGCTGCTCTAACTTTTTTGTGGTAGGCCAAGCCACAACTTCCTAAAGACACAGGAAGAGTTAGGCAGCACAGCACAAGGAATAGCCTACCTGATATATAGGCAGAAGTATAAAGGGTGTAGCGAGTAACTAGTTCCTCAAAGACTCATACAAGAGGAGGAGAGAGAAGCTGTAAGTCACTACAGAAGGTGAGAGACAGGGTGAGAAGGAGAAGGAAAAATGGGTAGCAGGCAGAAAAGTGAGGAGTGTTAGGAGATAGCAGGTAACAATTAGTAGGGATAAGCAGGCAGAAGACTGAGGAGGGTAACAATCATGGTGGGAGTGGTGCAGTGCAGTGGTTGTGGAGAGCAGTCTTCAGGGAGATGTTCTGGAGGCTGTGATGCTACCCTATCTTCAGGCACCTCTCTGGGTTGAGGGAGGAGGTTGCTTGTCTCCATGCAGTGTTGGCCAGGTTACAGGTGGCATTCCCCCACCCAGAGACCAAGGGGTCCACAACAGGAACCTCATAGTATGCCCAGGAAGAAGTGTGACTGGTCCATGGTGGGCTCAGGGAGGGTGATTGGGGGATCAGAAACACATTCCCCAACTGGTACAGCTGAATAACTCCTACACTATTTTGGAAGCATGGGAGTACCCCACACAGTCACCCACAGCTGGGACCATGGAGGATGGTCAGGACCTTGAAGCTGGAGCTCCAGGAAAGGGGGGGCAGGGGAACCTGGAGGAGGTGGAAGTTTCTCCTGATGGGGGACTCTATTGTCTGGGGTGTGAACTTAGGGACACCTATCAGAGGGAGAGGGAGGTAAAGTGCATCCCAGGAAGTGCTGCATGGAGGGATGGGAAGTAAATCCATAGGATCACTAGGGAAATAGCCAGGAGGGTGGAGCTGGATGTCATTAGCCACCTAGGGACCAATGAGCAGGTGAGGAGAAGAGCTGAGTTAGCAAGAGTCCAGGAGAATTTCATGATGATGGGGGAACCCGAAACATGTAGCATGTTCTGTCTCATTCTTAGAAGTGCTACCTGTCCAAGGCACAGGGGAGGGTAGGGCACTCCACATTCAAGCCTTCAACCCCTGGTTGAAGGATTGGTGTGGAAGGGAAGGATTTGGATTCATAGGGGACTGGGGCCCCACCTGGGCTGATGTGAGCTTGTATCAGGAGGATGGCCTGCATCTGTCTGCAGCTTATCCATTAGGTAGGGAAATGGGCAGACAAGGCGGGCTAAGCTATCCTTATCTGCCATCAAATTCTATGTTTCTATGCTTCTGTCTGTGAATGGGACCTCACTTCTTAGTGTGAAGTTGGAATGCATCAGCAGTGAGCATTTAAACTGGCCAAGGGAGGAGAGCCAGGAGGAACAGGTGACTTAGGAGCACTTCCCTATGGTAACATGCAAAAGCACAAGTTGACAACATTAACAACTGAAGCAGACAGTGAGGAGCAGCAGGAGAAGCATGCATAATGGGGGATAAAGATCAGAAGCACATGAACAAGAAAATCTGGGTGGGGGAAACAGGCAAGAGAGAGAGAACAAGAACAGAAGGAGGGTATGGTGTAAAACATGGAAGGTCACACTCATAAATGCCAGCAGTGTCTGAAAAAAGGTTCCAGACCTGGAAGCCTTGATGATGGATGCAGACCTTGACATAGTAGTAGTAATAACAGAGATATGGTGCTCTGCTAATCACAGCTAGGACATCAATGTACCAGGCTTTACACTGTTCAGAAGGGACAGGGAAGGTAAAAGGTGGGGGGTAGTCCTGTACATCATAGAAAGCATAAAAGCTACAGAAGTACAGGGAAAACAGGAGGAGGCCAAGGCAATGTGGGTAACCCTTGAACCAGGGAATGGCACAACAATACATACTGGGGTGATATATTGACCTCTGCCACAGAGGGAGGAAGTAGACAGGGTACTGAATGGAGTAAATTCATGACATGGCAGCTAAAGGTGAAATCCTGCTGATGGGGGATATCAATATGCCAGATGTAGATTGGACCACCCAGGCAGCTGCTTCAGCCAGAAGCATGGCTATCCTGGAATCCCTGCAGGGGGTTGGACTCAGACAGCTGGTGCATGAGCCAATCAGAGACAAATAAATTCTGGACCTGTATGCACCAGTGGAAACAGAGTCGAAGGAGTCAGGTGGAGGGGAAGCTGAGATCCAATGAGCACTACATGGTGTGATATGGCATGGAGACAGGGGCTCAATTAAGCCACACAAGGGCAAAAGTATTAGATTTCAGGAGGGTAGATTTCAGTGAAATGGTTAGATGTTTAAGACCAGCCTTGTAGAAGGGAGAGGTATCGGAGGAATTGGAGGAACAGTGGGGGAAACTAAAAGGAACCATATTGGAGGTAAATAACTAATGTGTTAGGATAGTGGCCAAAGGGAAAAGGAGAAGGAAACCACTATGGTTCTCTAAAGTAGCAGTAGACAAAGTAAGGGCTAAAAGATCAAGTGTCAGGAAGCATAAGGGGACAGAAAGGTGGCAGGACAGGGAGGTGTACCTTGAATGTCTAAGGGAAGCAGGGAAAACTGTTAGGAGAGCCAAGGCACAGACAAAGGAGGGTTTAGAATGGACTGTGAAAATAGGGAACAAGACATTCTGCAGGTACATCAGAGGCAGAAGAAAACATGGGGGGAATGTGAGGCTCAAAGGGGAGGAGGGACTGTGAAAGGAGGAGGATCTAGACAAAGCAGAAATACTGAACAAATACTTTTATTCGGTATTCACTAAGGAGGGAGAGGGTGAAGGGCCACATTTGGGGAACAGAGGCAATTGGGGAGGAGAAGTAGACACCAGTCCATTCACAGTGAAGAGAGTTCTGGAGGAACTCAGAGTTGAAGGTGGATAAAACCATGGAGCCAGACCACATACACCCGAGGATATTAAGGGAGTTGAGAAGGGAACTAGCAGTGCCTCTGGCCTCCCTGTTTGCAGAGTCACTTAACACAGGCATGGTTCCAGAAGACTGGATGAGGGCGCATGTAGTCGCACTGCACAAAAGTGGCAGTAGGGAGGAAGCGTGGAACTACAGGCCAGTCAACCTCACCTTTGTGGTGGGGAAGATCATGGAGACACTGCTGAAAGAAAGAATAGGGGTACACCTGGAATCCAACGGTGTCCAGGATCTGAGGCAACATAGATTCACAGCAGGAAGGTCTTGTCAAACAAATCTGATAGATTTTTTTGATTGGGTGACTAAGGAAGTGAATCATCACCTACCTAGATTTCAGCAAAGCATCTGATACTGTCCCACACAGAAGACTGGTTATCAAGATGAGTAGTCTGGGCATGGGGCATAAGGTGATACATTGGGTTAGAAACTGGCTGATGTACAGAAGACAGAGGGAGGTGGTGGTGAATGGGATACAGTCTGGGGGGAAAGAGGTGACCAGCGGAGTACCACAGGGACCAGTACTGGGACCAGTCCTGTTCAATGTCTTTATTAGTGACATTGCAGAGGGGATGGAAGGAAAGAACTACCTATTTGCAGATGACACCAAGATCTACAACAGAGAGAATACTCCAGAAGAGGTGCAAAAAATGAAGGGGGACCTGGAGAAGCTTGAAAGATGGTTGGAGGTGTGGCAACTGAGGTTCAATGCAAAAAAGTGCATAATAATACACCTGGGTAGGGTGAATCCAGGGGAGAGCTACAGAAATGAGAGGAGAGGTACTGTCACCAAACAGAAAAGGGACATAGGGGTTATCATTTCTGATGACCATAAGGTATCAATCCAGTGCGCAAATGCTGTAGGGAGGGCCAGTGGCATTCTGGGGTGCATAGACAGAGGTATTACTAGCAGGAGATGGGAGGTGGTGATGCCACTGTATAAAGCACTGGTAAGGCATCACCTGGAATACTGTGTGCAGTACTGGAGACCACACATGTGTAAGAATATCGACAAGGTCGAAGTTATCTAGAAAAGGGGTGACAAAGATGGTGCATAGTGTGTATCACAAAACATATGAGGAGAGACTAAGAGACCTCAATATGTACTCACTGGGGGAGAGGAGAGGAGAGAAAGGGGGGACATGATAGAAACTTTCAAGCACCTCAAGAGCATAAACAAGGTCCAGGTGGGGGATCTTTCCCAATGTAAAAAAGATAACAGAATGAATTGACACTATATGAAATTGGAGGGGGGTAGATTAAGAGGTAATGTGAGGCAATTTTTCTACACACAGTGGGTGGTGGACACTTGGAACAGTCTGCCACAAGAGGTGGTGGAGGCAAGCACAGTGGAAGGGTTTAAACATGCCTGGTACAGGCACAAGGGAACATTGGGTGGGGAGGGAGTGATGGAAAGCCATTGATCACTTAATGTCAGTGACTGCATACAAGTATAGGGTTACGGGCTAACTAGATGGGCCTAGCAGTCCTTATCTGCTAACAATTTCTATGTATCTATGTATCCAGGTTCATAAATGGCTTTTTCAGAAGTGGTTTTACCAGCACACTTTTCCGAGACTCTGGGAGTATTGTAAACATATTGGACCTGGGTCCAGATCACAAAATGTAGTCCACAGCTCCGAGGTCACCTCACCCACCTCTTCCATTGTCATTGGTCAAAACTCTTCCTACTACTATTGAATGCATCTTTGACTCCCAGGCTCAATACTACTGGGCTATGATGACTCACATGGTGAAATTCCAGCCTTAATAAAGGAAAGGTTGCTACCAGGCTGGTTATCAATGGGCATGGTGTTTTTTTCCAGGGACTTGCCAGTTGCCGATGAAATACTTTAATGTGCAATTTTTTTATGACAATGAAGCTGCTACCTAAAGAGCTGTAGTCATATCTGGAAAAGTGCAAGAAGAGTGAGGCAGCCAGGGCAAGTCTCCACTGACCACGCTGCCACAACATGCACGTGCACTAATCTGGCGACAGTGTCAGTCTAGTAGGAGAGCGAGGTGAGTGGAGCGGAGCTGAGGAGACAGTGTGTGGTGCGGCATTAATAACAAGACATCTGTATGTAACTAGCAGCTGGGAGAGGAGTGGGAAATGTGGTGTATTTAACACAAACTAAATTCTGCTTCAGCCTAAGAACTTCCAAGTAGAGTCAGCCACCCCAAGCAGGTGTGTGCAGAGCTCTGGCAAGGTAGGTGTGTGTTAATATGCATGGTGGGGGGTGGGGTGGGTGGAGGAGCTGATGGTCAATTTTTTTGCACTCCCATGGTGGCAACCCTAAATAGAGGACACCCAGTCTGAGAAGGACAGAGTGAACTCCTCGCATTTCATTGGTGAAAAACATCTCGCATGCTCCAGACAGACTGGATGAAGAAGCCTGTTCACAGACAAAAAGAGCTGAGATGATTGGTTCCTCTGAACAGAAATCTTCCTAGACAGGAACACTGTCTTTTTATGGGTAATTACCCTTGGATACTCACCACAGTGAACAATCAAAGCCAGTCTGTCCTGCTGGGCCCTGCATTTCCTCCAACAGTGCTCCAACCTCTGCCTTGTTGCTTTCATCTCCTTTATCTCAATGTCCACCCACAGTGAGCCAAGGCATAAAACTAGTGAGCACAGATGAACTGGTGTCACAAAATTGAAAACTGAAGTGACAGCACTATTATAGGCTACCACTGCTTCATCCAGCAATCTGGCCCATGCTATCAACACATCCAAGGTGTCCAGTGCTGCCAAGAGTCCGTCTGGCTGAAGCCTTCACAAAGGGCAGAACTGGACCATCTCTTTAGTGGTGGACTACAAATGGGAGGCCCAGAAAGTAAACCTGATGGCACAATGATCTGCTCAACTGACTGGATCAGTCTTGAGGTTGACTATCTCAAGTTCCAGAGAGAATACCAAGTCCAAGTCATGCTCATGTTGTTGGGATGTGAAAACAACAATTTGTGCAAGGCAAGAGAAAGTCGTGATGAAACTGCAAGAGTTTGTCATCAAACCAAGGATTGCAGTCACCCAGAATAAGCCATCTGGGTGACTCCAGCACTCTTACTGCGATGAAGTTCATGATGTCCTGAAAAAATTCTCCCTCACAGTTTGGAGGTTGGTACATGAGGAGGATTCTGCAACCTGCAACCAGACCACCATGCACAGCCATGCGTTCAAACAATGATGTATCTCCACAGGAGATCCCAAGTCAGTCGTGGGAAAGGTGCTGGAGACTGGCTTATCAAATTCACGTTACCAACTCATTCAGAAAAAAAGTCCAAGTAGCTGGCATAGGATGCAGACAAAGTCCACAAAATGGGAATCCAGACCAGGAATGAATGCTGGAGATGCTACCAAGGTCCTGGGAACATAGGCCACATTATCTGGGTATGCCTTGAAATTCACCATTTTTGGGAGGGAGTTCCACAGAAATTGGAAGTCATGGTAGGGGAACAGCTACCTAATCCCCTTTATGGGTATTGGGGAAATAGATGGAAATGCGGTCTTAAAGGGGAACTACCATCTGCATAATGTCTGAAAGTCAATAAAAAGCTAGATTAAATGAGTCATTGTGTTTATCTGTGAGTCTTTACAGTCCAGAGTTATTCATATATATATCAGCCTGTAATTAAGGGCTGGTGGCAGCCATATGTTTTGGGGTCCAGACAGGAAATGATGTCACCGAGAGTATTGGTCTTCCTTTGATTGTATTTAATCCAACAGATTAAATAGGAGACTGTCTGTTTTATCAAGTGTGTTTTAAGGTGTTATTACAATGCCTTCTACATTTCTAATAATTGTTTTGTATGTGCATTGAAACTATTGAGTTATCACCTTTACATTTCAAAGTGTTAGTAAAAATAATTAAGCAATAATGACTGAAGAGCCGGTCATTTCCTAGAGATTAACAACTGGCTGGGGGGAAGGGTGAACCCGAGGGGCAGCCGAGACCCCAGCTGGTTGTTAATCTCTTGGAAATGACTGGCTCTGAGGTCATTATTGCGATTATAAGTCTAATTACAATAATGACTTGATATTTTTTATGTTCTACTTCCGTGTGCTAATAGAAAATAGCTACTGTAGTGGGAATCTGTCAGTGGGTGCTGTGCTGGTCACTTCTTAAAGATTTCATCAGACTGGCACTGCAACCAATCACAGACTGAGATACTATCATGAATAATTAATTAGATTTATAATCTAGCTTCAGGATGGCTTTAACCTCTCAGCTATACTTCCAGCTGATTATCAAAAACTACACATCTCAAGGCTAGCTCTGTGATTCGAACAGGTATTGGGGCCCCGTAACAAGATTTCTAATCCCTGGCTGTGTTCATGTCAGTACAGATTTCTGAGGCTGCCACATCTTCAAATTCTGTCTCTTTCCATTCACTCTCTTGAAGCCTTTTCTCTTACAATTTCAGGTGTGAACTCAGGTCTACAAGATGCAAATGTGGCTACATACCTACTGGCCTGGCATCATGGGGCCAACCTTGAAATGTGTAGCTTTTGATTATCAGCTCGCAGTACAGCTATGAACAAGCTTCATTCATCCAGCAGAATGGGTTTTGAGTATGTGTTAAGATTCTGAAAATATACTCTTTCTACCCAGATTTGACTTGAAAAGAAAAATATAGGACACAATTACTTGTTTATTAATTGCAAAAACACATAGATGGACAACATTGTTAAAACATGCATAACCAGAAATGCATGATTAAAATATAGAATAATATGTGTGTGTGTGTGTGTGTGTAAAACCAGAATTTTACACACACCCGAGGGGTAGGATGCAAAATAAACCCCAAGAGGTTTATAAAAGCATATAGTTTCAAAGGGTATTAGTATCTCTCATTTTGCTAGCAACAATTATACATAACATGCTAACCTTCTTGATAGTGAAATGAGAGAGACTAATACCCTTTGAAACTGGTCCAGTGTTATTCTCTCTCTCTTTTTAGTAGCTTCACAGTGGAGGGAGTCAAACATGAGAACATAAAAAAGGAAAAAGAAGTTCAACAAAAAAATCAAAAAAGGTGATATTTTTGGTTTATACATGGGATATAACAGCGTGGTTCAAGTGTAGTTCTCTGTTACTTATATTAATATAGATGAGATTGAATACATTGGTATAATTAAGCTTTAAAATGTTAAAAGATGTTCTTTATATATTTTTATTATAAAAACAAGTTTCCTGAGGAAGGGTAATGGACCTGAAATATAGACTAATCTATATACTGGATGATAAAATTAATGATCATAATGAAACAGTGAACATGAATAAAATGTGATCAGGGTATGCAGGATTTGTGTCCAGTATTTAGTTTGTAGTCTTTTCTGGCTATTTTTCCCCCTCCCAGAACAGAAACTAATTACCGTTTTTTAATTAAATCTTTTTGAGGTTGCAGCTGCACTGGGAAGGTCTTCTCTACAAGTTTATAAAAGCATTCCACATCGAGTGTGTGTGTAAAATTCTGTTTTTTACACACACACACACACACACACACACACATATACACACACACTCACACACACATACATATATTATTTTATTTAATTAATGGTGATATTTTTTCCCTTTAAGCACAGTTCAGTTAGTGCGGCACTTCTGTCAGGGACAGAAACACACACACGCACATGCACACGCGCACACACACACACACACACACACACACACACACACACACATATACACTGCCGGTCTCTCTCCTTTTCTGTTTTCTTTTTCTTTTACATTACAGTGGTAATGACATTATGGAAAGCCATGGTCCATCAGCAAAGCTGCATAGTGTAACACGCGCTCGAAAGGGTATGATCGGCAGGATCAACCAGATTGATTTTTTTCATTTTCGAGGCAGGATCAACTAAATAAGATATTTAAAAATATTTAAAATCTTACTTGTCTCAACAGTGTGTGGCAATGCTTGAGTGCTAGTACTGGCGCTCGGTAATTTATTATTTTTATTTAGTTTTTGTTGACTGGGTAGGTGCACTAGCCAAGAAATGACTATTTTCTGGCATGACCCAGTAGAGTACAACAAGAGAAACAGTGGAACAGTAGCAAACATGGGTACAGTAAATGAAAAATTAGGGAAAACACTACATCGGAGAATACATCAGTACATCAGGGATACAAGGACACAATATGCAGGAGCAACAATACGTAACAGTGAGCTTTGCCAAAACTAATGACAAACAAGATTTATATTAAGTGCAGCAGCCATGGATGGGACCTGTGGAAATAATGGGGTAATAAGAGAGTAGGGAGGGAGAGAGAGGGAGAGGGAGAGGTGAAGAAAGTGTGCAGGGATTACAAGGAAGACTGCAATAGAAGGGATGCACAAGATAGGGGGGAAAACAACAGTTGAGATGTGAGGGAGCTTTTTAATAGAATAAGGTCAAGTAGGCTTAGGGAGGTTTGAAACAGGAGCACTTGCTGGACAGGATAAGATGGTTTCTAAGTGCCTTCTTGAAAGCAACGTGGGATGGAGCCTGGCAAGTGATTAGAGGAAGGGAGTTCCAGTATTGTGGGGCAAAAGAGGCAAAAGCACTGGCCCCTTTAGAGGTGGAGAGTCGAGGGACAAGAACTGGGAGAGAAATGGCTGAGTGAAGGTCATAGAAGGATGACTGTTTTTGAAAGAGACCCGCTAGGGATTGAGGAGTTGGAGATCTAATAATGCTATCAGTTAAGGAGCCAAAGGCATAAAGCCTAGACTCATGGGGTGGAAGCCATCCAAGGTCAGAATAGAGGGTACAGTGGTGTTTCGGTCTGTGGGAGGAGGATGCATACAGACAGATGTTATTGTAGGTGGCATCCCATTTGTGAAAGATTGATTTGCATGCAGAGGTATAGGGGGCAACCCCATAGTTAAGTGAAGGCAGAAGTATCCCATGAGCTATGGCAAGCCTAGCAGAAGGGGTGAGAGCATAGCTGGTTTGATAGGCAATACCGAGTTTAGTGTTTACCGACTTACAGGTTCATAAGATATAGGTGTCAAAATTTAGTGAGGGATCCAGGGTGATGCCCAGCTGTTTGAAAGAACTCACCACCTCTATGGATTTGCCACTTAGGGTGGTGACTTTAAAATTGTGTTGGGCTTGTTTGAGTTTATAGTTACAGCAAATAGCATAGCTTGAGTCTTAGGTTCATTTAGGACTAGTCTGTGACAGTCAAGCCATCGTTGGATGAGTTGAAAGTCATGGGAGAGTCGTTCATTGATGTCATCTGTGCTTTTAGCACTGGTGTACAGGACAATGTCATCCGCATACAGCAGGGTAGCTGTCTGTGAAAGGTTAGAGGTGATGTTGTTTAGGAAGATAGAGAAGAGTAGTGGACCTAGTATAGATCTCTGGGGTACGCCAATGTTAATTGTGGATTTTCCGAGAAGGTAGAGTTATATTTTACGAACTGGGTTCGGTCAGTCATAAAATTACCATACCAGTTAACAACATTTGGAGAGAAACCAAGAGATCTAAGTGTGGTGAGGAGAATGGAGTGATCGACCAGATCAAATGCCTTAGTCATATCAATAAAGATGGACCCAGTAAGAAGAGCAGAGTCCATGTCCACTAGGATATCAGAGGTTAGCTTGAGTAAAGCAGTGGAAGTACTGTCTCCCTTATGGAAGCCATGCTGGGCAGGAGTGAGGAGGTCATATTTAAGTAGGAATTCTATAGTTTGGGTAGCTAGAAGTTTTTCGAGAATTTTGCTAAGAACAGACAGGATTGCAATGGGCCTATACTTAAGTTGGTCTTTGGGGTCGCCTTTTTTGTAAACAGGGGTTATCCTGGCTATCTTCCATACATCAGGGACATGGTGTTGGCACAGTGAGGATTATAAATTTTGGTTAGGGGAAGCAATGAATGGAGCTGCTAGCTTTAGTAACTTGGGTTCAAGATTGTCCTAGCCAACTGCTGTATACTCGGGTATATTCTTGAGTAATTTTAGTACCTCCCATCTAGAGACAGATTTAAGGAAGTTTGGGTGCCTGGCATTAGTTGGAACATGAGATTGACAGGGAAAGCGGAGGTATATTTTGTTAGATCAAATAATTGTTTGTTGAAGAAATTTGCTATAGTACGGGGATTATTGCAATGGATGCCATTGAGTGACATGTCATTTGGGGTGAGTGACGAGTTAGAGCCCATAAAGAACCTAATGTGGAGCTGCCATGTTGGACAAGATGTTCGCCTGCTCACAGTGAAACTACACACCAGCTAGTTTTCTGTGGTGATGCTTGATTGACAGGTGTTGATTACAACCACCTGGTTGTAACCACAAATGTAAACCTGGAGGCAGTAAATGGAGATAAAAGTGCCTTTATCTGTATGTAAAAAATGATGACCAATAATTAAAGAGTATTTACTTCTTTTGATGAAATGAAAAGTATAACAGTTTCTTGCTGAAATAGTTTGGATGGAATGGGATTTTCTACCATAACAGTGCCATAATTCTATTTGGATTATTAGGAGGCAGTACAGTGCAGTGGTTAAGGGCACTGAGCTACAAGCCTGGAGACATGGGTTTGAATCCCACAGCCCCCACTTGCATACTGTGTGACTCTGAGCAAGTAACTTAACTTCCTTGTGTTCCCAGGTCACACTTGGAAACAAGCTTCAGCTTAGTGTGCCATTCCTGGTTTAACAATTTCCCCTTTCCCTTATTTTTACTAACAGTTTGAAATGTAAAGGTGTTAACTCACTAGTTTCATTGCACATACAAAACAAACATTATACATGTAGAAAGTGTTGTAATTACAAAATCCCATTCCATCAAAAGTATTTCAGTAAGAAACTGTTCTACTTTAAACTTCATCAAAAGAAGTAAAATAGTCTTTAAATAATGCATTTCAGATTATGCATGTTTTAACAATGTTGTCTATCTATAGTAATGGTGTCCTATTTTTTTTTTCTTTTCAAGTCAAATCTGGATAGAAAGAGCATATTTTCAGAATCATAACACATGCTCAGATTGTTTTTATTGTCTTTGTCCAGGAAAGGCACACTGAGCAACAGCTTGTTCCAAGTGTGTTGTGGGAGCACAGAGAGGCCATGATGCCAGGCCAATGGTTACTTAGCAACATTTGCATCTTGTGGACCCGAGTTCACACCCAAAACTGTAAGAGAAAAGGCTGTAAGAGAGGGAAAAGAAAAAGACAGAAGGTGGTACTGTGGCAGCCCCAGAAATCTGTACTGACATGTTCAATTGGCAGTACTGTATATCCTAGAGCTTAAAGCAATCCAGAAGATGAATTATTTTTACTAACAGTTTGAAATGTAAAGGTGATATCTCACTAGTTTCAATGCATATACAAAACAATTATTATAGATGCAGAAAATGTTGTAATAACACCTTAAAATACACTTAATAAAACAGTCAATTTCCTCTTTAACCTGTTGGATTAAATACAGTCAGAGGAGAACCTAGACCATTGGTGACATCATTTCCTGTCAGGATCCCAAAACATATGGCTGCCACCAGCCCTTAAATACAGGGTGATTTACATATGAATAATTCTGGACTGCAAAGACTCACATATAAACACCATGAGTCAATCAAATTAGCTTTGTATGGGCTTTCAGACATTAAGTAATCCTGTTGATGACAGTTCCCCTTTAAATCATAAATCCTTAATATATCCAGTGCAGCAATAGGATTTCCATCTGTGATGCTGATAACCTGGGTTCAGATGCAAGCCAGGGGAGTTGAAGGAAGATCAAGTGTCTGAAAGACTGCTCTCCTCTTTCTTCTGGGGGGGGGGGTGTGGTAGCACTCGGTTCTTGACTGACCCACAGCAGAGGCTGCGGGTATTGCAACTGAGGCTTGCAGGCTCCAGAGATGTGTCCCAGATCAATGTCAGTAGGTATGTGCCTCTACGTCATCGTATGCCACACCTCCAAACAACTGGGGAAATTGACCAGCTGAGGCATGGAAGATATATTCTTGAGCCCCACTGAGCCCCACACAGCTGGTTGAGGCACTCTGCTATTGGCGTACCACCATTTGGGGAGTAGTGGAGGGGGCTCCCAAATGGCCCCACCCTGGGGGGTAATCCAGGGTTAGGCAGCAGGTAAGTCCTGGGATAGGGTGAGGTGGCAAGGAATGGTGGACTAATTTTAGAAGTCAACCGGGGGGGATAAAAAAAATAAATCCTAAACATATGCCATGCCCATGGAAGTTAATGCATAGGGAGTGGGAAGCAGGGGTAACCCAGTTAGATCCCTTCTTGAAGGCACAGCATAAAGCCAAGGGCACTATGGCTAATTTTCAAGAGGATTAGGAGGAGCCCTAGCTGTGAAATGAAGACATACTAATGCTGCCTAGGGGAATAGGCAAGGCCCCTGGAATTCTGCAGTTCTGCGGTTGTGGAATTTGCTGCAGAATTTGCATCATGCCGCAGAATATAAATAGTGCCGCAGAATTCATTGTTTTTGGTGAATTTTCATATAAATATACTGTTTTTCCATAGTGTCAGACTTTCTTTCCCACCTCGTTTATCCTGAAGCCCCTCCTCTATGCTCAGCATATGATGTCATCAATGACATCACATCATATTTAGCCAATGACAGGGCTGCATTCTGCCAGAGAAATGAATAAATCGTGCCACAGAAATCATAAAATGCTGCCGCAGAAGTCAAGGAGCCCTGTCGAAGAAATCAGAAAATTCTGCCGCAGAACACCAGGGGCCCTGGGAATAGGATGAGAGAAGCATAATGAGAGCAGATGGGGTAAGATGGAACAGAGGGTTGGTTATAAAAGGATTGATGGAAAGGGCACTTATTTCCTTACTCTTCTGCCATACACTTCTTGAGGATAGGGGACAGCTTTCAGAAGAAAGCACCAAATGATTGACAGTATTATTTGCTAACATCATTTATGAACTGGATGAAAAAAAACAAGGAAGCTTATAGGCTGGCAGGTATTTATTTAAAGCTGTGATTAAATCCCACTACAGTAAAGCCTGCTAGAATGAAGTGCAGTGTTAGTTTCCCTGCATGACAAAAGGGATTAACTCCCATTGAAATTGCATTATTTGCTGCAGTAACTCTACTGGAGAATTCTGCAGAGTTGGGCTTCATCCTGGTGTGCTTTACTGCACAGAATTACAGCTTCAAAAAGCCTCCAGCCACCAGCCTTCTCACACACCAGAAATTCATCCGACAGCAACAGATCCCAGCTCCGTGATTGGCTTCTAGCACTTCCTGCCAACACAATTGGCTTCACAGCACCACTCTCCAAATTCCAATCAGTGGCTGGCTCAGAATAAGCATGTGTGCTGCTCTTGAAGAGCAGAGGGTTTCATGTCAATCATTTTTTAAACCGTCGCCACCCCCACAGCACAAAGACTAAATTCACTATAAAGCTGTCAGTGTAATCCGCTTGACAACCACTGTTCTCCCAACCATGCCTCATTCCCACAGACATCACAAAGTCTCACTGGTAGTGATAGTAACATTTAAAACAAACTGCCCCCTGATGCTCTTTACAGAACCACAGCTATGTGTGGTTTTACAATTTCAGTGTCTCGCATGGCAAACCCCGGTGTTAATCATTTGCACAAGTCTACTGCCCATTGATACAAATTGGTTCTGAAACTTACCTTCTCATAATTTCCTTTATTTGCCATGGCTGTCCAGTAGAAACATATCCCTCTCATTATTTACTGCTCCTTTTCATTTGCTTACTCTTCCCTAGTTTCCCTGTCTACTGCATATGCAGGAGAGTGCACTGATTTGCCCGTGCTAGTCACCTGCTCCAATGGCCCACTCTCTGTTGCTCCCTTGCCACAGAGTTTCAAAAGGAACTGCATTAACTCCATCATTTTTAAAAATATGAGCAGCAGATTCCATGGCAAAGCTTCCACAAATATAAAACCTATCTCTAATTCACAACTTAGAAAGTACAGTAAGCCATGTGGGGGGGGGGGGTTGAAGTGACCCACATCACTGTTGGCCAGCAGGGAAAAAGCAAGAACTCTTTTGTATCCTAGTACCATTCTGCATAAAAAATGATAAACAAACACTTCTTTTAAAAATTATTTATTTTAAATTACAAAAAAAAACAAAAAAACAGCCAGTTCATAATAGCAATAATGCATGTCAGGTGTGGCATATCATGGGATATTGTCACTTTTTGGGTGAATGAGGCATCTAGCTTTGCCTCATGCCTCACAACACACCCATGAGTTACAATATCCCATTATATACCACACCATATTGTGCATTATTGCTTAATTATTAACTGTTCTACTGCTCATTCCAGTCGAACTGGAACTCTGAACAGGATTACTTCATGAACCTAATTGCTCAGTAGAAGGGGTACTGAAAGAACTTGTGTGCACAGATGTTCAAAAATGAGTGCAAGCATGGTGAAAATATTTGCAACACAATTGCATGAGTGCACGACCGTTAAGCTGCCATATTCAGTTGGATAATGGATGTGTGCTATCTGAGTGAATATCAAACAGTGTTGGCACAGTGCTAAGTCAAACTGTGCTGCCTGAACATGAACCTGTACTGTATCTAGCCCACACAGAGTAACACCCCTGGGACCAGATAATGTTGGGAGCCATGTTGCCTATATTCATCCACACTATGCAAATGAGTTCATTGGGCAGAGATGGCGCTAAAAGGCCATTTGCATGCTCATTATGAGTTGATTTGCATGGTGAGTGGCAATCTTTTAGAACACATCCTGGGGACACTTGACACATCATCCCTGGTGTCTTGTGGCACCCCCCTGAATACCTGTCCTGAAGTCTTTAGAGAGTTCCCGAGTATAAAGTGACACCCTCCACCCCCAATTACCAATCATGAGTAAGTTGAACATCTTCCTGGTGTCTAGTGGCCCCCAACCACCTCCCAGGTGCTGAAGAAGAACAATATGGCAGGCACTGGTGTCCAGCGTTACCCCCTGCCCCCACCCCTGATTTCCAATTAACAGTCTTACCAGTGGATATTGGCAGTCCAGGGTCCCCAACCCTGCCTGCTCCTGCAACGCCATCTATGCACCCCCCTTACAAGCATGTTCAGGGATGTGAGGGGATATTTGGAATTCCAATGTAGCAACCAGCACAGTCCTCTTCTCACTGCCTTGGCTGGTGACAGTCATACATTACATTGTGTACTGTATGCACACTCATTGTCAGCTCATACAGTAGCCAGCTGAGGAGATGAAAGAGGGCTGTTTGGATTGCAGAATGGGTGATTCAGGGCTAGGGGTGCCACTAGACACCATGGGGATGTCTGACAGTCATGGGACAGGTGAACAGAGGTGGGAGGCTGCAGTAGAACCATCCCACCATCGACGAGGTTGGGAACATGGGGTTAGCACCCAGTGAAAATAAAGGTTTTGATGGTGCTAAATAGTGTTGCTTTTGGTGCTGTTTACTACCATCGCAAACCTTTGAACATGCTGTTGCATCCATATGCCGGAGAGAACCCCCTCATTAATATGGGCACATCATTATGTTAGTGCCAGGGCACCAAGAGGTTTAGCATGTACTACAGCAGCCTCTGATTATAGCCCCCTTCCCTGAAAAAGCCACAAGTCCTGATAGTGCCAGTGCAGACTTCTGAATACCTAGCCCCTGATGTCTTAAAGAGGCTTTTGTTTATTTATAACTAACTTAACTGTAGTAGAAATGGATACTGTGCATCTTATTGTAATGTATCTAGGATTCAGAATGTGGTGAGTATAAAAACTGCTTATGGTTACTGGTATTTTAATGTTAATTATTGAAAAGTTAACTTAAACCAAATATTATAAATTTCATTTAACTGTGTTTTCAGAATGTGATTTCTTCTTTGGAATAATATTATTCACGAGTATTTTTATTCTCAATAAAAATTTGATACACAAAATGCATGCCACACATGGTTTTCATTGTCTGTTGTTTTAGCTATGCTCCAGCTCTTAGAATATGGACTGCTTTCTTGTCTTCAGAGTAAAAATGGAGGAACATTTCAATTAATGTCCTAATTTTTATCTAGGTAAAATATTTTCCTTTTATTTTTATTCATTGTAATTAAAATATTGAAATGCTATAAGTGTAATAAAACACTCCAGGGTGTGCCATCATGGTGAAATGATTGCACTTCTGTGGTGCGTTTAACAGCATTCATCTGCACCTCGTGCCTAACAACGCACCTGAGGTGTGCGATACTATTACCACAATGCACACCCTGTCATGTCTTATTGCGTACATAACCACTCACCCTGAAGTGTGTTACTGTGCTTATAAAATTGCAAAACATGCTGTCAAAGCCAAAAGAAATGACATTTTACTGACCTGTGTGAGGTTATACTGCAGTAGCTGCAGTCATGTGACTGGATTCCTCCAATTACAGTGCAGGACTTCTCTTACCCAATTTGCCAAGAACAATGTGCTCTAGCCCTCCATCTCTCTCTGGACAATGAGAGCAGCACTTCTATCATGCATGCTCCATTAGCCCAGTACATAAGGGAACCTGAAGCCACTCTAGAACGTGCCACCCATATAACAGCACAGTGTGCTGCTGCTGCTGCTGAGCCACTGGGGTAAAGTTCTGTTTGTTTATTTGAAATTTCTTTTGCTGAATTTGTCTGGAATGTAGAGGCATTGATTAAAAGTCACTTTAACTGCAGATTGATGTTAGTCTGGTGACCTGTGCTAATTGTAAAAGTAAGATGCCTAATAGATTAATGATAATTTGTATTTGAGAAATGATCTGCCAAGAATGAGATAAACTGTATAAATAATTCCTGGGAGGGAATGTTAAGTGTTAAAGTTAACCAGTTTTGTTATATAGACAAAGCGGTTCATACCTATGTTTGTCTACAAGGCAGTAATTACCTGGAAGTGGTAGTACTCCCTCTCCTTGTTGCATAAAATGCAGCTATTCTAAAACTGGCAACATTGATAATGTTTGATAAGCAGTGCAACATTTCTGGGAGAATCAGGCCACACCATAGGCGATCTGTCACAGTCAGTCAAATGGGGTGAGTGGCACCATCCTAATAGTCTACAGAACACAGTCATATACAGTATAATTATTTCTAAGGCATCAAGGGATCAAATATAGATAATGTATGTGGCACATTTTAAGCTGAACTCCAAGTGGCTGAAAACAGAAGGAAAATGTTACATTATGCTCATGATCAACTTTTAATTGACTACTAATTGCTTGCACTTGGCATAGGAATATAGAAAGAAAAACAGGGTGAGTTTTGGCCCCACCATGCTTTTTTTTTTGTTACTCCTTCACAAATTTTAACTGATTAATGTATTTCTGAAAGGTTCAGAGTACTGCCAAAAAGATGAAAGCCCCATTTAGCTGCAGGGCGACCTGGTGCCAAGTAATGATTCAGATATCAATTATTCCCATTTGTGTCTCGTTTCTTTCCTTTCAACCTTTCCACCATCTTTTCTAGTGAATTTACTGCTTGTTAAAGGTGCTGAATTGACAGCACCAGAGACTGATGTCTTCAATTTCAAGCTTCCCTACAGCCTACAATGTTTCACCTATATGTCTCAACTCAGTCATGAAAGGAGGGGCCATCTCATACAGAGCAGCAGGTGAGACAGTTGTTCTTATGCCATGACTCTTCTGTCTTTGACATCTCATGTTCTACTGTCAACTAAAGTGCCAGTTTATACTAATTAGTTTTTATGTTGTCAACACCTGTCAGCAGTTACAACACTGAGGCCACTGAAACTTATTTCATGAATGCATGACTTTAACATTTTCCAGAAGTCTTAACTTTCCTATAAAACATGGAACTGTTTCTGTGTCTTCCTAGACAGACTTCCTGACACATTACATTTATTTGCTTTTAGTTTATAAGCCTTTTCTTACTGAGAAAAGGCTTGAGTTGCATTGTTTTGTATGTCTAAAAAAAACAAAAAACTCATGCATGTTATACAGTAGGGATGGGGAAGTGGGCAAAATTCTCTTCGCAAAGCAATCCAAGAAATTCCACCCATTTTGAAATATAAAATTTTGCCTGGCAGAGTGACAAAATTTCTCCTGGCGTAATGGCGAAATTTCACCTTCCGCAGCAAAATTTCACCTTCCACAGTGAAATTCTACCTTCTGAGGTGAAATCCCACCTTCCGTGGTGAAATTTCACCTGCAGAAAGTGAAATGTCACCCACAGAAAGTGGAATTTCATCCACGGAAGGTGACATTTTGCCACGGAAAAATTTCACAAATTGCTCCACCAGGCAAATTTGGCCACTTCACCAGCACTTCGCCAGCAGAATTTAATTTTACTGCATCCCTATTACACGGTGATGTTGTAACCCCCCCTTCTGCCAAGGTAAAGTCACATATCTTGGCATCCTCCTTTATTTAAGTAGCTTATTTTTAGTGGATCATGAGGGGTGGCAGGACAGTCATACTTTTCAGAGGTGAGTTTGTTAGCTCTGATTGCAATTTATACATTTACAACTTTTAACATAAACCTAAATACTAAGTCTGAAACTTATAACAGATGCTCACGTGTATATCCAACTGTTGCCAAGTACTGAGAAATTTTATTAAGGCATACCTTATTATTGGGGAGTTTGGTAGTTATTAACAATATCAGGTTACTAGACATATGAGGGGCATCAGTCTCAGTGCGCTCATTATGCCCCTTTTTGATTCCTCAGACATGATTTTAAAGATTTGTTTCCAAAATCATGTTAATAGAAGTTGGGTGCTTCAAAACCAGTGCTGTAAACTGAAGAGTCTGCACATACATTCTTAAAGTGTTAGATAATAGTAGCCTAAAAAAGTAATACCCTTGTCTCAAATAATTGTGTGCTGTCAGCAGAACAACATGGGAGAAACTCTTAAAAGAAGGTTTGTAGCAGGTTTCTGACACTCTGAGATTTCACACTTACCCCCATATCTAGGAGAAGGGGACTGCAGTGATTCTCATTTTCCCTGTCCAAATGAAGTCTTGGGAAGTCTAGTATAAGCCTTCAGTATCAGTCCACCTCCAGATGAGCAAAGATTTTTTACGGGTCCTTTTCTAACTGGGTAGACAATGATTAATACAATGCAGCCAGTGGGGTGTTTGTTGAAAAGACATTAAATGAGAAAAGGTGTCTGGTAGAACATATATCTTTCCCAACACAATGACAGTGCTTTCTTCTGGCAACTGAAAAATGGTTCTACAGATAACAACTGGCAAAGTAATTTCATGCTGGTAGAGCTGAAGAGGGAAAAATCTGTGAATATGAACAGACCCTAAACATCAGTTAAGATCAAGACTATATCTCCAGGCTTTTGTTGATTTGGACTTGAGATCATCAGAGAGCTCTTTAGTGAGGAGCTGTCACCTAGAGTGACATTTTGTTTCACACTCTCCGTTTTATTTATTTTTCATATTTGTTTTAAATCATGATATCTTTCCTTGCCAGTCAGGAATGTTTATTTCCTAACATTCCATATACTGTTATAGTCATGTGAGACATGGTAACTGTAAGTATAAACATACTGTATATTGAATAGGAATAAATAATGGTGAAAGAAAAAGGTCATTCAACAATGGTTATAACTAAGTCAAGGGCAACTTAAATACTGAAGCACTACCCCACCTCCAACACAATGGAGGGGAGGCAGAATAGTACAGTGGTTTAAGGCTCTGAGCTGCAAATCCGGAGACCTGGGTTTGAATCCTACAGCTTCCACTTGCATACTGTGTGACCCTGAGCAAGTCACTTAACTTCCCTGTGCTCCCAGGTTGCACCTGTAACAAGCTTTCAGCTTGGTGTGTCTCACCTGGTTAAACAATAGGGAAAAGAAAAAAAAAAACAATGACTGTAAGACAGGGGCTATAGAAATACCAGAAAACTATCCCCTCAAACAAAAAACATTGACTACAAGCCTGGGGCTACTCAAATAGTAGAGTGCTATCCCCTCAAACTGCTATGAATCAGAGGTTGAGGAAATACTAGGGCACTATCCCCACTCCCGCACACCTCAAAAAGCAGTAGGTACAAGCCAGAGGCTACTCAGATGCTCAAGTCTACACCTGAATAAAATGTTTTTGGTTTTTAAATGAGGCCTTCAAACAAAATACATGATTTTCCTGCTGCCAGTTTCGAAAGAGAGCTCTCTTTTTAGGTTGTTTGTTCACGTGTTTCTTATCCATTTTCCATTCCCCCACTAAATGAATGTTTAACAGAAGCAATCCAATTGGGCTAAGTCAGCATAGCTGCCCCCCCCCCAACAACACAAAGAATAGATTGGACATGAGTCTGAATCTGCCTGCCTGTTTTTCCCCTTGACTCCTTTCACCTCTTCTCTTTGGATAGCATAAGAATATAAGTGCAAAAGAATTAAGCCACTGGAAGGTTTTTCTGTCTATCAAGTCTGCCTGATGCAGAGCCCCTAAATCCTTCTTTGCATGTCACTCCATCCCCCCACCAGACATCCTTAACCTTCCCTTAACTTCATGCCCTTTTAGAAGCCAGTAACAGTTTTCCTGCTTCTCCTCTCTTCTGAAATTATGCTAAAATCCTCCAAAACTCACTCCATTAAAAAGTCCTTCTGGGCCTCCTTCTGGAGCCTACCTCTAACCAGTTTGAAACTGTCTCCTAGTGTTGATGTTCTCTCTGGTCTTAACATGCTGTCTGGGGTCTGTCTTATTTATACCCTTAAGGTACTTAAAGGTTTCTGTCATGTACCCTCTTTCCCATTTTCCCTCCGGCGAGTAAATATTCAGGTTCTCCAGCTTCTGCTCATATGAGTGCCCCTACTGCCTATGAATCATTTCTGTGGCCCTTCTCTGTACCAACTTCAGTAGTTTGCTGTCTTTTTTGTGCTAGGGGTTCCAAAACTGTATGCAATACTCCAGGTGCAGTTACACAATGGATCTGTAAAGAGGTAGTACAGCATCTTTTCTTCTGTTAGCAAATCCTGTACTTATAAACCTAGCATCCTGTTTCCCCTCACCACTGTTGTAATGCATTTTGTAGAGGAATTCAGAGTGATATTAATTGTAGTCTCTGGGTCTTTCTCCTCTTCTAACACATAGACAGTCACTCCCCTAGCATGTACTCCACTCCAGGCTTCTTTCTCCCCATGTGCATAACTTTGCACTCTGTGTTTAATCCCAGTTACCAGACTCTGGCCCATCTCTCTAGCCTTCCTAAGTCTTCCTTCAAGAGCCTTACCCCCTCCTCTGTGTCTATCCTACCACATAGCTTGGTGTTGTCCACAAAAAAGAAAATTTTGCCCTTAATGATTTCCTTAATATAATTTGTGAATGGAATGTTGTCGTACCCCCCCCAGTAACATTCTTCATCCCTGAGTGTTCCACCCTACCATGACCCTCCAGCTTCTACCCCCTGACCAATTTGCTACCCAGCAAGTCATGTTTGCTCCCTACCTCCAGGTTTTTTAACTCCTTGATCAATCTGTTATGAAAGACTGAGTAATGGCCATGCTGAGGTCCAGGTACAGTATGTCTACTGCCTGGCCCATATCCACCACCTTGGTGACCAAGTTAAAGAAATTGATCAAGTTTGTTTGTCATAATCTCCGTGCTTCAAACCCTTGCTGTCTGTCATCTTACAGCCTGTTTGTGTCAAGGAACTCAACCAAACAGTCCTTAATAATTATTTCTATCAGCTAGCCAAAGTTCAGTGTCAAGCTGTCCATTCCATAATCCCCAGCTCATTTTTCTCCCTGCTCTACATTTGCAGTTCTCCACTCACATGGCAATATGCTTGTTGTTTAGGGAGTTACTGTATAGGTCAGCCAGCACTGCTGCCACCTTCCTCAGCCCCTCGGGTTAGTGGTGTCTTTAATCAGGAAACTTCACAATATACCTTGTGAAGTACAAAAGGGCTACTTTGCACTTCACTTCTGGAGTGGTCTTAAAAGAAAGCACTCTGAGTTAGTGACACCCATAACTCCATGATGTCAGCAAGTATTTCAACATATTTCCCACCCGTCCCCCCACTAGGACCCACTCCTCTCCTCAACCACACCTTGAAGATTTATATTATGCCAATGTTGGCTTTATATTTCAAGTTCAAGTTCAACTTAAACTTGGCGTTATATTTACAGCAAAATCACCCTCCCCACCCACAAAACCAAGTTCCCCCAGTTTCCTATCCCTGTCACCATGTTTTTATCACTTAAATTCCCCTCCCTTTCCTTCCCTATTGTGAATAAATACCCCCTGCTCCCCCCAAAGTCTACAAACTCCAGTTTCAGATCCATAATACCCGAAATACGATAACTGTCACACAGTGGAAAGAGCATCTTCACTGTTCGATGTCTGAAATAGGAATGAACAGTAACTGACATCTGGCCTAGTAGAAATATCTGACTGGCTAATTATCTGTGACTTGGAGGCTTTGGGTGGTATTTATTCACAAGAAGGTTGGAAAGGGAGAGTGATTTAAGTGACAAAAACAAAGGGACAGGGGAAAGGGAAGCAAGGAATTTGATTTTTTGGGCAGGGAGAAGGTGATTTTGTTGGTAATTATAAAACCAGAGGTGGTATAATATATAACTTCGTAAGGTATTGGTAGAGAAAGGAAGTGGGGGCTGGGGAGATAGGTGGTGGGATACAATGAAATACTGGATGGCATGATGGGTGTCACTAACTGAGAGGATGGTAGTGTTTTTTTCTGTAGTATTTAAAATTATTTTTGTAATTTTTAAAAATAAAAAAATGAAGCTGGTGTGAGGTTGTGGAATTTTGTGAAGGTTTATGTAGTTCAACGTTACTTTTTTATGCTGATTTCGCTAGTGAAGTAGAACTTTGCAGCATTTCTATCATGAATGCATACCATCTGGCCCTGGAAAAGTATCCACTGTAAGGGACATAAGTCTCTCAAAGACCCTGTCCACCATGATCAGTTCATCGCACACCCACAACCACCTCCATTCCTTTGCATACCCTACCCTGTCATAGCGGTCTGTCCTTCTCTTTTGTGAATGCTGAGAAGAAGTATAGTATTCTTATAATACTTCTGCATTTCCTTTATTGTCCTCTGCCCTCGCAATCCCTCAGTTTGATGATACGGTTTTTCATCCTCCTTTTTTGTGTGATGTACCAAGAAAATATCTTGTCACAGATTTTAACTTCCTCTGCTATTCTCAGCTCTGCCCCTGCCTTGGCTTTTCATACCTTCTACTAGCCATTTTTAATTTATCCAGGTAATACAGTCTTTCCTCCTCCCATTGAGTCCTCCTGTATTTTTTGAATTAAACACTTACAGCCTCCCCTGTGACACAGAAGGTTTTCTTATGCTTGCTATTCTTGCCATTCTGCATCAGACAGGTATTGGTGACTTCCTGGATCCCTTCCCTAATTAAGAAATTATTTTTCTCCCACACCCCTTGTCCTCCATGGCCCTGGCCAGATGCTTGCTCAGGTGAGCCCCTACTTTGGAAAAGACTACCCCTTTGAAATCCAGAGTATGTGTCTTGGTGTGCAGTATTCCCATCCCATATCAAGCTGAAACCACACTAACTGGTGATCACCACTTTACAGGGTCTCAGCTATGCTAATGTCCCTGACATGATCACAGTTGATCAGTGTTAAGTCACAGATTGCCTGATCCTAATTGATTCAGGCACCCTTCTTGGTTAAGAAAAGAAGCCATACTGGACTGCTTCCAGGAGCACTGGACTCTGTTAATAGTGGCTATAGGGCTGCTCCATTCTATATCCAGTAGTGGCTATAGGGCTGCTCCAATCTACTTCTAGTAGGCTGATGTCAACAATAATTACCACCTCCCCCTGCAGTGAAGCCTTCCTGATTTTAATTACCAACTCCTTTTCATTGAGTTTGCTCTGATTCAAAGGTCTGTGCACCACCCCCACCCTGGTCCTTCACCCCAATCTACTTGAACCGGAACCCAAACTGTTTCAGTGCCCACCACTCTTACTGTATACTCCTTCATGGTTGCATTCCCTTGCATTATATGTGGTGCCACGATACCTCCCTTGCCCCTGATGTATCCTTTTTGTAAATGGTGAACCTGGGATGGCGTTATCCCAATTATGGTCCTGGGATGCCCAAGTTTCAGTGAGTGTCATAATATTCACATGATCCTCCATTATGAAGTCCTGTAGATCATCCATCTTGTTCCCCAAGCTTCCAGCATTGGTGGATACTTCCCTTCATGATGCCTGCCTTCCCTTCTCTCAGTCATCTCTTTGTGCTATTTACCTTTCCTCTAACTTCTGAACCAAATTCCTTCATTCCTGTCCTACCAGTTTATGCTTTCCCCTCCTGCATCCCAACATCCCCTTATCCCCTCTCTGGCCTTTTCACCCACCTAACTTCCTGCCCTTGCCTCCCTCCCTCCCCTCCTCATTTTTCCATCCTGAGTTCCCCCCACTCCTATTTGTCCATATCCTGGTAGGGGATCTGCCAGCCCCCTCCTTAGGAAAAGTTTGGGTACCTGGTCACATAGTAGCCCCCACTTCAGTGAAGCATTTATTTTTAGGCAGCAAGCAATAACTTCTGCCTATTGTAATCATGTGTACACTTCTGTGCAGATTTTAAAGATTGTGTGACATTTAATGCACATGAGTTGGCAGTGTTTAGGTTTGAGTAGTGATTTTAGTGATTGGGAAAGGATAGTGGAATATCTTGAATCCAATGGATTGCAGAACCCGAGGCACGGAGGTCACGTCAAACAAATTTGATAGGTTTCTTTGTCTAGGTGATAAAGTAATTCAATCAGTGTGGAGAGGAGGATGTGGCCTACTTAGATTTCAGTAAGGATTTTGACAATGGTCCACATAGGAGACTAGTAAGCAAACTGGGTAGCTTAGGAATAGGTCCACATGTGGTAAACTGGATAAGAAATCAGTTACGGGTTAGGCAGCACAGGGTGCTGGTAAATGGAGTTCACTCTGAGGAAGGGAGGGGTGACCATCAGGGTACCTCAAGGTTCAGTGCTGGGACTGATCCTCTTTATTGTCTTTATAAATGAAATTGCAGAGGAGCTGGAAGGGAAGGTCTGCCATTTTGCAGATCACACCAACATTTGCAAAAGGGTGGACAATCTGGGTGTGTGTGGAAAGGATGTGCAGAGACCTGAGGAAACCAGAGGAGTGGTTACAGGTACGGTAGCTGGATTTCGATGAGAAAAAGTGCAAAGTAATGCACTTAGAGCACAGAAACCTAGTGGGAGTGCAAAAGGGGTGGATTAGTATTGATGACTACCGAGCAGGAAAGAGACCTGGGGTAATCATATCTGATGACCTAAAAGTGGCCAGGTAGTGCAACAAGGAAGTCAGGAGGGCTAGTGGGATGCTGGTGTGCATAGACAGGGCTATCACCAGCAGAAAGAGGGAGGTGGTGTTTCTTTTGTATAGATCACTGGTAAGACCCCACCTGGAGTACTGCCTTATGTTCTGGAGACTACAGCTCTGGAAGGACATAGACAGAGTGGAGGCAGTCCAAAGGAAGACAACTCAAATGGTGCAGAATCTGTATCAAAAGCCCTATGAAGAGAGACTGAAAGACTTCAGTATGTACGTGCTGGATGAGAGGAGGGGGGGTATATGCTAGGAACCATTAAATACCTTATGGGGTAAATAAGGTTTTGGAGGGAAGTATTTTTTCAGAAAAAAGGTGCTGAAGAACAGGGGGACATGCTATGAAGCTGTGTGTGTGGGGGGGGGGGGGACACAGGAGGGATGAGAGGAAGTACTTCTTCACAGAAAGAGTGTTGGATTCCTGAAACAGCTTTCCAGTAGAGGTAGTCGGGCAAAAAGCGGTGAGATTGAAGCTGCAGTACTTGTTGCTGGTCATCCCTGCAGGATTCAGTGTTTGTTGACCTTAGGATTCCAGATGTTGGTTGTAGTTAGAGGTTATGTTTACCATTGCCAAATTTCACTCTCTGCTTGAAACTGAAAGTGTGCAAAAAGTGGTGCAGCCCTGTTTGGTTTGCAGTAGTATATAGCAGTCACCCAGGTCAGATTCTCTGCAGTACTATACAGCACTTGCCCAGACCAGATATCTGCAGCTAGACTAGACTACTGATACTTAATCTTCTTACTCTGACTTGTGAATTTAAGAAGGAAAAGATAATAAAATGACTCCAAAGGTATCTGCTCCCAGCCACAAGGAATGCATTTATGCAAGATAGCTAAGGTGTCATGCTATATCTTACTTTCTCTGATTTCCTGCTTCTATTGAGGGAAACTTGATGACTCTCTGTACTACTGATAATGTGAGGCCTGAGTTGAGACTTGTCAAAGAGAATGTATTATTAGCTGGACGATTCTTGGTCTGGTTACCCCCCCCCCACACACACACACACACACACACACACACTCACTCACTCACACAGACACACACACACATGAACAGGCAGATAGCCATGCCTAAGATGTAAGTTTCTTGATTGTATCTGTGCTTACAGGAAGGTAAGGCAAAAAAACACACCAGACTAACACTAACATACTAAAATGCCAGCAGAATAGGCCTAACGGTCTTTCGTGTCTGCTCGTTTGGTCAGTCCCCAACCTGGGTGCTGACCTTGCTGTCCCCCTCACCTTCTCTGGCTTCTCCCTTCCCAGTTCTGGATATTCTTGCTGCATTGGATTTTGCTTCCAGAACCCTTCCCCTGTACCTGTCCCACCCCCTCTTGAACCCCTCCACTGTCTCTGCCTCCACCAGCCCCCTAGGCAGTGCATTCCATGGCTCCACCACCCTCTGTGAAGTAGCACCTCCTCCTTTCTCCCTGAATCTTCCCCTCCAGCTTCCAGCCATGCCTCTAGTGGCCCCTTCCTCCTTCCTTCAAAGCACCCCGACTGTTCCTCCCTATTTACCCTCTTCATGTACCTAAAGACTCTATCATGTCCCCCGGTCCCTTCTCTCTTCCAATGTGTACATATTTAGCTCTTCAGCCTCTCCTCATAGGTCCTGTCCCCAATCCCCAAATCATTTTGGTTGCCCTCCTCTGGACCCTCTCCAGGAGGTTAATGTCCCGTTTAAGTGTGGCCTCCAAAACTGCACGCAGTACTCAAGGTGCGGCCTCACCAAGCAGTTATACAGAGGGAGTATCACTTCCCTCCTTCTGGAGGTGATCCCCTAGCGATGCATCCCAGCATCCTGTTGGCCTTGGCTGCTGCCCTCCTACAAGTCTCAGAGTTGTTCATCTTGACATCCACCACCACCCCCAGGTCCCTCTCAGCCATCGAGACTTGTAGCATTTCCCCCCAGGGTGTACACTTGGCCTGGGTTTCTGGCCCCCAGGTGGAGTACCTTGCATTTCCCTGCATTGAACCTCAGCTTCCACTTTCTAGACCATCTTTCCAGAGCCTCCAGGTCCCCCTGTAGGGCCACCCTCCCCTCCTCCCCATCCACCACCGCCCCCAGTTTTGAGTCATCTGCAAAGAGACTCATCTCACTCCTGATTCCTGTCCTTATGTCAGATACATAGGCGTTGAACAGAAGGGGCCCAAGGACTGATCCCTGTGGGACCCCACTAATGACCCTCCTTGGGGATGAGACTATCCCACCAACTATGACCCTCTGTGTCTGGTTCTGGAGCCAATTGCCTATCCATCTGATCATCTGGTTCCCCACCCCCATTTCTCCCAGCTTATCCAACAGGCCCATGTGAGGAACAGAGTCAAATGCCTTGCTGAAGTCTAGAAAGAGGACATCCACTGGTCTACCCAAGTCCAAGGCACTTGTCACCCAGTCATAGAACTCCACCAGGTTTGTCTGACACAATTTCCCCGGGATGAATCCATGCTGTCTATCGTCCAGGCACCCTGACTTATCCAGGTCCCCCTAGCCTCTCCTTGACAATGCCTCCATCACCTTGCCCACCACGAGGTCAGGCCGACAGGCCTGTAGTTCCTGCCACCTTCCTTGATCCCCCTGGGATGGGCACTATATGTGCCACCTTCCAGTCTTGGGGCACCCACCCCATATCCTCAGAGAGATGGTGAAAAGCTCTGCCAGGGTTTTGCCAGGACATCTGCAAGTTCCTTCAGCACTCTGGGATGTAATTTATCCGGCCCAGTGCTTTCTCCATCTTAAGGGAGCTGAGGGCTTCCCTACTCTCTCTGCTGTGATTTCACTTCCGGTACCCTTCTCCCTGCTTAGCCCTCCCCCACCTGCCAGTGATGCCTCCCCTCTCCCCAGACCTGCCGATTGGTAAGGGTCCCCCCTCCTCAGTATCTCTGTCTCCTCCCATGTATGATGCAGCACCCCATTTTCCTAGTGAAAACTGAGGTAGTACTATTTAGTACCTCACCTGCTCCTCCGGGTCTTGTGCCCATCTCTCCCCTGATTTAATCCTGCTAATCTGCCCCTTCACCCTTCGGTTTTCCCCAATGTATCTAAAGAACCCTTTTCCTCTCCCTAATTTCCCTGGCCAGGTTCTGCTCCTTCCTTGCCTTAGCCGCCCTCACCACTCTAGTGGCCCTTCTAGCCATCAGCTCGTACTCCCCTCGATCCTTTCACTCCCTTGAGCACTTGAATTGCTTATAGGCTGCTTTCTTTCCCGCACTCACCTCCTGGACCTCCCTGGTCCACCCAACAGGGTTTTGGCCCTACCGCATTTTCGTCTTACTCTTGCACAGGTGCTGGTAGCATCCTGCATCCTCTCCTGATGATTTCCCACCTACTATCAGTGTCCATGTCTGACCCAATCCATCCAAATGCTCCTTAAGGATCATTCCATTTCCTTAAAATCGCCCCCTAAAAGTCGGTTACTTCCGTCTTTGTGCAGCCTTCTACCCTCCTAGGTCCAGGCAGAACCAGACCGTGGCATGGTCACTCCCGCCAATGGGTCCCTTACCTCCAGGCCCCCAATCTGGTCACTGTCTGCCAGGACACATCCAGTACCCGTGCCTCCCTGGTGGTTCCTCACCTGCTGAGTTAGGAACACGTCTTGAAAGACATCCAACAACCTCTGTTCCCTGGTCACAGAGGATGTCATGAGTCTCCCAGTCTGTTCCTGGCATGTTTAAGTCCCCAACACCACCACCGTTCCTCTGCCCAGTCTGCAGTGTCTCCTAACATCTGCCACCAGACTGTCCTCCAGCTCCTCCGCCAGCGCAGGGGGTCTATACACCACTCCTATTTTTACTCTCTTGCCCCCCCTTGTTAACAAGGTGACCCAAATCGCCTCCACGGTTCCCTCCGCCTCCTCTACTCCCCCTATGCCAATGCAGTTTTTGACTATCATTGCTACCCCTCCTCCCCTTCCCTTCCCCCGTCCTTTCTGAACATAGTGTATCCCTCCAGGTTCAGGTCCCAGTCCTCCCTGAATCTTGCCTGTATCTCTAGCTCGCTATTTCCCTCAATGTCATTTGTACCCAGGTGGATCAGTATGTCTGGGGAACCCCCACAATCCTTTGCCAGCTGATATACCTCGTGCTTAGCCCTGTGCACCGTTAGTCCAGGGAAGCATCTTGTTCTAACTGGCCAGGCTTCTCCCTCCCTATCCCATTTGATACCCCTGATCATAGAATCCCCCAGCAGGAGCACTCTGACCACTCCTTTTCCTCCATTCCCCCGCCTTCCATGTCCCTCATCCTTTCTACAGGCCCTTCCACCCAGCTGGCTTCGTATTCCTCCCCCTTTCTGGGTGCCACATGCCACCCCCTCCTTATTTACCATGGCCACCCCCTCCCCTCCAATCCTATGCCTCTCCTCCTCCTGAGTATCCTTCTGTTCCTTGTTAATTCCCCCCTCACTGCTCGCAACTGGTCCTTCTCCCCCATCTGCTAAACTAGCCTGGCCTATTCTCCCTTCCTTCCTGTCTCCATTTAGTTCCTCCTGCTAGTCGTGCTCCCCTGGCCTAAACCCTCAGCTCCCTTTACTGAATCCTCCTTGTACTTCTGGTCCTTCTCCTTTACCTTTCCTCCCAACTGGTCCTTCTCCTTGCGCTTTCCTCCCTCTTCCCCCTGCCCCTCCTGCTCTGATTCACTGCTCCCCTCATTCTCCTGCATTCCAGGTCCCCCCCTGTTCTTCCTGCTATCTGGCCCCTGCCTCATGCCTCCCACTCCCACTCCCTTTCCATCTCTAACTACCCCTGTCGTGGCTACATCACACCCCTCATCCTTGAGCAGAAGAAGAGAATTGAAGCTGGGACACAGCAATGGTGCAAATACTAAAGCTGAGATTAATCAAAATAAGAATACAGAGTTGTACCCACAGCAAAGACAACCCACTACAATGGTATGAAAATTATAAGAACTCACTGTTTTATTGACAAGGAGTACAACCAGACAGAGTCACAGTCATCTAGCATATGCACACCCCAGCCACAACTGATGACATCATGGTGAATCTGAAAAAAACATTGACATTGACATTTCACTTGGTGTCAACCACGCTTCATTAGTGACAGAGTCATCACCACACTGGTGCAGATTTATAGTGTCCTGTTGTCATAGTAATACAGTCATGTGACAGAAACCATTTGTGTGCTATACAAAATGAAGTGGACATCCTCATCACCATATAATAATAGTATATGTACAGAAACAACATGCTCTCATGTATCGGGGTGGGGCAGGCACCAATCTGGTTACAGTATAGTTTGAAGGATGAGGTTTTGTGTGATCATGGATCATTGAAGTTATCTGGATTCAAAACATGTAACCATGTCTGTCTAATTTGTAAACCTGGTACAAAGAAAGCTTCCAGAAAAAAATGGAAGCATATTTTCGGAACTATAACTGGAAAAAATATTTAAAGTGTTTTCCATAGTAGCCCAATGTAGTATGTGACTGCACCGCAAATATTATATTTATCTATCAGTCAGTCTGTCTATCTGTCTATCTGTCTATCTGTCTATCTGTCTATCTGTCTATCTTTCTATCTTTCTATCTTTCTATCTATCTATCTATCTATCTATCTATCTATCTATCTATCTATCTATCTATCTATCTATCTATTCATTGCAAAAAAAATTGTTAATGCACTAGTTTGGGTTACAGCAACAAAGGTAGGGGAAATGTGGTGTTAGGGTTTCCACCCCTACCCTATAGGCAGCAACACTCACCCTATTTCATGAGTAAATAAGCTGAGATGGGTACATTGTATGAGAATAGGGTGAGTGTTAGGGTTGACATCCCCAAAGCACACCCCATGCCTGTTGCTGCCTGTAGGGTAATGGTGGGGTGTTAGGGTTGGAAACCCTAATGCCTATCTACCATTTGTCACTTTACCTAACTAGTGCATTAATAAGATTTTGCAATTAATTCCTTACTTTTTGAGACAGCATAAGCACATCTACATTTGCCTGTGGATCACAGTGCCCTCTGCACTTCCATTCATCCATACTTTGTGAGATAGTGAATCATATCCTTATTTGCCTGTAGGAGCACAGGGACCTTAGAGCCATTGACTCCCATCCCTCCACAAATGCATATATGTATGTTGCTTTGGATGCACTGGGCCATCCAGGCCCTGCACTTCCAATTTATGTAAAACTGCAACCAAATTGTCACCATAGCCTTCTTATTACCCCACCTCATGAACCCAGGACTAAAAGTTTCCAGATCCCTGCCAAAATGTGATTCTGTGCCACCACAACGTTATTACATGTCACAAGTGTGAAAAGACAGTTTGGCCAGGGTCTGGAAAATGACAGCTGTCAAGGTCATGATCTGTTGTAAAAAAACAGCGATGTTGAAAATTCGGAGTGAAAACATTTAAAATTACCAGAGTTATGAGCAAGCATAGCAAAATTTCAACACATGCATATAACTTTGATGTTTTTAAATATTCTGACCCCAGATTTTCAAAACAGCCTTCTTATGATCCAAACTCATGAACAAGGGCACTGATTTTTTTCAAATCCCACCCAAAAGGTGATTTCATCAAGTAATTATGAAATCATGTTTTGGGTCAGCTTTGCAGAATTCCCTGACATTGTTCATGAGGTGGGATCCCATAAACTCCATGTTGAAAATCTGGTGTCAAAATATGCAAAAATGGCCACATTATGAATCAGAGTTGAGAACCCCATTGAAATGCATTGAACTGTAATTACCTTAGTTTCTCATATTGCAGTCACTGGTTCCAGCAGCATGATATATCTTGGATCGGAGAGTTGATCTTCACCCTGGGACCTGTTCATGTGAGTGAGGGTGTGTTGGGGGGGTGTGACTGAGGTGCGGGGTGGTGTGTGCTGAATGGAAGGTTGGAATAGGGAGTCAATCTACAAAGGACTGTTTCCTTTTTTACATGTTTAAAAAAAAATATCAAGTGACCATTTTCTTTTTTACAGGCAAGACAGCGATTGGAGGGGGTTTCCACTAGACACGAGGGATACAATTAAAAAAGGGGGGTGCTGATCAGATGGGTGGGGGTTGACACTAGACATCTGAGAAATAATGAAAAAATATGGGGGTGGCAGTTAGACAGTGGGGGAACTAGACACCAAGGAGAAATGTAACATACATAATATTGTTTTTTTTTTTTGCATTTTGGCAGAGGCGACATTTTGACAAGCGCCAGTAAATTATTACTTTTGCCAGAACACTATGAGACCCTTTTCCTTCCAATTCATCCCCTGCAATTGTTGCCCTTACTTAACATTACATTTTTGTGAGTGTCATAGGGTAGAACCCTATCGTAAGTACAGAACTAATCAGAAAGGTAAACTGTGAACCCTCCCCCATTCCTTTCAGCTTTCATCTTGTTTTATTATTTTATTATTCTGTCTATTTTTTCTCCTATCTATTTTCACTGCTTGGCTGGCCACCTATGGTAAACATCCACCCTCTGTTCTGTCTCTTTATATTACCACCTCTCTCTTAAAGTCCTTTATTTTGATTAAAATAAAAACAAAATAAATAGAATAACTATTAGAAACACCAAGGGCTATGTGGTGCCAAGATAGTTCCATTTAAGTGCTAAACTTTCTTTGTAGGGTATGCCCTTTGAAAATGAATGAACTGTAGGAAAGGAAAAAGGAAGTTATAATTTAACCTGTAGTCCATTTAGTCCATTTTACTGCTAGTAAAACCAATGTGTTTACAAGGGTTTTTGAAACCTCTATATTATACGGCCCCCATATAGTTGTCAATACACAGACATAGGAGAGGGCCTGTATAAGAAATAATTGAATTTTAGAATGAAGTAAAACCAATTTTGTTTGGTAGGACCCCGCGTAGTGCATCCTACGCACCTATATTGGAATACACTCGAGCCAAAAGAAGCACTACGGAGAGTATAAATAAAAAAATAAGTGAGAAAGGTATTAAAGTACGTCTCTCTGTAGTAGCAGGCTCAAAGTAATAGCCACATTGGAAGTGCTGAACATATCAGTGAGGTTTAAGTTGAAGTGTAATTTTTTAGCCTAACCAGAATGAAAACGTTTGCCGACAGCTGGAAAAGTCGACTCACATCTTTCTGTTTACTAAATAACAAAATAAAGCACTAGAGGTTCTCTAACACATTATTTTTCTATGTGTTTAGATGGACCTCCTGGGTGGGTACATTTGAGGCAGGATGCTATAAAAATAAATAAAAGAAACAGTTAAAAAGGGAGACAAGATACAGAGCAGCTGTTCAGGGAATATTTCTGCATTTCTTCTTTCCCCGAGACACAGGAGACAGCTGCTCACATTCAGATATAAGACATCTTTTGTATTTATTTTTGGTTATTCTTTCAAAGGTTGTTTCCCTATGTTTCTAAAGATATAAGAATAATAAAAGAGAGTTTTAAGGGCTGGTAGGAGAAGGGAGAAGAGGAGAGCTCCCTCGTTCTCCTATTCCTCTTGCAGACCCAGTGGAACCCTCTTGCATCCAAGATAATAAAATAATCTTTGCCCAGGAACTTTATAGAAACACAAAACATATAATATAAAACTATATCTGGGGGATGGTAATCCAGAAAACCATGACCTGCCATAGGGCTGGCATCCCACAGAGTGAGCCTTTTTATTTTTTTTCCAAGAGGTGATGTCACACTCAAGGGTAGGGGCTTAGCCCCATTAGTGCTCGTTAATTATGTATG
Source organism: Neoceratodus forsteri (assembly GCA_016271365.2). Lineage (NCBI taxonomy): Eukaryota > Metazoa > Chordata > Ceratodontiformes > Ceratodontidae > Neoceratodus > Neoceratodus forsteri. The sequence continues at coordinate 935,522,075 of CM057449.1, read as the reverse complement.
CCATTTTTAAACCTTTAAAACAAGGCAATGTTACTTCATTTCATATTCACTAAAAAGCACAATAGCCTGTTTGTATGTGCTTGATGTTTAATTGTAAAATATCAGTGTAATAAAGAACTGTATGCTGGTTTTAGTAAAAAGAGGTGGATCACCTGACAATGATGTCATCTGTGGGTGGGTATATACACCCACTACTTGGAGTGCTAAGAGAGTCGGTTGCTTACAGACTACAGAGTAAGGAGGATTCCAGGACTATGTGCCTGTTTTCACACCTTCTTGTTACAAGTAGGCTGAAGCTAAGACTCAGGATTTTTCTGAGGGAAGAAAGATTGCTGGATTGATATTGTCTTTTAATTTCTGTATGTTTATTATTATTATTTTTTTTTCCTTTTGGATTTGAATAAAATCACAACTCAAGCCTGAATTTTTATGCACCTGACTTCGGCTTGTTGTGTCTGTTTATTCCACACCTTCACAGTGGTGTCTAAAGTGGAATTCTGGTATGTTTAGGCTGCTTGGGAGATGCTATTGGGGGTATTGTACAACTATCCAGACAGATGCAAAAAAGTCAAAGTGCTGAACCAAAAGCTTATCCATTGATTTGTGCAATGGCAGAGAAAACTAGAGAGAAGCCAGGGCCTGGTTTAGATCTCGGAGTAAGGAGAAAGATGAAGGATGAAGAAAGTGAGACAGATGAACAGACGATGGAGACCCCACCAGAGGATAGCAATGACTTAGTGCAGTGGCTCTGTATGAAGCAGTTGGAGATGGAGCTATACCGGGAAGAGGATCTACTGTGACAGGATGAGAAGTGAATGGATACCCTTATACTGTAGCTATACAAGCCCTCAGCCCAGTTCATGCAGACTGTAATGTACCAAGAGACATTACACTTAACAAACTGACAGAAAATGATGACATTGAGGCATATCTAACAATCTTCAAGTGTATTGCTCAAACATGTGCCTGGCCCAGAGATCAATGGGTCATTAGACTGGTGTCATATATGTCTGGAAATGCCCAACTTGTGTACAGTCATTTATGTGGCAAAATGCTAACATCTATGACCAGGTGAAGGAGTTTATTTTGAGGTGATATGACATTAATACCAAGACTTACAGGCAGAGGTCTCATTCCCAGAAGATGGCTGCCCAGGATACCCTCAGAGAGACCTATGCTAGGCTCAAAGATTTTTGTTGCAAATGGTTGCAACCAACAACCAAGGCTTTGGATCAGATCATTGAGCTAATCATCACTGAGCAGTTTATTCAAGTTCTTCCCCAGGATGTCCAAATATGGGTTAAGGAACATAAACCAGATTCGGCAGAGTGAAACATTACCCTGGCAGAAGATTACCTGGCAGCTAGACCTTCTAAGCTCAGAGGATTCCAAGGCTCTTCACCCTAACCACCTTTTTCCAGTAAGGCGTTTTGATTATTCAACACCAAGAAACCCAAGCTATGCAGGAAATAACTGGAGGAATGAAGAGGGGGAAGGAATTATTCAGCTGATGTGGTTTTCCATAGCTGTCTTGGGAAGGGACACATTGCCAAAAACTGTCCAAACAAAAGAAGGGAGCCTGCCCATTTGGCTTTGGTTAATTGGGGATATGTTACAGCAGTGGAGATTGGAAAAAGGAAAATATTGGGGTTATCAGACTCAGGGAGTCAGCAGACATTGGTTAGTGCAGATCAGATGGAAGAACTTGACATGTCAGGGCCTGATGCCACAGTGATCTGTGTCCATGGGGACATGCATCACTACCCCTGTGACTGTGGAAAATAAGAAACACGCTATGACTGTTGGCCTTGTACCTAGACTCCCTGTACCCATTATTATAGGCCAGGAGTTTCCCAATGTTGACCAGTTAATGAAAAACCAACAGACTCACAAGAAGCTGGTCACTGTAACCACAAGGGCCCAAGCAAAATTGGAACAGTGACAAAATGTATTCCCTTTTGAAGAAAGCTTGTTTGACCACCCAGGGAAGAGGAGGAAGACAAGAAAAGAAAGAAAACCCTTAGAAAGACTCTGGCAAGAAACACATCAGGATTGTAACCTGAACTGGGATCAAGGCTGCAAGATTTTGCTATTAAAAAGGAAAAAATGCTAGACAAAAATTTAATGCCATTTTATTCACAGGTGGACCAAGTGGTTGTAAAGGGACAACTGCAGTATGTGGTTAAAAATGAGATCCTGTATTGAGTGTGTAATGATACTGCCACAAATGAATGTGTTGAACAACTGATGGTACTCCAGAAGTATAGGGAGAACTTGGTCCACATGGCCCAAAACCCTCCCATAGCAGGCAGTGAAGGGAGAGACCATACCCTTAGTAGGTTACTGAATAGATTTTCTTGGCCTAACATTCATGAAAATGTAGCTGAGTATTGCCATACTTGCATGGAGTGCCAGTTGGTGGCACAAGGAGGAAGAATGGATAAGGTACCCCTCCAGCCTATACCAAGTGTCATGACTCCATTTGCCAGGATAGCAATGGATGCAGTAGGCCCCTTACCAAAGAGTTCCAAGGGAAACAGGATTATTTTTGTAATATGTGACTATGCCACCAGATGCCCAGAAGCTATACCCCTCAGAACTGTTACTGCCCCCCGAATAGCTGAAGAGCTTCAAAAATCTTCAGCAGAATGGGTATACCCAGGAGATATTAAGAGACTAGGGTTACAATTTTACTTCCTCAATCCTGAAAGAACTGTACCATTTGCTGGCGGTCAGAACATCCCCCTACCACCCGCAAACTGATGGCCTAGTGGAGAGGTTTTGCAAAACCCTAAAACAAATGTTAAAAAAATGTGTACAAGAGGAAGGCAGAGACTGGGACAGGCATCTACCCCACCAATTATTTGCTTATAGTGAGGTACCCTCAAGCCACCACAGGGTTTTCTCTTCTTTCATTATTATACAGTAGGAATCCCGGGAGCCCCCTAGATGTGGTAAGGGAACATTGGGAGGAAAGGAAAAAGGTGGGTCAAACCAACATTTTGGACTATATGACAAGCCAGTGATAAAGATGAATTAAATATGTGGAATTAGCACATCAGAATGTGTCTCAGAGACAGATGGAGTAGAAAGAAACCTATGATATGGGTTTTAAGAGTAAGTTCTTCCAGTCAGGGGAAAAAGTTGTTTTTGTTGCTGTCCTCTGAGAATAAACTTATCATGAAATGGCAGTGCCCTTTTACCATCCTCTGACAGACAGGTATAGTAAATTTTGAATTGGAAATGCCAGGAAGAAGGCGTTACAAAAAAGTTTACCATGGTAATTTGTTGTGCAGATGGTTTGACAAACCTACCTCTATGCCTGCCCTATTTGTACACCCTGAACAGGTAGACACTGAAGTGGAGATCACTTATGGGAGGATGGAAGATGAACAGGAAGTAAAAGAGGTATACATTAATCCTGGGTTGGAAAAAGAACAGAAGGAGGAGGTACAGCAGCTGTTAGCCCATTTCAGTAACACAATTACAAGCATTCCAGGGTGAGCAAAGGGGGTGGTACACACAATCAAGGTAACACAAGAAAGACCTGTTCACCAGAAACCCTATCGATTGTCTGAGAAGATCAGGCAAGAGGTCATAGATGAGGTATACAAAATGGAACAGCTAAGGATTATTGTTCCCTTTCACAGTGCATGATCCCCACCTGTGGTGGTGGTGGTGGAGAAAAAGGATGGCGGTATCCAGCTTTGTCTGGATTTCCAAAAGGTTAATGCCATATCCACCTTTGATGGCTACCCCATGCCCCACATTGATGACATCCAAAATAAAATATGGAATGCTCAGTACATAAGTACCTTGTATCTCACAAAGGGTTACTGGCAGATCCCTCTGACCATACATGCTCAAGAGATAATAGCTTGTTGTACACATATTGGCCTATACCAATTTATCACCATGCCATTTGGCTTTCATGCGGCCCCTGCAACTTTCCAGTGATACATGGACGAATTATTTAGACCACACACACACTGTATTATGCTGCTTACTTAGATGATGTGGTCATCTATAGTACAGACTGGAGGATACTTACAGATCATCTCATTGAAGTGATACAGTCCATCACAGATGCAGGATTGAGCATAAACCCTGACAAACGTGCAGTGGCCAAAACAGAGACAAAGTATGTGGGGGTTTATCATAGGAAAAGGCACAGTTAAGCCAGATGGGAGCAAGGTAGAAGCTGTGGATAACATTCCCATCCCCAGTTCCAAGAAACATGTGCGTCCTTTTCTTAGTTAGTCAGTTATTATGGGAAATTCATTCCTAATTTTGCCACAATAGCCACTCCCCTCACTGATCTGACTAAAAACAAATGCCTGTACAAAATCAAATGGTCTCCAGAGTATGATGAGGCTTTCAGAAAAATAAAGGCCATCTTATATTCTTTGCCAGTGTTAGGCAGTCCAGATTTTCAGGCCTTTTTTGAGGTACACACTGATGCCTCATACACAGGCATTAGGGCTGTCTTATCACAACAGAGCCAAGGAGAAGATCACCCTTTTGATATTTATCAGTAGAAAACTCCTTGAGAGGGAGTGAAAGTATTCCACAATTGAGAAAGAATGCTTAGCTCTGTGATCAGCCATAGAGGCCTTGAAATATTATCTGTGGGATGCAAAATTCATAGTGGTGACTGACCATAATCCATTGTGCTGGCTCAACCAGATTAAAGATAAAAACACACGGATTATGCATTGGTATTTAGCAGTACAGCCCTACTTTTTTTCTGCAATATATGGAGCTGGGTGCCCGCACAAAACTGCTAAATTCCTGTCCTGCTATGGGGCTAGTATTGTTGACTGAGTTTTGCCTGTATTGAATTAAGCAATAATGAGAAAAATGTTGTAAGTGTTAAATGATGTCTATACAGGTATTAAGAAACCTATATTGTACTCCTCAGGGAATCAAATGGTATCGGTTGATGTTTACAAGTCAGGATTAAGATGCAATACTATTTTCATAGGGTCCCTGAGGCTGAGCTTCTAGTGAGTGTTGGTGGAAGCTCCAGCCCTACCAGGGTGTTGGTCAGGTGATTGACAACAATGAGGACAGTTGCCCTCTTGTGCAGCAGTGTGTGTGACAGGGTGGAACCCTATTGTAAGTACAGAACTAATCAGAAAGGTGTATTGTGTACACCAGCAACCTGGGTTCAGGAACGGACTCGGGGCTGCTGGGGCTCGGTCATAGGATGTAAGATTGAGCATCCCCATGGATGCTGTCCTCCTCCTCCTCCTCCTCCAGGAGGGCAGGTCCCAGGGCAGAGATGCCTGCAAGCACTGTTGCTGGTGGAAGCATGGGCAGCAGGGTGTAAAATGGCTCTCTATGTGAGATCCAGGGTGGGGAGGGCACTGTGGATGCTTGACAAAGACATGCATAAGCATGTCGCTTGTTTGGACTTTGGTCCTCTGCGTTGGTGCCCTCAGGGGGATAGGTAATGGGGGGAAAAATGCATATACTCCTGGCCTCACTAGTACAATGAAACTGGGGTGGTGCCTTGGAAAGTCCTGGACGATGGAGAAGGAGGGAGCACGAGGCTCCCCCTGAAGACAAGGAGCTGGGCAAGAAAGAAAAAAGAAAGAAAAGGATTGTGTGTGAAGCCTCCCACCGCCCACTGAGCCCCACCCCGTCTCCCAGCAGCAGCGGGTGGCAGTTCCCACCACCTAGAAAGTCTCCGTTACTCCTCCGACTGATTTCCTTTGTACTGTAGGGGCTGTACACTTCCAGAGTTGGTCCACAGCATTGTCAATGGGCGTGCAGCCCATACTGCGATTATACAGACCAGATATGTGAATGGATCCATTCACATTTCTGGACTGTAGTACAGTACAGACTGTACACCACACTGGCCTATGCTGGGGACCAGTGGGCATACAGCCCTACCATAATGGAGTCAGTCGGCAGGCGGCAGGGTGGCTGGTGGGGTGGGGAAGTTGCCTGCCGCTGCCCTGGGGGGGAGCATGGTGGTGGGGCTCAGTGGGCGGTGGGAAGGGGTACTGCTGGACCACCAGGGATGGATTGGATTGCCATATTTTGTACTGGCACCTCGATTGGGCTGCGGCGGTCCACTGGACCACCAGGGATATTGGATCATTATTTCTTGCATATGCCTGCGATCGGCTGCGAGCGGTCCACTGGACCACCAGGGATACAGGAGGGTGTATATTACTGTACTTCTGCCTGCAATCAGGCTGCGAGAGGTCCACTGGACCACCAGGGATATTGGACAATTATTTATTACATATGCCTGCGATCGGGCTGCGAGCGGTCCACTGGACCACCAGGGATACAGGAGGGTGTATATTACTGTACTTCTGCCTGCTATCAGGCTGCGAGAGGTCCACTGGACCACCAGGGATATGGGAGGGTTAATATTACTGCACTTCTGCCCGCGATTGGGCTGCAAGCGGTCCACTGGACCACCAGGGATATGGGACATTTATTTACATTCCCTATGCCCGTGATCGGGCAGTGGGGCACTTTGCTGCTTGTGCAGGGGGCGTGCAGCTTGGCAGGGTGCCAGGCATAAGTCGCCAGGGATCGCTGCACCTGCATGCAAATGGGGCATAATGACATGCAAATGGCCCCATTTGCACCTTGCATACATTATGGCCCCATTTGCATGTGCACTTTTGAATATCACGGTTGTTGCACCTAGTGCAACGGCACTTGCGCTAGCACATCCCCCTGCTCCACTCTGGCCACTTGTGCTGGTGCAGTGCAACTGTGCCATGTGCAATGTGGGTGGCCAAGGAGCAACATTCAACGATGTTGTGCCATGGCGCAGATCCTTGAATATCACCCTGTCAGCGCTCATGCGCATCCCATTTGAACTGCGCCACAGCCTGGCGCAGTCTGAATATCACGCCCCTTTTCTGCAAATTTTGAAAAAGGATCTTGTGCCGTGATTCTTTTTTTGCAAACTTATGGAAAATGATTTTGGCATGTTAAAAAAAAACATTTCCAGGTGATTTATGAAAAAACTAACAGCATAATCCAATAGAATGGGTCCCAATTAGCAGAACACATGTGTTGGTTATGTCAAAAAATATTATTTATTTCTGTTTTTTAACTTTACATAGAAACAGAAACATAGATTTTGTTGGCAAATAAGGACCACCTGGTCCACTTAGTCTGCTCATTTTCCTACCTACTTAAACTCCAGATCCTAAATGATCAGCAGTTTACTCTCTCTTTCCTATCACTAGGGTTGCCTTCTGTCTGTCTTTATTTGCCTCGCTAAGAAAAAAGAAGATGGCATCAGCATGAAAAAGATTCTCCACTTGTGACAAAGGATTACTCATTTGTGGCACAGGATTGTGCATTTGTGACACAGAATCCTGTTTCTTGTTTCAAAGCTCACATCTAATTTTTCCCATTGAAAATAATGTGAAATTTTAAAATTGAATAACTTTTGAATGGATTAATATTTTTTCACCAAATCTTCAAAAGGCATATCTGTGTCCCTAGACCTTTCTTCATTAAAAATGTCCGACCAAAATCCCAATCCATTGTGCAGCAGAGTGACAAAGAATTTTGAAAAAAATGGTAATTTTCACATTTTGTTGACATTCCATCTCTCCGCACCCACACATCCAACCAGAACAAAACTTGCCGCATCAAAAGATTTTTGTTCCCTAATAGGACATGCAACATTTCATGTGACTCACTTGAATGATTACAAAGGTATTAAAGTGCAAAATGTTGAGTTTAACATAGAGTAAAGACTGAACCCTAACTATAGGAGCACAACCACACCCATATTATGTTCATATACACATACATACACATATACATGTACTTATTATTTATTTATTTATTGAACTTTGATGACCGGGTAGGCCCGCTGGGCCCCGAAGGTCCCTTTTTCAGGGGTGACCCGGGAATAACAGTACAGACATTATGAACTTTTGTGCAATTACATAGTACAGGAAGTCATGGGTATACAGTATTCATCTGTTTACACATAGCAGTAGTTATTAGGGAAATATATATCGTGTTGGTAAGTTGTAGTTCATTGCATTCAAACATTTATCCTGCATGTTAGTGAGACAGCATTATGGATTCCTTGGGTGACATACTTCAAGAGCATTAGGATGGTTCATTGAGGAGAAAAATTAGTGCTACCTTGTTGGGGGGGGGGTTGAATTTTTAGTTCGCAGCGGTAGTTTAGGTAGCGTCAGATGTAGTGGCACTGGCATACACTTTTTGATAGGAGATGGGTTTTGAGTCTGGTGTGGAAGCACGGCACTGAAGGTGTTTCTTGCACCTCCAAAGGGAGGTGGTTCCATAAGGAAGGGGCAGCATACGAGAAGGATTTCTGGCCTGCCTTAGTCCTAGCCTTGGGAACCTCTAGCAACGTTTGGCCTGAAGACCTAAGGCTGCGCTAGTTTCTCTTTACTGTGAGGAGTCCCCTGATGCTAGGGGGAGGGGAAGGGCTAATTATCTTTTTTGCCAGGCAGAGCACGGGGTAGCTGAGGCGTGCTTCGAAGGATGGCCAGTTAAGCTTTACTAACACCTCACAGTGGTGGCTCCTTGAGTGGGATAGAGTGGCAAAGCGGGTCACTTTGTTGTATAGAACCTGTAGTTTACCATACTCCCACTTTGAGATACCCTGGATGACTGGGGCAGCAAATATCAGTGTTGGAAGTAGGACACTCGCTGCTATAGCAGTCCTAGCTTCAAGGGTTAACAGTTCCTTAAGCCGATATAGTAATCCGAGTTTGGAATGGATTACTTTAGTGACTTGGTCCACGTGTTGTTTGAACGTGAGGCCCTGGTCGAGGGTGAGGCCGAGGTATTTTGTAGAGGGAACAACTTCTAGCTTGTTGCCCTCCAGAGATGAGAGCTGGAGAAGTTGCGATCTATCTTGTCCTAAGGCTCTTGGTCCGAACAGCATAACTTTGGTTTTATTGGTGTTAAGGACCATTTTGTTGTTAATGAGCCACCTCTCCATGATGTGAATGTCCTTTTGGAGAGAACTGGATAGGTCATCCAGGTTGTAAGAGGACGTGTAAATAACAGCATCATCCACATATTGGATTATATTGCTGCTTCCACAGTGCTTGTGCAGTTCGTTAACAAACAACGAGAACATAAGAGGCCCGAGTATGGACCCTTGGGGTACTCCATCTGTTAGGGACTGAGGTTTGGAGAGTTTGTCCTGCCACCTGACTCTCTGAGTCCAACCTGTGAGGTAGCTTTCTATCCATCTGAGGGCATGGGCATCTAGGCCTACGTGGAGGAGTTTTTGGAGGAGTAGTCTGTGATTCACCCAGTTGAAGGCCTTGGAGAGGTCTATAAAAACCGCCCCTGTGTTGTATCCAGCATCTAGGTCTTTGAGTACATCCGAAGAGAATTTGGTTAGGGCAGTGTCTGTCCCATGATTGGCTCTAAAGCCATGTTGCGATGGGAACAACAGCATGTGGGCTTCTAGGTACTCCTTAAGCTGGGCATACACGATTTTCTCCTGTATTTTTGCCAGAGTACAGAGCAGGGAGATTGGCCTGTAGTTTTCAATTGGTTCTGCAGGCCCTCCCTTATGGATCAGGACCACTTGCGCCTGTTTCCACAGTTCTGGGACATATCCCTCAAGTAGGGACCTATTGATCAGCCAGGTGAGTGGCTGTGCCAGCGCCGTGGCACCATCTTTTAGCAATCTCGCTTTGAGTCCATCCAGGCCTCCTGAACCCGTCATTTTCAGAGTTTTTAGGATGGCCAGGACCTCTTTTACCTTGGCCAGCCTCAAGTGAAAGGGTGGGCGGTCAGGCAATTGAGGAACCGGCGGAGAGACCGGGTTTTTAGGTACCGATGGCCCTGCCTGATGTTTATCAGGGTTGGTGAAGTACGTATTAAGGGTCTCAGCAATTTGTGCCACATCATGTAGTGTCTTTCCATTTGGCTGTGATGGGGCTCGAGGTAATCTTTTTTTTCCCCTCCATCAGTTCATTGATGTGGGACCAGAAAGTCCTAGGGTTGCCGAGGTTGGCTTTATGGAGGTGGTTGAAATACTCCTTTTTCACTAGTTTGGTGGCCAGTTTACATTGGTTTCAGAGGGTCCTGTAGAGGACCCGGTCTGCTTGAAGAGCTGTGTCCTTGGACTTTTTCCAAGCTTTGTCTCGGCTGATCATCAAGGCCTTTAAGGGAGGGGTAATCCACTTATAGCAGTGGCCCTTTACCCGGTAGGTTTTAAATGGGGCCAGGAGATCTGCGGCCCACGTGATTGACCTGTTTAAGAAGTCGACCGCCCCATCCAAGGTAGGGAGACTTCTAATAGGGGTCCAGTCCAGGTTGCCCAGGAGAGTATTACAGTGCTCTAGGGAGAACTTTGAGTAGTCCCTGGAAGTGAGTATTCTAGGATACATATACATATATTCTTTGCAAAAACAGAAAAAAAAGCTGCATTAATGTGATATTTAGGGTTCAGGCTAAAGAAACAAAAGTTGGGAAATGTGGCTTTATGGTGTCAGATCCTAAAACCCCAACCACTTTCTTTAAACAAATCAGAGGTGGAGTCTTCCTAGAGGTTCTCAACCTTAAGACTCTCAACACTAGATGTGGATGTTTCTGGAATACATAGAATGGGGTGAGCTTTAGGGTTGAGAACCCCCTAGGAATACTTCTCCCCTGATTTGTTTTAGAGTTGTGGTTGGGGTTTTAGGGTAGGAAACCCTAAAACCTCATTTCCTTACTTTTGTCACTTTAGCCTGAACCCTAAATGTTGTATTAATGTGGGTTTTTGCAAAGAATTTACTTACTTTTAGAGATAGTATGGTCTTATCCTTATTGTCTTGTTGGAACACAGGGCCTAGAGGGTCCTCTATTCCCATTCATCCATACTTTTTCAGATAGTGTAATCATATCCTTATTCATGTGATAGAGTGCAGAGCAGGCCTTGCACTCTCGTCCATCCATAGATGTGTATATGTATGTTTGTGTGGAAGTGCAGGATCCTCTGGGCCTTGCACTTCCATTTGTAGGACAACAGCAACCAAATTGTCAATACAGCCACTGTATTACCCCTCATCAGGAACCTAGTAGTAAAAATTGTCAAATCCTTAACAAAACGTCATTCCACACCACTGCAGCATCATTCTGTGTGAGAGGCGTAAAAAGACATTTTGGGCAACATTTGAAAAAAGACAGCTGTCACCTTTATGAGGTGGTGTAAAGAAATAGCTATGTTGAACATTTGGGGTGAAAATATTAAAAAGTATGAATGTTATGAAAAGCATAACAAAATGTCAATGGATGTGCACAACTTTGCCATTTTAACATATTTTGAGCCCAAATTTTGAACAAGCATGGTCAGAATTTTGAAATCCTACCCGAAAGGTGATTTAATTAACTGACAGCAAAATCACCTTATGGGCAGGATTTGCAAAATGACATCAACATTGTTCATGAGGTGGGGTCTCAAAAAAGTTATGTTAAAAACTTGGGGACAAAATCTTGAAAATTAAGGAAGTTATTCACCAAAGTTGAAAAACCCATAGAAATACACTGAACCTCAGTAACCTTACTTTGTCATATTGTGGTCAGCAGTTCCAGCAGCAAGACATGTCTCCTGTATCAATGTGGATCTTCAGTCTGGGGCAAGTTCAGGTGAGTGAGGGTATGCGGGGGAGCTTGAGGGGTGCGGGGTGGTTGGTGCTAAGTTGGAGGACCTTTTATTTTTCAGGTTTAAAAAAAAAGGATTGAAGGACCATTTTCTTTATTGCAGGCATACATGGACTTTGAAGAGGGTCCACTAGATACCAAGGATACATCTCTCAATTGCAGGGATAGCCATCAGAGGGTGGGGGTGCCACAAGACATCAAGGATTAGTGATACTTGGAGAGAAGAGGATGAGGCACCACTGGACAGCAGGGAAACATGTTATAATTATGGGATGGTGATGTGGAAGGGTGGGGGTTTCCACTAGACACCAGTGCAATAAAAACTAATTATGGGGTGGTGATCAGAGGCTGGGGGGGCACCACTAGATGCCAAGGAAGTAAATAAGTACAGGGGCAGGGTCAGAGGGTGGGGTGTCACTAGACTCCAGGGAAAAATTGTAAAGAAGAAAGATAAAAAAATATGGGTAGGGAAATCAGAGGGTGGGGGTGCCACTAGACACCAGGGCAAATTCTTAAAAATGGGGGTCATAGCAATTGGATGGTGTAGGGTGCCACTAGACAACAGGGAACAAACCAAACATAATGGAGACAGTGATCAGAGAGTGGGGTGCCACTAGATACCAGGGAATAAAATAAAATAATGGGGATGGCAAACAGCAGGTGGGAGGTGCCACTAGACACCTGGGAACAAACAACATAATGGAACTGTGATTGGAGGGTGGAGGAGTGCCACTAGACACCAGGGAATAGAATAATGGGGATGGTAATTGGAGGGTGGGGGTGCCACTAGAAACCAAGGCCTATATCTTTTTAATTTAGCGGGATACTGTTCGGCTGGTGGGGGGTGCCACTAGGCACCAGGGCAAGGCAGCTCACTGTTCACACTGCAGCCAGCAGCATGAGTTCAGCTGTGGCTGCAGAAGTCAAGAAATTCCCTTTGTTCTCATACAGAAAAATTGGGGGAAGTGCTCCTCTCACTGAGCTGGGCACCCGGGATTTTGGGTGCCCAGAAAAGGTATTTGTGGGCAGCATACTAAAAAACAAACATCAGAATCTAGCTAAACAGATCTTATTTAGCTAGGTTCTGATGTTTGTGGATCCATTTAGCTAGATTCTGATGTTTGTTTTTTGAAATCCAAGCATTTTTATCTGTTTTCCACATTTGTTACTTCATGGAACAAATCAACAAGATGGTGGTTGGCACAGCACAAAAAATGTTGGCTGCCCTGCCAATTAAGTGGCATGGAAACAAAAACCAGCATTTGTGGAATCAAATCTTTACTTTCACCACAGAACATTATCTGAAAAACCCTACTGCTCATGCGCAGGTTGGAAAACAGTAAATCTTAAAGTCTTATAACTCGGAAACCCTCTAATATTTTTTCACCAGATCTGTCAAAGGCACTACCTTGGAACGTGACACATGTCCCTTGCAAGTTTGGGGGAAAAATTATATTCCATGTAGGCTGTAGGAGAGAACAAAAAAAAAAACATATTAAGTATGGCAAAAAAGTTAGACACTTGCAAAACATGACATATGTATCTCCAAAACTGCACAAGCTGCCATCACAAAAACGTCCACAGATCAAGGCACTGCCTCCTAGACAACACATACACAATTTCAGCTCATTTTGTCAAACAGAGCCAAATATATTAATGTGCAAAGTTAGGGATTTAACATTGAACAAGCTACTCAACCCTAACTATATGGGCACTACTGCACCCCCATTATATGTTTAGAAATATGGCACCACAAACCAGTGAGTAAGATACATGTGTAAGTGGACTGAAAATAACTCCACAAATATAAATGTATATTGCTATTGCCACTTTAATGTGCTGGAAATAAAAATCATAACTGAGACCATCATGAGCAATTTAAAACCAGTGCAACACATAACTAACAGTATTCATCAGAGCAATTGGTTCAGCAAGGGTAAAAGCATTTTACAAGAAGGCAGACAAATCAATATTCTCATTCAGGCCCAACCCTCCCTTACACTCAATTCAGGCAGCCAAATCAATATTCTCATTTGATCCTAAGGCCTCCCTTAAATTCAATTCATATCAAGAAGTTCACATATTGTATTTAACCAAGTTGGTGCCTGACCCTTGATGCATGGGGGCATGTTGTTTCTGTATGTGTACTATTTTACATAGTGATGAAAATGTTCACATCACTTTGTATAGCACACAAATGTATTCTATCCAATGATTATATTACTATGACAACAGAACACTATAAATTTGCACACAGGTGGTGACGACACTATTTCTGGTGATGCTTAGGTGACACAAAGTGAAACATTAGGTGTTTTTTTCAAATACACTATGACATCATCAGTTGTGGCCGGCATATGAATACATCAGATGGCTGTGACTTTGTCTGCTAGTACACCCTGTTAACAAAACAGTAAGTTCATATAGTTACTTGCAGAGAAAAGTAGCTCAAAGGAAAACTTGGAGCAAATGGGCAAAACTTCAAAATTGCAATTGAAAAAGTTCTACTTCACAATAGACCATAAACGGGTAACAGTCCACACTTGCTTGAGATTTAAAAATACTTTATTACACAGTATTGCACAATATTAAAAATTAGCAGCATCTACAGTGTAGAGAGTGACTCAACATTTCACACCAATGAAGTGCTTTATCAAGAGAAAAAATACTGCCAGGCCCAGATGAATCTGGCATGTTTTTTCACTCTTGATAAAGCACTTCATTGGTGTGAAACACTGAGTCACTCTTTACACTATAGATGCTTCTAATATTGTGTAATAAAGTACTTTTAAATTACAAGCAAATACAATATGGACTGTTGTCCATCTATGTTTTTTTTTGTGAGCTAGGACTTTTTCTGTTGCAGTTCTTATAATTATTATACTGTTGCAGTGGGTTGCCTTTGCTGTGGGTACAACTATTCTTCTTTTGGTGCTTATAGAAGCCATGCAAATTGGAAAGTATCAGCCTCTTGTACCATTTATGAATCATATCCTTCTTTCTGGGGTACGAGACCCAAATGAATTAGCCACGGTAAGTTAATTAGATCCCAAGAACAAGGGGTTTGGAAGCTGCCTGACTTCCTTCTGAAACATGAGGTGCACCTGCTGGTAAAAATCACCTGTACAGTGCCCACAACAAACAAGGCCATGCCCCATAAATGGGTCAACTGTGAGGCTCATGTGCTAGGGACAGGTGTTCATGAGGCAACCATGTTCCTGAAGCTTCCAGTGGTGTTGGCTACTCACCCTACATTACCTCCCACCAAGGCCACCTGGGTGGGACACAGCAAGGCATCCAAGTGGGAGCTGGCAAAATCACCCCTGCATCCCTTGTGGTGGAACCCACATGTCCAGATTGGCAAAGAGTCCCCCAACTGGTGGGGTTGGTCCCAAAACGGCCAACATAGTTTGTATCAGATCATGGACTAAGGCACAGGATACCTAAAATCCTTCAGACAACAACAGTCTGAATTTGGCCTAGACAGAATGTAGCACTGGCAATATCTCCAATTGTGGCATGCCCTGTTTGCTCTACTGGGGCTGCACTATAGGATGGGGAAAAGACAGCACATGGATGCTCTGACCTGGCACAAAGAATCCACACCAACTTCCACTAGGGATATATACAAGGGATTTCTGAGCCTCCATCCAGACCATACAGAAATCCTCCATCAAAAGTGGAACACAGAGCTTCACAGAGTCATTTCTTCTAAAGACTGGGTGGAGGTGTGGTGGAGCAGTCAGCTTGCTGCAAGGGATACAAGGAATAGGTTCACATAGTTCACAATAGTGCATCGATGGCATAGGACCCTTCAGAAACTGAACAGTCAGGGACTGGCAGCCTCTGATAAATGCTGGAGGTGCGCACAAGCACAGGGTACCATCACCCAGCTGCTGTGGGAGTGCCCTGCCCTCTGAGCCTTCTGGCATGGTACTCAGAGGATTCTTAAGGACATGTTTGATATCCCAATCATGCTAACTGATACCCTATTAATGTCAGGCTTGCTCTCAAAGGATGAGGACTGGTGTGCCCTCTCGAAGGAGAGGTGCAGATGGACTCTTGGAGCACTGATAATCGCCAAACATGTTCTGCTGTGACACTGGTGTAGCTGTCTGGGCCCTATTATTACAGAGTGGCTGACAGAACTGGGGAAAATGGTAACCTATGAAAGAGTACATTATAATGTCACTTGCAAAATGGGATATTACCAGGAGACATGGGGCCTCTATCTCTCATCCCAGTATTGCAGATTACCCCAAAGGCATTAAACACCTCATCATTTGGTACAGGGAAACCACATAGGTTGATCACCCTTGGACTAGTAGTTTACTCAACATGCTGGTCCCTAGCCTTATGGAAGCCGACAGTCCCCACTCAGTCCTCTATCCTCGATCACTGACTGTCCCCCTATCTCCTCATTCCAAGGGGATCCACATGACTAAGGAAGCAGATCTGGGCAATACCCTTCTAAGAATACAAGGGGGTTAGGTTTCTGCTTTCTCAGCAATTGTTGTTCATATATAATAAGTCTGAATGCAGGTACCAGTTGTCGGTAGATATGCTCTGAGCATCCACTACAATAACTTCATGATTTTTTACTTGGTTACATACATACAGTACATACTTATGCAATACATACTGTAATACTTCACAACTTTGTGAATTAAGTCATGTAAGATGTCATTCAGTGGGTAGCAGCAGTGGTATGCGGGTGGGTATGCAGCACGCCGATGACAGGAGGGATCTAGGTGGGCTGAGGGTCCTGTGTAGGTGAGGAGGTGGGGGACCCACTGGACCACCAGGGCAATCTGTTTGTGTAAAATGATGGGGAGTGTGGATTTGGGCATGGAGAAGGGTATCACTGAACTACCAGGGATATTACAGAGGTCTACAGTCGGAGATTGGAGGGTTGGGATAGGGAGGGGGAACCACTGGACAACCAGGATTATGTATTTTATTTTTTCACTGTGATCGGCAGTACAGTATGGGAGGGGGGAACCACTGAACCACCAGCGATATGTGGACAGTGGCATAACGGCGCTAAGGGTTATGGGTTGTGGAGGGGGTACTACTGCGGTCCCTAGTACAGGGAGCACATGTTGTGCAGGGCACTAGGTGCATTTCATCAGCTGGCCCTGCACAACACATGCGAATGGGGCCATAATGACATGCAAATGGCCCCATTTGCACCATGCATGCATAATGGCCCCATTTGCATATGCAGGTTGGAATATCTGGATTTTGCACACAGCGCAGCTGCAGTTGTACTGCAGCATTCCCAATCCTGGTATTCAAACCTTTCTGTGGGGTTGCACTGGTGCATTGTAGGTGCGTCATGCACATTGTTTGCTATATTCAGTGGAGATGCACCATGGTACATCTCTTTTGAATATATCTCTTTGTTGCTGCAGCGCAACTCAGTTGTGCTGCACGACCACTTGCACCATTGCCAGGCGCATGTTTGAATATCAGCCCTGTGTCTACAAATGTGCCTAGCTGACATTGAGGAGTTTCAAAAAATAAACAGGATATATATATTTAATCAGCACATGTCCAAGTTTATAAACCAAGATGCTTTTCATACTACAACATTAAAGAGTGACATTTTTATCATGGGCTGCAAGAGGTAGGGGAGCAGTGATTGCTGTTAAATGTCCATTAATGAGGCGAGCGTGTTGTTGCCATGTCAACATTCAGTAACTGAAGCAAGGCTTTTATAACTTAAAATTGCCTTATTTTAAGGTAATAGTGTAGATTACCAGGTACGCATTGTTGCCTGAGTGTTGTCTTCAGTATGCAAAGGCTTGTGAAAAAGAATGCTGTCCACTGCAATTTTTCTTACTGCTGTAAAACCAGATGGCCAGGTGCTTACAGGGACTGTCTGAAAAGGTTTATATTGGAGCAGTAAGTGGCATGCTTGAGGTGGTGTGATGTCGGGAAATAGTTTGATCTGTGGGAAGCTGCTGTTTTGTGTAACACTATTATCTGTAGATCTACCATCCCTCCAACTCCCCCAAATGATGTAGCAGAACAGTGGATAGGAGATCACGCTGGGACGCAGCACAAATTCTGTGTAGGATGACTGACTGTAAAACTCTCCTGACCAGGGTAAGAGTTTTCTGTTGTGAAAAACAAAAAGTTTATAACTATTTTTGTTTGAAAGCAGAGCAATCATGATGAGTGATTACTAGTGTTACCATTAATGATGATAGCAGACAAAGTTCCACGACGACGATACAGGTAAAATTGGAACTTCTTATTTTAAACTAATATGCATGTTGTTAGGCTCTATGAGTATTGCATATTAATTAAAGGTTAATGTAGGGCTGATGGAATGACAACAGCCAATCACATCTCTGCATTCCCCAGACCCTTTTTATAAATATAGGCCAATGCCTCTTACTAATGGGCTCCTGAAGACAGTGTAATACAATGCAAGTGGAATATACATTTAAAACAATGTTATCAGTTTGGATTATATTACTAAGTATTTCATGTCAGGCATATTTATATGCTTTAAGTTGTACTATATTATAGTGGCGTGGTCACAACACTATAGTTAGGGTTGAACAGTGCTTTCTATGTTAAACCACAAGTTTTGCATTTTAATATCTTTGCAACTGTTCAACAGATTTGCACATAATTTTGCAATTGCACTCTTGTGGGGTAGCTCTCTTGACATGCTAAGTTTCGTTCTGATTAGTTGTGCAGATTCTGAGATGTGGATAGTGAAAAAACATTAAAAATTGCTGTTTTTTTGCCATCACATAACTCCCAAATGGTTTGGAATTTTGGTCTAAAATTTTCAGGGTAGAAAGGACTTGGCTCAGAAGGATTTTCTTTGCTATTATGGTGAAAAACACCTTAATCCATTCCAAATGTATTCAATTTTAAAATTTCAGGTTCTGAGCATGCTCAGTCAGTGTTTCAAGATAGCTGTATGAAGTTTTCATATGGGGAATTGTTTTTCGTGAGGGCAGTAATATTTTTTTCATTTATTACCATCTTGTTTTCACTTTTTCTCAAAAAATTCTAATTTGGAAAACCACAAAAATGGCATTCTGGAGAGCGGTCAGCACATGTAGCTTGCTTATTGGGATCCCCTTAGCTGGATTCTGCACTTAACTATGGGAGAAATGTCAACCACCACTGGGGGAAGCAGGCCACTAGACACCTACCATTGTAATCTAATGGCACTGGCACCCACATGTTGGGGTACCCCCAGCCAGAATGCTGAGTGATGGAGAACATGCTCCGGGGTAACCACTGGAGGACAGGTGGACCATGGCCACCATGTGGATGTCCGTGTTTAATGCAAGGGTCCAGGAGCACAAGCCAGCATGTCCCCAGCAACACACAGGACAGGGGAGATGGCATGCTGGCTTGTGCTCCTGGCCCCTGTGGTTCTAGTGCAGTGTCTCCATGCTGTGGACGTTTTTTACTATCTGCGTGTCATGTGGCCTGCATTGTTCTGGCATGCTTCAGTTTGTGCTGCCAATATTGATGGTGACACTGTTTTTGCCACTTAATTTTTGTCCACTTTATTTTGTTCTGCGATGTTACTGACCGGAACCATTTTACCACAGCCATTATAAAAATATACATAGAGAAATATACACATTCATAAATAAATAACATCAGCATTTATAACACATAATATAAAAATACACATCCTAGTTCTGACAAGGTTCTGGGTTTTAGTAAAATTATATGAAAAGCACCATTTGTCATACAGATTTTTCTGAAATTTCAACTTTCCAGTGGACTGAAGACCTTGTACATGTAAACTGTATTGATAAATTGAGAATTAACTGACACATGGTCATTATGCCTCACCAAAACACCAAAATCAAATCAATTAAGACATTTTCTAAGGCAAATTTTATTTATAGTTACTAAATACTTCACTACTTTATTAATAATATACGAATCCTCTGTAGCAAACATTAACTTCAAAAGAAGAATTCATTTTTTCTTCCATATCGGTGTTTGTAGCTCCTATGGTGGGCCACAGCTGCCATCTGCCAACCTACCAGACTCCGGGGTCTTTTGGGACCTTTTGATGCTGTGCATGTCCTGGCAGACCCCTAGAGCCAGCACGGATGCATCATCCTGCCACTGACCCTACCTTTTTTTCCTGGTTTACTTCCACATTACCCTGGGGCCCCAGACAGAGAGGCACATATGTGTGGAGGTGCACATGTACTCTCTTGCTTTGGTGATGACCCCATCCTCCCACCCCATTGGCCTAGCACCCCTAGCTTCCTTGGCTGTGCTGCCCCCTAGCCTCTACTGCAAGGCAGCCAAGCACTGAGGGATGCTCAGGTCCCTTCCTGGAGAGGAGAGGAGATCTGCCTGTCAGCAGCTCATCCTGTGCTGCACCCTCCCTCCCCCCGTGCTGACCTCTGGTGATCCATCCTTGCTCCCTAACACAGGTCATCGGCATGGCAAGTGGTAAAGCATCCAGTGCATCAGTCCTCTGAGCCACAAATAAATGATGTGATGGGCTGATAGTGATTTTCTCATCTCAAATTTGAACAAGTGGCACATTGAATTACTCTCGTTATGTAGTCAAGTGCTGCTCCGGATGTACTTTGTGCTGCAAACCATGTATTTTATTTATTTAAAAGTGATGATCTTTGGCTGTGACAGTTTCAAATTTATTTTAATTGAATAGGCACACCCAAGGTGAAAAATCATATAGAAACGTTTTTAGAGCTGTCAGTATTTTGAAAGCTTAGATTGGCACTATATTATAAACTAGATTGTGTCTGTCACATTTTCAGACTGTAATTTTATTTAAAAAGTGCCCAAGAGGAGTGTTGTTTACAGCTGAAGTAATACTGCAGCTGACAATGTTTCTTTGCATTTTTGTCCTAGTGATGTTAAAGTGAAACAAAAATGAATTACATGTGTAGTGCCGCAATATAACACACAATATTAATGCTGAAGACTAGCGCCAACACAACCGACAACAACATGAAGTTTTATAATAGTACAATAAATACTGGGAGTGGTAGTGAGTGTGTTGTGAGAATGGGGTGGGGACTTATCAGTCCACTAGGCATGGTGAGAGGGAGGGTCACTTTGTGCAATGTAGAGAATGTATACAAAAGGCATCCCTTTTATAAAATGATGCCTCCCCCCTAACAGTACGACCTGATTGACCACCAAACCAGGAAGTGAGAAAAATGGGAGCACCAAACAAGCTTGTGGGCACAGAGACTAATAAAGAAATAAAAAAGGACAAAAAGTAAACTTACCAACTTAAGTGTTGTAGTAAAAAATAAATTGTCAGGTAAGGGAGTGTAGTCAGGGGGAGGCGACACAGTTACTCACCTTGCTCACTCTCTAATCCTCGCCCACCTGCACTTTAGTTTTTTTTTCAGTGTTCCAAACCAGAAAACAGAAAGTTGTAAATGTGCACTATTGCCATTTTAATGTACTGTCACAATATAACATATCATCAATACGAGAATTGTTTACTCCTGTCATTGACAGAGTAGTACACTAAAGAGTCTTATGTCCTGTCAGTGTGTCGGCAAACATAGGACATAACACAGCAGTCCTCCCCCATTGTCACTTCCCTCTTTGTGGCCAGTAGCACATCAGAAACTGTCAAGACCAAGCTGTGGCAGAAGCCAACCAGAGCATCAAATTTTAAAACAAAAAATCCAGGTATTTCATGGCAGCAAAGTGATCAATGTGTCTGCAGGACTGTGATGCTTCACTGAGTCCAGTACTCACAGCCTAGCTAAACCGATATGGTATACTACCTCGTTATTGCCTGTATCACTGACAGTTACATAGAGACATAGAAGTTGAGGAAGGTAAGGACAGCAAGGCCCATCGAGTCTGCCCATTTTTTCTACCTTATAAATGTCCCATAGGCCTTTACTCTGTCAATGGCCTATCTATTCATACTCATCTGTATTGCTCCCTTATGCCTATCCCATGCCTGATTGAAGCCCTGCACTGTATTTGTATCCACCACTTGCTGAGGTAGGCTGTTTCATGCATCCACTACCCTTTCTGTGAAAAAGAACTTCCTCACATTACCCCTTAATTGGCCTCCCTCTAATCCCATGCTGTGTCCTCCTGTCCTGCAATGTTTCTTATATTGAAACATGTTAGACTCCTTCACCTTGTTAATTCCCTTAAGATGTTTGAATGTTTCGATCATATCAACTCCCTCCCTCCTTTGCTCTAGGGTATACATGTTGAGCTCCGTTAATCTGTCCTCATATGCTTTCTGATGCAGTCCCTGCACCATTTTGGTTGCCCTTCTCTGGACTGCCTCCATTTTATTAATGTCCTTGTGCAGGTGTGGCCTCCAGTACTGCATGTAATACTCCAAATGGGGCCTAACCAGTGTCTTGTAAAGAGGAATTATTACCTCCCTCTTACAACTTGTGATACCCCTACTAATACATTCCAACATCCTTCTAGCCTTTCCTACTGCTTTAGTAGTCTGCTTGGATGATTTCAGGTCATCTGTGACATTGATGCCCAAGTCTCTTTCTTCTCTTGTGATTGCCAGCAACTCCCCTCCCATCCTAGAGGTAGCTTCAGGGTTTCTCTTCCCTCTGTGCATGATCTTGCACTTCTTTGTGTTAACCCCAGTTGCCACTCCTCTGACAGTTTTGCCAGTTTTTCCAGATCTCTTCTCATTCTGCCAACCCCATCTGGATCATCCACTCTGTTGCAGATCCTGGTGTCATCTGCAAACATACAAGCCTTATCCTCCAGTCCATCTGCAATGTCACTGATGAAGATATTAAAGAGGACTGGCCCCAGAACAGTTCCCTGAGTTGCCCCACTTGTGACTTGCATCTCTTCTGACTGTATACCATTTACCACCACTCCCACCACTCTCTGTTTTCTGCCCACCAGCCAGTTTGCTACCCAGTTGATCAATCTCTGACCCACCCTGAGCCTACCCAGTTTATTAATCAATCGTCTATGTGTAGCAGTATCAAAAGCTTTGCTGAAGTCAAGGTAGGTGACATCAACTATATCCCCTTGGTCCACCACTCTGGTTACCCAGTCAAAGAACTCTGAGATTAGTTTGACAAGACCTTCCTGTTGTAAATCCATGCTGTCTTGGATCCTGTGCTCCTATGGATTCCAAGTACTGTACTGTCCTTTCCTTAAGGAATGCCTCCATGGGCTGACCCGGTGGTGCTGAGGGTTGAGGCGCTGGACACCACACCTTGCACAACACTGGCGACCTGGGTTCAGTAATGGACTCGGGCCATCGGGGGCTGGCAGGAAAGAGGAAGGATTGAGTGTCCCACGACTGCTCTCCTTCCTCTGGGGCAGGTGGAGAACTAGCATCGCACTGCAGTGGCATCTGACGGAGGCCAGGTGTACTACAGTTGCATGCTCAACAAGGTGGAAGAGCATGGCGGGCATATACACAGCTGTGCGTTGATGCCATTGCACATCCGGCTCTTTTGGGGAGAAAAGATGACAGAAAATTGCAGGGTGATTGCAGTGGCTAATAGCCATGCCCTGCACCCTGGACATGAGAGGCATAGCCTCCGGGTGTGGCCAGTCCATGGGGATAGGGTGTGATTCGTGCACCAAACTTGGTCTGGGGGTGCGGGTGCCAGTGGCCAGGCAATCGCTGGGACTGCTCCGCAGTGTGTGGAGGAAAAATATAAATAATATAAAAAAAGGAGTGCTTCCATAATCTTGCCCACTACTGAGGTAAGACTGACTGGTCGGTAGTTCCCCGCCTCCTCCCTGCTGCCATTCTTGTGCAGCGGGATCATATGAGCCTTTCTACATTCTTCTGGGATTTCTTCTGTGCATAGAGACTCACTAAACAATTCTGCTAACAGCTCTGCTAGTTCCACCCTTAGCTCCTTAGTACCCTAGGATGTATGCTATCAGGTCCCATTGCCATGTCCACCCTGAGCTTAGCGAGCTCTTGTAGGACCTTTTCTTTTGTGAATGGAATTGTGCACACCTACCTCCCCCCTGTGTCCATGGTGGTGAGCTGTGGGCCCTGCCCTACCTTCTCCTCAGTAAATACTAAGCATAAGTATCTATTTAGGAAAGATGCTTTTCCTTGGTCCTCCTCCATAGACTCTCCCCTATCCCCTTTAATCTTAGCAATACCCCCACTGGACTTTCTCCTTTCACTAATGTATCTATAGAAAGTCTTGTCCCCTTCTTTTACTGTTCGTGCTAGTGTTTCTTCAGTTTGGGCCTTTGCCTGCCTTACTGCCTTCCCTGCTTCCATTAGGGAAGTTTGGTATGAGTCCCTGTCTTCATCCTGCTGCATTCCCTTATATTTCCTGAAGGCCAGCCTTTTGGCTCTGATCTTTTCTGATACTGTTTTTGAGAACCAAAGTGGTTTCCTCCTTCTTTTGGTCTTGCTTTTCTCCCTACCACAATGGGATGTTGCTTCAAGTATTGCATCCTTAATGCTTGCCCACTTTGCCTGTACCTTGTCTGTAGCCCCTCACCTGAATTTAATCTTTCCAGGGATAGTTTAACTCTGTTGGACATTTTATTAAAGTCAGCTCCTCTGAAGTCCAATATGTTTGCCTTGGGATGGGATGATTTAGTGCTAGTGGCCAAATTGAACCATACCATGTGATGGTCACTGGCCCCAGGTGACCTTCTACCTGGAGATCTGTGATCCTTTCCCCATTAGTGAGTACTAGATCTAGAATAGCCCTATCTCTTGTGGGTTGTTGTACCAATTGTTTGAAGCCCTCCCCCTGAAGGGAATCCACTATGTGTCTAGTCCTGGCACATGTTCCTTCTGGTATTGACTAATCTGTATCTGTCATGTTGAAGTCTCCCATTAGCAGAACCTCCCCTTTACCTGTCATGTTTTGTATATCTTCTAACAGTAATGTGTCTATGTCCTCCCCCTGGTCTGGAGGCCTGTAGACAACCCCAGTTTGTATGGTTGTTCCATTTCCAGTTCTTCTGGCTCCTTATGTGTATTCTGAATTTATGTAGCTTTGATATTTTTATTGACATAAATGGCTACTCTACCCCCTTTTTTGCACCTCAGTGTCTTCTGAATAGTATATAGCTGGGTACTGAAGTCTCCCAAGTGTGGTTACTAGTGAACCATGTCTCGCTAATGGCTACTATTTCCAGTTTAACCTCTGTCATTGTTGCCTCCAGGTCTGGAATCATTTCCCAGATTGTGAGCATTTGTGTACATGATTTTCCATTGGAAAGATTTTGGTGTATTAGTTATTGAATGTTTCCCCTGCATGTCGTATGGTTAGCCAGACCTTTTAAATTACCTGGTGATACAAATGAACTACAAACATGTTGAACTCCTGTTTGATCACTAGCTGAGAGGGGAGAGGTGTTCTTCCCATTAGATATAATGGGTGCTGCCCCCCTCCCCTTTTGCTAGTTTAAATATTCTGCATAGACATCAAACCTCTGCCCCAAAGCACTGATTTCCACCTTAGTCAGATGCACTACATCGAATTTAAAGAACTTTCACTCCCAAAACTGTTGCCAGTTACCTACAAATTTGTGTCCTTTGTCCTGGCACCAGCCATTGAGCCACTTATTTAGCTCCCCTATCTCCCCTTCTCTTTTCTTCCATCCATCTGCCTCCCTCTCCCAGACCAACAGGATCTCAGAGAAGGAGATGCTGTATGAAATGGATGACAGTTTGTCTCCCAGCCTGGTCAGGTTTTCCTTGGTCTGCACAACTGACTGGCTGGCAAGATCGTTAGTCCCTATGTGTACCAGGATGTCGATGTTTTCTCTTGCTTCATGCATGATTTTAGCAATGCGGTCAGTGTTTCTCCACGCTGATGTACCTGGGAGACATTTGACTATTACCCCTGGCTGGAGGTAGGGATCAACTCCCCAAATCACGGAGTCTCCTATGATCAGAAGTGTTTTGGATTTCCTTTTTGCCTTTTTTTTGTTTTGGTCCCTGTTTTGGGTGTGTTTTGTAGTGCTAGCTCCTATGCTGCAGTGTCCACTACCCCTTTGTTTGATTTCAGAGATAGAGGCAGATACCTGTTTGTAGTTTTTATATGGTTTGTGGAGGTGATACGTTGGTGAGCATTAAGAGATGGGGCACCCGATTTGCCTCTCTTAACCACCTGCCAATCTGCCAGATCAACTACTATCTATGGTCAAGGTGCTTCAATTGGATGTTGGGGAAATGGTGGGTGGTTCTTATAATATATTTCCTCCTGAATATGCAATTTGAGGTGTGAAATCTCTGCCCATGCTGCCCGGAGCTGAGCTCTTAGATCTCCAGTGGTTCAGCATGTAAGACAGCATCCTAAATCCTGTATAATTGCCCTATTGAAAATTGTCCCTCAGTACCTGCAGTTAATAATAACCATTCTAGTTGAGTTGCCGAGTAGATAACCTGGTCTGAGTAATTAGAAGGAAAATGAAAGCAAAATATATTTTTATATATATATATATATATCTATTTTGTTTGTTTTTGTATAACTTTTTATAACAAGTTAAATTAATTCTGCCCCTGTAAGTGAGGTCACTTCGTGGATACCCCTCTGATCCTCCCCTTTCTGCTTTACTACAGGGAATGTCACGACTGTGCTACTCTATAAAAGGAGTGTAGCACAGGGTGGCTGGGTGGTTGGGCACTTCCCCTGCTGAAAAAGAAGAACCACAGATGAAAGAAACAAGAAGGTAAGAGCAGAAACAATAAACCAACAAATGCAGTCACTATCCCTCAGTTTGTATCTCATATGTGCTCCAGTAAATAGCCCTGAAAGCTTAGCCTAATGATAGATAAAACTGTAAAACCTGTAAGCACCACCTGTAACAATTTCACAGAAGACATACCCTGCAAAAAAACACTTTGGTACAGAGAAAAATGAAGCAATAAAAAAGTAACAACACCTGTAAGCACAACCTGCATAACACTTTAACAGAAGATATACCTTGCAAAAAACAAGTTGAATCAGAGGAGATTACAGCAGTAATCTGTAAGTACAAAACAGTAACAAACCCGTAGGCACACATTGTAATAATGCAGCAGAAAGTATACCCTGCATCAGCAAATTTGAATCAGAGAACAATAAAGCAACTGTGAGCACGTCTCTCTTGTAGTATTAATGCAAACAATTGTAATAAAACCTTGCCTATTACTTAATATTATTGCAAATCCAAGTAATCATTGGGAGTGCTTTTATGTATTCAGCTGTATCCTTTAGGTATATGAATACAACTGCAACCAAGGCAAAATTTCTCCAGTAAATAGTTACAGCTATACATATTCCTGTAATGATTTACTGGAGAAATGTTGGTGCCTTCTTCATTTTTTATTGTATGTAACCGACTATATATATAGAATAATACATGGGGGGCATGCATAATGAGAATTTAATGCACCCCCAAGGTGTGAGGTGCTACATAAACCCTGAGGGCTTCGCCCTCAGGGTTTATCAAAGCATCCCAGAATGAGAGGGTGTATTAAATTTGAGTTTACAATCCCCCCATGTATTGTTGTATGTAATTTACTGGTCTTTGATTTTTTGCCCTGCCCTCCTTCAGTGGTAATAAAGAAAACTATCAATTCATCCATTGTCTGACATGAGCAAATGGGTTATGTTGATTTTTTTATTTGAAGTTTAAGAGGTAAAACTGGATTAAAAGCATCACTTATTAACCTTTACTGATTTTTTTTTGCAAGCTTTAACAAGATAAAATAGTGCATCTGATAACGTTTTGCACATTGAACATGTTTGTAAGAACTCTAACATTTTTTACTATGAAAACACAGTAACTTTCCAAAAATAAATATTATTTTAATAAGTCCATAGATGGTAACTGTTCTTGTTTTATTGTATCTGTAAAGAAAAAAAAAATTGGGTTCTCATGGAGTCCAACAGATAAGCTTTGGTTTTGGCTGTTTCTGCAGTTTCTGCAGTGATGATTAAATAGGGTTGCCATTTTTTCTCTTTTTTAGGGTCCCAAAGGAGGCAGTATAGCACAGTGGTTTAAGGCTCTGAGCTGCAAATCTGGAGACCTGGGTTTGAATCCCACAGCACCCACTTGCATACTATGTAACCCTTAGCAAGTCACTTAACTTCCCTGTGCTCCCAGGTCACACCTGTAAACAAGCTTTCAGCTTAGTGTGCCACTCCTGATTAAACAACTGAAGAAAAAAGAATATAGCTAAATGAATATTCAGCAGTTAAAACATGAGGTGAAAAAGTAAGAAAAGAGGACAGACACTTTTGGGGCCAGACAGTGCTTTTTATTTTAATTTCTTTCTCATCAAGAACAGTTGTTGACAGAGTGACTTGCACAACTGTGAGCACATGTCTCCCATAGAGAAAGATGGTGCGAGTTTGCCGTTATAATCTGCAGGTTATAATGTTGAATTTTAACTAGCTTTGTCTATGGGAAAAAACAGAGACCAGCTATTACATATACATTATGCTATGGTGATTGACTTGCAAGTTTTAATTCAATGCTATTCACAGTCTGTGCATTATCTAAAAGTGTTGGCTTTTAATACTGATGGTCTGCTCTAAACCTTGGAATTGCCATGTCAAGACTGTTTTGAAGTCTATGTGAGAAGATATTGCCTCACAAGCATGCTGCTTGAAGAAAATATAACTGGAAGATACTGTAACAGAAAAAGTGGACTTTGCTTGTAGTGTTTTAGTGAATGTCATCAATGTGCACATTTACTAGGAGTATGCAACTATAAACAAAAAAAATTGAGGCATGGGGTAGAGCTGCATACACTCATAGATACCTTGCATTTTGCCTTGCTTGCACTATTGATAGCTGTATTCATATAAGTAAGGGATCACAGAATCACAGAATCATGTCAGCAGGAAAAGACCATTCAGTCCATCTATTCTACCAATAATGTTTGCCCTCCCCATCTTAACCGTCTATGTTTCACCCCTCCACCCTCTCTCACATCCCCAGTCCAGTTCCATGAATTTATCCCAAGCTGTCTTGAATTTCTCCACTGTATCCACCCCCACCACACATTTCGGAAACCTGTTCCATGGACCAAAGACCCTTTCTGAGAAGTAACACCCCTGTCTGTCTCCAGTAAACCTTCCCTCTTCCAGCTTCAGTGCATGTCTTCTAGTTGTATTGTTTTCACTCAGCCTTAGGATACTACCCCCCCTGTACCTTCTTAAGCCTCTTCATGTGTTTGAAGGTCTCCACCATGCTCCCCCTCTCTCTTGTCATCTTCGGTGAATACAGTCACAGTTTTTCTAATCTCTCCTTGTACTTGTCTTGCATCCCCGTGATCATCCTGGTCACCCTCCTCTAAACCTTTTCCAGTCTATCCTTGACCCCCTGAAAGTGTGGTCTCCAGAACTGAATTCTGTATTCCAGTTGATGCCTGGCCATGATCACCTCCCTCCCTCCTCCTACTAGTGAAGCCCCTCCTGTACAGCTGAATATGTTTAACAAATCCCAATGATGACTTGGATTTGCAATAATGTTAAGGAATACACAAGGTGTTATTACAATTATTTGCATTAATTGTAGAACATAACTGTTAGTGCTGCAGGTGAACATTAAAGACAGGGCACAGTGATCATCAATATTCCTTGAATGCCTTCAACTATGTATTACTATGCAAGCAATAATAGCTGACAGGGTGGGCTGCATTGGGCAACACAGGACTGCCCAGGAGTGTAATAAGGCCTGATGACACAGGCAGAGGGCCTTATAGCCCCTGGAAGGTCTGGTATTGCCCATACCGCCCACCCTGGAGGGTATTGTTGCACTTAGAAAATGGGCTACATGTGTCATTTTTTATAGGATTGCAAAGCAAAATTAAAGTAATCCTATAAAAAAAATGACTGGATCCAGTAGTTGTCAGTAAGGGGAGCTGTTACTTCTCATTACTGAGATGATATACAGCCCATTCTCCTGCCCTGCTTTTATTTTTTATTTATTCACAGTTTCCTGGTCCTCGCTGCCTACCCTGAGGACTGGGAATGAATCAGACTATTTTTCCCATTTTTTATGGTCCCCACTGCCAGCTCTAGGGACTGGAATCCTATGTCATTTCTGTGGAAACATGCAATCCCAGTGCCTGTTATGGGAATTTTTAATAAAGTATTTTATTCTACAGTTTTCCAGTCTCTGTACCTGTCCTGAAGACCGAGACTCCGGTTGTTGCTATCTGTTCTGAGTCTGTAAACTGGGAGTTTGAAAAGGATTGCCGCAGATAGAAATTAGAAGCGGTGTTGGGTCAGCAATTAGCTAGGTGAATGGGGAGTACTGTGGCTGCCGTTAGTGGCATGTAGGTACTGAGGTTTCATTTGCGATATTTAACAACAAAGAAAGTGTTTTAATGTGACATGCTGGTTGCTCGCCGACATGGGAGGGAGGGCGACAGCTGCCATCTGGGTAGCTCATGCTGTAGAGTGGAGCAGATTCTAGCATGGTGGATAGCTGTTTGATAAATATTTGATGCAGTGCTGACAAGTGGTCAGTTTAAAGAAAAAAATGTGTGACTTTCTGCTCTGTATGGAGCCAGGGAAGTGACTGTTGTTGTGCTTGTCAAAACTAAAAAAAAAAATCAGGATTGTTCCTTCTTGTGTTATGTGTTGGTTTAGTTGCTCACTGACACGTGGGGGGGATGCTGCCAGGGTGGGTAGCAGTCTGAAATATATTTGATATGGTGCTATAAGTGATACATTAACAGAAAAAATATGTGGCTTGCTGAGTAATTTTAAAATAGGGTCTCGCTGTTACAGAATTTATAGAGCAGGGGAAGTGACTATTGCTGTGTTTCTTGATGCTAAGCGAGCAGGGGAAAATGGCGACAGTTTGAACTTGTGTGCCCACTGTTTCAGCCAATGACAAAACAGGCTGGGCACAAGGATACTTGGCCAGGCATCTGGCTGGGACATTTTATTTGTTGGGCATCTATTGCAAGTTAATGTACCCTTGTGGATTGGATACCAGCCAATCAGATGCCTCCAAATAAAAATCCCATTTTCTAAGGGCTACTAATGTTAATTGTTTCAAATCTGCACAAGCACTTGTGTTTTTTAATTGATAGCCCTATATAAGATACTTTTCTGCACACTGTTGATAGTGGGACTGTCTCCCTCCTTTTAATATACCTTTTTCAAGTGTCATGTACTTTATGTGTTGGTTGAACTGGTAAGTCAGACAGTAATGTTTCAATACACTATTCTCAGGCTCAGTCACAACTTTATGTAATGTTTTACTTATACACAAAAAATCTAAGTTACAAATATGTAATGTTTTACTTATACCCTCTGAAAGCTAAGTTACAAATATTAAGGTATTTAAAAATTATATTGTTTTAATGTTTCTTGCATATTGACTTTGTGATTAGTTATGGGGATAAGTCTGAAGGCTTATGAGCTTTATGACCCTAGAGGGACTTAAAATGTGGTGTGTTATGCATCTCACAATTTTTTACAACTGTAGTGTTAGAGTCACTGAGTGTAGTTTTTCCTGCCCTTGACCTAAAATATGAGCCTCCTTTATCTGGTGTGCATCATTTTTCTTGTCTGACACTTTGTGCAAGCCTTAGAAATATCCCTTTTCCCCATGGTCTGGTGTGGTTTTATTTTGTGCCCTTATGTACTTGAGGCTGTATACCCCTTTACACATTTTACATCAGCCAACGGCACCCCTTCAATTAGAACTTATCACCGCTTACAGATGTTTATCGGTTGTGAAGCAATACAATCATTTGTGTCATTTCACCAGAATCATTGGAGTTGCAAAAGCCAGCCTGTTGCAGTACAATCATAGTGGTTGCTAAGCTCCTCAACCCACCATATTTTATACAAGAAAATATTATGGAATCTTATTTAAGGGTTACACTGGACATCATAGCAGATGCAAATAAATCATAGGGGTCTGAACCGCAACCTTTGACTACTCCTATATGATCCCCCTGAATGAAATTCCCCTTTCCAAGATTTCAAGTGACAAAATTGCAATTGTTCATTCACAAATCTGGACTGTCATGTGGTATAGGCTACCGCCCATTGGCTCTGCTCTGCACCAATGGTGCCTTCTGGCAGTCAGTCAGCGGGCGGCAGGCGGGTGGGATGCTGCCACCGCCCGGCTGCAGGGAGGGGGAGGTGGTGGGGCTTTGTGGGTGGGTGGGGTGGGGACACTAGCCACCAGGGAGATGTTCGGGGGTGTTTCATTCTACTTACTGCCCGCAATCGGGCATTTCGGGACACTAGCCACCAGGGAGATGTTCTGGGGTGTTTCATTCTACTTGGCCCACGATCGGGAATTTCGGGACACTAGTCACCAGGGAGATGTTCGGGAGGAGGGGGGAGCCACATTGCTGCCCACGATCGGGCTGGTGAGGGGGGGGAGTACCCTATGCCTGCGATCAGGCTGCAGGGGGCGTCGGTCCCCGACGGCTGCTGCCTGGCAGGGCACCAGGCGCAATTCCTCGGGGATCTGCGCACCTACATGCTAATGGCATGCAAATGGGGCCATAATCACTTGCAAATGGCCCCCCTGGGCCTTGCATGAATTATAGCCCCATTTGCATGTCACCTTTTGAATATCGTGATTTTGCGCATGGCGCAATGGTACTTGCGCCACTGCAAGTTGAATGCTCCACTCTGTCAACTTGCGGTGGCGCAAGTTCCACTGCGCCATGCACAGTGGTTGTGGTTGGGGGTGATTAAATGGTTGCTCAATAGCAACTCCATTGAATATCGCCCCAGACACACCCCTGCACAACTATTTTGCGCAGCTCAAGGGCCTGCGCCTATGAATGGCGCAGTTTGAATATCCCACCCAATGAGTTTACAGAGGAGTCAGATATTCACAAGTGCTTAACACTTGATAACAAAATTAAACAGCTTGCATCCACTAAAGCAAAACAAAGGACTATAACTGCTAATTTTAAGTTGGCCTAATGTGCATTGTGCAATGTGTTAACTGATGTGTTAATTGATGCTGATAATTGATAATACATTTATTGTACTGCTCTGCTACCTGTCTAACCATGTATTGTACTGTATTACCACTGTATTTTTCCTGATTCATGCTTTAAAATCATTTTTAATTTTTTTACATTTAAAAAATTTTACAATAAAAATAAAGTATGCAGTAAAATAATGAAATCTCAATAAGCAGTGGTATGCTTCTTATGTCCATCTGTTAATAATAAGTACATTAATAGGTTCCTTAATAATATTAGCACAGACATCTGCACTTTATTATGGCACCATCAATTATCCACCACCCTCTATTACCCACCAATTTTACTTTGTGCCAAAGTGGGCGGATAAAAGAAGGAGCACTGTACTTCATTCTGTAATAAAAATGCACCAATTGGTGTTTGTGGTATCCCCCCACTCTCCTTTATGTATACCACTGAAGCTCAAAGATTTTTGCAAGACTTTTATTAACAAGACTAGAACAATGAGTAGAGGAATATAATATTCTATCCACTTTTCAATTTGGTTTAAGATGCCAAAGGTCTACTCTGGACCCTATATTTGTTCTTATTGATCTGGTTAATAAATATATAAAGAGATGCAAAAAAAGCTATATTTTGCCTTCATAGACATAAGATCTGCTTTTGATAGCATCAACAGAAATTATTTATGGGAATTGATGAAAGACAAGAAGGTAAATGACAAACTACTAACACTGATCAAATACACAGATACTAAGATAACAATTAGATATAGCAAAGACGGAACAAATACAGAGCCACTGGAAATTAAATATGGGGTCAGACAGGGTTGTATCCTGGCCCCTACCCTCTTCAATATATATATTGAAAAAGTGGTAGAGGATATACATCTGGTGGATACTTCCCCCCTAGGATAGGTGACCTCCCAGTAAAAATCATGCTTTACACAGACAATGCGATTATATTTTCACAGACCCCACTGGGTTTAAAGCGTGCTATCAACTTGGTTATGAATACACTTGTGAAAATTTATTTAGAACTTAATGTACCGAAAACAAAGATCATGGTTTTTGAAAATGGGCATTCAGCTCATAAAACCTGGGTAGTAGGTAACCAAAACTTTGAAGAAGTTAGTTCATTTTGCTATTTGGGAGTGTGGCTCACAAAAAAACTATCTTGGTCATTACATGTACAAAAAAATTAAGGAAAAGGTTATTAAATCCTTGATGACCATAAATCAATTTGCTAACACTTATGACCAGAATTCATATATAGCCCAGACAAAATTTTATGAGGTCAAGATCACTTCTCAAATGTTATATGCCTCTGAGATCTGGGGTATTCTGTGCAATATGTGTGAATTAGAAAAAGTACAAAATAAATACCTTAAAACCCTACTAGGGGTCTCTGGATTTCCCCATAGTGCAATGATTCATGCAGAAACAGGAATACATTCCATGAGAGCAAGGGCACAGAAAAGAGCAATTCATTTTTATGTTTGCTTGCACGCATGTGCAAGAAACATAGTGCAATCATCTGAGATTTCGGAGGTGTGTCACCTCCTCCTCCAATTCAGTCAGTGTGTTGGCAGGCACATCCCCTGTAAGCCAATGCATGCTGGAGATGTCTATGACAAGCTCCAAAATGCAGTGGCATACAGTTGAAAGGGAGCTACTCTTCAGTGAGCAGCGATAAGAATGCTCGCCTGCTCATGCGCCATCCCCTACACACACACACACACACACACACACACACACACACACAGGACTACGCATACTGCGTACTGCCCTCCCCCGCACACACGTATAGCCGATGGGTGCCCAATCCCCTGTCGACTTGTGCCGCGCCTCCCCCCAAAGCCTTCCACATGCTATGCTGGTTGCCCACCCCAGCGTGGCAACTCATAGAATAGCCGATGGGGGTGCCCAAACCCCCTTCGGCTCCACTGTCCTAACCCCCCCCCGAGTACTGGGTGCCATGCTGGGAGCCCACCCTAGCGTGGCAACTGATCATATGGCCAACAGGGGGTGCCCAATGAAAATTTGGTGACAAAAGTCCATAAAATGATTGTGTTACGAGTGAGCATTGTGCAGTTTCCACGCTCCCTCGTAACTTCATGACTTTGTAATATTTTCAGTCCAGATTTTCACCAGTGGCATTTTTCCACACTTCCTTATGAACAGTACAGCTGTCATTTTTCACAACATGGCTGAAGTGTGTTTTCACACATTCAGCTCAGAGGTGCGTGGTCGCTGTGGGAAATCATTGTTCAGCACAGATAAAGAAAATCACAGTGACACTGTTCATGATCGTAGGCACCAAAATGCCTGAGTTGACAATCTGCTGTAAAAAAAATCCCCACCCTAATTATATTATGGGTGTGCGTTGCACAGTTTCTATGTACGCTCGTGACTTCACTATTTTTTTTTATATTTTTACTGCAGATTTGCAACATTGACATTTTTTGCACCTCCCCATGAACAGTACAGCTGTAATTTTTTACATCCTGTTCGGAATTTTTTTGCACCTGTGGTGCTAAATGCCATAGTCACTGTGCATAAGCAGCTTTCGCTAACAAACTGATATTCCCCCTGTTCATGAGGTGGGGTCACAAAAAAAACGTGTTGAAAATTTGGAGTGAAAATACCAACGAATGCCTGAGGTATTAGGGTTTCCAACCATAACGCCTAACCCTGTAGAGAATGACAGGCATCAGGGGTGTGACTTGGGATTCTTGCCTGTAATGCTCATACCATTCCACACCCTGCAGCCACTGAGAGGCATCGAGGTATGCCTTGGACTCTTCGGCCCCAAAGTTCACCCCATTCTCCTATATTGCACCCATCTCACCGTATTTTCTAATGAAATGGGGTGCGCATAAGGGCCAAAGACCCCAAGGAACACCGTGACACTTGTCAGTGTCTGCAGGGTGGGGTGTGGTGAAATGGCGTGGCCGTTATGCCTGATGACCCAAATGCACACCCCAATGCCTGTCACTCTCTGCAGGGTGGTGGTGGGGTTGGCTTCAGTTCAATACTTCACTGCCATTCCTATTACGCAGCTCTGTAACTTCTACACTACCACTGCCAATGCCAGCAAGCAAACATTCGGCATTGACAAATGCTTGTTGGTACAGAACTGTTGTTTCATCATTCCCAAATTTCTGTCACAAATACATAATGGAAGAAAATCTTGACAATGGTATAAATGAATATTACTGGTGTGCTAAACTGAATATGCTTTTGAATTCAATAGGCCTGGAGAAAGACTAAATGTTAAACCCAGATAGAAACATACATAAATTTAGGTCCTTGGCCACACAGACTTATGGAAGTAGATGCATCTCAAGTTCTTGCAACTATACATGAGTTTTGGGATATGAAGCTTTGTAAAAATTTGAACAAAGTATTTCTCTATCAAAAAATATCTCCTTTTCTATAACAATGGGGCACAAAGAAAAGCAATCTGCAAGTTACAAATGGGGCAAATAAGCCCACTCTCTTCATATTTGGGTTGGGGAGGAGCAATACTTGCTCCATGCTACTGTGATGAGAATATAAAATGTGAAGTGTCACATATAAGATTTGAGTGTCCCTTGCTGGGTACAGCAGGAATAGATGAATTTCCCCCTTTTTTTGAGAAGCTGGAGCAAGATAGTCCATGGCAAAAAACTATTAGTATTCTTAGTACACAATATGAACCCTTAGTATTTACACTTGCTAAATTTTCACAGTATGTGATGTACTATTTTTCTAACAAGTGAAATTTGTAATATAGACTTATAATCTATGTGTGTTTCTGAGGAATAATGGCAAAATGGAATGGTCTGTTTTTATTAGTATCTATTATTTGATAAGTCTTATAAGATACTGTTGATTACTTGTAATCCTCTGTCACTGCACTGTCCATGTTATGGAAAATGGAAAATTTTTAATGTTACAAATATTGTTTTATATACATGTCTTAAATAAACCTGACTTGACTTGACTATACCAACTAAGAGATCCATGCAACTCTCCCCTCAGAAAGTACAACTTGGACTGCAGACTGCTATGTGCTTTAAAAAGGTATAAATTTACTATACTTTAAATGTAAAGCACACTTCAGAGACATTAGTTAAAAAGGTGGCACACCCCAAAAAAAGCCCAAGTGTTTCATTCCTTACCAGGAATATCATTAAGAGCTTTTTATACCTGGAAATAAGAAAACAGTCCCTCACTGTCTTTTGTGATTTTATTTAACGTGTGTAAAAA
The DNA here is from genome assembly GCA_016271365.2 of Neoceratodus forsteri. NCBI lineage: Eukaryota > Metazoa > Chordata > Ceratodontiformes > Ceratodontidae > Neoceratodus > Neoceratodus forsteri. Next base: position 935,485,283 of record CM057449.1, on the reverse strand, counting down.
AAAAAGTGTCCATCGCCGATCACACCTGTACCCACCACTCAACCTCCCACCTGACCTCCTACTGTGTTCCCATCTCCCCCACAACCCCCATGACCCCGCCACAGATCCTGACTCACTTGACAAGGTCCCACTTTCAAGACCTGCTCTGCCAGTTGAAGACATGTCTTGTTGCTGGAACTGGCGACGGCAATATGAGAAACTAAGGTAAATATGCTTTAATACATTTCAATGGGGGGGTTCAACTTTTATGCATAACTCAGTCATTCTTTGTCATTTTTGACCCCAAATCTTCAACATGGCCTTCTGGGGAGTTTGACTATGAAAATATGACTTTCATTAGGCAACTCCTGCCAGAGAGGTGATTTTGTGGACAGTTGGCAAAATCACCTTTCCATGGGGATTTGTGTAATGACAGTCTTATTGTTCATGAGGAGGGGGCCAAAAGAAGGCTATGCTGAAAATTTGGGGTCAAAATATAAACCAATGACTGTGTTATGAGCATTAGTTGCAATGTTGCTATGCACGCTCATAACTTTTGAAATTTGTAATATTTTCACCCCATATTTTCAACATAGCCTTATAATTCCCTCACCTCATGTATGCGATAGCTGTCATTTTCCAAATTCTGGCCAAATGTGTTTTTGTACTTGTGGTACAGAATGGCATTGCAGTTGCACAGAATTATGTTTTGGCAGGGATTTGAAAATGTTCTTTACTGGGTACATGTGGTGAGGTAATATGAAGTCTACTGCATGTTTAAAATTTGGGGTCAAAATGATTAAACATGACACAGTTATGACTATTTGTCACAATTTCTTTATGTCTGCTCGAAACTTTGGGAATTTTAAATATTTTGAGTCCAAATTTTCAACTTAGCCTTCTTATTACACCATCTCATGTATGTCACAGCTGTCGTTTTAAAAGTCCTGTCCAAAATGTGTTTTTGCACCTGTGCTGTGGATTGGTGTTGTGCTTGGTGTTATGTTTTGGTGGGGATTTAAAATGTTTCTGCACCAGGTACATGAGGTGAGGTAATAATATGACTATAGTGGCAATTTTGTGACTGTTGTGATAAAATTGGAAATGCAGGGGCTGGAGGTCCCTGTGCTTCCACAGCTAGATACTGTACATATATGAATCTATGGAGTGATGGGAGTGCAGAGTCCAAAGGAGGAAGAGGAATTGGACTTCTGAGGTTGAAGCTTTTTTTCCTGGGGAATGCTGATTTAACACTTTTTCATCATTCTTCAACTGAGTGCTTGAAAGTAATTCTAAGATCCCTCCTTTTTTAGTATGGCCATTATGGGAATTGTTTAAATACTCCCAATTAGGGATTTTATGTTTACTACATGTACTTGAATGCATGAACAATACTCTTGAGCTCTAGAGGATGGATTGTACAGTATATGAAAACAAAGTCATCTTGCCATTATGTAACATATACTCTATCACAAATTAACATTTAGTAGGGAATCTGCATTTGGAAAGGTTATAAATGAAATCTAAAGTGAAATATTAGGAAATTGTCTTGTTAAAGTCTATTTTCTTCAAGTATTCTTCACATTCAAGGAGCTATGGGATTGACAGACGTGTGCTATTGTGATTGGTTGACCATCCATGGCACTTCAGACATTACATCATGGGTTCTAGCCCACCTGATAGGCTAGTGATGCACATGACTTTAGGATCAGATTTCTTTTATATCCAGGTCCCAGCAGCAGCGGTTCTAGCTACAAGTGGTTACCAGGGCACAGCCGTGGCACAACAGATGGTAGTCAGGGCACTTATATATTGTTAATATGGGGGAATATCTGCACCATATGGGGCACCAACTGAGGCACAGCATTTTTTTACCAGGGCACGTGCCCTGGCAGGCCCTGGTGTAGAGCCGCCACTGGGTCCCAGCAACCCCTGTTCTCCAGTTCAAATCGTGCATCCGATCAGGCTACTAGCACACCAGGATCCCTGTCATTCTACTCCAGAAAGGAAGGCCTATCTTTATAACTCTTAACTTATTTTATCTGTGATACCTAGAGATTCTTATGTACTGCAGTTTGTTTTTTGCAGTGGCCCCCCGAGGGGAATTTAATGCTGTGTAATGTGGCTTAAACTCCGAGACCGGTTTACTAGTGATTGTTATAAATATATATTTTACCTAGTTCTAGGGCTATAGGCAAACCAGTAAGATTGTATTATCTTCTCACAGAATTTCTTGAAAATTATTTCTGCCTTGGCATCTCTGTCTGTTCCCAAGTTGTGGATTTTAGTTGTTTAATGTAAAAAAAGCTAAATTATAGCATTATTAAGCAAAGGGATTTCCTCGTTGTGTTTTTGCCCCTTTCTGCATTGAAATAACACTGTACCCACACTTATTCATGGGTCCTAGCACCAGCCTGCTCCTCTCTCACCTCGCACGGTACAGCAGCACTCAGGCAGGCTGCCCACCAAGCTCTACTCTCACTGTTCAGCACCACAAGCGAGTAGAGTTGCGATCACTTCAGTTACAAATAAAAAAGGGTATTCTGCCCTGTTATTCTCTCTCTGCATGCCGGTTTCAGTCCAGAGGGGCTGTTTGCCATCTTCTAGGCCTCTGGCCTAATGTGAGGAGGACAAGGCCAACAAAGCACTGCGTGGTGCCCCTCCCCCTTCCCCTGATGCGTAGTCGGCCCTCACATTCCTCTGGTCCTGTCGGGAGAGCATTCCATGGGAGGCAATGCAATTTAGCTCTCCCCGCCACTGACTACAGTGTTTTCTGGAGAAATAAATATGGATTAACCCTTTCAAGGGTTCCTTGACTTAAAACGGCCTTGTGCTTTCACTCCACACTTGCTTCTGGCCTCATGGTTACCATGGCATACTTCCAGCCAGCGCACCACCGGACAGCGTTTCCCTGCTGTCCTAAAACAATCACATTCTGGGATTACTCTATTTTTTGGGGGATCGAGATTGTATTGAGCAAAGAATTTGATTCTAACTCCCATGCCTGCTCGACCACATGGCTTGCAAGGCCTACTTCTGGCCTTCTGCCTAACTTGGGGGGCAATGCCCTCACTGCCTAAGCAAACCTTGCAGGACTCTGAAACAACAAGGGGGAAAAAGCACTCACTCTATTCAAATGAGAGTGAGGGGGTCACATATTTCTGAGGAAAAGGAAAAAATCCTGGCATATTGTGCCAGTAAGGGGGTTATAAACAAATTGTGATAGCAAGGGAGCTGCAACAGGGTCCAGCCTTAGAGCAATGCTCCTGAAGGCCAGTAGAATCCTCCTAGTCCATTATTCTCTTCCCTTTAATCTCAGCTCCCCGCTGCTTCCATACGGAGACCCTCCCTATGGAGACCCTATATTGACAAACATTACCAAGTGGTACCTCCCTCTAGTCATATGGGGTGCCTCTCTCTAGCGACTCTATATGACCTTCTAAGAACATGGTGGTCCCTCCCCATAGTGACCTCCTCAGAGGCTTCTCCATGTTGGGTCCCTCACTATAGTGACCCCTCATGCTGAACACCACCTGTTGTCCTTCTACACACCCCCAACACTCTCAGAATGGACTGTTTTAAACAGCCCCCGTCCCAATAATATGCATCCTTCTCTTCTTTTCTTCACCAGATGGTCAAAGTCAAGAAATGTACCTCTTGCAGTGCTACCCTCCTGCCCCACACTCTGGGCCCCCTATGCCCTGCCTGTCTGCAGGATGACGACAACTTATCAATGGAACAAACTCCTGTTATGGGCCCCAGTATCCCCAGACCCAGTGGCTCTATCTGGATGGATCCTGGAGCTATACTTCTTCAGAATCAACAGGCCATGGTAGCTATGATGGAGAGCCAACAAAATTTTATGCTGAAGATAATGGAAAAGCTAGAATCCCTTGCCCAGCAAAGGGCAACTACCGCACCACAGCCGGAGCCAGATAATGCAGGGGGGACCCATAAAGAACATTCTGGATCCTGTAGAATCAGTACCAGACAACCATAGACTGGACTCCGGAGAAGACAAGGAGATGCCAGAAGAGGAAGATGGGACGGAGACCGATGAAGAGGACATGGAACCACAATCCATGCCATCCCTCACATCTAAACTTTCTTCCTTCGACATGGTTCCTGGCCTTATGAAAATAGTCAAGGCCACCATGGGGTTTGACGTTGACGAAGGCAAACCAGAATCAAAGTTAGACCCTCTGATCCAGCAAAAGGAGTCCATCAAGGAGACATTCCCAGTGTGCCTGGCTATCGAGGACATCTTTAACAAAGAGTGGCAATCCACAGAGCCTAGCAGAATGTCAAAGAAGAGAAACCTGGACTGCATGTACCCGGTCCAGGAGGACAAGGCCAGCTACTGGTGCACAGCTCTGACCATTGATCCTCAGGTGGTGGCACTCAGTAAGAAAACCATACTACCTTGTGGAACCATATCGTTAAAGGACCCGACAGACAAGAGAGTGGAGTACATGTTAAAGAAGGCCTTCGAAACCAAGGGCACAGCCACCAAAGCCTCTACCATGGCCATTTACATGGCATGTGCCCAGATCCGATGGCTTGAGGAGCTCCTTGAACAGGCAAACCCCAAAACTAGAGAGGCAGAACTGTTAGAATGCACTCTTGATGCTGCAAAATACCTGGCAGATATGGCAGTTGACTCCCTCAGACTGAATGCCAGGGCTACAGTCATCACTAACCATGCCAGAAGAGCGTTGTGGTTAAAATTATGGGAAGCCAACAACCAGTCCAAAACACTACTGCAAAATTTACCCATGAAGGGAAAACACGTTTTTGGGGAGGGCTTGCAGGAATTCCTGAAACAGAAAGAGGAGGGTAAAGATTTACTCAAAAATAAGAACAGGCACACCTATCTCCCTTCTGCTAGGCAGAGGTTTTTGGGGGGAAACAAGTCACACCAAACATGCAGAGACACCCAGCACCAACACAATACATTTCGAGGTAGAGGAACATTCAGCAGATACCGCGGTTCCTTCACCCATTCCTACCAACCTTCCTCCTTCAGAGCCCATGGGACCAAGTTTGGAGGAAGAGGCAGAGGTAATAGGGGAAAGCAACAATGACTACATGACCAGAACATCACACAGGCAAGAACTGTGCCCTCCCATGGGACAAAGGTTGTCGCTTTTCAGACACTAATGGTTCTGCACAACCTCAGACAGGTGGGACCACAAAGTGGTGTTGAGAGGGTACTCCATAGAGCTATCCCAATTCCCCATCACACACAGACTCATAAGTTCTCCCATTGCCAAAAAGAAGGCAACAACTCATCAGGTCCATCATATCCTGTTGGAGTTGTTACACAACAGAGCAATACAGCACATTCCCACCTACGAACAGAAACTAGAAGTGTACTCCATTTTCTTTCTCGTGCCCAAGAAAACAGGAGAACTACACCCCATCTTGGACCTGAAGCATCTCAATCAACATGTAGTGTCTCAAAGGTTCAAAATGGAGATCCTGAAGTCGACCCTTCACAGTATCTGGGTAGGCGACTACCTCACATCCATAGATTTGAAGGACGCTTACCTTAACATACCCATCAGGCCCAAACACAGACAGTACCTCAGGTTCCACATCCTAGGCCAGCATTATCAATATCAGGCCTTACCCTTCAGTCTTACTTCAGCACCAAGAGTGTTTACCAAGGTGTCAATACTACTAGTAGCCAGACTCCAATAACAGGGTCTGTATATCATTCCCTACTTGAATGACTGGCTGATTCGGGCATGCTCCAAGGAATGCTCACATCAAGACACTGAGATTGCTCTATGAGCACTTGAGGCACACGGATGGGTGGTGAACCAAGCCAAGAACCATCTGGTGCCCACACAACAGACAGAACACCTAGGGGCACAAATCAACATGTCACAGGGATGGGAAAAACCATCCCATACAAGGGTACACAACCTAATAAGACTGGTTCACCACCTGAGGGCTTGCCATCAGACAACCACGGGATGGATAGCCCAGTTACTAGGTTGCATGGCTTCCTGCATCAACCTGATCCCTTGGGCCAGATGGCACATGCAACCCTTACAGTCTTACGTCCTCACTTATGGATCACTGAATGAGTACAACTTGCACCTCATAGTACCACTACCACCATCAGTGAGACAGTCACTAACATGGTAGACAGTGAACTCCAATCTCACATGAAGGTTCCACTAGAGACATCATACAACACCAGTATAGAAACGGACACGAGCCTATTGGACTGGGGAGTGTGCTTGGTTGAACTGACGGCACAGGGCCAATGGACTACATCAGAGGCCAAGCTGTCCATCAATGTTCCAGAGATGAGGGCAGTATATCATGCTTTAATAGCTTTTTGATCCTCCATTTCCAGTCAGTCAGTTCTGCTTCATTCCAACAACCAGGTCACGGTGGCATACATCACCAAACAAGGGGGTACCAGGAGCAGAGCTATGCTGAGAGAGGTGGCTATGGTCCTCAGCTGGGCGCAATCCAACCTCATACATCTCGGCACAGTACACCTTGTAGGCAAGCTCAACGTGCGAGCGGACTGGCTTAGCCAGCAATAAGTCCACTCAGGGGAGTGGCATCTCCACCCCACTCTGTTTACAAATGATTCAGTAGACTTGAGTACCTATATCCATGGATCTCATGGCCACAATGGAGAATGCGCAGGTCCAAAGATTCTACTCAAGATACAGGGAATACCGGTCCCAGGGGACTGACGCCCTGTCACAACCTTGGTCCTGAGATCATGCATAAGTTCCCTCCCCCATTCCCTTGCTACCACAAGTACTGGCCAAGATCCGGTCCTCATGATGAACCATCATTCTGGTAGCACCCTACTAGCCATGGAGATCCTGGTTCGCCACAATGCTGGCCATGACATTGGATGGTCGCAGGTTACCCTACCAGCCAGACATGCTGACTCAGGGGCCGGTACTACATCTGGCTCCACAGACCCTAAAACTCACAGCCTGGCTCCTGAGAGGAAGAGACTGTTGAGGCCAGGTTACCATGAATCAATCATCTCCACGATGCTGCAGTCCAGATGATCCTCGACCACCTCTACCTATGGTAGACAATGGTCAGTGTTCATGAAGTGGTGCTGAGACCAGGATAAGGATCCTGGACTAGCAGACATGTCCACCATCCTCTTGTTCCTTCAATGGGGAGTAGACAAGGGGTTGACCCACTCATCACTCAGGGTACAACTCTCAGCCATTGAAGTGGCCATTGGACCCACTGGGGGATACAGTCCGGGAGTGCACCTGGACACCTTGCACCTTCTAAGAGCGGTGGAAGTACTACGACACAGAGTAAAACCATCCATTGTCCTCTGGGATCTCCCTTTGGTATTGGACTCCCTCAGTACAGCTCCCTTCAAACCACTACATGAAGCAGATCTCTTCTGGATCTGTCTGAAGACCTGCTCCTCATAGCTATCTGCTCAGCATGAAGGATTGGGGAGCTAGGAGCGCTATCATACAAAGAGCCTTACACCATGTTCACCCCCCGGGGGTACGCCTATGTACGGTACCAGCATTCCAACCAAAGGTTGCTTTCACTTTTCACAGGGAACAACCCATTGAGTTACCCACATTCACGGGAGACACTCAACCTGGTGATAGGCCTGTCCCACACCATCTAGACATCAGGATCACTCTTACCATTTACATATCCAGAACTTTGCCCTTACATAAGACAGAGAGGTTATTCAAAGTCACAAGGGGGCAAAGACAAGGCAGGGCAGCCTCTAAGTCTACCATTGCTGGCTGGCTCAAGAGAACCATCCAGAAAGCCTACACGGCTAAGCAACTGACACCCCCAGAAGGTATCAAGGCCCATTCCATGAGCGTAGTAGCCACCTCTTGGGCAGAAAGGGCCAACGTGTCTTCAGATGACATCTGCAAGGTGGCAACATGGACCTCCATCCATACATTTGCCAGACATTACAGACTGGAGCACCTGTACAAGCTACAGCCCACCTTCGCCACACAGGTTCTCCTATTCGCCAGCTCCTCCTCTCACTCCTAGACCACTCTGTCTCCCTCCCTAGGGTACAGTACTGCTACTTATCTACCCACGATGTAATTTCTGAAGTGCCATTGATGGTCAACCAATCACAGTGGGTGTTTACTCACCTGGTAAAGGTGATTGTGTTGGTTGACATCCATGGCACTCCAAGACCCTCTCGACAGAGTGGTCAGAGTGACCAGGAATAGACTAATCAAACAAATGTCTTGAAGGGGATTAAGATTTATTTTGCCGAGGACATCTGAGATGTCAGACGTCAACCTCCTAGGGGTCAAGTTTAGATTGTGTTTAATAGGTAAATTAAAACCAAGGCCATTGGCCCACATCTACTTATCACCTCAGCCTGCATTATTGTATGGAATGGTTACCGTGTCCTTTTCTTCATGCTTGCTCGTTACTAACCTAGATTTCAGCTATGGAAGATTCAAACTGGAGAACAGGGGTTGCTGGGACCTGAATATACAAGAAATCTGATCCTAGAGTCATGTGCATCACTAGCCTATCAGGTGGGCTGAAACCCATGATGTAATGTCTGGAGTGCCATGGATGTCAACCAACACAATCACCTTTACCAGGTGAGTAAACACCCATTATCTGTTGAGTGGTGCCATAAACTGTAAAACTGTACATCACAGGGTTAAATTCCATGATAGCCACAGGTCCACTAGATGACATTGAGCAAGTCATTTGGGGATCTATGACAACTCGGCGAATGTCATATCAGTGCGGTACAAAGCAGAGCAGAAAATTCAGTGTACAGCAATACCACGCTAACATACATCAAAAGTAAACTTGCTGCAATTACAAAGCAATGCATATAATGTGGATCAGCAGCTGAAACATAGGACTAGAAACTCATCAGAAATCAAAGCACAACAGATACATGTCAGCACACACATTTATTGAACTGGAAATACAGAAATTATACCTACAGTTGACAATTACCACCTGTAACACATCAGCACTCTGGAAAATAAGCACAGAACTTCAGCACATTTTCTTTAGTTTTGTGGCATTCTTAGAATAGTTTTTATTTATTTTCACTAGTTTTTATCGGGGGCTTCATCCTCTGAATGCCCATAATTTAATATAATCAACTCTGAGGTCAGACATAACTCAAATAAAGGAGCAATTTTCAACACCTGGGCAGTTTTGCGCTGCACTGTGGCTTTGTCCCCACACCACCCCTTAAATATATAAATAATTCCACACCACACATATGGCAAAAACAACGGGAAGTAAGACTTGAAACATGGTGACAGGGAACACCCAACTATTCACAGACTGTTCCTCTAACCTCTAAGCCATGCTGTCAGCACATTAACACTGCGCACATCCATGGACTTATAGTGTTTTGCCAGACCAGAAGCAGAAATAGGCATAGCACTGTGCTGTTCTGTCAGCATGGATATACGTGGTACCACACAGCACTATTATGTCCTGTTAGTGCATACAGTACATCTTTTGCATGTTTTACTACACGATATTGGCAACACACTAATGACACTTGCAGAGTGGTCATAATACCATCATTTGACTTTCTTAAGCTTCAATCATTCTAGCTCTAAAAGAGTGAAGAAGCCAGACCCTACTGAAAAAGAAGAGGCTGCATTTCAGTTGGAATTTCCTGCATCAACAAACTATAAATAAAAACATAAAACATCTTTACTAGCATGTGTGCCTTTAAAATTTACAATTAATCATGTTAATCATAAAATTGATAAAAAAATCTATTCACATTTTTATCAATCATTTTTTTTATTGTTGACATTTTTCATGTCATAGAAAAATACTGAAACATGCTCTGTACAGAGCAAAAAGAAAATGAATAGTTCTTAAAATTAAGAGGAAGAAAGTGGGAAGGGATACCAACAGCATGTGTATAATTCACTACAGACATATTAATTACTTCTTAATAAACTACTCAGCATATAAAACACACCAAAACACCTAATAAAATTAAACAGAAACAAAAATGCTGTTTTTTTTATTGTGAAGAAGTAAGTATCCTGGACGAATAAAATGAAAGAAAGGGTAAAAGAAACACATGGGATCCTGCTGAAAGTTCCGATTGACACCTAGTGAACTTTATCGAATTTTATCGTCTTTTTGTCGAATCTGACCGACCTTTTGTTTTTTGGATGTATCGGTCTGTGCAGCATCAGCGCATCATAAGTGCACTGTAAGTACTCTGAACTAGAGAATTGAGAGCGTACTGGAATTGGTGGAGGATTATGTTCATTTTTTGTGCTGTGGAATGGAATTCGGTCTGCTCGTTTGTGCACCAGGACGCTGTTATATGGAAAAGGATTTAACCTGTTGTGTTTGACTTTTTACCTGTTGAAAGGTTTTGTTTGTGCAGGGAATAAGGGTTCTGTAAGCCAGTAGTGGGGCTGAGTTGGAGAATGCCCTTAGGATATAATTTTAATCTATGTCCTGGTTCTTTCGACTGGTGGCTTTCTTGTCACCTTGGCTGGAAAGTGAAGAATAACAGGTTTTGGTTGTATGGATTATCATCACCGGACTATTCAGTGGATTTAGGGGCAGCAGAAACTTGATTTGGGACTAAGTGGAGTTGCCTAATCAGTCTAGCAGTGTGTGCGGTGGTTGTAGTGGTGCGAGGTTTCTGCTGTTGCTCATCAGGGAGTCAGTGTTGAGGTTGAGCCCTAGGGTTCTCTGGGGGGCCTATCATTTGGTGGGTGCTATCAGGGATCTCTATGGTAGCTGCTGTGGTCAGCAGCTGTCAGTCAGGTTAGTCTGTTTGGGCTGTTCTGGTCCCAGAGTGGTGTCTTACCCAAAAGAGGCTTTTCAGAGGAACTCTTATCTTTGGAACTTTGGACTTTTGTTCCCCTGTTCTTTGCTCTGATTTATGGTCAGAGTGTTTTGACTTCATTTATTTTGACAGTGAGAGTGTCAAATAAGTGTCTGACCCTGAAGAAGCTTTTCAGAGGAACTTCTATCTTTGGAACCTGGACTCCTGTTCTTCTGCTTTATCTTTGGATTTACGGTCAGAGTTTCTTTATTTTATTTAGTTACTGACAGTGAGAGTGTCAAATTATAATTTCTTCCAGACTCTAGTAGTAAGAGTAGATGAGGGCTGGAACTGGGGGGTTATTTAGTGTTATTTACTTTGGAAGAATTTCTAATTTGTTTACATCTACTTATCTTGGGAAGTGAGAGGTCCTGAGAGGACTGTCCTTTCTTGACTGGTGGTAAGAGGACCTCTGGACTTGGACATGTGAAATTTCTTCCTAAATGGTTTTATGTTTTATTAGTTTTTATGCTTGTTTATACTAATTGTTTCATGATATTTTTATTTTTTCTTTATTGTTTTATTTTCTTTAGTTTTCTTTTAATTATTTGGGTGGAAGGTCAAAAATTAGTTATTACGTTAGTAGGATTTGGTAGGATTGTGTACCAGTTCATTATTTTCTTTTGGGTTTTGCTTTTGTTTTGAACAATCGGAGAGCTTGAGGAGGGTTCCTTGTTTTAAAATGTGTTGGGGCTCTGCCTCCACGGCTATGTGCTATTCGTCCTCTGTCCATCGTGCCCTCCACCCCTTTTCCCCTCCCCACTTCAGTTTGCAACCTACCTGCACTGTAGGGCACTGGGTATTGTGCAGAGTAATCGAGGAGGGGCTTGGGGGCATGAACAGTGGGGGATGAATGGGGGGGCCATCACACCAGGGTAGTGAAATCCAGGAGATGCCCTGGGTGAAATGGAACCAGGAGCGTGGTTTGCCATGTCTGGTTTCCATACCCAAAGGCACTACAAATAATGGTAAGCAGGTGGTCTGGGCAGCCCGAGAAGTTCACCCAACTCGGGCGGTGTTATGCAATGCTAGGTCCATTAAAAATAAGACTGCAATTATTGCTGATCTTGTTAAATCAGTGGACCTGGCTTGCATCACCAAGACCTGGTTAGATGAGAATTCTGGCCCTGTTTTGGAAGATGCAGTTCCAGCTCAGTACTCAGTGATACACCGCCCTAGATTGGGTTGCGGGGGGGGGGGTAGCAGTCTGCTTTATGTCCGAACTTAACCTCACAAATGTACCAGTGGGGGAGACTGAGTCATTTGAGTGTACCATGGTGGCAGGTGTAGGCTGTAGGATTGTTCTCATCTACCGTCCACCAGGTGATGAAAAACAATTCCTTCAGGAAGTTGCAGACTTTGTCGTCGACATGGTGTTTGAGTGGCCTAGGCGGATGGTCCTGGGTGACTTTAACACCTGGGTTGAAGATGAACTCTAGCATTTTGATCAGCACTTCCTCCAGTTGATGACATCTCTGGGCCTCACACAGGTTGTTTCCACTGCCACTCATAATCAGGGTCACTCTCTAGACTTAGACTTCCTCCTGGGGATTGAGGCCTCCAACTTGGGGGTGGAGCCAGTTGGATGGTCTGATCATTACACTGTGAGGTTTAGTTTTGGTGCCCCCCTTTGTAGCCCAACCCCTGTAGAGGTGATTCGGTACCGCTCTTTGTGAAATATAAATGCTCAAGGCCTAATGGTGGTCCTGGATCTCTCATCCTTCTCAGAGGCAAACAGTGACCCAGAAACCCTTATGGTGACTTATAATTCAGCCATTATGATGGCTCTGGATGTCATTGCTCCTGTCCATGTTCGTCCACTTTCCCTTCGCCCTCGATCCCCATGGTTTGATGGGACTCTGAGGGAGATTCAGTGACTTGGATGAAGGTTGGAGTGTTGCTGGCGGAATTCCACTCTTGGTGCCAACTGCCATAGATTGATGGACCATTATCAAGTCTATCAATCTGAAATCTCCCGTAAGAAGGCAGAGTTCCTGTCTGGGGAGATTGCGTCTGTTCAAAATCGACCAGCTCAGCTGTTCCGAACTGTGGACAGACTGTGCAACCCAGCCTGTCTACAAGTCTGGAAAGCTTTTTCACAAGAAGAGTGTGATGAACTTGCTCAATTTTTTGCAAATAAGGTGACTGACATCATATTGGCTCTCTGACCAGCACACTCTATGGCCGCTGTGTTAGACCAGTGCAAGTTCGCATATCTTGGTTCTTCTTGGAGTACCGTTGGCCGGCCGGCCATCATGGCTGTCACGCAGATTGTCCAGAGTGTGTGCCCTACATGCTGTAGTTTGGATCCAGGACCTACTTCCCTAATTTTGGGTTAAAGTGATGTCATTGGCCCGGTCCTAGCTCAGATAGTCTGGTGCTCCTTGGAGACATTTGAGTTGCCAAGCTCTCTAAAAGAGGCGGTGGTAACATCACTCTTGAAGAAAGCTTCTTTGGACCCAGACTGCCTTTCTAACTGCAGACCAATCTCTAATCTTCCCTTTGTGGGGAAGATGATTGAGAAAGTAATGGCCACATAGCTGGAGAACCATTTGACCATCCATGCCATCTATGAACCCCTCCAGTTCAGATTTAGAAAGAAGCATAGCATCGAGACAGCTCTGGTTCGGGTGCTTAATGATCTTCTGATGGCTACAGATGGAAGAAACTGCTCCCTCTTGATCATCCTAGAGCTCTCATCAGCATTTGACACTGTAGACCATGGGGTACTGCTTGATCACCTGAGGTTCATTTGTGGACTTATTGGGTACAGTCCTCAAGTGGTTTACATCATTTCTCACAGGAAGATCTCAGAGGGTGGTGTCCGGGTTTTTTTCCTTGGACCCAGTCTCTTTATTGTGTGAAGTTCCTCAGGGCTCAGTGCTGTCTCCCATGTTGCTTGCAGTGTATATGCTGCCCCTCTGAGACATTGTAAGAAGGTATGGGTTGAGGTTTCACTGCTATGCAGATGATACCCAGCTCTACCTTTCTTTTGCCCCCAACCAGGATGGAGCTGTCTCGGTCTTTAATAAATGCCTTGCTGAAATCCAGGAGTGGATGAATACCAGATGGTTAAAGTTGAACTCTGATAAGACCGATGTATTGGTTGTGGATCCAGGTCACTGGATAGAAAGGTTGGGTGGGGATTCACTCTTTGGCTTATACCTTGGGGGTGAGCTACTCCCAACCTCTGAACATGTGCGGAACCTGGTGGTACTTTTTGGCGATGGTCTGACCCTGCATTCTCAGGCGTCAGCTGTCATCAAATCCTCATTCTACCATCTGAAGAATATCACCAGGATTTATTTATTTATTAGCTTTTGGTAACCAGGTAAGTGCGCTAGGCAACAGACCTGCCTATTTTCAGGCACGACCCGGGAGAGCACAGGACATTGGTTACAATATGCAGAAATGCACAGACATAATATAGGTGTACAGGAGCAAAACAAGATATACATTGGGTAGCACAGTAATAGTTACATAAGGGTACATTTTAGGCATAGATCATAATAAGGATGTAAAATAAAGCAATTGGGGTAACCATAAGACAGCTGAGGACAGTAAAGACATCAAGGTTCATAGCCACCTAGACAAGCGTATTGCATGGGAGAACATTAGTGTAGCACTCAGGGTCAGACCCAACAGCCTGCAGTGGGACAAAGCAAATTAAGAGCATTTACATTGGCCAGAGGCTAGGAGGTGGGTAAACAGCGAGTTTTTGAATTCTCGATGGGAGGCTGAAGTTTTCACCATAAGGGGGAGTTAGTTCCAGAATTTGGGATCAAAATGGGCAAATGCCTGTTCACCCATTTTTGTCATGCAAGGTCTAGTGGAGAGCATGAGGATCAGGCACCTTGTTTCATCTGGCAACTTTCCTACTTTGATCCATGCTTTTGTGACCTCGTGCTTGGACTATTGCAACTCCCTGTACCTAGGGCTACCTGGGGTAGAAATCCACCACCTGCAGTTAGTGCAGAACACTGTGGTACAGCTGTTGATGGGAATCTTGTGGTCCTGTCATATTTCGCTGGTGCTGTGCAGACTGCACTGGCTGCCAGTTCAGTGGCAGATCACCATCAAAGTCAGTCTTCTGACTTTTAATGCCCTACACAGACTTGGCCCAACTACTTGAAAGAGCTCCTGGTTCCTCATTGCTCCAGGCAATCGTACCGCTCAGCCAATGAAGGGTTGCTAGTGATTCCGAGGGTACGCTTGAAATCTTCTGGGGCTAGAACATTTATATATGCTGCCCATACCCTTTGGAATTCTCTACCCCATCAGTTATGTGAGCACACAACTGTGGAGGGCTTCACACAAGCACTGTAAACCTGGCTATGGAGTCAAGCTTAAGGTATTTAACTGATGAAAATGTTTTAAGATTTTATGATTATATTATCTGTCTTTGAGATGTTCTGTTGATTATGTGGTGGTGAAATTCTGTTTTAACTTTGTTAGGCACCTTGGTTTTGAAAGGCAACATAAAAATAAAGTTTATTATTATTTATTATTATTATTAATCCTCATGTGCAGGTGGGGCAGAGCAGATATGAGGGGTTTGCTCCTGCACTGTTTTGCCACAACCCAAATCTGTCACACATGAGCCTTATTGGTTTGAATAAAGTGAATCCCAAAGATTCTTTTCAGATGCTAGCAGGAACAACCTGAAACTGCAACCACTAGCATTACAGTGTGCTTCTGCAAACATGGCAGCATTTGGTATTGTCACTTTCTGCTTTTCTGGCACCAAGAACTTGGGTGTCATGTTGACTAGTATTCACCTACCTAATCCTCCCATATTGTGGGTTCTCTGGTGTTCCAGTGGTTCCCCATCCCTCTGTCAGATATTTCCATGGAGGCCCAATGGCCCCATTCCAGTTGTCATTATTAGAGCTGTGTGGAATATAAAATTCCACTCACAAAATGACCATAGAATTAACATTCTGATTCTATGGAATTTCACAGAATTTGTACAAACATTTTGGACTTTTGCCAACCTTTAAATTTCAATTATTTGGCTCTAATTTTACACGTAAACATTCAATTTACACCAAATTTGATATGTAGACAGTTAATAACAGCTTACATAGGTGTACCAGAGACATAGGTTGAAAGGAGGTGGGGTTATGGGTAGCTAAACAGTTACTCAAAATTTAATTTTCAGTTATTTGAATCTAATTTTTAAAATTTCTTATCCAAATTTCTCCACAGTTTCAGGATTTAGAGAAACATGCAACTTTGGTATGTGCACCACATTTGAAATCTCAAGCTTCCAATGGGGCTGAGTTATAGGTAGCTAAATAGTTTGCCAAAATTTAGATTTTTGTTACTTTATTATCATGTTGATAGTATTCGTTGCAATGTTATAAAAGTTTACAGGTTTATAGGTTATCACTACATTTATATAGTTTCAGATTTCTAGCTTCACATGGGACTGAGTCATAGTCTGCCAAACATGTTGCCACCATTTAAATTTCAGTTCTTTCCCTCTAATTTTAAAACAATATATACAAATTAAACCAGATTTGAAACATTAAAACTACTATACCACATGTTCATATTTGCAGCTTTAAATGGGACTGAATTAAAAGTAGTCAAACTTTCACATTTTAAAACTAAATTTTGCAAGAATTTAAATGTCAAATTTATAAATCCCTGAAACTTAAAACAAATGGGGAAACTTTAAAAGAATGCAATGCCATTAAATTTGGTAGATTCTTAGACCTTACATGGAGACTGTGTGTCAATTTTATTAACTGCTTGCTGCTAGAAATGGCAAAATAGCATCTGTACTTAAAATCAAGTTCCATGACTCTGAGAAAATTGTGGAATTTTGTGAAAATTCCACAATATTGGACTTTACTAATTTCTCTCATCCTTATCTGAGGGATTCAAATTAAAGGATAGGGGTATGAGAGGCAGGTAGTGCAGGGGATCACCAGACTCAGGAGTTAGATAAATAGTTTAACCAACAAATGGACAGCTGCAGTGGGTAGCACACCAGTGGTAGACCCCCCCCAGTTGGAGCAAGGAAGCACAGAGCTTCAACAATTCCAGCCTAAGTGCAGGATATATAAAGATCACACCCAGTAAACTGATGATCAAGGGAGTCTGTCATATGTGCAAGTCTGGGACTTAGAGGTACTCCAAAAGATGTAGTGGGGGGAGACAATGTCTGGAGCAATAGGAAGGAAGAATTCTGACTATTGCAACAGGATAGGTTCATAGGAAAGGAATAGGTCACTCATTTTAAGGTATTTTGTCGCTGTAAAGAACAAAGAGGATATCAGTGGGATCAGTAGTTTTACTAAGTCAATTGGCTATGCCAATCAATAAAAGGGGGGTGCAAAATAGTCTCCCAAAGAGGAACAACATGACTGCAAAAAGCTCAGCTCAGCTTGTCAAATGAAGTAGTGATACGTGCTTTGTGAATGTCAAATTCCATAAAATGAGTTCTGGATGCTTCATCTAAATGCCACCATAAATATTTGAGAAAAGGCTACCAATAATTTTTTGTATGAACAAGCTGCACTCACCCCTCCTTCAAGAAGAAAACAACAAGCACTATAGATTTCCTAAGTGTATTTTATTTAGTCATATAGTGTTCAGCTGACAATAACAGAAATGTGGTGCTCCCCTGAGCACCACCCTTACATTTTGTACATCAATACATGCTTCATCAGAGGTCTCAAGGAGGAGGTGAGTGCAGCTTGTTCATACAAAAATCACTGCATCAGTTATAGCTGCACCACCACCAGTGGTGCTTACCTGCTACAAATTTGAAAGGCTACGTATATTTTTTTCCACTATAAATTTTAAACTGCTAAACCAGTTTATCCAGTTGTGTTAGACACCATCCAGGATACACTGACATTGGATATACATGTCAAATATTAAGTCTATGCCTTCAAGAGCAGAGATGTTACAAACATCCACATTTTTGAGAGTTTTCACAAAAGTTTGCAAATATTTACATAGTAAAATTTTGAACCCCTGTAACTTAAAACAATCTGTAATCCATTTCCCTCCATTTTAAGAAGATTCTATAACAATTACACTAATGTTATCCCTGCTATTTTACACATGTCTAGCTCCAAATGTGCTTGAGTTACATGCAGATAAAATATTTCTTGAAATTTACTGCAAAAAATAAAATGACAGACTTTGAGCACATATAATTTTAGGATGCACCCTAACGTCATGAAATCTGGCACATGTTTAGAACACCTATCATCAGGTAATCATGTCAAAGTTATGATCTCTGTCCCAGTAGATGGCTGAGGTATATTCAGATAAAAAAATGTCATGAAATTTCCCACAAGAAGAAAATGACAGACTTTGAGTAACTATCATTTTGAGACAAACCATCCTAATTTCATGATATCTGGCATGTCATTTGAGCACCTTCCATAATGTAAGCATGTCATATCTCAGAGCTGTATCTCAATAGATGGCTGAGTTGTGACCAAATATATCCATTTAAAAATTCAGCAAAATTCCATGAAATTTAGGGAAGTTTGGAAAATGTTGTCAAAATTCCATGAATTTGGAATATTCTTATCCCACACAGTTCCAGTCATTACCCCTGGTGGTCTTGTCAATCCCCTAGAAATATAAAAAAACAGAATCTGTCAACAAGTTAGCTCATTGTGTCTGCCCATTCCTAGCTAACTAATGTGGAATGAGAGCACCCTAGAGTCCCTACACTCCTCCTTCATTCCCCTTTCCTCTATTCCTTTCTTGTGTGGTCTTTACTGAACTCTTGTGTCTGTACTACCCTCCTTGAATCCTCCAATTGATTAGCATCTCCATGAAAAAGTACTTCCTGGTGTCTGTCTGAAAATTCTTCCCACCAGCTTCATGGAGTTGTCCTTAGTGCTTGCATTCCCACTCAGTCTGAATAGTTTCCCCATCATCTACTTTATTTAACCTGTGTTGATAGATCCCCCTTTCCCTTTCTGCCTCAAGTGTGTACATGTTCAAGTATGATAAGCCCCTCCTTGTGCTATATATCCATTCCTGCTGTCTTTGGATCATCTTGGTTACCATCCTCGATGTTGCCTCTACCTTGGCCTTGCTCCTCAGAAATTGAAGCCAAAACTGCAAATAGAACTCTAGGTGATACCATACCTGTAACCTACTGTATACATTGATAGCTGTACTGCTCTTGTGCTGCTGGCAATCCCTCTTCCTATACATACCAGCATCCTATTTGCCACACCCACCACCTTATTGAATTTCTTGGATGACTTCAGGCTGTCTAACATTATTACTGCAATGTCCTTTTCCTCCACAGGACTTTCTACTACAACATCCCACATCTTATATTCAATGTTATCAGGGTTTCCCTGTTGTGCATTACCTTGCTTTTTTGGTATTACATTTTTAGTGCCATATGTATGACCACATTTTCTATCTACCTATGTCCTCCTTCATGCATTTCACCTCCATTTCATTATCTACCCAGACACTGATCTTCATATCAACTGAGAAAAGGCATATCTTGCCCTGGATCCCTACCACTATGTAACAGATAGAGATGTTAAAGAGCACTGGTCCAAAGACTAATCCCTGTGGCACCTTGTTAGAGACCTCCTGACTGCTGCATATTCTCCATTTATTATCTTCTTTTGGGTGCTGCCCATTAACAACTAAAAAGAAAAGGTCACTCTGCTGTTGGTGTGTATGAATCAGTAAACACTACATTTGACCTGAAAAAAAAAACAGCAACAGCCAGTACTATACTTGCCTAAAGTGCTTTTAATCCCTAAAAAATTAGAATGCAGCTTATAATATCCCTGTGCAAAATCATAGTGACACTGGAGTGCTCAAGGTGTACCCCAAGTAGTTCTGCACACATGTGCTTCTTCAGGGAGGCCAAATGAGTGACACAATTTTTCTTTTATTGAGTGTAGTGCTTAAAGTGACAGTGAGTTAAAAGTGATTTAGTGTCTCCATTATAAAAACTCAAGACTAGCCTCTGACCTCAACAACTACAGGGATCTGCAATTTTGGCTGCAAACAGGACATCAAAAATGTCAAGAGTGCATATTGCAAAGACCTACTGACCAACTCCTATGGTGACCCCCCAAAATTTTGGTCACACATTAAATTCTTTCTTGGTTCTAATCTAGCATCCACCCCTAATGACATGTCTCTTGAAGGGGTACACTGTAACAGTCCTAGAACCATTGCAAACTTCATTAACTATAAATTATCGGACTTAACCAACTATACCTCCTCTTTCCCTGCCCAACCAAGTCTATCCACCCGACTTATTGCGAATGGTCCTCAATTTATTTTCAAGCTGCACAGCAGCCGGCTCGGACAATCTAGAGCCCAGGCTTCTTAAGATTGTAGCCCCTTTTATTGCTGCTCCCCTAGCCAGGATTTTCACACTCTCCCTGAGCCAGGGCCACATCCCTGACACATGGAAAACAGATAGAATTACTCCATTCTTTAAAAAAGGAGATCATAAAGACCCATCCAACTATAGGCCCATTGCCATCCTATCTGTCCTGAATAAAATTCTTGAGACGCTGATAGCTGCCCAGACAATTGACTTCTTACAGAAGCATGATCTACTCACCGCTGCCCAGCATGGTTTTCGCAAAGGTCATAGCACCACTACTGCCCTCCTCAAATTCACATCAGATACTCAAGTGGCTATGGACTCCGGCCTCCTCACTGGTGCAGTTTTTATTGACATGACTAAAGCATTCGACCTAGTTGATCACTCCATCCTTCTATACACCCTGGAATCCCTGGGTTTCTCAACTAAAGTTGTTAGATGGTTTGGAAACTACCTAGCTGATAGGTCTCAAACTGTGAAATACATTCTACCATCTCAAACAGAACCATCATAAATATTGGGGTGCCACAAGGCTCCATCCTTGGGCCCTTACTTTTCTCTCTTTTTATAAATAACATCTCCACTGACCTCCACAAGTCAACCTCCCTACTATATGCTGATGACATTGTGCTGTATGCTAGTGCTAAAAGCATTGATGACATTAAAAATGACTCTCTCTTGACTTCCAGCTAATACAAAAGTGGCTATTTACTCACAAACTTGTATTAAATGAGTCTAAAACCCAAGCTATGCTCTTTGGGTCAACTGCGAAACTAAAGCATGCCCATTCTCAATTTAAAGTCACCTTCTTAAATGGGTCAGCAGTTGGGGCACTATCCTCATTTAAATATCTGGGTATTACCCTTGATCTAGCACTAAATTTTGATTTACACATCAATCTAATCTGCAAACAGGTACATGCCAAACTAGGAATAGCCTACCGAACCAGCTATATGCTTACTCCCTTTGCTAGGCTTACCATTGCCCATGGCATACTCCTACCATTACTTACCTATGGGACTCCAACATATGTTTCCACATGCAAATCAATCCTTAGGAAATGGTATGTTACATATAATAACATCTGTCACCATGCCTCCACCTCACATTGGCTGAAACACCACTGCCTCCTCTGTATTGACCTGGGAAGGCTTCCTCCTGCTGAACTAAGGCTACATGCTTACGGCTCTGTCATTGACAACATGGTTCATCTACAAATCCCTAAATCCATAGCAGGCCTTGTCCAAATCCTGGCTCCAAGCTATGGATTGCATTCTATGGACCCAGCCCCTGTTTTCATCCCCAGACACTGCACCACTAAAGGTGCTACTGCTTTCACCTGCCATGCCCCAAAATTTTGGAACTCCCTTCCACTAATCTTGTGACAATCAACTTACCATGCATCTTTTAAAAAAGGTCTATGTACTTATCTTGAAACTTCTCACAAATGCTCCTGTTTTAAGCCTCCTTAGACCTCATTACCCCAGTCTTAGCTCTTTTTCTGATCTGTCCCCTACATGCTAAGCACTTCTACTTTACTCCTCCTTTGCACTACTCCTTTACCTCCCCTTTCCTATTCACCTACTTCTATCACCTACTAAATTCTCCCAATGTAAACTTTATATCCCTTATTAGTCCTGATAATGTTATTATATCATGTTTCTCTTTAAGCAAACTGTGTTTGAATTTTGTTTTTGTATTGCTCCATATTTTTCTGCACTGTTACCAAAAACATCCTTGTTTCTAGCTAATTCCTTGCAACCTACTTGTAACCTTGTGAAATGATTTTGTTTGCTGTACTTGTATTTGGAATGTCATCCCTGAATTTGTGGTTTTGTATCCTCCCATGTCGTGCCTGACAATAGTCATGATTATGGCTAGCACACCTACCTGGTAAACAAAAACTAAATAAATAAAATAAATAAATAAAAGTACAAGTAGCAAGACTAAATTTCTAAGCCAGCTTCAACATAACATGGTGTATAATAACAGTATTGACATATAAGAAGGGAGGTGCTTCAAGAATCTCTGTTGTTTCCAGCCATTTGCATGGAATTTTGATCTCTTCCTTCATAGTAAGCCACATTCTATCCCAGTCACCAATTTAAAAGGACAGGTACTTGATCTAAAAAGAGGTAGAAAACAGAGGAACATGAAAAAATGCATTGTGCTGGAGGAAAACTATCTTAGAAAAGGCATTTTATCAAATTAATCATTTAGCCCAGGATGTTTCGATGCTCCCAATTGAAACATCCAGAACACTTCTCGTTGGAGGATGTGTGTCTCAAAATTGCCATCCCTTATGCCCCAAGTGACTTTTTCCAAGCCACAAAATCTAAACATGTGTTGTTGACAATCCATAGAATCCTCAAAGCCCTTTACCAGAGTGTTATTCCTATCTCTGTTACATATAGCACTGAGATGCTCTCCAGTCTTAAACTCCATTGCACACTAGTTTTACCTACATAAAACACATTACAATGGCACTTAGCCATGTATATGACACCAACTGTAGAACAGTTAGTAAACTGTCTGATGTTATATAGCTTCTTCACATTGACTGTTTTGATACTGCCAGTCTTTTCCACATTTGAAAAGTGTTTGCAATGGCCACACTGAAAACAGCCCTTAAGTGGGTCTGGAAACCATGAGAGATTAATTTCCAAGGGTTTTAGACTGTGATCAAGTTTGCCTGATAAGTTTGGTCCTCATTTGCAACCCATTCAAGGTGGGCAGCTAACCACTGCTAACCACTGTTTCCAGAAGAGGATCTACAGGAAGAGTATACCAATTTTTAGCAATAATCTCCTTTATTTTGCCAGTCTACACACTGCAGAATGTTATGAAATTTAGCTGATTATTAGCTTTACATGTTTGGTTTTTACAAACAAGTAACTCCTCTCCTATCTTGGCACTAGCTATATCACTTGCTTTACTTAACACTTTCTCACTATGACCCATCTGGGGAACACCTCTTTGGTGGATGGGGCATTTTATGGTTGCTTGCTGTATTTTATGGAATAAAAGTTTTTTTTTTTTTATCCTGCAATGCTAGTGTGCATTTTTATTTATTTTTATTTTAGTCTTTGGTGACCAGGTAAGGCCCACTAGGCACAAGTGCCTGTTTTCAGGGGTGACCTGGGAGAACTGAGCGGTTAAGTGACTTGCTCAGAGTCACACAGTACGCAAGTGGAGGTTGTGAGAATCAAACTCAGGTCTGGTCTACTGGATGTATCAAGCTTGCTCACACCTCATTCCTCTAACCTCTAGGCTATACTGCCAGCTCTGTTGGACTCATGAACTGGAAGATGAGCTTTTTGTGAGTACACTTGAACCCAGCCATCTTTCAGTTGGCTATGGGGGATTTCTCCAATATTTTTCCTTCCCACCACTCATGGTAGGAGTGGTTCCTCTTTCAGCCATACATAGCCACCTGCTTCCCCTGCAGCAAGAGCAATGAGGGCCAAGTCATAGGGTTACTATATTGGTGGAACCTGCCAGCAACTCTTCTGAACTAAGATGCACTGCTGAGTGGCAGCTGTCCTTGCCATTACCTGCCTTCTGATGAGACTTTCCAGGGCTGGTTCTGATCCTGGGTTGTCAGTATGGTAGAACAATGCTTTGCTGCTGGGCCATGGGGATGGCCTTAAAGCTTAATATTTATGGTTAATGAGCCTAGCAAAATTGGTGATATTTTTTTATTTATTTTTTATTTAATAATTTGTTAACAGGGAAAGGACACTGGACCAATTGTCCCTTTTCAGGTCTGACTCAGGTAACAGAAGTACAAAATAAACAAAGACAATCATCAATAAATGCGATAATTACATAATACAGTTACAAGTTGATCTCATCAATAAAAATGATTTGAACAGTGATTTAAAATACACTACTGAAGAAGCCATTCAAATAGACATAGGCAATGAATTTTAAAATTATGGAGTTAAAATTGAAAAAGCATGAGATCCCTGTTTTTGTTTACATATTGGAGTTTTGAACAACAAACCATTGGCAGACCTAAGCATTGATGGCACTCTGCAAACTGATTTTAAGTCAGACAAAAAAAAACAGTGGACTTAAAAAAAGTGATTTAAAAATCAAACACCCTTAAAAATATTCTATTATGAAATTAAAAGACAACCAGCCTAACCGTGAATACACGTCACAGTGATGTGTTTGATAAGAAGCAGATAAAACAAAATGATAAATATTATTATAAGTAACAGACAAAATATTAACCTCTCTAATGCCTAACTTAAAATAAATACTAGCAACATAATCCATATGAGAAAGATGGCAGCAATCAACGTTCTTGTTTTAGAAGTGAAATAAGACTGAATTTATACAAAAGACCCAATTTTTGATTCACTTTTCTGCTGACTGAATTTACTTATAAAGAGTAATTTAATGCTGGATCAAGCAAAACACCTAGATATTTAAAGAGTTGCATTTGTTCTCTAGTTAAACCAACCTGATCATAAACTAGTAAGCTAGGACTCTCTTTCAACATGGATTTTGTTCCAAATAACATCATTTTTGATTTCTTTGAATTTAATACCATAGAATTTTGTACAAACCAATAACTTATAAAATTAAAATCCAATTGAATGGAGGAAACAACGGCAGAGACTGATTTTGCTTGGTAAAAAAATAGGTCATCATCATAAAGAATTGTTTTACAAACTGAGCATTAAGAAGGGAATTGAGTAACAAAGAAAGTGAACAACAAGGGGCCCAAAATGGACCCCTGTGGAACCCCACAACTAATAAGAGACTCCTGAAACTCTGTTGAGTCAATATAGATCACCTGAGACCTCTCAGATAAATAATCCCTGACCCAGACCACTGAGGTTTCTGAAAAACCCAACTCTTGCAGCTTAACTCAGGCCATGCCATTGTCAATAAGATCAAATGCCTTAGTCAGATTCACAAACATGGCTCCAGTCATTAGTCCACTTCCAAACCCTTGCTGGCTGGTGTCTCTGAATCTGACCAAGACTGTCTCTGTTCCAAAATTCCTCCTAAACCCTTGCTGTAGTATACAAAGCAGTTTGTGTTCTTACAAATAATCATTTGTCTGATTGGCAATGATTTTTTTCCCATTATCTTGCTTAAAGGAATTAGAATTGAAATAGGAAGAAAATCCTCCATTTGTTCAGCATGTAATTTTTTTTGCGAATGGGTGACACTCTTGCTCACTTCCAATTTAAGGGAAATTGCTGAAAAATTAGACATACATTAAATATATAACAAAGTGCATCAACAATGTAAGGTATTGCTAATTTCATAAAATGACCATCCAATAATCCACCACAGTCACTAAATGTATTTGGTAATTTTTAGGTTGATATTCAGTTATTTAATATACTATAGGGGCTTACAATTCTGTGGATTACATAATTGCAAAATTAAAATTCAAAATTTTTGAAAGTTTATAGGCTTAAAACTCATTTACTTTTCAAAATAGAAGTGTGAAATGTGGGACACATCTGGATGTACCTTAATAAAGTCATCACACAACATTGGACTGAAGAGGAAATCGGAACACTTTTTAGGTTTATGTAAAGAAAAACAATTAAAAATCAATTTAAATAAAACCAAATCAATCATCTTTGAAAATAAATCATGAAAGAATCCAAAATTTTGGTTAAAAGGTGAAGGGTTAGAAATGGTGCTTTATTTTGATTATCTAGGGGTCAGATTTGCACAAAACGTTTCATGGAAAACACACCTGAAACACACAATGAACAAAATGAAATCTGAAACTAATGCAATAAGGATATTCAATGCCAAGATGGGGAAATCTTCAGTCAAGGGAATGATGAGTTATTAATGCAAACATTAAAGCATGTATCTTATATGCTGCAGAGATATGGGGTAAGGTTAATTCCAAACCCTTAGGGACAGTACTTAACAAATTATACAGACACATTCTTATGGTCCCCAAGGAACATTCATTAGTATTATTAAACTATATCTTGGACAATATTCAGTCCAGTCTCTGATTTATGAAAGACAGATTATATTCTTCCTTAAAACACTAATATTTTCTGAAGACAGGCTTCCTAGGATATGTTTTGAAGAAGAAATTAGATACTCAACTATGGGATTTGTTTTCCCCTTATGCAAGTAATTAAACAGGTTGTTCTTCCATATGGTATAGGACATTTGTTCTATTCTGTCTATTCTGTACCATGGGCAAAACTAGACCTTGAGGTTAAAACCAGGATTAGAGACCTAGAAACCCAGTCTATTTTTTGCAATTATCCAAACTGAAAATGCAAAACGGGTACAAATAATTGAAAAACACAATGGAGATAAGAGGAATATCTATCTAAAATTACAAACCCATGTTTAAGACATTGCCTAATGAGATTTAGGGTGGAAATGTACAATGCAGAATACATTTTTTATAGACACAAGAGAGATCAGGTTGTTGACCCTTTCTGTCAATGTACTCTTAAAGTACAGGATGATCTCAAACATGTCATATTACTGTGCTCTCTACCTGAGAAAAATAGGAAGCCATGGCTAGGGGATATTATAGGTGGTCTTGGTCTCTTCTCCAATGATATTTTGATCTATCTTTTTTCCTCCAATGATACTAACGTTTTACTGAAACTGGCTAAATTTTGGAAATCAACTCATCTTTAAAGGAGAATAAATTTCTTGCTCTGAATGATCTGTGGCAACAATTGTATACAATAATATGCATAACCCATGTAACTTATGAAAGTTTATATAATTTATGCATGTATTTATGTGAATTTTTAAAATATTGTAGTGGCTTATGCCGATTAGTAACACCTTTTGTACCTTGTACCACACAACTTCTGGTGCAATTTGGACAAATAATTTATTAAATCTAGATGGAAATCACTGAAATAACAAATGTTGGCAAAATTTCACAAAATGTTTGTAGAAATTTCATGACATTTTGTGCAAGCAAAATCAGAATTTCATCAGAATTTTGCTTGTGGAAGATAAATTTTGCCCAGCCCTAAGTTCAGTCCTTTTGTCATGTACTTGTGAATGAATCTACTGTCTGAGAATGTTTTTTTTAATCTATTTATTCTTCTGAAATAATCTTTGAGCAAGATGCTTGTTTTTAAAGGTTCCATGTCAGCAGAAAACAATACAGTACATAGTAGAAAGGTGATAACAATTGCGGGTTTACCTATACATGGGCACAACAAAGAACAATTAAGGACACAGATTAATATACTATAAGGACAAGGGGGAGTGTCAATGAAGGGGAAGGGTGGAAGGGAGGGGCAGCTGCAGAATAAGGGGTTCTAGCTGCACATCCAAGCAGACTTGATAGACCTCTAGGCCTTTATCTTCTGGCAAATTTCATATGTTTGTATGTTTGTAAGTTTACAGAGAGCAGACTAAGTAGCTAGGGAAAGCAGCCAGTAAACAGGCTTTGTCTGGGTAGCAATATGCTATTGGGGTGGAGAAAAAAGGTGGGGGGTAAGGACCAGTGTAGGCCATACCTCTCAACCTTTTGTCCCCCAAATGTGGAATATTGCCTCGCAAAATGTGGAACATATGAGCAAAATGTGGAACACTTAATCAAATCTTTACCTAGGAAGCTCAGAACACTTTTAAAATGTTTTCATTTATGTTCAGAAAGTCTGTTATTAATTGAATAATATATTTTTTGCATCATTTACTATAGATTTTTGCTTTAAAATGCTGATACTGAATGTGGAACAAGTCCTCACAATGTGGAACAGGGAGCTTTTGTGAAGTAAAATGAGGAACGTTCCTTGTAATGTGGTACAGTTGAGAGGTATGGTGTAGGCCCATAGAGTGTAGAGATCAGTGCTAGGAGTTGAAAGAAATGAAAACTGCAGCAAAGGGTGGTGAACTGAAAAGATGGAGTGTTGGAGGTGAGGTTACTGTTAGTGAGGGAGAGGAGCAGCAAGGGTAGGAAGGTGAGGCATAGATTAAGATGTGAGGCTGCCAGAGATATTAAAAGCAGTAAGAGCTAAGGAGAACAAATAAGTCAGAGCAGAGGATAGGCAAAACTGAGACTTCACTGAGCATGGCTCCATGGGATTGCAAACCTTTGTAGATGCAAATCTGTCTTTGTGACTTTCTGGATGCATTAATAGGTGTGTTTAAGCACCTGCTATATTTTGGCACTATTGCACATACCTACAGAATGTGTGAAGGGCACTGTTACAGTCATTTCCATTGTGTCCACACACAGAAGCTGTGGAGCAATGCAGAAGCTGTGTAAGTGTTGTAAGCAGATTGGCTTCCCCCTCATGTTTTATTTATGTTACTAAGCTAGCTTCTAGCACTGCAAGTACATGACTTCAGGTGCTATGAAGTGTTCATTTACACAGGAACATAAAGCACCTGGGGGGCTAGATTTTCAAAAGGTGGCACAGGGCTTGCATCCAGCAATACACCACAGGACTAAGGTTTTGGTGGTGCAACAAACACCTTTGCCACAACTGCCCTCAAGTTTCCAATATTGGGTGCAGTTGCAACAGTTTCCCTGCTTTATGGCAGCTTGTGCCAAATGTCCAGTGCAAGCCCATTTACTTAGGTTACCAGACTTGGTGCAGGTTAGACCATACACATGTGTTCTAAGGAGCTGAATCTGGCACAAGGGATTGAAAATACCACAAGCCCTGTGTGCCACATGTTTGGCGCATGGGGGATTTGCAGCATTCTTAGTGTTTCAGCTCTCCACCACTGCAGAGTTTTATAGTAGCAGAAATTGATTAACCAACAACGCTATTAAGTGTTTACACTTATCCTTGGGCAGTGCATCAGCTACTCTGCATCAATCACACCAGTGAAGTGTGCTCAGTATAGATAAGCCTGGTGTTTAAAAATCAGACTGCCAGTAATAAAATATTTTTTTTATTTACCATAGACATGGAACAGAAGAATTTCATTTAGCATTAGGGCCCAATATTTTTATGAAGCTGAAGTTTTTCTAGGGAAAGATTATAGAAACAAAGAGACATTGAAGTTACCAGTAAAAAAAGAAGAAAAAGACTCAGGGACCATTCAGTCTATCCAGAATTATTCTACCCATCCTCTTGACCTAATTTCTTTAGATGGGTATTTAGCCCTATTAACTTTCCCATACAATGCCTCACATTGTGTACTACTCTAACCAGCATAACCTCACCTCTTTGTATTATCTACCTCCTCTTTTTGCCCCACCAATTTTTGAACTCATTAATAGACCCCACCTCCTCCGTGGGGAATCGGTTCTGTTCCATGGAAGGGATTACCCACCACCATGGGGTAATCCATTACATTGTTCCACCATCCTCTCAGTAAAAAAAAAATATCTTTCTCACATCTCTCTTGAAATTCCCAAGGATGAGTCTTCCTTCATGCCCACTAATCATGGTGCTTACATTCCTGGTGAATAGGCCTTCACTGCTCACTGTGTTTATCTCACTCAGGAACTTGTACATTTCTATGATATGTGTCCACCCTATTGCAGATGTTGGTGTCATCTGCAGAAGTGGAGGGGAAGGTATGCCTTTTTGCAGAGAACATCAAAATCTGTAATAAGATGGACACTAAGGAGGGGTTGGAGAAAATGCATAGGGATCTTGGTAAATTGAATGAGTGGTCAGAGACATAGCTATGCACCTGTAACATAGGACATACAGTAGAAACCCTGTTGTGGAGTATTTTCCGGGGGTGGTGTTGACAGTCACAAGACAGGAACAGGACCTTTGGATTATCATAACAGAGGACCTCAAGGTTGCAACATAATGTGACAAGTCCATGGGCAAGGCTAGTGAGATGCTGGGGTTCATACAGTGGGATATCTCCAGCAGGAAAAGGGAGGTGGTGGTGCCACTATATCACTATCTGGTATGACACTACCTGGAGTACAGTATCCAGTTTTGGAGACTGCACCTCAAAAATAAATTTACAGGGTGGAGCCTGCCCAGAAGAGGGCAACTAAAATGGTGCAGGGTTTGCACAAGAAGCCCTATGAGGAGAAATTGAAGGATATCAACATGTACACCCTGGAAGAGAGGAGATGGAGCAGGAGAGAGGTGGGACTTGATCCAGACCTAGAAGTACTTCACTAGGGTGAGCAGTGTGTAGGTAGTGAGTATCTTTCAAATGAGGATGAGCACCAGGAACAGGGGGCATGGGATGAAGCTGTGGAGGAGCTCAGGTTTCAGTAGGAATTTCGTCACTGAATGGGTGAAAGACACCTGAAACAGACTGCCAGCAGAAGTGGTGGAGGCTAGAACAATGGGGGGTCAAGTATGCAAGGGATAAACAAACATATAGTAGGTGTATATTAGAAAAGAGGCAAGGAGAAGAGTTGCTCAACAGCAGGGAGGTCTGCAGAGATAGAAGAGGCAGGGAACACCTAGGCAGACTTGGTAGAACAAGTGGTCATTTTCTGTTGACAATTTCTATATTCCTATGTTTCTGTATCACCCGTCTTTCCTTCTGTCCTCCATTATGTACATATTCAAGGCTGCCAGCTGTTCCTCATATGATCTGCTGTGTTGTATCATCTTGGTGACCTTGTACTGCATGTTCTTCAGCCTGTCCCTGTCCCTCCTCAGGTATGGACTCCAGAACTGGGAACAGTACTCCAGGTGGAGCCTCACCATGG
Organism: Neoceratodus forsteri; assembly: GCA_016271365.2. Taxonomy (NCBI): domain Eukaryota; kingdom Metazoa; phylum Chordata; order Ceratodontiformes; family Ceratodontidae; genus Neoceratodus; species Neoceratodus forsteri. The sequence goes on along the minus strand of CM057449.1, from coordinate 935,454,482 downwards.
ACATAAACAGGGATAAAATCACCTCCTTCTTTCTACCATCAAGTTCTGTCCCTCTGTAACCCAGCATCCTAGTTGCCTTGCTATATGCTTTTTTGCATGGACCCAATGTTTTGAGGATTTCACTGATAATAACTCACATGTACTTTTCTTCAGTTGCTGTGGCCAGCCTAGCCCCTCCCCATCCAGTACTCAGTGTGTGTGTGTGTGTGTGTGTGTGTGTGTGTGTGTGTGTGTGTGTGTTCTTCTTTCCTGTGTGCAGTACTTATGCACTATTTGGCACTGAATCAGAATTGTAAAATGTTGGACCATCTCTTCAACTTTTTTTGAACTCCCATCAACTCCCTCACCTCCTCCTCAGTCTACTGGACAGCTTTGTGTAATCTGCAAAGAAAAGCATCTTGCATGGATTACCTACCCTAAGGGGCTAATGGACATACTGAACAAGACCGGTTTCAGGACTGACTCCTATAGTATACCACTTGTGACCGCCATGTCTTCAGACTTACTTCCATTTACTACCATCCTCTGTTTTCTTCCCCATCCAATTCCTAATATGCAGTACCTTATGAAACCCTTCCCAACTTGCAGATATTGCAGCTTCTTCAGCAGACTCCTGTCTAGTAGAGAATCAAAGGCCTTACTGAAATCAAAGTTGAGTGTATGTACTGCTTGCCCCTATCTACTGCCTTTGTTACCTGGTCAAAGAATATTTATAGTTTGGTCAGGCATGATCGACCCACCAAAAATCAATGTTGATTACAGTTCTGCAACCCTTTAGCTTCCAGGTATTCTACTATGTTTTCTTTGACCAAGGTCAGTTTACATACAATGGTGGTATAACTGACCAGCCTGTAGTTTTCCTGGTTTTCTCTATATTTCCCAGTTTTGTAGTGAAACCCCATTTGCCAACTTCTTGTCCCCAGTACTTCACCTGATGGCAATGAGCATTTGAACAGCTCAGCCATGGATTCTGCTAATTCAGTGGAAGGCCACCAGTGTGTGTAGTGATTGTGCAACTGGTGTAATACTTTGGCTTGTCTCCTTCTCTGGTTTTCCACCCTCAGTAGAGGTGCCAGGAGAATAGTCTTGAGGCTAAATGAAAATGAAAGCCAAAGAACTCTACCAGAGGCACAGTGCCAGAGAATGAGGGGGGAGAAGGAGTGAAAAACCTACTAGGTGGGGGATTGATGGATAGTGGGTCATTAAGTAGGGAGGAAAGGGGAGGAGTCTGGCAGCCTCCAATTGAACTGCAAGGAAAACCAAACCATTTAGATTCAATGGAAGACTGGCAGTATGTGTACTGATTGCATACCTGTTGTGATACTTTGGCTTGTCTCTTCCTCTGCTTTTACACCCTCAGTAGAGGTGCCAGGTGAACAGTCTTGATGCTAAAGGAAAAAGTCTAACCAAAGAACCAAAAGCATGAAGGAGATGTAACTGAATCTACCTCCTCAAACTCACAGAATAGTCCCAATAATGCTGAGGATAGGGGAAAAAACCCTTTTAGATGAAACCTCTGGAGAGCCAAGGTTATTAGGTTAGCCTTCCCTTCAGACTATTAAAATTAGGAGGATGGCTGTTGATAAGCTTGGCAGAATTCAGAATTTGGTTCTCTGATATAAGTTTTGAAGTAGGAAGATGTCCAGCTCCCATGACTTTGATTATGTGAGCTGGAATATTCCTTTGGGATGCTGAGATAGTTGTGCTTTTTCTAAATGAGAGATCAGAAAAGGAGGAAGAATGAAGACCTGGGTGTGACAGCATTGCTCTGACATGTATGATGTACCAGTGCATAGTCATAATGGAGTAAGACTCTGTACACAGAAGAGGATAAACTGAATCAGGATGTCTGTCTGTGAACTGCAACAAATCAAATATTTGATTGGGACACCATGTGGATTTTGTGGCAAATTTAGAGATATGGACTCCTTTGCTGATTCTGTCAGTTTGGGATCTTGGCAGAGTAAGGACAAAATGATCTGTAGACTGTTTCTATAAACAGTTATTAGATAGGTGGATGACTAAACTAAAAAGTGATGATGACAATGTAAATTATCTAGGTTGCAAGAATCCAAATAAGGCTATGGTCATTGCAGGTTTTAAAATCAGTTCTGCTACAGGTACAAAGGATCCATTTCTTAGGAGAAGCATTAGCTAAGCATAAAGTTTATAGTCTATGGGTTTTCTTGATGAGGTATCTGGAGGGGTCTCTTTCTTTATACTTTGTAAAAATGCTTTGATGGCTGGGTTTGACTGATACAATATTGGTCTGTCAGGACAGGAATACATCAAGGTGAATTGAATTCCTGAAATATATTGTTTAATTGGTGTGACTGGTAAATGAAAAGTCTGAAAGCAGTAATATGCAAATGACGAAATGAGAGACAGAGCAGTGGAATAGGTTCATGGTTTGTGAAACACAGAAAATAGAAAATGTCTTCCAGGCTGTTTTCTCAGCTGCTCAAGTAGAGGAAGCCAAGTAGTTTCATATAATTAGTGAGGCTTCATTGAGAAGTTGAGATAAGTCATTTGACATTCCCAAACTGCTGGTGGAGGGGTCATCTCCTGATCTGCTTGCAGGAAAGCAGCTCTGAATTCCTGAAAATGAAATAAAGAAAGGCAACCAGCTAGGACATTAAAAGAACCAGGTATATAGACACAATGAACAGCAAAATGGTACAATAAGGAGGTCAATGTTAATCATCTCAGGAAGTTCATTCTGGAATTAGATGAAGAACGCCTTTTATTTATAATGGCTACAGCTGCCTCGTTGTCTGTGTAAATGGTTATTGCTTGAGTGTTGCATGAGGGGCCCCAAGTGAGTGTGGCTGCTACAATGGGGTAGATTTCAAACAAAGCTCAAGTAGAGTGGAACTGAGGAAGTTTATCAGTTTCTAGAGGCTAAGTACAGGCAAACCAAGAAGTTTTGTGGACATCAAGCAAAGCTAAATGAAGGGGTTGAATCTGTAAATACGGAGATATGACTTGAATGGTATGGATCTTTGTAAAACATTGATATTCCATTCCACTACAAAAAGGGCCCACATGGCCAAGTCTGAACAGGTGACTGCACTGATAGTTATATGATGGTCCAAAGGTATAACAAAAGGGCTAGAGTGAATAGGTACGAAGTAAAACTCTAGCCTTGTGGGATAATTCTCATAGTGAAATTGAGATAGCCCAACATAGAAACAAGTTCTCTTTTTTGTACTGGATTGTAGCTTGGAAAACAGAGAAACTAGGTTCAAAATTCAGTGTAATTTTTTTTGAGGGAGAAGAGCTTGCATTTTAATAGTATCTAATTTGATACCTAAGAACTCTATTGTATGAGCAAGTTCTTCTGTTTTGCCACCTTCCAAAGGAATGTTAAGCATGGAAAATAGTCGCTGAAGAAAGGTGATGCTTGGGGCAGGAGGAGATGCAGGGGTATTGATGACAAGGAAATCATGCAAGAGATGTAAAACATATGGCTGTCTAAACACATTCAACAGAATCCAACACAAGGAACTCGAGAAGGTGTCAAAGAGAGTTGGACTGTTTTTACATTCAAATGGTAAATGCACATCTAAATAGTACAGATTTCTACAACATATTACATAATCCTGCCACAGGGAAGAAAGAATAGGCAATAATCTGAAGATATCAGTGATATCTGCTTTAGTTAACCAAGCACCTTGACCAGCATGTTTAATGAATTTAATAGCATTGTCAGTTTGTGCATAGGAAAGTGAATAATCTTTGGATGGAATGACAAAATTAATGCTTGGATCTGTTGTGGAATCTGGACTTGAAACTTTGATAATCAGACGCTTCTTTCCTGAAGACATTCAGGTAACTATTCCTATAGGACTTATACAAAATTACAGAAAAGAAGGGGCTGCAAAGGGACCAATTAGATACCCCTTTGACAATTCTTTAGTCAGCAATGTATCAACAACCTGATGTTCAATGCCAACAGATTTCAGATTGGGTCACTGGACAGATGTGGTAGGGACAGAATAAAGTCCAGTATGAAATCCATTAGAAAGGCTCAAAATTAGGAACTGTACAAGAGATTCAGAAGGATTAGTTGACAACAGTTGATGTAAATAAGAAATGCTGACTGGTGTCAATGGATGGGCAGAATGTCATTTGTAACCTGGAGCATGGGCAGAATTATCTTTATGGTGACAGACCAATATAGAATGTGCTTCCCACAATGACTGAAAACATGAAGTAGTGAACAGGATGGAGTGAAGCATATGGTTTAATTGAAATTATTACATACTGCTCTTATAACTATTAGACGAGTATTTTATTCAAGAGATTTTTAGGCCCATAAAAGACATGTTGCGAGGTGGATTCACTAGTTGTAGTAGATGTAGCAGGTGGTCAATTAGAATTGACAGATAAAGTACAGGAGGCAGTCAAATGAGAAAAGGAGCAACAAAATGCACACATCAGTACCCATAGCCCAGCAAATTGTCTAGAAAATAACTCATTTTTGAGAGGAGCCAAAGAAATGCAAGCCCTGAAGATCAATAAATAAGAAGCCGCTTTAGCCGAAAATGATTTGGGATAATCATAAAAATGCATGCCACCATATCGAATGGCTAGATCAAAAATGAGATACAGGTGGGAGTCCAGTTCTTCTCATCTGGATGGGAATGCCTCACAATTTGGGCTTTTAACCTTTAGTACCACGGATACATCACTGCAGGAAATGATCCTATTTTCCATTGTTTCATGGGAGGATATAAGAAGGGTTACAAGACTGATATCTTCCCTTCAATAATGTCCTTCCTGACAAGATCCAGAACTAGATGGGTAGAACAAGCAGTAGCTGAGAATTGGATCTGAGGAGTAGGAGTAGTACCTGAGGTGGATGTAGGTGAGATGGAGCTTTGGAAACTTGTAGATGGTATGGATGATGGAGGTATAGCTGGCAAGGCAGAGGACAAAGATGCAGAAATGACCTGATGTGACAAAGAAGAGGCTCCCGGAGCTTGCTGGACAGTAAGAGGAGGTTGTTGTTCTGAAGATATGGATAGTCTGGATTCTAAAGCAGCTACTCTGGCACTGCAGTTTGAAATGGTGGAGGTGAGTCACAGCAACAAGTCTCATAGATCTGAAAATTGGGAAGAGACTGGAAGTTGCTCTTTTGCTGGAGATATGATAGGAGTGGAGGCAGGAAGAGGGTAAGCAGATATTAGTAGATATATCAGATATGTAAATGTTACACAATTCCTGCTTTTTAGCTGTAGCAGAAAAAGGAACTTTAAGATGATGGAGCTTTAAGATGGTGGAGTGCAGTCACAAGTGTGGGAACTGTCCATTATTTTATGATTTGCCAGGATTTAGGTGCAACCTTCCTACAGATAGATGGAGGAGCATCTGAATATTCATGGTTCAATGGATAAGTGTTTCCATCCTGAGGTTGAGACATGGTAGCTAGAAAATAAGGAGAAAACATAAACGAACTTAACTGACTCAGTGGAAGCCTGTCACAAGAGGATAACTTCTAAAGGTAGATGATCCCCTGAATCCTGAGCAAGGTTTCAAGTACAGGCTTAGGCTAGGAATACAGCTACATGACAGTGAATCTTTAAGCCATTGTGTTACCATTACAATGCTTGTCTTAGAGTCCCCCACTTAATTGCAAATAAGTTTGAAAGGATAAGTGAAGAACTCTGAAACCAGCACCTACCACATCGTGTTCTAGGAGGTTCAAGGAAGAGTAAAACCACTGTGCACTGGAGCTAGTAGGCTAGGAGGTTGCAAGATGAGACACCTGAAGAAAATGAGAGCAAATAAAATGAGCCAGATAGAAGCCCAGCAGTCTTAACATGAAGCCAAAAATATAGGACAAGTGGAAACAAAAACAAACTGAGATGCCAAAAAGGCAACCAAATAACACAAGGAAATGGCTGTCAGAATAGCAGGGCATAGGCAGCAACACAGGAGAGGAATGAAAGAAAGATGCCACTCGTAGGTGCAGAATCCCATATCTCTGAGTGGGGACTGCCCAGTGGGATAATGTGAACTGTTGACAAGGAGGAAGCTTTACCCCTCCCATCAGGTGTGTGTAATCACATACCACAGCATCTGTGAAGAGGAATGTCGGACAGCAACCTGCGGTTGGAAGATTTGAACCAGAAGGAGAAAGCAAGGAAAACACTCCTTAGCTATGGGTTTATGATGCCACCCAGAAAATGAGTGAACTTAGCTGTCTCCCTTGGCAAAAAGGTGTGGCGAGTGGAGGTGAAAACCTGACGTCAGGTGGTAAATTCAAAACACAAGAATGCTGCCCAAAGAAGCCAGCAAAAGGTAGAAGAAAAAAAGAAAATGCCAGCATCAGAACAAAGCAACTTGAAGGAAGTATTGTCACAAGAAAATCTGCAGAAGAAAGAGTCAAGTTCTGTGCAAACCATTCCCATTTTCTGAAGGTTAAAAAACTCTGCTCTGCTTGTATCTGAACTTAAAGTGACATCGTCAGATGAGAAAAGTTTAGAGGAGGAGAACCAGCAATTACAAAATGAATTGGAAGAGAAGTCTGTGGAGGAGTTGGCAAGAGAAGCCATGCAATAAGGTTTGAAAGCTTCTGATATGACCAGAAATATCCCCCAAAAAACAGAGTTGCTGATACTGGAACCTACCTCACAAGACCAGGTAAATTCACCATATACAGTTATGGAGGTTTCTAATGCTGCTACTGCTAATTGTAAAAGTATAGACAGAAATGGCACCCTTTTAAAAACTAGTGAGGGGAAAGTCAGGACCATTTTGGCTGCAATATCTGTAGATTAGTTTCCCTCTACATCAGCAACTAATTTGTCAAATAATCTCAATGGGGAAGAGTTCAACATTTAGTGAACTGAATCTAGTAAAACAACTAAAAACTCTGTTTTTGAGCCCCCTAAAGCGAAATAGATTATTGTTCAAATTCACCATAAAAGCTCAGAATCTGATTGCTATGACCAACAATTGATTTCAAATGCTTCAGATGGGGAGGATGATTCAAAATGCCCTTCATGGGCCAGGCAGATTCTAACACAACTTGCAACGTTGAATGAAGGGGTCAAAAAAATTGAAAGGCTCAAAACTAAGATAGATAGTCTACAGACCAGAGTCCAAACTTTGGCTGACGATAATAAAAAAATAAAGCAAAGTATCGCTAACCTACAACAAAGAGTCTCTGATACAGAAGATGTTAACCTCCCAGTGCAGAGACAACTAAAGGACTTGGAGACAATTAATAAGGAATTAAAAGACAAAATGGTGGACTATGAAGCAAGGGCTCAAAGAACAAATATTAGGCTCCTGGGGTACAGGAATCATGGGATGCATTGAGACCACTGAAGGAATTTATTAACCAGGTAAGTGCTGCTTATTTGGATGTTGAATTTGTTAAAATTCAAATGGAAATAGATATAGCTCACAGGGTATAGACACCTGCCGATTGTGTGAGCAAAATTTAACCACTAGACCCATAAATGTCAAATTCTTGAAATCTGAAGATAAAGAAACTATTATGTCTCAGGTGTGTAAGAAAAAACATATTTCAGTAAATGATGTAAATGTGAATATTTTTGAAGACCTTCATCAGAAATTATGCAAGAAAGAAAAAAATGTGGCTTTTTAAGAAATAAGCTATGGGCCAAAGGAATCAAAACCACTGATATAACCTGCAAAATTAAAGGTGGTACATGAAGGGACTCAAATGACTTTTTCTACGGTTCATGAAGCTGAAATATACTTACAACAAAAATTACCTAAACTATTTGAATAAGGGATTTACTGTCTCCTAAGTTTAAAAAATCTGTGCAAATATTTGATTTGTGGATATGTCCTGATTGCGTGTTTTTATTTTCCCTCTTTTCCTTTTCTAGGTTACTGATAACATCTCTGTCACAGAGTGGGGGGGGGAATAAGGAGTAGAGCTGAAGGAAAAAAAACTGTAAGAGAGATCCTGTTGGATCTCAACCTGTTGCAAATTGAGCTTAATAGAGAAAGACATATGAGAGAGGAGTCACGTGATGTCTGCTGACTGATAGCAGCCTTTTAGAAGAGCTTTCTCCTTGTCCTGCATCCTGCCTAATCCTCAAGTTACAACATTAGTTTGACTCTTGTCTGCATATATACTGGTGCTTGCGTATCTGCTGCAATGATCTGTCATTTTTTTACACCTCTATCAGTGTTTTTTGAGCAGCAAGGGAAGTAGACATGAGGCAGGCCCCACCACACCATACACCTTCAACATCATCATTGAAGGCCCTTATAGAAACATAGAAGTTGACGGCAGATAAGGACCGCAAGGCCCATCCAGTCTGCCCATTTCTTTTTCTACCTTATAAATGTGCCATCGGCCTTTGCTCTGTCAGTGGCCTATCTATTCATAGTCATTTGTATTGCTCCCTTATGCCTATCCCATGCCTGTTTGAAGCCCTGCACTGTATTCATAGCCACCACTTCTTGTGGTAAGCCATTCCATGCATCCACCACCTTTTCTGTGAAAAGAATTTCCTCACATTCCCCCTTAATCGGCCTACCTCTAATCTCATGCTGTGTCCTCTTGTCCTGCTATTTTTCTTATATTTAAACATGTTAGACTCTTTCACCTTGTTTATGCCCTTAAGGTGTTTGAATGCCTCGATCATATCACCTCTCTCCCTCCTTTGCTCAAGGGTATACATATTGAGCTCCGTTAATCTGTCCTCATATGTCTTCTGATGCAATCCCTGCCCTTCTCTGGACTGCCTCAATTTGGTTAATATCCTTGTGAAGGTGTGTCCTCCAATACTGCACGCAGTACTCCAGATGGGGCCTAACCAGTGTCTTGTACAGAGGGATTAATACCTCCCTCTTATGACTTGTGATACCCCTACTAATACACCCTAACACCCCCCTAGCCTTACCTACTGCTTTAGAGGTGAAACCCAAACACAGGGGAACCAGTCTTCCCATTCTACCTCGCAATCCACTTCAGCAAATCCCCTTACTGAAGATAGATTTCTGCAAGAGCTGCTTCCCTTTCGGGATGCTTTAGCAGATATCTCATCAGAGCTGAAATGTTTACATTCTGACATGGGGGACCTGGGGCTCAGAATCGGCGATGTGGATGCCAGGACTTCATCCCTGGAAGCCTGGAAAGATCAGACCGATCCTGAGATTATTAAATTGAAACAACAAGTGGTCAAACTCCAGGCAAAGGCTGAAGACCTAGAAGGGAGGAGCCGAAGGAACAATATTCTTATTTTTGGACTACCAGAATCCGAAGAGGGGCCCAACATTGTCTCTTTCATCCAGAAGTTACTGGCTAAAATTGTTGGTCCTTCCCCTTTCAACACCGGGTACCAGATTGGGAGAGCACACAGGTCGCTGAGACCGCAACCCCCAGAAGATGCACCGCTGAGACTCATCATCCTAAAGTTTCTCAGTTACTTAGAGAAACAACATGTCCTAGCCAAGGCCCAAGAGCTTCAAGCTATCCTGTGGGAGGGCAAACCCTTGACCTTTACTCAAGACCTACCTTTGGAGACATGTCAAAAATGGATTGCCTTCCACCCAATAGTATCCAAAATAATTGCTGCCAAAATGCAGTTTAAAATGTTTTATCCAGCACATCTACAGATCTGCATTAATGATGCCTGGCAATCCTATGATAATCCCAAAACTGCCAAGAAAGATCTGGGCTAGAGACTACCTGACCTCTTTCCCACCACTTGAACTGTCCGATTGCAATACTGTCAAAATATGTTTTTTTTTTTTAATTAGTACCTGTTGTTGTTGGATGTTCTGTGGTTGGGTGGACTTGCTCCGACTATTTGTTTCTCTCCTGGGGCAGCTGCCTTAGGAAGGGGTGAGTATGAGGCCTTTGACGAGGTGATCCGCAGTTGGGGACCGCAGGGCCCGCTTCACTTCTTGATTCCTGAGAGGGGTGGTATGCTCCTCACACAACCTCGGTTCCTCTTTAAGCTGGAACAACAAGTTGGATGCCTATTCCCAAAGGACCTGTTTAAGTGGGCACTAGTCCTACATTGTTTTGGTTCCCCCTACAGGTTGGCTCACCCAATGATAACTCTAAGGGAGGGGGTTCTTTCATTTAAGTCAATTAGTTACATTACAGACTTTTTTGTATTGGTTGTAGTTTAGTGTTAGATCTTGTAATTAGTAGTGCATGGGTCCTTTTAATAAGGCCACTGTAAACTCCGGGTTTGTGTGAATATCAGATCCTGTCCCATGCTTCCAAAGCTCCTGTGCTGACCATTTTTTGTACTACTCACTCTCCTGCAGGGCCTTATGCACAGGGATCTGGTGACTGGAGTCCTAGCTAATTTTCAATTGTCCAGACATGGCTAGTGAGGGCACGGTCTCGCGTGTCTTTCCGGAATGGGATGGTAAGCTATTACTCTATCGGTCTTACCTTTACCGGATCATTGTTTGGTTTATGTAGAAGAAGCTCTGGATGGGATGCGGGGGGGGGGGAACAGAGAGATCCTGGGCTGAGTGTCATCACAAGCTGGTTTATGGAGGGTCTGTGCCTCCTCCTATTCACCTGGTATGCTAAAAGTATTATCTCAGCTTTTGCAGCTTGCTCCATTAGGTTGAGTGAAACCAGGCACAGGAAGGGTTTCCTCTTATGCTATTAATTTTCTTTGCTTTGTACAGTCCTGGCACAATTGGGGGGGGGGAGTTACTCTAAATAGTTCTTGGGGTCGAGATAGCTTGAGTAGTGTTTTTTTCTTGGCTTTTACTGTGCTACAACTACTTACGGGATGAGGGAGTAGGGGGTGGATTGGAGTGTGCCTCAGGGGTTATAACTGGCTATTTGTTAGTTTAATTTTACTGGATAATTTGTCTAGCAAGAATGATGAGTCAGACACTTAAAATCACTACTTGGAATGTCAGGGGAGTTAGAGATCCCACCTAGAGGTACCAGGTCATGAAACACTGTGCCCTGCTTAATGTTGGTATTATTTTCCTACAAGAGACACACCTCTTAGCAAAGGAGGCCACCTGGCTGTGCAGGCAAGGGTTCTCTCAAGTGTTTGCTTCCAGGGACTCTTTTTTGAGTAGAGGTGTGGCCATACTAGTAATGGCTAATACCTCTTTTCAGGCTGACTCAATCATTGCTGATACAGGGGGGAGATTCATCTTGATTAAAGGTTCCCTTCTTTGCACTGAGGTTGTCCTAGGTTGCCTATATGGTCCGGTGGGGGGTGACCCCTCATTCCTCATGGACTTGGCCAATAAACTTGCATCCCTTTTATCCTCCCCTCTAATTCTGGGAGGGGATTGGAATATTCCACCCACACAAGACCTGAATAGATCCTACCTTCCACTAAAACTCCCCTCTCCATCTCAGAGAGCTCTGAGAGATTTCACAGAACTGATAGGTCTGTGTCATCCATGGTGCATTCTCAATCCCTCTCACCGTCTTTACTCCTATTATTCTAATATACATCAGTCCTGGTCTAGGCTTGATTATATCCTAGTCAGCCTTCCCTTCCTGAAGGGCCTATGCCGTGCAGGGAATGAACCAATTGTCCAATCTGACCACTCAGTAGCTTGGTTAGTCCTTTTCCCAGATCCTGATATGAAGAGAAATTGAATACTCAGTTTTTAAAGGATAAATCCACTATCACTAAAGTCCAATCCTTTATACAGTCCTTCACCATATTTAGCAGAGGTTGTGCTTCTTCTCAAGCCTGACAAACCTCATTCAACCCCTGAAAATTACCGTCCCATCTCTCTTCTAAACTACAATGTCAAGATACATAGCAAAATTCTCTCCTTACATATCAGGAAGGTCTGGCTGCACCTCCTGAGCCCAGGACAAGTAGGGTTTGTTCCAGGATGGTCCTCTACTTTGCAGATCACCTAAGGAAGTTGAAACACATTTTCTGGGCTGCTCAGTCCTCCCCTTCTCCTATGGCACTGGTTCATTAGATGCTGAGAAGGCCTTTGATAGAGTGGACTGGGACTTTCTCTGGTTGACTCTTTGGAAAATGGGCTTCCCATACACTTTCCTCCAATGGATCCAAGCCATATATTCTCCCCCCTTGGCTAGGATATACTGTAATGATGTTTTCTCCCCTCGCTTCTCTCTCTTCACTGGTACCAGACAAGGCTGTCCTCGTCACCTTTTCTTTTCAGTCTGTATTTGGAGCCCTTCCTGAGACAAATCAAAATGACCCCCCAGATACAGGGTATCCATGTGAATGACTCCATTTTAACATTTTTGTCATATGTAGATGACATCATCCTTCATCTAGAGCATCCCGCTATTTCCCTCAACCACATGCTCAATGTGATTTCCCAGTTCAGTCATCTCTCTAACTATAAATTGAAGCTTAACAAAACTGAACTTTTCCCCCTTAATCACCTCACTCGTAAGGCTGACTTCATCCAATTCGGCATGAAATGGTCCCCAAATTCAATCAGGTATCTGGGCATACAGTACTTCTAACCACTGACTCTGCTCTCACCAAGAAACTAAACTTAGATGATCTAGTGGCTAATATCCAACAGGATCTCCAGAGATGAGAGTCTCTCCCGTTATCCTTATGGGGACAAATCAGCATCATAAAGATGAATGTTCTCCCCAGGCTCTTCTATCATTTCGTGTTAACCATAGTTTTTCACCTGACTATGTTTTTCTGTAAGCAGGTTTTATGATAAAACAATAAATATGTTGAATTTCAAAAAAAAAAGGAGCAAATATGAGTAGAGTAGGGGAATTGTTTTTTTTTTACTATGGTATGAGGAAGTTATTCTTTTTCAGGGTTATTTTGCTGCAGTGGGAAAAAAGCGAGACAGTACAATTTTTATCAGAGATATGGATACATGTTCTTTTGTTTAGAAACATAGAAACATAGAATTTGATAGCAGATATAGACTGCTTGGCCCACCTAGTCTGCCCATTTCTGTACCTAATGGATAATCTGCAGATCCTAATTAATCAACAGCCTACTTCCTCCTACCCCCAACTAGAATTGCCTTATGTCTGTCCCATGCATTCTTGAATTCTCCCACTGTTTTTGACTCTATGACCTCCTCAGGAAGGCCGTTCCATGCATCTACAACCTTCTCTTTGAAGAAATACTTCCTCACGTTACCTCTGAGCCATCCCCCCATCTTCAAATTGTGCCCCCTTGTTCTTGCACATCTCTTTTTCTGAGAGGTGCTGCCCTCTTGGACTTTGTTGATTCCCTTGAGGTATTTGAAAGTTTCTATCACGTTCCTCCTCTCCCTCCTTTCCTCAAGGCTATACATGTTAAGCTCCTTTAGTCTTTCTTCATATGTCTTCTGGTGCAGAACCTGCACCATTTTGGTTGCACTCCTCTGGACGTCCTCCACCCTGTCTATGTATTTGCAGAGATGGGGTCTCCAGAACTGTACACAGTACTCCAGATGTGGTCTTACTAACCATCTGCACAGAGGGCCAACAACTTCCTATTTTCTACTGGTGATGCCTCTCCCTATGCATCCCAGTATCCCCCCAGCCCTCCTTACTGCCTTCCCGCATTGCTGGCCCACCTTTAGATCATCTGATATGACTACCCCTAGATCCTTTCCATTTTTGTTGTTGTCAGTATCTCCCCCCCCCCATTGTGTACTCTTCCCCTGGGTTTTTGTTTCCTAGGTGCATTATTTGCACTTCTTTGCATTGAATCTAAGCTGCCATACATTTGACCATTCCTCCAATCTTGCTAAGTCCCTTTTCATTCTTTCCACCCCACCTTGTGTATCAACCCTGTTGCAGATCTTTGTGTCATCTGCAAAGAGACATACTTTTCCTTCCGGTCACTCTGCAATGTCACTTATAAAGACATTAAAAAGGACCGGCCCCAGTACTGAACCCTGCGGTACCCCACTAGTAACCCCCCTTTCTTCACTGTGGACTCCATTTATTAATACCTTCTGTGTCCTGTTGTCCAGCCAGTATTTCACCAAGGCTACCACCCTAGGATCCACTCCCAGGCTGGCTAATTTGTTTATTAATCTTTTGTGTGGGACTGTGACAAATGCCTTGCTAAAGTCTAGGTAGGCCATGTCCACAGCCACTACCTTGTCTACTACTTTGTTCACCCAGTTGAAGGAATCAATTAGATTTGTCTGACATGACCTTCCTGCTGTGAATCCATGCTGCCTTGGGTGTTGTGCCCCACTGGCCTCTAGGCACTCAACAATTCTTTCCTTCGGAAGTGATTCCAACATTTCCTCTACCACTGAGGTTAAACTGACAAGTCTGTAGTTTCCTGCTTCTGTCTTGCTCCCACTTTTGTGAAGGTGAATCACATCTGCCCTTCTCCTGTCCTCAGATACCACCCCATCCTCCCATGATTTATTAAAAAGGGTAGTCAGTGGTGTTACTAGTTCTTGCCTTAGTTCTTTTAGAATTCTGAGGTGAATCTCATCATGCCCCATTGCTTTATCCACATTCAGTTTTAAGAGTTATTTCAGAACCCTTTCTTCTGTGAAATGACTAATATCAACCCCCCTATCCAGAATGCTTCTATTGACTGGATTAGGTATCTCTCCCTGCTTTTCCATTGTGAATACTGAGCAGAAATATTAATTTAGTATCCCTGCTTATTGACTGTCACTCTCTGCCCAACCACCTTCCTCTTTATTCAGCCTCAGTATCCATGCCTTAGTCTTTCTATGCTCCCTAATGTACCTATAAAAGGTTTTATCCCCCTTCTTAACCAAATTGGCTATCTTTTCCTTGGTTTGGGCCTTTGCTATTCTGACTGCCTTCCCCGCTTCCTTGTGCTTTAACTGGTACAATTCTCTGTCCTGCTCCTTTGTTTCCTTATATTTCCTGAATGCTATATGTTTCTCCCTAACCTTCCCTGCCACTTCTTTTGAGAACCATAATGGTTTTTTCTTTCATTTTGATTTGTTTATTTGCTTCACATAAAGGCTTGTTGCCTCTGTGATGGCAGTTTTGATGTTTCCTCATTGTTGCGCCACCCCACCTTCTTGCCTGTTTGCTAGTTTTTTTCTGCGGCCCTCTCCCATTTTGACAAAATCAGCCCTCCTGAAGTCCATTACCTTCACTTTTGTATGGCTTGACTCTACAGCTAAGTGTATCGTGAACCACACTGTTTGGTGGTCGCTTGTTCCCAGATGGTTACCCACTTCAAGATCAGAGATCTTCTCTCCGTTCCCATTTGAGAGTACCAGGTCTAAGATTGCTTCCTCCTGAGTGGGTTCCAAAACTAGCTGTCTGAGGCATGCCCCCCCTGTAGGGCATAGAGAATGGCCCTGCTCTTGGATGTGGCTGCAGCAAAGGTGCTCCAGTTGACATCTGGCATGTTCAGGTCCCCCATCAGCAACATTTCCCCTTTCTCTGCCATCCTAAGGATGCCCTCTTTCATTTTCTTGTCCATTTCCTTCCCATGAGACTGAGGTCTGTATACAACTCCTATGTGGATTGTGGTGCCATTTCCAGTTTCCAGGGTGACCCACAGTGCCTCTTCTCCTCCCTGTTTACCCTTTAGTTCTGTTGCTTTGATCCTTTCCCTTACATAGAGAGTCACTCCTCCTCTTCTTCCCACCCTGTTCCTCCTGTAGATTGTTTACCCTGGTATGTTGACATCCCAGTCATGGTTCTCTGTGTACCATGTTTCCATGACTGACACAATATCCAGGCATCTCTCTTCTATCAAGGCCATAATTTCAGGGAGCTTTTTTCCTAGACTGTGGGCATTGGTACTCATTACCCTCCATTTTGTATGGCTTTATTTCTTTATGCCCCATCCCTGTCCTTACTGCTTTTGTTTTTTTCTCCATTTATCCCTGCCCTTCTCCCTATTGACTACTCTATCTTGGTGTTTACCTCACTATCTGCCCTGATTTTTTTGGGGGGGAGGACTAGGATTTTCCTTCTCCTTTTCAGTGCCTCCGTCCTTGGCTAATTTAAATGCTTTCCAATGAAGCATTTAAACCTATCACCTAGGATCCTGGTTCCCTCTGGAAGGAAGCAGACCATCATGCCAGTATAGGCCTGCATCCTCCAGGTGGAGTCCCAGTCCCCAATGGAGCCAAATCCCTGAGTTCTGCACCTGTTTTCAAACAGTCATTGAATCCCATGTCACGGAGTACTCAGCCTCACTCTAGCCATAGACAGGTAGCACTTCGAGAAAGTTACCATGTCTACTACTTGTCTAAGGCCCTCCCCAACTCCACAAACTCCTGTTGTACTGCTCTGATCCCATTCTCAGCTGGGTCATTTGTCCCTATGTGGATAATGACATCCAGCTCACTCCCCTGCAGCTGCTCCCACTATCCTGAGGACTCCTTTTCTGTCCCTCCAATCTATGGTGCAGGGCAGGCACCTTACCTCCCTTCCCTCCCCCCTCCCTCACCCCAGTTCTACCCTAACAAATGAATCCCCAACAGGAGTTGTTTTCTTCCCCTGTGAGGTCCTGGCCACCCTCCTGTGGGTCTACATTTTGGAGGTCCCTCATCCTTCTTGGTCTTCACTGCAGGTGCCTCCATAGAGGAACCATACTCCAAAGAGTGGTGAATGAATTGTGGAGGCACAACTGGAGGATGCACCTCTGTTGCCACCACTCTCACTCTCCTGAGCCCACCATGGTCCAACCACTCCTCTTTCTTGGCAACCACTGAGGTAGTGGTGGTGGCCTGGGTGGACCCTGGGTGGGGAGCAGGTTTCCTGAATCCTGCTAGTTCAGCATGGAGACAAACTACCTCCTCCCTCAGACCAGAGAGGTGCCTGCAAATGGGTAGCAATGCAATCTCCAGAATGTCTCCCGAAGGCTGCTGCTCCACTGCCAGTGCATTGCACCACTCCCACATGTCTGTGTCCATTTCTGTTACAGAAGCTTTTCTTTTTATTGTTTTTGTTCTTGTTTTAGTATGTGCAAGCTTTTGAGTGTCTCTACCCTCATTCAGTGTGCTGTGCCTTTAAGGATATGAACAAGTGTATGCTGTTAGCAGTTTTGAGGAAGTGATGTCAGAACCCTGCTCTAAAGGAAGTTATGCGCTTGGGGTGGGTGGGAGTAAACTTTTGCCCTCCAGAAACGATCAACTACAACTCTGACCCTCCACCCCAGGCAGTACCTTCCTTCCTTTCAGACACCTATTTCAGAGAGGTTAAGTAACAGATCTGGTCACAAATGACTGCAAATATCTCCCAGCTACAGTTCCTCACTGGCAAATTAAAGTTAAACTAAGAAAAGTCAACCCCAAAAACATAGAATCAGTACTAGTTACTTACACAGGTCCAAAAAGTAATAATTCAAATCAGTGTAGTCTAGTAAACAACCTCCTTGATTTAAGGAAGCGTTGGCTGCTTTCTCTCTCTCTCTCTCTCTCTGTCTCAGCAGGATGTTTCATTAAATGTCAGTGGTATTCACTCACCTATAAAGTGAACTAGACTATTATCTTACCTAAAAAAAGTCAATACCTTCTGCATAGTGTTACAAGAAACTTATTTAGATTCAATGGAAATTCTCAAATGAAAACAAAAATGGCTCCTGCATCTATTTTACTCTGAGGCCCAGCTATTCAAAAGGGTTGTGCATGGCACAACAGTGTTAGTGCCATGCACAACCCACTAATGTCTTGACACACTATTCAAAAGGGAACAGTCCTTGCACAAATCCCGATGTGCTGGACGCATCAGTCATGTATGTAGGCACAGGTGGGGGGGCGTGCCATTCATAACCTGCACAGCCCGATATTCAGCTCGGGATGTGCAGGGTCATCGAATGCAACCCTACCTGCACCTGCACAAAGTTAAGACAAAAAAAAAGGAATAAATGATGGCCACCCACAGGTGAGCTGCTGCATTGCAGGGTGCAACACGGCAGCTGCCACCTGTGGGTGGCCACCCGAGTTCCTGCCACACCTGGAGGCACCCTCCCATGCCCCATTGTGGGCATCCATGTAGCTAAACCCCCCTCCAATATCCCTGGTGGTCCAGTGGACCGCTATGTGCTTGATCGCGGGCATCTGTTTAAATCACACTGGTCCCCTGCAGCCCGATTGCGGGCATTTGTCTAAATGAAAACCCCCCTCTAATATCCCTGGTGATCCAGTGGACTGCTATTTGCCCAATCACAGGCATCGGTATAATAACACCCCCCATCCAATATCCCTGGTGGTCCAGTGGACTGCACTCTGCCTGATCGCGGGCATCTGTAAATCATAAAATAGTCTTATTGCCCTGGTGGTCTAGTGTACCCCCCTCCCCACCTGCCCACTGAGCCCCACTGCCCCACTCCCCCCGATCAGCTGGTGGGCGGCAGCACCCACCAGACTGCCACCCTGCCACCCGGCCTGACAGCTCAGTAGGGCTGCCGTCCATTGGTTCTGGCGTGAGCCAATGGGCATCCTATACATACTACATATTCCAGATATGTAGAAGATTCATTCACATATCTGGAATGCATAATCTGATATGGGCTGCGGCTCGTGGCTCACGCTGCGAACCAGTAGGCGTGCAGCCCTACTGAGCTGTCAGTCGATGGAAGCTGGCTGAGCAAGCAGGTGAGGTGCTGCCCTGCTGGCTGATGGGGAGTGGGCAGTGAGGCGTGCGTGAATCTGGGGAGGGGTGCACTCGACCACCAGGGTAATAGGACTATTTTATGATTTATAGATGCCGCATGCGAGCGATCCACTGGACCACCAGGGATATTGGATGAGATGAATGTATACTGATGCCTGTGATCAGGGCACACAGCGATCCACTGAACCACCAGATGACGGTCAGATGTTTCATTTGAACAAATGCCCATGATCAGGCTGCAGAGGACCAGGTGATTTAAACAGATGCCCAATGACGCACATAGTGGTCCACTGGACCACCAGAGATATTAGAGGGGGATTTTCATTTAGATGAATGCCCATGATCAGGCTGCAGGGGGCGTCGGTCCCGACGGCTGCTGCCTGGCAGGGCACCAGGCGCAAGTCATCGGGGATCGGCACACCTGCATGCTAATGGGATGCAAATGGGGCCATAATGACATGCAAATCACCCCATGTGCACCTTGTATAAATTATGGCCCCATTTTTATGTTCCCTTTTGAATATCACAGGTGCTGTGCATGGCGCAATGGCACTTGCGCTAGCGCATCTCCATGCTCCACTCTGGCCACTTGCACTGGCACAGTGCCACTGCACCATGCACAGTGGGGGTGGCCAGGTGCGATATTCAAAGCTGCTTTGGCATAGCACAGATCCGTTGAATATACGCCCAGGCCACCCTGCACAACAAAGTTGAGCTGTGCCCAGGCTTGCACCACAGCCTGGCACAGTTTGAATATCTGGGCCTGAAAGTACCAAAAGAGTGCTGGAGTTGCATTGTTATTCAGGAAGAATACCGTGATAGAAATTCTACAAACTTTTTCAGACAAGAATGGTAGAATATTATTAGTCCAGTTTAGAATTAGGGGATTATCCTGACCGTGGGTTCAATATATGCCCCTTTAGTGAATATTCAGCTTTTTGGAGAAGTAAAGGCTTTAACAAAGGTTTCAGCACAAATCATTATATTAATGGGGAATTTTAATGTACTACTAAAACCAGAAATTGATAAAACCTTAAAATTATGTATGTCTTTCTGTTAGCATCCTTTGCAGACTGTGTAGAGACCTTTTGGTACCATGCATTTCTGCTTAAAGTTGAACCAGCATAATATTCTGTGGTAATTTGCATATACAGCACTTTGTGCTTTACATTATGGGAGTATGTGTGATTTTGTATTTCTTTGAAACTTGGCTTCCCGGCCAGTGCCCTTTGGGGTAACCATTGCCTCATTGCTTGTGTGCTGAGGTTATTTGTCTTTTAGCTTGTTTTTTTGGTTTTATTGGGTTCACCACAACATAACCCAGATAGACCATCTTAGGGTAGCTGGTTCATTTCACTGGGGTGTCACACAGACGAGGCACACTAATGAGTCCTGGTAGGATGAAACACGTGTATGTGTCTTCTGTTAGCACCCTTTGCAGACTGTGTGAGAGAGCTTTTGATGCCATTTCTGCTTAAAGTTTAACCAGCATAATATTCTGTGTGATTTACATATACAGCCCTTGGTGCTTTGCATTATGGGGTATGTGTGATTTTATATTTCTTTGAAACTTGACTACCCAGCCAGTGCCCTTTGGGGTAACCATTGCCTCAGTGCTTGCATGCTGAGGTTCATTGTCTTAAAATTAATACACCTAGCAAATATCATTCTAAATTAATAAATTACTTTTTATTACAGCATGATCTGGTAGACAGCTGGAGATTATTAAACCCACAAGTAAAAGTATACTCATCATGACCAAAAATTTAGGATTTTTAAGAGTAGGTTACATTTTCCAATCAAAGGATTATTACCCAAATTGAGGAAGGTCATTATTAATTCAATTCCTCTATCAGATTATGCTATGATAGAGACTGAGTTAGAATTAAGGGATCAAGAAAGGTTTTTTCTCAAGACAATGGAAAATGGATATTACTTTATTAAGAGATGAGGGGTTTTGTAAAAAAAAAATAAGGAAACAATAAAAGAATTGTGGCCATTCAATTATGATGGTACACAATTAATCAGAAAATTATGGGATGCTTTTAAGGCTGATATACAGGGTGCAATAATACCACACATAAAGGTTTCCTAAATAAAGAAATGAAAAAAAGTCACAAAAATAGATATTAGGTTAAAAAAACTGAACCAATTAGTGATTGCAAACTATAATAAGTATGCAACAGAGTGGTACAATGTAAGAACAGACAAAACTGAGCTTAATAATAAAGAAGTAGCAGCTAATTTAACCAAAATGAAAAAGTAAAGTATCTGCAGGGGAATAAATTGGAAAAATGTTGGCTTATTTGCTAAAAAAACAAAGTGAAAAAATATCATAACCTGTTTGGAGGATGATCAGGGAAATAATTTGGTTAATGGTAAAGTGATGGGTGAAGAGGTCAACAAGGTTCATAAGCTCATTTACCAAATGGAATTTAATTCTACTCATAGAGAAATAAGAGATTATTTGGATAAAGCCAAACTTACTAAGCTATGTTTTAAACATGAGGATTTTTCTGCAACAGAATTTAAAGAAGTTATTACCAATATGCTAAAAAACAAAAGTCCCTTAGATGGCTTAACTATTGAACTTTTGAACTATTGATTTTACCTAAGTTTTTTTGAAGAGTTAAAGCCATGGTTGGTAGTAATGTTTCAAAAATAGTTGAAAATTGTGAATTAGCACTTCAATGGAAGAAGCTAAAATTGTATTATTGTTAAAAGAAGGAAAATCCCAGAAAGTGGATAGCTATAGACCAATTGCCCTGTTAAATAGAGATTATAAGATACTTACCAAATTAGTAGTTAATAGACTGAAAGATGAGTTGCCAAAAGTAATTAATGAGGATCAGTTTGGGTTTGTTGCAGGGCGTACTGTTTCTGAGGCAAATAGAAGAGTACAGTCTCTTTTATTTTACAAAAAAAATAACTACACATGCTCTGGCAACTGATGCTACTGCATCAAATGCCTTTGATTTGATAAATAGGGAGTTTCTTTTCAAGTCTATGAGTTTTTGGGGACTATCACCTAACATAATAAAAGTTAATAGATTATTATATAGGAATACTTCTGCCAGGTTCCTAATTAATCCTTATCTAGGAGAGCCTTTTAAGATGACTAATGGGGTATGACAGGGGTGCCTGCTGTCCCCTTTATTGTTTATCTTATCTTAAGAACCTTTTTTTTAAGAACAATGAGGGCTAACAGATTAATTAGGGGAATTGAAGTACAAGGGGAAGAAATACAGTTAAATGTGTTTGTAGATGACATATTGTTAATGATTCCCAATATTAATACATCATTACTTACTATATTATAAGAAAGTAGTACCTGCAGAGCCTTGTCAGAATATAAATTGAATAAAGCCAAATATATTATCTAAGAAAGCTATTCCCCTAACTATGCTATAGATACTAGACTAACAAAGAAGTTTACAATAAGCAATCAATGTAAATACTTAGGTATTTATATCTCTAAGGACCAAACAGAGATTATTAAAACAAATTACAATATAGCTAAGGAAAAAAATAGCATTACCATTAGAAGGTTGGGAAAATGTCCTTATTTTCATGGGAAGGATTGAAAGATTAAAAATGATGGCACTTCCACATATAAACTACATAATTAAGAATGTAATTGAGTTTCCAAATGAAAATGGTTTAATACAATCCGAAGGATATTTGTTAAATTTCTATGGAGGGAGGCAAGCCTAGGATCCCTGGAAAAGTATGACTTATTTTAGTAAGCAGAGGTTCAGCTGCCCAGATCCTTTATCTTATGCAGTGGCATACCAATTACACATTTTTGGCAAGGGGCATTTATCTCAGGGGAAGATAACTCATTTGAGTTTCTGCTTTGGAAGGGACTAGGTCCTGGAGCTACAAACTTAATGCAGGAAACTAGAGGTAATTAATAAAATTCTTGTTTATTCCCCAGTTAAAAAGTTACTGATACACACAATACGAAGAATAAAAGAAGCTGGTAAATTTCCATGGCTCTTTTTAAATATATGGGGAAATTCTACGGTAAGGGGAGTAAAATAGCTAAAGAAATTGAAGAAGGAAGGAAAGTTAGATATTCTAAAATGTTCCCAACTGCTAGAAAATGGAGCCTTTATTCAGTTGGAAAATTTCAATACTTTTCCCCAGACAGTTAGGCTGAATTTTATTTATTGTAGGATCCTCTATAAAGTTTTACATAGAGCATAGAAACATAGAAACATAGACTTTGACGGCAGATAAGGACCACTTAGCCCACCCAGTCTGTTCATTTCCCTACCTACTGGATAAGCTGCAGATTCTAGTTAACCAACAGCCTACTTCCTGCCACCCCCCACTACAATTGCCTTGTGTCTGTCCCATGCATGTTTGAATTCCCCCACTGTTGTAGCCCCAACAACCTCCCCATGAAGGCAGTTCCACGCATACACCACTCTCTGTGTGAAAAAAAGTCCTCACATTACCCCTGAGCCATCCCCCCTCTATCTTTAAATTGTGTCCCCTTTTTCTTACACATCTCTTTTTCTGAAAGATGCTACCCTCCTGGACTTTGTTGATTCCCTTGAGGTACTTGAACATTCTATCATGTCCTCCCTGTCCCTCCTTTCATCAAGGGTATACATATTAAGCTCTCTCAGTCTCTCTTCATATGGTTTCTGATGCAGACCCTGCACCATTTTAGTTGCCCTCCTCTGGACTGCTTCTATCCTGTCTATGTCCTTGCATAGATGAGGTCTCCAAAACTGCACACAGTACTCCAGATGGGGTCTCACCAACTGTCTGTACAGAGGGATAACAATTTCCCTTTTTCTACTTGTGATGCCCCTTCCTATGCATCCCAGTATCCCCCTGGCTCTCCTTTCTGACTTCTCACATTGCTTACCAACCTTTAGATCATCTGATATGACTACCCCCAAGTCCCGTTCCATTTTTGTTGTTAGTACCTCCCCTGCTCTTGTGTACTCTTCTCCTGGATTTTTGTTTCCCAGGTGCATTGCTTTGCACTTCTTTGCATTGAATCTAAGTTGCCATATGTCTGACCATTCCTCCAACCTTGCCAAGTCCTTTCTTATCCTTTCTACCCCCCCTTGTGTATCAACTCTGTTACAGATCTTTGTATCATCTGCAGATAGGCATACCTTTCCCTCCAGACCCTCTGCAATGTCACCTATAAAGATGTTAAAGAGGACTGAACCCAGTACTGAGCCCCGAGGTACTCTACTAGTGACCCCCCCTTTCTTCGGAATGTGTTCCACTCACTATTACCTTCTGTGTCTTGTTGTGCAGCCAGTTTGCAACCCAGGCTACCACCCTGGGACCCACTCCCAGGCTGGCTAACTTGATTATTAATCTTTTGTGTGGGACTGTGTCAAATGCCTTGCTAAAGTCTAGGTAGGCCATATCCACAGCCCCTCAGTGGTCTATTACTTTAGTCACCCAGTCAAAGAAATCTATTTGATTCGTCTGACATGACTTTCCTGCTGTAAATCCATGCTGCTTTGGGTCCTGTGCCCCCCTGGCCTCTAGGTACTCAACAATTCTTTTTTTCAGAAGTAATTCCATCATTTTCCCTACCACTGAGGTCAAACTTACAGGTCTATAGTTTCCTGCTTCTGCCTTGTGCTCCCACTTTTGTGAAGGGGAATCACATCTCCCCTTCTCCAGTCCTCAGGTACCACCCCATCCTTCCATGATTTGTTAAAAAGTGTGGTCAGTGGTGTCACTAGGTCCTCCCTTAGTTCTTTTACAATTCTGGGGTGAATCCCATCAGGCCCCATTGCTTTGTCCACCTTGAGTTTAAGAGTTCTTTCAGGACTCTTTCTTCTGTAAATGGACTGGTGTCAACCCCCCTACCCAGATTTCTTCTATTGTCTGGTTTAGGTAACTCCTCCTCATCTTCTTTTGTGAATACTGAGCAAAAGTATTCATTCAGTATCTCTGCCTTTTCACTGTCTCCCTCTGCCCACCTCCCCTCTCCCTTATTAATCTTCACTATTCCTCCCTTAACCTTTCTATGCTCCCTAATGTACCTATGAAAGGTTTTATCCCCCTTCTTAACTGAATTGGCTATTTTTTCCTCAGTTTGGGCTTTTGCTATTCTGACTGCCTTCCCCACTTCTTTCTGCTTTAATTGATACAGTTCCCTGTCGTGCTCCTTCTGCAATGCCTTATACTTTTTGAATGCAGCCTTTTTCTCCTTAACCTTCCCTGCCACCTCTTTTGAGAACTAAAATGTTTGTATGTGTTTACCGATGAACATATGAAATTGATTGAGAAAGAAAAAAGCAAGTTAGCTCAACATATATACTCAAATTTAGCTACAAATAAGAAGGACCTATGGAACATTACAAATAATCAATGGGCACAGGCATGTAATATAAATTATACTTCACAACAATGGAGAAACCTGAGAATTAAAATAAATAAAGATTACCTCTATGCCAAAAACAAAACTACCCAGAAAAAAATCCTGGATAGAGCATACCTAACACCACAGATAATGGGAAACATTAAATCAAATGGTATTAAAACCTGTTGGCATGGATGTGGTGCTTTGGGAAATTTAGATCATTGTCTATGGAAGCATAAATTTATTCAAGATTGGTGGAAACACATGTTATGCTGCTGGAGAAAGAAAAATAGATCTCCATATGAGCATTAGACATATGATATTGAACGATATACATGGCCTGGACCTGACTGATAATCAGAAAAACATATGATGTTTGGCTACCATGGCCACTAACTGATTGATCTTGGCAAGCTGTAACGCTGAAAAAATTGACTAATTTACCTCTCTTGAGGATGCCTTTATGTCACTTTCTGGCAATGACTTTCTGTTCTCCACCATGAATACCAGGCAGAGATAATTGTCCAATACATCAGCCTTCTACCCATCACCATCTACTACCCCACAATAGCTCAACAATCTCCACTTTGTCTAACTTTTTCCTTTCATACATGAAAAACTTGTTATCCCTCTTTAACACCTTCAACTATGCATAGTTCTGCATTTGCCATTAAGTTCAAGACCAGTCCCTTTGCTTCTTTTGGCTTTCTTTGAAATTCTTCCCACTCTTCCTCACCTGCCTTTCATTGTTCCTTTCTAATGCCTTTCTCTTGTCCCTCTCTGCCTAACCCAATTTCTTTGGAAAACCAGACTGGTTTCTGCTTTTATTCCTTTTAGTGACTTTCCTCACACATGATTCAGTCACCTCTAATATGACTGTTTTATTCTATCCCATTTACAGTTGCAGAAAAAGTTCTGGCAAGATATTTCATGACATTTCTGAGATCCCCCAGGTCAGTCCACCCCCCCTTCCTCCTGGAGGAAGGCTCACTGGTCTCGAACCCCTCAGTTGCTGCTCATTTAAATAATTTCTTCACCACTTGTGCACTACCCTCTCCTCCATCTCCAGATCACTTCCCCCTTCTGTCACCTGCTGCCTCTACCCACCAAACTCACAGGAAGGCTTCCAATTCACTCTTGTTTTCCCCCAGGAAGACTTCTTGCCCTTATGTCACTTAACCCTTCTATGTCCAGCCCTGACAGGTTGGACCCTAAACTCATACGTATCTCTGCACTGGCCATTGCTTCTCCACTTACTCATTTTCTGAATCACTCTTTCATCCTCAGTGCTGTCCCTCAGACCAGAAATGTTACTAATGGTTTGCCTCTGCACAAAGTGGGGTGACATTTCCTCCCTTGGCAACTTCCAGCAGATTTCAGTCCTCCCCTCTCTTGCAAAACTTTAGAAGACCATTGGGTATTCTAGGCTTGCTGATTTTCTTTACTCCTCTAACTTCCTCTCCCCCATTCCAGTCTGGTTTAGGGAAGCACCACTGCAACGTCTCATCCCTGCTGTGTGTAACTGATTCTGTCCTCACCAGGATGGATGAGAGACATATCACCACAGCTGCATTCATCAATCTGGTCAATGCCTTTAATTCAGTGTTCCACCCACTCATCTTGAGCAAGCTGAGCTCTGCTGGTCTCTCAGAATCTGCTGTGGACTGGTTCTGTTCATACCTTATGGGCCATCAACAGCTAGTTCTGGTGAGAGGCATCTTGTTCCCCCATACTAACAGAGTTACCACAGGGTTCCATCCTGTGTACAGTCCTGTTCTCAGTTTTCCTAAATGATATCCCTCTGCCTGTGTCTCTTCACATATTCACATATATGCAGTTGATTTGGTTGTTTACACCTCTGGTCTGTTGATTTCAGCTGTGAAATGTCTGATCCAGAATGACTTCCACAATGTGATGTGCTGGTTCCAAGTCAGCCATCTTAGGGTCAACAAGAAGAAGACTGTCTATAACATTTGGCACCAGCCAGAAATTGGCCAGGCTCTCATATTTCCCTGTCTTCTCCACGCTGGATGGCACCTCTCTGAAGTTTGTCCCTCTCTTTAAATCGTTGGTGTGTGACTTGATATAAGCATGACTTCTGACACCATCCATGCCGAACTTTGCCCTAAACTCAGTGCCTTGTACCACAGCAAAGGCTGCTTCTTCCCCCAGGTCCTCTGAGAGCTAATAGTCAAAATGATTCTCTTTGACTATGTGGAGGTGGTCTATGGCACTGTCCTTCCTCTCCTCTCCTCTTGACAGATTGGATACCCCTGACAAAGCCTTCTGTCATTTTCACTACAACAGTCCCCTCATTGCTTGCTCTTTCTTCCTCTAGTCCTCCTCACTGTTCTCCCACAACCTTCATGTCACCAGTCCCACTGTGCCCCCTTGTTTGTTAAATACTGATTAGGGTCCATTCCCTCCTACCTTTCCTCATTTCTCTCCCCTGTCCTCGTCTCCTCTTGCTCTCTGTGTTCCTTACCTTCTCCATTCCCCACCATCACTCCTGTGCTGTGCAAGCTGCTTTCTCCAACCATCTCCCATCCCTCTGGAACTGCTACACTCTTCTCTTCACCTCTCCCCCTCACTGCCTGCCATTAGATGTCTACAAAGACATATTCCTGCTCCCCCTGTAGTTTTCAGGCCCCCTGGACTCTTTCTGACTTTTCATTGTATCTCTTCTGACTTCTCCCCCCCACCCATTTTGGATTTCCCAAATAAGGGCAAGCTCTGCTCTTGCCCTTAGTCTATCTCTGTATCCCAATAGCACTGTGACCCTACCCATCAAGCACTGCACATTTTTTGTATTCTTGAATATTTATCTGCAAATCTTTGTGCTAATCCAAGCTGCTGCTAACTTACTTGATTCACCACATTTAATCCCATTTGTGATGTTTGCTCATGTATACTGATCTCTGATTTTTTGTAATTTTATTCTCTCTGTAATCCCCTTTTCTCCTTCCCCTGGGTTGCAGCTGGAAATAAGTCCCAGCTCACTGAGTCTTTGCAGGTTACCAATGTTAAATAAATAAATATCCACACATACATGCATACATACATACATATATACATACATACATACGTCAATAATTGGGGTTGGCCTGCCAGTGCAGCAGTAGTGCTACCACCTGTGGTGCTGATGACAGATCAATCAATCAATCAATCAGTCAAGTCTTTATTTAACTAGGCATTCAGCATTGAGCAGAAGCTCATTTGTAAGATGGACCTGGGTGGAGCATGAACAATTGTATATACAGGTCAACACAGGTATTTACAAGGCAATACAGATAATACTGTTTACAGAGAGGAAGAAAAAGAAGTTCATATGTACATAGAATTATACAGATATTGTACAGATTACAGGGTATTTACATAAATGGAAGTGTCTATAGAAAGATAAAGCAGGTTATCTAAGGTTGCAGGAGGAAGTAACGGAAGAAAAAAATAAAATAAAAATATACACCAGGTAGAGACGAAGGTAGGGGAGGAAGGGAGGGAGGTAGGGGAGGAAAGGCTAGGAGGGCACGGAGCACAGAGAGGAGTTGGCAAAATGGGATGTAGAGAAGGTGGATGGAGAAAAGGAACATGTGAGCCCCAGGATTGAATGCTATAAGGTACAGGGCATGGTAGGATGTCACAACCCAGGGGTAGTGAGCTCCTATCCGAGGTTGGGAAAGGAAGGATAAGGGGATGGGCGTGCCTAGGTGTTGATAAGACAGGGGATAAGAGAGAGAACAATTAGCTTGTGAGGTACAAGCTGGGGGTCAGTACTTAAATTGGGTCGAGGTATGGCTATATACCAGTGCAGACACCGTACTGGGTCTGAGATGTTTTGAAGCAAGCATGATGCATCAGAGGGTCAGCCAAGGGAGGTTGGATGAGTGTGCCATGGACACCTTTCCACCTCCGTGGGAGAGAGTTGTGGTCTGCGGCATACTAGTGACACCCCAGTAGAGACTGGGTGTCGAGCAGCTGGGACCGCCTGACTCTATGGAATAATGGTGGACATTTGTGGAACAGGTGCAGGAGCACTCCCTTTATATGCTGACATCATTGTGCATCCTTGTTCCTAGGGAAACCAAAAACAAGAAAACTCCTAGTCATGATGTTCTGATAAGCCCCTGTACCATCTCTTGAATGATGCCCCAGGTGTAAGCCTTGTCTGGGATCCTCTGGTGGACTTTGGTCCCTCCCCCACCCATCCTGGGGGAGCCTCACCATAGGAGGCAACTTACAGGCCACAAGGGTTCAGGCAGCCTGGTGGGGGATACTGGGAGAATGTGTCCAGGGGCTGACATGGAGGTACATCCACTCCATGGCCAGGTGCTAAATAGGGTTGAACAAACAAAATCAATCAATAACATCTTTAGAAATTTCCTGCCTACTGCAGTGCCAGTGTGGTCCACCAGAGAAAAGCTCTATAGTTATATCACAAAATATCTTGAAAGATTTGACCATGTCTCTCGCTGCAACTGTCCTTGACCATTGTAACCTCCTATCCAGTTTTTCCCTGATCTCAACCCTGTTCGTCTTGCCAAAATCTGTTCTCCAAAGATACAGGAGCATAGCCTTCAATGTAGACTTACAACTTCCCATGGATAAGTTAATCCAGGCATCTCTTCTATCAAGGCCATAATTTCAGGGAGCTTTTTTCCTAGACTGTGGGCATTGGTACTCATTACCCTCCATTTTGTATGGCTTTATTTCTTTATGCCCCATCCCTGTCCTTACTGCTTTTGTTTTTTTCTCCATTTATCCCTGCCCTTCTCCCTATTGACTACTCTATCTTGGTGTTTACCTCACTATCTGCCCTGATTTTTTTGGGGGGGAGGACTAGGATTTTCCTTCTCCTTTTCAGTGCCTCCGTCCTTGGCTAATTTAAATGCTTTCCAATGAAGCATTTAAACCTATCACCTAGGATCCTGGTTCCCCTCCTGGAAGGAAGCAGACCATCATGCCAGTATAGGCCTGCATCCCTCCAGGTGGAGTCCCAGTCCCCAATGGAGCCAAATCCCTGAGTTCTGCACCTGTTTTTCAAACAGTCATTGAATCCCATGGTACGGAGTACCCTAGCCTCACCCATGCCATAGACAGGTAGCACTTCTGAGAAAGTTACCATGTCTACTACTTGTCTAAGGCCCCTCCCCAACTCCACAAACTCCTGTTGTACTGCTCTGATCCCATTCTCAGCTGGGTCATTTGTCCCTATGTGGATAATGACATCCAGCTCACTCCTCCTGCAGCTGCTCACTATCCTGAGGACTCCTTTTCTGTCCCTCCAATCTATGGTGCAGGGCAGGCACCTTACCTCCCTTCCCTCCCCCCTCCCTACCCCCAGTTCTACCCCTAACAAATGAATCCCCAACAGGAGTTGTTTTCTTCCCCTGTGAGGTCCTGTGCCACCCTCCTGTGGGTCTACATTTTGGAGGTTCCCTACATCCTTCTTGGTCTTCACTGCAGGTGCCTCCATAGAGGAACCATACTCCAAAAGAGTGGTGAATGAATTGTGGAGAGGCACAACTGGAGGGATGCACCTCTGTTGCCACCACTCTCACTCTCCTTGAGCCCACCATGGTCCAACCACTCCTCTTTCTTGGCAACCACTGAGGTAGTGGTGGTGGCCTGGGTGGACCCTGGGTGGGGGAGCAGGTTTCCTGAATCCTTGCTAGTTCAGCATGGAGACAAACTACCTCCTCCCTCAGACCAGAGAGGTGCCTGCAAATGGGGTAGCAATGCAATCTCCAGAATGTCTCCCGGAAGGCTGCTGCTCCACTGCCAGTGCATTGCACCACTCCCCACATGTCTGTGTCCATTTCTGTTACAGAAGCTTTTCTTTTTTATTGTTTTTTTGTTCTTGTTTTAGTATGTGCAAGCTTTTGAGTGTCTCTACCCTCATTCAGTGTGCTGTGCCTTTAAGGATATGAACAAGTGTATGCTGTTAGCAGTTTTGAGGAAGTGATGTCAGAACCCTGCTCTAAAGGAAGTTATGCGCTTGGGGTGGGTGGGAGTAAACTTTTGCCCTCCAGAAACGATCAACTACAACTCTGACCCTCCACCCCAGGCAGTACCTTCCTTCCTTTCAGACACCTATTTCAGAGGTTAAGTAACAGATCTGGTCACAAATGACTGCAAATATCTCCAGCTACAGTTCCTCACTGGCAAATTAAAGTTAAACTGAAAAGTCAACCCCAAAAACATAGAATCAGTACTAGTTACTTACACAGGTCCAAAAAGTAATAATTCAAATCAGTGTAGTCTAGTAAACAACCTCCTTGATTTAAGAGAAGCGTTGGCTGCTTTCTCTCTCTCTCTCTCTCTCTGTCTCAGCAGGATGTTTCATTAAATGTCAGTGGTATTCACTCACCTATAAAGTGAACTAGACTATTATCTTACCTAAAAAACAATACACTTCTGCATAGTGTTACAAGAAACTTATTTAGATTCAATGGAAATTCTCAAATGAAAACAAAATGGCTCCTGCATCTATTTTACTCTGAGGCCCAGCTATTCAAAAGGGTTGTGCATGGCACAACAGTGTTATGCCATGCACAACCCACTAATGTCTTGACACACTATTCAAAAGGGAACAGTCGCCTGCACAAATCCCGATGTGCCGGAGCGCATCAGTCATGTATGTAGGCACAGGTGGGGGGGGGCGTGCCCATTCATAACCTGCACAGCCCGATATTCAGCTCGGGATGTGCAGGGTCATGG
This sequence comes from Neoceratodus forsteri, assembly GCA_016271365.2. Taxonomy (NCBI): domain Eukaryota; kingdom Metazoa; phylum Chordata; order Ceratodontiformes; family Ceratodontidae; genus Neoceratodus; species Neoceratodus forsteri. The sequence goes on along the minus strand of CM057449.1, from coordinate 935,422,893 downwards.
ATGTGCAACCCCTACCTGCACCTGCACAAAGTTAAGACAAAAAAAAAGGAATAAATGATGGCCACCCACAGGTGAGCTGCTGCATTGCAGGGTGCAACACGGCAGCTGCCACCTGTGGGTGGCCCCTGAGTTCCTGCCACACCTGGAGGCACCCTCCCATGCCCCATTGTAGGCATCCATGTAGCTACAACCTCTCCACATCCCTGGTGGTCCAGTGGACCGCTATGTGTTGATCGCATGGTCAATGTTTAAATCCACTGTGTCCCCTGCAGCCCGATTTGCGGGCATTTGTTCAATGGAAACCCCCTCTAATATCCCTGGTGATCAGTGGACTGCTTATTTGCCCAATCCCAGGCATCGGTATAATAACACCCCTCATCCAATATCCCTGGTGGTCCAGTGACTCACCCCCCGGTATCTGTAATCAGCAATAGTCTTATTGCCCTGGTGTCTAGTCCCCCCTCCCACCTGCCCACTGGGCCTGCCCCTCCCCGATCAGCTGGGAGCGCAGCACCCACCAGACTCCACCCTGCCTCGCCGACTGACGCTGATTCGGCTGCCGCTCATTGGTTCACGCGCGTGAGCCACGGGCATGCAGCCATACCATACTACATATTCCAGATATGTGAATGATTCATTCACATATCTGGAATGCACAGTATCGTATGGGTTGCACGCTCATTGGCTCACGCCGAACCAATGGGCGCAGCCCTACTGAGCTGTCAGTCGGTGGAGGCGGGCAGCAGGCAGGGTGCTGCTGCGCTGGCTGATGGGGAGGGGCAGTGGGGCTCAGTGGGAATTTGGGGAGGGGGTACACTAGACCACCAGGGTAATAGGACTATTTTATGATTTATAGATGCCCGCGATCGGGCAGAGTGCGGTCCACTGGACCACCAGGGATATTGGATGGGGGGTGTTATTATACTGATGCCTGTGATCAGGGCACATAGCAGTCCACTGGACCACCAAGGATATTAGATGGGGGTTTTCATTTAGACAAATGCCCATGATCAGGCTGCAGAGGACCAGTGTGATTTAAACAGATGCCCACGATCGGGCACATAGTGGTCCACTGGACCACCAGAGATATTAGAGGGGGATTTTCATTTAGATGAATGCCCATGATCAGGCTGCAGGGGGCGTCGGTCCCGACGGCTGCTGCCTGGCAGGGCACCAGGCGTAAGTCATCGGGGATCGGCACACCTGCATGCTAATGGGATGCAAATGGGGCCATAATGACATGCAAATCACCCCATGTGCACCTTGTATAAATTATGGCCCCATTTTTATGTTCCCTTTTGAATATCACAGGTGCTGTGCATGGCGCAATGGCACTTGCGCTAGCGCATCTCCATGCTCCACTCTGGCCACTTGCACTGGCACAGTGCCACTGCACCATGCACAGTGGGGGTGGCCAGTGTGCGATATTCAAAGCTGCTTTGGCATAGCACAGATCCGTTGAATATCGCCCAGGCCACACCCCTGCACAACAAAGTTGAGCTGTGCCCAGGCTTGCACCACAGCCTGGCACAGTTTGAATATCTGGGCCTGAAAGTACCAAAAAGAGTGCTGGAGTTGCATTGTTATTCAGGAAGAATACCGTGATAGAAATTCTACAAACTTTTTCAGACAAGAATGGTAGAATATTATTAGTCCAGTTTAGAATTAGGGGGATTATCCTGACCGTGGGTTCAATATATGCCCCCTTTAGTGAATATTCAGCTTTTTTGGCAGAAGTAACTTGGGCTTTAACAAAGGTTTCAGCACAAATCATTATATTAATGGGGAATTTTAATGTACTACTAAAACCAGAAATTGATAAAACCTTAAAAATTATGTATGTGTCTTTCTGTTAGCATCCTTTGCAGACTGTGTAGAGACCTTTTGGTACCATGCATTTCTGCTTAAAGTTGAACCAGCATAATATTCTGTGGTAATTTGCATATACAGCACTTTGTGCTTACATTATGGGAGTATGTGTGATTTTGTATTTCTTTGAAACTTGGCTTCCGCCAGTGCCCTTTGGGGTAACCATTGCCTCATTGCTTGTGTGCTGAGGTTATTTGTCTTTTAGCTTGTTTTTTGTTTTATTGGGTTCACCACAACATAACCCAGATAGACCATCTTAGGGTAGCTGGTTCATTTCACTGGGGTGTCACACAGACGAGGCACACTAATGAGTCCTGGTAGGATGAAACACGTGTATGTGTCTTCTGTTAGCACCCTTTGCAGACTGTGTGAGAGAGCTTTTGATGCCATTTCTGCTTAAAGTTTAACCAGCATAATATTCTGTGTGATTTACATATACAGCCCTTGGTGCTTTGCATTATGGGGGTATGTGTGATTTTATATTTCTTTGAAACTTGACTACCCAGCCAGTGCCCTTTGGGGTAACCATTGCCTCAGTGCTTGCATGCTGAGGTTCATTGTCTTAAAAATTAATACACCTAGCAAATATCATTCTAAATTAATAAATTACTTTTTATTACAGCATGATCTGGTAGACAGCTGGAGATTATTAAACCCACAAGTAAAAGAGTATACTCATCATGACCAAAAATTTAGGATTTTTAAGAGTAGGTTACATTTTCCAATCAAAAGGATTATTACCCAAATTGAGGAAGGTCATTATTAATTCAATTCCTCTATCAGATTATGCTATGATAGAGACTGAGTTAGAATTAAGGGATCAAGAAAGGTTTTTTCTCAAGACAATGGAAAATGGATATTACTTTATTAAGAGATGAGGGGTTTTGTAAAAAAAAAATAAGGAAACAATAAAAGAATTGTGGCCATTCAATTATGATGGTACACAATTAATCAGAAAATTATGGGATGCTTTTAAGGCTGATATACAGGGTGCAATAATACCACACATAAAGGTTTCCTAAATAAAGAAATGAAAAAAAGTCACAAAAATAGATATTAGGTTAAAAAAACTGAACCAATTAGTGATTGCAAACTATAATAAGTATGCAACAGAGTGGTACAATGTAAGAACAGACAAAACTGAGCTTAATAATAAAGAAGTAGCAGCTAATTTAACCAAAATGAAAAGTAAAGTATCTGCAGGGGAATAAATTGGAAAATGTTGGCTTATTTGCTAAAAAACAAAGTGAAAAATATCATAACCTGTTTGGAGGATGATCAGGAAATAATTTGGTTAATGGTAAAGTGATGGGTGAAGAGGTCAACAAGGTTCATAAGCTCATTTACCAAATGGAATTTAATTCTACTCATAGAGAAATAAGAGATTATTTGATAAAGCCAAACTTACTAAGCTATGTTTTAAACATGAGGATTTTTCTGCAACAGAATTTAAAGAAGTTATTACCAATATGCTAAAAAACAAAAGTCCCTTAGATGGCTTAACTATTGAACTTTTGAACTATTGATTTTACCTAAGTTTTTTTGAAGAGTTAAAGCCATGGTTGGTAGTAATGTTTCAAGAAATAGTTGAAAATTGTGAATTAGCCCCACTTCAATGGAAGAAGCTAAAATTGTATTATTGTTAAAAGAAGGGAAAAATCCCAGAAAAGTGGATAGCTATAGACCAATTGCCCTGTTAAATAGAGATTATAAGATACTTACCAAATTAGTAGTTAATAGACTGAAAGATGAGTTGCCAAAAGTAATTAATGAGGATCAGTTTGGGTTTGTTGCAGGGCGTACTGTTTCTGAGGCAAATAGAAGAGTACAGTCTCTTTTATTTTACAAAAAAAATAACTACACATGCTCTGGCAACTGATGCTACTGCATCAAATGCCTTTGATTTGATAAATAGGGAGTTTCTTTTCAAGTCTATGAGTTTTTGGGGACTATCACCTAACATAATAAAAGTTAATAGATTATTATATAGGAATACTTCTGCCAGGTTCCTAATTAATCCTTATCTAGGAGAGCCTTTTAAGATGACTAATGGGGTATGACAGGGGTGCCTGCTGTCCCCTTTATTGTTTATCTTATCTTAAGAACCTTTTTTTTAAGAACAATGAGGGCTAACAGATTAATTAGGGGAATTGAAGTACAAGGGGAAGAAATACAGTTAAATGTGTTTGTAGATGACATATTGTTAATGATTCCCAATATTAATACATCATTACTTACTATATTATAAGAAAGTAGTACCTGCAGAGCCTTGTCAGAATATAAATTGAATAAAGCCAAATATATTATCTAAGAAAGCTATTCCCCTAACTATGCTATAGATACTAGACTAACAAAGAAGTTTACAATAAGCAATCAATGTAAATACTTAGGTATTTATATCTCTAAGGACCAAACAGAGATTATTAAAACAAATTACAATATAGCTAAGGAAAAAAATAGCATTACCATTAGAAGGTTGGGAAAAATGTCCTTATTTTCATGGGGAAGGATTGAAAGATTAAAAATGATGGCACTTCCACATATAAACTACATAATTAAGAATGTAATTGAGTTTCCAAATGAAAAATGGTTTAATACAATCCGAAGGATATTTGTTAAATTTCTATGGAGGGGAGGCAAGCCTAGGATCCCCTGGAAAAGTATGACTTATTTTAGTAAACGGGGGTTCAGCTGCCCAGATCCTTTATCTTATGCAGTGGCATACCAATTACACATTTTTGGCAAGGGGCATTTATCTCAGGGAAGATAACTCATTTGAGTTTCTGCTTTGGAAGGGACTAGGTCCTGGAGCTACAAACTTAATGCAGGAAACTAGAGGTAATTAATAAAATTCTTGTTTATTCCCCAGTTAAAAAGTTACTGATACACACAATACGAAGAATAAAAGAAGCTGGTAAATTTCCATGGCTCTTTTTAAATATATGGGGAAATTCTACGGTAAGGGGAGTAAAATAGCTAAAGAAATTGAAGAAGGAAGGAAAGTTAGATATTCTAAAATGTTCCCAACTGCTAGAAAATGGAGCCTTTATTCAGTTGGAAAATTTCAATAAGCTTTTCCCCCAGACAGTTAGGCTGAATTTTATTTATTGTAGGATCCTCTATAAAGTTTTTACATAGAGCATAGAAACATAGAAACATAGACTTTGACGGCAGATAAGGACCACTTAGCCCACCCAGTCTGTTCATTTCCCTACCTACTGGATAAGCTGCAGATTCTAGTTAACCAACAGCCTACTTCCTGCCACCCCCCACTACAATTGCCTTGTGTCTGTCCCATGCATGTTTGAATTCCCCCACTGTTGTAGCCCCAACAACCTCCCCATGAAGGCAGTTCCACGCATACACCACTCTCTGTGTGAAAAAAAGTCCTCACATTACCCCTGAGCCATCCCCCCTCTATCTTTAAATTGTGTCCCCTTTTTCTTACACATCTCTTTTTCTGAAAGATGCTACCCTCCTGGACTTTGTTGATTCCCTTGAGGTACTTGAACATTCTATCATGTCCTCCCTGTCCCTCCTTTCATCAAGGGTATACATATTAAGCTCTCTCAGTCTCTCTTCATATGGTTTCTGATGCAGACCCTGCACCATTTTAGTTGCCCTCCTCTGGACTGCTTCTATCCTGTCTATGTCCTTGCATAGATGAGGTCTCCAAAACTGCACACAGTACTCCAGATGGGGTCTCACCAACTGTCTGTACAGAGGGATAACAATTTCCTTTTTCTACTTGTGATGCCCTTCCTATGCATCCCAGTATCCCCTGGCTCTCCTTTCTGACTTCTCACATTGCTACCAACCTTTAGATCATCTGATATGACTACCCCAAGTCCTGTTCCATTTTGTTGTTAGTACCTCCCTGCTCTTGTGTACTCTTCTCCTGGATTTTTGTTTCCCAGGCATTGCTTTTCACTTCTTTGCATTGAATCTAAGTTGCCATATGTCTGACCATTCCTCCAACCTTACAAGTCCTTTCTTATCCTTTCTACCCCCTGTGTATCAACTCTGTTACAGATCTTTGTATCATCTGCAGATAGGCATACCTTTCCTCCAGACCCTCTGCAATGTCACCTATAAAGATGTTAAAGAGGACTGAACCCAGTACTGAGCCGAGGTACTCTACTAGTGACCCCCCTTTCTTCGGAATGTGTTCCACCCACTATTACCTTCTGTGTCTTGTTGTGCAGCCAGTTTGCAACCAGGCTACCACCCTGGGACCCACTCCAGGCTGGCTAACTGATTATTAATCTTTGTGTGGGACTGTGTCAAATGCCTTGCTAAAGTCTAGGTAGGCCATATCCACAGCCCCTCAGTGGTCTATTACTTTAGTCACCCAGTCAAAGAAATCTATTTGATTCGTCTGACATGACTTTCCTGCTGTAAATCCATGCTGCTTTGGGTCCTCGGCCCCTGGCCTCTAGGTACTCAACAATTTTTTTTCAGAAGTAATTCCATCATTTTCCCTACCACTGAGGTCAAACTTACAGGTCTATAGTTTCCTGCTTCTGCCTTGTGCTCCCACTTTTGTGAAGGGGAATCACATCTCCCCTCCTCCAGTCCTCAGGTACCACCCCATCCTTCCATGATTTGTTAAAAAGTGTGGTCAGTGGTGTCACTAGGTCCTCCCTTAGTTCTTTTACAATTCTGGGGTGAATCCCATCAGGCCCCATTGCTTTGTCCACCTTGAGTTTTAAGAGTTCTTTCAGGACTCTTTCTTCTGTAAATGGACTGGTGTCAACCCCCCTACCCAGATTTCTTCTATTGTCTGGTTTAGGTAACTCCTCCTCATCTTCTTTTGTGAATACTGAGCAAAAGTATTCATTCAGTATCTCTGCCTTTTCACTGTCTCCCTCTGCCCACCTCCCCTCTCCCTTATTAATCTTCACTATTCCTCCCTTAACCTTTCTATGCTCCCTAATGTACCTATGAAAGGTTTTATCCCCCTTCTTAACTGAATTGGCTATTTTTTCCTCAGTTTGGGCTTTTGCTATTCTGACTGCCTTCCCCACTTCTTTCTGCTTTAATTGATACAGTTCCCTGTCGTGCTCCTTCTGCAATGCCTTATACTTTTTGAATGCAGCCTTTTCTCCTTAACCTTCCCTGCCACCTCTTTTGAGAACTAAAATGTTTGTATGTGTTTACCGATGAACATATGAAATTGATTGAGAAAGAAAAAAGCAAGTTGGCTCAACATATATACTCAAATTTAGCTACAAATAAGAAGGACCTATGGAACATTACAAATAATCAATGGGCACAGGCATGTAATATAAATTATACTTCACAACAATGGAGAAACCTGAGAATTAAAATAAATAAAGATTACCTCTATGCCAAAAACAAAACTACCCAGAAAAAAATCCTGGATAGAGCATACCTAACACCACAGATAATGGGAAACATTAAATCAAATGGTATTAAAACCTGTTGGCATGGATGTGGTGCTTTGGGAAATTTAGATCATTGTCTATGGGCTTGTAAATTTATTCAAGATTGGTGGAAACACATGTTATGCTGCTGGAGAAAGAAAAAATAGATCTCCATATGAGCATTAGACATATGATATTGAACGATATACATGGCCTGGACCTGACTGATAATCAGAAAAACATATGATGTTTGGCTACCATGGCCACTAACTGATTGATCTTGGCAAGCTGTAACGCTGAAAAAATTGACTAATTTACCTCTCTTGAGGATGCCTTTATGTCACTTTCTGGCAATGACTTTCTGTTCTCCACCATGAATACCAGGCAGAGATAATTGTCCAATACATCAGCCTTCTACCCATCACCATCTACTACCCCACAATAGCTCAACAATCTCCACTTTTGTCTAACTTTTTTCCTTTCATACATGAAAAACTTGTTATCCCCCTCTTTAACACCTTCAACTATGCATAGTTCTGCATTTGCCATTAAGTTCAAGACCAGTCCCTTTGCTTCTTTTGGCTTTCTTTGAAATTCTTCCCACTCTTCCTCACCTGCCTTTCATTGTTCCTTTCTAATGCCTTTCTCTTGTCCCTCTCTGCCTAACCCAATTTCTTTGGAAAACCAGACTGGTTTCTGCTTTTATTCCTTTTAGTGACTTTCCTCACACATGATTCAGTCACCTCTAATATGACTGTTTTATTCTATCCCATTTACAGTTGCAGAAAAAGTTCTGGCAAGATATTTCATGACATTTCTGAGATCCCCCAGGTCAGTCCACCCCCCCTTCCTCCTGGAGGAAGGCTCACTGGTCTCGAACCCCTCAGTTGCTGCTCATTTAAATAATTTCTTCACCACTTGTGCACTACCTCTCCTCCATCTCCAGATCACTTCCCCCTTCTGTCACCTGCTGCCTCTACCCACCAAACTCACAGGAAGGCTTCCAATTCACTCTTGTTTTCCCCCAGGAAGACTTCTTGCCCTTATGTCACTTAACCCTTCTATGTCCAGCCCTGACAGGTTGGACCCTAAACTCATACGTATCTCTGCACTGGCCATTGCTTCTCCCTTACTCATTTTCTGAATCACTCTTTCATCCTCAGTGCTGTCCCTCAGACCAGAAATGTTACTAATGGTTTGCCTCTGCACAAAGTGGGGTGACATTTCCTCCCTTGGCAACTTCCAGCAGATTTCCAGTCCTCCCTCTCTTGCAAAACTTTAGAAGACCATTGGGTATTCTAGGCTTGCTGATTTTCTTTACTCTCTAACTTCCTCTCCCCATTCCAGTCTGGTTTAGGAAGCACCACTGCAACGTCTCATCCCTGCTGTGTGTAACTGATTCTGTCCTCACCAGGATGGATGAGACATATCACCACAGCTGCATTCATCAATCTGGTCAATGCCTTTAATTCAGTGTTCCACCCACTCATCTTGAGCAAGCTGAGCTCTGCTGGTCTCTCAGAATCTGCTGTGGACTGGTTCTGTTCATACCTTATGGGCCATCAACAGCTAGTTCTGGTGAGAGGCATCTTGTTCCCCCATACTAACAGAGTTACCACAGGGTTCCATCCTGTGTACAGTCCTGTTCTCAGTTTTCCTAAATGATATCCCCTCTGCCTGTGTCTCTTCACATATTCACATATATGCAGTTGATTTGGTTGTTTACACCTCTGGTCTGTTGATTTCAGCTGTGAAATGTCTGATCCAGAATGACTTCCACAATGTGATGTGCTGGTTCCAAGTCAGCCATCTTAGGGTCAACAAGAAGAAGACTGTCTATAACATTTGGCACCAGCCAGAAATTGGCCAGGCTCTCATATTTCCCTGTCTTCTCCACGCTGGATGGCACCTCTCTGAAGTTTGTCCCTCTCTTTAAGTACGTTGGTGTGTGACTTGATAGCAAGCATGACTTCTTGACACCATCCATGCCGAACTTTGCCCTAAACTCAGTGCCTTGTACCACAGCAAAGGCTGCTTCTTCCCCCAGGTCCTCTGGGAGCTAATAGTCAAAATGATTCTCTTTGACTATGTGGAGGTGGTCTATGGCACTGTCCCTTCCTCTCCTCTCCTCTTGACAGATTGGATACCCCCTGCAAAGCCTTCTGTCATTTCACTACCAGCAGTCCCCTCATTACTTGCTCTTTCTTCCCTCTAGTCCTCCCTCACTGTTCTCCCACAACCTTCATGTCACCAGTCCCACTGTGCCCCCTTGTTTGTTAAATACTGATTAGGGTCCATTCCCTCCTACCTTTCCTCATTTCTCTCCCCTGTCCTCGTCTCCTCTTGCTCTCTGTGTTCCTGACCTTCTCCATTTCCCACCATCACTCCTGTGCTGTGCAAGCTGCTTTCTCAACCATCTCCCATCCCTCTGGAACTGCTACACTCTTCTCTTCACCTCCCCTCACTGCCTGCCATTAGATGTCTACAAAGACATATTCCTGCTCCCCTGTAGTTTCAGGCCCCTGGACTCTTTCTGACTTTTCATTGTATCTCTTCTGACTTCTCCCCCACCCATTTTGGATTTCCCAAATAAGGGCAAGCTCTGCTCTTGCCCTTAGTCTATCTCTATATCCCAATAGCACTGTGACCCTACCCATCAAGCACTGCACATTTTTTGTATTCTTGAATATTTATCTGCAAATCTTTGTGCTAATCCAAGCTGCTGCTAACTTACTTGATTCACCACATTTAATCCCATTTGTGATGTTTGCTCATGTATACTGATCTCTGATTTTTTGTAATTTTATTCTCTCTGTAATCCCCTTTTCTCCTTCCCCTTGGTTGCAGCTGGAAATAAGTCCCAGCTCACTGAGTCTTTGCAGGTTACCAATGTTAAATAAATAAATATCCACACATACATGCATACATACATACATATATACATACATACATACGTCAATAATTGGGGTTGGCCTGCCAGTGCAGCAGTAGTGCTACCACCTGTGGTGCTGATGACAGATCAATCAATCAATCAATCAGTCAAGTCTTTATTTAACTAGGCATTCAGCATTGAGCAGAAGCTCATTTGTAAGATGGACCTGGGTGGAGCATGAACAATTGTATATACAGGTCAACACAGGTATTTACAAGGCAATACAGATAATACTGTTTACAGAGAGGAAGAAAAAGAAGTTCATATGTACATAGAATTATACAGATATTGTACAGATTACAGGGTATTTACATAAATGGAAGTGTCTATAGAAAGATAAAGCAGGTTATCTAAGGTTGCAGGAGGAAGTAACGGAAGAAAAAAATAAAATAAAAATATACACCAGGTAGAGACGAAGGTAGGGGAGGAAGGGAGGGAGGTAGGGGAGGAAAGGCTAGGAGGGCACGGAGCACAGAGAGGAGTTGGCAAAATGGGATGTAGAGAAGGTGGATGGAGAAAAGGAACATGTGTGAGCCCCAGGATTGAATGCTATAAGGTACGGGGCATGGTAGGATGTCACAACCCAGGGGTAGTGAGCTCCTATCCGAGGTTGGGAAAGGAAGGATAAGGGGATGGACGTGCCTAGTGTTGATAAGACAGGGGGATAAGAGAGAGAACAATTAGGCTTGTGAGGTACAAGCTGGGGGGTCAGTACTTAAAATTGGGTCGAGGCATGGCTATATACCAGTGCAGACACCGGTACTGGGTCTGAGATGTTTTGAAGCAAGCATGATGCATCAGAGGGTCAGCCAAGGGAGGTTGGATGAGTGTGCCATGGACACCTTTCCACCTCCGTGGGAGAGAGTTGTGGTCTGCCGGCATACTAGTGACACCCCAGTAGAGACTGGGTGTCGAGCAGCTGGGACCGCCTGACTCTATGGAATAATGGTGGACATTTGTGGAACAGGTGCAGGAGCACTCCCTTTATATGCTGACATCATTGTGCATCCTTGTTCCTAGGGAAACCAAAAACAAGAAAACTCCTAGTCATGATGTTCTGATAAGCCCCTGTACCATCTCTTGAATGATGCCCCAGGTGTAAGCCTTGTCTGGGATCCTCTGGTGGACTTTGGTCCCTCCCCCACCCATCCTGGGGGAGCCTCACCATAGGAGGCAACTTACAGGCCACAAGGGTTCAGGCAGCCTGGTGGGGGATACTGGGAGAATGTGTCCAGGGGCTGACATGGAGGTACATCCACTCATCGGCCAGGTGCTAAATAGGGTTGAACAAACAAAATCAATCAATAACATCTTTAGAGAAATTTCCTGCCTACTGCAGTGCCAGTGTGGTCCACCAGAGAAAAGCTCTATAGTTATATCACAAAATATCTTGAAAGATTTGACCATGTCTCTCGCTGCAACTGTCCTTGACCATTGTAACCTCCTATCCAGTTTTTCCCTGATCTCAACCCTGTTCGTCTTGCCAAAATCTGTTCTCCAAAGATACAGGAGCATAGCCTTCAATGTAGACTTACAACTTCCCATGGATAAGTTAAAACATACTGCGCTGTGGACCCTGGACAATAATGGCCGCTTCACCTCTACCCCTTCTACTGCATCAGAATTTGACAGCACCAACTCAAGAATGGCTTCCTGCCCTGCTGGCTTCCAAAGCCGTTGCATAAAGCATTAGTCCCACAATATAGCCAGCAGTAACTGACTTCTTGGGCTTGATTTTCATGGGGGCCCAGAGACCAATGCAAGCTGTGGTAAACAGCAGCTTGCATCAGCTCCCAGTGTGACAGGGACCCTGTACCAGATTTTGGTAAGGAGGGGTCTATGCACCAAAACCCCCAAAGTTGCTGAACCCCCTGCTGTGAGTCAAAGAAATGTAACATGGGAGGGGTTTGATGGAGGCATCCACATGTGGGTGTCAACTGCAATCATGCAGTACAGTTGGTTCCAGTGAGCTGTCCAGGTGGCATAAACCAATCTGTACTATAGAGGAGGAGGGGAGCAGATATGCATTACCCATTGAACAGCATGGATTCTAAATGGCACTCCACTGATTCATGCTATTAGCGGTAGGACATTGGCACACAACTCTTGTCAGACATGTGAGTGCACCACACCTTGACCAATGGTACCAGAATGGTTTACTGTACCTCATGGGGTATGTGGGGTATGTGTATTGAGAGCACTGTCCACTGATGGGGGAATGGATGATCACTCATGTCACCTAGATACTGCCAATAGCAAATTATATTGTGCTATGTGTCCTGGAGAAGACTGTCGTGTGGCACTATGCTTCGATGTCTCCCTGGGCACACTGTTTCTGCTGCACACCGATTGTTTGCCAGTATGTATAGGAGATGTGTGGGTGTGGGATTCCATGGGCAACCAACCACAACGGGGGAATGGGAACACCTGTTACCCAGCACCAGCTCTAAGGGTGGCCTAAGGGCTGTTACACCAGATTTGGCTAGTCTTAACCCGTGTGAGGTATGTGGCCTTTGCAGGGATTTCAGAATCCCAATTTTAGGGATGCTGCAGTGCTGTTTTGGTGCTAGCCCCCCCTTCCCAATGGTACACCCCATGTCTGGCACAGGGCCAGTGTGGTGCAAGGGCACCCAGTTTTGACACAGCCTATTTACAAAAATTAGGACTGCCACACATTTTGACATGCAGTCCCCTTTGAATCAATTCTGTTTGACCCAAGCACCGTACATCATTTTTGTGGCTCTGAAAATCGAGCCCCTTGTGTCTTTTACTGCTGGGATTGCCCAGTCAACATCTAGCATTATTCTATGACTCACCAACAGCTCCCTGTTTGCCACCCCGTCTTATATTGTTTTGCCAATAAGTCACTATTCCCTTACTTCTCTCCTGGTTGTCAGTAAACAACACCTATGATCTTTCCCCAATCAACTATTTTCAGCTGCACCCAGGTTTACTTTACATCACCCCTTCATAGTAAAATCTGCTGTGGCCTCTATACTCCCCTAATGTAAAAGGCACTCTGTTATATCAGTGCATATTTAAAAATTAAAATATTGGATAGCAAGTTATAGGAAATCTTTGTTTCAAATCATCCTGTTTGTGGTTGATTTGTTTCACATATTTTTTTTAAATGATTGTGTTGGTATAAATCAATGCTTATGTGTCCTGCTGGATTTAGGTTCCATACTATAATATCAGATTTGCTATACATATATACTCATATTGATTTCTAAACCTTTTTTCATAGCATGGAGAAAGCACAGACTTCTTTAATATGAATGTCTAATAAGTATGAAGAGTCTTTTTTGAGAGGCAAACTAACATTTTAAATTTACATCCTTTTCTTTAAATCTCATTTTACATTCTGTCCAATTTCCATGATACAATTACTACAGATGACCTTCTGTAACAGACTCTGTCATCTGCACATCCCTTATCAGCTATCCTTTTTCCCCGCCTGTCAGGCTGTGACTCAGACTGGCTAATTTATGGGGTTTTAGCCTTACACATTAGAAAGGCTCAAAGTGTCAATCAGAATTTTACCATTGCCTTGCCTAACCCCTTTCAGCCACCATGAGAAGATAAACATATTTTTGAATGCCTAACTCCAGTGTGTCATAAAACTGAATGCACTTAACAAAAAATTCACCTAATCGGATTATTTTGAAAAAAAAAATCACTATATTATAGTGCTAAAGGATCATTGAGATAGAGTGTGCAAACCGGCAGAGTAGCTGTAAACTTGTGATTAATGCCTTCTAGTTTTGAATGAGAAGCCCTGAGTCCTCTGAGTTAATGCATCTCCCAAATTTTCCAAGAGATTTTCATTATGTGTCACTAATTTTGCAACCAGAATCCTGTTTACCTTCTGCAACTGTACTGTTAAGCTGAGACACGGTTATCACTATTCAAAATCCCATTGCTGCTGCACTGTTTGATCCAAGAATGCTCTGCAGGCATATTTATATATAAACTAATATAGCGCAAAAACTAAGCACTGAGAGCAAAATGAGTATTTTTTACTCATGGTAAATGTGCCCTCAAAGTCATTCTGCAATGATAGCCTGTGTAGTATATATTTATAAAGCTTGGTTTCACTAATCAGGAATATGCTCTGGTACTGTAAGTTATTTAAAAGCAAATCACAGGAAGATAGTATTAACATTTTCCAATTTAAGAAATAAATAAAATAATGACAGACATAAGTGGACACATATATTACCCCCACCAAACCTCAATTAGTCTTCCCCAAAAGTGATTTGGGGTTTTGAATCCCCATGAACCACAGAATTAAGCAAATGAAATACATATTTCAAACTGATTAGCTTGTCTTTACTAACCATTTTGTGTAATGCATTAATGTGGTTATTTAAAACTAATTAGCAGTGTGTCAGTTTGTGAGAAGCACATGCTAATTTAGATAATTCTCTCCTTCTAAACTAGTCTCTATCCATCTTTTTCTACCTATATGATTAATTTGTAATAAGTTAATAAACATGACATCTTAAAAAAAGAGTCTGCTATTATATCAGACTCAATGAACTAGATTTAGTAACCTTATCCCATTGCATGTAAACAGTTCTCCATACTATTTTTAAATAGATGAAACTATCTTTTAAGGAAATACTGACCTACAGTAAAATTCCAGTTTCAATGGAAAGTCTCCAACTGATTTAGAAAAATAGGTTCCCAAAAAGCAAATGGGTTATATTATCTTGGATGTTAGTAGTTTTGATTTCTTCAGACAACCTGGAAACATTTGTATATAAAATGTTTTTATTGATGGTAAATTAAAAAAAACATTCTTTATTATGCAAAACAATATTAATATAAAAACAAAACACAGTGCAGAGCAGCAGACATATAATGTAAAGGTGATGTTTTTATAAATCATCTGTGCTGTTCATTATTTGTAAAGCAGCAGTTTTTGTTAATGATCACTTTTTTTTATTTTCGCATAATGTATTTCTGGCTAAACATCATTATAGCAGTTATTTTTCTTTTAATGTCATTAATTCCTTTCGGAAATGAGATATGAGATTTTAAATATTTTAAACATTTTAATGCTTTTGTAATGTCCATCATGAAATAATTTAACATCTTCGTGTGGTTCAGTGCAATTTGCCATCAGAAACATGTGCTTGCCCCATACTAATGCATGCATAACATAAATCCAGTATTTTTTTCTCTTCAGTTTGTCTTTTATGCCCCCTTACTTTCCAGTCACAGCCCTCTGGAGGCTCCCAGGTACCTCCTTCCATGCCCACCTACCTTGCAGGCTCCTGGCCCCCATGGAACTGTGGTTTACCCCCCCCAGTGGGGTTTGGTGTAGGGGGTATACACTCATGAGTGAGACGTATGTCAGGCTACAGGTTTTCGGTCATGGAGGCAGCTCTGATATACCAGGATGTCCTGCTTGGGAGCTAAGACTGGAGCCATTTTTCTGCTTTTTTTGTTTCCTAGCTCCTACAGATATCAACACTTGCAAGCATGTGATGGGGCTCCTCAACTAATGTTTATCCCACTCAAGTTACGTCCCCATTGCACTGCACCTGTAGTCACCAGGTTCCAGTGTAACAGAGGTGACAGCTACTGTCCCTCTTCCTTGGAGGAATGCTTCCTCTGGGATGTACAATTCTTCTCCCCCTGGATGGCACCCAATGACCTGGGTTGACAGGCCAGAATAAACCCAGTATTTACAGTTAAAAGGTACACTCAAAGGAAGAGATTTTTTTTAAATATTGTGAATGATGGCTATCTTTACTGACTTGAGTCATTAATTGTAAAAATAGTTCTGAAAGCTGTTTTATAAATCTCAGAAGAAATTACAAAATACTGTTTATAAGGCTAAGGAAGTCAAATATACATTTTTGGTAAAAAAGTAAATAATGAAATGTTTGTCGACTGCCAAATACTGCTGCTTTACAGTTCTTGTACACGTGAAAAGCCAGTCTGTACAAAGCAGCCTCCTCTAGATGTGACAGCTGTAAATTTACAGAGCTCTTCAGTACTGAAACATATTAACAAGAGAGTTACCTCTGGGGGTGGTGTTTGAGATTGCAGTGTGTGAAGAAAAGGTCTAATCTCCCAGACAATGTAGAATTTCCCATCAGCTGGAGAATTTCCCACCAACTGAATGGTTTGAGCTACTGCCTTCAGGATCTGTGTTCCCAGATCAGATTCCCAGCATGTGCTAGAAGGACATCTGCCCAAGTGGGGGAGAGGGGGGCAGACATAACAAAATCATTTTCCATTGTCATGCATCTTACAAACTGCATTCAGTTCTATATATGAGATGGTTCAGAGCTTGCTATTGTGGTAAGAATAACTACTGTACTGTCAAGGCCACTGGTTTACTGTGGTTGTAGTAATGAAATTCCATTTTCAATATTTGAGATTCTGGGATTGTGCCAATAATTGCTAGTCTAGTTTTTGGATTTTGATGGGATTCTACCTGCAATTTTTATTTTTTTGTATGTGTATAAATATTCAGAATAAAAGCAAGCTAAACATACAGCAAATTAAATAAAACAAAATGAAAATAGTACAGACAAGAATTTATAGAAAAATGAAAGTTCTGTTGATTCACTGATATGGTAAACAAAATCCCAAATTCTGTGAAATGCTTTACAGCGTATGGTGGAGCCCTGTTATGCATGGAATTCTCTACCTGGAATATGGTTCTTGTGCTGCAGTAGTGACATCATTACTGTAGCACTTAGAATGCTGCCACACAGATGCTTTCCTCTTTCCAATCAAGCTGGAAGATGTTTTTTTTTTTAAGTTGAATTTACAGAAAAGCTGCAGCACATTGAATCGGTAATTTTAGCCCAACACCAACCCTCAAATGTTCCTCCCAACCCCCAGCTCACTGAAAGGAGGTGGAGTGCCTGAAATTGACATCTAAGCCCATACACTGTAAGAGATTATTTATTGGCATCCATACACAGGCAAGCCTATAAACAATTGTTTATGGGCATCCACATATAGACAAGCTGCTGTCTTCATCTCAAGTTTGCTATGGCAACCAAAGAACCTCTCAGGCTTCACTCTCAAGGTTCCTGGTTGCCATTGAAACCCACAAAATCAAAAGCTGCAAGGTGCTTTAGAAAGGATGCAGCACCCAAAACAAAAGCAAAGCAAAACTTCATAAAGGTGTGCAAGGAAACTCAAGAAGGCAGAAAAATACTCTTCAGTCAGGCCCTCCCCCTGATGAAGAACTTGCAGGAGTTTGAAGTGCTGGAGCTTTGTCATCTGTTTTATACAGTACTGCTTGCACAATAAATTGCACTGAGCAGCAGTTTTCTGCCTTCTTGTGTTTCCTTGTGCACCTTTTTGAAGTTTTGCTTTGCCATGGAAACCCCTTAATGCAGGCAATGGTTTGTTGAGTATTTATGCCCATGCATTATACTTTCTGTTTTTACCAGTGTGTGGAAAGTAACAATTTTTAAATGTTACTGGGTTGTTCAGTAAAAATAAAAGTCAGTGGCCTTGACTACTGTAATGTCAGTGTGGCTGAGTTTGTAGCATTCTCTGTTCTTAGTGAAACCATATGAGTTCAAACACCACCTTGTGAATTTGGTCTCATACCTAATATTGAAATATTTGTTTTTTACTTTATAACTTTTTTATTAAATAGATACACCATATAATACAATCAATATGTAACTAAACATAACAAGTATAAAGAGCAACACAGTTTGAGAGAATATGCCAAAAAGTGCAAAGCGATGCACATCAGGGCCAGGAACCTAAGAACAGAGTACTACATAGGAAAAGTTCAGGTAGCTGTGTCTGACGAGGAAAAGAACCTAGAGGTGGTAATTACTGGTGATCTGAAACTGACCACTCAATATAAAAAGGCAGTGGCAAAAGCAAGCAGGATGCTGGGATGTATTGCAAGGGGATTTAGTAGCAGACAGAGTGAAGTTATTTTGCCACTGTGCAGGTTGCTGGTGAAGCCACAGTTGGAATTTGGAGTGAGGAATTGGAACCATTACCTGAAGAAGGACATTAAAATGCTAGAGGTGGTGCAGAAAGGAGCAACTAAAATGATTAGGGATCAGCAGGATAAGTCTTACAAGAGGAGGCTGGAAGCCCTAATAATGTACTCCCTGGAAGAGATGAGGCAGAGGGGGGATATGACAGAGACCTTCAGATACTTGAGGGGAGTAAACAGAGTGGATTGTGAGGGTCTATTCAACATGAGAAACAACACCACCACCAGAGGACATAACTTAAAACTAAAGGGAGGTAGATTCATGAGGGATGTAAGGAAGCATTTATTTACAGAGAGGGTGGTTTTAGCCTGGAATGAGCTGCCAGAGAAGGTGGTGGTGGCAAAGACAGTGGATTCATTCAAAAGAGCCTGGGAAAACACATGGGAAAGGGGATGGGATGGGAAAGGCTGGCCAGGGTCACTTGTGTAAGGGTAAAGCAAGGACCCTGCATGTTTTGAGTAGAGAAGATAGACCATGTGGTCTCCTCCTGCTGGCTTCTTTCATATGCTCATATTTACATATTTACAGATTACTGTAATGCAAAAGAAATGTCTAATGAACTTAAAACCATCAGGTTTGATTACCAAACTTACAATACTAAAGGATTCTTTACTGTTGGAGGGATTCTGTACATGACATATAGTATTAGACAAGATCTTTTCTGCCCATCTTTGTAGGGGTCTTGTTTGAAGTTGCCTATCCACTAGCACTTCTTGGAAAAAGAATGCAGTGGTTCTGATGCCATGACCATCAGTCCCTCTCTTGATAACCCAGAATCTGCAGCCTATAGCTGTGGATTTGAATAGAAGCTACTTTGGACTTAAATTGCTGCTGTAATGGCACATACTACCAATATGTGAGCATGATATTAAATCCTTATAACAGCACCATATAAAAACAATTTCTATTCTATTCTAGTCTATCCGTTTCAACTTCAGATGGCATTTTAATAAATGGAAGTAAGTATTTCATACTGCAGACAACAGTAGATCTGTTATTCAGCTTTTGATTTACTCTGTCAATACAGCAATGCATGCAGCTTAAATAGAAGCCCCCCAACCCCACCCACCCTGCAACAGCTTGACCCCATTTTAATATCAGGTCAGATTTGAATTGTAAAACCCTGGGGAGGGTTGGGCAAAGCCAACTTAGGGTCTGGAGTTGGGGTTTTGAGGATTCAGACTCTTTGGTTTCAATTTACTAATGGCAAGCAGTAATATAAATGCTCAAAATTAGTCTTCTGAATAACAGCAAACTGTGTCCCTAAAAACAAAAGTTTCTTTAGCAGCTGGTTTTGTTATCAACTGTACTACACTATTGCCCTGCATAGCATAAGAAGAGCTCAAACTATGAGTGGTTCAAGAATGGCTAAAAAAGCTCTGTATTTACTAAGGATTGCTTAACATTATAAATTTGTTACAGTTCACTCCTAAGAGGAACTGGCAAAAACCTGCATCTATGGCTAGAGTAAACTTTTTTCAAGTGTTAAGATATCTTGGAATAGTAAATTATGATGTTTTAAATAGATGCATTTCTGGTAACAGTAGCAAATATCCATTTAAAGGGATGAAATATCTGATAACAGTAGAACCAGTACTTGACTGTTTTATATGTAACTGTTAAACAAGAAACAAATATCACAATGTAACCTCTACTGGTTTAGTGGCTAATATGAGAGGCTTTTTTTCCTGCAAGGCTCAGATACTGAGTCTTAGGTTCTGATTTTATTTATTTATTTGTTTACAATTTTTGACCAGGAAAAGCAGACTAAGCTGTGACAGGTTGTTTCCACATACATCCTGGTGGTTAGGTCACATGGACCTTTTTCACTGACATGGAGAATGCTTGTCATGAACCAAAGAAACTCCCCTACTCTTCATTAAAAGCTGGACCTGAATGTTTAGACCATTACTTGAGTGTTGTTTTTAAAGAAAGAACTACTAACAGGAGTTAATCAAGAACATGTCCTTTTATGGAAAAACATAATCTGTATTTTGCATTCATTTCAATTCAGGGATGGAACTGTCTACTGTTTTTTTCTCACTTTCCTATACACTGGATTCTAGGTTAATAAGTTAAGGGGTGTTTGGGGTTTGGAAATGTGTTGGTTTAACAAGTTTTGTTTGTGAAACCACTTTTTCCTTTTACAGTGCTAACACAATAGTTGAATGTGCCTACTGTGGTCATGCAAACTCTTTTGCATTTAGTCAAGTTCAAAGGTACTTTCAGGGTGAGAGATTCAGCTGCATGATGTCATTAATGATGACAGTGATAGGGCTTTTAGGTCCTGGCATAGGGTTTCAGATATATTCAAGCCTGGGCTTGCTATCCAGTGCATAACATTGTTTTTTGGTTTGGCTTTTGCTCACAATTTACATAGTATTAAAGAAATTATTAGAGTCCCTTACTGATGTCAGTGATATAATTTCAGCAAAGTCTGACCTTTTATACTGCTGATACCTTGAAAAGTTCCTGCTGAGACTTTCAGGTTTGAATACACCTTGAGAAACATTACTTCAGACTGACAGACTGGTACATTACTAAATTCATCACAGTTGTTCTGGGGTGCACTCAGAGTTGTATGTCCTTTACCACAGCAAAAAAATGTTGTAGGTGCCATATTGGTCCTTTTAAGAACAGATCCAGAAACAAATGATTTGATACCTTTTATTGTATCAACATGGATGCTACAGAACAGAACAAAGTGCTCTAGCTTTCGAACCAACCAGGTCCTTCTTCAGAAGCTTTATGGCAGTTATTTTGAAAATCCCATACAATTAACACCAGATTATATTGAAAAAAACAGAAATAATTCTCATTGGTTTAACATATACATTTAAAACATAACAGAAGATTACATCAGAGAAGCTAATTAACACCAGTATGCTTTTAACTGAGGAGCCTCAGAAGGGCAAAGGTTATCAAGAATTCTCAACAGCCAGAGAGTTCTTCTCACATAAATTTTAAAATGTCTCAGTATGCTAAGAAAGCATTCTAGTGATAAAAAAAAATATTGGGGTGGCATTCTCTCTCTAATACATGTAAGATGAGCTTACAACTTACATTCCAATTGTCCTGGTGTATTAAAGAACAGATAATGAGAAACAAAATCCTGAAATTAGGTATAACTGCAAGTTGAAAACAAGCCTCAAATTAACATGCACATGTATACATGATGCATGATAGTATTACTTGTAAGTAAGTGCCAAATAAAAAAATCCTTGTCAAGGACCCCCAAGAAAATGAGACCATGAGCCTGATAAGTGCAGATTTCAACACAGAGTCAGTGTATAACAAAAATGCACAGAATCAGTCTAAGGAATCTAAATGAAAACCCAAAGGAATTACACCTTTTATGAACCCCCAAGTAAATTAGATATGCATCTTAATATGAGCAGATTTAAAAATGTGACAGTATGTAATCCAACCACTGACAACGAGTAGAAGGAATAAATGTACACTGTATGTGAAAACTAAGTGTCCTAGCCACATAACAATTGCCCAGTGCCATGCTCCCCCCACACATAAGTGTGTACATATACCACACCACACACACACACACACACCTGCATATCCCACACAACCACAACACACAACAAATATAACAAACACAATCCACACACACCACACCACACCACACCACGTAAACACAAACAAAACACACACACCATACCCACAACACACAAAAACACAACACATACAAAACACACACAAGCACACACATACATACATACATCAGTATACACACACACACACACTCACACGCACTCACCACAGTGTTAAGGTGAGAAGTCAACATGTAGATAACCATAAACTTAACAAAATCAAGGGCCCACTGAAGAACTAAAGTGTTTATGCCTATCTTTTAAAGTAAAGGTCTGTGTAAGTTTAAGTGGAATAATGTGTCATATAACCAACATCAATATTCATTCCATCTGCCACCATATTGCGAAGTAAAATAAGTCTAATTTCAGAAGCCTATCTCTGTTGTGTACTGTTGAAATGTCCTTTTAAGACCATCACAGACATATCTGAGATTGAGTGGCCATCCTGGGAGAAGTGCTGGGCTACTGGTTTCTCAGTCTTCTTGTGATTAATAGAATGTCTGTGTGAATTTATTCTAGTGTGGAGTTGTTGGCTTGTCTCCCCCACATAACCTGTGTGAGGGCACATGTGAGAGTAAACCTGTGCTGCTTTACCACAGCATGCATTTCCTGTCAATGAGTTTTAGTACAGCAGTAAAGCTACAGACTACTAAGCCGTAGTGGGTAGAGGGCCTGGGTTTGATCCCCGGTATGGGACTTTTTTTTTCTTTCTTTCTTACTCAGTAACTGTAGTATGAGAGAAATTGTTTGATGCCATTGCTGATGTTAGTGATAGAGTTTCAGCAAGATGTGAAGTTCTATATTGCTGATAACATGACAATTTCCAACTGATACTTTAAGGTTTGAATGCAACTTGGGAACATTACTTCAAACTGACTGACAGCTTCATTACTAAATCTACTGCAGGTGTGTGTGTGTGGGGGGAGGGGAGTCTGCACTCAGTGTTGAATGTCCTTTGCTGCAGCATTTTTTTCTGTCACACAGGCTACCAAGCAGCAGAGGGTAGAGGGATTGGGTTTGATACCAGTGTGGGACTTTTTTTTATTCTCATTATAATTTCTATAGTATGACAGAAATTGTTCAATGCCCTTGCTGATGTTAGTGACAAAGTTTCAATAATGTTTGAAGCTTTATACTGCTGGTAACTTGAAAAGGTTCCTACTGAGACTTTCAAGTTTGAATGCAACTTGGGAAACATTACTTCAAATTGACATTCTGGTGCATTACTAAATCCACTGAAGCTGTTTGGGGGGGGGGTATGCACTCACTGTTGGATGTCCTTTACCACAGCATGCATTTCTTGTTAATGAGCTTTAGTACAAAGGTAGGGCTACAAACTTCCAAGCAGTGATGGGGCTAGGTTTGATCCCCATGTGGGACATTGTTTTCCTTTTCTTACTCAGTTTCTGTACTATGACACAAACTGTTTGATGTCATTGCTGATGTCAGAGCTGGAGTTTCAGCAAGATGTGAAGTTCTACATTGCTGATAACTTGAAAGTTTCTAGCTGAGACTCTGAGGCTTGAATGCAACTTGGGAACATTACTTCAAATTGACTGTCTGGTTCATTACTAAATCCACTGCAGCTGTGTGTGTGTTGGGGAATGAGGGGGGGTGTCTACACTCAATGCTGAATGTCCTTTGCCTCATCAATCATTTTGTGTCAAGGAGGTTTTGTAAAATGGTAGTGCTACTAGCAACTAAGCAGTAGTGGGTTGGGGGACCTGGGTTCAATCCCCAATTTTGGCCTTTTTGTTCCATTCACGCAACAATTTCTGTAGTATTGCTGATGTCTGTAATATAATTTTACTAATGTTTTCAGTTCTAGGTTGTTAATAACTTGAAAAGTGCCTGTTGAGCCTCTGAGGTTTGGAAACATTACTTCAATTGAGAAATGAATGATCATGACAACTCCAAAGGCCATGGTGCAGGACCTAATCAGGATAAAAGTTTTGAATTTTCATATTGTGAAGGCTATGGTTGTATATTATTTGAGGTGTAGGTGTGTACTTGCATACATGTATGTGTCTGTATTGTGCAAAATCTGCACATGCATTGTTTAGCATGTACAGCATATCTGCCTTTTACTATACAAAAATGGCAGTTCCATACCATTGTGCCACTCAGTACCGTTGATATATTATCTTTTTGTAGGTGCTATTGTGTAATTAACTGTTATGTACTGTATTGATTTTCTTGTGTTTTCAGTTCTTTTACATCATTTTCCTTGATAAATGTCTTATTATGTATTTTATCTCTCAAAATAAATTCCCCTGCTCTTCCTTGATAAGTGCTGTGAGATCTTTAACTTCCATCTGGAGAGTAACCAAAGGTGGGCTGAAGGGATCCTGGTTTAAAGTCTCATGGGAAAGACATTCTTTGTAATTGAGTGGAGGTGCCAGGTTGGCAGGACAGCAGTGTAGAAGGAGTGTGGTTTGATCAAAAATGACATTGTTTAATGAGTCCCACTTTCCTTTGGTGAAGCTATACAATAAGTAATCATACTGTATAAGTGGTGCAGTGTTACCATACAGAATCATCATTGGGCTTCATGAACATATCCCTTTGTCATGTTTAAGTCTCTTGAGATAAAGAACTTATTATTGCCCCTGCTTGGTGTTATGTCTTTCTCTCACTTGCACAGATACACCTCCATCCAGAATGTGGACTCCAACCTGTAACCCAAAGATGGCAACAAGCCTCTTTGGCTAAAGGAAAATGTCCACAAGTACAGTTGCAACAATTGACATTGTCAGATATTTCAAGATATTTCTCAGCACTGAATTTCTAAGAGATTCTCTCTTGTAGCCATATAGTGGTACTACAGGTAGGAAAGAAATTTCTCTAGGGAGATCACAGATATAGCCATAAAAACTTGACCTTGTCATTTTCTGCAACTGTTTGATGTCAGCAAACCTTTTTGACCTTCAGATTGTAATCTTCAGGCTCACCAACAGATGTCTCTTTACTGATGTTTCTTATCACTATTGATCTCCATCATTTGCAGCTTCTCACATCTAACTGTTGCTTTTTTCCCTCGTATGTAAAACCTGGATTAAGGTGTCAAATGTTGTCCACATAAAGGATGAGCCAACAGCAAATTTGTATTCAGTAAATGTTCTGGAATTTTTCCTATTTATTAACCAGGTAAGTACACTGGAGCAAGCTCTGTTTATAGACAGCACAAGAAACAGGACTGTAATCTCATAGAAAATACAGTCATAGACACAAGCAATTGTAAAATTACATAGTGATAAGAACAGACAACATATTATTGCAATTATACAAATAATTTGGCACCTTTAATTTAGCCCAATTGAACTTTAGGCACATTCTGTATCACATCACCCTTTGTCAAAATAATTACAAAAACAGCACTCTAGATCTTCCCAAGTGGCCAAGAGGTGACCTATGGCCACTTCTGCCCCTCTCAGTTTTCACCCCAAATACATTTTATTTATTAAAAAAAAGAAATGACTCCTGGCACTTTGCCAGATGCTGACTGAGTTACTTTTAAAACACTGGTTGGAGGAGCGGGGGAGTGTGGATGGAAAACTGCATGTTAAAATCGGGAACATATATTTTTTACCATCCATTGTGTGTTCTTAGTTCATCCCAGTGTTATTTTTCAGCTCAGGCTGTGTAAGGTGTTTTTTCTAACTTTCTCTTGCTATTTTATGGCCCTTGGAGGCTGCCATTTACCTTTCTTTTATTGCTTCTTGTCCCAGGTAGTCTTCCCAGAATGCCCTCTGCTCTGAGGTCTAATAGCCCATGCATCTGACGTGTGTCTTGTTACAGTGTCTGTATTGTTTATAGTAGCCACAAGATGAAAGAATATATGAAGCATTGGAATGGTTTCTATGGTTTGCAGACATCATGGAGCACAACTAACAAGTCTGTCTGCTCCAACAATGCTAATTTACTCCCCTCCCCAGGCATAGCAGAGGAGAGAGTTTATATCAGCAGCACTCACCGCTGCATGCAACCTGTATATAAACTGTTACTTTGCTTGACTCATGCACTCCCTCCCCTTTTATGCGACATATTCTGTACTTTTGATTTGGTTTCTTGTGTCCTGTGTAGAAGATTCATGCATTTAGACCAATGTAATCCTTTTAAAGCAGTTGTCATCCACTGGCTAAGCAGCCTTCAGTATTTTTGTGTTCATGTGATCTGCACCAGAAGTCCTCTGCATGATTTCATCCTGTTTTGTTCTTAATACCAGCTTGTATCATTGCCTTCAACTTTAAATATTTAAAGAGCAGCTTGTATAAGTTGAATAAAAGGTGGAGGGAGAGCACAAGTCTAAGCAAAGTAACAGTTTATATACAGGTTGCATGCAGCGGTGAGTGCTGCTGATACAGACACTGTAACAAGACACTGGTCAGATGCATGGGCTATTAGACCTCGGAGCAGAGGGCACTCTGGGAAGACTATCTGGGACAAGAAGCAATAAAATAAAGGTAAATGGCAGCCCCCAAGGGCAATAAAATAGCAAGAGAAAGTTAGAAAATACACCTCACACAGCCTGAGCTGAAAAATAACATTGGGATGAACTAAGAACACACAATGGATGGTAAAATATATATTTTCCTGATTTTTACATGCAGTTTTCCTTTAACTAGAAAGGGTGACAGGTGGTGGAGGATGTCTCTTACCCCTTGTAGGCTGCTAGACTCCTATAGAAAGGACCTGATGTGTCATAAGATGAAATATGCAAGCCAAACTGAAGACAGGGTGATTTGAATCAAAGTCAGACCGAAGTAGCCAATGTTCACATTTGCTTACCCTTAATCCATATAAATTCCACATTTGCATATTCTGTTCTCTCTAAACATTTTAATTTTAATTCTGTAGGATGTCTTTAAAAGAGTTTCAACATTTGGGTGAATAGAATATGGGGTTAGTAGTGCTAATGTAACTGTAGTTTACTTTTGGCTTTTCTCTATTCCCACCCTTGGTAGGTAAGCTGGGTAGTGAGTAGGGAATAGAAAGCCCAGTACCAAGGATGAGCAGAGTGCTGGAGAAGGAGGAGGCAGAGGTGGATGGTTGGCATTTCACAATGCACTAAGCAGAGAACTGCCGGGGGAGGCTGACCTTTGTAGGGGATGTGGGAGAAGCTATTCCTCTACATTGAACCTTGGGCCATAGCCCTCCCATTCAATGTTTGGGTAAATAGAGTATGGGGTTGGTAGTGCTTATGTAACTGTAGTTTAATTTTGGCTTTTCTGTGCTCGCACTCTTGGTAGGTAAGCTGGTTAGTGAGTAGGGAACAGAAAGCCCAAAAGAATTACCAATGAATGTTCAAAAGAGTATGATTACCTCCTCCAGCTCATGTAGAGTATGACCAGTAGCACACAGGAGAGGAAAACCCCCCAGGTGGAGGAAGCCTCTGAGGAACCATGGCTACTGACCCACCCATCCTCTGGGCAAACTAAGAGGAGATGAACCTAGATTCTAGTAACCTTAAGCTAATTTTCCAGGGACAGTGAAATGCTTGGATAGATGACAGTTCATCTTCGAATTCATGGATGATGCATTCTGGAAGGACGATTCTGAAGTTGAAGAGGTAGTTCTATTCTGAAGGAGCATCCAAATCCTGACAGTGGAGTAGGTCCAGTTGAAAAAGGGGTGAATGTAGTTCAAGTTTCCAAGGTGACGATGGATGATGTCCAAAGAGATTACAGAGCTAATGAGCAGGACGAGCATGATTAGATAAATATGCTACCAGACTTTGAATGGTGGGAAATATGATGGGTTATGAAGTCACAAGGTAAACAATCTAACTTTGTAGAAGGTTTGACATCCAAGTTAGCATCTGGAGGTGAGGAGTTATTAGGTGAGCGATAATTTGCAATGAAAGCATCCATGAAGCAGATGAAGGAGTCAGATAGAGTCTTTATGTGCCAGGTAAGAGTAGTGATGTGAATGATTTTAGATCAATGAAGGAAGATTGGTATATGCAGTAGAGATAGTAACTGATTGCATAAGGAATAATTGGAAGGTCAGTGCAAGGAATTAGAGAGTTGATCTGGGTATTGATATCATAATGATACTTGTATAGGGCCTGCTGGTCCACCAGTAGAAAAGCAGATATGGGTATTTCTGTGGCATAATTGCCCATGACATGTGCTGAGGTGGCCATGGCTATTTTGCCTTACAGGTAATCCAGTGTCTAAATTCTGTGGGAAGCCTGGAAATGGTATATGAAAGAGTTTATGGACTGATGTGGTAATGGGAAGTTGAGAGCGGTGTAGAATGCCAGGAGTGCCTAGCACTGTAGTCAATTATAGATCTGTTGAGAGGCAAGACAGTGATAGTGAGATAGACATATTAGTTATGGACATTCAGACATACAGGATAATGAAAACCAAAACAAGAGCAAAAACTTGAAATACAAAGGTAAAGGGTAGCACTAGTGCCAGGCAGCAAAACATCATGCTAAGTACATCACAGCTAGCAGCTTGCGAGGGTGAAAGGCAAAATATGGTGGCCTTGGGGAAGGGGAACAAAACCAATGCAGCAAGCAGAGGGGAAGACAACAGGCCAGGACAATAAGGTGAACAGCAACAAAGGTGGGAGTGAGAAACAAACTATGTGGATTGATTCAGCAATGGAAAAGTAAGTCAAGTAATGATGCGGAACCATGTGGCAGGGGTTGACTTACCATTTCACCAGGCCCACTCCAGATGTGAATTGAGTGCTAAAAGCCAGCAGGAAAGAGCAGAGTGGCCTCCAAGGTAGCAGAAGAGCCAGGGCAGGAAGAAGAAATGGAGAGCTAGGAGCAGGAAGGCTTCAGAAGTGCCAAGCAGGGATGGCATTGGATGGTGGGGAAAGAAGCCCAAAAGGAGCAAATGGAAAGAGAGAGAAGAAGCAAAGGGGCAAGGCAAGAGGAAAAACACAACAAGGGCAGGGAGAAAAAGGAATGAGCGCAGGTAAGAAAAGCAGTATGGGAAACTGAGCGGGGGGGGCACCAACAAGACAAGGGATGCAGAGATGAGGGGAATGGGACAACAGAAGTAAGGAAAAACAAGGAGGCTCAGCCCATGAGCCACACAGGGAGCTCAGCAAGCAGTTTACAACATGCTAAGTGGAGAACTGCCAGAGAAGGCTGGCCTTTGTAAGGAATGTAGGAGGAGCTCTTCCCCCATATTGAACCTCAGGCTATAGCCCTCCCAATAATAGGCAATTTGCCATGAATGGCATACATCATAGTTAAGAGCAATAAGTCATACAAGTCAGACCATGAAAGTCTTCAAGCATGACAAATTGTCAGATTTATAGTCAAGCCTTTTGAAAACCCTGAATGAGCACAAATAAAGCCATTCCTGAAGAGCTTGCCATATGATCATGCCAACACAGAGAAAGTACACATCTTTGACCCTTGGCAACTAAAAAAGCATTATCTCCAGATGATAGCATTTGGGCAATGTTCTTGTTTCACCATGAACTGGTCATGATCACAACATGTAAAACATAAAAATATGTCAAAATTGCCTGAAGATGGCAGTTGTGGAAGTGATCCATTCCTGCCATTCTGAACCACTGATACTGCAGTCAGGTCTGCAGTCTGGCAAACAGAGATACAGAATTGTGCATTGCTGGCAGTGTTCTGCCAACATTTATTTTTATCATTCCTTTTTTTTGCTTGGCATTTCTCTCCTATATAAACCCAACATCTGCCCATCTTCCTCCCATCCATCCTAGTACTTCTGTCCCCAGTATCCTCTGTCTGGCAGCCTTGCATCCAATCACAGCCACCTCTACCCACCACACAGAAATGAAAGCAAGCGTGGCCTTCTCCTGTGGTGGAAATCCCCTCAAGCACCTGTGGAACCTAGCAAAAGCAATGATTCAGCACAGGTTAATAGGGAGATGTTCCAGTAGCATGATGTTAGGCAATAGGGGCATGTTATGAGCCACCTCCACAGTCCATGACATTTCCCAAGTGACCAAAAAGGCCAGGGTTACAGAGGTGGATGGTAGCATCTTGTGTGACTCCTCCCAGGACACCAGGTTGCAGTCAAGTAGTGGTGGCTGTTGTGATCTCTCCCAAAATACCTCACACACCTCCCAGTGACTGCAGTAAGTTTCCATTTGCCCAGCTGAAATTACCCAGATCAGCAGACAAGCCTAGGAACCCGTACATAGTAAATACACATTCTTGCTATTAGGCTATCTGGCTAGCTGTGCCATCAGGTGCCAGTAGCACAGCCACCAGAGGGCCAGTAAAAGAGAGATGCTGTACTGGTGGGTGTGTTGTCCTTTGGATAAGTTGATAAACACAAGTCCTTTCTGCTCATCTCTGGTGCTGTCCTAGTAGGTGTATAGGTGGAAGTAAAAGAACTTAAGGTATTTTTCAAAAGTAGTGGATAATTTTTTATTGAAAACCAGGTAAACTGGCCTGGTGGTACTGAGGGTTGAGGCATTTGACACCACACATCTCACTCTATGCTGGCAACCCAGATTTGGTGATGGACTCAGGACACTGGGGGTTGGCAGGGGGAGAGATGGATTGAGCACCCAGCAGTGGATCTCCCTCTCTGGGGAGGCTTGAGTGCCTGTCCTGCTTCTATACTACCATCTCCTGGGTGAACCCGGGATTGGCGGTGCAAGTCTGGACATGCAACGGGACGGGCAGCGTCAGCCGAGAACCCTGGAGAGGAATTGCATCTCAACACATGCCTCCCAATTGGCTCTCCTAGAGTGCTGACAGTTTTGGCATAAAGGGCTCACCAGAACAAGGAAAATGGAGCCCATCACTCCTAGGTGACGTCTCCTCCAGGGACGAAAGCACATCACCAGCCATCAACGAGAGGCAGACTCTGCTGTGCGTCACCTGCTCCACCATTGTTTGGGGGAAAGGTAAGGGGAACTTCTCCTTGCCCCACCCAGGGGGTCAACCAGGATAGCTAGAGCTACTGAGTGGGTGGTCAGTCTAGGAGCAGACTCCTGTGGTGCCAGGCATACTTGAGAGGCTTGAGAGGCTCGGACTGAGTGTGGTGATGAGGCAAGTAAGGGGCAGAAAGAGGAAATCAAAAAAAAAAAAAGGAAACCAGATATAGAACAAAAATCATACAGTAAATTTACAATAATTGCAAAACACACTGAGACCACATAACACAAAACTTATTAATCAAGAAAGTGGTTCAATGGTAACAACAAAGATTAAGCAAGTGCCACATTCAGTGTGTGACCCATATGAAATTTTGAGAAAATTGTAACAGTTTTTTTTGAACGAATGATTTCCTGTCTGGTAAATGGTCTGCAGAGAAACTGTAACAGTATTTACCAGGTTTACTTGAAACATGCATTTCTGCTGCAGTGAAAACTGGAAATGTATTTGTCACATATAAAACTAAGTGCAGTAAACAGGACACCTAATGTACCAGTTTCAAACTTACTTCATCCTGATACACAGTTCCCTAACACTATACTACCATAAGAAAGAAATACAAATAATGGTTCTCCACATGCCACAGCCAAGGTGTTCCAGAAATTAACTATATACAGGTACTGCAAAAACAAATGCAATTGGGGTTTCACTGCCTATGGCACTCAGGTCTGGGACAGAACTTATCCTCTAGGCTTTTATGTTTATCTAAGTCATCTACCTCAAGTGTCCCAAGGCAGCTAAGCCATAATATATCCAACAAGCAGAATATAATTCTGGGATCTACCAGCAAGCTTGTGTATCTTTGGATATGGCCTTGAGTATAATCACTAAAACTAGAGGTTCCTTTATTTAGTATCCATAACCTCCTGATAATTTTTTTTGAGGAATTGTTTATACATGATCAGCAGTGAGTCTCCAAATCTGTACTTTAGGCAAAGATGGGTATAAATATTTTGGCAGCAAAAGAGTATTCTATAAGGCAAGTACTGTATGTAAATTGTCCCTTCTCCAATTCCAGGGTCCAGTTCTGAAAAAGAAGTGCCAATCACATCAGTACCCAATGGGTCCATAACTGTGGAATATTGTTCAAGGCTGGGCAAAGTACATAGAGTAGGGGAATTTTTTCCAGTGTCCTTGGCAACATTCTCTTTCCCATAAAACTGATTCAGGCAATTGTATAGTGTTGGTGTTGATGTGCAAAATGGCTGACATACTACACACTTACTTTGAACTCCACATTGAGCAGACTCGATAGACTGTAATGTCCTTCCTCTGCTGGCAGTTTTGTATGTTTGTATATAAGTTATTTCACTACCAGTCTCTCATTGCATGTAAAGCACTTTGAGACACAGTTTGTTTGGCTATTACTATATAAAGGCAAATTCGTCTTCCTCGTCAAATATGTCTTGCATGTCTGATCACTCTAAACAGTCAAACATGAGGAAGAGTTTTCCTTAACCACAATCAATGCAAACAACTGGTGAGCAGTGTGATCTAGTAGAGGAACACATGTTCAAATCTCACCATAGCCACCCAGTCAATGTATAACTTGGAGCAAATCACTTAGCATTCATATGCTTTATGTCACTGCTCCCTCCTACAAAACTGAACAAAAGCAGGACATGATCACAAACAGAATGTCACATCACCACTGGATACTGGTCCGGTGGCACTGAGGGTTGAGGCGCTGGAAGCTACACCTCGCGCCTCGCCGGTGACCCGGGTTCGGGAATGAGCCCGGACCACCATGGGTCAGCAGGGGAGAGAGAAGATCGAGCATCCATAGGACTGCTCTCCTTTCTCGGGGAGGGATCCAGGGGTAGCCCGGTGCAGCAGTGGCCTCTGGTGGAGACCGGCGGCACTGCAATGTTCAGGGGCTCACGAGCATGGGGAAGACGTTGGCAGCTGCCTTCCGGACGTGGGTTGGAGCACCCACATCACAGGCTGGGCAGCATTGCACATCCAATGTTGAGGGTGTAAAAACATCCAGAAATACCCCTCAGGCTCGGATAGGCGACGGCCCTGCCAGTGCCACCACCACATGCCTAACGCTGATTCCCTATCACTGCCCCTTGCGGTTTCCTCGGGTTGTCATCCCTCTCTGACCTGGGGGACCATGATGAAATTGAAGATGTAGGGGAATACAGCAGGTGGTAGAGCGTGTCGGTGAGTGTAGTGGCCCTAGAGAGTTCCAAAGAGAGGGCCATAAAAATAGTTGGAAAAAAAAAAAAAACATCACCACTGGGCTATCCTGGATTAGAACAAAATAAATAAAAGGTTCATAAGATAAGTTACCTAACAGGACCCATCTTCTCTTGTTCTGGGGTCGGGCAGATTTAAATCTCAGCCATTCTTTTCTCCAGTAATAATTATCAGCAATTTTCCAGAACATATGTTTCTGCTTATCAAAGCAAAGAGAATTTTGCATACATTTCACAACTGTTCATCAGTCGGGGGCGGGGGGGTGGTAATTAACAGAAGAAGTAAAACCTAGTGGTGGTCTTTAAAAAATGCTAAACAAAAAAATCTGTTATAAAAGCCACAAGGATACAAGCATTTCACTAGGGTTCTGAAGAGATGCTGCAACCATCAGAGCCACAAAGAACTGTTAGTGAGGTAGTGACTGTTTCTGACTTAGTTACAACTACTGCTAGACACCCAAATCAGTCATAAAATATGCACTGAACTACTATACTCTTTAAAGTACATTACTTCCTTGTGAAACATGGAGTCTGTGGTGTGAAATTCACAGTAAAAAAGCAAATTTCCAACATAAATACTGCATGAACCCTGAGACATATGAGGACCCTTGGGAATTAAGCAAATGAAATGCCTATCATTCTCTGACACAGCAGACGGTCCCTAAAATTGACAGCTTCATGCTTCATTGTACATGGATCAGATATATAGGCATGGCCTGAGGCAGACACCCTGCCTTAATAAAGAAGTGCATGCTGGGGAGAGCCAAGTGTCTTCTGGTCATGAACTTGAAAGATGAGGAAAATGGTGTTGATTAATCAAAAAAAGAAACACAGTGGCAGCCTTTTTGTTCAATTTAATTCCAGCCTTTGACAATAAGAGATATTTCCAGCATTGTCTTTCTGTACTTTGCTTTAACAAGATTTGTTTTTTGTAATATGGTACTTAGATGAGTATACTTGTCAGTCGAGTGACAAGTGAACATATAAGGACTAAACAGAAACAGCAATGATGGATGAAAAATTACTAAATCACAACAAACAGATTGCCAATCTAATACTTGCAAGCAAAATCAATTTGTGTTGGCAAAAAATGCAGTAGTTGTATGTTTAACATTTATAGTAGTGACTGTTTTCTCCTAGCTACTAACATTTTCTTTGAACGTGCAGTATTTCTGTTCTTCTGTAGGAATGGTTATTAGTGTATTTACCCAGAAAACTATGCTGTTACCTCTAGAAGGTATCATTCAGACTTGAGGCACTAGCACCTGTGCTATATATATTTCTAATGCAAAAGCTACAGTGTACTATATCTATAGTCTATCTGCAAGAAACATTCACACCAAAATAGGTGGCAGATCTATCTCCAAGTTCAGAGATATCAGGGGGATTGGATTTAATGACCCGGGGGTCCTGTTAGTTCAAGTCCAGAAGCTCTTGGGATCCCTCTTTGTTGGGTAATGGCACTTCAAGTTAATGGTGCCAAAAATAAATGATTACCTTTTTATCTTTTCCAATAAACAGTAGTGATGATGATGATGATGATGTTGAGTGTCAGTATTTCTGACCAGTGTTATAAAGTTTTGATTGTGTCCACAAATGAAAAGATGGAAAGCTGCCTTGTACTACTACTACTACTACTACTACTACTACTAATATAAAATTTATTTGTCTGGCACCTTATCCAAAGCCAAGGTGCCTCACATTTTAAAACAACAATGACAGTATAAAATATAACAAATTTCAATAAAATCATACAGATATCCATAAACTAAAACAAGAGGCTCAGTGATTAAAAGCTTGATGCCATAAATATGTTTTTAATGACTGCTTGAATCCCTCCACAGTTGTGCACTCCTGAATCCGACGGGGTAGAGAATTCCAAAGGGTGGGGGCTGCAAACTCAAAAGCTCTCGCCCCCCCAAAGATTTTAAACATACTCTTGGAATCTCTAGCAACCCCACACCGGCTGAGCAGAGTGATCGTCTGGGACAGTAGGGAACCAGGAGCTCTTTCAGGTAGTCAGGGCCAAGTTTGTGTAGGCTTTAAGAGTCAGCAAACCAACTTTAAAGGTGATCCGCCACTGTACTGGCAGCCAGTGCAGTTTGCGCAGCACTGGTGAAATATGACAGGATCGCGAAGATCCCACCAAGAGCCAGGCCTCTGCATTCTGCATCAGCTGCAAGTGGTGGATTTCTACCCCAGGAAGCCCTAGATAGAGGGAGTTGCAATAATCTAAGTGCGAGGAGACAAAGGCATGGATCAATGTAGGAAGGTCAGCGGACGGAACCAGATGCCTAATCCTGGCGATATTCCTAAGATGGTAAAAGGACGTTTTGATGACAGACAACACCTTCGAATGCAAGGTCAGCTCTTCATCAAAAATTACCCCCAGGCTACGCACCTGTTCAGAGGACGGGAGTGAGACGCCACCGAGAAAAATTCCTGAGGCAAACCTTCCCCTGCCCCCCCATTCGACGACCCAGATCCACAACCAACACCTCAGTTTTATCTTAGTTCAACTTTAGCCAACTGGAATCCATCCAAGCCTGGATTTCTTTCAGACAGTTATTAAAGGCCTAGACAGCTCCATTCTGGTCCAGTGCGAAAGAAAGGTAAAGCTGGGTATCATCAGCATAGCAGTGAAACCTCAGCCCATACCTTCTTACAATGTATCTGAGGGGCAGCATGTACACTGCAAACAACATGGGTGAAAGAACAGAGTCCTGAGGTACCCCACACGACAGAGAAGTAGGACCTGAGAAACAAACCCCAGACACCACTCTCTGCATTCTACCCATGAGGAACAATGTAAACTACCTGAGGACTGTTCCCAACAGTCCACAGATGAACCTCAGATGGCCCAACAACACCTCATGGTCCACAGTGTCAAATGCTTAAGAGAGATCTAAAAGAACCAAGATGGAGTGGTTCTTCTGATCTCTAGCCATCAGGAGATCATTGAGCACCCGAACCAGCGCTATCTCAGTACTGTGTCTCTTGCAAAAACCAGATTGGAGAGGTTCATAGGTGTCATGGATGGTCAAATGGTCTTCCAGTTGTGCTGTCACTACTTTCTCAATAACCTTCCCTATAAAAGGAAGGTTGAGATAGGTCTGTAGTTTGCATGGCAGTCTGGGTTCAGGGAAGCTTTCTTCAAGAGAGGTGTCACCACTGCCTCTTTCAGAGAGCTAGGAATCTCTCCAGACTCCAGGGAGCACCAGACTATCCATGCTAGGACCAGACCGATAACATCAGTACATCCCAAAATTAGGGAAGTTGGTCCAGGATCCAAACTACAGCACATAGGGTGCACACACTGGAAAATCCGCATGACATTCATGAACTCTAGATGGCTAAAAGTACTCCAAGACAGTTGAGGTGTAGTGACCTCGCACTGATCAATAGCAACGCCCATAGAGTGTGCCAGCTGGAGTCCTGCCCTGATGTCGGCCATGTTATTAGCAAAGAATCGAGCAATTTCATCGCACTCTATTTTCGAAAAAGCTTTCTGTACCTGTAGACAGGCTGGGTTGCACAGTCTGTCCAGAGTATGAAAGAGCTGAACTGGTTGATTCTGAGCCACTGCAATCTCCCTGGACAGAACTCTGCCTTCTTACGGGAGATTGTAGTTTGATAGACTTGATAATGGTCCATCAATCTAAGGGGGTCAGCATCAATGGTGAACATCCGCCAGCAACGCTCTAACCTTCGATCTAATCTCTGCATCTCCTTCAAAGTCCCATCAAATCAGGGAGATTGAGGTTGAAGGGAGAGAGGGTGAACTCGGATTGGGGGCAATGGAATCCATAGCTGTCAAGACACCAGGTTATAGGCCGTCACGAGAGTTGCTGGGTCATTGCTGGTAAACAAGGGGGACGACAGGTCAAACACTGCCATTAGGATCTGAGAACTTATATCTCGTAAAGAACAGTATTTAACCATCTCTGTAGGGGGTAGACCTACCAAGGGGGGGGGTATAAAAACTAAACCCCATGGTACAGTGATCAGACCACCCGACTGGTTCCACCTCCAAGTCAGATGTCTCGATCCCTCGGAGGAAGACTAAGACAAGGGAATGACCATGTTTATGAGTAGCAGTGGTAACCACCTCTGTCAGGCTCAGGGATGACATCAACTAAAGGAAGTGCTGACCAAATTGCAAAGAGTTTGTCATTGAACCAGGCATTAAAGTCACCCAGAACCATCAGTCTGGGTGACTCAAATGCCATGTTGACGACGAAGTCCACCACTTCCTGAAGGAATCGTTTCTCATCACCGGGTGGACGATAGACGAAAATGATCTGACAACCTACACCTGCTACAATGGCACATTAGAATGACTCAGTCTCCTCAACCAGTACTCTCTAGAGGCTGAGTCCAGTCTTAAAACAGACCGCAACCCCCCAACCCCCACGGTCGTCTCGGAAGGTGTATCACAGAGTACCAGCTGGAATTAAAGCCTCCAAAATGGGGCCAGAATTCTTATCCAGCCAGGTCTCAGTGATGCAAGTCAGGTCTACCATTTCAATAAGATCAGCAATGAATGCAGCTTTGTTTTTAACTGACCTGGCATTGCATAACACCGCTCGAGTTGAACGAACCCCTCGTACCTCCCAAACCACCTGCCGACCGAACTCAGTCATGCCCTTGGGTATGGAAACCAGGCATGGCGGACCATGTTCTGAGTTCCATTTCACCCCAGGGTGTCTCCTGGCTCCCACCACCCCAATAGGGTGACCCCGCTCATTCACCCTCCGCTGTTCCCCACTCACCACCCCCTCCATCTCTTACGTGCAATACCAAGCTCTCTACAGCACTGGTAAACAACAAATTCAAGGGGGGGGTGAAGAAGGGGTGGAGTGCGCGAAGGGCAGAGGGTGAGTAGTGCACAACTGTGGGGGTAGACATCCGACACATTCCACACAATCTCAATCAGACAGGCTGAGTCTAGATTTACCCTTACTTATTACTACAATTCCCCTAAAATACATAAATCTAAGATGGCAGCCCTTTAGAAAAGATAGCCAGCAGTTCAAACATCAGATCATTAAAACCAAATGAAAAATTAGATAGCCCAGGAAAGCTCTCGCCTCCTCCGAGCCAAAAATGCCAGTACTTCTTAATCCCAGGTTCTGCTCTCACCAGAACCTGGGAAATTAATAACTCAAATAATAAAAGAAAATAAAACAAATTATAAAAGATGAATCCATAATGAGTCCAAAACTGTCATAATAAATGTCCAGCAATATATTCCTTAATCACTGGTTCTGCTCTCACCAGAACCTGGGGAAAATATAACTCAAATAATAAGACAAAAAGTAGCACATTGTGAAAAATCAATCCATAACCACTGTAGCAAATCCAAGGTCTGTTGCATCAGATCTTCAGGAGTTTATCAACCAGCATAGTAATTAAATTCCATGGTCAAACTATATCCAAAGCCATGCTGATTTTCTTGTCTAGCAGTCTTGGTAGTTTGATAATCAGATAGTATAGGGATCTCTATTACAACAGCGCGCTAGAAGTGAGTAAAAACAGGGACTAGAGGGGACTACCCCTCCAGATGAAACCACTTCTAGGCCCTGATAGCCAGCCTCCAATGACTTATCTTTTATGCTATTAAAATCAAGGCTGCATTTATTTATTTTTTCTTCTGAATTTTTAGTGTGCATAAAAACTGCGATAAATATTCTATTTACCCTAATGATTGGTACAGTATCTTACAGATGAAGCAATGTTGAATTTGTATTCAGTGAACATACTTGAAATCTGGTATTCTTGGCAGTGGTGAGGCAGGTCCAAAGAAACTCTGTTTCCCTTTGGCATTTCAGCACATTAGCATCACTTTTTACAGGAAGCACACACTGAGCATGTCCAAGTTGGTGGCAAGTCACTTGACCTGCAACAGCCAGTCAGTGATGCTGAAGATTGAGAACTGCTCATGCTACGCACATTTCAGTGTTATTTCCAGCTCATTTTCTGTCTCAGAGGTGAAAGACCTGGCTACTAAAGGAAATCCTTTTGTGTTAAAAAGTGTAACATCTGTTCAAAAAACTTTAGAAATCATGTCAGAATGGTGCATTATCATCCCAGTTAAAGAATTACCACTACATTGAACTGTAGTTTCAGGCAGGCATTCAGGCTAGTAAAATTGTACTGCAGAGAAGAAGGGAGGAGACAGTGCACAGTGTGTGTCTGCACTGGCAGCTTTAGGCCCTGCTGCAGCAGGAGCAGGGCAGTGTACATTTATCAGCCTGGGAAAGGTACAAAGTGGATTTTTGAATACTTTAGTTGATAAGCATTTTAATAGCTTAGTGCTGGTGATGTGGAGGGCATAAAAATCCGGAATTGTTCTTAATTTTGTGCCCTGCATCAGGAACAAGGCAGAGTGAATGAAGCATATTTGAAAAGGGGCAGGGAGAGTTTGAAGGATTTATTGGACAAATGGTTTTGACAGCTGGCGATGTGGGCACAGGAATCCATATTTATTTATTTATGGCTGCCAGTGAAAACTAAGTGAACTAGGCTGTGTCAATCAGATACTAGGTCCTCAGTGAGGGTGATGATGAGGCAGAGTGGTTGAGGAGCGCAGATGTGTGTGTGTGTGTGTGTGTGTGTATTGGGGGGTGTCTAATGTCATATCTTATAGAAACCATAAGGAAAACCACTGGAAAAGAATGGGATGCAGGAGAGAGGAATGGAACATGGAAAGGTTCTACCATGCCAGCTCCATCAAATACCAGTACTGCAAGTGGTGGCAGAGGTGGAGAATAAGTCAGCACAGGGACTGGAATTCATAGTGGTTGGGCAGGAGATACACTTGAGAAGAGGACTAGGGATAGCCATATCATTGTATGGACAAAGAAAAAAAATGGCTCATTAGTCCCCAGAGGTCTGCTGATTCAACTCTCACTTCAAGCACTTCCCGAGTCAGTCATCCAGTGCATCTGGAAATAAAACCAAATTGACCAACCCCAAAGCATGGCATTCTCATCCTTTTCCAGTACTTCCAGTTCCCCTATCTGAGATAAGATAGATCAATCCAGACTTGGAAAGGCAAGCCCACCCCTGTCCATCTGGTAAGAACAAAAGGACAACAGCTGCCACCACATCTATCTGTACCAGCTAGGGGTGGTCATGATGACTGTGACACAAATGAGGTGTAGATGTCATGGGAAGAGATGGCAAAATAAAAAAAAAAGACAGTAGAAAAAAGAAAAGCAAGAATGCAATATTTTCAGGCAGTGAAATCCAAAGACCACTCCTGCACCCAGACCCCTGGCATGAACAGATCTATTGTTCTGTACCACCTGCTGCTGCTGCTCCTCCTCCTACTCCTCCTCCCGCTCTGCCTGGTCATCCTCAGACTCATTTTAGCACTGTGGTGGAAAAAAGAAATAATCTTGTGGTTGCTGCTCAACTCTTCGTAGAGTCCTTCCCCTGCAGTCAACTCATTTATCAAAAAATAAAGAGATCATCTAGAGTATGGAAACATTTTATAGATTACACCACAAAACCACTGAAGCATATTGCAGTTAGTGTGACAAAATGATCATTCGGCGTCAGTATACTAGAACTTTAGAACCAGTGTGCTATCTGATCATTTAAAATGTGAACATGTCATCTTCCTAATACCCACATTCATTCACAATCCCTACTCTGGTCAGGCAGAAAGCAGAAGCAGGGTCAGTTAGGTATGAGAACAGGGACTAGTTTTTTTTTCAAATCTTGAAGCAACCGTGTCAGCCACAACAGTCAACTGATACACCCCCAGGTATGGGCGCTGCTTCAAAACCACCTTCCCAACCACCCCCAACCAAACAAACTACACAGCCCAAGTCATTACACACCTTTACTAAATCACCACCTACTCACACAAGTTCTGTCTGAATGATAAAACATACTGGAGAGATGATGTCACTTGATATTCAGCCATTGTGTTCCATAGAAAACACCAGATTTTAAAGCCTGACATGAAGTGAAGCTCAAATACAGCCTTATATCATGCTTTATTTTTTATCAGCATGTTCTTCCCCATGTGTATGAGTCAGAACGCACAAGTCGTGACACTTCTGAAGGAGGCAGAAGGGAATTATGTGCATTTCACTAGTGATATATGGAGCAGTATTGCTAACCAAAGCGCTTAACTGTAATTAACCTTTGGCATGCATCCAAATCAAGCTCCACCACCATTCTTGCTCCACCTGGACCACCAACAACCCTTCAAGAATTCCATTGAAGTACATAGCCTCACAGAAGCACACAGCTAGAGAAAGTCTCTTACTTAATGTGTCAGTTATGGAGGGTAATCACAGAGGGGAAAACATTCTGTGATTCACCAATTATTTGTAGACATCTGGACATAAACTTGTGATCAGAGGATGGAAATCTTCATGACAGACAGTATCAGTGACATGGAAAAGGTGATGAATGATGTACATTTACTCCATGCACATGTACTAGATCTGGTGCTGAGTTGCATGCTTGATTAACATGCACAGTTAATGGAAACAAATAATACTGTATGGGACATCACCAGATATTTCCATTTTCCCAAAATGCATTGAGCTCCTCCATCATTACCAGCAGAAGCACAATGTTTCTCAGCATTGTTTAGTTAAGACATTTCCACAAGGTGGAACTTTTTGTGTTACATGATGGAGATACCCATGGAACAGAAACCTGGCTTTTGGGCAATGGAGTTCAATTTATTTTATTTTATTTATTTAGTTTTTGTTGACCGGGTAAGTGCACTAGACAAATCCTGCCTATTTTCAGGCACGACCCGGGGGAAGGGGATACAGATGAATGCCAACTGACCTTGACCCAGATTAAGCTGTTGGTGGTATTTTTAGTGAATGCTGATGAATGCTTTAGTGATGCTGATCCCCACAGGCCACAATGATGTGGTCTGTGGGGATATCTGTCATGGGTTAGTGGTGTGTTCTATGAAAGTTTGCTCTGCACGTGTGACCATATGAACAAGCCATTAAGACTTCAGTGCTCAGTCAAACACTTTTACTATGGTCATTCCCCTGGCGGGTCTACTTTAACACCATGTGTGGCATTATTTACTGTATGATTGTCTATGGCAACCCAACAATGCAAGGATGGTGGTGGTAGCCATGGTGGCCCTAGTGGTGGTGGCAAGAATGCCAGCAGTGATGGAGGCGGAGGAGGAAGTGATGACACCACTAGTTTGTTTGATTCTTCACAGCAGCAGAAAGATGCAGTACTTATTAAGAAAGTGGTAGTGATGTTTCTGATGCAACTTGCTAGACAGGTTTGACAGCATTAGATCTCATGTGCTATGTCGCATGTCAGCACTACAAGATCCCAGATATAAAGATGTCTTTGGATGAATATATGTAACATAAAATGTTAAGGGCACTTACAATGGAGTAGCAAAGACTGCATTAAGAAACTGGAAAGAATGCATACAGAACCTCCTGGTTATACTGCTCCTCTTCTGTTGACATTGCTTGATGCCAGTGCTAGGGAATCAGTATAACATGAATGAACTCTTGTATAGTGTTGTTCCTGGCACAACTAAGGACATCTAGGAGCATCTTGATACTGGAAAAAGGGTGGAAAAGTCAAGCCAGAAAAGTGCCATTCAGTTAGTATTACTTTAGTAACTGGTAAAATCTTGGAAGCTAGGGTTTGTGATATTCTGAGTGACCAACTAAAAGCCATAGGTATATCAAATAGTAGTCAACATGGATTTGTGAAAGAGAGATCATGTACTATGAATTTATTGTGCTTTTATGAGCCAGTAGCCAGGAATTAGATAGGGATACTTCTGTGGATGTGGTCTGTCTTCATCTCAATAAAGCGTTTGACACTGTGCTTCATGTAAAACTGATTGAAAAACATAATAATGATGGAATCAGCCCTAATATAGTCAAATAGATTCATCAATGGCTCTATTAATATATTCAAAGAGTATGTATAAGTGGTTACAAGTCAGGAAATGTATGGAGACCAGTGGTGCATCACAGGGTTGGGTGTTGTGGCCCAAACTCTAGTTTTTATGTATTGACAAGGAAAATGATCTTATTTATTGGCTTGTTATCGTTGTTGATGACTCAAAGTTAGGGGAATGAATTGAGTCAGTGGAGAACACTGTAGATTTCAAAATTATCTCAACTCTGTGACAATTTGGGCAGATAAATGGGTTATGTCATTTAATACTGATAACTGTTCAGGTATGCAGGTAGGAAAGGAAAATCTAAATGTTCATGTAAGCACCCTCTGGGAGCTTACTAGTTAATTTTGGTTGCCTCATGTACTTAGGTAGAGAAGAGAGCTATGGTGCAGGGATGTCTGGGATGCTGGGCCTGCCTGCTGCCTGCAGGGGGCACCATCACCATAGGGTATATAGAGAAAGGGTTTTGGTACCATGAGAGAGAGAGAGAGAGAGAGAGAGAGAGAGAGAGAGAGAGAGAGACCTGGGGAGAGAGAAGTCAAGAGGTCTGGCCCACAAGTTCAACTGGAGGGCTGCGGTGGGGCCGGGGTCAGCCACTTGCCACCCTGGTCCTCCTCCCCCCTCAAAGATCCACATATGATAAGTGCGGCAGTTCAGGCCATGAAAGTTTAGGGGGAGCCAATGGAGTAGAAAGTTTGGGGCCTGTCAGTGCATGTGGGAGCAGGAGCCCATGGAGAAAAGAAGAATGGAGGCCCGTCAAGTGATCTTCGGCACCTTGGTAGGGTAGGCACTGATGGGGACCCTTTTATTTTAAGCAGTCTCAACCGTGGGCGAGTGCAGCTTGTGGAGTCAGTGTTTTTCCAGTGAGCAGGACTGCTATGGCAAATGGGCCTGGGGTGCAGTTCAGAGGTGGCAGCCTGAACTGTTGTGGGTGTAGTGGTGGCAGCACTACTCCTTTTCCCCTTGCCGGTGGCTGCTACAGTGTTGGGACTCCCCAGTTGTGCAGCCTGTGAAGGTAGGTTAAGATCTATGTGGGAATGGTTGGTTGGGACCCCAGCAGGGTGGAAGACCATCTGAATGCTCCATGTGGCTCAAGCAGTAATCCTCTGGATGTAGGCAGTCCAGAAATTGGAATTGCTACATGAGCGGAGGTGCTGCTGGTTTCCAGATCAGGAAGCAGATTTCCCTGGGAAGTCATTCTAGGCATGTGGCATCAGTGATTGGATGTCCAGTAGTACTTTAGTGGTTCAGTTCTTGCTAAAGAACACCTATTTTACTGTGTAAGACCTTAAAGTAAAGAAAGTGCTCCATGTATTGTACAGTAGTATCCCCT
This sequence comes from Neoceratodus forsteri, assembly GCA_016271365.2. NCBI lineage: Eukaryota > Metazoa > Chordata > Ceratodontiformes > Ceratodontidae > Neoceratodus > Neoceratodus forsteri. The sequence goes on along the minus strand of CM057449.1, from coordinate 935,378,742 downwards.
GGCGGAGAAAGTTTAAAGTCAGGCCAAGTTGGAAATGGGATTGGAACAATAGAAACCTCTCATGCTGTCATAATCCTCAGTGAAGGCTCAGTTTTGAAAGTTAGAGAATGGAAAGCAATCAAGTGCTGTGTAAGTATTTGGAATAAAAAGAAGGGATATGAAATGAAACTGTTGCTAAGTACAAGCTACCTCCATGTGTGGCCTTATTTGGTCTGCTGTATTGCTGCTGCCAGAAATGTAGCCGTTTTGGCTCAAGGGAGTGACTGCATGCAATAAATGAGCCTGTTGGCAAAGGAGACTGTTGCAGAGGTAAAATCAGGAGTCAGCCTGTGAAGACCCCCACAGTATGTGTTACCCCCATGCTCCATGGAGTGGTTTATTAACTTTCTTGATTATTAAATCTGTTATTGCATCTTTGATTCTGCGGTGGACATTGGATTTAATCAATTTGAATTGTGCAATATGTGCCTGCTAACCACCATTGCCATCTGCAGCCAATCTTTGGAACTAAGAAGTGTGCCTGATCCCCATGTAGTGAAACCAACTCGCTGCCACCATCAGGAGAACCAGGTAATAAGCACATATTTATTTTTCTTGTACTGTTTTTGTTTGGATTGTACAGTGCACCACTCCCACCTTTGCCATCCGGATACCCCAAGACACCGGGGGTGGGGCTTACATTCACTATATGCTTGATGGAAAGGTCTTTAAACTGATCACTAAAGAGAAAGACTTGAATGTATTTGTTATAGTGAACTTCGATAATTGAAATCACTGTGATGAAGGTTTTAAAATGTCTAATATCACCTTGAATTTAATTTGCAGACATTTTATGAATAAAACTGAAGACTTTATATTAACACTATACAAGTCATATCTCAGACAGCACATTGATTGTTGCTCACAGTTTTGGATGCACTAAATGAGGGAAATAAGACAAAAGTTGAGCTGGCACAAAGAAAAACAACAAGGATGATAAGGGGGCTTGAGCGTAAGACATAACCTGAACAGACTAAAAATGTTAGACTTCCATAGTCTCCACAGGATAAGAATGAGGGGGCATCTACTGTTATTTTTTAATAGTCTAAATGACAAGGGGCTCATCAGTGGCTTGAATCTTGAATTTAAGACAAATTATTATGGAACTAGAGGCATAAAAAATGTGCTTAAAACACTTCAAAATAAAATAAATACATTCTTTTTTTTCAACATATTTTATTGAAGAAGGAAAGAAGAGTATTACAGCATGTACATAATCCATTATGAAAAGACAAATCAATGGTCATTGATACAATATCCATTCCATATCAATACATTGGGATCTTAACCTATAAATAACTGCTTAGTGGCTAAGTAGCTAGGGGGGCCAAGGAGCCCCCTGACACCCATCTATCAATACATCATTTGCACCACAGGGTGATCAAGGCCCGAGTTGACAAGCTGCCGGAGAAGGAGGCTTCTCCCATTGCCCCTCACTACAGCAATACAGCCTGTACCAGTTTCATGATCAGGCAAAACTAGAGAGAACAAAGATTATACTGGGAACCTGTTCATTTCAGTTGCAAACAGGAGAGAGTCCCATTGTTTTCCCAAATATATCTTGTATGCCCATAGCAAAGAGTTGGGTCCCCTCGATGGTCAGGTACATTTTAAGGTTATTCACCCACTGTTGGATAGTTGGGGGGGATGAAGCCATCCAGGATTGAGCTATTGTTTTCCATGCATTTATCAAGGCTAAAGACAAGAGAGGGCCACCCCTACTCGCTCCTGGATGTGCTGGATCCACACCCAATAAGAGTTCCACTGAGCTGCAAGAGGGACTGAACCCTAATACACCTGACATGATCCTGTTGATCTCTTGCCAAAAAGGTGCAATTTTTGGGCATAGTAGGGCAAGGTGGATAAAGTCTCTGGGAAAACCCAGGCACTTAAGGCAGTCGTTGGATCTAGACAGGTCCATCCGCTGCAGCTTGGCTGGTGTGATGTATGCTTGGAATAAAATAATTAAACCACAATTGTCTTAGTTTATTACTTCTAGAACACATTCTTATATGCTTACAGGCCTGTTCCCATAAGTGGGCACCCACCTCATATCCCAGGTCATCACTCCAGGAAGCAATGGTCCTGTGCAGCATATCCCATCCTCACCCGTTGGGTCTGACAGTAGGTTGAAAGTGACTTTTTGCTTGGCTTGGGGTTAAAGAGCCCCTCCTCAAATGATGAGGGTGGGACCCAACCTCCACAGGCATCCAGAGTGGTCCCAAAGCCATTTCTGAGTTTCAGATATATGAAAAAGTCTCCTCTGAGTATATTCCACTTCGTACACAGGTATTGAAATCTCACAATGGTGCACCCTTCGTAGAGCTGACCCACTAATCCGAGACACCTCCATTGCCAATCCTGCAACCTTTGCACCAGGGCCACCATGTATGGACCCTTTAATTTTACTGTGTCTAATATGAGGGTGTGTCTGGAGGGGGAAGGGTGTCTCCCTATGAGAGAGTGGACCGTATGCCAGGTCCTAAGCGTGATGGTCAAGAAGGGGTTAGGGACTTCCATAATATTCCCCTTCTGTAAAATCTCTGTGAGCAAACCCCCTTTTAAGCATCTCCTGGTACCTCCCTCCCCCAGCTCAAGCCAGACCATCTCTCCCCCCCTCCTTCTCCAGTGGGCAAAGAGGCCAGCTGGACTGCCAAAAAGTACCAGTAGAAGTTTGAGAGACTTAGACCCCCACTTCTGAGGTAATTGGAGAACTGCTCTGCTTACTTGGGCTGACTTGCCTCACCACAGAAGTCTGTGGATTAAGGCATTGATGTGACTAAAATGAATTGTGGGGACCTTAATAGGCAGAGATTGGTATAGGTAAAGACATCTGGGTAAAATCATCATTTTTATTATTCCCACTCTGCCTATAAGGGAGAGGGGGAAGGCAGTTCACCTATTGCAGTCTTCCTCTATTTTCTGAAAGAAGGGTTTAAAGTTTAGAGCATATAAGGCTCCCAACTTACTTGACATATAAATCACCAGATATTTTATTTTCGGGACCAATCATAACCCATTCAAATGTGCTATGAGGGCTTGTCTACCTTGTATGCCAATTGGTAGTACCTCGCTTTTGGACCAATTTACCTTGTGCTCTGACAGGCGTCCATACTTCCCCAGCAATCAGTTGACCTTCGGAAGGTCATTAGCAGGGTTCTTCAAGTACATAGCAAATCATCAGCATACATTGCTATCTTGTGTTCCCTCCCACCCCTCCATAGCCTGTGATACCCTCATGGGCCCGAATCACTGCCGCTAGTGGTTCTAGAGATAGTATGTACAATAAAGGAGATGGGGGCATCCTTGCCGTGTGCCACACTCCAAGGTGAATTGGGGAGATAGGCATCCATTAACTGTTATTTGTGCACTGGGCAGGGTGTATAAAGTTTTATCTATGACACGAAGGTCTGTCCAAACCCAAATTTCTCAAGAGCTGTGAATAGATATCCCCACTCCACTTGGTTGAATGTCTTTTCTGCGTCAAGTGCCAGGACCACCGCCCCTTGCTTTCTTGGATTTTTCCCCCATTGGTAGATGACATTAAGGGTTCTACGGATTTTGTGCTTCCCTTGCCTTCCTTTAGCAAAAATAATGTTCGGCAACAGAGAGTCCAATCTGGTGGCTACAGCCTTAAGTAGTATTTTACAGTCAGCGGTTAGTAGGGAAATTGGCCAATAGGAGGCACACTTAGAGGGGTCCTTGCCCAGTTTGGGGAGGACCTTGATGATGGCTGACCAAGTAGAGGGGGAAATTTCACCCAATTCCAGACTTTCCTGCATCATGTCAAAGAGTGGGTTAAGTAGTAAGTCATGGAACTGCTTGATGAAGTCCACCAGTAACCCATCCAGTTTCAGAGCCTTACCACCCTTCAAGAACATGATCACCTTGCTGACCTCCTCTCTAGACAGGGGATTCTCCAGATCATCTGCCTGATCTTGGCATAAGGTGCTCAGGGGGGGCCCCATCAAAAAAAAGAGTCTACTTCCACAGCTGAGGGGGAAACCTCTGAAGTGTATATCATTTTGGAAAATTCCCCAAATGATGCCCCCTCCTCCACTGGATCATTAACCAAATGGCCAACTGCATCATGGATTTGATGCATTGCCCTCTCACGCTTTTTCCTGCAGAGTTGCTAGGCCAGATATTTACCAGCCCTATCCCCTTCAAAGTATGTTCCAGCTTGTGCAAATATAATAGCTCTCTCGATCTTGGCACTACTCAAGGTGCTGTATTTCCATTTTAACTTCTGGACTACCTGGTATAAAGATGGGGTAGGATTTGCTTTATGAGCTTGTTCACAGGCCTCTATCTTGGTCCTAAGTTTCTCTATCTCTTGCTTGGAGACCCGGGCTTTATGGGCGCGAAGGCAATTGATTGACCCCAGATGTAGGCCTTAAGGGCCTCCCATCTAACTTTGTGAGTTGTAACCCCTCTCCTATTGAAAAGCAGAAATTCCTGTATGTTTTTTGTCATTGTCTCTATGAATTTTTGATCCCGTAGAGAAGGGGGTCCAATCATCATTGCCTGCTTTAACTGCTGGGGGGATGCCCATCTGAGCCAGCTCTATGATTAAGGAGGCATGGTCCAAGAGGAGGCTAGGAGAATAGACTGCCCCTCGAACTGATGGGAGGAGGGCCAGACTAATCAAAATCCTGTCCAGCCTCTCATAAAATCCATGGGCATGTGAGTAAAAGCTATAGTCCCTGCCAGACGGGTAGAGATGTCGCCAAGCATCCACCACCCCCACCTCAGTTTCCATCACCCCCATAGCTCAGGCATTCTTAGAGACAGGAATCAGAGTGGTGCTAGAGTGATCAAGGATCACATCCCACACGCAATTAAAGTCTCCTCCTAGGCTCCATGGCCCGGACCAGCAGATCACCTCTAGCGAGACTTTTTGGAAGAATTGGGGGTCCTCAACATTTGGTGCATACACAGAGCCCAAATTTAATACACCATATCCAGCTATCTCAATTTTTGTAAGGACATAGCATCCAGCCTGATCCACCCTCTGGTTCTACACCATTGCTTGAGACCCCGGGGAAATCAAACAGTGACCCCACCTGGCCTTAGAAGAGAACGTTGTCAAAATCCAAGTTCCGCCCAATGCTGACTCCGTCTTTAAAGCCTCCTCCCTCCACATATGTGTCTCCTGGACCAAGACGACCTGCCATTTGGACCTCTTAACTTCAGATAGGAATGTCTTCCTTTTCACCACAGACTTTAGTCCATTGATGTTCCAAGTGGCTATTCTCAGGGATCCAACCATGGTCTAATCCTTGTCCAGACATTAAGTGATGCCTTACAGTAAAATGAGATGCCCCTTGAGGCTCCAATCATCCCCTTCTAAATGCTCTCCCCTTCCTTTATCAAATCAAGAACATAGCATGTAACAAGCAGTAACATCCCCTCTTCAAATTTATATAAAACCTGAGTCAACCATTACATATCCCCCCACCCCACATTCGTCTATATGGAGATAGAACTCCAGGGAGCAGACAGATGCAGGTAGAGAAAGATCCACCCACCAGAGAGTCCATCTTCTGATACCTCCCATCCCTTCACTTCCTCAAACAACAGCAAAGTCCCCACAGTCCTATTGCCACCCCAGCATCCCCCACCCCAACTGAATGAGTAACAGAAACAGTACCTCCCCCTGAAGGACCAAATCAGATCCAACCAGAGTTCCCTGCAAACATAAGGCAAGCATTATAACTCACAGTAGTGTAAGAAAAGCATTTTGTTTGTCACTCTTTCAAGCACATGACTTTTTAGGAGCTCCCCAGTCTAACTATGCCATCCAATTAATGCATTTTGCTTGTACTGCAACCTGCAGCAAAAAAATAACTCGGGCTGCAAATAGCATGCCCCAAATTTGTAAACATTAGAAAATCTGACCCACTGAACAAATTAAATTAATTCCAAACTATTTCTAACATGGTGGTTCTAATAAAACAAATGTTATATTAAAAATGAACTAATATAGATGCTTTACCAGGCCCTTGAATAATGAGAAAATCAAGGTGTCAGTCAGAAGGCTATATCCATTTCGGGCCTTGAGTCTCGAGCTCATATTTTGCAGCAAATTATTGCAATCCGTGCTGGTACCCTGATCCCCAGATCAGGTTGTGGAAAAATATCAAATGAAGCTAACTGATGAATAAAAGGGCTCCGTAACAGTAGAACTAGTGCACCTAGCACTAGAATGGGAGAGGACTACCCTCCTGTAAAAAAAAGTTAAGTTTTAGGCGGTAGGCCACTTGCAATCCAAATGTTAGTCCTGAACAGTACTGCTGGAGTTCCACTAAGCCAAACAGCATGCCCTACGCATGCCTACTATCCCCAAATATCGCAGCCACCACGGGACACCATTTTCAATGTGGGGCAAATTCAGAGAAGCAATTTAGTCCTGCCCTGCCTCAATTTCCCATAGACCGGTAGGAATAGCTTCTAAAGGAAGCAATACTTTACTGATTCAATGCTCCTCCAGGTCCAAGTTCCTTGGAGAATGGGCCCCAATCTCCTTTTTCACCTCCTCCTCCTCCTCCTCCTCCACTCATTTCATTGCTGCCTGTGGACAAGAAAAGAACCAAGGGTCAAAAAGGGTTGGTCAATCTTTAACTTGGCAGGATACAGGAACGCAAACGTCCAGCCCATTCTGTGTAACTTAGATTTTATTTCATTGAACTTTTGGTGTTTTAATTGTAGATCTCTGCTGTAGTCCTGAAAGATGAAGATTTTCTTGTTGATGGTAATTGGGCCCTTTTCTTTTGCCTTTTTCAACATAGCTTCCTTGTTGGAGTATCATAGATATTTTATTAATCAATGCCTAGGCCTTCCTCCCTCTGGCGGTGCCAGGCCTACCCTATGAGCTCTTTCGACCTCAACATCTACTAAATTTGGTGGGAGGCCTAAGTGATCTACTAGCCATTGATGGAGGTTTTTCTGTGGGCTCCTCCCCTTGGTCCCTTCTGGAAGCCCAACTATCTGCAAGTTTGAGCGGCTTGACCTATTCTCTTGGTCATCCACCCTGTCAGTGAGGTCCTCCACCATTTTCCTTAGGGCAATCTTCTCCCTCGTGGCCTCAGTCAGGAAATCTTCCAGCTGTCCTACCCACTGCTCCAACTCCAAGATCTGCATGGAGTGGGCTGAGGACGTCTCTGAAAGCCCTGTGACCACTGACTGAAAGTGTGAGATTTGCGAGGTGATGTTGGCGGACCCCACTTTCATGTCATGTTGAATCAGGGTCAGGGTTGTTGGAACAGAAGCCATAGAGTGCTCAAACTCCAACAATCCATCTTGCACCATCACTACCTCTCAAGGTCTCAAGCCTTCCTCTGGGCCAACGGTGTCGTCCTTTGGGGTGCTCTGCAGCATCAAAATGTAGCTTAGACTGTTTATTTTTGCTCCTTCTGGTCGCCATTAACTGCAGCATCTAGTAGTGGGTGAGTGAGTTGCAATACCCATGGGAGAACTCATGATGAATTTAAAATTATAAGAGTGCCTTCAGTAGCTTGGCTAAGCTGTGTCCACCATGTTACAGCTTCAGGCTAAGCACCTGAAATAAATACATTCTTTACACATCATGTTTTAGGATTATGGAAGAACCAGCATGTCGGCACAGTGGTAGAGATGGGTGAAGCTAGTTAAATTTGCTCTGTGAATTAATCTGCAAATTTATCATAACTTGTGTAATGTGGATCCATCCACAGAGTGTTGAATTTCACCACAAAGTGCAGAATTCACTCACAAAGTGAGGAATTTCACCCATGAATGGTGGAATTTCGCAGTTCACAGATGAAATTCTGCATTTTGCAGGGGAAATGTCACCGTTTGCATTAAAAACATCATGATTTCAGGCATAATCGAGGTTACTGAGGGCAGGGAAAACTTCATGAATCTCAACAGACGTGAATTTTGACCACTTTGTAGAAACTTTGCTGGAGAATTAAAACTTTGGCACATCTCTACACAGCAGTAGTGCTACTGCTCATGAAGCTGGCATACCAGGTTCAGAAGGAAGCCTGGGTCATCAGGGGTCGGCCAAAGGAAGAGGATCGAGTTATGCAGAGGACACTATCCTCTGGGGAGGGAGGACTGTACGCTACCTGAGTGAACATGGGTAGCTGTGCGGTGGAACAATGGGTGTGAGGAGCACCTCCTGACTAGGACATCTGGTCGCTTGTTCCCAGACATCTACCTGGTCCTAGACCATGAGGTGCTCAGGGAGGGGGCTTACAGAGAAGAAATTTCTCCCTAGCCTGTAGTAGCATGACATCACCTCTCATTCTGCAGGTCCCACACTGACCACTGTGCTCCTGACCATAATTGAACTCTTAACTCTTCCCAAGCTTGGGAAACCCTGGGAGATCTGCCATGGAGAGTAAACCATGGGGTAGTGATCTGGTCATAAGGTGAGTCTCAGGAATGGCAGGTGACAGGGCTACGAGAGAGAGGGTGTCTGAGGTCATCTAAGTACTGTAGGGATATAGAAAGTACAGTAAATTAAAAAAAAATAATTATGATATGCCTTACCACAATATGTAGTTCACAATGATAATTGCAATACTTTTAAATCAAGACTGGATAAGTTTATCTACAGTGGAACCATTCGTACCTATTACTACTGTGAACTGGAGGGACAGACTTACAGGGACTATATCCTTGGTTGTCTCTACAGTCTTTTTATGGATACTAGTATGAATGTCAGCACCACTCGTACATTTTGGAGCAGGCTTAGACCAGTTACCAGAGTACATGATGCAGACTTTTCTAGCAAAGCCACTGACTAAGTGATAGGATCTAATCCATAGTGGTCTAATCAAATTTTGTCAAGAATTCCAAGTCATTCAAGCTGCACTGGCTGTGTATTTTCTTGAATGCCATCTATTATCAGTCACTTCAGAAGGATGTTTCAGTACAACTGAAGATATTGCCTCACCACATCGCCCAAGGCTAGATCCTGCAAATCTATAATGTTTGGTCTTTCTTAATCTCAATTGACCAAGGATCAACTTAATCTGTTCAATTATTCATATGTCCAAAAAGTGAAATCTACTATTATTTCCAGCTGTACTCTTACACCTCCTGGTGGCACTGGCAATTCTCCCCAGACTAATGCCATTGGCACTGCCCCACAGTCCAACTCAACACTCCCAGCAATATTCGTGCAACTCCACCTGATCCCAGAAGAACTTACACATAGTCATAACTGACAAGTTCAATGTGATCGGGTGTTCCACTGTGCATGCAGAGTCAGTATCAGATAACACCCATCACCTGACCCCACCCACCATAATCTGAAGAGTGATGAAATGAGTGACTTGAACAGTCACATATAAGTGTGCACAGTAAAGCTCTTCAGTCCGATCTGTAGTCTGCAATTAACTACTAGAACTTTTGCTGTGAATAGGCAGTCTGTGTTAAAACTAAGTTCATTTAATGTTAAAACAAAAATGCAAAAATGTAACAACCATTTGTCAATGGCCAGTTTTCACCACTTGCATTGCTGTTGTAGCGGGTCTTGCTTGTACACATTTTTATGTTGCTTGCACACATGTGCAAGAAACATAGTGCCATCATCCGAGTTTTCAGAGGTGCGGCACCCGTCTTCCAATTCAGTCAGTGTGTTTGCAGGCGCGGCCCCAGTTCCCCAATCACTGCTGCAGCTGTCTATGACAGCAGTTGAAAATGCAGTGGTTGTACAGTTAAGAAAAGGAGAGCTCTGCTTCAGTGAGCAGAGGTCTCCCCCCCCACCAGCAAGCACTCATGCTGCGTGCTGGATGCGTCTCCCCCCACACACACTGTTGGCGGTCAGGGTGCCCAATCCCCCATCGGCTCCACGCCCCCAAAAGATGTCCAGTTGCTATGTTGGAGCCTACCCCAGCATGGCAAAACTGTTGTAGACGACGGGTGCCCAATCCCTCACCAGCTCTGACAGCACCCCCAAAAGCTTTCAGGTGCCCGCTGGGGCCCACCCCAGCGTGGCAAAACTGTTGTGAATGGGGTGCCCAATCCCCGTCAGCTCCAGCCCTCCCAAACAGCCTTTCCAGCTGCCACACTGGGAGCCCACCCCAGTGTGGCAAACGTCCCGCGTCGTCTTAATAAAAAAAAACAACCTGTAAACAAAAAAAGTTCCCTCTTAGTCTCCCTGCCCCCCACAACCCACACCCACCCATTGCACAGCCTACCTCCCCACACACCCCCCTCACCCCATACTTACCTGGGGAGTCTGGCGCGATGATCTTCGGTGGACCGGAAACATGTCTGCACTCTTCAAAGCTGACTGCGAACTGAGGAAATGGCGGTAAGCTGTATAATGGAATAAATAGGGTTTTTTTCAACTTTGTTGCATATCTCAGGCATTTTGGGGAATTTTGGGCCCAAATTTTCAACATCGGGTTTTTAGGACCCCTCCTCATGAATTCTTGCACTGTCATGGCGTTAATCAGGTCCGGAGGGTGATTTCACAGTCACTGCGTGAAATCACCTTTTGGGACCAATTAATGAAATGACACTGCCAGTGTCCACAAGGTGGGCTCTCAAAAAGTCTATGTTGAAAATTTGGTGAAAAAATTCCTAAAATGAGTGTTTTGGTGAGCTGCTATATGCAGTTCCTACGCACTGTAAGTTCACGAATTTCAATATTTTCACTCCAGATTTTCAACATTGCCATTTTATACACCTCCAAGCACTCTGCCTTGGCTCCGATAAGTCTAACTATCTAACTTTTTTTTTTTTTTTCCAAGTGGCTAGTTTTCCATTAGCAGGTTATACAGACCTGCCACTAGAGGGATTCTTGGTCTTCTACATAAATCACCGTATTCTTTCGTGGGCAATATGGCCTGCATTATCATTCTACTTCTTTCCCGGTTCTGCTACAAGGGGACTTGAGTCTGAAGGGTGGATGGCCACTAACTAAACTGCTCCTGATCTCCTTGTTCCCCTTTCTGCTGTATTTTTTCATCTAGGTTTTAAATGGGTACCTAGGTGGGCAAATTTCTTGCCTAGAAAATATTGCACTAATACAAATCACGAGACCACTCAATCTGGGACCATGGCTCTCCTTATTGTGTTTTTATTGCTCCTAGGGTGCAGAGTTTTCAGCAATACAGTGCAATTCGAAGTACCTCAATGCAACTTAGTTCTCCAATGTACCTTATCAATACCTAATGTTATAACAGTCTACCGTTACAGACACTCTGTCATTCTCCTCTCCCTTTAGCCTATTCCCCGGTTAGCCTACACCCCTTTGCTACTGTCCTCACCTATGTCTACCCAAGCACTTACATTGATCACAATCAACTGTCATTACAGTGGCGCCTCTTGCACAGCACGATATGGGTTGCCCCAAAGAAATAAAAAGCAGTCTCCATTCTTATAAGCTCCTTAAAGAAAGTTATACTTCTGCTTCTTCTGCTCAGGAAATGTGGAGCTCAACCCTGCCCTCAACTTATCGCATCGATTTTGTTGAGGCTACAGGTCTCAAATGATGATGGTCAACATTTTAAGCCTGCCTAAAAACTTGTACAGCTGCAAGCCTGGGCTGCACACGTTAACTCAGACTTTATCATAATTACTGAGTCGTGGTTAAAAAAGACTAACACTGATCAACAAATATCACTGCAGGGCTACAATTTATTTAGACCAGATAGAGAGTCTAGAGGCGGGGGTGTGGTTATCTATGCCAAATCTAAGTATTTGGTCACCAATATTAGTTGCAAATCTCTAGCCAAGGAATTTGAGTTAGTTTTGCTGAGCCTTCATCTCCCCTCCTCGGAATGTATCACTATCCTAGGTGGCTATAGACCCCCGTCTGGTGGTGATGAAGTCCTTAATCTTTTGAAATCCATGTTCGTAGATGCAAAAACTGAAACAATATTTCTAGGAGATCTAAATATGGACTGGCTGTCACCTAAATCACATGGCCTCAAATCCCTTTGTGACGAGCTAGGTCTTGGGCAATTAGTCAGAGAACCTACTAGGAACAACACTCTAAATACTGCCAACAGTTCCATTCTAGATGTGGTACTAACCACCCATCCACACAAAATATCTCATTTGGCAGTGTTTCACAACGACATGAGCGATCATGGAATTGTTGCTTGATAAGATCTCAAATTAAGGCCGTCCAGACCCATCTTTAAAACAAAAGATCCTTTCGCAAATTCAGTGCAGTAAACTTCCTATCTGACCTGAGCATGATCAGATGGCAAGATCTTTACCTAGCCAAAGATGTCAACAAGGCAGCTTGCATCCTTAATGCCAAACTCACTACATAAATAAGCATGCCCCTTTCATCAAAGTAAGGGTACGGAACAATTCCAATCCCTGGTTCACCTCGGATCTCAAGGCAGCCCTTATAGCTCAAAATAAGCTCTGGGCTAAAGCTAGACATTCCAAAGAATCTTCAGATTGGCAGGCCTTTAGAACAGCCAGGAATAACTGTGTGAAAAAAACTTTGCTCTGCTAAAGCTAACTATTATATTTCTACTCTCGAACAAGCTAAAGGTAACCCTCATAAAATATGGAAGACTATCAAAGCTATAGAAGGACGGCCCATGGCCCCCTCTGTCCCAACAAAGATAGTCGCAAGTGGCAAGATTGTGGAAAACAAGTCCCTAATCCTGGAGGAATTTAACTCCCACTTTGCTACAGCTGGATTAGCTTTTGACTCGTCACCTTATGCTGGAGCTGTGGTGAGCCAGCATACCCCTCCCGCCACATCTAGTCCTGCACCCAGTCCCTTCCAACTGCGTGAGATAACTTATAAAGAAGTAGAAGATTCTCTTCTTAACTTAGACACCAAAAAAAGCGCAGGGGACGATGGCTTGGAACCCTTTTTCCTAAGGTCAGGCTATGCCCATCTCACTGCCCCAATTCTCCACATCTTCAATCTTTCCATTACATCTGCTGCTGTGCCGTCCGGCTGGAAATCAGCACATATCCTCCCTCTATTTAAATCTGGTGACCCATGTGATGTAAACAACTATAGGCCTATCTCCATATTGCCTATCCTTTCTAAAGTTCTAGAAAAACTGATCCATATTCAGTTAAAATCTCACTTGGAAACCTTCTCTCTCATTAACCCAGCTCAATCTGGCTTCTGGGCTAATCATAGCACAATCACTGCACTAGCAAAAGTAACCAATGATTGGATCTCTGCTATAGATGCTAAGAAGGTAACTGGTGCAATCTTTTTGGACCTAAGCAAAGCTTTTGATACTGTTGATCACAAACTATTAGTCAATTGCCTTGCAAAGTTGGGTGCCACATACCATACCACCCAGTGGTTCGCTAGCTACCTAACTGGAAGATTCCAAAAAGTAAAGGCGGAAGGCTTTTTTTCTGCTGCCTTGCCAGTTGCAAGAGGAGTCCCCCAAGGATCCATCTTAGGCCCTATCTTGTTTTCTCTGTACATCAATAACTTAGATGCTAACATATCTACGTCCAATCTGCACTTTTTTGCAGATGATACTGTGTTGTATACTTCTGGCTCATCGTTATCTGAAGTCAAGGGAGTGCTTCAAGCAGACTTCGCACAACTTGAGCATAATTTAATAAAGGCAAAGCTTCTGCTCAATGCCAAGAAGAATAAAGCGATGATATTCTCCCGCAGTGCTGTCTCAGGCCCCCCCAATACTCTTGCCCAAGACTTCATTGTCACCACGCTAAACGAGCCTCTGGAAGTTGTAACCAAATTTAAATATCTAGGTATCTGGATCGACAATAAATTATCTTTCAGTGACCACATCGAAGATGTCTCTAGAAGGTTAAAAGCAAGGTTAGGTTTCTTCTACAGAAATAGGCCCTTTTTCCCCTTGAAACTCAAACAAGCTCCTTACAGGCCACTTTTCTCCCCTACTGACTATGGCAATGTAATCTATTCCTCCACCACTCTTGCAAATCTAAGTAAACTGACATCCTTTATCACCGATGCTACGGTTCATTACCAACTCCCTCACTGCTCGCACCACTGTGACTTATATGCAGCTGTTGGTTGGACATCCCTTACTACTAGACGCCTGCTCCATGCTGGGCTATGGACTCTTAAACTGCTCCTGCAGAAATTGCCAAGCTATCTCTCTTCCCTTATTAGTATCTCACATAGTGCATACTCGTTAAGAAAATCTGACTTTATTATGCTTGACATACCAAGGACGCGGACTTCCTTTGGTAAATGTGCTATTGCATATGCCCTTCCCTCCATTTGGAACCAATTACAAACCGTACTGAAACTAACTAGCACAGTTTCAATAAACTTCTACAAATCGCTAAGTTCAGCCAAAATAAAAGACACCTGTAACTGTCATTAAGTCTCTTCCTTCCCCATGTGTGCCATATTTATCCACTGGTAAGGTATAATTGATTTGTCATATTAACTGCTTTCCCTTCCCCTTCTACTCCTGGCTTTATCTTTGCTTACGCCCACTGCTACTCTATCAAATCTCCTCCTCCCATATCAGTTGTAGACTGTTGTTTGTTCTAGCTGCCAAAATACTGTATATTTGATTTGATTTGATTTGATTAAATCAAATCACACCAGTCATCATGTTTCATTTATCAGTATGCGACCTATAAGTCGCTTCCCTGTCTCATATCAGTGTTTACCACCTCCTGTCACCCTATGTGGTACCCTTGTATGTATATCCAGCCTGTATCATGTAACATGTATTTCATGTATATACTGTTATTACCTATCTGTGTTTGTACTTGAAGTGTTTATGTCACAGGACCTCCTTGTGAATGAGCTTGCTCAATGGAGTTTTCCTGCAATAAACTTGAACTTGAACTTATGAGCAGTACAGCTGTTATTTTTCACATCTCTCCCAAAACGTGTTTCCACCCATGTAGCGCACAATGGCGCAGTCGGTGTGTGAAATCAATGTATGGGACACATTAAGAAAATCATAGTAACACTGTTCATGAGCAGAGGTCTTAAAATGGCTATGTTGAAAATTTGGTGAAAAAATCCTAAAAATGACTGTTTTATGAGCGTGCATTGTGCAGTTTCTACCCACGCTAATAAGTTCGCAAATTTTTAATATTTGTACTCCAGATTTTCAACATTGCCATTTTACCACAACTCCTTATGAGCAGTACAGCTGTCATTTTTCACATGTCGGCCAAAATGTGTTTCTGTGCATGTAGTACATAATGGCGCAGTCAGTGTATGCAATCAATGTTTGGGACAGATTAAGAAAATCACAGTGACACTGTTCATGAGCAGAGGTCTTAAAATGGCTATGTTGAAAATTTGGTGAAAAAATTCCCTTCAGCCGTTCTGCAATGTGACTAATGAAGACCCTGCAGCACCCCACTGGTCACCCCCTCTCCCTAGACTGCACCCCATTTACCACCACTCTCTGCCTTCTGTCTGTTAGCCAGTTTCTAACGCAGTTTACCACCCTTTACCCCATGCCCAGCCTACCCAGCTGGTTTATCAGTCTCCTATGTGGGATGGTGTCAAAGGCTTTGCTGAAATCAAGGTAAGCGTTGTCCACTGCCCCACCCTGATTCCCTTCCTTTGTCACCCAGTCAAAGAAATCAACCAGATTTGTTTGACATGATGTTCCCACTGTGAATCCATGTTGTCTATGGTCCTGGACTCCAATGGCTTCTAGATGCCCCACTATCCTTTCTTTAAGCAATGCCTCCATGGTCTTCCTCACTACTGAGGTGAGGCTGAACGGCCTATTGTTCCCTGCCTCCTCCCTGCTGCTGCATTTGTGTAGAGGGACCACATGTGCCCTCCTCCAATTCACTCACGTTGAATGACTCAGTGAACATGGCTGCCAGAGGTACTGCTATCTCCCTCGCAGTTCTCTTAATATCCTTGGGCGTATGCCATCTGGTTCCATCACTTTGTCCACCTTCAATTTAGTGAGCTCCTGCAGGAAGTCTTTTGCCTTTGAATGGACTATTGTCCACATCTTCACCCCCTTGGTAACTGCTGTACTGCTGTGGCCCTTGCCCCTTCCACTCTTCTGTGAATACTGAGTGGAAAGACACAGTGGATGACTTGGGAGGAAGGCATGGAACTATCACTTCCAAATACCTAAACAGCACATAGAAGCAAGCAACATTCGGCATTGACAAACGCTTGTTACTATGTATTCCAAGCCACTCCAGTTGGACTGTATCACTTTTGTTTGGCTCAGTTAGAGTTGAGCAGCCACATGGTCAGCAAGCTGTCTGGCCACCACATATGTCTTGAGCCCATCTTCCAGGGGCTCCACTGCTATTCACCAGCAGTTTGTCCAGCAGTTAGTGGCAGGAGCTTCTAAAGACTTTTCTGGCCAATCCATGGCTGCAGCGCAAGGGAGCCTGTGGGATTCCAACCTGTCCCAGTGACTCTTTAGGCTCTGTATTCTAGCAGTCCTATGTGAGCGATTCCAGCATAACTGGCACAACAGGAGTGGGAGTCCTTGAGGGGTGTCACTGGAGGGAGATACCAGGACACAGGAGACTCTGTCCCAGCCCTGTTCCTGCATGTGTCTGTAAGTCTATTTCTACTGTTTGCAGTTTACAAAGCTTGGCTATTCTATATCTATATGTATCTAATCTGCATAGGTTCACTGCTTGGAATGCATTCACTTGCACATACATTGTTCTCTGTGTGAATTGGTCTGCTAGTAGCCTTAGTAGGGGTGAGAGAAAGTTGTGAATTCCATTTTCGTGGAATTTCCTCAAAATTTCTGAAATTTTGTGGAAATTGTGGAACTTTCCCCGAGTTCTGCAGACTTTTTTTGTGAACTACTGAAAAATGCATATAAACTGCGGAATTTATTCTATCCACAGTTTAATGAACTGTCAGTGAATGAGCACCTGCTTGTACAACCATGCAGTCATTCACTGGTAATTCAGTGGGCCACTGGTAGTGGAGGAGAGAGGAGTGCTTTGCTGGTGGCCCTCTCAGGGGCAGGGTGGGGAAGGGAGTTGGGTGGTGGCAGATGAACTGTCAGGGTGGTGGCTGGGGGGGTCCAATAGACACCAGAGAATTGGGATTGTTTTTTTTCATAATGGATCTGGGTTGGGGAGGTCCACTAGACACCAGGGAATACTGGGAATAGAGGGGGATGAGTTGGTGGACTGCCGGCTGTTTATTTGTGGATTAAGGAATCCAGTATAGGGAGGGGTGGTCTGCTAGACATCAGGGAAATAAAATGTTTTGGAGGCCATGATCGGTGGGAGGAGGGGGCCACTAGAAACCATCAGGGTCCAAGCAAGGGATTGCAGGTATGTACTGGGACACTTGATCAGTGGGGGGTGGATTAATGAATTAAACTGCAGTCAAAAAAAGCCTCAGAAATGACCACTGGCAGTGATAATTTCTGTGGATTTATTTTCCAGTTTAATAAATTAACCCGCATTTTTTTTATAATTTTTCAGCAGTTTTAAGGTGGAATTTCTGCAAAAGTTCCGAAAATGATTTCCGAACTTTTCGTGGAAGTGAAATTCTCACTTTCGCCAAAATTCCGCTGGCAGAAATTTTTTTTTGCGCACCCCTAGTAGCCTGTGTGATTTGATCATCAGAAATAGTTGGATTTGACTCAAACAGTGTTAGTTAGAAAACTGCAGATGTATGTATATGTCTGGAACCATGTATGTTCAAACATATTAGGTTCTCACAGGGTTAATAATAACAAGCCTCTATTTAGCTTTTTACTGCCCCATGTTTTGCCTACATTGCTGCAATCCTGTTATTGCTTTGCTAGTAGCTTGTGTGATTTGCTCGATAGAAATAGTTGAATTTGACTCAGTATTAATAATAACATGCCTCTGCTTAGGTGGTTGCTGCCTCATGTTTTTCCTTCACTTCTACAATCCTGTTGTTGCTTTGCTCTAATCATACATACCCAGTGCTCATGTCTCATTGTATGCATTGTGATTATAATTGTTTTTTTTCTATTTATATTCATTTTTGCCTTAGTGAAATATGTTACTTGCATTCATTATTGCCTTAGTTAAATGTGTTTTCTGCCTTGTTAGTATTATTGCCTGCTTGTTTTGTTTTATGACCCATTGGTCATTTTATTTTGCTCCTTACTTGCTTGGCAACCTTGTCATAGTGTTCCTTCCAATCCACCTTTCTCCTCTAACTCTTGATTCTGCCCTAACTTCCATATCTCAGTTTCCTCTATCATCCAATTACTATGCTACTCCTGTCCCTCCCAGCAGATCTCTCATTCTTCCCCTCCTGGCTGCCACATTTCTTACTGCCAGCTTACCTCATATCAGCTGCAATCTCCCTCTATAGGGTCCCCTTATCTCTGTATTCACTGTACTGCTCCTCATCTAGCTGCACCTTGTCCTCTCCTCTACTCATGCCAGCTCATTTCATCTCCTCCCCCTATTATTCAGTATCTTGTGTTGGAGTATATAGCCTCTCTATTTTGTTGCTTATTACCCTTGCTCTCCTTTCCCTCCTGTATTCTCTAGCCTCCCTCCCTACTTCAGACTTCCTTTCTACCCTCCCCTCTTTCTAAGTCCCCACTTCTCCTTCTCCAACCTTCCTCTCCTCCTGCCTTCCCCTTGCTTCCATTTCCCATGTCTCCCTGGTTACTCCCTCCTCCCCTCCTCCTCCTCTTGTTTCCACCTGGACTCCCTTAGAGCATCCTCCCCACTCCACCCCACTTCACCCCATTGCTCCTCCTCGCCATCCACACAAATGCATCTTTGACTCCATTAAACTCTTTATCTTGCTGCTCCTTCTAGTGGTAAGTGTTATTGACACCAACCCCAGTCCTGCACACTCTCCTCCTAGTTGTCTCCCCAAAGGGCTGAGAGTGGCACATCAATATAAGAAGCCTGCTGCTTGAGACTGATCATCTGCAATCTCTCATGGTTACTCTACATCCTGTTGTATTAATCATCTCAGAGTCTTTTCTTTCCCCAAAATTTCCTGATAACATAATCGCCATCCCTGGGTACACTCTTACCTGGTGGACCATGCAAAGAGGGGAGGTGGTGCTGCCATCTATCTCAATTCTACCATTTAATTTACTCCTGCACTCTCTGTCACCTTCCCCTCTTCCTATGAACTGCACCTCTTCAAACTCTTTATCCCTTTTTCTGTCCCTGTCTTCATAGCTGGTGTCTACTGATGTCTTGGCTTGTCCCCCTCATCAGTCACAGAGCTTCTTACCTCTCTCTCCACTCACGCCTCACATGGTGAGTTTCTCATCCTTGGGGGACTTCAATATTAATTGGCTCTCCCTCTCACAGTCAAAACTCTGCCTAAATATCAAGTCTATTCAGCTGACTCAATTAATCTTGGACCCAACCCAGCTCAATCCTAGATCCCTCAATCCCTCCATACTGGACTGGGTACTTACTACTTACCGCTCACCCTCAATGTATCATATATGCTAGCACCCACCCTGACACACTTAGTGACCACCACATGGTCTATTGCATGTGCAAAATTCATCACCCTAAAGCCCCCCCCCAAATTCTCCAGATTCAATCCTTCCAGTCACTGGACTTATCAACACTCCATGCTGACTTGGTTGACACCAATTGGTCATCCATTTCTCCAGCCAGTAGCATTGACTCTGCTCTCAGCTGCTTTCACTCTAAATATACGTCAATCTGGGATCTGCATGCCCCTTCAGAAAAAAACAAGTTCCATGGTTCCCACCTTCACTGCATCTCAGCTGAATTACTGGCCTGCCTACATGCTTGTGATCTAGTCTGGAAGATTCATTAGTCCTCTGGTGCCTGGGTTGAACCAACCAACAGGTTTGTTGCTCTGTACCTTATATGCAGTTCGTCAAAATTGAAAATGTAATAAAATATTACATGATAAAAAAAAAATTAGTCCTCTGGTTCTCCAGCTGACCTTAACAGGTACCGAGCCCTTTGGAATGCATGTGCCAGAGCCACCAGTCTCACTAAGGATGATTACTTTTCCTCCTCCTTCCAGAATAACCTTAGTCTCCCACCAAGTTCTGGAAGGTCATCCACACCCTCTTTTCCCACACCATCCAGTCCTCCACCCCTGTCCTCAATGTGGGTGGGACCATCATTTCTGACCACCTTTCTGTTGCCTCTGAGTTCAACTCCTTCTTCACCTGTTGTGCCTCCTCCCTTCCTTTCTCCCTTCCTCCCTCATACCTTCATCCACCCCTCTGCCTCTTCATCTCTCCATCTCACTCCTTCACCTTCTCTTCTGTTGTTCCTGCTTCCTCATTTAAGGCTCTCTTAACTGTCAACCCTCTTAAAGGGTAGGAGCCCTGAAGTTCTCAATCCCAAACTCCTTCACCTCTCTGCATCTGCCATTACTCTCCCAATCATCTCCTTTTTTAATCGCCCCTTCTTCCTAGCTTCTGACCCTAACTGGAAACACACCACTGTCATACCCCTTCCTAAAGGAAGCAAATCCTCCAGCTCTGGCAACTACCACCCTGTCTCCTTGCTTCCCACCTTAGCTAAATTACAAGAGCACATCATGCAGTTTCAACTCTCCACCTTGATTCTTCTTTTTTCACACACTTCCAGTCTGGCTTCCTGAAACACCACCACATTACCTCCATCCTCCTCTGGCTAACTAATTTCATTTTCTCTGGCAAGGATCAGGGCCTTTTCACCTCTGCTGTCTTTGCTTGATTTGGCCAAAGCCTTCAACACTGTTGCCCAACCACTTCTCCTTGACAAGCTCCAGTCTGTGGGCTCTCTGACTGCACAACTAACTGGTTCCGCTCCTACCTTGAGGGTAGATCACAATCTGTTAGGACTGGTGATTCCCTTCCGCCACTTTCTATCAGCACTGGTGTCCCCCAAGGTTCAGTCCCTGGCCCATTAATCTTTTCTGTCTTCCTCAATGTCCTTCCTCTGCTTGTTCATCTGTATCCATCCATATGGATGCAGATGACAGAGTCATATTTGCCTCTAGTTCCTCCCCTTCTGAGTTGACAGCCAGTCTCCAACTAGATTTCAATAATGTCCAGCACTGGTTCTGGTCTAATCTGCTTTCCTTAAATGCTAAGAAAGAGGTCTTTATGACTTTTGGTGATAAGCAGAAGCTTTCCAGACATACCTCTCTCCCCTCCTTCTACACCTTAAAAGGGGTCACACTCGATGATGTTACCTCATTCAAGTACCTGTGGGTCGGACTTAACTGGCACCTTGACTTTCGGACCATGTAGATGCCATCCATAAGAAATGCCACCCAAAACTCAGAAGGTTATACAGGAACAAATGCTGTATCTCTCTGCCTGTTCGCTGAACTATTATCCAGAAAATGATCCAACCCACTCTTGTCTATGGTGAAATTGTCTACCGTGCTACACCAAAGACTACCCTAGTTAGACTGGGCCTTCTCTTTCACTCCTTCTGCTGCTTTTCTTTGGACTGCCGACCCCACACTCACCATTGCTCCTTACACTCCTCACTGTCCTTCCCCTCCTTTGAAGCTAGATGCCTCATTCATTGTGCATCATTTATCTCAAAATTATGGCTATCGTCCCTTCCCTCTTACCTTAAGGGAATGTGATAAGATAACTTTGTAGATAATGATGCAATTGAGTAAGTGAGAAAATATGATAGGGATTAGAAATATTACACTGTTTGTGCAATATGTCCATAGAAGGAATATGTATAAGTAAGAAGATTAATGGATATTTTTCTTTCTATGTTTGACAAAACAGGACAGCCACTGGGACATGAAGAAGTTGTCCTATGGTCATGAAATGTTGGATGGACCTCATTAGGTGGCAATTCAAAATGCATATAAATAAAATCTTATTTAATAAGAATTTGGAGTTTAAGAGTTTTTTCCTTGCCCCCATCTATATGTTCTCCCCTCCCTCTTACCTTACCTCTTTCCTCTCCTCACCTCCACCTTCCTCTTACTCCCTTCACAACTCTAGATATCATTACTTCACTCTTCCATCATGTAATGCACTCCTTGATCAGGCTGTTTTCTCCTACTGCTTTCCCAAACTTTGGAACTCTCTCTCTCTCTCTCTGTCTAATGTTTCACTTCTCCTCTTCTCACCACTCTCTCTCTCTCTCCTCTCTTCTACATGAACTTACTGCTTACTCCTATAATTGCACCTGGCTCATCTGCCTCTTTTCTTCCAGTTACTCCCCTCCTTCTTCCCCCTCCTCTCACTTTGTTCTGATCTTGTGCAACCCTTCCCCCTCTTCCTTTCCCTCACTGAGCAACCTAACTCTACATTGTTAGACAAACCCTGACTGACCCTTGTCTAATTTACTCAGATATATTGTCTTTTGTATATATTGCCTATTGTATATATTACTTACTGTCATTGCTTAGCCTAGAACTGTATATTTTTTATTCTGTTTCTTTTTGTACTCCCCCCCAAAGCACATTTGGAACAAGCTATTAACAGCTCAGTATGTATTTTCTGGTGAACCATTTGAAATAAAAAATAATTTATCAAGGACTGAACAGATGAGGTGCAATACCTTATTTTCAGTGGTGTCCTATGTTTACACATTTTTAGACTGTATTTTCCCAGGACAGGCCAGGTGAGAGGCAATATTTAGTTTTCAGTGGGCATCCATATTTTGACCCTGAATTTCCAACAGTCTTTTTATGACCTGATGCCATGATTAAGACAAGTGGAATTTTTTAAATCTTATGTGAAAGGTGATTTTGCAAAAACAAGTTTTGGAGGGGATTTGGAAAATGATACCTGCTATGTTCAGGAAGTGGGGTAACACAATGGATATGCAGAGCACAGGGGACAAAATCCTGCAAAAATAAAGTTATGAATAAGCATTGGAACAATTCAAATTTAGTTGTTTTTTCCACATTTAGACCTAACATTTGCAACGTAGTTTTTTTTTATGACCTCTCCTTCATAACATGAAAGGTGCCACTTATAAAATAGTGACCAAAGCATAATTTCATGCAACAGATGTGAAAACACATTTTGGCTAGGATTTGAAAAATTACAACTGTTATTTTCATGAGGTATGTGAAAAAATGGCTCAGTTGAAAATTACCAAAGTTACGAGTGTGCATTGAAAATTTTCAACATACACTCATAACTTTGTTGTTTTTAAATATTTATACCCCAGATTTTCAACATAGCCTTACTATGATCCCACCTCATTAACAAGGGAGGAGAAAATTTTCAAATCCTGCCCAATAAGTGACTTTGTGCAGGGACTGCAAAATCACCTTCCAGGATGGGCTTGCATAATTTCACCACCCTAATTCAAGAGGAGATGTCCAGAAAAGCCATGTTGAAGATTTTGGGGGAAAATTTTTGAAAATGGCCAAATTATGCGAGCAAGTTAAAATCACTTTGAAATACATTGAACCACATACCTGATTTCTTCAGTTCCCAGTTCAGTGTTGAAGAGTAAAGATGTGTTTCTAGTCCAGTGAGGATTACTGCACTGGAATCTTGGTGGATAAGTAAGGGGTGCGGGGTGGTGGTGCTGAGTGAGGGGGTCAGGTGGGGGGAAGGTAACAGTGATTGTAGGATGGCGGCAGCAACAGACATTGATGAATGGTTTTCTTTTTTACACGGTGTATAAAAATGAAAAAAGACTAAGAAGGATAGTTTTCTTTATATCAAGTACCAACACTGGGGATTGGGCATCACAGTTTCAGTTTTATGTTTTGTAGCACTGTGTGGTGGGCTCCCCAGTGCAGCACAGTGAAAACAGATGGGGTGGGGTTGCTCATCAGCACTGGAGATTGGGCACCCCAGTGTTGAAAAATTAAAATGGGTTTGAGGCATGGTTTGTGTTTTGGGGAAAAATGATTCATAACATATGAATACATGTAATATGTATTAGATAATGCTGATTCTTACACACCCTTATACTTTTTCTGAACAACAAAGAAAGTGTGGATAGATCACAGGGTTCCCAAAGTGGAGTGTGTAGGAAAAATGACTTTGGCCCTGGAATGACATTATTTATTTATTACACTTTTGTTGACCAGGTAGGTACACTAGACAATATGTATTCTTATTTTCAGGTATGACCCTGGAGAGTACAATGCAAATACAGGTTCAAATAAGGTACATAACAACAAAAGGGGCAATGTACAGAGTTACAAGAGAGCAAGATAAACATAGATAGTATGCAGTAAGCAGTAATAGTTAAATATACATATACATACAGAATAAATAGACTAACACATTCAATGGTAATTACATTGCATAAGTGACCCTATTTACCAGGGCCATTTAATACATAAGCAGATGGCAATCAATCACATGCTACACAGAGATTAAAGGTCAGTAGGCAGTGGCATATATATAAACAGTATAATTTATTTGTTGGGCCAAGAAAAGGAGTTAAAACCAGCAACAAATATGGTACAGAGACATAAAAAATGAAACAGATGTTACTTTTTATTAACACTGAAACCTGTAAAATGATGCAACCGGGTATTTTGGAGAAAGAATGTCAAAAGGAAAGTTTACCTATTCAGCTGAATCAGCTGGGAGAAGGGGAAAGAAAGAGAGTACCCAGGAACCCTCTGCAGAGAAAAGATTGAGAAACAAGAGCTGAGACTTGAGAGTTGAGGGTCAAGTGGACTGATCTGAGGCTGCTGCTGCATGCCTGATTGTGGCCCTTCCCTCAAGACAATGAAGCCATAGACAGGAATAGACTCACAGGAACAGTTTTATGAACCTGCAGATTAATATGAATATTGTTTCTACCCTGATATTACAAAAGGGAGTCCTTTTACAATGGTTGCCTTCGTGCTACCTTTAGAACTTGCTTCAATTTAATTCTCAGCACAGTAAGCACTCCCATTATCTACTCTTTTAAATCTTCCTTGCAAGGAATGCTAAGCTAAATGATGCTTTTTTGGGAGGGAGGGATCATTTTTACATGGGGGGACACCAGCAGGCTGATCACAATGCTGATCAGCTATACTTGCTTGGCGATGTTATGCAGATCAAATGAAAAAGCCGCCCTATTATTTGGGTGGCTCTTTTCTTTGAACTACACAAAGATTCTGCCAAGCAAGATGAGAAGAGTGTCACGATCAGTACTCTAGCTGAAGAAAGGTGTGACACTGTTGAGCCTCTTGCAGACTGCCCTGCTTTGGACCGGCAGTGCCATGCCTCTCAAAATCCACTAACATACCAATATGTTCTCTTTGTGCAAGTGCAAAGGTGAACTTAAAAGAGGAAAAAAAGAAAAATCAAACAGAGCTATATCCATTATCACAGTGTCAGTGGCTCAGTAGGTAGCACGCTTGCCTCTGAGGCTGGGAGATCAGAATGCTGTGGGTTCAGTTCCCACATCTGGCACTTGGGTTAATATCCCAATATTGACACTGTAGTGCAGCATGAAAGGGGTGCTGCACTTTGAGGTGCCCTCTTTCGGATGAGACATTAAACCAAGGTACCATCTGCCTGGATTGGTGGTAGTCCAGGTGGATGCTAAAGATCCCATGGCACTTATCGAAAAAAAGTAGGGGAATTTTTTATTCAATACTCAAAATAAACCATACAAAATAGTATTACTGCATACAAATCATATTAAAGATCAAAGAAGAAATACATCATACATGAATCACAAAAACAAATGAAATACAAATCAAGAAGAATTCACACAGGATAATACAAAAGTATAAATAAATTAAGTATTATAAGCATACCAATCTGGTTTAGAATAAAAAGCAACAAAACCCAAATTAAAGTAAAACACTAAAACCCCTCCCCACCATAAAAGTAGGGACATTTTTATTCAAAACTTCAAATAAATCTGTACAATAATGTATTTACATAATACAAAAAATCATAATGAAAAGAAGTCTAAAACATAAATAAGTATTACATCATACTGAAACTGTAAATATAAATAATCTGTAATGTTACAAAACCCCTTCCCATACCCATTATAAAAGTAGAGGAATTTTCTTATCCAAAACTGAACAAAGTTTATACTCCATGATAGTGTATTTATACAAGAACATAAGAAAGAATCCTAAATAAAGATTCATATCATACCTAATATCCTTAACTTTAATATGCATAAAATAAACCCTGTCACCTTTCCTCCTATAAATTTGGTGAAAACCCAAATAATGTATAAACAGTGTTAAGTTACACTTAACAAAACTATAAGTCATAAGAACCATCAAGAAATATTTATAATCATGCAAGGATCAAAAGACATATAGGTAAGTGGAGAAATCCTAGGCATACACATTTGCCTAAAAATGCCCTCACTCCCCATGAAAACCTTTGGAAAAAGGTTTTCCTATATAGAAATTTTTTTAAATAACATATCACAGTACTCACTATTGTAAAAATTGGAACAAATACAATCTTGCAAATACTGAACTGAAATATCTCTAATACATAAGTTAATGTCCATCCTTTTCCCTTCAAAAATAATGTAGTAAAGGAAACACGTTCTTACTTCAAGAACATTGACAGTATCTATCACTATAATAATAATCAGATGACATAAAATTCCAAACAAATAATACAAGCATTTATAAAAAAAAAAAACATAATATAGAAGGCCAATAACAGAATCACTGTCTAGTACAGTGTTTGAAATATATTAATCAAAACCTATCCAGTGTCTAACCAAGACATGGCCTTCCATTTTTTTGTGAAACTATGAGATGACAAAGCTTGTTTATCTTGTTTCCATATTCCCAATAACCATTCATGTATGCACTAAAACAATTGTTCTGGAGAGATAAATAATTATCTCAATGACCAGACACAGCGAACTTGCCAGACATGATTTTTGATGTCTCCCAAAACTAGTCGTATAGTATCAGAGTTAAATCTATCCCAACAATCAGGTAAAATACCTAAAGATAGAACCTGCATGTCTATAACTGGAAATTGAGCTGTAATCCATTTAGTATATAATATAGACCAAAATTGTATAATGTAAGGGCATTCAAAAAGAGATGTGCCATCGTCTCAGTACAGTTCACACATATCGTACTTCTAGGGCAATATCTATCTTCCTTACCCTTATGTTTTAAATTACTCTTAATTTTCAATTTGCCATGAGCCATAAGCCAGATAACATCCCACATATAATCTGGAATTCCTTGATGAGTGAGCATGGCCTGTATTTGTACCAAGTTCCTACTTGACCAATTACCAAATACAGGGTATTCCAAAAAATATTGATCATGAAGGAAACTATATACCTTCTTCCTTGGATTTTAGGCAATTAATGTGTAAGGAATCTTCCAGAGTTTCAATTTACTGAAACATGAATGAAAATATATAGGTAACCCTCCAATATGTTTTTGTTTAGGAATAACTCCTTCTGTAATCCAATAAACCAGCCATGGCGAGATATAATCCAATACCCATGGTGTCCATATCTTGGACTTCCCCATTAATAGCGGAGAGATATTAGTATAAAGAAAAATACAAAGAAAGAATAAAATTGGATTAATCATATGAATCTCTTCTTGTTTCACTGGCTGATATAAAATACCCCTTTTTATGGGGTTCAATCTACTACCCCATATTGCCTGAAAAAAAACACAAAGCAATGCTGTTTCTCTAGATTGGGGTAACACAATAGAGCTTAAATGTAAAAATATTCCTATAAGAAATGTGTGAACCATATAAACTCTCTTTTTCTTTGACATCTTCCATCATTTCCAGGATGCTACCTTGAATTTTGCAAGCTGAATGAGACTATTCCAATTATAAGTAGTTGTGTCCGTTCCACAAAAAAAAAAAATACCCCAGATTTTGCAAGCTTGGGATGTAACTGGAATACCCAAAATAGTGGAATGTATAGAGTTATGTGAACCAAGAAAAAAACACTTACTTTTGGTCAAGTTAAATGTGGCTCCAATTTCCCTAGTATAGGCTACTGCCATGGCTTCTGTAGCTGTACAAGATGGAACGTCTGCTAAAAAAAGACATAAATCATCAGCATAGTCAACTGATTAAATTTCCATATCATCACAACCAAGAGAGAGACCTCTGATGTTATCTGATTGATAAACGGCTGACAATAAGGGTTCAAAGGAAAGAATATATAAGATAGGGCTCAGAGGAAATCCCTGTCTCACAGCCCTGGCACATTTCTGTTTATGACCTATCCATCCATTAACATATGATGCCATCTCTGCCTGTAAATAATATTGTTTCAACCATTAAGTAAAAGGGGGAGAAAAACCCATTTTCTTCATACAGCTACACACATATAAATATGACACACTATCAAAGGCTTTTGCCTGGTTCAAATTAATGCAAATTCCAGCAAGTTCCTCTACCGATCCACGTTCCAAAGCCTCTAGGATAATTAATAATGCATCAGTAATATGACGACCAGGTACTGAGCAAAACTGAATGGGATGAATAATATAATCGAACAAACAAGACATCTGAGAGCTAAGCATTTTAGTGAGAATTTTACAGTCTGAATTTAATAGTGTGATCGGGCGCCAGTTGTGAAGACATTCCCTATCCCCATTTAAAAAAAACAAAGATAAGAAGACCCAGATTCATACTACCAGGAAAATAACCATGTAATAAACAATTATTTAACATATAAACCAATTGTTGATCCAACACTTCACATATATTACCATAAATCTCATTTAGGAGACCATCCCTCCCTGGTGCCTTCCCCCTTTGAAGTTGTGAAACCACAGTATGTAATTCAAGCAATGAAGTAGGAGCTAATAAAGATATCAGAAATCGATCAGGAATATTTGGTAATATGCTTAAAGCTAACCACTCATCAACCTTAGCCTGTGTTACCATATCATCCACCTGAAACAAGGAGGAAACATGTGCATCTAATATTTTTTAAATATCATTTTGAGTATTTACCCTATGTCCTCCCATTTCTTTTTCCGTTGAGCTGCACCATTCTTAAAAGGATTAGTACATGCTGATTTACCTTGTGTGCCATATTTCTGTTTTCTTTCTAATTGCTGTCTTTTAGTATGCTGTAACTGTGCCACTTGTTCTTTAACACATGTAATGTCCTGAGCATCTATCGAAACCCACGAGTTTAATTGTGAATAAAAAAACCTCAAAGTATTCTGGAGGCAATATTTATCAAATTTTCTTGAGGTTCCCAATAAACATCCTATATGCTTAAAATATTCCTGAAATTCTCTTTTGGAATCCTCCCACTAGGCCTAGTGACTATCATAAAGAATAAAAAAAAACAGATTTATAAGCTTCTAGAACATCAGTAAAATGAACCATCACTTCTGGAATATCTAATAAGGGCAGATTCAACCTCTAATACCCCAGGCCTTTGGAGGTATCACCGTAGTTTGAAATTGTAAGGCTCAATACCCCATGATCTGAAGTAGCAACTAACCTAACATGCGGAAAAGAATATTGAAGAGTGGAGTAAATAAACCAATAATCAATGTGTGATTTCTGGGTTCGTTGTAGGAAAGTGAAAGAGGGAATACCTTCAAAAACATCTCTCAAACCTGATAGTTTCAGTAACTCATTTAAACAGTGTGTATCACAATACACTTTAGATGTAGCTGATTTAACAGTGTGAGAGATGTTAAAGTCACCCCCAAATAAAACATTTCTACTGGTAAACAAGTATGGCTGAATTAAGTGTAACAATTGAATCCTTGCCCATTTACTTTGGGGAGCATAAATATTGATCAATTGAAATGGGATTGTCTCCATAATGATGTCCAACAATAAAGCCCTGCCAAGTGCAATATCAATAATATCAACAATTTTCACTATCTATAAGGTGAAGCAAATCCCTAGTCCTGTACACAAATCTTCTCCCCCAGACCAATAACATGGACCCCATCCCCATGAGTTAGTGGCAATATCAAATTCTTGTATAGTATATAGTTTGGTATCCTGTAGGAAGATAATGTCATGCTTAAAATCTGAGAACATATCAAAAGTAGCCAGTCTCTTATAAACTGACCTAATACTATTAGTATTAAGACTAGCAATCAAGATATCATAATCCTTGACAGTAACAGGCAAAGTAGGTTAAGTGGTAATGGGCAGCTATCTATTACTTTTCCACAGACCCATTCTGCTACCCATTCTTTTAGCCTTAACTTTACCCCCCACCCTTAGATCAGCTACTGTCTCTTGATCAGATAATCCATCAGCATGAGAAGGGGTTTGAGATATGGCATCAGAATCTGGTTCATCTGGGCCTACAGGAGCCAAAACACCATATTTATTAGAGACAAGTAGAGGCTCTGGAGACTGAGCCCAATCCATCAATGGACTTTGTGGAGCTCCCCGTTTAACAGAGTGAAACATGGTCTCATTCTCTATAGGTTCTTTAAGAATGGGAGGTTGTAACTGGGATAAATGAGTAGTAATCAAAGGGACAACTACTACATCTTGTGTCGGAGAACACTGAGCCATATTTTCAACAAGAGTAGTTACAGGGAGAGAACGCTGAAGGGGAAGGCGGAGTTGTGGATGAACATTAGAAACTTTAGGCACCAGGGCCATGGGGTATAACATTGGGCCTAAGGGAGGGCCTGATCTGTACATTTTGAAATAAAAGTTTACTTTTATGTAATTTGTTATTTCAATTTCTCACTGGTGTTACTTTTAAAATTAGAAGCTCTGATTCTAAAGCTGCATTTAAAATAAGAAAAAAAACAGTCACTTTTGATATAGTGATTTTATCTCCAGAGCAGAGCAAAATCCCATAATTCCTTCTGATGGAATTCCTGTGAACTGCAGGCCATCTGCTAAATATAACAACCTTGGTTTGTTATACCATTTGCAAGTCAGTTGAACCTGTTTTGTGAACACCACAGATGCATTTATTTACTTATTGAATTTTGTTGATCGGCTTGGGCCTCTGAGACTAAGTGTCCCTTTTTCAGCGGTGACCTGGGTTTAATTAATTAATTATTTCATTAAGCAATGTATTTCTTTATTAATTTATTCATTTATTTATTTGAAATTTGGTAACTGGGAAAGGCACAGTGAGCCAAGGCTCATTTCCTGGTGCAACCCAAGGGAGAGGGTAGTGGGATATACAATAGTCAGAGAGGAAAAACAGCAAACTGTATGAGTAACCAAAGTAGAACAATATGTACAAGGTAGAGGATGCATAAACATGTAACACCATTGGAGTATCATAAACTGACAAGGTGCAGAGTGCAGTAGGCAGTGTAGTACAACACAAACAATATATACATAGGCACAATAAATAAATATGTAGGGACATTAAATGTAAAATCAGGGCACCTAGGCATACTAGGTCTAAGAATACATCATGCTAGGACTGCTCATATACATATCTATATAAATAGGCAAACTAAATATATACACAAGCATGTTAAATGTACAATTTGAATACCTAGGCATATTGGGTATAAGTATACATAAATGCTAGGACAACTCAGGAGTTCCACTAAAAGGAATGAGGAGAAATTATAGACAAGTGGAGAGTATGGTCTCAGAATGATGTCAGGAAGTAAAGGTATGGGGGGGCAAGATGTAGGATGGAGGTGGAGGGAGGTGCACAGGGGACAGATGTACCAGGAGGTGGGGGATTCAGAGGGGGAGAGGATAGAGGTGGAAGGGGAATCAGGGGGTAGAAGAGGAGCAGTTGCAGTGTGGGGGGTTAATTGCTTTTTGAGCAATGTCAGAGTGGACACGAGGCATTTTGAGTGGGGGAGGTGATTCCAAAGATCAGGGAGTCTAAAGGAGAAAGTGATCTTGCCCAATTGTGAATGCAGATGAGGTAGAGTGAAGGTGTGAGAATTGTGGTATCTGAGGAAATGGCCTGAAACTGAGGAGGGGAATAAATGATTGGAAAGATGGGGGGAGCCCCAAACCAGAACTTACCAATGAAGGCAGAACAGTGAGCAAGGCATCGACTGGTGAGAGAGGAGAGGGATAGGCAGAGTACAGGTAGCAGTGGTGGGTTTTAATAGGGTTGTTGGAAGCAAAGCAATAAAAGGCATTATACAGGGAGTCTAGTTTTGAGAGAGACAATTGGGGGGGCTGAGCTGTAGACTACATCAGCATAGTTTGTCATGGGAAGGATTAATTTGGTGATGAGCTCTTTGTGGGCTGGGAGTGAGAGACAATCCGTAGTCCTATACAAGGCTCCTAGTTTGGGCCAGAGTTTGGAATGGATGAAGTCAATGTGTTGGGAGACGTCGAACCTGGGATCTAGCCAAACCCCCAGGTTTCTGAAGGACTGCACTGAAAGTATTTTTGTGCCATCCAAGAAAAAGATGGGTTGAGGGGAAGGGGACTTGTCCAGTCTCTGGGCAGTGCCAAAAGCCATGGCAACAGTTTTTTTTGATATTGCACTTCAGGAGGTTTGTCTCAAACCAGTTGAGGGTGTTCTCAAAATCAGCCTGTAGCAATGTCTGGACCACTGGGATGGAGAGTACTAAAGCATAGCTGACAATGTCGTTGGCATACTTGTGCATGTGTGAGGATGAGCATGAAGAGGGAAGGTCATTAACATAGATTAAGAAAAGAGTGGGAAGCAGAACTGACCCCTGAAAGATACCAGCATGGATTGGGGAGGGGGTGAATTTGGAGTGGCCTAGTTGAGTGTATTGGTGTCTATTTGATTGATATGATCAAAACCAGTCTGCTGAGGAGGAGGAGGAGAGTCCAATGGAAGTTAATTTGTTTAGCAGGAGACTGTGAGAGACTGAGTAAAAAGCCTTGGCAAGCTCTACGAGGATCACCAAGGTGTGGCTACCTTTATCCATGGCAGAATGAGTGTGGTTAGTGGGGTGGAACAGAGAAGAGGAGGTGGAGTGGAGGTGCCTGAATCCAGATTGGTAGGGACTTAGAGTAGAAGAGGTTTCCAGAAAGGAGTTTAGTCTTTTGGAGATGAGTGCCTCCTGGATTTTGGATAGAGCAGGGATTAGTGAGACTGGCCTGTACTTGCCTGGCAGAAAGGGATCACCTCCCTTATGGAGTGGAACAACCTTAGCCAATTTTCATGCCATAGGGACAGCACAATGTGAGCTGGATAGAATGAAGAGATGTGAAAGGGAAGGGGCGATTGCTGGAGCAGAGATCTTGAGTAGTTTCGAGTCAAAGCCATCTGGGCTCTGTTTGGAGGAGTTTAAGGCTTTTAGGCATTGGAGTATTTTGGTTATAGTAATTGGGGAAGGATTACTCACTGGTGGAGGGAGTGGGAGGGGAGTGGAGGATGGGAGATGGGGAAGGGGGTAGGGGAGGCCAGGAGGAAGAGCACAGGTAGTGAAAAAGGGATTGATAGAGGAGGCTGCAGAGGTAGGGTCAAGGTTGGCTGAGCTTGAGAATAAATGGGCAGTAGGGGAGGAGGAGCCTAGAAGGGGGTGAAGGGTTTTACAGAACTCAGCTGGTGAGGTCCTGTTGTCATTTAATTGGCTTTTGAAGAAGTGAGCTTTCATTCAGGCGTTTCTTAATGCTCTGTATTTTTGTAGGTCGGCTTTGTCAGAAGTGGTTTTGAAAGTGCACCAAGCTTGGTCACTAGATTTGAAGAGGGTGATTGGTTTGGGGTAATCTAAGGGAGGTGTTTCCAATGAAGCCATAGTCTTTTGGGAGGAGCATGCAGATCCCAGATTTTGAGAAGAGTAGAGGTGAAGGATGCAAGATCAGTGTCCACATCTGGTGCTGTGAAAACTCCAGATCAGTCAGTCAAGTAGAGGTTGGACAAGAGGGCTTGGATGTTGAGAGATCTGAGGGTATGGAACCACAGATAATTTGGGGAGGGGTAGGGGTGAGATTTCATACAGCAATACATCATGCAATAAATGCTGAAAGTGTCAGATAGCATGCCAGCAGAGGTGTATTTGAGTGGATGGGACAATAAAATCCAATCAATTAGGGTATGGTTGGCAGAGTGTTTTTTTTTTTTTAGCCTAGTTGGTTCCTATATCTGCTGAGCAAGGTTTAGAGCCTAAATTTCCTGGGTGATGGATTTGGATGGGGGGGAGAGCCAATTTAAGTTGTAGTTGCCCAGGAGCAGCAGTTCTCCAGCCTGGGTGAGAGGAGTGAGAAAGATGAGGGCTGTTTGACTGGATACTATGGTGGAAGACTGAGTTTTTGTGGAAAAATAGCAGACCCTATGAATATAGGTGTAGTGGAAGGTTAGGACAGTTTAAAGAGCAGTAGCCTGTGTGAAGAGGGGCATATAGTAATTTAGGAATATCAGAACAGATTGTATATATTCAGACATCATTGAAATTACAATGGGTTATATACATTCATGACTCAAAAGCAAATTTACATGCATTCAGTGTTGAGTAGATTAGTTCAACAATGTTCTGGCAAACTATGCAAACAACTGACTGAGCAAGCCTGGTACACAGGGTAGCAGTGATAAAACAAGTTCAGACATTTGCAATAGTAGATCACTTTTAATGGAATAAACCATATCAGAGAAGGCAGGTACAGTACATTGATTGTACTCCAGTAATAAGGTATTTACTGTATAAGAGAATTAATTCACTACCTTAAATTTTACTGTTTTGACCACTGACATTTTCACAGCAGCTTAATTTAGCTGAAGCGCAAGAACAAGATGACCTGTGAATTGCTGCATTTATTTTCACTGGCATATCATTTTCACTGGATTTTAAAAGTAGTGAATATAGCTAAAATTGTATTCCAGTAAAAATAATGTCTTATACAGTAGTTATATCTTGAAGCCCCCCAAGGGAAGACCAGTTTTCAATGGTGGGCAGGACCATGTTCCATAAGGAAGAGGGAGAAGTGGCAAAGATGTATGCCCCATATTAGACCTCACCCATGGAACATCTAGAACTGTATTGCTAGAGGGCTGGAGAGTCCTTCTCTGAGCCTTAATAATCAGCACATCCCTCAAACTAGGAGCAGTGCTTTTTATTAATTTAAATGCCAAACTGAGCAGGGGGTATTCTAGTCTAACCCCTAGTGTGGGGCAGTTTAGTGACCTTAGAACACTACAGTGATGTTCCTTGAGGGGGGGCCCCAGCTGCAAAGTGACACATTCTATACTACAATATTATGAACTTTCACATTTCAAGGATCTGGACAGCTCTGAGGACTGGGGCACCATACAACAGAACTTAGATTAGCATGCAGTTAGCAATTACTAGTCTGGACTCCTTAGTGAGGAAGTCATTGCAGTTAGATGAGTCCAAATGTGTGGACCAGGGACTTTGTTAACTGTTCTACATGGAGTTTTAGTATCAATTCGTGTACCACCAAATATTTAGTTGACTCCACTATCTCAAAAGGAGACTCAAGAAGCTTATTAGTGGATAGTAAGTGCTGACTGGCTGAACCCATATGCCAGGCTTCAAACAGGATAGCCTTAGTTTTTTAGTATTTACGACCAATTTCTTAGTTATGAATCATGCTTCCAGCTCTTGGAAATCATTTGAGAGATGACACTTAATACTGTTTATGTCTTTAAAACTTCTAGAAAGTACATGTCATTTGCATAGGTTAATAGGTTTACCCCTCCACAGTTTCTTGGCATCTCATTAACAAAGAAAGAAAGGAAATGGGGACCAAAGATGGATTGTTGTGAGACACCATCTGTAATTGGATGCAGTCTTTATTGGGCTCCCTTCCATTTTACTAACTTCATCCTGTCACATAGATAATCAGATACCCACCGATGGAACAAGCCATCTAGGCCCAGTTGTTTCATCTTACTCAGGAGAAAGCTATGATTAACTAGGTCAAAGGCTTTGGTGGTCAATGAAGACCACACCAGTTATCTACCACTGATCCATGGCAATTAATTTATCCCAGTCAGTCTGAACAAGGTCATGTCTATCCCATGGTTCTTTCTTAACCCTTGTTGTCTGTCAGTGAATAGACTTTGTTGAACAGCATAGTCCCGATTCTGGTGTATACTAATCTCTCTTGGACTTTGGCCAGTGAGCAGAGGAAAGAGAGAGGTCAGTAATTTTCAACCTGTTCTTTATGGCCACCTTTATGAGCTTGTACCACCAGGGCCACCTTCCATCTTGAGAGGATTTTCCTTCAAAGAAGGATCTAGTAAAACGCATTTGAAATGGGGATACAATTACAGGCTAGCCAACTTTAATAGTTTTGGTTCAAGCTTATCATATCCAGTAGAGCTTTGAGTTTTTTTCAAAGTTTGAACACTTCTTTGAGTTATCAGCCTAAAATGGGCTTCTGGGGCTGCTCATGAGTGACTCAGGTGAAACAGCATGTGAAAGAAACCCCAGCCCAATATGAGAGCCGCCTGTGGCTCACATATAGTGCAGGCAAAGACTTGGCCGGTGATCATCCAGACACGGAATCAACTAAGTACAAATGCCTGTCTTTGAAGAATCTTCAACTGGCTCTGCAATAAAAAGTGGAAGCAGCTGTATTTCTCAGATGGGAATCCCTCAGTGAGATCATGAAGAAAGTGGAGCATGTGTATCAGGTCAATGCAAGGGACCTCGATTCAGGCTCTAAGCCCAAGGTGGCTGCAGTGCAGAGTAGTACATATTTATCTACCCATTACATGGTTGAAGGGAAGTTGAAAGACTCCCAACAAGATAAATCTTCATACCAGAAACAAGCTGGATATAACAAGAAGAAGAAATATCGACAGAAGTCAAACCAGCAAAATGTGAAGGGCAACAATGGACAAAAACAATGTTCTGAGCCCTCATAAAAATATTTTGCCAAAGAAAACATGCAACTTCTGGAGTTTCAGGCCAAGGTTCAAACCCTCATGGCCCAATCCCCCATGAAAGTCATAGCGGCCATCCTGTCTGCTCCCCCTTTGGAAGATAAATCCAATGGGAGTGGGCAGTCAAAATCTCCATATGTGGAAGCAGTACAGATGCTCAGAGAGGTGGATCCTACCCTCTATGACACCTCACAGAAGCAAAATGGATTAGACTGATGGTCTTAGGTGCTGGTTCAAATCCTCACTTCTCTGGTTACTGATGATTCTCGACACCCATGTGTAGAACCACAGGTTGGGGGCCACCAGCTTGAACTATTTATGGACACAGGTGCTGCCATCTCTGTGCTACATCAAGATGATCCTCAGAACTCTTTCTGGGGAATGGGGAAGACCACTTCTGCACAAACCATTGAGGGGTCAGTTATCACAACTTATTGGTCCAAATCAATACCCATAACCATCGGTACCTTACAAGTGAAACACCTTTTTTGACCTCATGGTCTTATGTCATCACCAAAGCATCCTTGGTATAGATTCCCATTCTACGTATGGGTGTGTGGTGGACCTAGCCAATAGGCTTCTACTCCAGGTACCCAGCCAAAAAAAATTGCTCCTCATTTGTGACTCACATGTCGTGGCAGCAGTAAAGGCCAACAACACGGAATATGATGTCATTCTTATGTTCCAACAACATGCTCTCTTCGCTCAATTGAGGCCTACTTTGGATAGACATTGAGGAGCTTTCACCAAACACAAACATGACTGTGGTAGAATGGATTCCCTCATACAAGTCCTGGGTACAGATGCACCACACCAAAGACAATACCCCTTTCCAGGGGAGGCAATCCCCTCTCAGAGGGCCACAATATAATTCCTTCTGAAACAAAAGGTTATGACACCCTGTGTCTCCACAGTCAACTCCCCTCTATTTGGCCAGTGAAAAGTCTAATGATCATTGGAGATTGACCATAGATAACATAAACTCAATCAGGCCACCCCAAGTTGTGCACCAACTGTGGCTGACCTGGACATGCTAAAACTTTTCAAAACACATCATAAGTGGTTCAGCACACTGAACATCTGCAATGGTTTTTGGTCATTATCATTGGCCCCTGAGAGCCAATGCAAGTTTGCCTTCACTTTTGAGGGCTGTCAGTACACATGCAACTGGCTCCCACAGGGGTTCCACAACAACCTCTTCCTTTTTCACATCCACATGAGGGATGCCATATGAGGTTTCTCTTCTCCTGGCTGCCTCTTGCAGTATGTGGATGACCTCCTATTAACTGCAGCAGTGCTACAGAAGCACCTTCTGCTTTTAGAAAAGCTCCTGACACTCCTACAAAATTCAGGCCTCAAGTGCAACCCTGCTAAGGTACAACTGTACCTTCCTGAAGTCACATGTCTGGGCCTGTGCATCACTATGCAGGGCAGAAGCCCTGCTGTGGACAAAATTTAGGGCATCCAGAACCTACCATTACCCTCCATTGTCCCTACACTGAGGCACTTTCTGGGCATGATCAACTACTCAAGAGACTTCATCTGTAATTTTGCACAAAAGGCCACACCCCTGTATGAACTACTGAAAAAGGATACCTCATGGCAATGGGGACCAGAACATACAGCTAAGGTTACATCTCTGAAACAGGCTTTGGTCTGAGCCCCATATTTGGTCAATCCTAACCCAGAGCTGCCATTCCATCTGGAGACAGCTACCTCTGATACTGCCATGTTCGCAGTACTTGCACAAAAGGCGAATGGCACTCTTAGGCCTATTACCTATGCCTCCCAAGTTCTATCCCTAGTGGAACAGAAGTACTCTCTGTGTGAGAGGAATCTCTTAGACACCTTCTGGACTGTAAAACACTTTACCTACATTGTAGGATTGCACCTATTATACTGCACACTAACCCCACCCCACCACCTTTCTTGTAACTGATCGAATTAAAGATGTAAATTTCTCCAAAACAATGCTTACTCATTGGTCCCTACTCATCAAAACAGAGACATCACTGTGCTTCCAGAAAAAATGCCATCAATCCTGGCACATGGGTTTCTCTACCAAGGAGATCCTCATGAATGTGGCCTTGAGCCACCTACTTTGCCAGAACCCTGTCCCCTTCTTACCTGCTACCAAAAATACCTTAGCAGACCCTGCACTTTGATGTATCTTTACAGATAACTCTTCCTCTTAACAAGGAGAAGAGCAGATAGCAGCATTTGGAGTTCTGATCCTCTGTCTGGAAGGGGACACATTAGAAATGTCCAAACAATGTGCCATTAAATCCTCACAGTATGCAGAACTGGCTTCAGCTGCCTGCACCTTAGTGATTATCCATAGTCAGGAGGAGGAGGAGGAGGAGGACACCATAATTTTCTCTGATTCATCTTGGGTCTGCAACTCCATTATGGAATTCCTTCTCTTCTGGAAGACTCGCAACTATGCCTCTTCAGAAAGTACCCCAGTCAAATACAAGAATCTGTTTAGGTATATTTTTATCCAAGCTGAACACTTTGTCTTCAGACAATACATACACAGTCAAGGCACACTTAAAGACTGAAACATAGCATGAGTACAATGATCAAGCAGATACTTTAGCTAAGGCCTGTACTGGGGGATGGACCATGTAGGACATTCATCCAAAACTGAGACCCACACAATGGCAGCCCACAAGAAGACCAAAGTGATCCCACTGGATCTAGTTACAGTACAGATGGCAAATCCTGAGATAAAAGAGGTATATGAATACCTCTCAAAGAAGACAGAGAAGGGAAGGGAATGTCTCAAACTAGTTTCTTCAGGAAATATTCTGATGATCTGCGGCTCTCCCCAGACCAAAAGTTAGTACTGTACCAATCTGGAGAAGAAAAGTTATGTGAAATCCCCAAAGAACTCTGGATGGGGTTCATTCATCAGGTTCATGATACACCCACAGGCGGACAACAAGGTGTTGAGAAGATTCTACAGAGACTGAAAACTGTAGGGTGGTGGCCTGGCCAAACAGCTGATGTCCAGCACTATGTGAACAGTTGTATTACCTGTGCCCAGAATAACCCCATTCCAGTTAAGAAAAATGCCAGACTACTTCAACAAAGGCAGTCTGCCCCATGGAATGTAATACATATTGACTTCATCAGTCCTCTGCCAAATACCAGTAGGAACAACAAATATGCACTGGTAACAACTGATCTCTTCTCAAAATGGGTGGAGGCCTTCCCATGTAGAATGAATATGGCAAAAGCCACTGCCAAGATTCTGATAGAAGAAGTATTTACCAGAAGGGACCTACCCCTCAAGGTGGACTCCAGCAAAGGGATAAGCTTTATAGGGGCATTGATGTAGGAATGTTTGGAATTATTATGGGTCAGCCAAAGATTCTAAAGAAACCTTGATCCAGCTCAGCCAACCTTGGAAAAAAATGATAGTATTTATTCAGAGAGGAGCCTGGACCAATTCAATGCTAACAAACTCCTATCACAAAAATTGGTCAACAAAAGGCCCACTCACCAAAATGTCTCAAACAAATATTGTTTATTGACACTAGTATATCCAGATACAGTTCATATAACACAAACATTTCAGAAAAAAATCCTTCTTCAGTGTGAAACTGCATCTAACAAGAACAATAATAGTATAATCACTTAAAATAAAAATAAAAAATCTTTAAGCCCTTTTATTCATTCCATTCTTTCTATCTCTGCTCATCTATATATCAAAAACCATATATCCACACTCCGATATCCCCATATATTCTTGGACACTGTCTGTAAAATTAAACTGTACCAAAATCATTTGTTTATAGAGTAACTAAATATTTCTTTATTAAAACACTTTTTCTAATAAATCATAATGCAGTATTACCTGCCTGTAATTCTGCATTCCATGGGCTGGATATTCAAAAGGGTTGCGCCATGCACAATAGGGTTGCACCTGCGCAAGTCCGAGATTGCGCCATTCTGCGATATTCAGCAGGAGGCAGTTGCGGCCCCCAAGTCATGCTGAGCAACATCGCAATGCTAATGAAGGCATGCTCAACTGGAGGAACCATGCATAAACTGCACAGCCCAATATTCAGCTGCCCATGCAGAGTTGTGCAGGCGCAACCCCCTACCTGCACCTGCACAACTTTGAGCCAAAAAAAAAAAGGAGTAAGTTAAGGGCCACCCACAGGTGAGCTGCCGCATTGCAAGCTGCAACACAACAGCTGCCACTTATGGGTGGCCCTCCGCTTGTTCCCTGTGCCCCCCCTGCAGCCCGATCATGGGCATAATAGTAACCCTCCCTGTAGCCCGATCGCGGGCATAACACACTCCCCCCTGACTAGCCCGATCGTGGGCAGAATATAAATGAACCCCCCCCCGACTGGCCTGATCGCGGGCAGAACGTAAATGAACCCCTCCAACTGGCCCGATCATGGGCAGAATGTAATGGAAACCCCCAACTGGCCCGATCGTGGGCAGAGCGAGTTCAACCCCCAAGACCAATATCCCTGGTGGTCCAGTGGACCGTGAAGTCGATCGCGGGCATAAGGTCAAACCCACCCTCAAAGTCCAATTTCCTGGTGATCTAGTAGCTAACCCACCCACCTCCCCATCAGCGGTGGGCGGCAGCACCCACCTGCCTTCTGCCCGCCGACTGCCGACTGACAGCTTGGTAGGGCTGCACCCATTGGTTCAGAGCAAGAGCCAATGGGTGTGCGTATCAAGCTGTCGTCGGCAAGCGGATGGTGGCAGCGGGTGGGTGCTGCCGCCCTGCTAACTGACCGAAAGTGGGGTAAGTGAAACTCCATGAGGTGGGTGGGTGGGGCCACTAGATCACCAGGAAATTGGACTTGGGGAGTGGGTTTGACCTTATGCCCATGGCCGGGCTTCTCAGTCCACTGGACCAAAGGGATATTGGTCTTTGGGGGCTTGAACTCCATTCTGCCTGCGATCAGGCCACTGGGGGGTTCATTTACGTTATGCCCACGATCGGGTTAGTCGGGGTGGGGAGTGGTTCTGCCCACGATCGAGCTACTGGGGGTGGGGGTGAGTTCTGCCCACGATCAGGCTATTGGGGGGGGGATTTACTTCATGCCCATGATCGGGCTGCAGGGGGCATCGGCCCCAGAGGGCTGCTGCCTGGCAGGGTGCCAGGCGCAAGTCGTCAGGGATCAGTGCATCTGTATGCTAATGGCATGCAAATGGGGCCGTAATTAGATGCAAATGG
The DNA here is from genome assembly GCA_016271365.2 of Neoceratodus forsteri. NCBI lineage: Eukaryota > Metazoa > Chordata > Ceratodontiformes > Ceratodontidae > Neoceratodus > Neoceratodus forsteri. The sequence continues at coordinate 935,336,912 of CM057449.1, read as the reverse complement.
CCCCCCATGTGCCTTGCATAAATTATGGCTCCATTTGCATGTCACCTTTTGAATATCGGAAATTTGCACATGGCGCAATGGAACTTGTGCCACGGCATCTGAATGCTCCACTCTGACCACTTGCAGTGGTGCAAGTTCCACTGCACCATGCACAGTGGCTGTGGCCGGGGGGTGATATTCAAAGGAGTTGCTGAATAGTGCAGCTCCGTTGAATATCACCCTGGCCACACCCCTGCACAACTTATTTGAGCGGCGCAAGGGCTTGCACCACAGAATGGTGCAGTTTGAATATCCAGCCCCATATCTCTTATTTTTGTTTGTTCTGATTCTGCATAGGACAGCTGAAAAATGTTTAAAATTAAAAATAAAAACTCTAATGAACATCTCTATAAAACTACTGTCACTTTCAAATTAATATTGTTAACTAAAAATTTCTAATAGATTCATTACCTCTCAACTCAAATTTCCTTCTACTGATATTCAATGAATAGCTCTTCTCTTGGTAAACATGTATATACTGTCAAGACAAAACATTAAATAAATTCCACAAGTTCTCTGCATCAGTCCATTTATAACAATTCCATATAAGTTATCCATGTGCATAGAAAATATATTATGTGGTTTAAAACAATTTTTTCTCCATTTTACCCTCATAGAGATTTTTACCTTTATAAGGATTTGGCTTCAATGTAAGTTATACTTGTATTTTGCTGTCCTCCTGTGCCCTTTCTGTAAACAAAAACAGTTTCTCAACTCAGCATGTGCATCACTTATTTCATCTAAATACTGTGCCTTAACAGTAAAGAAACATTCATAAATCAAAGTCTCCAGTTGTACTTACATTATATTTGTTGCATAGTGTAACCTGATCTCCTGCTCTCTCTATGTGGAGGTGTCAAGCCCATTCTGCTCACTCTTTAAATACCATACAGGTTAGGAATCGGGTGCAGTGCAAAATGCATCATAACGAGACCAAAGAATAGTCTCCAGGTGTTTGCGATTGCTCCTGCACCCGACCTGCCAAGACAAAAATAGATTTCTCTCTATCTGAGCAGCACCCAGTAAAATCACTAGGTGTCCAACCTGAAACATGTATTTCTATTGTTTATTGTACTGTTATGTTTATAAATGTATCTCTAAATCATTCGATACACACTGAAAATGGTAATTGTCCAGACATGCAAGAGTATCTAAATATCCACATATATATATTTCCAGCAATACCATATTAGTGGGGGAACAGACAACTTAGAGGATAACATGTAAGTGTGTGTGTGCTGGGGGTTAGGGGGTTTGAAAATGGAAAAGGGGAGGTTATAAGAAAAAAATATTATGTCACTCTCTCATAGATTTAGCAATCTTTAAAGTATATATTTCATCCCTTCATATTATAAATAAGCTTGGTGGGAGGTTAAAAGGTCATAGGTTTAACACAAAGGATTTTTTATGATTATTCTTGATACTCTCTTTCTTGCAAATTTATATTTTATACTGTAATACCTAACTGTTGAAAGTGACCCACTGAGAGGTCAGGAGATCAACCTATATGCTCATTATATTATTCCCCAATTTATTTTTTGCCTTCCTTATCTTTTTTACTCGCTATCCTATGCTAAATTCAATTCTTTAGCCAAATGTGCATTTTTCTTAAAAAAAAATGTTTTGAAGTATATATTCTATCCCTTTGTATTATAAATAAGCTTGGTGGGAGGTCAAAAGGTCATAAGTTTAACACAAAAGATTTTTTTATGATTATTACTAATACACTCTATCCCACAAATCTGTATTTTATACTATAATACCCAATTATTAAAAGTGACCCACTGGGAGGTCAGGAGGTCAACCTATATGCTCATTATATTGTTCCAAAATTGTTTTGCTTTCTTCTGCCTTTCTGGTCTTTATCCCTCCCAGTCCTATGCTAAATTTATTTCTTTAGCCAAATGTGCATTTTTTATTAAGTTTTCTTCATGTTTAACCCCTACAAAATGGGTTGCTAATCTATGTCATCATTCAACCCAAATCTAGGATTTGTGACATCAAACCTATCTATAAAATAAGCCTCCCTGGTAAGAATTTTCATTTTGTAATCACCCCTCCTCACATCAGGTACCATCTTTTCCATTCCAATGAATCTTAATTGTGGTAACTGATTTCCTTGTTCAACAAAGTGCCTTGCCACAGGAGACATTAAGACTTGTCTTCTAATGTCAGATTTATGTTCGGTTTTACGTACTTTCAACATCCTCTCTGTTTTTCCTATATAAATCTTATCACAGGGACAATTTAATAAATATATAACCCCGACAGTAGAACAGTTAATAATTTGATTTATAACTATTTCTTCATCCCTTGCTGTGTTACAAATTTTCTTAATTCTTTAGGTATTATTACAATTTGTACAGTGACCACATGGATAATTTCCTTTTATTTCTGCCAAGTTCAAAAAATGTTTTGGATGATTCTCTGGTATTCTATGCTCTGTTCTCACCAGTTGATTACCTAAAGTTGTGTTCCTTTTTGGAACCACGAGAGGTAACTGTTGAAATATTTGTTGTGCAGCATGGGTGGCCTGTAGTACCCTCCTTTGTTTAGTTACAATATTTCTAACTTTAGAAAAAATGTCACTATGTACTGTGGACAATACAATTCTATCCCCTTTACCATCCCTGACTTTTACATGCGGAGTCAAGAGAGTCTGTCTTTCCCTTGTCTCAGCCCTTACAGTTGCCCCTTGTAAAGTCTCATGCTTATATCCCCTTTGTTTAAATCTATGGACCATTTCTAATCTGGTCTTGTCAAACTCATGTGGGTCTGTACAGTTCTGTTTTGCCCTTAAGATCTGTCCAGATGGAATGGACTGAATCAGTTTCCTAGGGTGAGAACTATTAGCATGTAAAATCACATTCTTATCAGTCTCCTTACGGAACAACTTGACCACTAGTCTGTCATCATGTTTATATATACATAGATCCAGATAGGCAATCTCAGTCCTATTAAAATTCATAACAAAAACTAAGTGATCTGTACAATCATTTAGATATCTGTTAAACTTATCCAGTTCTTCAATCGATCCAATCCAGATGGCTATAATATCATCTATAAAATGTTTCCATATCCCCAGCCTGTTTCTGAATGGGTTCCTGTCATTGAAAACATATTCCTTTTCAAAATGACTCATGTAGATGTTTGCATATGAGGGTGCCATACTGGACCCCATGGCTGTTCCCTTAACTTGTAGAAAATACTTCTTTTCAAATTTAAAGTAATTTTGAGTCAGAACACTCTCAGTCCATTTCAGAATAAGATTATTAGATTGTTTTTCATCTGTTCTCACCTAGTCCAAGAACCTCTGTAACATTTCACACCCCAATCTATGTGGTATAGATGTGTATAGATCTTTTAGATCCCACGTTACCAATGTACTCTTCTGTATGTCTATATCTGTTTCATGCAACTGTTCTAACTTTACAATAATGTCTGTAGAGTCCTTTATATAGGATATAGTTTGTTCAACATAAGGTCTGATATGATAGTCTATGTAAATAGATAATGGTTCCAGGAAATTTGAGTTGAGAGGTAATGAATCTATTAGAAATTTGTGGTTAAAAATATTAATTTGAAAGTGGCAATAGTTATATAGAGATATTCATTAGAGTTTTTTTTTATTTTAAACATTTTTCAGCTGTCCTATGCAGAATCAACACAAACAAAAATAAGAGCTATAGAATCCAGAGTTACAGGCAGGTAATATTGCATTATGATTTATTAGAAAAAGTGTTTCATGAAGAAATATTTAGTTACTCTATAAACAAATGATTTTGGTACATTTTGATTTTACCAACAGTGTCCAAGAATATATGGGGATATCGGAGTGTGAATATATGGTCTTTGATATATAGGTGAGCAGAGATAGAAAGAATGGAATGAATAAAAGGGCTTATAGATTTTGTATTTTTATTTCAAGTGATTATACTATTATTGTTCTTGTTAGATGCAGTTTCACACTGAAGAAGGATTTTTCTGAAACGTTTGTGTTATATGAACTGTATCTGGATATACCAATGTCAATAAATAATATTTGTTTGAGACATTTTGGTGAGTGGGCCTTTTGCTGACCAATTTTTGTGACAGGAGTTTGTCAGCCAAATGTTCCACACAGCTTACCATCCTCAATCTTCTGGTCAGGTAGAGAGAGCTAACAGGCAGATCAAGTTGATGTGTAAGTTTGCAAATGAGAATGTGAAGAACTGGGGCACCCTGTTGCCCTTACTCTTAATGGCAATCATGGCTACCCCTGCTGCTGCAGCAAAGTGCACACCCTTTGAGGTGATGACCGGCCAGCAAATGAGATTGCTGGAATGCCTGTGGATAGATCTCAATACCCCAACAATGGACAGAGTGTCTGCAAAAACTTATGTTGCACAGCTGAAGGACAATCTAATCCCAAACCATCGCTTTGCTGCTTGCAATCTGGGCAAGGCTCAGGAACAATCCAAACTGTACTTTGACTGGAATGTCAAAGAAGTTGATTGGAAGGTAGGCAACCAGATCATGGTTCTGAAATTTGCCCTACCAGCCCACCCTCTGACAAGTAAGTGGGCCGGTCCCTATGACATTAACAATAAACTGAGCCCTGCCATCTACCAAGTATGGTTGGCAAACCATAAGAAGCCCATGGACGAATGGTTCCATGCCAATCAGCTGAAACTGTACAAAGGTGATTAATGCTTCTTCCCCTGGATGGAGAAGGAGATCTAATATATTTATAGTTCTGTTTTTCTGTCTTTCAGAATGCTATCAATCAAAATCTATGTGTTGCTGAATGCCCTCATATGTACAGTATATTGGATAGAGCCATGAAAAAATCTCCAGATACTTCTCCATCACCTAGATCCACCACATCCACAGAGCCTCATCACCACATCTTTCAATTGGGGTGTGGCCATTTACCTCAAATCCAAACATGTGACTGTGGATGAAACATAGAACATAGAATCTGACGGCAGATAAGGACCGCTTGGCCCACCCAGTCTGCCCATTTCCCTACCTAATGGATAAGCTGCAGATTCTAGTTAACCAGCAGCCTACTTCTTCCTACCCCCACCCCCTAGAATTGCCTTATGACTGTCCCATGCATGCTTGAATTACACCACTGTTTTTGACTCCACAACCTCCTCCGGAAGGCCGTTCCAAGCATCCACAACCCTCTCTGTGAAAAAATACTTCCTTAAATTACCTCTGAGCCGCCCCCCCATCTTCAAATTGTGCCCCCTTGTTCTTGCACACCTCTTTTTTTTGAAAGATGCTACCCTCTTGGACTTTGTTGATTCCCTTGAGGTACTTGAAAGTTTCTATCATGCCCCCCCTTTCCTTGAGGCTATACATATTAAGCTCCTTAAGTCTCTCTTCATATGTCTTCCAGTGCAGACCCTGCACCATTTTAGTTGCCCTCCTCTGGACAGCTTCCATCCTGTCTATGTCTTTGTGGAGATTGGGTCTCCAGAACTGCATGCAGTACTCCTGATGGGGTCTCACCAGCTGTCTGTACAGAGGGATAATAACTTCCCGTTTTCTACTAGTGATGCCGCTCCCTATGCAACCCAGTATCCCCCCAGCCCTCCTTGCTGCTCTCTCACATTGCTTACCCACCTTTAGGTCATCTGATATGAATACCCCCAGGTCCCTTTCCATTTTTGTTGTTGTTAGTATCTCACCCCCCATCGTGTACTCTTCCCCTGGGTTTTTGTTTCCCAGGTGCATTACCTTGCACTTCTTAGCATTGAATCTAAGCTGCCATACATTGGACCATTCCTCTAACCTTGCCAAGTCCCTTCTCATCCTTTCCACCCCACCTTGTGCATCAACTCTGTTGCAGATCTTTGTGTCATCTGCAAAGAGACATACTTTTCCTTCCAGTCCCTCTGCAATGTCGCTTATAAAGACATTGAAGAGGACCGGTCCTAAAACTGAACCCTGTGGTACCCCACTAGTAATCCTCCTTTCTTCAGAGTGGACTCCATTTACTATTACTCTCTGTGTCCTATTCTCCAGCCAATTCTTTACCCAGGCTGTCATCTTGGGACCCACTCCCAGGCTGGCTAACTTGTATATTAATCTTTTGTGTGGGACTGTGTCAAATGCCTTGCTAAAGTCTAGATATGCCATGTCCACAGCCCCTCCCTGATCTACTACTTTGGTCACCCAGTCAAAGAAATCTATCAGATTTGTCTGGCATGACCTTCCCAATGTGAATCCATGCTGCCTTGGGTCCTGTGCCTCTCTGGCCTCGAGATACTCAACAGTTCTTTCCTTCAGAAGTGATTCCATCATTTTCCCTATCACTGAGGTTAAACTGACAGGTCTGTAGTTTCCTGCTTCTGTCTTGCTCCCACTTTTGTGAAGGGGAATCACATCTGCTCTCCTCCAGTCCTCAGGTACCACCCCATCCTCCCATGATTTGTTAAAGAGGGTAGTCAGTGGTGTCACTAGTTCTACCCTTAGTTCTTTTAGAATTCTGGGATGAATCCCATCAGGCCTCATTGCTTTGTTCACCTTCAGTTTTAAGAGTTATTTCAGAACCCTTTCTTCTGTAAATGGGCTAGTATCAACTTCTGTATCCAGAGTGTTTCTACTGTTTGTTTTAGGTACCTCCCCCCTTCCCTTCTAAACACTGAGCAAAAATATTTGTTTAGTATCTCTGCCTTTTCACAGTCACCCTCTGCCCACCCTCCCTCCCTTTTATTAAGCCTCACTACCCCTCCCTTGGTCTTTCTTCGCTCCCTGATGTACCTATAAAAGGTTTTATCCCCCTTCTTAACTGAGTTGGCTATCTTTTCTTTGGTTTGGGCCTTTGCAGTTCTGACTGCCTTCCCAGCTTCCTTTTGCTTTAACTTATACAGTTCTCTGTCCTGCTCCTTCTGCGATTCCTTGTACTTCCTGAATGCTTTCTTTTTCTCTTGAACCTTCACTGCCACTTCTTTTGAGAACCATAGTGGTTTCTTACATCATTTCATTTTATTTATTTGCTTCACACAAAGGCTTGTTACCTCTGTGATGGCAGTTTTTATTATTCCCCATTGTTCTTCTACCCCTCCTTCCTGCCCATTTGCTAGTGCATTCCTTAGGCACTTACCCATTTTGGCAAAGTCAGCCCTCCTAAAGTCCAGTACTTTTGCCTTTGTATGGCTTAACTCTATTGCTGTGTTTATTGTGAACCATACTGTTCGATGGTCGCTAGTTCCCAGATGGCTACCCACTTCTACATCTGTGATCCTCTCTTCATCTTCATTTGAGAGAACCAGGTCTAAGATTGCTCCCTCTCAAGTGGGCTCCAATACTAGTTGTCTAAGGCATGCCTCCTGTAGGGCATCTAGAATAACCCCACTCTTAGTGGCTACTGCAACTGCACTCCAGTTAACATCTGGCATATTCAGATCACCCATCAGCAATATCTCCCTTTTCTACCATTCTAAGTATACTTTCTATCATTTCCTTGTCCATTTACTCCCCTGAGAGAAGGTCATTCTCTAACCCCTGTGCAGATTGTGGTGCCATTGCGGTCTCAAATTTACCCACAGTGCTTCTTCTCCTCTCTGTTTACCCTTTTGTTCTGTTGCTTTGATTCCTTCCCTTATGTAAAGAGCTACTCCTCCTCCTCTTTTACCCTCCCTGTCCCTCCTGTAGATAGTATATCCTGGTATGTTTACATCCCAGCCATGGTTTTGTGTGTACCATGTCAAAGAAATCTATCAGATTTGTCTGGCATGACCTTCCCAATGTGAATCCATGCTGCCTTGGGTCCTGTGCCTCTCTGGCCTCTAGATACTCAACAGTTCTTTCCTTCAGAAGTGATTCCATCATTTTCCCTACCACTGAGGTTAAACTGACAGGTCTGTAGTTTCCTGATTCTGTCTTGCACCCACTTTTGTGAAGGGGAATCACATCTGCTCTCCTCCAGTCCTCAGGTACCACCCCATCCTCCCATGATTTGTTAAAGAGGGTAGTCAGTGGTGTCACTAGTTCTACCCTTAGTTCTTTAAATTCTGGGATGAATCCCATCAGGCCTCATTGCTTTGTTCACCTTCAGTTTTAAGAGTTGATTTCAGAACCCTTTCTTCTGTAAATGGGCTGGTATCAACTTCTGTATCCAGAGTGTTTCTACTGTTTATTTTAGGTACCTCCCCTTCCCTTCTAAACACTGAGCAAAAATATTTGTTTAGTATCTCTGCCTTTTCACAGTCACCCTCTGCCCACCCTCCTCCCCTTTTATTAAGCCTCACTACCCCTCCCTTGGTCTTTCTTCGCTCCTTGATGTACCTATAAAGGTTTTATCCCCCTTCTTAACTGAGTTGGCTATCTTTTCTTGGTTTGGGCCTTTGCAGTTCTGACTGCCTTCCCAGCTTCCTTTTGCTTTAACTTATACAGTTCTCTGTCCTGCTCCTTCTGCGATTCCTTGTACTTCCTGAATGCTTTCTTTTTCTCTTGAACCTTCACTGCCACTTCTTTTGAGAACCATAGTGGTTTCTTACATTGTTTCATTTTGTTTATTTGCTTCACACAAGGCTTGTTACCTCTGTGATGGCAGTTTTATTATTCCCCATTGTTCTTCTACCCTCCTTCCTGCCCATTTGCTAGTGCATTCCTTAGGCACTCACCCATTTTAGCAAAGTCAGCCCTCCTAAAGTCCAGTACTTTTGCCTTTGTGTAAACTAACTCTGTTGCTGTGTTTGTTGTGAACCATACTGTTCGATGGTCGCTAGTTCCCAGATGGCTACCCACTTCTACATCTGTGATCCTCTCTTCATCTTCCTTTGAGAGAACCAGGTCTAGATTGCTCCTCTCTCAGTGGGCTCCAATACTAGTTGTCTAAGGCATGCCTCCTGTAGGGCATCTAGAATAACCCCACTCTTCGAAGTGGCTGCTGCAACTGCACTCCAGTTAACATCTGGCATATTCAGATCACCCATCAGCAATATCTCCCCTTTTTCTACCATTCTAAGTATACTTTCTATCATTTCCTTGTCCATTTACTCCCCCTGAGAAGGGAGTCGTTATACAACCCCTGTGCGGATTGTGGTGCCATTGCCAGTCTCCAAATTTACCCACAGTGCTTCTTCTCCTCTCTGTTTACCCCTTTGTTCTGTTGCTTTGATTCCTTCCCTTATGTAAAGAGCTACTCCTCCTCCTCTTTTACCCTCCCTGTCCCTCCTGTAGATTGTATATCCTGGTATGTTTACATCCCAGTCATGGTTTTGTGTGTACCATGTTTCTGTGACTGCCACAATATCCAGATGTTCCTCCTCCATCAAGGCCACTAATTCAGGAAGCTTGTTACTCAGACTATGGGCATTGGAACTCATTGCTCTCCATTTTTGATGGCTTTACCTTCTGTTGCAGCATCCCCACTGACCTTTCTACCTTGGTCTTTCTCATTTAGTACCCTGTTTTGTAGGGAGAGGCTGGGATTTTCCTGCTGCTTATCAGTGCCTCCCTGCTTGACTAGTTTAAAAGCTTGCCAATGAAGCATTTAAACCGATTGCTCAAAAGACTTGTTCCCTTCCTGGACAGATGCAGACCATCCTGCCAGTATAAGCTGGTGTCCCTTCAGGTGGAACCCCAGTCCCCAATGAAGCCAAACCCCTGTGCTCCACACCATTTTTTCAACCATTTATTAGACTGCATGGTGCAAAGTACCCTCACCTCACTCATGCCATTGACAGGCAGCACCTCTGAGAAGGATACCGTTTGTGTTACTTGTCTTAGGCCCCCTCCCCAATTCTACAAAGTCCTACTGCACTGCTCTAATCTCATGATGAGCCAAGTTATTTGTCCCTAGGTGGACAACAACATCCAGCTCAGTCTCCCGTGCAGCTGTTCTCATGATCCTGAGGATGAGCTTCCTGTCCCTCCAAGCCATGGCACCAGGCAGGCACCTTACTTCAGTTTCCCTGCTACCCCCAGTTCTATCCCCCTAATAATTGAGTCCCTTGCCAGGAGCTGCTTCCTTTCCTTGTGGTGTCCTCTGCCTCCTTCCTGTGGGCCTCCCTTGTGACAGTTGTCCTCAGCCTCCTTAGTCTTCTCTGCAGGTGCATCCATAGGGGAGCTATGCTCCCCCAGAATGGTGTATGGATTGTGGAGTGGAACAACTGACTGGGTGTGCCTCTGTTCCACCATCCTCACCCTCCCTGAGCCCACTGTGGTCCAACTGCTGTGCTTTCTTCGCAACCTCTGAGGTAGTGGTGGTTGCTCTGGTGCTCCCTGGATGGGGGGAGGTTCCCTTCCTATCGTCCAGTGTGGCCTGGAGGAAGGTTCCCTTACTACTGTCCAGTGTGGCCTGAAGACAGGCAACTTCCTTCCTCAGGGCAGAGAGTTGTCTGCAAATAGGGCAGCATCTCAGCCTCCAGAAAGACTCCCGGAAGACTGCTGCCCCACAGCCATTACATTGCATTACTCCCAACATGTTTATCTACTATTTTATTTTGTGTGTGATTGGTTTGTTATATAGAAATATATATATTATACAATGTGTATGCTTATATTGTCAGTACAGTGTGCTAGAGAGGATATTACAGTGATATGCACCTTGCACTCTTGAGGAAATGATGTCAGAACCCCAGGTATAAAGGAACTATTTCCAGGGGTGGGTGGGGTGAGGGTGGGAAGGGGTTGGGCCTAAACTGTGCCCTCACAAAACAATCGGCTAAGCTCTGACCCACCACTGCAATGAGTGCCTTCCTGTCAGCAAGATGCCCTACACAACAATTTGACAGAGAAAATACCCTGCTAATCAAACAGAGAAAAATCCAGACATCCAAGTCAGACACAAGTAAACCTCTCCAGACCCAAAACAGCGTGATGGTTTGTGCTCTGAAAGCAGTCAGCCCCAAAATAAGGAAGCTGTGCTTTAAACTCTTCCTGCACTGAAAATCTTAAGAATTGTAACAAAAGTAAAGCTAGATCCACCTCTCTCTGTTGCTTGAAATACTGTCTTTTCCTGATAATTCTAAGTTCCTTATTTCACCTTTCAGTTAGAAGTAGCCTCCACCTGCAGAATATCTGCTACAAACCAAAGACAATTGTAAGGTTCACCTCCCTCTGTTGTGAGCACAACTCGCTTTCTTGCAAATCCTATGTTCAGTATTTCAGCTTCCAGCCAGAGGTAGTTTCACTTGAAGAATATTAGCTGTTCTGATGAGTTTGCTATAAAACACTTGCTTATAATACTATTGTTCTCAGGTCTGTTACCAAAGCTATTGGCTGATAAGTAGCTATGATGTAAGCACTTCCTGACAAAGTCTGGTCTGGCCTTTTAAGGCACACACAGATAAACACAAAAAACAGTTTCCACCCCCTAGGGCACTGTCTGGGGCAAATACACAACCTGTACCTGCACTTATTTCAGGACTTCTGACAAATTCTTAGCCCAGGGTTTAAACTCTTCCTGCACTGAAAATCTTAAGAATTGTAACAAAAGTAAAGCTAGATCCACCTCCCTCTGTTGCTTGAAAGACTGTCTTTTCCTGATAATTCTAAGTTCCTTATTTCACCTTTCAGTTAGAAGTAGCCTCCACCTGCAGAATATCTGCTACAAACCAAAGACAATTGTAAGGTTCAACTCCCTCTGTTGTGAGCACAACTCGCTTTCTTGCAAATCCTATGTTCAGTATTGCAGCTTCCAGCCAGAGGTAGTTTCACTTGAAGAATATTAGCTGTTAGCTGAAGGATGAGATGCTTATCTTAATGCCATGGTGGTCTCCCCACACAACTCTACTGTTCAAATCAAATGGAGAACTGGTAACACCACTCAGCAAAGCCTACTAGTGGTCTGCCTTGCCAAAGGAACTTTTCAAGGTTGGTCCAACACCCACATTTTCCCAAATGGATCTTTGTGTATAAGCCGAGTTAACCAATGCCATACAGGGCCATATAATGTCACAGCAATGCTAGGACTAGACTTTTATGGCTGATTTCCTAACACCACCATGTGCTATGATTGTTTGACTCAATCCATTGCAATTGCTGCTATTTTTCTTACAGTCATTCCAGCTTCATTAGATGAACCCTTACAATGCCCACAAATGGAGCCAGGACGATCAAGTGGCCTGACAGCTACTTCTGTTTCTCGGACTTTGATTAATAATGTTCAGTTTATGCATGTTACTGTTATTTTAAATTTGACACACTGAAATATGGCCTAATATGGCCATTGTGCTAACACTAATGTTTCTATATTACAAGCTGTTATGTTATTAAATTTCATTTCGGCATATCAGGCATGTGCACATGACCCTGTATCTGAGCAACACATTACTGAGCACAGAGGAGTGTAAAGGCCCACACGCCATAAGCGGAGTTTGGGATTTTCTGATGTAACAGGTGTAGCAGGCACTGTTACAGGCATGTTTGGATTTATAATGTGTATTTGGAATAGAGCAGATCTGGCAAAAATTCAATGTCACAAAATATTTTGATGGTAAATTAGGTCAAGATGTCATACACCCCATGCTACATGGTATTACTGGTTTATCTCAGGGGGAACGATTCACAGTGTATAAGATGCACAATATTGCATGTTTATTTAATGAGACCCAAAACAAAATCCACAAACTGATGTTTTAAAGCAATCAAGAATCTAAAGAGCACCGCATAGGCAGGGAAATAATTTGTTCAGCTTTTGGTAGTTTTGCCATAAACACTATCATTAATTTCTTCTGGGATCTGGAGTCAGGGAGGATTCCATATTTAATCCATGATAGATATATGGCTAAATGGTATTGCCCATATTGTGGAACCCTGACATGTACTACCAAGTGCATTGCCAGGACTAAGTCCTTTCTTCTGGCCACAGCTCAGAACCTGGGTTATGTCCAAATCAAGGACTCTGTTATGTCACAGGTCAATGTACTCTGATTGACACCATGTACGTCACTTTTACAATGTCTTTTCTGATCTTCGATAAGGATTCTTCAGTCTTTGACAAGCTGGCTAAAGTCCACTCCACGGGTTATCTAGAGAGCAGCATCTACTGAGAATGGATCAATTTACCTCCTTTGCTGGTATGTCATCCTCAAAGGGATGCCTGGGTAGCCCCACATACTGACTGTTGAGCTAAAAGGGGTTACCACTACTTGTGCAGATGTGACATCTTTGTTGTAACTATGCCTGTCTGTGGTTACTCACCTAACTCTATAGACTGGACATGGTTCCCCACCCGACAGCGGCAGTTTGGCAGTGAAGTCCCCTATAGTCCCCTACAGCACCATTCAGCTGTAGAGAACCCATTGGAACCTGGTGCTGTCTGTCGTGTTTTCTGCACCCCCCCAAATCAGCTCTGACTCAGAGTTGATAATCCTAAAGTGGGGGGGTGCAGCCTCCCTCATGGGGGGTTTGGGGGTGAAGCCCCCTGAAGAAGCCACATACAGCCACAGAGAAATTGGCAGCTGACTTCAGCATGTGGTCGACCTGCCAGTTTCACTGACAGGGCGTTCGACAAATATTTTGTCGAACCCCTGTCTTGGATCTGACTGGACATACATGTTTGATGATGACCTCTTTGTCAATGACACTGCCAATGTCACATCACCTTTTCTGAAGCCGAACATCACGTATGCTTCAAGAGAAGCCATGTAATGCCTCACCAGCCAGATGATGAATGCCTCCATCACCTGCCCTGTTCAACTCACAAAGTGGCTCCTTCCTCAAGTTCAAATTACCTACAACAGCAATGGACAATACTGCATTGTAGTCAGCTATGATGCCTTCTCCTATAAATGTCTCACCTGTGGCATTAGCATGCCCAGCTTCTGTTTTGTACCACATGAGTGCACAATCATTGGCCATGCAGTTATCACCCCTGTTCCAACCCCAGAACTTGATTACATGGATAGTGACCCTGACTATGTAAATAATAGAACCATATTTACCAGTGTTTATTTTGCATATCCACCCACTCACCTTGAATAGATCTTTACTAAAAAGAAAGGATACACATCTCATTCATATTAGTAATAATATTACTAAAGCAGGCAATTCTCTCAATGACTTATTTCATGATGGTGATTTGAATACTGCATTATTTAATATTTTGTTAGAACTGACATTTAATGGTTTTGATATTATTAAAGTTTTTTTGATTGTTTTCCTCATAATCAGTTTATGCTGCTGGTGTCACACTCTTCAACAGCACAGGAGACAGTGAAACTTTCTTTATGCCATCCAATCCACTAAGCTGTAACCCAACACTGCTATCCCTTTAGTGTTGCTGCTTAATCAGGAAACAAGGGAGGGAATATGTAGACCTGCATGTCCTACACATCTTCATGTAGACTCCCCACACACACTACAGCAGCATAAGGTATCTTTGTATTTACTCATACTTGTTATGATGTGCTTAGGGATTATTATTTAGCTTGATTATTTGTGGTGCTTGTACGCCATCTACAACCTTATACCACTATGCTTTGATCAGCATATTTTATGAACTGCTTTATTTCACCAAAAAGCAGCCTTAGTCAGCATAACACTTATCAGTGTGTACGTGCAAAGCCTAACAGTCTGAGGTACAAGATGTCCACCAGTTTCCACCAATAGAATTACTGTATTTTGTTCTTTTGCCTTTTTGCGAGAGTCCATTGCTTAGTAATGCACTTTTTTATCTCTCAGTATAAGAATTCATGTAAGCCTCTTGTTCTCAGAGTTTGCATGACACCATTGCAGTGTTCGGAGGCTTCTTAACTCCCAGCAGGTACGCTGCTTCCACATGTTTTGGGAATAAACTTTATTCTGTAATATCTGGGCTTCTGTGTTGTGTTTTGCCAATAGGTCTAGATTCTGCCATCCAACACCTCAAATTCATGGAGTATAACCCTAAGACTGTTGATATTTATGTGTACTATTTTTAACCAACAAGTTTTATCCCAACAAATGTCAGTAAGAGAAACAACTCTAAAATTTCCAATTGGAGGTCCAGTGTTTAGCTCAGTATCCTCTCACAGGAGCAATAGAAGGGATGATAGGAACTTGTAAATGGGTTTGGGGCTTAGTAGGATGGGGTAACCTACTAGTTTTTGTTGAAAGGTGCTCAACTTGTAGCAATTACCCTCATTATGTAGCACCAGAAGGATAATCAGGGTGGAAACCCACTGGTAATTTTCATTGATCAGGGATTGGAGTGGAAACCAAGTATCTAACCTCTAGCCTTCCATGTAATCAGGACTGGGGTGGACTTGATCACACCTAGGCAGTATAGTATAGTGGTTTAGGAGTCTGAACTGCAAACCTGGAGACTGGGGTTTGAATCACACTTGCATACTGTGTGATGATGAGCAAGTCACTTCACTTCCTTTTCCTCCCAGGTCACACTTAGAAACAAGCTTTGGCTTAGTGTGCCTTTCCAGGTTAAACAATTTCCCCCCAGTATGATCAGGACATAAATGACAGCAGCTGCTATACCAACCAAAGCCATCATGGTTACTTGAACCACCTTGGAGGGGGATTAGCTTTTGCTTGCTTGGGATTGCCAGAAGGATTGGTGCTAATCTTAACAGCAGAGGCCTAGGCCTTTTTTCAGTGTTGGCAGAGCAACTACACTACCTTGATAGTTCACTAGACCAGTACAATTTAAACCACAACCCTACCAATAAGCTAGAAATGGTAGAGTAAATGGTGCCTTTAATTTGTTCTATAGAAGTTAAGGTTTGTAAGCAGTGAACTAGTCGACTCACCAATCACTCTGCACTGACCAGGCAGGAAAGTTTCACTTTTTATGAAGCTTTTACACCAATAGTACATTACAGGAATATAACATAGCATGAGTTGTTCTAGTCAGGTGCATGAAAACATCAGATTTGATTTCAATCTGGTATCAGGTTGCAATGGGAACTATTACATACCTTGCAATCTACAAATCCAGGCTACTGTGATAAATTCATGGGAGCATTTTCATACATCAAGAGTTCAGCGTGTATCAAGAGCTCAATCAAGTAAAAAAATTAGGAACAGATTTGCTCTGATTAACAGATACTTAATAATGGAGCTGCTGTAGTCAGCAATTACAGCCTCTAAGCAGACAATGTTTTAAGAAACTAAAATAATCTGTGCAGACTTACTTCTTGTGGTGAGTAGAACTAGTGATGCTATACTCACCACTTGACAAGTACAGGTTACATGCAGGCATTAGATCTAGCTGTAAGCATAGTGGACTAGTAATACTTTGGCTTCCTGCAGAGACTGAACTTTAATATATACAGGTTTGCTGCTCTTTATCTGAGAAGCACATCTGTCCACCAGTTGCCTCCTCAGACTGACTCCTTTCTGGCATATACCCAATGTCATTTGTGCTCTGTCTTTCATGAGAAGATCACTGCATGAGGACTGCTTAGGGGAAATCACATTTTAGAAGGAGCCAAGCCTCTGGATGGGTTGCAGAGGCTATCAAGGGTCTGGGCTGTTGCTGGGTAGCTGAATGGCTGGTATGGTGATCGCTGTTCATAGTTTCATAGTTGCATACAAGTTCTTAAGGCTGAGGCCCATAATGAACTCACCACCATTTACATTAAAAGTGGGAAAGGTATTTTCTACTATCCATGTAATAGTCCAATTTTATTTTGAACTGTTCCACGGAATTACTCATTACAACATTTCTAGGTAATGTGTTCAATATAGTTGGGACTGTCTGAGTAAAAAATAGTTTCTGCCTACTTCTACTAACAGAGGTTTTTAATTGTTAATTATGGATTCAGTATTATTGTGTGCAGTTTGTCTTTCAAGACAGATGGTACCAAGTAAGGATTCATTTTGAAATGCTTTGAAGGTCTCCTCTAAGGGATCTGTATTCCAGGGCGTAAAGGTTGAGAGTTCTTAGCCTATCGCTACAATCTTTATCATTCATGTTATCAATTGCCCTTGTAACCTTGCGTTGAACTCTTTCCATCATGATCTGACAGCCCATAGAAGTTGGAGTGCAGAGTGGGGAGTAATATTCCAATTGTGGATGAACGAGGCTGGTGTATAAAGGGAGTATGACTTCTGATTTCTTACTTTTTATATATGCCTTTGTATACATCCAAGGATTCTGTAACATTTTTTAACTGCTTTGTTTGTATGTGTGTCAAATTTTAAATTGTTAGTTATTATGACACCCAGGTCTTTTTCTTCTGAAGTAACTGCTAATTGAATATTATTCATGACATACTGAGCTCTAACATTATTTTTACCCATGTGCATCACTTTGCATTTTAATTCATTGAAATTCACTTTATTAATAGATGCCCAATTACACAGTTTATGTAGATTATCTTGTAAATTTGTAATATACTCAGCAATGTTCACTATGCATCCTAATTTGCAGTCATCTGCATATTTGTTAATTCAGATGCCATTGTTTGTCTGCATGCTGGAAATGAGTATATTAAATAATAATGGTCCAGCACTGAGCCCTGTGGCACCCCACTTGTGACTGATGTCCAGTTAGATTCATATCCTCTGATGACTACCCTTTGCTGCCTGTTTTTTAGCCATGAGGCTACCCAATTTATAATTTTTGAATCTAAGTTTATTTTAACTAATTGTTCAATTAAGATTTTATGGGAAACTGTGTTGAATGCCTTTGCATAGTCTAAGAAAATTATATTGACAGGCATTCCATTCTCCAGTGCCTCACTGACTGGTTCAAAAAAGTTTATAAAATTGGTTAGGCATGAACAACCTGATGTAAATCCATGTTGTGATATGTCAGTATAGACGCTATTGTTTATATGATCAAGTATTTTGGTTTGTAATAATCATTCTAATAATCTGCAAATTATAGCTGTGAGGCGGATAGGCCTATAGTTACATGCCTGTTGTTTGTTGCCGCTCTCTTAAATATGGGTGTGATGTTTGCAGTTCCCCATGATTTGAGAGTTTTTCGCTCCTCAATAAATGTATTAAATAGGATAGTTGGTGGCCCTGTGAGTTCTTTACTTAAAGTTTTCAGAAACTGTGGACTTATGCCATCAGGTCCTGGGGATGAACCTGTTTCTATTAGCCCAATGGTGTCTAGAATGTTTTGTTCAGTGAACAAGATTGTGGAATCACTTGTATGTAACTTGTTTATGTCAAAGGCATCATCTGATTTGAAAACACTTCCAAAATAGGAGTTAAGTTCCTCTGCAATATCTGCTTCATCACTTAATATTTTGTTTGATTTTAGGGGACCTATTCTGTTTTGATTTCCCTTAAGTGTTCCAATGTAATTATAACACTTGTTCCTGTTGTCTCTAGTTTTTTCAACCAATTTTAGTTCTAGTTTCTGTTTTGCTAATCTAATAAGTTTCTTTGTTTTCTTTGTCAACACTCTGAACTTATCCAGGTCTGCAACTCTATGAGATTTTTGTATTTGTGATAGGCCCTTTATTTTGTTGTTGTTAATTAGGCACCTGATTCCCCTATTCCACCAAGGTGGAATTCTTGATTTATTGTTATTGTATTTGATTCTCTCTGGTAACCATTTATCATAACAGTAGTTGATTTTCTTTTATATTTGTTCCCAGATTTGTTCTAGTTTGAGATTGTTCAGAGTCTCCTTCCAATTCCATAAGTTCAGATGGGACTTAATACTTGCATAATCTGCTCTTGAATAATTTCTGAATTTAGTTATTCCTTTGATTTTTTTTATATGTTTTAATAGGTTAAGCTGGACCATGTTGTGATCACTATCAATAAGTGGAAGAAAAATAACTAGTGATGAGCAAATGTCCTTTATATTCATTAGTATTAAGTCTAAAATGTTATTATTTCTTGTTGGAAGTTTGACTAATTGCTCGAGATCATGTAGAAAGCTGATCTCTACAAATCTTTTTTTGAGCTGTCCTTTGGTTTCAAAGGTTGCCCAGTTAATATTTAGCAAATTAAAATCACCCATTAATATGAAATCATCCTTTATTTCCATTTTCTTTATTTCAGCTAGGAAGAGTTGGTTTTCTATTGGTCCGATATTAGGGGAACGATAACCTAGACTGATGGCCATATTGTTGTTATCTAAGAGTATTTTAGCTCATAATATTTCTGTATTTGATTGCTGAGGGTGTATCTAATATCCCTTTAGATGTTCAGAAATATATAATGCTACACCTTCACCTTTTTTATCTTTTCTGTTTTTTAAGAGCCTGGTATAGCCTGGTATGTTGGTATTCCAGTTGGTATCTGAGAACCATGTCACAGTGATCCCATAAATATAAAATTTCCTAGTATCAAAGGTGTATTTTAATTCATCTGATTTATTAGTCAAACATTTTGCATTTACTAGTAAGATTTTTATCTCCATTATTATCGTATATTTCACCCAAATTTACTACTTTCTTTTCCATAACAGTATTTGTGTCCTTCTTTGAGACACTCTTGTTTTTATTTCTGTTCAGACTGAGGAAATATATCGGATTGATTTGTTGTGTTATGTATGTTAGTATTAAGCCCCGCCCCCTCAGTTGTAGTTTAAATGATTATTTATACAGTTTCTTAGTCATTCTCCCAAAAGCTGACTTCCTTGTTTACTTAAGTGTAAACCATCTTTACAAAATAGATAGTCCTTATTTGAGAATTCTTCCAAGTGTGTTATGCATCCCAATTGTTTGCTTGAGGCACCATTGCCCCAACCAGTTGTTTACGCTGATAAGTAGCCCTTGGGATAGGTAAAATCTCTGAAACAGTGAATTCACAGTCCAGCTTCATCAGTCTATTTGTCAGATTGACAAATTCCTGCTTGACCAGTTGTGTATGTTGTTGTAATACATTATTAACCTCAGCATGAATAATTATGAACTTTATTTCATTCCTTTGGTTCAAAATATTTTTAGCCATTTTAGTAATATGGGATATTTTAGCTCCTTTGAAACATGACATGGTCCTATTGTGTTTATCTGGGTCACATATATGTTCTATCTAGCCCCTTAACAATGGAATCTCCCAGGATGTAAATCTGCTTTATGTTGTCTTTTGTATGTTCAATTTCCATGTGTATTTCTGTATTAAGGTGATCATTTATTCTTTCCTAGTTCGAATCAGTGGTATTAATTAATATTGGTGTCATAACTGGCTCTAGCATTATCAAATGTTCATTAGAGATACTTGATAAAACAACATTTGATTCACCATCTAAGTGGACTGATTGCTCTTTATCAGTTGGGTATCCATAGTCATTTTGTGCTTCCTCATGTATGAGTGGGTTGAACCTATTCTGAACAGTTAGGGTGAACTGATTTGCTTTTCTCCCTTTTTTTTTTTTTTTTGGAATTTTGGAGCTTTGGACTTAACATCATCTTTCTTCAATATCATCCAATATCTTCTCTTCACTGTTTCTTTTTCTATTTGGAGGAGTATCTTTAGGAGGAGGGGGAAGGGGCTGCCTGGAGTGTGGTTCAATTAAAAAGTGCTTGTACTGCTTTGTGATGTTATTGCATTCAGTTTGACCTGGAATCCATCTGCCATAACTTTCTGGATCTGTTCTAGCTCTGTAAGTCTGTTATTAAATTGGGAAATAGCATAGGTCATGTCACTTTTAGCTTTACATTTAGAACATGTGTAATTGCAATCAGGAGTCATATCTAATGTAAAGTTATACATGAAGCAGGACACACATTTTATCCCTGTCTGTCCATCTTGTGTCTCAATAATGCCCTCCATACTACAAGCTGGTTTGTAGCACTATTCTTAAAGTGGCTACTGGAAGTATTATTGACACCTGAATTGTTGATAATCCCTATAGTAAAATTTCTCAATGTGTCAAAACGTATTTCTATTCAGAACTCATAGGCTCTTAAGGGCCTTACCTCCCTTGCTCTTGGGATGCTGTTTCTGGCTAACTGTGTCCACTTCACTCACAAACATACAAAACACATGCAGATGCACATGTCTTTGCATGCATCTTCACGCGTGATGACAACGGCTCGCCCTGCTCGCCACTGGGCTTGTTTAAATACAAGTCCTGACCCAAAAAGTGAACACAGAGGTCACTGAGTGCTCCGTGCAGAAATACAGAAATACAGGAATAAAAGTTAAAATTAAAATTACCACTCGTAGGTGGCTTAACCTTCAGGTGTGGTACATGTTTTGTAGTTAGACACAAAAACACCCTCAGGCTTTAATGAACTGTAGTTCTCGAATCACTCTCTGGGAACTACCATTCCTCTTCCTAGTTCCTGTTTGGAATTAGGGCTCCAGTTACTCGCAATAGCAAGTGAACAATGTAAACAGTTAAATACACAAATTCAAAGTTTCATTTAAAATTCATACAGGCAACTGCACGCAACTCTGTGTATAGGGCCCAAACACACAGAGCTGCTATTAAGGCAGGTTGGAATTTATAGCAGAAACATTTAACATCCCCCAAGTTCTTTTGCTGGTGGTCCCAGTGGCAGCAAAGAAACTGAATTACTGTTGGAGTTGTAGGTTTTTTGTTTTAAAAGTGGTGGGCTTTTGACTCACTGTCTACACGTTGTCCAACTGGAGAGTTCAGGGTTTGGAGCCTCAGCATTGCTTGAGGAGGATATCAAGGATCCAGGCTAGTGTTGGGTCACTGGAGGTCCAATGAGGCAATCACTGTTAGGAGGAGGGCTGGAATCAACAACAGAAGCCCTTCACATCCCCCAAGTTCTTTTGGCATCATGCCGGCAGCAGCAAATAAGTGGAATTACCAATGGAGTTGCAGGGTTTTTGGTTTTATAAATGGTAGGCTTCTGAGCCACTGTTCACAAGCTATCTGATTAGAGAGTTCAGGGTTTGGAGTCTCCAGTTTGGTTGGGGAGGCTATTATAGATTCAGGCTAGTTGTGGATCACTGGAGGGCCAGTGTAGCAATCACTTTGGGGGACTGGAATTCACAGCAGAAGTCCTTCACATTCACTAAGTTCTTTCAGCAATGGCTCTAGCAGCAACAAAAAAGCAGAATTACCACTGGAGCTGCAGTTTTTTTGTTTCAAAAGTAGTGGGCTTCTGAGCCAGTATCCACAAGTTGTGCCACTGGAGAATTCAAGATTGAGAGCCTTCAGATTGGATTGTGGAGCTATCAAGGGTCCAGGCTGTGGCTGGATCACTGTAGGGATGGCATGGCAATTGTTTTTGTGTGGCTGGCTGGAATTCATAGCAGAAATCTTTTATGACACCCAAAAGTATTTTAGCAGAGGTCCTGGCAGCAGCAACGAAGCAGAATTACCACTGGAGTTGCAGGGTTTTTAGTTTTAAGAGTGGTGAGCTTTTGAGTCACTGTCCACAAACCATTTAGTTGGAGAGTTCAAGGTTTGGAGCCTCTGGATTGCTTGGGGAGGCTATCAGTGTCTGATCTGGTGTTGGGCCACCAGAGACCAGTGTGGTAATTGCTGCTGAGGGGAGGCCTGGAATTTGTGACAGAAGCCCTTCATATCCCACAAGTTCTTTTGACAACAGTCCCAGAGGCAGCAAAGTAGTAAAATAATAGTAATGAGAATGATGGATTAAGTTAATCTCTAACTTAATTTCTTTTCTTTTTCTTTTTTTGTGTTGTTAATTGTGATGCATAACTTGCTTTTCTTTGGGAATCTTGGTCCTGATATTTAAAGGTTAGTACATGTGCTAACATGCTTAGTGTGCATGCGCTAATCTGGGTTTGTGTGAACACTCCTGGCTGACCCATATTCAGAGGCCCCGGGAGCACCCTTCAATCTGGGCTGTACCAAAGTGCTAAAATATTGCTGATTACTGCAGATGAGTGACATTCTGGCACAAAGGCACTTTCAAAGGTTTGTGGCAGGGCTGAATAGCACACCAAGCAGAGCTACTTACCACTCCTGAAAACCATGTCTTAACAGGGCACTAAGCCAATGCCCCCACCTCTCAATAGGCAGGGCAGGTGAATTACAGCTTCCCACCCCTGTTCTCCTCTTCAAGCTCTAGTAAATAGTCCCTAGTGGTCCAATGTGTCCCCCACACCTGATCGCTCCTCAGTGCTGTCTGTAATATCCCCTGGTGATCCATTGTGTCTCCCACACCTGATTTCTTCTTCCAGCTGTCTGGCATATTACCTAGGGGTCCAGCATGCATCCCATCTACTCAATTAGTCTCCTGAGCTGTCTGTCATATTCTCTGGTGGCATAGAGGTCCCACCACCCTGGATCACTCCTCCAAGCTCGCTATCATATTCTCTAGTGGTCCAGTGTGTCCCCAACCCTGATCACCAGTTCACAGAGTTTTACAAGAGTCTCTAGTGGTCTAGTGCTTTCACCCCACTGTCCAGTACAGAAACAGATGGCACATCTTCATGGTCCATCGGACCTCCAACATCTCCCCAGCTTACCCACAGGCATCTCACCTCCCTACACCACCCCTCATCCTGGTGGCCATCACACCTTCCAGCTAGATATAGTGATTGGCACAATCTCCTTCTTACCTCTATGGCCATTTCTACTTTATGTGCACTCACTGAAAGCTCATATGGTGGCCAGCCACAGAGGTGAGAGGAGGGCTATCATTGTCCCATATCTAGCTGGGAAGATCACCAGCCAGGGTGAGGGGGATATGGGCAGGTGGGATGACAGCAGACAAGTCAGATGGGGGCTGTTGGGGGGGGCACTGGACCACCAGGACATGCTATCTGTTTCTATACTAGTGAAGTAGGGGGAACCAGTGGACCAACAAGGACTCTTGTTAAACTATGTGAACAGGTGATCGAGGGATGGTGGAACACACCAGACCACCAGGGAATATAAAAGACAGCTCAGATGGGGTAATTGGGGAGTTGGGGAATCTCTATGCTACTAGGGAAGATGACAGACAGGTTGGAGAAGTGATCAGGGGATGGGGCACCCACTGGACTACCAGAGAATATGACAGACAGCTCAGAGGAGTGATTGGGGAGTTAGGGGATCCTATGCTACCAGGGAAGATGACAGACAGGTTGGAGAAGTGATCAGGGGATGGGGCACCTACTGGACTACCAGAGAATATGACAGACAGGTCAGAAGAACAATCCAGATGGAGGTGACACACTGTAACACCAGACAATATGACACACTGCTTGGATAAGCAATCGGGGGTTGGGGAGACCACAATGCCACCAGGGCTTACTGTTTCCTGTGTGTGAATGACACTAACGGGCTGCTATGCACCATTCAAATAAGCCCATAATAGTCATATAAATAGTCTCTTAGGGCCATGAATGCCCTATGGCCTAATCTGCATGTTCATGCTGATTGTAGCACACAGGGGTCATGGTGCTATCCCATTTCAGGGAATGTGTGGGCAATATACAATTCCGGTCCATGCTGGGTCAGCATTGTTGCACTTATTACTGCATCTACATGGATTGATAGTCAGTCAGTCAGATAGTGCTGCTCACTCACTATCTGACTGAATAATACAACAGCCAGGAGTAGTGTGGGGGGGGAGCACAATGCAAATATTTGCCTTGTGCTTGTGCAGGTTTCAGAATATGGGGGTCATATATATTCATTCATTCAATGTTTGTTGAGCAACTAAAATAAGCCATTACAATTTTTAAAATCTACATTTAAAAGAATAAAATAAAACAAATGTACAGATAATACATATATACATGTATGCCTTCAAAAGGATGCTCTCCGATGTCTCACCCTACACCTCCACCTTTCCACAGACACCCATTGTATCTCAGCCCCTAACTCTAGCAAGTCGATGGACCTCCCGTCTTCACCTAATGGGTCTCCACAGTCCCGGCCTTTCTACTTCAAAGCCATCACCAGTCCACAGGTCCTCAAACTGCTAAAAACTATCTCTGATAACACCAGCCCAGGATCCGACTCACTTGAACCCCGCCTATTGAAGCTAGCCACCCATCTCATTGCCTGTCCCTTGGCCAAAATCTACACACTATCCCTTTCCAGTGGTATCATGCCTGACCTCTGGAAGATTACTAGGGTAACTTTGATATTCAAAAATGGGGATAAGAATGATATCTCAAATTACAGGCCGATAGCGATTCTCTCAGTCTTGAGCAAAATACTGGAAAAGCTCATCGCCACTCAAACTCTAGACTTTATTGCAAACTCAGATCTTCTCTCTGACACGCAGCATGGTTTCAGCAAAAATCATAGCACCTCAACGGCCATGGCAAAATTCACCTCAGATACTTTCTCCAACATGGACGCTGGACGACTAACATGAGCCGTCTTCATTGATCTCACTAAGACCTTTGATCTTGTGGATCACTCCCTACTCCTGTCCACTCTTCAAAACATAGGATTCTCTACTTCTGTTGTAAATTGGTACATGAGCTATTTAACTGATAGAACCCAAGCAGTGAAATTTAATACTGCAATATCTGACAACACCACAATCTATGTTGGAGTTCCCCAAGGATCTATTCTGGGACCTCTTCTATTTTCCCTCTTTATCAACAATATTCCAGAAAACATCTCAACTTGCTCCTCTCTTCTCTATGCTGATGACCTGATCATGTACGCCAGCTCCACTAACATCGACTACCTCAACTTGTCTCTGACCACTGCTTACAACAGCATTCAAAGCTGACTGTGCAATCATAGACTGGTTCTAAACACACACAAAACTGAAGCCATGCTCCTGGGCTCTGCCTCCAAACTAAGAACCTGCTCCTCACCCTTGATGGTTCTCGACCTGGATGGGAACAAACTAGAGGCTGTCATATCCTTTCGGTATCTTGGGGTTCTACTCGACCAATCTCTAGACCTAAACCTCCACATTCAATCAACCTGCAAAACAGTAAATAGTAAACTGGGTGTTGCCTACAGAACTAGCTATATGCTAACTCCTTCTGCTAAGCTAGCCATTGCCAGGGGGATCCTGTTCCCAACCCTGGCATACTGTGCTCCTATCCTGGAGGCTGCCCACAAATCATCGCTACTGAAATGGGATGTCATCTATAATAATATCTGTTGTTATGCATCATCATCCCCACTACTCAAGCATTGATGCTGGCTTTATAGCTACCTAGGCTGGCTCTTCCCCTCTGCATCCAGACAAAACTATCTTGGCTGTCTATCTGACTCCAAAATCAGGCTGGAAACCCTGGCATCCCTTGCAAAGATGTTACATCCCATCACCTCATACGGAGGTTTGAGGTCACTTGACAAATCTCTACTGAGGGTACCCAGGTGTCACACCTCTAAAGTTACTGGGGCATTCGGGCATGCAGCCTCTCAGATGCGGAATATGCTGCCCCTGGAACTAAGGCAATCTACATCCCACTATCACTTTAAAAGTGGGCTATGACGTTATCTGGCTACTGCTGAACAGTGTACCTGTTTCGACCCTACCTGACCTAACCAGTAATCCACCTGCCCCATGCCACTGCCACTGGATGGTGTATTATCTCCTGCTCATTGAAACCCCCTCCCCACCTCACATCCCATCTCTCTCTCCTCTCCCCATTTTCCCTAAAAACGCTCCTTGGACCCATCCTACCACAGTGTCTGATTGTTACTGCACCCCTCCTCTGTCTTCTCCCTCAATTCAAACTAGTTAGCCTCTTCTCTAAAAATTTCTGTATCCTCTTGAGGTAAGACTTGCACAAAGCACCTCTTCTTTGGGGCCCAATCCCTTCCTGTTATGTCGCGCTGTACTACTCGTTTAGATGTCTGTATTATCCTGCATTTTGTTGTTATGCCTACCTGTAATAACTTATGACTGTGCTATATGCCTTTCCTTCACATTATAACCTGCCCAATGATTTGTATTTGTACTGCTGGCTGTAGTATCTCTGCTACTGTTGCATGTAGTACTGATCAATGCTTTTTTACTGTTATCCATGTCTACATAGCTAAAAGTTAGCCACTTATGTTTGATGTCAGGCACTTCGCTTTACTGTTTATTGTTTATTGTCATCTTTGTTTCCATGGCTACGAACACGCTATACTGTCTAATGTTATTGATACCTGTGATACCTTTTGTATGTATTGCCTTGTACTCTCCCGGGCCGTGCCTGAAAATAGTCATTTACTGGCTAGTGCACTTACCCGGTAAACAAAAACTAAATAAATAAAAGAAACATGTACAAAACACAACATTTTTATTATTGCTTCTGCTGAGTGGACAAAACACTGGAACAAAAGGTGTATTGGAAGTAGGATAGTTTACATTTATGTTAGTGGTTATTTCAGTTTCTCATGCTGTTGCTTTTAAACTTAGCTGCTCTGATTCTATATTTGCATTTCATAAAAAGCAGCCACCTTTGATCTAGCCGATATCCATCTAAATATGTATGGTGATGTGCATATATCTGCCATGATGCTTTTCATTCTGTGGGAATATTTTTGTTTTAGTCACCTTTTATATGATTATTTTATCTCAGGTGGTGAGCAAAATTTCCATTTCTTCAGATGAAATTCTAGTATACTGCAGCACATCTGTTAAATATAACAACCTTGGTTTGTCATACCATTTGCAGATCAGTAGTACATGTTTTATACTTTGGGGCCCGGATATTAAAACTGCGCCAGGCTGTGGCGCAAGCCTGGGCGCAGCTCAACATTATTGCGCCGGGGTGTGGCCTGGGCGATATTCAATGGAGCTGCGCTATGGAGCAGCAGCTTTGATTATCACACCCTGGCCACCCCCACTGTGCATGGTGCAGTGGCACTGCACCAGTGCAAGTGGCCAGACTGGAATATGGAGATGCGCTAGCGCAAGTGCCATTGGCGCCATGCACAACACCTGCGATATTTGAAAGGATACATGCCAATGGGGCCATAATTTATGCAAGGCGCACAAGGGGCCATTTGCATCTCATCATGGCCCCATTTGCATGCCATTAGCATGCAGGTGCACTGATCCCTGAGGACTTGCGCCTGGCACCCTGCCAGGCAGCAGCTGTCGGGGACCAACGCCCCCTGCAGCCCGATCGCGGGCATTCATGTAAAAAAAAAAACCCTCCTATATCCCTGGTGGTCCAGTGGACCTCTATGTGCCTGATCACAGGCATTTGTCCTGAAGATTAAGCCCCCCAAGTCCAATATGACTGGTGGTCCAGTGGACCGCACTGAGCCCGATACCGGGCATCAGTAATAGAACCCCCCCCAAGTCCAATATCACTGGTGGTCCAGTGGACCAATTGCTGCCCGACCGTGGGCATCTGTACCTCATCAAATACCCCTACTACCCTGGTGGTCTAGTGTACCCCTACCCCACCCGCCCACTAAGCCCCACCACCCGCTCCCTCCGTCAGCAGGTGGGTGGCAGCACCCACCCGCCTGCCGCCCTGCAACCCGATGACCGACAGCTCAGTGGGCTGCACACCCATTGGTTCTGGCGTGAGCCTGGGCATGCAGCCCATACCGTACATTTCAGTCCAGATATGTGAATTGAATTCATTCACATATCTGGACTGAGTAGTACGGTATGAGCTGCACACCCATTGGTTTGGCTGGTGGCAGGGCAGCAGACAGGTGGGGTGCTGCCACCCGCTGGCTGACGGGGGGAGGGAGTGGGGTGGTGGGGCTCAGTGGGCGGCTGGGGTGGGGGTACACTAGACCACCAGGGTAGTAGGGGTATTTGATGAGGTACAGATGCCCGCGATCGGGCAGCAATCGGTCCACTGGACCACCAGGGATATTGGACTTGGGGGGGTTCTATTACTGATGCCCGTGATCGGGCTCAGTGCGGTCCACTGGGCCACCAGGGATATTGGACTTGGGGGGGTCTATTACTGATGCCCGTGATCAGTCTCAGTGCGGTCCACTGGACCACCAGGGATATTGGACAGGGGAGATTTGGCTACACGGATGCCCATGATGGAGCATGGGGGGGTGCCGCCAGGTGTGGCAGGAACTCGGGTGGCCACCCACAGGTGGCAGCTGCTTTGTTGCACCCTGCAATGCGGCAGCTCACCTGTGGGTGGCCATCACTTGTTCCTTTTTTGTTGGTATAACTTTGTGCCTGCACAGGTAGGGGTTGCACATGCATGACTCTGCACATCCTGAGCTGAATATCAGGCTGTGCAGGTTATGCATGGGCACCTCCCTACCTGTGCCTGCATACAATACTGATGCACTCCGGCATCGGGAGTTTGTACATCTTTTCCCTTTGAATATCGCATGGGGCCATCAGTGGCTTGTGCATGGTGCACACTGTTGCGCCATGCGCAACCCTTTTGAATATCTGGGCCTCAGTCTCTTGACTACCACAGTCACATATTGTAGTAATGAGAATTTTGAATTGGTTTTATCTCAGTATCAATATTCTAATAGTCTATACGGCAATTGACAAAAATGATAAAAAGATAAAAATTAGTTCTGTGTGGAATGAAGAATTCCACCACAAAATTTCTGCCAGAATTTCACTGGTCCTTCTGCATAATTCCACCAGCTGGGATCCACGGAATTCTATTTTGCAGCCATTTCCACAGACAATATTGAGAGCCGCACAATAGAATTCTTTGGGTATGTAGTAGAAAACCCATTCCACATTTCTCTACTATATAGAATTCTGCTGTTCTGCTTCCTAGAATATTTAAAAGACTTTTGGTGGAATAAAATTCAACAAAATTCTGTTCTGCCAGAATTTGAAAATTCCATATGTAACCCCCCTACAAATAAGGGTTCCTGAAAGTCTTCCTTGGGTGTGCCTAAATGCCCACTGCTAGGCTGGTATCCTATGTCTTAGCATTTTAAAAGTGTTTGTATGAGAGTGACTTAATGCTTCTATGCTCTGTCTCTTTAACAGCTGCCTATAACATGGTGCTTATTTAATCTGGGAGGGGGCTGAGTGTTTCTATGCTCGAGTCCCACCTGGGCTCCAGATAATCGCTCTGTTCTGCCATCGCTATTTGTGCAGAGGGAGCTCTGTAAGAAGCTGCTGTACTTATTTGATGATTATCCATTGTAATAGTAATGATATTGTAGTTTGTCTAACATGCCTTCTTTGCAGCATGGACAGTTCTGTTTATCACCACCATCTTGGGCCTGGACTGCTAGAATGGGCCAATCAGTACCTTTGGAGACCCTAAAATGGAGTCTGTCCACAGGGGTCTTATGGGAGTGAATTTCTGTAGGAATTGTAGTTTTGAGACTTTGACAGTTAAATGCACCTAGAGGGGGAGCTCTTGCTTTGACAGACAGATGAATCAATGAATCGAACCTTTTGGACTGAATGGAAATTCCCAAGCTGCCTGCTGCAGTGAGTCAGTCTGAAAGTAGAGTTTGGAGAGTGAACAGCTCGAGATATTCGAGTAGCTGCTTTTGTGTATTTCACGTGGGAGATTGGTGGAAAGGCTGAGTTTGGCCTGCCTGCCTGCTGTCCCTCGAGAGGGAATCCTTTGAAAGGCTTAGCAATTGGACTGTATCCAAACTGGAGTGTGATAAAGCCACTGAAGATTGACCAGATCTAAACCTGAAGAAGACCAAAGATTTGCTGTACGCAATTGGCCTGCCAGGACATCCATTCACCATAGAACTCCCGGGTTTGCTCAGAGACACTGATATTGTGACCAGGCTGCTATCTGTTTGGTGGTATGGTGATTGCTTTACTATAAATGTGCTGTAACCTGCTAGTGGGTTGCAATTTGGTTCCCCACTGTTTAATTGTACCTTTCTTGTGGAAGCTGCATCCAGCACCTACCGGACTGCATCTGTGTTCTTCTCCAATTGGTCTGGGATGCCACACTTTGGCCCAGCCAGCTACTCATGTCACAGAGAAGACCATTGATGAGAGATCTGCCTGGGGATCAGCCCACTGCTCAACATCACAAACAGGAACAACACCACAGTGAATCGTGTGGGCCCTGTTTCTCCTGGCAAACCAGCAAGTCATCCTGCAGTCTCCATTTCATCCATCCTGTGTCCTGTACTGAGTAGTGTGAGTAAACAGCAGAGTAGCTCCCTGCAACAACAGCTCAATCAAAGTGTGTCATCTGATTTAATTGTTTTGTCTAATCATCACGAACTGAGCCTCCTGGCTCCGGATTACAAATTGTGTGTGGTTGTGCATGCGTTTTCTTTTCATCACAGGGCCCCTACCAGCTGCGACGCTGGCCTACCCCATGCAATACATGAGGTTAGCCTATCTCACCAACTGGGTACCCATCATGTGTGTGACTGTGTTGAGGGAGTTAAAAGTGAGTGCATAATTGCCTGACTAGATCAGTTATAGAATCAATCAACCTGATTACACCCCTCCCTTTTTCAAATCCCCTGAATAAATCAGATGTAACTCTTTTTGCATCTAATTTGACAGTGGTTCTAGTTTGTACCAAAAACACTGTACTGTTGTTATTTGTTATGCCTAACCTTGTTTTACAGGGGGTCTCCACAGTCGAACTGGTGGAACCAGCCCTGGTGGTAAGTGCAAACAGTGGGGGATTTGTATGCTGAATAGGGGCTACTGTGAAAGTGTTTGTTGCATATTGTCTAGGCCACTAGAGGGGAAAGAGGGGGGTTACAGTGTCCCGGGGGCTGTACCTAGGTTAGCCTTGTTACTAACAACCCTGTCATCTGGGTGGAGGCACCCATTTCAGTACCCATGCCCCCTTACCTCCAACTAGCTAAGCAGACTGGGATAGTAGCCCTTGAGATAGTGCCACCTACGGGTTACATCTTGGAGGCACCAATGCTGGGATGTGTGCCTTCTAGTGGTCAGAAGTGGGTACTACAGCCCCACACTTAAAACTGGTGATAAAATAGAGGCGCTTACTATGCCCAAGTTTAAACGTGCTCCCCACAAGCTGCTAGTCCACTGTATGATGGGGTGGAGTGAGACAGAGGGGTGGACCCCCAGCAAGCTCTGCTTTTAATGGGCGTCCCCTTGGGGACTAATAATGCCACTATTGTGGAAGTGGTTGAACGAATTAAGTGTTTGGGGAAGGTTGAAGTAAGGGGAAGGGATTCCGACCTGTTTGATCAAAATATGGTGGCCCTATTCTCCTGCAGTCTTCCCATTGAACCAGATAAGGTACCCCCTGTCATTTTGCCTGAAGGGTCCCAAAAAGGGTTGGAGGGTTATTCATTTACATAGTGACCTGGCTGCTCCTGGAGGGTCCCCCCTCATAGAGGGGTTCAAAGACAATCTGTTTAAATTGTTAGCCTCTGAGGGGTGCTCTACTACAGAGCTAGTGAAAATGTTAGAGCTTTCTGAGGATGTCATTCCCATGCAGTCCCTCATAGTCTCTCCCACCACCCCTACAGTTGCTTCCCTCATAGTGATACCTACTGTACATTTTGACTCATAATGCAGACTTAGGCTCTTTCCGGGCATGGTCCTGGTGTCTGTGGGAGAGAGAGATCTGGAAACATGGATGGACTATGCTACTCCATTGGTCCAGGAGTGGCAGTATGCTGAGGGGGAAAGAGGAAGAGGCTCATGGAAAGCTTGAGAGGCCCTGCATTGGAGGCCATTCACTTCCTGTGATCCACCAGCCCAGAGGCTACAGCTGCTGAGTATCTCTCTGCCCTGGAGCGGGTATTCTGTAGCAGCGAATCAGAAGATGACTTGATGTAGAAGTTTAAATCTGCAGAACAGTGGAAGAATGAAAAATTGTCAGTGTTTATTACTCAAATTGAGGAGATTTGCAGTGGGCCCACTGGAAAGGAAGGGTGCCTACAAGTGAATTGAACAGGGTCAGGCTAGATCACATCTTAAACTCAGCAAGGTACTCTAGCATGATGTTGTTGAAGCTTAAACTGCAACACAGAAGGGGCAATCTTCCCCAATATTCTGACCTAATGAAAGAGATCTGTGAGATTGAGAATGATGAAGAGGGATGGGAGCCCTATGCTGGGGCTGCTCACGCCTGCCAGGCCCCTGAGAGAGGCAAGGAGGCTGAACTGCAACAGATGAGGGAACTGATCAAGGAGTTAACTGAGTTGAGAGCCAGTCAGCAATCTGCCGAATCAGTCAACGATGCTAATTCCTGTCCAGCCTCCCCTGAGACAAAGAGGGAAGTCCTGCCTGGAGGGGTGGGGGTATACATTGTTTCTTCTGAAACCCAGCCTGAAGACAGCCTGCGGGAAGAGGTATGAAAACTGAGAGCTGTGGTGGAAGACCTAGTCCGAGCTACCTGAGACACTGACCCTTGGGGGAACTCAGAAAGTCAAGAGAGCAAACCCCCCAACCAGAGAGAGAGACCCCGAGATTCCCCCACTATGTTCAAGTAGGGGAACAGCTTCTTTTGCCCCAGAGACTCTAAGGAACCTGTTTTCTGTTACCACTGCGGAAAGGATGGGCACACCTGATTCACCTGCCGTTCACCTGAGAATCTGAGAAAAGTTACTACTAGGCTGCTGGCATTGATTCGATAAAGCAACATACAGCCGCAAGGTGGGGCTGCTGGAAAAGCTATTCATCAAAGGGAACTGTAAAGCTGACGTCCAATTCCAAGTCACCTGAGTGGTCTGAGGTGGTGGGTCCTTCCATAGAAACTACAGTGACGGTGAATGGTGTGTCTACCCTGGCCATGCTTGGCAGTGGATCTCAAGTAACCATAGTATTTCAAGATAAGTACCAGAAGCATCTGCCTGATGTGCCCCTACAACCCTTGGAAGGTTTGCACATGTGGAGGTTGAGTGAGAAGTCCTATCTATACTTGAGGTATATATCCCAATCTGGCTGTCATTCCCTACCACCGTGGCTGGGGTAGATGAACAAGTTGAGGCAGTTGCCCTAATGTATCCCCCCACCGGACTATATGTTGGAGTTCCCCTGTTAACTGGAACAAACACCCATGTGTTTGGGAGACTAGCACAACTCTGCCATGAGAAACAAGGACAATGGACTGGACTGGCCCTAAGAATTCTAATATTAATCAAAAGGGCTTATGACTTGCAGCAGAAACCCGATGAAGTGGACTGAGATGAGCCAGTGGGAATAGTGTGGAAAAAGGATCCTGACTCTTTGGTGTTGGCCCCCCACGCCCAGTGTATGATCCATGGAGAAGTCCACCTAAGGAGAGAAGTAAAGAATAAAATATTGATGATAGATGACCCTGGTGAAGGGAAGCTGCCAGAGGGTTTGATGGTTAAGCCCAGTATACTACCTGCACATGCCCATGCCTATGCCTGCCAAGTGATGGTGAAAGTGAGAAGCATGTTGGACAGGGAAGTTCATGTGAACCAGGGATGTATGCTGGCTACAGTACACTGTGCAGACACTGCAGTATTACCCAGTAACAAGTACCCTGATGAAAGGTAGAAAGTGATCCCAGACATATTTGACTTCTGTGATTCCCCCTTGTCTGCCGAATGGAAGACCTGAATTAGCAGGAAACTTGTGCCGAGAGACCAAGTGTTCTCACTAAAAGAGTGGGATGTGGGGTGTGTCCATGTTGCCGAGCATAACATATGCCTGCATGATGACTGACCATTTCGAGAGAGGTCCCGAAACCTTGCCCCAGAGGATATAGACAATGTTAGGAGGCACCTACAGGAAATGCTCGCTGCTGGCATTATTCAAGAATCAAGAAGCCCATATGCATCTCTCATCGTAGTGGTGCATAAAAAGAACTGATCCATGAGGATGTGTGTGGACTATCAGACCCTCATCTGATGGACTATCCCAGATCAATACATCATGCCACTCATATAGGATACCCTGAATTACCTGAATGGGGGTCAGTGGTTCTCCATACTGGATCTCTGCAGTGGATGTTATCAGATTCCAATGGCCTCGGAGGACCATGAGAAAACAGCCTTCATCTGTCCTTTGGAGTTCTACAAATTCCTGAGGATGCCACAGGGGATTTCGGGTGTCCCTGCCACCTTCCAGAGATTGATGGAATGTGTGGTGGAAGACATGAACTTGCTGGAATGTTTAGTGTACTTGGATGATGTCATTGTTTTTGGACACATGCTGGAGGAACATGAGACCAGACTGTTCAAAGACCTCAGTCATTTGGAAGAATTTGGCCTCAAGTTATCCATAGACAAGTGCCAGTTTTTTCAAACATCTGTGAAATATGTGGGACACATAGTGTCTGCATAAGAGATACAGACGAATCCCAGTAAAGTTGAATCTTTAACCACTTGGCCCAAGCCCAATAACCTAAAAGAGGTACAGTGTTTCCTGGGGTTCTGTGGCTACTACTGCAGGTTCATCAAAGACAATTTAAAGGTGATTCGACCGCTCCTTAACCTTACCAAAGGCTACCCTCCTACCAACCGCAAGTACAAAAGGGTGCTATCAAAGACCAAAAAAAGGTGTATTTTTGAACAGGTAAGCCTTTTGGGACTTGGTGGACACCCAAATGTGAAGCAGCATTCTTTGAAGTCATATACCAGCTCACCCATGCCCCAGTCCTTGCGTATGCTGATCCTACCAAGCCCTGTGTTCTGCATACGGACGCTAGTTTGCAGGGCCTTGGGGCTGTGCTATATCAAGACTACAAAGATGGTTTGAGACCTGTAGCTTTTGCCAGTAGGAGTTTGACCCCATCAGAGTGGAACTATCCAGTCCACAAGTTGGAATTCTTCACCCTAAAATGGGCCATAGTTGACCAGTTTATGAGTACCTCTATGGGGCAAAGATATTAGTGAAGACCGACGATAACCCACTGACCTATGTGCAGACTTCAGCTAAATTGGATGCCACTGGGCATTGTTGGCTTTCTGCCTTATGAACTTATGATTATGCTGTTGAATACAGACCAGGAGTAAACCACATTGATGCTGACACCCTGTCACGAAGGCCAGCTTCCAAGGACAATTGGGTCAGATTGTCTGAACCGGACATCAAAGCATTATGCCAAAAGTTTGATAAAGATGAATAAATGTCTGCAACACAGTGAACTGCCTAGTAGATTGCTTGGGCCCTCCTGATACGTGCATACTGGCTGCCTATTTTCATTTCTTGGCTCTAGATATTAGTGCACTACTTCTGTTCGATATTAACAGTATTCAGTGGGCTCAATCCCAAGATCCCATGATTAAACCAGCACTTGATACCCTGCGTGCAGGGAATGATGTGTCCAAGTTGCATTCCCTTGACTTGCGAACTGCTCTGTTGTTCAAGGAAGGTCCCAGGTTAAAGTTGCATGATCAGTTGTTATACAGAGAGACAGTAGGTCATTGTGGTTTAGCAGACAAGCAATAGTTGGTTCTAAACATGGCCTTTAAACAGCTGGTACTGAGGCCTCTCCACAATCACATGGGGCACCTTGGTATTGACAGAACTCTCGACTTGGTAAAATCTTGATTCTACTGGCCAAAAATTGGGGCAGATGTGAAGCACCATGTGAAGACTTGCAGTTGGTGCCTCCAAAGAAAAGCCCTGCCTCAGAATACTGCCCCTCTTGTCAATATCACTACCAGCGCTCCTCTAGAATTGGTCTGCATAGACTTCTTGCACTTAGAACCTGACCAAAGGAACATTGCAACGTGTTGGCAGTTATTGATCATTTTACACGGTATGCACAAGCCTTCCTAACTAAAGATCAAAAGGCCTCTACCGTGGCCAAGGTGCTGGTGGAAAAATTATTTGTCCACTATTTTGCTCCCCAGTTGATCCATTCTGACCAAAGCAGAGACTTTGAAAGTACGTTAATCAAAGAAATGCTCTCTTTGTGGGGGGGGGACGGGGTGCAGAAGTCAAGAACCACCCCTTATCACCCGTAGGGGGACCCTCAACCAGAACGCTTTAACCACACCCTTCTGTACATGCTGGGTACACTCCATCCAAAAGACAAGCCTGAGTGGAGCCAGCAGATTAGCACCTTGGTAGACACGTACAGTTGCACCAAAAGTGATGCTACTGGGTTCTCTCCCTACTGTCTCATGTTCATGAGAGAGGCCCGACTGCCAGTTGATGTCTGCTTTCCAGATGGGGTTTCAAGCTGAAAACTACTTGCAGTATGTACAAAAATTGAAAGATCAGTTGAATCATGCCTATCAACTAGCTCAAACTATGGCTGTGAAGTGAAATCGTGACAAAAAAGAAAGACAAAATCAATGAGTAAAAGGCCAAGAGTTGTTGCCCAGAGATAGGGTGCTACTACGCAACTTAGGACTGCATGGAAAACACAAAATTGCTGATAGTTGGCACCATCTTCCCCATGTAGTAGTTGGTAAATTGGATGATCTGGTGGTGTACATGGTACGCCCAGAAAATAATTCCAAAGCTGCTAAAATCATGCACCATAATCACTTACTGCCGATCTGCCAAGTTATTATTGATGCTGAACCAACATCTGACACTTCTCCTGGGCCAGTGACTAGTGCTGCTGCAATGAGGAAATAGAGCCAACCTGTCTGTGTTCTTCCAGAACTAAGGCCTTCCCCTCAGCAGGCCCAGAGTGATAGTGATGACTGTTCATCAGTCTCTGATGTTAGTGACTGTGATAATGACTATTATCCCTCATATGAACTGAGTCAGTTGTTTTGAGGCAATCCTCTGCAGAATCATGGGGATGTAGCTGGGCCTTCAGAACTGTCTAACCCCCCAGCTTCTTCCCTAGACCCAATGCCCCCTGAAAGTGAGGTGCAAAGTATCACGTCTAAGGTTGCAGATGCTCTGCATCTTGTAGAACTGTTTGATTTGTCTGAAGGAAGGGCTGATGGTCTGAGTCTCGCTGGTGACATACCAGAACTTAAAGAACAATATGCACATGCTGACAGCACCTCTTCAGCACCACAAAGCCTAATTGTGCCAGAGTCCTTCCAGAATGAGCAACCTGGGCCCTCTTCAGAAGATAATAATGAGCAAAGTATTGTGGAAACAGAGTCTGCAGAGCAAGGAGCTGATAGTGTTCCCATTCTGGACATGTCAACCAGTGCAGAGGCATCCCTCACTATAGGAGAAGAAATCAA
The DNA here is from genome assembly GCA_016271365.2 of Neoceratodus forsteri. Lineage (NCBI taxonomy): Eukaryota > Metazoa > Chordata > Ceratodontiformes > Ceratodontidae > Neoceratodus > Neoceratodus forsteri. The sequence goes on along the minus strand of CM057449.1, from coordinate 935,299,165 downwards.
TGCCAGTGTTGACCACACAGAGCCTATGTCTGTTCCCCCCAGAAAATCTGGGTGACCTGTTAAGCCAGTGCTACATTTCAGTTATGATTCCCCTTGGAGGTGTGTGGACTTGCCTCTCAATGTGATCCATAAAGCTGTTTAGGTTTCCAAGAGCTCACTGCCCAAACTTAGTTTGACTGCCACCTCCCGATTAATTGTTCTTCCTTCAGAACAAGGTGTTCCTGTCCCATCTATCCCCAAGTTAGCTGATAAGGAAGGGCCCCCTTCTACATTGTTTACTGTGCAGGAAGTTATAATGTGATGTCATAGGTAACTGCTTCTAGTGTGTTAATCATAATAGAATCAGAATAGAATGAATGAAACCTGCATAATTATTGTCAGTGAAGATATGGTATAGTGAAATATAGTGAAATGTATAATAATGTGATACGGTTACGTTAATTGATGCATCAGATATTACTTCCGTAGTATGCTAATGTCATGTATGTCTTATATATATTGCTTTTTCAATACTGTGATGGTGTAGACTTGACACGGGCACCACGTTTTTCCAGGCAGAGAAGGTTGTAACCCCCCTACAAATGGGGGTTCCTAAAATTCTTCCTTGGGTGTGCCTAAATACCCACTGCCAGACTGGTATCCTGTGTCTTAGTGTTTTAAAAGTGTTTGTATGAGAGTGCCTTAATGCTTCTGTGTTCTGTCTCTTTATGAGCTGCCTATAACATGGTGTTTATTTAATCTGGGAGGGAGCTGAGTGTTTCTATGCTTGAGTCACACCCAGGCTCCAGATAATCCCTCTGTTCTGCCATCACTATTTCCGTAGATGGAGCCCTGTTAGAATCTATACTTATTTGTTGATTATCTATTGTAATAGTAATGATATTGTAGTTTGTCTAACCTGCCTTCTTTGCAGCATGGACAGTTCTGTTTATCACCACCATCTTGGTCCTAGACTGCTAGAATGGGCCAATCAGTACCTTTGGAGACCCTAAAATGGAGTCTGTCCCCAAGGGTCTTCTGGGAGTGAATTTCTGTGGGAATTGTAGTTTTGAGACTTTGGCACCTAAATGCACCTGGAGGGGGAGCCCTAGCTTTGACAGACAGATGAATCAATGAATCAAACCTTTTGTACTGAAGGGAAATTCCAAGCTGCCTGCTGCATTGAGTCAGTCTGGAGGTAGAGTTTGGAGAGTGAACAGCTCGAGAAATTCATGTAGCTGCTTCTGTGTAGTTTGCACAGGAGACTGGTGGAAAGGCTGTTTGGTCTGCCTGCCTCCTGCTTGCTGCACCTCGAGAGGGAATCCTTTGAAAGGCTTATCAATTGGACTGTATTCAAATGGGAGTGTGATAAAGCCACTGACGAGTGATCAGATTTAAACCTGAAGAAGACTGAAGATTTGCTGTACACAATTGGCCTGTCAGGACATCCATTCACCACAGAACTACCGATTTTGCTCAGACACACTGATATTGTGAGCAGACTGCTATCCGTTTGGTGGTATGTTGATTGCTTTACTATAAATGTGCTGTAACCTGCTAGTGGGTCGCGATTTGGTTTCCCACTGTTTAATTGTACCTTTCTTGCTGGAAGCTGCATCCAGCACCTACCGAACTGAATCCGCATTCTTCTCCAATAGGTCTGGGCCTCCACACTTTGGCCCAGTCAGCTACTCACGTCACAGAGAAGACCATCAATGAGAGACCTGTCTGGGGATCAGCCCACTGTTCAACATCACGAACAGGAATGACACCATGGTGAATTGTGTGGGCCCTGCTTCTCCTGGCAAAACAGCAAGTCATCCTGCAGTCTCCATTTCATCCATCCTGTGTCCTATTCTAGGCAATGTGAGTAACCACCAGGGTAGCCCTCTGCAACAACAGCTCAATCAAAGTGTGTCATCTGATTTAATTGTTTTGTCTAATCATCACCAACTGAGCATCCTGGCTCTGGATTACAAATTGTGTGTGGTTGTGCATGCCTTTTCTTTTCATCACAGGGCCCCAACCAGCTGCAACGCCGGCCTACCACAAGCAGCGCATCAGGCTAGCCTATCTCACCAACTGGGTACCCATCGTGTGTGTGACTGTGTTGAGAGACTAAAAAGTGCATGCATAATTGCCTGACTAGATCAGTTATAGAATCAATGAACCTGATTACGCCCCTCCTTTGTTCAAGTCCCCTAAATTAATCAGATCTAACTCTTTTTGCATTTAATTTGATAGTGGTTCTAGTTTGTACCCAAATCACTGTGCTGTTGTTATTTGCTCTGCCTAACTTTGTTTTACAGGGAGTCTTCAGTGTCAAACTGGTGGAACCAGCCCTGCTGGTAAGTGCAAACATTGTGGGGATTTGTATGCTGAATAGGGGCTACTGTGAAAGTGTTGTAGAATATTGTCTAGGCCACTAGAGGGGAAAAAGGAGGTTACAGTGTTCCTGATGGCTGTTACCCAGATTAGCCTAGTTACTAACAACCCTGTCCTCCAGGTGGAGGCACCCGTTTCAGTACCCTTAACCTGCAACTAGCCAAGCAGGCAGGGGTTGTAGCCCTTGGGATAGTGCCACCTACGGGTTACACATATACCACTAGTAAAAATGATTCCTTCATCTGACACAGATATGCAAGTTAAATAATATTTTATAATATGAGCATGTTGGATTTTGTGGTACCATACTGGGAGCTTCGAGGTGTAGACTGCTTGCATTTCTCCTTGTCTATCCATATCCATCAGCCACTGCTTGATAGCTTTAATAATTCCCAGTTAATAGTATACCCATAAATAACAAAATCCAGATATCTATAGCTGGTATATATATATCAGTGAAGACAGTCAGTTTGAAGAGTAGCCTTTTTTGCTTATAACGGTGTTTTCTTTCAGGCATAAAACCAGTTGTCTGTTTCTTCCCATTGAGAACATTTTAATTTAATAACTCATTTCTCTTAATGCAGCTGATGAAGAAAGCTGTATTTTACCTATTTATGTCCTTACATAATACACCTGTGTTGATTTTGGAGCCCCTATTAGTGATCTGTAGTAGTCATTAATCATTTTTTCCAGTGAAGTGCAGAATTTGTATGCCTTTATTTCTGAATTATAAAGCATAGCTTGCAGTATATTACCATCCCTTGTGATTAGTTTTGGTTCCAGAGAACAGTTGCCATTGGATCTTATTACAATTTTTAGACCCTTTAGAACTGCTAGGAAAAGCTACTCCATACACAAATATACAAAAATCATTAACTTGTTTGACTGCATTCATATTTATTTTCCAACTCTATTTTTTACTGTTTGAATCAAAAAGGCAATTTTACTTTTTGCTTTGTTTATTTTAACTGTAATTATTTAGCTAGGTTATTTTTTGGTTTAGTGAGTATTATTCTATGGCAAACTACAGTAATTTCTAAAAGTACAGATTTATCAGCTTAGTCCAAATAGGGCATTGTTTTACTAAAATATGAGTGTCCATGCATCTCATCCATGCTTTGGAATACCTTCTCTCTCAAGATATTAAATTGGAGTGGTGCAAGAGGGCATACTCGTTTAACCCCTTTTAATAATATTAAAGGGCATAGTTGTCTGGCCATTCAGTTTGTATCTAATTTGAGCCTAATTTTCCTGATGTATGGACCACTAACTGATTATTCACATAGAGTTCATGGAGTCAGTTCCACAGCACTGATCCAGGAGGAGCATCAAATGGTGTCTTGAAATCAATGGATTTGGCATAAAACTTAGTTATCATAAAGTAACATATCTTTCTATAATGTTTTCTAGTGTGTAACAATAGTCTGTTACTGAATGTAGCCTTCTAGCTCTGGCCTAGTACACAGTAAAGATACCAATAAGTTCTACCCATTTCTCTATTTTTTTTTTTTTTGCTGAATAATTTTTAAAAATATTTTAGCAATATAATCCATCAATGTTATAGGTCAGTAGTCTCAGGGGAATTGCAATCAGCCCCCCCCATTTATTTTTAAATTGGAACAGTAAGCCATCCTTTCTACCTAATGTGAATAATTTTCTGACTAATATAAGTGTTATGGAAGTGACATTGTATAATAACCCATTTTGAAATATTGATTCTAAACAATTCAATTAGAAACCTATTGAACCCTGGGGGCTTTGTTTCATGTAAATGATTCCAAAGTGGAAAGAATTGCTTCTGCAGTTATTACCTTTATATTTTGGGGGGATTTCTGATTGCCAGTTCCTTACTATAACATCATTAGGGTCACAAAAAATTACCTAGAAATAATTAAGCCAATCCCCAGGTCATATACTGTAGGCAGAAGACTATTATTATAAAAGATTTCATTGCCTTTGACCACTAACTGCCAAAAGGCCATCTGTCCTCTAATGAAATAAACTCAGCACCCCTGTATATTTCTCACAACAAGCCATTCTCCTGAAAAAAAAAAATACTGTAGCAGTCTGCTCCAAAACAGTCCCCTGACTCAACATTGCCAGTTCCCATAAACAAATTATTCGAAGAGTCACAAAAAGGGCAAAACTAAATTAGTCTAAATAAATGTGCAAAACTGAAAGTGGATCTATAATCTGCTCTACATTTTACACATGTTGCTGAGTATAATATTCATTGGGAGCAGCCTTGGACTCATATAATCATTTTCTTAATTAGTTTCAAAGACACTTATATACCTGTAGGCTCACTTAGTGGAGATTGCTTGCAGGGCGGTATGGCAGTCAAGTCTGAGCTTACTGTATTTAAAAAGAATCATATTTCAAATTGAGCCTTTAAAAAAATCACATATACCACTCTAGAGAAGAACTGCTTGCAGATGGGGGAGGTAGGCAGGATTGGTCCCCATTGGGACCATGCTGCCCCCACACAACCCATCAGGAGTAGGATGAAAGGACTACGTGGAGAGAGAACTTTTTGTTCTACTGCACCATGGGAAATAACAGAGTGCAGAAGGAGCTCAGAGGGGCCATACAATTGGGGCTACCCTGAAACAAAATCCTGGGGCAGAGTGCAGCAGTAAGGTGCTGGGGAGAGTGGAAGACTTGGCCAATCAGGTCTGACCTGTGCCAGCGTGGGGAACTTTAAAAGAACTGTGGTAGCCGCAACTTGGCTTACCACTCTAGAGAGGCACTGCTTGCGGCTGGGGGAGGTAGGCAGAGTCGGTTCCCGCCGGGACCACGCTTCTACCACACAACCCACCCCCATCAGGTGTAGAATGAGAGGACTGCACAGAGAGAACTTTCAGCCCAACCCACCCACCCCGTCCTCATGACTTTTAAATGCTCTACATGGGCTCCTCCCTTGCTGGGGGTGGAGACAGAGTAAGGGAGTGCCACAAAAATAACTGATTCTGGACTGATTTTCACATATCAGGTGCAGAGGTGAATCTGTGCTAAACCATGCTGAATAGCTTCTGCTAAGATATATATGCTTGCTTATCTTTCGGCTCACTGGGGGGGCATATCGATGTTTGAATGTCATTTTGAATGTCATTTAGCTTACTGGGGGGTAATTCTGCATACTCTAGACTGTTACATAGCTTATGGAGTGGAAGGTTTGCATGTCATTTAACTTGATTACTGAAGGGGCATATGTGTGGTAGCCAGTCACCTTTTATTGTATTCATTTGGTCATTTATATTTACCTACAGTCTGGTTAATCAAGGGGGCAGTTACTGTTTGTTAGATGGAGCTCTTGTCAAAGACAGAAAAATATGGAGAGACAGAAGTGAATGGGCTTGGACCAGAGAAGGGAATCATAGCAGATGGAGCTGGTGGGGGGTCAGGACAGCAGCAGCAGACACCACCTTGGAGGGGAAGAAGTGAGGATAATTACCAGCCATCAAAAGGAAGCAGGGGAGCCAATGGGGGGATAATAGTAGGCTATAATGGCTGTGCGGCTGCTGTTTTCATGAGCACTCTGTGGAAGCTTGCGGGATGCCCTATCTGCCAAAAACTAGGGAGGACAGTGGCAGAGTTAACATGCTTATAGAGAGATCTCCTCAAGATCTCCTCTGGCAAAAAGTGGGGGCAGGAAGGATGGCAGATAAACAAGGGTAGAGGCTATAAAACTGCAAGTGTGACAATGGAAGCAAGACAAGAACGGGTGAGATATAGAAGGGAGAGAGAGAGACTTTGAGCATAGAAACAGGTCTGAAGTCCTGGGGACTCAGGAAGAGAGGGAAGACATGGCAGTGAAGGAAGAAAAAGACACTAGGGGGGCATCTGCAGAAAGCTTAGAGAAATGCACACAAGAGGGAGACATGGGGTTCCCAATCCCCATGATGGGAGAAACAGCCAGCAAGCAGGGAGACGGCGGGGGGCAAGGGTCCACCAGAGTGGACAAACACAAGAGGAGGGGTTAGCAGCAACTAAAACAGTGGGACCCATGCCAGACGGAGAGGGGAGGTCCATAAAAATGCACAGGTAGGATCAGGGAGTGTGGGTCCCTTGAAAACTGCACAGAAACAATCTAGGTAGGAAGAAAGGACCCAGGAGTCAGAGACATCTGAGACTCAGACTGGTGATGGGGCAAGGGGAAGAAATGAAGCTTGTGGTCAAGAGGACCTAGGGGAGATGCCTTGGGGGGGTTCAAATGGGGCAGGGTATTGGGCAGAAAATGGCACGGAGGTAGCAAAGAGGCAGAAACAGGCTCAGGAAAACATGCAGGAGGAGGTAGCCAAGGAAAAGAGGACTCAAGGCATTTTGGGGGATATAGAAAGTAAAAATAGGGAAAGCTTAGAAAGAGGAAGAGCTGGGAGGAATGCAGTAGTGAGAGGTGCCCAGAAGGAGGAAGGGGACAGGGTATTAATTGTTGGGGACTCTATTATAAAGGGTGTTACATGGGGGAGAAGGGGGGACAGAGGTAGTAAAATATGGGTGGAATATCTGCCAGGAATGATGGCAGCCGAAGTTGTACTCTGGATCCCCTCCTAAGGAAAGAAACTGAATGACAGGACACATCTGCTGTTCCACCTAGGGACAAATGACCTCTTGGGGAAAGTATGAAGGAGGTGCAGGCATATTTTACAGAGCTGGCCAGGTTCTGCAGCAATTTGGCCTTTAAATTGCTGGCGTTCTCTGAGGTGCTGCCACTACCAAGAGCCAGCATGGAGGTGAAGCAAAAAATAGAGGAATTTAACAGTTGGTTAACAGGATGGTGTGCTCAGAGGGCATATGGAATAGTAGGAGATGTGAACGGTAGGAGAACATGGGGGGACAAAAGTCTCTATGCCCCGGATAGGCGGCACTTAAATGGGGAAGGAAAGGCAGTGCTCAAATGTAAGCTATAAGTTTATACTGAGCAGCACTATCATTTAAACTGATTTGGGGGGATCAGAGGAAAGCTTGAGATGTATGACACATCGCAAGGGTGGCAGCAAGCGCCCCCCCCCCCAAAAAGGCAAAGAGACCAAGTGAAGGAAATGAAGGGGATGCAGACATCAGGGAAAGGGAACAGGGAGTAGAAGTTTTAAGGGTCATGTGTACAAACGCCAGAAGTCTGGGTAAAAAATCCCACATCTAGCAGAGGTAATGGCTGAGGTGAGCCTTGACATTGTAGGGGTAATTGAAACTTGGTGCCATCAGGAGCAGCGATGGGACATGGAGATATCAGGTTATACTCTTTTCATGAGGGACATGGAGGACAGTGGCTGGGGTTGCACTCTACATAAAGGAAGGTATCAGGCGACAGAATTACAGGGCACGTGGGGGAAGGGTGAGGGCCTATGAGTTTCATTGACCGCGGGAAAAGTGGAGGTGGTATGTTCAGTGGGTGATTTACAGGTCCCCAACACAACAGGAATCTGTGGACAGGTACATGACATATGAAATCTTGAGAGTGGCTGCGAACTGTGAGGTGGTGCTGATGGGAGCCTGAATCTACCACATGTGGATTGGGACATCCTATTTGCATCATCCACCAGTAGCAGAGAAATAGTAGACTCCCTGCAAATAGCCCTCCTAAGGCAGCTGGTCAGGGAATCGACCTGGGAGGGAGCAGTTCTCGATCTGGTTCTGACAAATGAGGATAGGGTAGGAGATATGTCGATGGGTGAACACCATGGTATGAGTGACCACAGCACCCTTTGGTTTACAATATGGAAAACTGCTGATGTTCACTGGACCAAGGTAAAGGTGTTTGATCTTAGGAGAATGGATTTCAGGAAAATGGGGGAGTACATGGAAAGGGCTCTAGAGGAGGTGGAGGATTTAACAGAGGTGAAGGACATGTGGAAGAAGATAAAAGAGGCTGTTGTGTGGGCCACAGACATATGCACCAAGAAGTTAAGTAAGGCTAAGAAGAGGAGGAGGAGATCCTGTGGTTTAATTGTGTTGTAGTTGAAAAGGTCAGGCAAAGAGAAGGGCTTTTCAGAAGTTCTAGGTAACGCAAACAGACAAGGTCTGGGAAAGGTACCAGATAAGCCAGAAAGAAGCAGGGGTAGAAGTAACGAGGGTGAAGGCATGGACAGAGGAGAACATAGCAAGCACAGTCAAGAAAGGGGACAAAACATTTTTTGGGTATGTCAGTGAGAGGAAGAAAACTAGGCAGGGAATACTTCGACTAAGAGTAAGGGATGGAGAGCTGATACATGGGGACAGGGAAAAGGTAGAACTACTAAACAGCTACTGTATTTCTGCCCTCTGTTCAGTAGAAACAACAAAGGGGAGGGTAGTGGTGCAGGAGAAGCCCGGGCAGTGGGGCTGGAGTGGATATGAATCCCTTCTGGGTGGAGGAGACTCTGGGAGAACTACACTGCCTGATGGTGGACAAGGTGATGGGGCTGGACGGGTTGCACCCCAGGGTGTTGAAGGAACTAAAGGATATACTGGCAGCACCCTTGATTGCACACTTCAACAGATCCCTGGGTCTGGAGTGGTACCTGATGACTGGAAAAGGGTAGCTATATTTCCCCTGCACGGGGGGTGGGAAACTACAGGCCTGTGAGCTTCACATCTGTGTTGGACAAGCTCATGGAGAAGCTACTGAAAAACAGGATTACCAGTTGCCTGTAGGCAAGTGGCCTGATGGATCAAAGGCAACATGGCTTTACAGGGGGTAGATCCTGTCAAACAAACTTGATTAAGTTCTTTGACTGGGTCACCAAGGTAGTGGATCGGGGGTTGGACTTCGCATATCTGGATTTCAGGAAGGCATTTGACTCTGTGCCACACAGGAGACTTCTGTAGAAGCTGACATGCCTGGGTCTGTGGCAGAACATGATTCAATGGGTAAGAAACTGGCTGGAAGGCAGGAGACAAGAGTCATTGTAAATGGGGTGGCATCAGGAGAGGGCATGGTCACCAATGGAGTTCCTCAGTGGTCAATATTGGGGCAACTACTGTTAAATCTATTCATGGGGGACATTGCAGATGGCCTTGAAGGGGGTATGTGTCTGTTTGTGGATGATACTAAAGTCTGCAATAGGGTGGACACTCAGGAAGGGGTGGAAAAATGCAGAGGGCTTTAAGGAGGTTTGAGGCATGGTTAAAAGAATGGCAGCTTCCATTTAACATGGACAAGTGTAAGATCATGCATCTTGGCAACAAAAAATGGACGGTGGTATTCTGTATGAGTGGCCATGACCTAGTAGTAACAGAACAGGAAAGGGACCTAGGCATCACCATATTGAGAGAACTGATGGTGGCAAAGCACTGCAAGAGGGCAGTGGCAAGAGGCAGCAGAATGCTGGGCTGCATCATGGGGGGAATTACTAGCAGGAGGAAAGAGGTCATAGTACCCTTATACACCCATCTGGTTAGGCCACATCTGGAATATGGGGTCCAGTTCTGGAGGCCATATCTCAGAAAGGATGTGGGAAGGCTGGAGTGTGTTCTGAGGAGGTCAATGAAGATGGTAAAGGGGCTTAACCACCTTTCCTACGAGGAAAGGTTAACAAGTACTCCCTGAAGCAGAGGAGGGAAAAGGGGACATGACTGAGACTTTCAAGTACCTAAAAGGTATAAACCAAGTGCCAGTGGAGTGCATCTTCCAGCTGAAAAGAAATAATAGGACTAGGGGCCATGGATTCCAGATTGTGTGGGGACAGTTCATGGGGAACATTAGGAAGTATTATTTCACAGAGAAGGTGGTGGAAATTGGAATAGGGTCCCTGAGGTGTTGGTTGGAGAAACAACAGTGGGAGGGTTCAAAAGAGCATGGGGCAGACACAAGGGAGTGTTAAAGGTGGTGTGGGTGTTTGGGGGACATGTCCTAGCAGATAACTAAGCAAGTGGGCAGACTAGGTGGGTCTGGCAGTCCTTTTCTGCTGTCACATTTCTATGCATCTATGTACCTGCATGCTAATTTATTAGGGCAGCCCATGGAGTGGGATTACTGTGGGACTCTAAGTTAACAACAACAACAACAAAAAATTCATGAGTCTTAAAATGTACCTGAAGGCTCACTTATGGTATCTTGCAGTGAGTGATTTCATGCAGCATTTCAGCAGGGCTGGTAGAGCTGCTCCTGGCAATGTTCCTGGTAAGGTCTTCTTTCTTCCCAGGTCACAACAATGGCTTAAATGGCAGTGAAGAGACTTTTGGTTCAGATTGTGAACAGGACAGCAGAATCAGTTTCTCTGGGTAGCATCTCAGGGGGGATGCATGGTGTGGCAATCAGCAGGATGTAGCAGGAAGAGCACTTTCTCTTTCACTCTAAAGTAAGTACTGGTGGCTCCAAACTAGCTTTAAGGGGCTGTAGGGTTTGGACACTGTAGCTGGCAGCATGATTTTCATGTGAATTTGTGGGAAATTTGAAATTCCACTGGCCTATTCTGATACCGTGATTCCATCCTTGATCACAGAAAGATGGAAAACAGTGACCTTGATAACTAGCATAGCGGTAAAGCAAAGACTACAGGGGGAATACACCTTTAGCTGAGAAATTAATGGTGACTAATACTGTAGCTCACAATGGGCCATGGCAGTCTTAATGGACTTTGCTAACTCTGTCATACCACCACAGACATTAATCCATAGCAGATGCATGCAAATAACGCCTGCCACAATTAAGCTACTGTAATTAATATTCATTGCTAACCTTTGTGCTTTCTTACCCACTATTCGTAGTCTGCTTTACATCATGCCAGTTACTAGACTGGCATCAAAGCAGTTTAGACACATTCTTGAAGCCAAACCAAATATAATTACTCGAACTCAGAGCCCAGCTGAGGATGCCAATGGCCCACTTCTCTCACTCTTAAAGAGCTAATAGAGCCAAAACAGGCAGACAGGAAAATAATACAAATTTTAAGAAGCAGTCACTTGTAATTTTTTTTATTTCTGAAGTATTTTTCTTTTTCGTTTTGTTCATCAGAAAGTCTTCTATGTGATAATATTGTGCTGGATAAGTGGAACAGCTCTTAGCCTGGCAGCTGACATATCTAACTCTATTACCCCACACTACATCATCAGCATTATGATCTCACTGACGGTGACATCACAGGTGAATGACCTGGCAGTCAATCACTTGCTGTTCCTAAGTAGCAGTGATGTGACAGTCAGTGAGATCACAGTGCATTTGATGTAGTGTGGGGTAGTACAGTAAGATATGTCAGCTGCCAAGCTAAGATCTGTTCCACACATCACTACTGCTAACAGCAAGTAAACAATCTAATTAAATAAAGGGACAATAAAAATAACCTCATATATAAAATTTAATAGTTGGTTGCTTTTAAAATCTAATATTAGTTTTAGGTAGTACACTAGCTCTTTAATGTGTCTACAGTATGAGCAGCCACACTGCAAGATTTCCCACACTTCTGCATACAGTGTGCCTCAACCCTGTTATAGAATAAACACCTCTATTTGGTGAGAGGGTCATTCATGTTTCATGCCAATTCAGCCCTTGATTTCTCATGCAAGAACACCAACAAGGGTGCTAAATAATGCTAGGTATGGTGGTTTTGTGATGTTTACACCTGTCCACCAGGAACTGGATGAAGACCACCACAAATCGCTTCACATAAGAACCTGAACAGCCATCAGACATTATCAGATTATCCTAGGTTCGAGCAGACTCGATAGACCGTAAGGCCTAATCTGCTGGCAAATAGTATGTTAGATTTCTCAGCTACCAACATCAGCTGAATTCAAACCAGTGTAATAACAATAAAGGGCTTCATAATCCATTGCCATTCTACTATACCACCCATCATTCATTCTCATAGGATATCCACTTAGTGATGGTTTCTTGGACTAAATGTATGGGTATCAATAATGTTTCATATGTTGCACTTCAGTTATAAAATATCCTCTTTTTTAAGAGCTAGCATGCTGCCTAGAATTAATAATAACTTTCAGAAGTAGTCAGCTTTCACTTGTTATAGCAAAAGTATTTGTTTTCTTTTCTGATTCCTAATTAGAAGGGTTTTCTAGCTGACAGTACTATAAGTGACGTGGGGCTCACCCAATTGATTTTTGAACTGACCAGAATTAATATTAAGAATCAAATCTCATCATCAGTGCTGGACTGAATATTCACAAATAAGACTGATAATATAGCTCAGTGTGGGGTCTTGCCAGAGACCTTTTCAGATCATCAGGTTTAGTATTTTATATTAGAAAAAAAGTTATGGATCCACCACAAAATAAGCTCATTCACTGGCGTATTTATAAAAAATTCGACTATATTAGTTTTATTTTGGATGTTGGCAATATAAATTGGGAGCGTCTACAATTAATTCCAAAAATTGATGACAAATAGGAGTACTTTGTGGAGGAATTCATGGCTGTATGTAACAAACATGCTCCCCTCAAATCTAAGGTATTGAAAAATAAAAATGCCTTATGGTATTCATCAGATTTGAAAAAATTAAAACATCGTAGGGATAAAAAATGGTGTAAATCCAAAAAGAGTGAAAATGAGTTAGATTGGATCCATTATAGGGAAATTTGGATCAAGTATGTTAAACAGGTTTGAATGGACAAGTAGAGGCATTATACACAAATTCTGGATAATAACCGTATATCCCATCCTAGGGATTTATGGAAGAAAGTAAACATATCATTGAAAGGGCAGGGTACAGACTCACTAAATACATTTAAAATAGATGGTGAATTCCAGTATCAAACAGAGTGGCCAAAGAATTTAATAAAGACTTTATATATTCTGGAGATTAGACACCCATGACGGATTTAATTAATCCTTCCCAAGGAACTCAATTACCAATAAAGTATTTTTCATTTAAAAAAATAAAGACTCAGTTGGTAATTAAGGAATTGTTAAACTTAGGTATAACTAGATCATCTGGATTAGATAACCTTCCAATGAGACTGCTTAGATATGCCTCTTCTATTATTGCATACCCGTTGACACACATTTATAATTTATCCTTAACTCTTGGTGTTTTTTCCACTGTCTGGAAGTAAGAAAGAGTTGTTCCTATTTACAAGGGAGGGGATAGGGTAGAATTGGGCAATTATCGCCCTAACTCGCTGTTGCCTCAGCTTTCTGAAGTTTTTGAGAGGTTAGTTGCATAACAGATTAAGTACCATCTGGATTCTTATTGCCTTTTGAACAAAATGCAATCAGGTTTTTGAAGCCAACAAGAAACAACCACAGCTCCTGCCAGGGTGGTGGGAGACATTCAAGAGGCCCTGGACAGGAGGATGAGTGTTGGAGCATTATTTGTTGATTTGTCCAAAGCTTTTGATTCCCTGGACCATGACATCCTCCTGTCCAGAGCAGCAACCATTGGTTTCCAAGGGCTGGAACTGATGTGGTTTTCCTCATATCTGAAAGAAAGATTCCAGTTGGTGTCCCTGGGGCAGTGGGAATCGGACCTGCACCCTACTTGATTGGGAGTACCTCGGGGGTCAATATTGGGGCCTTTGTTATTTAATATTTACATTAATGGGATTCAATTTAGTGGGGCATTGGTTAATTATCACCTTTATGCTGATGATATGGTGGTTTACACTGTGGATAAAGACAAGACTGCCATGCAGAATAGCCTGCAGGTAGCATTTCATTGACTGCAGGACTTCTTGGATGGTAGCAGTCTGGTATTGAATACAAAGAAAACTCAGATTATGTTATTCAACAGATTGGGTTTGGGGGATGGTTAGAAAATTAGATTTGATGACACAGGGGGCCTTCCGATCTAGCAGGTCCATGCGTATAAGTACTTGGGACCATGGTTGGACACTTCTTTAAGTTGGAAAATCCACATAAATAACCTAGCTGGGACTATGGTTAAAAAATTAGGTGCCCTTTATAAAATTAAGGATTGTATGAGTACAACAGTAAGGAAGCAGGTGGTGAATCAAGTGGTCCTTCCTTTATTTAGTTATAGAGACATTATACATTCTACTGGTCTAAAAAAAGATTTGTACAAATTGGATATTTATTTAAATAAATTAGCCCATTTTGTGTTGGGTGCCCCTCGTTTAGCACATAAATGTTCATTATATAGACAGCTTGGGTGGAAATATCTGGGCGATACCCATGATGAACATCTCTTAGCCTTCATGAATAAAGGTATAGTGGGAACATTACCAAGTTATATTATGGAGAAAATGATTGTAAGGGCAAAGATTGACTCATTACGATCAGTGGGAACCTTGGATTAAGTAATACCAAGGTACAATACATACATAGGGAAACAATCAATATTTGCCAGAGGACCTAAGTTGTGGAATAGCCTCCCTAAGAATATGAGAACAATATGGAATATGATAAAGTGGGTGGATATAAGAAAATGGTTAGAGGTATCTGAAGAAGAAACTAGGCACTGTTGCATTTTAAAATTAGTCCAACATATTCATGAACTGATATTGCTTATGGTAAGAAGTAAAATTTGAATAGGGTATAGGGTTGATTCTCAGGATGTGTTCTTTAAAAATTATTATTGTATTTGTAATTTGTAAAATTGTAACTGTATTTGTAATTGTTGAATGTTGTAACACGATGTAACACATGACCTCATTGTAAATGAACAAGTGCTCAACTGAGTGTATCCAATTCATAAAATTGCTTATGAATAAATATTTACTACTTTACTACTACTACTACATAAGTGAAGTGTGAAACGGCATTCTATCTGGAGTCTGACATAGTTCTGTTTCTCCCTTTACACCATTAGTGTTGAGAAATCACTGACTGTGACATCACTGGTAACCAAGAAAAGCCAATTTTCTGCTGCTTGATTAGTAACTTGTGACACATGTTATTCAATCAAGCAGCAGGGCTTGTGATGTGACAATGAGTAAGATCACATGCTGCTGATATAGGGGAGGAACAGAACTTGATATTTCTGCTTCCAGGTAAAGCTTTGATTTTCACATCACACACAACACTGTTAGGAAGAAAGCCATATAATGAGTACATTAAAAAAGAAAAACACTTCAGGCATAAAAAGAAATAAGGGACTACTTTTAATAATTACTAAGATGTTCTCCATGCTATTTTTTGGTGCTACTAGATCTTTAAGAACTGTGACTTTCAGTCAGTACAGTATGTATAGGTTTGGGATCTTAACTGTGTATTTATTTGTAAGAGAACATACAATATCATAATAGTTTTTCCTCTTTCTGTTACTCCAGTACAACTGTCACAGCTTTAAGAGAATAAATTTCATCTTCTTTGTAGTTGAGAGATGATTCATGTTATACAATCTGCTTACTTCTTGAATGCAGATCTGTTTATCTGACAATGTTGTATTACTATGTGGATTTCTGGCTAAAGCACAATAAATAAGAATAGGCAGTAGTATTCCAGAACATTTGTAAGTTAGTTATGTTGCTGCTTTATTGACAGTTTTAAGGGACATAAGCCTTTTGTTTTGTAGTATTTGCAATTTAAGAGCAATTCTAGAATAAGTCACATTTCTACATAGTTGCGTTCATCTAAAGTATGACTGCACTGTATGCATAGAACACTTTTTTGTCTTTGCCATACAGTATGAACTGCTAGTCAGGGCCAGACATTTCTTTTTTTGTAAATATATTTTTTGTTGAGCAATACTGCACTGCTTTAGCAGCACATTGTAAATTAGTGTGCAGAAAAGTGAATACACGGGATACAATCCAGCAGGTAAAAGTATAGTCATTAAGATGTGCTCCACCTGAGAGGTCATGAGTTCACCTGCATAATATGGCCACCAAATCTTTATTTTCTTGGTTATAACCATAAGATCATCAGCCATCCATCAATTATTAGCACTCCAGAGGACCGACTAACTCACTGGCTGTGGAGGGGACAACTATGTTTGCCAAATGTGCTGATTTTTGACTTCCATCGCCTCACAAAAAAAAAATAGCTTGGAAAATCCCCCCTCTAAAAGTGATCTCCCTTCAGCAAAGATGGTGGCACTGGCACTGCAATGCTTCTCTCCTACCGTGAACCAGCAGAACTAATTGTTTGCAAACGTCCTGCAACAGATTGCAGCAAAAGTCAAATTGATTAAGCAGGCAGTCACAGACACTAACGGGTTGCTTGACACTCTCTCTGATGGAGTTACATGAACTGAAACTCAGCTATCCTCTCTTGCAGTCAGCCAGGGAGATCACGCTGCTCATCTCCAAGCTGCAGACACCCACATAGCCTGGATCATGGCCAAACTGGAAGGAAGGCTGCAGGAACCAAACCAATTTATGCTTCCTGGGGCTGAAAGAGGGCTCTGAGGGCAGTGATCCAATGAATTTCCTCCACATCAATCTACCACTGTGGCTCAAGCTAGACCCTATGCTGTATGACTTTGAAATTGAACTGGCCTACCAAATGTGGCACTACAACAAAGCCTCGGCCTCTGCTTGCCACGTTCCCTATTCATCTTCAAGCTCCAATGCTTCCGAGATAAGGAGCTCATTTTAAATACTGCCTGGGACCTCAAGGATGCTTATGTGGATGGGCAATGTCTCTCCTTCAGTCCTGACTATCTGCTGACCATGGTCCAGAGATGGCAAGCCTTTGATAAAATAAAACAAGGCCTCCAAAACCATGGGCTCACCTAGTCTTTATTATACCCTGCAGTGTTGTCTGTTAATTTCAAGGGCCAGAGTCTTACATTCCACACCCAGGAGAAGGCAGAACTCTTCTTTCAGGAACACCTCAGCCCACAAAGAACATCTCCCGCTTCTGCACTCTCCATAACTAAGCCCACACATGCCATGGATGTCTCCCCTACAGCAAATGGGTGAATACAAAAACTGTGAGCACTAATTGGGTGAAATTATGAATCTGAGGGTCAGGAAAGATCTCTGAGGTAACCAGCTGAACTACTCTGGGCCATACAGCTGATATCAGAGTAGCCGGCTCACTGGGAGCTATGTATTTTCTTTCACAGTGGATTGCTCCCATTTGTTCTGATATCCAGCTTTGTTTGGGCTGGTACAGTGGCGTGAAAAAGTATTTGCCCCCTTCTTGATTTTCTCTATTATTGCATATTTGTCACACTGGATGTTTTCAGGTCTTTAGACAAAATGTAATATTAGATAAAGGGAACCTGAGTGAACAAATAACACTTGTTTTTTTTTTTTTATTTCACTTATTTAATGAAAAAAAGTTAACCAACACCAATTGGCACTGTGTGAAAAAGTAATTGCCCCCTTACACTTAATAATTGGTTACGCTACATTTAGCTGCAATGACTGCAACCAAACACTTCCTATAATTAAATATCAGTCTTTCACATCACTGTGGAGGAATTTTAACCCACTCTTCCTTAGGAACTGCTTTTAATTCAGTAACATTTGGTAGGTTTTCGAGCATGAACTGCTCGCTTCAGGTCCTGCCACAGCATCTCTATTGGGTTTAAGTCTGGACTTTGACTAGGCCACTCTAAAACATTAATTTTACTTCTTTTTAGCCATTCTGATGTGGACTTGCTTTTGTGTTTTGGATCATTGTCTTGCTGCATGACCCAACTCGCTTCAGCTTCAGCTGACGGAAGGATGACTGGACATTCTCCTTAAGAATTTTCTGGTACAGAGCAGAATTCATGGTTCCTTTAATTATGGCAAGTCATCCAGGTCCTTAGGCAAAAGCATCCCACACCATCACACTACCACCACCATGTTTGACTGTTGGTATGGTGTTCTTACTGTGGAATGCTGTGTTTGCTTTACGCGAGACATTATGGGTTCCATGTTGTCCAAAAGTTCCACTTTGGACTCATCTGTCCATAGAACATTTTCCCAAAAGGCTTGTGGATCATCCAGGTGCTTCTTGGCAAATGAGAGATGAGCATTTATGTTCTTCTTGGTTAGCAGTGGTTTTCCTTTGCTACTTCCTCACATGAAGCCCATTTTTGCCCAGTCTCTTTCTGATTGTGGAGTCATGAACACTGGCCTTAGCTGAGGCAAGAGAAGCCTGCAGTTCTTGGATGTTGTTTTAGGATCCTTTGAGACTTCTTGGATGATTTTACACTGCCTTGGAGTAATTTTGGCAGGCCCACTCCTGGGAAGGGTCACTACTGTTCCAAGTGTTCTCCATTTGGAGAATATGGCTCTCACTGTGGTTCGATGGAGTCCCAGAGCCTTAGAAATAGCTTTGTAACCCTTTCCAGACTGATAGAGGGCAACACAATGTTTTTATGATCTTTTCAGGAACTTCCTTTGATCATGGCATAATGTGCTTGTTGAATCTTTGTGCTGGCAATGTGACTCTGATGGTAAGGGCCAAAATAAGTGAGGTTTATATTGAGCAGGGCTGGCTGTAATCAAGCCTGGCTGTGTTCAATCAGCTGACTCTAATTATCCCTTTAATTGGGTTGATTTAACTAGGGGGCAATTGCTTTTTCACACAGTGCCAGTTGGTGTTGGTTAACATTTTTCATTAAATAAATGAAATAAGTAAAAAAAAAAGTGTTATTTGTCCACTCAGGTTCCCTTTATCTAATATTATATTTTGTCTAAAGACCTGAAAACATCCAGTGTGACAAATATGCAATAATAGAGAAAATCAGGAAGGGGGCAAATACTTTTTCACGCCACTGTAAGTGCCAGTTTCACATTAGAACTCATGTGTCTGCAGCAACTTCTTATATGACTGGCTATTGTTTTATTTATGGGCCCCAGAACACCAGATTCTGCTTCTCTTGGCTACCCTTAGTTTCTCCCTTTGATTTTATTCAGCAGAGGAGGCAGAAGTAGGTACCTGTAATGCACACAGGTTACCTCAGGCTGAAATGTTAATGCTGCTCCAGCCCATGACTTGGAAAGCTCAATTTCAGGGCCAGAGTGTCACATTTCATGCCTGGAAAAAGCAACCCTTTTCTTTATGGAGCAACTTTGGCATACACCAACTGCATTTCCCTCAAGTTACACTACCAGTAACCACATTCTTGGTCACCTTTCATGTCTCTCCTATATTAACAGGGGGAGCAGAGGAATTGTGAATAGTTTTGGGGGAGACAGGATAGACCTGAACAGTCAGTACCTTGCAGATTGCTGTGCTTGCTGGGGCCTGACGTGTACATGTACTGTATTTTCATGTCAGCCCTCTTCCATTTTGTTTAATAGGCACATCATACAGTAGTAGGGGACAAAAGCCTATTTCACAGTTATGTTGACTTACCTGCCATAGTCCACTGCTCAGCCCATCCTTGCTTTCCTTAGGTTTTAGTCTTGCCCTTGGAACCATCAGGAGGCCCTCCTCAGAGGACTGGAGTGGGTGAACAGGGGTGTACAGGTGCAAGAACTCCCTCAGGAAAGCTGGGACCAGTAAATGCAGGGCTTTATAGGTAAACAAACCTATTTTAAATGAGATACTCCACTTCACTGGCAGACAGTGCAGGTCATGTAGTGCAGGAGAAATATGGCTGGATCATTACAAGCTCGTATTTAACTGAGTAGCTGCATTCTGCAGCAACTGCAGGCATCATAGAGTACCTCCATGGACCCTGAGGTATAAAGCACTACAATAGCCTAACTTTGAGGTCACAAACACATGGATCAGTATTCAAGTGGTTACAGCTCTTTGCATCCTCCAGTTCATCCTTGATTGTTTTGATTGCTAAATGGAACTGGAGGATTGCTGACTCTGTGACATCCACCCGGCAGTCTGTAGTCTTTATTTGTACCTTGTGATCATTGGAGCACTTCTCAAGTTTGCAATGTCAGTGTGCAGAGCTGCTGTAGTGTTGCAATCCTCTCTGTAAAACATAAAAGCATAGACTTTGATGGCAGATAAGGACTGCTTGATCAATATAGTCTGCCCCTTTCTTCATATCTACACTATTACCACAGACTGTGCTAGATCTATAGTTCTTTCTCCCCCCCCCTTTCCTTTTCACTTCTTGAACAACACCACTGTTTTCTCCCCAACCACCTCCACTGGAAGGCTCATCCAGGAACCCACCACCCTTTCTGTAAAGAAGTACTTCTTCACATTTCTCCTGAATCTATCTCCTCCAGCTTCATAGCATGTCCCCTTGTTTGTGAGCACCTTTTCTTCTGAGAAAATACTCCCCTCCTCTACCTTATTTATCTCTGCAAGGTATTTAAAGGTCTCTGTCATATCCACACTCTTCCCTTCTCTGTTCCAAGGTGTACATATTGTGGTCCTTTATCCTCTCATCTTAGGGCTTTTGAAACAGACACTGCACCATTTTAGTTGTCCTCCTCCTCTGGATTACCTCCATTCTGTCTATGTGCTTCCAGAAACATGGTCAGCAGAAATGGACTGTGTACTGTAAGTAGGGTCTTACCAGTGATCTATACAGAGGCAATACCACCTCCTTCTTTCTGCTGGTGATACCCCACCCTATGCATCCCAGTATCCCACTCACCCTCACTACTGCCTTGTCGCACTGCCTGGCCACCTTTAGGTCATCTGATATGATTACTCCCAGGTCTGCTTCTTGCTTGGTGGTCGCCAATACCACTCCACCCATTTTGTACTCTGGCCCTGGGTTTTTGTGCCCTATGTGCATTATTTTGCAATTTTGTTGAATTGAAACCCAGCTGCGATGCCTTTGACCACTTCTCTAGTTTTCTCAGATCTCTGCTCATCCTTTCCACCACCATGAAGTGTCCACCATATGACAGATTTTGGTGTCATCCACAAAGAGGCAGACCTTTCCTTCCAGCTTCTCTGCAATATCACTTATAAAGACATTCAATACAACTGGTCCCAGCACTGACCCCCGAGGCACCCCACTGGTCATCCTCCCTTTTTTGAAGTGAACTCAGTTTATCACCAGACTTTGTCACCTGTCCCCTAACCAATTTCCCATCTAGTTTACTACCTTTGGACCCACTCCAAAACTCCCCAGCTTGCTTAATAGTCTCCTAAGTGGAACTGTGTTGAATGACAAAGAACCTCAACATGCAAGTGCTGAGGCAATGGTTACCCCAAAGGGCATTGGCGGGGAAGCCAAGTTTCAAAGAAATACAAAATCACACATGCCCTTATAATGCAAAACATCATGGACTGCATATGCAAATAAACACAGAATATTTTTCTGTTTCAACTTTAAGCAGAAATGCATGGTGCCGAAAGGCCTCACACACAGTTTGCAAAGGGTGCCAACAGAAGACACAGACAAGTGTTTCATCGTTGCAGGACTCATCAGTGTGTCTTGTCTGTTTGACACCCCAGTGAAGTGAACCAGCTACCCTAAGATGCTTTATCTGGGTTATGTTGTGGTGAACCCAATTAAATCAAAAAACAAGTTAAAAGACAAAGAACCTCGGTGCACAAGCACTGAGGAAATGGTTACCGCAAAGGGCATTGGCTGTGAAGCCATGTTTCAAAGAAATATAAAATCACACATGCCCCTATAATACAAAGCATCATGGGCTGCATATGCACATCACCACAGAATATTTTCCTGGTTCAACTTTAAGCAGAAATGCATGGTGCCAAAAGGCCTCACACACAGTTTGCAAAGGGTGCCAATAGAAGACACAGACACGTGTTTCATCCTACCAGGACTCACAAGTGTGCCTTTTCTGTGTTGAATGCTTTACTGAAATCTAGGTAGGACATGTCCATCACTACACCCTGATCTAGTTCCTTGATCACCCAGTAAACAAAATCTATCAGATTCATTTTACATGACCTCCCCCTGTGAATCCATGCTGCCTCAGGTCATGTAACCTACTCAGTTCATGATGTTCTGCAATCCTTCCTTTCAGTAATGATTCCATTAACTTTCCCACCAAAGTATCTGAGCTCTGCAATAAGGACATTCATTTTTCTGATAAGGTGCTTGGTTGGGGATTTCCATTTTTGTTGTTGCTTGGCTGCAGCCCAACATCTGCCTGAGCAGGAAGAAGCTGCAGAGGCCTGACATAATTCCCTGTCAGAGCATCCATCCCCTTGTCCCACAGCATTCTTCATCTTGGAAATTCAGATTTGTGCACCAGGGTACCTCCATTGGGGTCACCAACATATCCACTGCAAGGTATGTTGAAAATTATCTGTTTTAAAATGATATAAAGATGGGTTAAAAGAGTCTGCAGACACTACATCAGCCTTCAAACTAACATCTTGAAGGTGATGCTGCTGGAAGTCAGGGCCAGCCTTTTCTTTAATATGATGTTCTTGACTTGTGATGGTGCTAGATTTCGGTACCAACTTTTCACCTATAATTTCTTAATGTATCACCTTTAATTCCCTTTAGGGCCCTTTGTTAAATAGAACAAACAATTGAACTAGTGATGGGAGAACCTCAAAAGGTTCAGAGGTTCTAAAAGGTTTTGATAAGCAACAAAAAGTTTTGATACTTATCCGAACCATACCCAAACCTTTTAGACTCTTTATGTATCAGGGTACGTGTATGTTAAAAAAATAGTTTTACATAGCTTTCAATCCAGATATATGTAACAAAAAAAAATACAATTAAACCAGTTTATTAATGCAAACCCAGGCCTGGTATATATTCAGGTTCATACTGGTTCTCTAACGACTGAGCTGTAAGAGCTGGTGCCATTGTCTGCAAATGCCAAATCAAGGGGCCAGCAAGTTGGGAGGGGGGATTGTCAGTCACTAAATAGCAAATGGACCTTAGGGTTATCATATCACATGACATTAAAGTAGCAGAGCAGTGTGATAAAGCAGTGCATAGGGCTAGTGCAATGCCAGGATCCAAATTTGGGAGAAGTATCTCCAGCAGTGTGAAGGAGGAGGAGGTGTTGCCACTATATCAGACAGTATCGCTCACTGAACAGACCCCAGAAGAAGTATTGTGTCCAGTTCTTGAGGCCTCACCTCAGCAAGGACAGACAGGGTAGATGCAGTCCAGATGAGGGCAACTGGGTAGTGCAGGGGTTGCAGCAAAAGAGCTCTATGAGGATAGACTGAGGGGTATCAGTCTCGACATGTACACTCTGGAGGAGAGGAGAGCAAGAGGGGACAGGATAGAGAATTACAAGTACCTTACAGGTGAACACAATGTGGGAGGGGAGTTTCTTTTGAATAAGGAAGAATACCAGGACCAGAGGATATATGATGAAGCTGGAGGGAAAAAGTTTAAGTGGGACATGAGGAAGTGCTGCTTCACTGAAAGAGTGGTTGACACCTGGAATAAACTGAGACTGCCAGCAGAATTGGTGGAGGCTAAAACAGTAGTAGACTTCAAACATGCATGGGATAGACATAGGAGAATATTAGTAAATAGGCAGGGAGGAGGGAGGGTCTCCACAGACCAGTTATGGTCTGCGAACACAGACTAGACATTGGCCATCTGGGCAGACTGGAGGGCCAAGTGGTTATTTTC
Source organism: Neoceratodus forsteri (assembly GCA_016271365.2). Classification (NCBI taxonomy): domain Eukaryota; kingdom Metazoa; phylum Chordata; order Ceratodontiformes; family Ceratodontidae; genus Neoceratodus; species Neoceratodus forsteri. Next base: position 935,275,517 of record CM057449.1, on the reverse strand, counting down.
TGCTGACAAATGTTTCTATGTTGGCCTAAACCTCTCTGAGTCCAGGAATTATATTTTTTATAAATCAGCAACAAAAGATTCACTGGGCACCACTGATCTCAAATTATTTTCCTTCCTTGTTTCTCTGTCTCTTGCCTGTCCCATTTACTTTTCCTTCCTACCTTACCTAAAAAGAAAAGCTGTCTGTCTGCTTTATTTTCTTTTTCACCCCATGACTGGCTTTAGAACTGCATCACCAACAGGCTGTTGGTATTTACAACCTGCCTGTCAAGTTAACAAGCTCAGCTCACTCTTCCTCTTCTCTCCTCCACTCTCAGTTTTCATGCCTCAGAGAAAATACAGATTCCTTCCGTTATCTTTAAAGATTCAGACTCACTACACATAATTCAAGAAATCAGGAGGACTCAAAACCAAACCAAGTTTGGTTGTAGAGCACAGAGCTGCCCATGTTGTTGATGCTGAATCTGGAATGTCTGCCCCGCTATTGCACTGAAGCAGACTGCTTTGGGGGAACCACATGAGTTCTCTGAGACACAAAACAATCAGGTCTCCAGTTACTGTGCACAAAATTTCCCCCACCAATCAGGCAACTTGAGACAAAAGTGTCCCACTCTCTATTTCTCTCTCTTTCTCTCTTTGCCTGCTTTCTCTGAACTCAGCTGATCTGATGCCCTCTCAGACTCCCTCCCACAAGGCACATATTGGGAAAAGCTCTCCTTTCCTCTGCGCTGCTGCTAAGACATCTGCTGCAGGGTTTTGTGCAGCATGGTTAAGGAACAAAATGCAATTATAACTGTAAAAAATTTTCAGAAGCACCTCGAGTGCTACAAAAGCTGCTGGTTTATGGGGGTTCAGATTTTGCCTGAACCGTTTCGCCCACCTCTAATTTGAACACAAAGCATGGAATGGAGTCTGTTTTTTTGGCTTACAACAGTTGTTTTTAAATGAAGCTATGTACTAATATCCACAAGTCACTGTATTGTTTACATTCCCAAACTGATTGTGACTGGTTGGGCATCCATGGCACTCCAGACATTACCTCATGGGTTTTAGCCCACCTGATAGACTAGTGATGCACATGACCCCAGGATCAAATTTCTAGTATATCCAGGTCCCAGAAACCCCTGCTCTCCAGTTTCGAATCGTGCATCTGATCAGGCAACAAGCACACCAGGAATCCCTGTCTGCTCTACTAAGGTAGGCCCTTGAACCTAAGGATATTTTTGTTTTATGCTGTAGTTTCAGGAAAGAAAGCAAACAATCTATTAATGTATTAATCCAGATACCCAGCTTGGGACCATTTTGCTAAAAGATGTCTCATATTTAGGCTGCAGCCTCTCCTTTGTTTATGTGCCTCCCAAAAAGAATTGCTGACCTAAACTGCATTATTGAGCCTGAATTAGCCAGCTCAATGTGTTTTTCCTTTTTTGTGCTGCATTCCTGTTAATTTCGATGTTTGTTACTGGTTTTTAAGTTGGCGCAAATCCGCGTGAGCGTGTTGCTTTGTTAAGGGTAATGCTTGTGCTTCTCATGTGGTGCTCTGTTTTTAGCAAGGGTCCCCCTTTCTCGCTGGGGACAAAAGTGCTAGATTGTTGTTTAGTTTGGCTACCTCGATAGCCTTGTTTGCAGAGACTCTGAAAGAATGGCCACCAGCCCTACGGGTTCCGTCGGAACCACACGACAACTGTGTGGTCTCCCTGCCCCCCTTCCAGTCTTTCCTCCCCCTTGCCTCCCTTCTGGCATCAGAATCACCCTCCGGAGGCCTGACAAAGCCTCCTCTCCTCTGGAATGCGCGGTCCTCTGTGTAGGCTGTGGGCGCGACCCTACCTCTTTCTCCCACGTGACAAGTAGCATGCTCTACATCTGTAGGCATCTCGGCTTACTACGGCCTCATGATCCTCTGCCTCTCCTCTCTCTACACTGGGCATGGCCTCTTCCACAGGCTACAGTGGCCTCCTCCATTTTCTTCTGGGCCAGCGCTCCTCCAAAGGGCAGTCACCACCCTCGCCTTCAGGCCTAGCTGGGGGGGGAAGGAGTGTTAAAGCTCCAGGACCAGGAGCAGAGTGTGAGAGCGCAGGGGTTGCATTCCAGAAGAGCACGTTTCTTTCCAAGATTGCCGTGACGCAAGCCAGCCACTCCTCGGGGCACTCTACTCCACGCTCTCCTCCATTGTCAGTGACTCCAGGTCTGGAGGAGTGTGGAGGCCTGGCAAATCATTTTCAATGCCATTTTCTCCTTCCCAGGGGTCTGTTTTAAACTCTCCTCCAAGGTAACACCAAGGTCTCCTTCCTCTCTCAAGGGGGGGACTGGTTACATCCCTCACAGTCTCTACCAGCCCCACTCCTGCCTGGAACAGCTACTTCAGGGGTCTCTCCAACACCGTAGGGTCCCTCCCACAGCGACTCTCCAGTTGGGCCCCCATGATATCAACTGAGCCCTCTCTTTTTGCCTTGTCTCTCCTTGGCCTCAGGTCCCTCCCACAGCGACCCGAGAGTGCAGGTCCTGCCTCCCCTGGACCTCCGACTCAGCTACGCCATGGCTCCCTCCCATAGTGGGCCATGTGCTCCTGGTCCTCCTATGGTTACCAGGCCATCTCAGTTCCACCATATACCACATTGCAGGGTCCCTCACACAACGCCCCCGCAACCTTCATGTAAAGAGATGGTGGGATACAATGCAGGCATCGGTCACCCCCGCCTAGAAGTGTAGGGGGACAAAAGGATTGCCCACAGGGCATCGAACACCAGCTCCAATCTAAGGCCTGCTTTCTTCTCTCCACAGATGGTAAAGGCAAAGAAATGTTCCTCGTGCAGCACCACCCTCCTACCCCAAACCCCGGGACCCCTCTGCGCAGCCTGTTTACTCGATGACGACGACGACTCCGCCTCCCTGGAGCAAAAACCGCCTATGGGACCCAGCAATCGGGGACCCAGCAACCCCACGTGGATCGACCCGGGCACTCTCCTAATCCAAAACCAGCAGGCCACGGTCACCATGATGGAAAGCCAGCAGAACTTCATGCTCAAGATAATGGAAAAGCTGGAATCCCTCACTCAACACAGAGTCAAGCCATTGAGTCTGGAGCCTGACAAGGCAGGGGGGGCAACCGGAGGAGCACCCGAACCATGAGGGCACCCTTTCAGATGTTCCACGCGAAGACGCGCACGAGGATAAGGACACTGTAGAGGAAGAGGATGGGGTGGAATCGGACGAAGAGGATATGGAGCTTCCATCGACACCATCTCTGACTTCAAAGTGGTGCTCTTTTGACATGGTCCCAGGGCTTATGAAGATCGTCAAGGCCACCATGGGGTTCGACACCGAGGAGAGTAAGCCCGAGTCAAAACTCGACCCCATGATACAACTGAGAGTGTTGAACCTGGAGACATTCCCAGTATGCCCTGCTATTGAGGATGTTTTCAATATGGAGTGGGAATCCTCAGAACTGGGCAGAATGCCGAACAGAAAGAACCTGGACAGAATGTACCCGGTTCAAGGGGAAAAATCTGATATCTGGTGCAAGGCCCCCACCATCGATCCTCAGGTGGCGGCTCTTAGCAAGAAAACAGTGTTACCATGCCGAACAATTGCCCTCAAAGATCCTATGGACAAAAAAGTAGAGGACATGCTCAAAAAGGCATTCAAGATCGAAAGCACCACTGCAAAAGCAGCCACTACTGCCATCTACACAGCGCGAGCACAGATCCGTTGGCTCGAAGAACTTCAGGAACAGGCCAACCCTAAGTCCCGGGAGGCAGAACTGTTAGAATGTACTCTAGATGCAGCAAAATACCTAGCCGACATGGCAGTAGACACCTTGAGCCTCCACGCCAAGGCTATGGCCATCACCAACCGTGCTCGGAGGGCATTGTGGCTAAAATTGTGGGACGCAGACAATGAATCAAAAACTCTGTTGCAAAACCTATCACTAAGTGGAAAGTATGTGTTTGGGGAGGGGCTGCAGGATTATCTAAAACAAAAGGAGGAGGGTAGAGACCTCCTTAAGAGTAAGACCTGGTATAACTACCTCCCCTCATCGAGGCGGAGGTTTTGGGGGGAGAACAGACTGTACCAACCCCACAGGGACACGCCACAACAAAACAGCTCCTTTCGAGGCAGGGGTACATCACACAGTTTCCGTAGCCCGTACCCTCAAACCTATCAGTCATCCTCCTTCAGAGCCCGGGGACAAAAATCCGGAGGATGAGGTAGAAGCTACAGGGGAAAGCAACAGTGACTATGACCCCATGACCATTCAGGGCCAGGACCCCTACCCACCGGTAGGACAAAGACTGGCCTTATTCGCACACCGTTGGTTCAACACAACCACGGACAGGTGGATCCAAGAGGTGGTGACTAAGGGGTACTCTATAGAGCTATCCCAACCCCATATCTCCCACAGATTCATATCCTCTCCCATAGCCAAAAGAAAGACGTCTCCTCATCAGGTCCAGCGCATCTTGTCGGAGCTGATTCGGAACAGGGCCATCCAACCTGTCCCGGTACGAGAACAGAACCTAGGGGTCTACTCTATATTCTTCCTTGTGCCCAAAAAATCAGGGGAACTCCATCCCATCCTGGACTTAAAGCACCTCATCCACCACGTAGTGTCTCACAGATTCAAAATGGAGACCATACGATCAACTCTGTGCAGTCTCCAGGTAGGTGACTACCTGACGTCCATAGATTTAAAGGACGCATATCTTCATATTCCCATCATTCAGAGACACAGGAAATTCCTACGATTTCACATCCTGGGCCACCACTTCCAGTACCAGGCCTTGCCATTCGGCCTCTCCTCTGCCCCGAGAGTGTTCACCAAGGTTTCCATTGCCCTGATGGCCAGACTCAGGGAACAGGGACTGGACATCATACCCTACCTGGATGACTGGCTCATCTGGGCTCAGTCCAAGGATTGGGCACTACAGCACATGGCAACCACCCTACAGGCACTCAAAGACCATGGCTGGGTGGTCAATCGGGAAAAGAGTCACCTCGTTCCCACACAGCAGATTGAGCATCTGGGAGCGCTGATCAACTCGGCCCAAGGATGGGCAAAACCATCTCCCTCTAGGGTACACAACTTGATAACCCTGGCCCATCAAATGAAAGCCTGCCACCAGACAACCATGGGAAGGATACCCCAGTTGTTGGGATGCATGGCATCATGCATAGACCTCATGCCCTGGGCCAGGTGGCACATGCGTCCACTCCAAACATACATTCTGACTCAGGAAGCACCAAGTGAACACAACCTACAGGTCATTGTACCACTACCACCATCAGTGAGACTCTCACTGACATGGTGGACAGTGGAATTGAACCTGACCAAGGGAGTTCCCCTAGAGGCCTCATACATGGGTGCAATAGAAATGGAAGCAAGCCTTTCTGGTTGGGGAGCATGCCTGGGAGACACAACGCCCAGGGCCTATGGTCTCCAGTGGAGTCAAGACTCTCCATCAACGTCCTGGAGATGAGAGTGGTATTCCATGCTCTCAAGGCGTTCAAGCACCTGGTAAATGGCCAGTCGGTCCTGATCCACTCCGACAACTGGGTCACAGTGGCCTACATAGCCAAACAGGGTGGGACCAGGAGCAGAGCCATGCTGAGGGAGGCTACGGCAGTCCTCAATTGGGCCCAATCCAACCTCAGACATCTGGGCGCAGTTCACCTGGCAGGAAAGCTGAACGTACACGCAGATTGGCTCTGCAGGCAACAGGTACACCCAGGAGAATGGCGGTTGCACCCCGATCTGTTTCAAATGATCCAAATGACATGGGGACCCATAACCATAGATCTCATGGCGACATGGGAGAATGCTCAGGTCAGGAACTACTACTCGCATTTCAGGGAGAGTCACTCCCAGGGAACAGACGCCCTATCCCAACCATGGTGTCAGAAACATGCATATATCTTCCCACCTCTCCCCTTGATTCCGCAGGTACTAGCCAAGATACGGGCATCGTGTTGCACAGTCATTCTGGTGGCCCCCTACTGGCCATACAGGACATGGTTCACCGCAGTTCGAGAGATGTCCCTAGCCAGCTTCAAGTTACCCCACCGAACAGACATGCTCTCGCAGGGTCCAGTAGTCCACCTGACACCGCGGACACTGAAGCTCATGGCCTGGCTCCTGAAAGGAGGAGACTAAGGGAGGCAGGTTACCATGACACCATCATTAGCACCATACTACAGTCCAGGCGGATTTCCACCACCTCCACCTACGGTAGGCAATGGTCTATATTCTCAAGGTGGTGTCTGGAAAGGGGCAAGGTACCCGAGCAGACTGACATGGCTACCATCCTGCTATTCCTCCAACAGGGAGTGGACAAGGGTCTAGCCCACTCTTCTCTAATGGTGCAACTGTCAGCTATAGGGGCGGCCACTGGGCCCATTGGGGGGTACAACCCGGGAGCCTACCCCGACGCCCTACGTTTCTTAAAAGTGGTAGAGATCATCCGACCAAGAACATGACCAACCATCACACCTTGGGATCTCCCACTAGTCCTCAATTCCCTCAGCACAGCACCCTATGAGCCTCTTCTCAAAGTGGATCTGTTCTGGGTCGGCCTCAAGACATGCTTCTTGGTGGCCATCTGCTCAGCCAGATGGAGCGCAGAACTAGGGGCCTTATCCTGCACAGAACCCTACACCGTATTCACCCCTCAAGGGGTCTGCTTGCGAACTGTACCAGCCTTCCAGCCAAAGGTGCCCACTGCCTTCCACAGGGAGTAGCCCATTGAATTGCCTACTCTCCTGGTGGGGACACAGCAGGACACCAGTGAGGTTCCACATCACCTAGATGTCGGATCCACCCTCTCCATCTACTTAGCCAGAACTCAACCCATACGTAAAACAGAAAGATTGTTCGTCGTCACTAAGGGACAAAGGCAAGGCAGAGCTGCCTCCAAGTCCACTATTGCTGGGTGGCTAAGGAGAACTGTCCAGAATGCTTATGTAGCAAAACAGATGACACCCCCTCAGGGGATCAAGGCTCATTCCACCAGGGCAGTCACCACTTCATGGGCGGAAAGGGCCAATGTGTCCTCAGAGGACATATGTAGGGCGGCCGCGTGGAGCTCCCTCCACACGTTCACCAGACACTACAGACTAGAACAGTTGCATGTCGTATGGCCCACATTCGCCACACAGATTCTTGCAGCAGCGTCTTCATCCCCTCACTCTTAGACCACTCTGTTCCCTCCCTTGGGTACTACACTGCTTCTTATCTACCCATGAGGTAATGTCTGGAGTGCCATGGATGCCCAACCAATCACAATGGGTGTTTACTCACCTGGTAAAGGTGATTGTGTTGGTTGACATCCATGGCACTCCAAGACCCCCCCTTCAGAGTGCTCAGAGTGACCGGGACTGAAAATTGTGTTTATCCATCAGCGGGCTTACGAGGGGATAAGCGACAATGTTGACTCACAGTGATAAGCTAACAGTCGGTCCCTCTGGGACTGAGAGTAGATTGTAAATATTAGGGATAATAAAACTCTGCCTACGGGCCACTGAGACTACGTCGTAGCTAGCATCATTTTTTTTTTTTCTGATTGTATTTCACATCATCATTGTTTGGTTTTCCCTGCATTGTCTGTTTTTTTCTTCTCGTACTTTACTAACCTTGATTTCAGCTATGGAAGATTCGAACTGGAGAGCAGGAGTTTCTGGGACCTGGATATACTAGAAATTTGATCCTGGGGTCATGTGCATCACTAGCCTATCAGGTGGGCTAAAACCCATGAGGTAATGTCTGGAGTGCCATGGATGCCAACCAACACAATCACCTTTACCAGGTGAGTAAACACCCATTGTTACTGTTCTAATACTGAAACTGAGAATTTCTATTTTGGTCTTGGTACATTTGTTCATGAATAATTTTTTGATAATATTTTTTCTCATTGGAAGTTGTTTTTCATCATGCCCTGGTCACCTTCAAACTCTAGCAATCCTACTTGCCTTGATACTTTCACACATAAATCAGTAAAGGGGGGTGCAGGGCTGAAAAGGACACCTTAATGACTGCCATTTTCCTGCAGTGTGTCTTCCCATTTCCTCAGTGACTCTATTTCTTCTCCAACCTCTGGCACCATACTGCATGCACACAGCATGTCCATGAGGAAAGAACAAACACTCCAAGCAACAGTAGAAGGCAAAAATAGAATTCAGTGCCATCCATCCCTGGGCTGGGGCATGCCACTTGCTACAGCCTTGGCCACCTGACTCCAGCATCCAAAGCCAATTCTGTATCATGGATCACTGGAACAGCATCATGCTGGGCCATCAGACAGACCTGAAACCAGTCTTAACTGAAAGGAAACATGAAAACTACTCTGATATTCATGGGGATTCAAATTTGTGCTTTACATAAAACAAAGTGTTTCCCATCTCATGGGTGTTTGCAGTGCCCATTTATTTTAACTTCTGTATTTCCAGATGAGTAAGGAAGGGGCAACAAAGTTGGGGAAACCTCTCAAATGTTTATGCTGTATTTACTGTTTCAGCATCTCTTATGGTTATAATAGTGCCTTTTCAAGTTATTTAAGTGAAAAAACTGTGAAGTTAAGTTTAAGTCATTCTGGCTAAGGATAAGCCAGTACAGAATTTACATTTGGTAAATGCACTGAAATCAGATGTTTTGAACACTGGCGGTGCAGATGCAAAGGAAAATAGTTTCATTTTGGCACTTTGGCACTTTGACTTTATGACACACCACTTTTAACAGGGAACACACACTGAGTATGTTCAAGTTGCTGGCAAGCCACATGACCAGCAGCAGACAATCAGCCATTGGGGAATGCAAGAGATTTAGAACTCCTTGCACTGCACACATCTCTGTTCCATTTCCAGTTTTTTTTATAATGGGGGAAAGACATTTGGCAGTGTTCACTGAATGAGTTCCTTTTATATCAAAAAATCCAAACGTAGATGTGAAAAGAAAAGTGTGACTCCCACTGGGACTTGAACCCAGACCCTTAACATTGCCTGCTACACTCTAACCATCTGAGCTATAGAAGACCAAAAAGAGTATCTTTGGAGCACAAACCATTCAAATTCAACATTTTCATTCCAGTTAGCTAATTATCACATTTAAATGCAGTTTCAGACATGCAAGCTAGTAAAATCATATTGCAGAGAGAAGTACACAGTTTTAGCCTGGCACAGGCAGCTATAGGTTCTGTAGCAAGAGCAGGGCAGTGTGAATTTGGACTGGAAAAACTGCAGATTTTTTAAAATGTATTTGACCAGTTGTTTGAGTGCTGGTGGTATAAAGGGCATTTGTTTGTTTGTTTGTTAATTTATTTATTTATGTGTTGATAGACTGATTTTGGGTTTCCCCTATGGCAGATGCAGGGCAGAGGAATTCAGCAGTGTGATATCATGAGCACTGTTCCTTACTGGCAAAGAGAATTTTAAATTCTTTAGTAAACAACACACTTTTGAAGAATTCTAGTGTGGACTTCCTTCATTGGAGTTATCCCTTAACTCCTTGCTCATGGGTGCTGGTGCCCCTTCATTTTGTTGTGCACTTCAAGGGTGGCAGCCTTGCACCAGCACTCTGCCTGTGGTATGTGTAGTGCAGCGCTTATCCACTGTTTCTGGCAAAGGAATTCAGCAGACTGTGAATGATGCGGGGGGGTATTGAAGGATTTATTCGACAGTCTGTTTACTAATCATAGATGGTGCAGCAGGGAACATAAATCCAACTTTTTATGTTTTGCCTGTATGTATAAGCTTGCCAGCAGTCAGTGAGTGAAAAGTTTAGCAGACTGCAGAGTGAGACACATAGTCTATCAGTGGTGTGGTGTGTGGTCTGCTACTGACAGGGGGTAGGGTGGCCTGGTGGTGTCAATTTTCCATGCCACCTCACAAGTAATATGGCACTGCAATTTCTTCATGTGCTGAGCATACATTTAATGTGATAATCTAAGAGTCACTGGTGACTACTGTGAGTCATCAATGTCAGTGTCCTGTGCTAGCTGTGTCATGTAATCCTCTGTTGTGCATGCATTGATGCATGTAAAAAGTAAATCATTGAACAAGAAAGGGAAGCAAAAGTAAGGATGACAGTAGCAGATAAATGTTCTACCATGCTAATTTCACCATGTACAAGTTTTGCAAGTGGTGATGGATGTTGGAGCTGGTCACGGTGCAACAAGGTATGGGAGTCATGGTCATATGACTGTAAGGACAAAGGCTGGGTGCGTAATTGTACAGCCAAAGAAACCATGGTTTATTTGTCCCCTGAAATCCAATGGTTCCACTGTCACTGTGGCATAAGCAGCCTTCCCTGACAGCCATTCAGTTAATCTGGTGATGTATTCATTTTGCACAATCCATAAGCATGCCAGTTTCCCAATATTTCTTCTTTAAGTGCTCCAAGTTCTTGTACTTGGAATAGAAGTGATCCATTCAGAAATGTAAAGTCTTGGTCCTAGTTCCTGAAAAAAAAATGTATTTGTTGCCCAATTCCTCAATGTCTCCTCTCCCCTTTGTCACTTGTGGCTTCTGAAAACAGTATGAGGGAATAAAGTCATGTGGCAAGCCCAAAACACAAGTACAATTTCATGATTCCTTTTTTTGACACATAAATATAACCAATAATTACACATAAATATAACCAATAATCAGTATTAATTAATAAATAATAAAAAGGATCATATAGTAAATTATAGTGTATAATTTCTAGTGAAGTGTGAAGTTGGAAAACTTTGCTTTGTAGATTAATTCAAGAATTCAATGCATTTCATGAAGTTAATCTTCCTTGCGAAGTGCAACTTCGTGGCACGATGATACCTTGCAAAGTGCGAAGTTGTAAACTTTGCCAGCAAAGTTTGGCACAGAGGTAAAGTTTGCAATGTACTATGGGACTGAAGGTTATAATTTACTGAAATAAACTGTATGCCATGAGAATGCTGGCTGCAGTGCAGTCTTCTGAAGACAGAGTGGGAGAGAGGTCTGTGTGTGTTTGTCTGAGAAAACAAAAACATTTAAAATACATCTCAAAACTGAGCTTTTTGAATTCATATTGGCCACAAACTATTGTAGAGAGACTTGTGCTGCTGGATTTGTGATTTTTTGTTTATTTTTTCACTGATTATTTATTTAAGGTAGTGGCATCTGTTTTATCAATCTAAGCAGTGCTTTGGGGTAGGGTAGGTGTACTGTGTGTAAGGCAAGGCAGTCCTGAAAGATCCAGAACGTTTTTGTCTTAGCAGGAGATCTGTGCAATATTTTAGTTTTCTCCTCTTTCTGATTCATCATTTTTTATCTGTAAATTTCTCATTTTTATGTTAGCGCACTTGAGTAGCCAACATCTTGCGGCAGTGGGGATTTGGAGGCGTGGCCGCTGTTGGGCGAATGCAGGGAATGCATCAGTAGGTGCGTCCCTCATTCCCCAATCAGCCTGCATGGTGGCACCACACCATGCATGATAATGTGGCAAGCACATCTAAGGAAAGGTCCACTGCAATCCGAGCAAAGCTCATCAGATGCAGCGGACCCTTCCTACCTGCTCACCACAATAGCAGCATGGCAGGTGGGCAGCCACCCAACGGCCAGCTTCAGGGGTGCCCAATCCCCCTGCCAGCTTGCTGTGGCTGCACAAATTTGCTGATGGGGATCCCACTCCTCATTGGCATAAAGCAGCCCTCTCACATTTCTTATATGCCAAGGGGGGTGCCCAATCCCCCATGGCTCTTGCCTTCCCCCCACTTTCATTGTGTGCCGACAGGGGTGCCCAATCCCCATCGGCATAAATTCACCCCTCCATTGTGTGCCAACAAGGGTGCCCAATCCCTCATTGGCTGTAGCAACTCCCAAAACAGTTAGATGGAATGCTGGGAGCCTACCCCAGCATGCCAAGTCCCCTGAAAAAAAAAACTGTCCCAAGATGTTAATTTTTTTCTTCCCTGTAACATAAAAATGGTCCCTCATAGTCTTCTGCCCCCACCAACATCCACCCACTGCACTTCCTGCCTCCCTACACCCCCTTCACCACCCCTAACTCCATACTTACCTCTGGAGTTCAGTGTGGTGATCTTCGGTGGACTGGGAACATGTCTGCACTCTTCAAAGCTGACTGCGAACTGAGGAAATGCCGGTAAGCTGTATAATGGAATGAATAGGGTTTTTTCAACGTTGCTGCATATCTCAGGCATTTTTGGGAATTATGGCACCAAATTTTCAATATTGGGTTTTTGGGACCCCTTCTCATGAATTCTATCACTGTCATGGCATTAATCAGCCTCAAAAGGTGATTTTTGCATTCACTGCATGGAATCACCTTTTGGGACCAATTAACAAAATGACATTGCCAGTGTTCATGAGGTGGCCGGTCAAAAAGCCTATGTTCCAAATTTGATGGAAAAAATCCAACAAATGCCTGCTTTACGTGCGTGCATTGTGCAGTTGCTTCGCAGGCTCATAACTTCATGAATTCACAATATTTTCACACCAGATTTTCAACATTGTCATTTTTATACACTTCCTTGTGAACAGTACAGCTGTCATTTTCCACACCCTGCCCAAAATGTGTTTCTGCACTTCCGGGGCACAATTGCGCAGTCACTGTGAGAAATCAATATTTGGGCCAGATTATGAAAATAAAAGTGGCACAGTTCATGAGCAGAGGTCCTAAAATGCTTATGTTGACAATTTGGTGATGATACTCCATAAAATGACTGTGTTATGAGCATGTGTTGGCAAATTGCACGCATGCTCGTACCATCAAGCATTTGTGATATTTTCACTCTGGATTTTCACCATTGGCATTTTTCCATACCTCTTGATGAACAGTATAGCTGTCATTTCATATATCCTGCCCAAAATGTGTTTTCTCACTTCTGGCGCAGAATAGCGTGGTTGCTGTGCAAAATCACTTCTTGGGACAGTTTGAGGAAATAACAGTGACACTGTACATGAGCAGAGCTGCTAAAATGCCTATTTTGAAAATTTGGTGCCGGCCACCCATAAAATGACTGTGTTCTAAGTGTGCGTTGCTTATTTCCCATGCACACTTGTAACTTCGCAAATTTGCTATATTTGCATGCCACATTTTCAACACTGGAATTTTTTTATACCTGCTTATGAACTGTACAGCTGTAATTTTTCACATCCTGCCCAAAATGTTTTCCCGCACTGCATTACCAAAGCTAATGCCAGTGCGACAACATTCAGCAATGACAAATGCTTGTTATTTCGTGGTTTATTTTTGTGTGTTTAAGTATTTTGTCAGTGTCTTTCTGTAGCTGTTTTACCTATTTTGTGGTTATATTTTTTCTTCAAGTGACAGTGAACTGTCACTTTTTGTTATACCTAATATTAAATTACCCCTGTTACCCCTGCTGTTTTAATCCATGTTCTGTTTTTTAAAAAAAGAAAGTCAATAAACAACAAAAAAAGAAATTTCTTGGTTGATTTTAGTAGTAGTTTTCCAGATCACTCTGCTGATCCCTGATTCCCTAGGGGAGAGGTACCATCTGCTCCTAGTACTTATTTATACTGCAGGCATTAGTCACATTTTGTAATTTGTCATCCCAAGCCAAGTTACAATTAGCATATGACCTGCATGAGTTGTTTCCGTATGACCTAAAGCACTTGCTTGTCACCAGTAGCCTTGTTTTGAACAGCCTTTGCCTAACTGTTTTAATGGCTAAGTCACCAGTGAAGTTAATAGATCTACAAGCTGATAGGTTCATGGATTGCTCCGTGGAGGCAAAGTTGGTAACTTCCCAACATCGCTAATCATTTCTCATCATTTGATAGCATATCATATTATATCAGATTATAGCACATTTTTATACAGTACAATTCCCATAAAATTTATTGTGCAACCATTTAATAGCCAGTTAGAATCTGAGCTGTTAAGGCTCTGATGATACCTTGTTGTTATCTGCTTTATGTTGAGCTCTGAATGAGTTGCCTGAATATACATTCATTTGAAAGATACATTCTACAGTTAAAGAGGCAAAAAAAAAAACAAATAAAAAAAACAAATAAACAAAAACAAGTTTGCAACTCGTGGTCACATAAAAAGACTGGGTTGCAAACAGGCTGCACATTAAGTTTAACTGAACTGTGCTGTGTGTCATATCATATTACATTCTGATACAACATATCAATGTATAGTGTACGGTTAAGGCTTATTAAGGATAAAAAATCAGTGGCTGCTGAAATCTAGTTGTGCACATTCTAAAAGTTGTTATGTCTGTTCTAAAAGTTAGTGTGAGCATTCTAAAAAATTATTGTACATGTTCTAAAACATATTGTGCATATTCCATAATCAATATTTAATAAGTCCCTATTTAATATGCATGAGTTTTGCTCTATTTGCCACCTCATTGGTTCAAATAGCCAGTTCAGAGGAAAATCCAAACAAAGATGGTGATGCCATTTAGCGAGTGGATCATCAACATGGACGAAAGGCGAGTGTACGACTCAGCGATGAAGGAGTCAAAAAAATCACTCCTCAGCAAATTACACTCTGTTTGAAAACAGACTCTTGAAGTGGACAAAATGATTCTGATTTGAAACGGACCACTGTAAATGTGCTAATTCAATGTTTCAAAATGCAAAACAGTGACTGAGCATGCACAGTAGCATTGGCACTACTGCGCATGCCCAGATTCATGGCTTCCAATTTCAGATACTATATTACAACACTTACAGTGCTATGTTTTAAATCTGAACCACTTTCTACACTTCAGGACTGTGTTTGCAAAAAGGGACTCTATTTAATTAAACAATGAAGTTTTTTCCCCATACTGTGATGACTGAGTGTACTGCTAACCTTGGCACTACATCTCACATAAGACGTGTGGCAGAAGCAGTTCACAGCCAGTACTTAGAATCGGTCCAACAACAAATGTACATCGATGCAAAACAATTAAAACATGTAATACTTCATACATGTAAGTACAGATTACAATTTTTGTGGGCACAGTACTTACAGAAACCCTCACAGCTACCATTTAAGAGGGACAGTCAAGTCATGAATACTGTACTATATGGTTTTGCTTTTTCTTTTTAAAACCATACACTATAATGAAAAACATATAGGCAAGCATACACAGCTTGCCTCGTGTTTCCATTTGGGGGTGAAGATACCAGCATGGACCTCTCAAGCTTTGCTCTCGAGATACATATGTTGGCATCTCAAACCCTTGATGGAAACACAGGCTTGTTGTGTATGCTCATATATATACATTATTCCTTATATATCATATATCAGATGATATTATATTCTCATGTATTATATCAGAGAGTAACAGATGATATGATCATCTCAGCTATGATAACATAATATATCAGATTATTATAGGAGTGCAGTACTGCCTCTATAGTTTGGGTGGGTGGTGAGTTCTATGTTAAACTTGTTTTTTTTTGTTTGCTGCTTGCAGTAAAATGGTTTTATGAATCTACCAGAAACATTCAGAGTTTGGTGTCTATGACATAATCTGCATACTCTGAAAGTCTCATGTAAATAGGTTAAGTATTTCTAGAAATAATAAAGTGTGAAAAAAATGTATAATTTTCCCATTGGTTTCAAAAGTTTTTTTCTGAATTGTTGCTCCTGTCTAGATCAAAAAACTATAAATCTTTAAATTATGAAATTTTGCATGGCTGTTTATGTTGGTAGGGATGTATTACCTGGGGGGGAGGGATTTGTTGCTTGGGAGTTTTGTATTTTTTAAGATATTTACACTTGCAAAATCATATTTTTAGTGTTTTGGAGACTGCTACCAAGTGGGGCTTGGAGATAACATATAGCATGTGCAGAACAGGTTCACTGTTGTTGAATGGGGATCTAAAAGTAAAATGAGTTGGACTGTAGTTTAAGTAGTGCATGCGTAGAGTAATTATAGGGATGAGAACATGAAAGTCACAACTGGCAGTTCAGCCATTCCACATACGACACACAGGTTATAGTTTTATTATTGACATCTTCAGCCCCTCCAACCCATACACACACCCAAACTGCCAACACCTACCATACAATATTCTATTATTTTTTGATGTCAGAGTTAGATTTTCTGACAATGACAGTCATATGTGCGGTCACTGCCCCCCCCCACCACCACCACCAATAACACCATCATCACCAACAAACACTATGTGCTGTGGAAGTGACAGCAATGAAAATATTTTAGGAACACTTTGATACTGTCACCTCTAAAACTTTGTTTTACAATTAGTGAGCACAGTGTTTGCTTAGGGGGAGACAACATATGTAATAATTTAGTTTTTTTTTTTATTTAAGTTTCTGAATAAATCTATTAGTAGCTCAACTGGAAAGGAAATGTTCTTTAAAAAAAGACAAAACAAGGTCAAAATTGTGCAATGTTATAAGGGAATTTTTGCTAATGGGTATCAGGTACCATGTCAGATATGATTTCAGACATCAGGAACCGTTCTCGGAAAAAGTTGTGTCTATATTATAGAGAACTGTCTCTGGGAACTGTTCCAGATATCTAAAATTGTATCTGACATCATATACATCATATGATATTGTATCTGATATTGTATCTAAATTGGATCAGGAATGATGTTAAGAAAGGCACTGTACAAGTTGAGGGAACAAATTACATGCAGTCAGCTCAGGAAAAGAGTTAAAAAAACTGATTCCTGACTTACCTAATTGGGGGGAGGGGTTGATAAAACAAAATATAATTGACTCTGCTAAGGTCGCTAATAAAATATGTTCTCTTAGTGTACATTACTGCTTCATGGCAGAAGAGCACTATGTCATATACTGACATCTGTACAGTAGGTAAAGGGACTACAGGGGCTGTCTGCTATGCTCAGGGAATATACCTTTAGTCAATTTTAGCCAGGGTTTCTCAGCCAATTCAGCTGTCCTACAATAAAATGAACAAGAGCACATGTAATCCAAGATGCTTCATATCAATGATAAAATGTTTTGATGGGCTATAATATCAAGGACTTGGAGAAGTTTGAAAACTGGAACAGCCATGTATAAATGAATAAAGTCAAGCACAGATGCAATGCTAAATTATCCATGTGATTACTTGGTGGTTGTCTTAATTGTTTAAGCCCAAGAACAGCAGTTTTCTGATCACTGGGTCTCGAGTGCTCCAAGTGCTCAAGCAATGTATTTCCATTGATTATATTCCTAATTATGCCTTTATCTTTAATCACTGTAAAAACAAGCATATTTTTATTCCTGCTGTAAGGGAAAAAGTAATGAATAGTAATTGTATTTTATTTTAGAATTACTTAAGTTATGACTCAGCTGTTTCATGGATCAGAATAAGCAGACCAAATTATAAGCCTTATGAGCCTACACCCAGGAAGCACACCTTACCTTCCTGCTAAAAGTAGCATTTGTTCAATAAAAGCCCATCTCCCCCCAATAAAAACCTGAATGCTACTCCTAAAAATTGCAAGCCAAACCTCTATTCAGACATTTGCTTAACATGTTTGAATTTGTGGCTGAGAAATAACATTTCATAAGACAGAAAGTGGGATGTGATCACTCTCAGAAATGAATCTTTCTCAACACTAAAGTTTCTTTAAATAAAAAAAAAAATTGTATTTTCTCACTTTTCAGCAATTATGGCCAGTCCCAACATTTCTCTAACTAGGCTTCTTTGGGGGGCTATAAGTAAAGATAAATACAAATTTTTGCAATTTAAAAATTCATATTTTTCATACACTTATGAAAATTATTACATTAATACTATTGTAATATATGGATTGTTAAAATAATATCCCCAAAAAGCATATAAAAAAATCCCTGTAATACACTGCTCTCTTTCCCATAATACTACCCTTCCTCAAGTGATAATAGTATTGTTCACTGCTGATAATACTATTGTTTGTGCTGATAATACTATCGGTTCAGCTTCAAACGATAGTATTATCACTGAAACTCCACAGCGCATGCGCCAGTCTCCCTGCCACACAACACGGTTGCCATAGTGCCATGTTCCAGTTTGTGCACCCAATGTAACAACGTGCAATGCCATTGGCAGACTTTCTGAGTAGGTGGGCAAACCAAATGGAAAAACATGGCGGACATTTACTCGAGCAACTCGAGTTACGGCTAGTTCGTTTTTTCATTTTTATTTCCTCACAAAACCGGATTACCTGCCAAACAAAGAAAGAAACTAAACAGTAGGACTACCAAATTTAACTAAAACCTTTAGTCACAAATGTGGGTCAGGCACAAATTCAATACTGTGGGTAGTCGGCTGAGAGCGAGCACATCTTCAGTGCAATAGGGGGCCAGCCCACTTCACAGAATTTAAAAAAACAGCACATTTTTCGAATCGGATCCATATATTACAAAAAATTAAAAATAGGTTACAGTAAATTACTCGGCTGAAATTCATCTCGAGAGCTTGGGATAGAAACCTCTCGAGCTTCGCTCTCGAGGTTATCTATGTCCCCAGAACCTCTCGATGGAATTACAGCCTTGTAATTCACTGTAACCTATCTATTATTCTATTTGTTATCACTATCATCAGATCTCTATGCTTATATATATGGCAATTCCTTCTTGAAAATCCATAGTCCTAAATCTAAATGTTCTTTATAATACATTCATATTAACATAAAAATAAAAGATTTCAAAATACTTTTGTCAGGCTCTTGTTTCTATAATGGTATATCAAATACTGCCTGTTGCTTTAACTGGCCCACAGGCTCTCTCTGGTCTGTTTCATCTGTGTGCTTTTCTTTTATGGAGCTAACCTTGTTACAAGGAACAATACATTTCTGTTATATACATATATTGTATAGGGGTATCAGTTTGCATTTATAAATAAATCGCTTTGTGACTTATTTTTTTATAAAGTTCAATATGTTGTGGTTAATGTAATTACTATATTCATAAATGTATGAAAAATATGAATTTATAAATTGTAAAAACTGTGTTTATCTTTACTTATAGCACATGAAGAAGCTTACTCTGTAAAACATTGGGGTGGCTATAATTGATGAAAAGTGAGAAAATAAGGATTTTTTTCATTTAAAGAAACTTCGGTATTAAGAAAGATTAATATCTGAATCACAGTGACCATATCCCATTTTCTGTCTTACAAAGTATTCTGGATCATTAGTATGCTCTACCAAAAAAAGTACTAACAGCAGCGATTACCCTTGAGACCCCACCGCAGTAACACGAAATAACATTTGCCTTTTTATTATTGAATGTGATAAATATTGCATCGCCTGCTTTTAATTCATTTAATACAATGGGTAAATGAGGAGGAATAGGCCATGTTTGTCTTGAGTGCATCTGTGTTCTGCATGGAGAGACAAACTTAATTTTCAACAATTTTATATACCTTTTCCACCACCTTTCCAGGGATGGAGTAAGCCCCAGTATCCTCCCTCCATTTTTGTAACTAATTATGTTAACCATTCAGTTTGTACATTGGTATCTTAAACAGATGGTATGTTCCTTCTCTCCTTTCTACAAGGGGCATGTCCTGCAACCCAGTCCTGCAATTTGATGTATACCTGCCTTATCACAAATAAAAAATGAAAAAGCTGTCATTAAAAACTTATTAACTGCTACAATTCTTACAATCCACCTAGTTAATGAACTGATGGTTGAGCTCTCTATCATGGAAAAAAAATGACAGCATAGCTAAATCATGTATATGGCAAGTTTGAAATATTTGGGAGATGATAGGTCAAATATCTCATGGCACAGAAAAGGGACTTTGTACTGTGTAATATTTGCAACTATATTGTTATAGTTAGTGTATTTCATAACCTACTGAAATCACCCTGCTCTGATTCTTTCCCTGGGGGTTATCAATATGAACAGATAATTAATGTATGTAATTATGTGTACAATGTCAAACTATGTGTCACTGTACCATATTAATGAGTTTAGCCAATTTTACAGGAATCGGGTTGTCTGCTACATTTTGTAAAAAAAAAAATTATGTTAATAAAGAATTCAGTGACAGCACAATGTAATTTTGGGTATTAGTATGATGTCAAATATAATTTCAGACATTGGGACTAGTTCTTGGAAACAGTTCTATCTAAATTACAAAGAACTGTTCCCAATGTCTGAAATCATATCTAACAGTGTATTATATTGTGTCTGTTATCTCATCTAAATTGGTTTAGGGCCCCTTTTTAACAATCAAAGACTAAAGTGGAATACTTTTTGTAACAGACACAAGTCTCTGTGGGTGTAATTGTAGTAAAATGTGATCCTTATAGTGAATCCATAAGTGAGTTGTGTTTGTTTTTAACATATAGGGTGAGATATTCAGATTGCGCCGGGTTGTGGCACAAGAGGGGGCACAGTACAACTGAGATGCGCCGTGGCCAGGACAGGGCGATATTCAAAGCTGAGGCACCAAGGTACATAACTGTTGAATATGGCATGGAAAGTACCATGCACAAATACAATGTGCTGGTGCATCCACCAGACAGGGAGGTCCAGGACTGCTCCAGTGCAAATGCAGTTGCGCTGGGTGCATCAGCCATGATATTCAGATGTGCAAATGCAAATGAGGCCATAATGTGTATATGGTGCAAACAGGGACATTTGCATGTTATTATGGCCCCATTTGCATTCAGTGCACAGGGCCACCTGGTGCAATATGCCTGGCGCCCAGCATCATTGCAGCCATAGTACAGTGCATCCCTGGTAGGCCAGTGCCCCCCCGGGTAGCCCCGTCACTGGCAGTACAAAAGTAGATGCATTAGCCAGTGGTCTAGTGGTACCCCCTCCCCCCATCCATATGCCCAATTGCAGGCACTTGAACAGTACCCCCTATCAGGTGGCCTAGCATTGCCCCCCCACCGTAAGCCTGATCATGGGCAGTCGAACAGTAACACCCTACCCTGTGGTCTTGCAGTCTCCTATCCTTCCTACCATAAGCCTGATCGCAGGCATCCATAGTGAAACACCCCCCCTGGTAGACTGACAGGCCTCCCCACCCCTCCTGCATAGCTGATCATGGGTATCTGTATCAAATGATCCCTCCCTGGTAGTCTAGTGGTCCTCACTCCCCTCCCACCCACAAAGGACCACTAGACTACCAGGGAGGGATCATTTGATACAGATACCCATGATCGGGCATACCAGAAGGGAGTGGGGAACCACTAGATGACCAGGATATGGTATAATTGTGTGAAAGCCCATGATCAACCATGCAGGAGTGGTGGGGGGTCTGCTGGTCTACCAGGGGCTGTTTCACTATGGACGCCCATTATTGTACCTTACAGTGGGTGGGTGGGGGGCTGCTAGACCACCGGGTGTGGTGTTACTGTTTTACAACCCACGATCAAGCAAACTGGAGGGGAGGTCCACTAGACTACCAGGTGGGTGTGTGTATCCCACTGCCCATGTTTGGGCATTGGGTTGCACCTGGCCATGGGGGAGGGTGTGGGTGCCTGTGGGTGGTGTCCCTGCTGGGCAGGTGGCCACCCAGGCTGGTGGAAGCTGTGTTGTGCAATGCAATACAGCAGCCCACCTGTGGGTGGCCTGACTTTGAGCCTTTTTTTCCTGGTTCAGCTTTGAGCCCCTATATGTGGCGTAACCTGGGGTTGCGCTAGCACATGCACTGCACATCCCGGGCTGAATATCGGGATGTTCCGCATATGCATGGGCACGTCCCCTGCATTTGCACTGCATACATTTACTTTGCACCCCAATGCATCGGGACTTGCACTGCACCAGTCCTCCCTTTCAATATCACAGCAGGGCGCATTACTGGGGTTGCACTGGTACAACTCAGTTGCACCAGACACAACCCCTTTGAATATCTGGCCCATAGTCTGTTATATGTAATTGTTCTCACTGTCTGAACCGATTCCATTTTTTTCTTTCTGCTGAGCTGACTCTGACAGACTGAGCTACTGATGCTAAATCTGGAGTGACAACATCACAGGAGTGACTCATGCTAACATAGATTATCTTGCACTGATCTGTGTGATTTTCTCTGAAAAAACATATCTGTCACTTTACAGTGTGCACATGGCTGCTTTATTTTACATAAAACCAGTATTTTTGGTGAACTAAGACTGTTACAATAAAGTATATTAATTTCATGTTACTGAGTGTTGGCCTTTTTTAACACGGAGTCAGTGCTCATGAACAATTAATAAAGGCAGAATTAACTCTTAATACTATAAGAAGAAAGTTCATACATTGAGGTCAATTGATTAACAGTTGATTATTAGTAGTTCAGCAGAGTCTGTATAATAAAACAATTTTAGTTTTGGTTGGTGTCGGTTTGCACAGTACTGTTACATTAGAAGAGACTGAAGAATTGTTCGGTCACAGTGACAGACTCAAGAGTAATAAGCCTTTACTGTTACTGTTACTGAACATTTTTGGGGGGATCTGATGATAAAAAAAAGTTAGAGCTGTTACATTCATTTTTTAATAAATTAGTGTATGATATAAAAGCAGTTGAACATGAAAACATCAAGAGTACATAGAAAAAAAAAAAGATCATCATATTTTTTTGTTTCAGGTCGCCCAATCTGCTGCATCACTTATTTATGACAGTTCAATTTGACATATGGTAGTTTCCATTTATTTTCATAACACAAATCATTGATGCCATTTAATCATTCAATACTCTTTCAATACTCCAGTCACCTTGCTCAGCCAAAGCTTTGTCTGTCTGCACTACCAATAACTGCATAACAAGACCGTCATTTCATGCAGGCATCAGAAATACTTCATTCAATATGCACTGTATTTTGTGTATTCTTAAACTGGTTTCCATTAGAGTTGAAACCAACACGTTATTATATTACAGTGCTGAGCATTACATATTTTTTGCAGGGTCATAAAAAAATTAGCCAGTGTTGGTCACATGACCCTTGTATGAGACTCAAACCCGAGTGCTTATAATTAATGGAAAAATGCAGTATAATTAGTGCAAGTATCTCAGTCTGTGATTCAAAGCCAGTGTCATGAGCAGTATGCAAGATGCTAGATGTGTCATATAGTATGTTGGAAATAAGAAGGCCTGTGTGGCTCCATTTGAAAGTTACTAATGTAGCAGAAGAATGCATTTTTAATTCTTCATCATACAATACTGACATTGGCTATATTGTTACATGACTGTGCAAGACAAAAATGTGCTCAGTACTGTAGTATAATAATGCATCATTTGCCATTTAACTGAAACACATTTAAAAATACACAAAATACAGTGCATATTGAATATAAGGCACAATGTATGGACACCCATACAGAATGATCCTGTGTTTTCATCGAGGTGTTGAGATACCAGCGTATGGCTCTCAAGAGTGAAGCTCAAGAAGCCCATACTGGTATCTCAACCCTGAGATGGAACACAAGGTGCGTGATGTATGTGTGCCCACATTTTATTTCTTATAGTGTATGGCTTTTAAAGTATTGAGTCAGACAGTGTAATATGATTTTAGTTAACTTTACTGTTTGAAATGAACGTCAGTATATCTGAAATGAACATCAATACATTTTGAAATATCACTGATCAAGAAAGAATACAGTTTATAAGTAAAGTCACTATTTAAATTGATAGTTTTTTTTTTAGATTATTATAATTATTAGTTTAAAATGAAACTAGTCATTGTTGTCATTTTGTTGTAAATATGTCTAAGCTGTAACTCTGTTGCTAGCAAAAATAAGGAAAAGTTCTACTTTTGAGTTGCAGGTCTTCTAGTGAGGTTTGAATTCAACAATGTTCTGTTGGAGGAAACAAAAATAGAAAGTGTGAGTTTTTTTGGGGGGGGTTGATGTAGTGTTTGTGGTGCAGCGACTGCTTACCTTAGTCACTCTCCTCAGGGCTGTCATGGATCCTAACCCATGTGGTGTATCAATGTTAACCATACTTTAATATTCAGATGTTTAAAAGTTCATGTTTTTACCCATATAACAACTATATTAAAAAAAAACAACCACACAAAAACAAGAGTAACATATCACTACAAATGTGTGGGGCTTGATAATAATTAGGTACAGCACCTGTGATGATATTGTGTTGGTAAGTTAGGGCATCTCAAATGGTCCTGCCATTATGACCTTTCAAATCCCCATCTTGTCCCTTCAGTATGTGACCCTGGGTGCCTTCACCTTCTATTTCCCTGTTAATAGTCATGATCCTGCTTGGTGAGAACAGAAGTTCATTCCCATTCTTAAATAAAGACCATGAATGGGAGCCATGTCCCCTTGAGCTTCTCTGTCTGCATGTGCAGATCTGCTGTAATTTTTTCCATGTGGTAAATACTGTTGACAAAGTTTATCCATTCCTGTAGTGTGGGTGGATCTGAGAACAACCACTTTCTACTGATTGCCTTGCTGGCTGCTGCCAACAGTTCATCTGCAAAGGATTTTTGACTATTTGTTCTTCTGCCCCTAGGTAGTTTTCCTAATAACGGGTGTTCAAAGCTTAAATTTTATTGGGTCCTCACCATTTGGCCATATCTCCTCTCCAATTCATTCCAAAAAGTCAGAAGGACTGGACAACTCTAGAAGATATGGTAATGGGTACCTACCTTCCCACACCCTCACCAACACTTTTCCCTATGATTCTGCACATAATGTTTTGTTCTGGTCAGGGTAAAGAAAATCCTACTAAGGGTTTTCCAGCAGAATTCTGGCCAGTTAGTTGGTGTTGATGTATGCTTAACCTCTTACCAAATATGTCTCCAGCCTTGCTGACTAAAACTTTGGACTCTTTCTCACAGGCTGCCTGACAGTGAGGGGGAAGTTGATCCTTAGTGGTGGTGTATACCCTAACCATTGTGGATATGTAATTTTAGTTAATTAAACCCTCGGCCACCTGTAATATGATCATAACCAAGGGGTGTGACTTTCTCTGTGCTTCCTCCTGATGTGAATCCAATCTTAGGAAATGAGACTACTTGTAAATGTCAGAAAAAAATCCACTTTTTAAACTGAAATTCTTCTTTTATCTCTGAAAGATTTAGTAGTGCCTTGCCTTATGAACTGTGAGAAGAAACTCAGGCCATGTCTACTCCATATGGAGAAGGTGTGATCTGTTATGAGGGGAATAAATTCTATGCACTGGATTATTGAAGAACAGTTGGTTAATGTGCCACTAATATTTAGGTATTTTTGAACAGTACCCCATATTTGATACAACTGCTGAATCCATGGATTTGTAGCTTTAAGTTTGTTTAAAATCTCAGCTGGGGCATCAAAGTCCTCTAGAGCTTGTGTCCCATGATTACTTCACAGCTCCTGGGCCATCCATATGTTACTTGGGTCCGGTCTTTTAAAAGCTATCCAGAGCACCAATTAGGCCATCTGATAGTACAATTTAAGATTGGGGAGACCTACCCCTCCTCGTTCTTTTGGTCGCTGTAAATCCCACTGTTTTATTCTGGGTCTTCTAAACCCCCCCAGATGAAATGAAATGATGTAACATTTTATCAGTTTTAGTCCATTCTTTATGTGGAATGTACAAGGGAAGAGTATGAAACAACAATAGAAATCTGGGTAGAATGCTCATTCGGATGGATTCTACCCTTCCCATCAATGACAGAGGAAGTATTTCCCATCTCTTTAAGTCCATTACAACCCCTTTAATGAACTTCCCATAATTGGCCAGTTATAATTGTTTCAGATCCATTGGGAGGTGAATTCCCAAATATCTAATCTGAGCGATAATCCATTTGAAAGGGATTAATCTCATAAGGCAGAAAGATCGGTTGCCACTGACCATAATCATTTCTGTCTTATCTTCATTTATTTTAAACCCTGAAATTTGACCATACCATTGCAAAGTATTATACAACATAGGGAACATGCTCAATGGGTTCTGGAGGTACAACATTGTATCATCGGCATACAGAGATATTTTCTTTTCATCCCCCCCCCCTCCATTTTAATGTCCTCTAACTCTGGGTGGGATTGTATCATTTCTGCTAGAGATTCTATGTTTAGGGCAAAAAATAGGGACAGAGGACATCCCTGCCAGGTTTCTCTCTATATACTTAGGGGAGCAGATATGGTTTAGTTCGCTTTCACCCTAGACGTAGGTGTTCTAAATAGAGCTCTGATCCAAATTCAGAACTGCTCCCCAAACCCATATTTAACCAAAAGTGATGAAGTCCCAAGTTAGGTGATCAAATGCCTTTTCTGCGTCTTTTACAATTGATATCTGTTTATCCTTTGCTTCCCTACCATTATGGAGTATATTTAAACATCTTTGAATATTATCTCCTAGATGGCAGGTGGGAACAATACCAGCTTGGTCTGGGTGAATTAAGATTGTTAAAATTATATTTACCTTTGAGGCTAATATTTTATTGAATATTTTTGAATGAACATTTAATAAAGAAGTTCGCCAGTAAGAGATGCATTTGTCAGGGGGTTATCTGGTTTTGAGATAACTGTGATGAAAGCTTCAAGCCATGAGTGGGGTAGATCTTCTTGTGCCTCACATGAGTTAAATACTTGCACCATAAGTGGCATTAGTTGTTGTTGAAAGGCTTGATACAGTTCTACATTAAAACTGTCCCATGCCCAGTGATTTACCTTCATTCATGTTTTTAATAGCTTGTGCAATCTCCCCCTGGGTAATGGGTGCATCAGGCATTTGCTTGTCTACATCCCCTAGTTTAGACAACTGAATATCCACTAGAAACTTTGAAGCCTCCTCTATGGTGTCTGGTGTCTGGTGTTGAAGTCTCTGAGGAGTAAAGAGTTTTATAATAGTTACTAAATGCCGCTGCAATTGCTTTTGTCATAAAGGCAGAGTGTGGGGCTCTCCCTTGCCCTTCCAAAATATTTTTAATGTGTTGATCAGCCTGGGCCTTTCTCAGATGAAATGGCAGTAGTCTACCTGCCTCTTTACCTTGCTGGTAATATGACTGGTTTAAATATCTTAGCTTGTCTTCTGTTTGTACATCCCATAATGTCTGAAGTTCGGCTCTTAACTTTTTTATTTCTGGGAACAATAATGATGATCCAGAGTGCTTATTTTGCTTCTCTAAGTAAATTAACCTTTGCTCCATGTTGCTGTTTTTTCTCCTGTACATTGTTTTTTTTTAAGACAAGATGCATACAGCATTATGATCCCCCTAAGTACTGCCTTCAAGGCATCCCATTGCCATTTCAGTGCAGCCTCTGTATTAGAATTGTTCCTCTGATAATCTACAGTTGTTTCCTAAATAAATTGCTTAAATTCTTCTCTAGCCAGGAGAGATGTGTTCATCCTTCAAAAAGTGAATTTGCTCCAGCCCCCCACCTGGAGTTCAAGAGCAACTGCAAAGTGATCTGAGATCACCTTTGGGTGTATTTGACATGTTTAAATTTTTTAAAAATCTGGTTTACTTCGCAAAAAATCAAAGTTCCCATTATTCTGAGTGGGAATTTCACTGTCTTGGATGACAGACTGGAACAAAAAAATTATTTGGTCAAATGAAAAAAGATTCTTTTTTATTAGAGGCCAGTCCTTTTTTATGAGAAAAATATTCCTTTTTCATTTTCCACATCTTGTTTCCTGTTTTTGTTAAATGTCAAAACCCCCCAAAAATGTAATTCTGCAGAGGCAGTAATACATGTACCTTGCTCACAGGGACTCAGTTAGGTGGATTCTGCATTTTTCTTCTGGCAAAATGACCCCAAATGTGTTTTTTTAAATCCTTTTTTGGCACTTGCTAAGATCCTTTTTCATTCAAATGTCTGATGATAAAGGATTCCTGACTTAGTATTTTTTTTCAATTTTTTTTCATTCCAAGGGATCATTTTTCATTTGATACTTTCATTCAAACATAAAAGGATTCCTTGGCATGAAACAACATTCTGGACTTAGTTTTTTCCTGATTCTTTCTTTGTGCAAAGGGATCCTTTTTCATTTGATACTTTCATTGAAACCAAAAAGGAACCTTTAGCATAAAGAAGGATTTCTGGCTAATTTTTTCAGAATCCTTCTTTCTTTCAAAGAATTGTTTTTTGTTTCATAAGTGAAAGGATTTCTTGAAACCAAAAAAGTTATTTTTTAATGGTTCCTATTATTTTTGTATAATTACCCTGGTGTCTAGTGGTACCATGCAAACTACTCATGTCCCTTATTATATAAATTATCCTGGTGTCTAGAGGCCCCCCCCGATCATTGCCCTTATATATTTTTATTAGCACATTTTCCTTGGTGTCTAGTTGAACCCCTGACCCTCTGCTGTTTGTCCTGTGTTTTTGCATTACTTTTCTTGATTGTATAATTTCTCCCTGGTGTCCAGTTGCACCCCCCACCTTCTGACCATTGTCCCATAATTATCAAGTGGATCCCTGCTGTCTAGTGGCTCCTCCACCATCTGATCATTACACTGGTAATTATAATGTGCATCTCAGGTATCTAATGTCACCAACCACCCTCCAATCATTGCCCTCATAATTAGAATGTGGATCCCTGGAATCTAATGGCACCCCACCTCGAATGGTCATCACCATTATGGTATGCTGTATCCCTGGTGGCTAGTGGCTCTGCCCCCTTCTTCTCTGCCTGTTATAAAGAAAATGGCGCATCAATTTTCTTTTTACCTAACAAAATGGTCATTTGCCAATTGTACCCCCCCACCTAGACCTTCCATTAAGCACCCACCACCCTACATCACCTCATACACCTCCACATACCCTCACTTAACTGAACAGGTCCAACAGTGAACATCCATGGTGAAATAAGAACAATGTCTTGCTGCTGGAACTGCCAACTGCAATATGACATAGTAAGCTAACTACAGTTTAATGTATTTCTATGGGGAATTCAACTTTGGTGCATAACTTTGTCATTTTGCATGATCTGAACACCACATTTTCAACATAGCCTTTTTGAGACCCCACCTCATAAACAACAGTGATGGCATTTTGCCAATCTTGCCTGAAACGTGATTTTATGGTTGGTTGGTGACATCGCCTTTTGGCCAGGATTTTAACATTTTTACCATACTTGTTTGTGAGGAGGTGTCATATGAATAGTATGTTGAAAATATGGGGTCAAAATACATTAAAATGTCAAAGTTTTGTGCATTTGTTCACATTTTACTATGCTCGTGTGTAACTTTTGCAATATTCCATATTTGTCCCCCAAATTTTCAACATAGCCATTTTTTTATACCACCTGATGAATGTGACCACTGTCATTTTTCCAAGCTTGGCCAAAATGTCTTTTTGCCCCTTGGCATACGATGACACTGAAGTAGCACACAATGAAGTTTCAGTGGGGATTTGACAATTTGTCACGTTCATGAAATTGGGTACTAAGAAGGCTATGTTGACAATCTAGTTGCTATTGTGCTACAATGGAAGCTCAGGGCCCTGCATTTCCACAGAAACATACATATATGCATGTATGGATACATGGGACTGCAGGGCCCAGAGGGCCCTGTGCTCAAACAAGCAAATAAGGATACAATTTTACTATGTCAAAAAAAAAGGAAATTCTTTGCAAAAAAACTGCATTAATGCAACATTTAGGGTTCAGGTTAAAGCAACAAAAGTTGGGAAATGTGGTTTTAGGAAACCCACCACTAAAGCAAATCCTGAGTGGAGTCTTCCTAGGGACTGCCAACCCTAAAGTTCACCCCATTAGGTGAATATGTTTCTGGAGTATAATGAATGCGGTGAACTTTAGGGTTGACAACCACTAGGAAGACTCTTCCCCTGATTTGCCTTAGGGATCAGTTTGGGGTTTTAGGATTGGAAACCCTAAAGTCACATTTACCTACTTTTGTCGCTTTAGCCTGAAACATACAGTAAATGTTGCAGTAACACAGTTTTTTTGTGAAGAATATTATAGAAGCACAGAAGGATAGACAATGACAGCAGAAAATACCAGATCTCTATCCAGTCTGTCCAAGTTCCCTATAATCCCTGGAATCTACTGTTCCTCCAGGGTACTAACCATCTCTGTCCTCACTCTATTCTCCTCCTTAGTCAGATGTGTAGACTTTATGAGAATGGGGTGAGTGTTAGAAGCCCAGAATACACCCCTTACCTGCTCTACTACCTGGTTTGGGAGGGTGGTGTGTTAGGGAAACACAAACACCACATTTCCCAGCTTTTGTCACTTTGACCCTAACTGGAGCATTAACAAAATTTTTTGTAACTTATTTCCTTATTTTCTGAGACATTATAATAGTACCCTTATTTTACTGTGGGTGTGCAGGGTCCTTTGGATCCTGCATGCCCATCCTTCTGTGGATGTGTATATATATATATAAATATATATATATATATATATATATATATATATATATATATATATATATAATATATATATATATAATACATATATATATACAATATATATATAGCTGTGGAAGCACAGGGCTCTTCAGGCCCTGGCTTCCTTGTACAGTGACAAATTCTTAGCAGAGTCTTCTTATTATCCCACCTCATACACCCATTACAGAATATGTTTGAATCCCCACCAAAATGTAATTCCATGCAACTGCAACACCATTCTATGCCACTGGTGCAAAAAAAAAACAATCATTTTGGCCATGATTTGAAAAATAGCAGCTGTGACATACATGAGGTGGGGTAATAAGAAGGCTATGCTGAATCTCTGGGGTCAGAATATTTAAAATTTCAAAAATTATGAGTGTGTGTAGTGAAAGTGCATCAAATAGTCTTAACATTAGCATTTATTTCATATTTTGACTGCAAATTTTGATCATAGTGTTCTTATGACACAACCTCATAAACCCCATAAATGAAAAATTTCAAATCTGGGCCAAAACTCCATTCTGTCCCACAGGTGAGAAAACACATTTTGGAAAGGATGTGAAAAATGACAGCTGTACTGTTCATGAGTTGGTGTGAAAAAATTACCATGTTAAAAATTCAGACTCAAAATATTGAATATTACCAAAATTATGCACGTGTGTAGAAAAATTAGTGCATGCGCATAGCTTGACCATTTTTAAGAACTGTTTCACCAAATTTTCAACTTGGCCTTTTTGGGACTCCATCTCATGAACACTGGCAGTAAAATGTCATTATTATGTCTCAAAAGGTGAGTTTGTGCAGCAACCTGCAAAATCACCTTCCTTGCACTATTAATGAAATGATAGTGGCAGTGTTCATGAGGTGGGGTTCAAAAAAGGCCATGTTGAAAATTTGGTGAAAAAATTCAAAAAAATGGCAAAGCTATAAACATAAGTTCAAAACGTCATTGAAATACATTATACGGCACTTAGCTTTATTCCTCAGTTTGCGGTTCAGCTTTGAAGAGTATAGACATGTTCTGGTCCACAGAAGATGATAGCCTGTGACCTCCAGTGGTAAATACAGGGTAAGGGGTGCTGGGTTGGTGGGTGCTCAGTGGGAGGCTCAGGATGGTGGAGGGTGATGGCAGGGATGACGAGGGACTATTTCCTTTATTTCTGGTTTAAAAAACAAAATGAAAAGATGTTGGGGGACGGTTTTCATTTTTGGACGAATATATAACATAAATCTATTTTTTTATTTTTTTTATTTAGGGATTCGGATCATACCTTTGAGCTTAGAGCTCTTTTACAAAGGTTCCACATCAAACAGTGACAATGACAGCAATAACAAACAGTTTACATGCAATACTCGAATAGTAGGTAGCTAGTATACAATATGGTTACAGTGTCATTCATAGTACCAATGGTGATAGTACAGCGTCATGAGCATTCAACTAGGGTAAAGGACAGTGTTTATATGTAGCAAAGGAGATAAAGAGGTGTGACACCTAGTGTGAGATTCCAAGGAGGAGTCAAGGAGAGGAGGAGGGGAGACTGGGGGGGAGAGTGGGCTGCCAAAAGAAGTGGCTTTGTCTAGGAAGTTGGGAAGTAGTGGTAGTAGGCTGGTTTTAAGGTTGATCCAGTGGGAGAAAAGGCATGGGGGAGAGGAAGACAGAGGGATAGGGCATGAGGAAAGAGTGGGGGTTAAAGGAAGGGGAAGGAGAATGTGGATGAGTGGGCATTATGGGTGTTAGAGTCCTAGTGGCAGTCCTAGAGGCAGTCACTATATCACAGTCACAGTATTTTGAGACACTGGGGGTGGGTTCCCCAGTGTTCCACTCTGTTTGGGGGGGAATTCTGAATGATGACATGGAGAGTGGGCCACCCAATGTTGACAAACATTATTAAAACAATGGACTGCGGGCAAGCATCCGTCGCTGGGGGTGGGCATCCCAGTGTCAGATTATATACATTTAATTAAAAAAAAAGGGCGGTAAGGGGGCTGCTACTAGACATCAGGAAAATACATTACAGCATGGGGGACGGCACAAAATTCACAATAAAGGATCCTTTTTCATCACTCATGACACAAAAAAGGATTCTTTTTTGTATCATCACGGTGTCACAAAAAGGGATTCCTAACAGTAAATAAAACACATTTCTGGGGCATATCTCTAACATTGAAGTGCAGATTGCAACTAAGGGTGTCCCCATCAGCCAGCTAGATGTGGAGGTCTCTCTCCAGGATGTTTTTTTGTGGCTTTTGATTTTTATTTTTGTTTTAAAATGGAAAACAAGATGATGGCTCACGAAAAAGGATTTTACGCTCACAAAAAAGGATTTTAGTTTCACAAAAAAGAAATTGAGCACATGAGAATGATTCCTTTTTCACGAAGTCAATTCTTGGTCAAACTTTATCCCTATAAAATTGACAGATTTCCTATTGAAAACAGTGGAGAATTTAAAAATGTAATAACTTTGCAACAGAGTAATATTTTTTTCACCAAACTAAGCATGGCAGTTCTGTTACCCAAGTTGGTTACACTATAAAACAATCACACAAAATTCCACACTACATGGAACCAAGATGGTGAGGAAAAAACTGCAAAAAAAGGCAACTTTTAAGGTTTTAGCACTATCTGCTTCTCAGAATCTGTGCATCCAACCAGAAAGAAATTTGCCACATCAAGAGATCTACCACATGGGACAGCACGTACTAAATGTTGAGCAAATCCATAGATCTGTGGTAAAGTTATTAAAGTGCACAATTTGAGGTTTAACATTAAACAGACTACTCAACCCTAATTATTAGGGCACTACTGTGTCTATTTGTACAATATATATATATATATATATATCTCTATATATATACACATACACACACACACACACACACACACAATGAAGCTCACCAGAACCTAATTCTGCAGCATGTTGCAGCAGAGTTAGTGCAATAAACAATGAAATTTCAATGGGAATTAATTCATTTTGCCATGCAGGAAACTGTGACCTTGGGCTTCATCCTGGCAGTGTCACAGTTTCCTGCATGACAAAAGGTACTAATTCCTGTTGAAATTGAATTGTTTAATGCACTAACTCTGCTGCAGCATGCTGCATAAGAATTGGGTGTAATTCTGATGAGCTACACGGTATGTATAAATATATCTATCTATCTATCTATCTACAGTGAAGTCCACCAGAATGAAGTGCGGTGATAGGTTTACTGCATCACAAAAGGGATTAACTACCATTGAAATTGCATGTCTGTTTCTGCCACAGCCTTTACTGTTCACCCACCCATCCATTCCACTCAGCACCCCCCACCCCACCCCACAAACATAACACCTACTCTGGAGATGCCCAATCCCCCACTGTAGCCATCTGAAATAAAGAGAACTGTCCTTTGTCATTGTTTTAAATCCTGTAAAAAACAAAAGTGTATATCAATGTCTGTTGCTACCACTACTGTCCTTGCTGCAATTACTGTTCCCCCACCCGGCCCTACCACTCAGTACCCCCTCCCCACCCCACTTCCAAGCCCTTACTTACCCACCAGGGGTCCAACACCATAATACTCTCTGGACCACAGACATGTCTTCACTCTTCAAAGTCGGACTGAGAACTGAGGAAATCAGGTATGTGATTCAATGTATTTCAATGGCATTCTGAACATCTATTTCCTAATGAGTAACGTGGCTCATTAGGAAATAGGTGGCACACAAACTACTGTTAAACCCATGGAACCAGCCTGTCCCCTGTGGTAAGCTATTTATTTTTATTTTATTTATTTATTTAAAGTTGTTGACTGAGAAAGGTAGATTGAGCCGTGGCTCGTTTCCAGGTGTGATATGGGGGCAAGGGACTTGGGAGAGAGGAGCAAGATACATAAGTGAAAACAGGTTGAATCACAGAGTACAACATACAAGGATACTATAGCATGGCATACATTACATACAATTTTCAGCATATCAATGTGTTGGGGTAAATACATAGGCAAGCACTGGTAAAACAGAGTAAAAATATTGTCCCTGGATCCCCACCTAGAAATAACTCAGGCCAATTTCTTTGTCACTTTTGGATGCTTGCTGGCAATATTTATTTAAAGGCACAATTTAGATTTATCATTTTACATCACAATTCATTTTTAACAGTCCGTATTTACCACTCGGACATAACAGTCCCATATCAATTCTAGGACATAGCAGTCCAGTCTTCCCCCTCATGGTTCTTCCTCTTGTTCTCCTCTTCTTTCACCATTGCTTCTCGGGGTCCAGACACCGTGATCCGGACCTCCTTTTTCATCACCATAACTGGGTACCACACTTACCCAGACCACTCCCTCCCACTTGGTGTGGACACAGTGATCCACCCCCTAGTTCTATATTCCTCCCCCTCCCCCATTACTCCCACACCTGGGTTCTTTTGTCCCCAGCCCGTGGTACCTTCCCTCTCCCCCCTCTGCCTGCCCCGCCTTTTTCCCCTTGCTCCCAATCCCTTCTCCTCCCTTTGACTGCTCTCCCCAATCTCCTGACACCTTCCAGTGGGATTCCTCCTAGCCCCTCAGTCCCTTGCCACCCATCTGCAGCCCCACCTGACCCATACCAGGCCCCCATTCGAGGTCACTTCCACCTTGTGCCTCTACCATACCAGTTCCTATCTCATGCCCCCTCCTCTTTCTTGCAGGGAGGGTGGGTGCAGAATTTTACAGCAATAAAGAGAGCTTACTGAGGGTTACATGCCCTTAAATAGCCCCCAAGGACCCCTGTTCAGGCTCCCCCCCTTGGCCAATGACCAGGATGCTCCGAGCCTGGTCGTAAAACACCATTGTCCCCCACACTGGTCTCCTGCAGATCTCGGCCCCTGATCGTGCCCATCTCTGCTGCCAGAGTGGCCACATCTCAGGAAGCTAGCCGCCCACGCTCACCACCTCCACCAGCCACCCTAGGAGCTCCAGAAGGTGGATCTTGGCCCCTGATTGGGCCCGCCTCTGCCGACGGAGCGGCCATGGCTCAGGAAGCTACAGTAGCAGCCACAGACACTGCCAGATATTTCCCGAAATTTCTGTGATATTTCCAGAAATATCTCCTGCTTTCTGCATTTCCACAGTAGGGGCAGCAGAGACGAACTCTTCAGAAATTTCATGAAATATCTGGAAATAACTGGCAATGTCTCTTGCTACTACTGTAGCCACCTACCCTCACCACCTCCAGCAGCTGTCCTAGGAACTTCAGAAGCCGGATCTCGGCCCTGATTGGGCCCGCCTCTGCCGCCGGAGTGGCCACGGCTCAGGAAGCTAGCCACCCACCCTCTCCACCTCCACCAGCCGCCCAAGGAGCTCCAGAAGCTGGGTAAGATCGCAGACCTGACCGGGACAGTACTGTGAAGCTTCTATTGGCTAGTACGGTATGCTGCTGCCTCCGATTGGTCTTGGCTATTACGCCTCTGCCTGTGATTGGTCCGGATTCCAAATGCTGATTCTGGGCTTCTGCGCCCATAGAAAAGCATTGGAAAGCACTAAATTTTTACATCTGCCCACCCCACCTACCCCTCCAGCTTTAATTAAATAGTCTTAAGCTCCACCCACTCCCCCAGCCGCCTCCCTACCCCTTTCTCTATTGGTCCCTCCTTATCTACTCCCACCTCTGCCACTCCTACTTTTGCCTGTCCTCCCCAACTCTCTCTCTCTCTCTCTTTCCCTCTCCCTGAGACTCATTCCAATACCTTTCCTTCTTTCTTGTGTGCTCCTCAGCTGCCAACCTTGCTTTACCAACATGGTTGTTGATTGGCTCTAACTCCTCTAAACTATGTTTGCTTGGCTTCTAATTCTCTCATCACTACTCCCACTCTTCTACCTCCCTGGGGCCTGCTACCCCTCCCTCCTACCCAATTACCATTTCGACCTCATACACTACCCCACAGGCACCCTTTCTTTATTTCCTCCCCAAACCTCTGCACCCTACACATGCTCTAAATTGCAACTTGCAGGAACATCATGGTCCCTGGGCTCTTCCACCTCTGCTCCCCCTTTTAGAATGTATGATGTCTCTCTGGTAGCAGCTCCAACAGCCCATTTGTACTAGCAACACTGAGCAGTCTCGTAAACTCTCCCTCAGGGCCTTACGATTGTCTTCCCTGAAGCTTCTACTGCTTCTGCTACTCCTGTCAGGGAATATTCACCCAAACCCTTGCCCCCTAACCATTGGGCTAGCCAAGAAGGTGAAACACACTGGAGTTCTCTCCTTTGCAACCCAAAGCATTTGCAGTCTCCTTCCCAAGCTTGATGCCCTGCAAGTGTTCACCAACCAGCATAAATTAGATGTCATCACAGTTGTCAAAACCTGGCTCATCCCCAAAGTTCCTGACCTCGCAATTGCCCTGCCTGGCTACACTGTCTTCAGGCTGGATCTGCAGGCCGATAGAAGAGGGGGCTGTGCATTATACTGTGGTGGACAAGCTGTGGTGGTTCATATCCCCATAGTTTAGGGTGCTGCCAGATAAATCTGGAAGGAGAGGATGGAGACGTACTCTAGAGCCAAAATGCAAGGTTTATTAGCCACAGTTGGAGCACACAGAAAAGCCTTAGCATTCACTAACACTATACACATGAGAAAGAGTGAATAAGGTTACCAGGACCACAAACTGGCCCCACTAATGTCCTATAAAAGTCCAGGTTATTCAAGTCTTAAAGGTGTAGCAATCCGATGCACCAAGCTTGGGTTTCTAGTATTTTGGTCGGCCGACTGCTGAGGGTGAACCTAAGGAAGCGCTTATTACACAGGCCATAAAATGGGGCATCCCCCAGTGAACCAAAAAACAAGTAAAACACTGTAGGCCTCCTGGCCCTGGGAAGAGGGTGACTCCTGCCGTCACTGAGGCAATGTCGAAAAGGAAGTGCTTGGTCGAGGATGGGTGTTGACCCCCAGTTATAGGGGAAGAGGACCCCTAGCTGGGGTTCTTGGCTGCAGTGACCTCAGGTGGGTGATTTCTAGTTGAGGAACAGATGCTGGGTGTGATGATACACTGGACAACCTCTGGGCAGGTCCCCGGAACCCTTACCACCTCACCCCTGCAGCTTCAGAATCCGACAATCTTAGGCGTGATCTCTTGATGCATCACTGGAACACGAGCCACCTATGGGCAGTACAATCAAGAGTGTGGCAACCCTTAGTGTGGCCTCTTGCGTGGGCTACTGGTACTTATGCCACCTCAGGGAATGGGGTACAGAGCCTATAAATCCTCGGCAAGGCCTTGGTATAGGCACCAGTACTGTTGCCTCCTTAGGACAATCTCTATTCGGGAGAATGGGCAACTTGACTCAGAGTTCGGTGGATGACTTAAGTCCCTCAAGCTAGAGCCGGGGCGGCCCCTAAACTGACTCACTTTGGTAGGCCCTAACTACCAGCTGGCTACCACTTACGACCCGCAACTCGAACCTGGGGGTGTCATGGCAAATACTTGGAGTTGTTGGAGGTCGTTGGAAGTGGGTGCAGGTGATACTGGGCTTCCCAGAGACCTTCCCTGGGTCGAAGAAGAGACACCAGATGACTTCTGGATGAGGTGTGAGGTGTGTGCAGCAGCCTGGAACAGAACAAAAATTAACAACCTGAAAGACAATTCTCTCCCCCTTGTATGACCGAGAACCCTGCCATTTGGGATGGGGTGGCCCCAAATGTCTTCAAAGGGAGTAGCAGTAGGCAAGTGAAGTAATCAATTCCTCATGGCAGTGCAGTCACACAGGACAATTGAGAAAATAAGGCAGTGCAGTCATTTAAACTCCTCAGTTGAGTATAGCAGTTCAGTCATAGCAAGCAGTTCAACAATTTAAAACAGTTTGATTGAATACAGCAGTTCAGACACAGCAAGCAGTGGGTCAAGTCAACCATACCTCTTAACTTCTCTCATCACAGAGCAGGGACAAATGACCCAAATCAGGAACACATCAGATAAAACAGTAATATTAGTCCCAGAAGCTGTATACCACATGTTTCTTAGTGTGAATAGCATTTTCTTAATGAGAATGAGACTGCAACATCAATGGCTGGCATTATTCTGTGATCCCAATCCCTACCCTTTAGTGCCAGAAATGCCAGACTTAGGAGGGACAGAAGAAATTTCTGAGGCAAAATCAGGGACATCCCTAAAAACCAGGAACAGCTGAGGGGTAGGCAAACAACAGGAAATTGCAGGCAGATAAAGAAAATGCAGTTTACTTCATGGGCATTGAGACAGTTTGATGACACACCCCCCTTCTGAATATGGAGGCCAGGGTTCCTAGTGTCTCTGTCCCAGCTATGGGCTGCCACGCCCTTCTACTACAAGGACAAAGGACTAAGTTTTTCCATTACTTGGGCTTAGATTACCCTAGAACTCTGAGCAAAGCATGCAATAAGGATCTGCCAGGCTTTTAGTAATTAGCTTCTTCCAGCTAAACAATTAGAAATTCAGCAGAAAATGCACATTCTCACCAACAATACTTTGACCTGGCTTTACCTAGCACTTCTTTGATTCTTGGCTAAGAGGAAGTGCCCAAGTCTCTTTATATGGAGCACAAACTGTCTAGATTAAGTTAAACTAGCGGAGATTCTTTCAAGGTAGGAGTTCACAAACACCTTTAATCTTGGTCCAACATTTAGTTGGTTTGAACCCCTCTAGCTTCTGCCTTTTTGGTTCTTATTTCTCTCTCTGTCTCTATCTCTATACAGCTGGACAAGGTAGCAGCTTCCCCCACCGGGGGGGTTACAATGGAAGCAATTTAACAATTTTAAACAATAATTACACAGTGCAACAATACAATTGCTAAACAAACAATCCTTCCCCTGGCTGAAGCAGGTCTAGCTAGGACTAATTATTAAAGGAAATACTGGCCAACAGCCTACTCACCCCAGGAGTTCAACCAAGATTTCTGTCCTCTGGGGATTGCACAACCAAGAAGGAGTGATAAGGCTTCTTCTCCTGCAGACTGCTGCATGGAAGGTTCACTGGGTCTGTTTCCTGGCCAAATGAACTGACTCGACACACTGGGGGACCCGACTAGCAGCAAAAAATGACTGATGCTGCTACTGGGGATCTTCTGGAGGGAGTTACACCAAAGGGACCCAGGGGATTCACTTCAACCTCATAACAGGGAAGCCAACATCCATTGCCTTGCTGTCCTTCACCCTCCCTGGTCAAACTCTTTCTCCCTCTCTCCAGTCTCTGAAGAGCCTCCTCTAGGCTTGAGCGGTCCTAGCTACCTGCTATGGGATTGGCTTCTTTGTCCGGAGATCAGCCTCCTGAAGCTGGGTCAGTGGCTTAAAAAAAATCTCCAGATTTCAATCTACCCTAGCCACAGGGATTGGCTGAGAGGACTCAGCCTGGCTTCCTTCTCCACTGGGGACAGGAATGTTGCCCAACTGGTTTGGCTGGCTGGGTGTCGATCTTGAGCAGGGGGAAGGGGGAGGAAAGGAAAAAAATGGTTTTCTTTTAAAACCCTGAATTTAGACTACTAGGACTGTTCTGTGTTGCAGAGGGTCACCAAAGCTTTTCAAGGGTTCCCCATTAAGCTGCCATGGTCCCCATAACTGTATGACCCCTCATATCTCTGAGGATCCCCTATTTTCTGTGGTGCTCCTAATTTCCCTGGGCACTACAATACCTCAAAGACTCCCTCCTGGGCCACCCCCTAACTGCCCTATCCTCAGACTCATCTGCACAGATCCTTCTAATCCATATCATCCTTGGAGCCCATGGCAAAGCACTCACAATTGCCGCAGTCTACATCCCTCCTAAGGACCAAGTGAAAGGCCTCAACACTGTCCTAGAATTCACCCAATTGCCACCACCTGGCTCTGAGTTATTCATGCTTGGTGATTTCAACATGAACTGGCTTGCACCTGATCCTGGAGGCCTGAAGGATGCCATCTCCTCTGTTCACCTTGCACAACTGGCTGACTCCCCAACCAGGCACAATTGCAGAACTGGTACCAGATTCCCTCAGTGATCACTTGCCTATCACCTATGTGTGGTCCAACAAATTCTGCAAACCTCCACCATCAGTCATCACCAGTAGAGTCCTCCCCCATGGGAACCTGAATCTCTCTCAGGAACCTGGACTTTATGCCAGTCTTCAATGCAAATGATGTCAATACAGCCTAGGACTCTTTCATCTCCATCTTCAACGAAGCCTGCAACACCTATGTCCCCTTCAAAAAGCGTAAAGTTAAGACCATTTGTAATCCCTGGTTTGCCACTGACCTAATAGCGTGGCTAAAATTGAGGGACCACCTCTGGCTCTTGGCCCATGACTCTGGATCACCAACTGCCATCCAGAACTACAAACGTGCGTGGAATGACTGCACTAAGGTCATTAAACTACACAAAAGCACCTACTACAGGGAAGCCCTCACTAACACATGGGTAAATGATAGATCTTTCTGGAACAACATCAAGGAAGTGACCGGTAAACAACCGAAAACATCCCCAAACATGCTCAACATTGACGGAACTATTACACTTGACCCCACGACTATCTCTAATACCTTCACTACTGCCTTCACTGACCTCAGCTCTGTTCTCCCCCCACCTTCTTCACTGAATCTAACTCCTCTGCAGACCCTACCAATGCCTCCCACAATACTATGTACCCCCCTTCTATTTCAAAGCAGTCAACCAGCATGAAGCTCGCAAGTACATTAACAAGGCCATTGCCAATACAAGGTATAGCAGGGACTCATTGGACCTAAAACTGCTGTCCCTTACGCTTGATGAAGTTACACCAAGATCTTTAACCTCTCCCTCTGCCTTGGCCAGTTCCTTTACAGATGGAAATCCACTATTGTCACCAATCTCCATACTACCTCCCCTCTCAAAGGCACTCAAACGCATTGTTGCAGATCAACTCACCATCTACCTGGACAACCAAAATATCTTATGTTCTCAGCAACATGGTTTCAGAAAAGGGCACAGCACCACATCTGTCTTCATGGAATTTACTGCAGCCATCCACAGTTCCCTAGATAATGGCCACCTTGCCGGGGCAGTCTTCATCGATTTAACCAAGGCTTTTGATACCGTCCACCACAACCTGCTTCTGAACCAGCTGTCAATTGTGGGGCTCTCCTCCAACTCTATGGCCTGGTTCCAAAGCTACCTGTTAAACAGATGGCAATGAGAAAAGATTGCAGGTACTCTCTTTAATGCTATGTCTGTCTGCTCTGGAGTTCCCCAGGGCTTCATACTGGGACCACTTCTATTCTCCATTTTCCTGAGTAATCTCCCTAAATCCTGTCTCAAACAAATTATTCTCTATGCAGATGATGCCATAATTCTCTCCTCCTATAAGGACCAGCACTTCCTGCAAAATAATCTCCAACTTGGATTCTCATCAGTGGAAAACTGGTTCAGTACACAGAGACTTATTCTCAACTATAAAAAAACTAAGACCATGCTTTTCTGTAATTCCCACAGCAAACACAGGTCACCCCCAGACCATATCAAACCAACATGGGTCAACCCTCGAACAGATTCTAACCTTCAAATACTTAGGGATCACTCTTGA
This sequence comes from Neoceratodus forsteri, assembly GCA_016271365.2. Classification (NCBI taxonomy): domain Eukaryota; kingdom Metazoa; phylum Chordata; order Ceratodontiformes; family Ceratodontidae; genus Neoceratodus; species Neoceratodus forsteri. The sequence goes on along the minus strand of CM057449.1, from coordinate 935,233,804 downwards.
CATTAACCTGTCCTATGTGTCCCATATTGACAATGTCACAAAGGCTGTCAACATGTGCCTTGGCCTTCTCTACAGGCACAGGTCTAGCCTAACCCCTGCTGCCTTACACCTTGTATTGCAAAGCTCAGTTGTCTCCATCATCAACTATGACCTCATCATTTACAGATCGGCCACTCCTACGGCCCTCAGACATATCTCCACTTTGCTCAACAAAGCCTGTCGCCTTATTACTGGGTCCCACCGCCTAACCCACACATGCGACCTCTATGCCCAATCTGGCTGACTGCAACTATCTAATCACATAAAATACCAAACCTGCACCATGGCTAAGAAGATCACTATGAGCCTGGCACACCTGTGAGTACTATCTCTCCTCAGCTCAAGTAGTAACCCACGTCACACAAGAGGCTCAGATCACATCGCCTGTTGGTCCCACTCTGCAGAACCTCCCTGTGTCAACCATCATTTGCCTACCAGGCTCCTTGCTGGTGGAATAGCCTCACCACCGAGATCTCCTCCACTCCCAAGCTAGGCCAAATTCTTTGTCACTTTTGGAGGCTCGCTGGCAATATTTATTTAAAGGCACAATTTATATTTATCAATTTACATCACAAATAATTTCTAACAGTCCGTATTTACCACTCGGACATAACAGTCCCATATCAATTCTAGGACATAGCAGTCCTGTCTTCCCCCTCATGGTTCTTCCTCTTGTTCTCCTCTTCTTTCACCATTGCTTCTCGGGGTTTGGACACTATGATCTGGCCCCCCTTTTCATCACCATAACCAGGTACCACACTTACCTGGACCACTTCCCCCCACTAGGTGTGAACACGGCGATCCACCCCCTTGTTCTATATCCCTTGCCCCTTCCCTATTACTCCAATGCATGTGTTCTTTTTTCCCCAGCCCATAGTACCTACCCTCTTCCCACCTCTGTCTGCCTCCCTTTTTTCCCCTTGCTCCCAATCCCTTCCACTGACCCATCTCCAGCTTGTGATGGAAGATGGGGCTCCCCCCTTGTGGGTTAACCTCTCAGACCTTTCTTGTTGGTCTCCCAGACTAGCTCCCAGAAGGCGCAGAGAAACAGGCCCATGCCAAACTCCGTCAGGTGAATCCCATCCGTCCTATACACCGCCTCATGCTCAAATGAAATTCCCCTTTGCTGAATGTGAACCCCTTCCATCTCGATCACCACCCTGGCCACTTTCCTGTTCAGGCATTGCTACCTCTGTCACTTTAGGCCCTTTTGTTACCTGCCATACTCTCCGGGAGGCAATCTCAGACCATCTGATCACCACCCTAGGCCACCAGTTCTTCACCTTCTCTAAATCTGCAATTATGTCCCTCATCAGGGACCCCCAAGGCAATGCCCCCAAATCATTACCCCCATATGCACGATGATACAGTCTGGGCTAGCCCAGCACACCCAAAGCTCCTCCAGTAGAGAAAGCAGCTGTGACCACCTCATGCCTCTCCGGTCCCTGCAACGCACTCTGGTGTGCTCTGCTCTTGGGTGCAACTGCGTCCCTATCCTTGTAGTGGCTGCAAACCTCTCTGCCCAGTAGATGAATGAGTACCCCATGATCCAGACCTGCCTCTTGGAACCTGCTGTGGGAAGAGAAAAAGGAACACCCATTAGCCAATGTCAACACCTCACATATCTCTTATAACAGTTAGATGTCTATCTTCCCACCCGTTTGACCTCCATCTCACCTGCTCCTACCACATCCTCCTCCAATGCCACCCCAATCCTGAAGGAATGCGGGGTGAAATTGTGGGGGTTCTCCCCCTGAAAATGCCACTGCCTTCTTCAGTACTGCCCCCACTTGGAAACTCATCACCGGTGACCTGTCCCTGTGCATGAACCAGGCCCCGGACATCTGGTCTCGCAGCCTACTATATTCCATCATGGCCTGGACTGTGCAGACTCTGGCACCCATCTGTCTGTGGATCTCCACCACGGTGCCCTTACCCTACTAGTCCATTTTGGACCTCTGGAGCCATATGACAACCTTATCTGCCTCCACCTTCACATTCTCCTCTCGCAAACCTGCCATGGCCGCCCCCTTTTTGTGCACCACTGCTTCTCCTACCCTGAAAGCCCTCTTCACCATGACAGCAAATATGGCCTGGAACAGACAGGCTTCATTCACTGAATGGCAGATATGGTCCAATGCCCTCACCACCTTCATGAGTAGGGGCCCCATTAAGGACCTTCTCCCAGCCTGTCTCCTGCCCTGCCCCTGTTGCCAGCCTGTAACCATCCACCTGATGGACTGGCTGCCAGTGACATCCTACCATCCTGATCCCTGCATGTCCAGCTGATCCCTGCCAACTGGACCACCATGGTAGCATGGGCCAACCCCTCCTCCCATTCTTCCACTATGCACCACATGCCTTGCTCCTCCTGCACTGCATCCTCTGTCCCTCAACCCATCTTGGACAGGAATGCCTGGAAACTTTCCCAAGCTCCCTCATAGGCCTTCAGGGTGTTGGTTGACCACAACCCCCTGAACAGAGCACTGTCTTTTTCCCTCCAGTCTCCCACAGGCAGTCTGGGACTGTGGTCTGGGTAGGTGCAGCATGCGGTGCCAACTCCCAGAACCGTTCTAACTAAAAATAGGAAAGACAGTCAGCCACCTCATTCTGTGTCCCTTCAATGTGCTGTGCATTAAAGGACAGGTTCAAATGCAGACTCAACAACACCATGCACCTTAACACCTGCCCTACAGACTCTGTGTGGCCACTCTGTATGTTGATCACCTCTACCACCCCTTTGTTATCACACCAACATAATATGCGCTGCCCTGCCATTCGGTCACCCTAAATCTCCAAGGCCGCCCATATAGGGAATATCTCAAGAAACGTGATGTCCTTGCTACACCCCCATTCCTGCAACTGGGTTGTCCATGCCTCCGAGATCCACTCCCCCTGAAAGTAGGACCCCATCCTGAGTCCCCCAGCTGCATTCATGTACAGCTTCATGTCTGTATTGCAGACCCACTCTTCCTGCCAGAACGTGACCCTGTTGTAAGATTTGAGAAAAACCTCCCATACTTGAAGGTCCTCCCTCACTCCTTTATTGATGATGACCCCATGATGGGGTTGTTTTGCCCTGCCTGTGACCCTCCCCAACCTTCTTGTAAAAGCCCTGCCTGAGCTTATGGCCTTCCAGGCAAAATTAAGGTGCCCCAGTAGCTGTTGTACCTGTTCCAGCTTCACCCTCCTCCTCCTCCCACCCACTAGCACTAGCAACCCTTTTAACCGTGACACCTTGTCCTCTGGCAGATGAAAACACTCCTGATCAGTGTCCACCTTGATCCCCAGGAACTCGAGCTTGTGGACTAGGCCCTCAGTCTTCCCTGCTGCCAGGGGGATCCCTATGGTGCTGCACATATTCTTGAAGTCCTCCAACATCCCTTTGGTCTCCATCTGACTGGCCCCGATCAACAGGAAATCATTCAGATAGTGGACTACCCTCCTGTGCCCATACCTGTACCCAAACACCCACTGCACCCAGGAACTGAATGCTTCGAATGTGGAGCATGTCCCTGAGCAACACATGGGCATAGCCTTATCGAAGTAAAGCCCACCCTCAAACTGAAAACCGAGTAGGTCCCAGTCTGCTGAGTGGACCGACAACAGCTGGAATGTGGACTCAATGTCTGTTTTTGCCAGCTAGGCCCCTCTCTGCCACTCAGATCAACTCCACTGCCTGGTCTAGTGAGGCATTAGGGACCATGCTCAATGACTCCAGGATCCCTCCATTCACCAACCCTCTGTCCGGATAGTACAGGTGATGTATGAGTTGGAACTTCCCCACTTGCATCTTAGGCACTTCCCTCAAGGGTGACACTGGGAACTGCTTGCGCGGGGGTTCACTCATTGGCCCCTCTACCCTCCCTGCCCTGACATCCTTCTGAATCTTTCCCTGGACTATGTCCTCTTTCCCTCTTACTGACCCCAAGTTCTTAACCAGCATCCCCACCAGTGTGTTCTCGAAACCCAGTGGAAAGCCTCTCTGAAAACCCAATCTCAGCAGCTCCACCCCTTTCTTGTTGGGGTAGTCTACTGTCCAGGCTTCCACCATCCAATGCTTGATGGGGGGTGTGAGCCAGGGTATAGCCCCACCTCCCCCCACCTATCCCCATGCTAATTCCAGTGATAGCCAGGGTTGTATCCCCTCTCCTGGGCCCCTCAGCCTCTCCCTGCTCCCACCTTCTGCCCTGAAAGGGCTGCTCCTGAAACTGCCCACCTGCATTCCCAGTTTTGTCACCCCCTTGTCTGCAGGTCATTGCTGCATGTGACACCCCCCACACACACAGTGAGCAGACATGCCTAAATCTGCAGCTAGGCCACATGCAGGATGCCCTGTTAAAAGCCCAGCAGGCCTTTGTGCACTGGGCTGGTCCAGGTCTTTTCCCTTGCTCCACCACCTGGCTCGCCACCGGACCCAAAAGAGTCCTAACCCACAACTCCACATGGGTGCAATCCCACCTCAGGTCGCCCTTCACTGCCATTCTCCTTCAGAATGCCTGATCATATTTAAGCCAGCCAAAACCCACCTTTGCCTTAGACACATCCGAGATGATTGCCATATAAGTCAGCAGTGGGATTGCCAGGTCTGACTGCTTCTAACACTCTATAGAACAGGAAACCAGCCTGCCACATGTCAAGGCTCTTCCCCTTAAAACCTGGCCTCCTCTGCCTTATGCCCTAATACCGCTAGTGCCACCGCCATCTCTGACTTGCCTGCGACTCCCACTGTCCATACTTCTTTGCTGTCTCCTCGTCCACCTATCTGAAAATATCAACATACTTTCCTTTCCATATCTTGTCCTTTATGGAGAATGGCACTTGGTCACCCAGTGTAAAGCCTGGCAGTCCATCGTACAGCTTCTGCACCCTCCCGTAGTGCTCACCCCCTCTTTGTCCAGCCAGGCCCCTCTTTTGATGGCCTGTAAGGCCCTCTCCATCGTGAAGACCCCATCCACCCCAATGTCCCCCAACAGACCCTCAATATACTCCTTCAAACTGGTTTCATCATTCATATCCACATCGTCCTTACCACGATCCAGCTGTGGCCCCTCCAGGACCAGAATGGTCCCAGCCCCCACAGGGCGCTGCTAGTGGGCTGGGTCCCACCTTCTTTGGACTCTTGTTGGTCTTCCAAGTGCTGGCCTTCTCATCCCACTCCTTCCATTTCTTCTGGGTCTCCTCCTCCACTTCCCTTTTCTTTGCCACCTCCACCAACTCCGTCATCTGAGTCATCAGCTTTGATGCCTCCACCAGCATGGTAGTGCTTGACACAGGAGTTCTCTTGGGAACCATTCCCTGGTTCCATGTGCCTGGGTTGCATATAAACACACCAAATGATCATCTGGAGCCCGCCACTAGTCACTTGCCCCCCCACCCGCCTAAACATGCTCCTCCCATTCACGGGAGACATACCATCATGGCTGCCCCTGATGTGCCACATAGGGCCCGCCATGCCACCCACAGACCACTCTCATCCTCCCCATATCCTTTCCTGGCCTGGATCTTCCTGCCAGGCTTGTACCATCAGGAGTGAGCCACTCGCCCCACGATTGTCCGCTGTCTAATGTGGCATAGCGAACCATCCCAGCATGCACTGGTGAACCTCCTCAGTGGATATTTATTGTAGTTAGTTGTTTTATATATATATATATATATATATATATATATATATATATATATATATCTATATCTATAGTTATATAGCCTACTAAGCCAGCCTGCCTCCCCACTCCTCCCCCCGCTCAGCCCTCTTGGTTAAAAATGGCATCCGTACCACGTGGCCAGGCCCTGGCAGTTCTCGGCACCTTATGGCCCCCTGACCCCTGCCCTCCCTCACCAGAAAGTAGTCTTGACCCCCACAGCTTGCAAGGCACTCTCCACCATGCCCCGTGGGTCCTTGGTCAACAGCCATCCCTCTCCTGCCAGGATAGCAGCCTCCCATCCCCGGCTGCCTACTGTGGCTTGCCCCTCTTGTTCCTTCCAATCAAAAAACTTTGTTTTCTTCTTATTATTTATTTATTTTTATTTTTTTATTATTATTTTATTTCCTATTGCCTTCAGATGCCATACTGGCAAGCCTGGGGGTGCTCCTGCTTCCTCCCACCCACCAGGTGAGTGCCTTCCCCTCCTAGCCAGTGCCCACACCATGCTGTTGGCCAGCAAACAGCACCAATCCACCTCTGGGCTACCTGGCCTACCTACTTCATGTCCTCCTAAGAGGTCCCCCATGCCACACGGTAGTCCAGCAACAAGGCCCCCACTCTGCATCCAGGCATCCTGGCCCCACTACTCCATGCACCCAAGTAGGTGCCCCTGCTACATGGCTGTGCTCCAGCAAGCCCCTCTTACCTGCCTCCAGGCCTCCTGGCCTAACGTATTCCATGCCCAGAATGGCTTGGGCTACGTGGTTGAGTCTTAGAAAACCCATGACTTACCCCAGGCCTCCTGGCCCCAATTGCTCAAAGCCTGAAATGGTGCCTTGCCATGAAGTTGAGTGCCTGAAAGTCCCCAAATGCCCCTAGGCCTCCTGGCCCCCAGTGCTCCACCACCAAAATGGCACCACGCCACACGGTTGGGCCTCAGAAAGGCCCTGATCAGCCCCTCAGTCTCCTGGCCCCAATGTTCCAGGCCCAAAATGGTGCCACACCATGCAGCTGGGCCACCAAACTTCCTGTAGGCCTCCCGGCCCAAACCCTGGCCTACAAGCTTTCTCTCTCAGTACTGCAGTTGCCCCTTCCAATCGAGGCTCAGTAGATCATTTCCCACCCACAGGTGGGCTTTTTGAAAGAAAGAATGCTGTGTGGCAACAGCCAGGGCCTGCACTGCCCCCCCTTGTTGAAACAATGCTTGTCACACTGCGCCCCCCTCTTTCTGGTGGCCAACCGACTAGAACACCACTGATGCAAGCGCCCCTCAGCACCTCCACTGAAATGGTGTGGCAGACACCCCCCCACAGTCAGGTGCTTGACTGCGCCATGCCGCCCACTCCAAGTGGGCTCTCCTGATGCTGTTAATGCAGCCAGTACAGTCAGTCCCCCAGCTGCCAGACACCTCACCCCAGCAGGCTGCTGCTGCCTTAAATAACACTCACTGCACTCAGCCCAAAACCACTCAGCGTGGATAAGACAAACCTCCTCAACTTTGCATTTGTTTGTTTTTTTGTTAAAAGGAGGTGACCAAACACTGCACCACACCATCCTAAATCTCGAGCTCAGGCCCAGCAGTCACCCAACTACCCCACACTCCCTGGACACACTGCCTCTTAACCACATCATGCTCCCACACTGTTCCTGCCTGAGTTCCTTGCCCACTACATGATGGCCTTCAGTCTAGGGCCTATAGCCCACCAACTGCCTCATAAAACATCCAGCTCTCACAACCAGCAGCTGTGCAGGAATGCAGTGTACTCAACATGACCCAAATAAGACATTGAAATGGACTCATGCTCAGTATAACTACAGTAGAGTACAATCAACAACGCAATTAAGGTATACTAAGCTGACTAATGCAAGCAGTGAAATTTGCATTAGACTATCTATATTCCTGCAATGCGTGTCAAAAACCAGCCACATTGTGAGCCTCCACACTTCCAGCCTGGGTGCCTCAGAAGGACAAAGGCCCCCAGGCCTCAGTGCCTTACCTGAAATTGCCAGCGTTGTGCTGCAGTTCAAGGAGAGATGAATTTTACAGTAAGAAAGATGGCTTACTGAGGGTTACATGCCCTTAAATGGCCCCTAAGGACCCATGTACAAGACCCCGTCTGGCCCTTCCCCTAGGCCAATGACCAGTGAGCTCTGAGCCTGGTCATTTGACACCATTGTCAGGTCATAGTCCTTCCCCCTTTTCTGCAGCCAACTCCTCCTCTCCCCCTCCCTCCCTCTCTCTGTGTCCATTCCTGGCTGGGTCCCAGGACAACCTGGCCTGCTTTTTAGTGGCAAGCCTAATTACAGTGCAAAAACATGGTGTACAAGGAGTATAAATTCAAAAATGGATTAAAATGCAGATAGTACAGTGATGCAGTAACAAACATAGCATTGACCAGACAGAGTAGCCTGGGGGGAGGAAGAATTGAGGAAAGGTAGGGCAGAGAGTGAAGGTGCCAGGAAGGAGAGAGAGAGAGAGAGACAGCATGAGGTAATACTGAGATAAGTGCAAAGGCACAGATTGAGGAAGGTTTAACACAGTCAGTTAAGAAAGGGGACAAGACATTTTTCAGGTGCATCAGCAAAACGAGGAAAAAAGGGGGGAGGACTGCCAGGCTCAAGGGAGAGGGAAGGGAATGCAAGGAGGGTGGCATGGAAAAGGTAGAAATACTGAATAAATATTTCTGTTCAGTATTCACAGAAGAGGGAGAGAGACAGGGGCCATAGCAGTACAGTAGTTGCCAAGGGGGTGAAGAGGTGGACAGTAGTCCATTCACAGGGGAAAGAATCCTGCAGGAGCTCACTAAATTGAAGGTGGACAAAGTGATAGTCTAGATGGTATACACCTAAGGATATTAAGAGAACTGCGAAGGGAGATAGCAGAACCTCTGGCAGCCATGTTCACAGAGTCATTCAACACAGGGCTGGTGCCAGAGGATTGTAGAAGGGCAGATGTGGTCCCGCTATACAAATCCAGCAGCAGGAGGAGGCAGGAAACTATCTGTCAGTCAGCCTCACCTCAGTAGTGGGGAAGATCATGGAGACATTGCTTAAGGAAAGGATAGTTGGGTATGTAGAAGCCATCGGAGTCCAGTACCACAGGCAACATGGATTTACAGTGGGAAGGTCATGTCAGACAAATCTGGTTGATTTCTTTTACTGGGTGACAAAGGAAATAGATCAGGGTGGGGCAGTGGACATGGCTTACCTTGATTTCAGCAAAAGCCTTTGACACCATCCCACATAGCAGGTTGATAAACAAGCTGGGTAGGCTGGGCATGGGGGACAGGGTGGTAAACTGGGTTAGAAACTGGCTAACAGATAGGAGTCAGAGGGTGGTGGTAAATGGGGTACAATCTGGAGAGAGGGGTGACCAGTGGGGTTCCTCAGGGATCGATCTTGGGGCCAGTACTGTTTAATGTCTTCATTAGTGACATTGTAGAAGGCCTGCAGGGAAAGGTCTGCCTATTTGCAGAAGACACCAAGATTTGTAACAGAGTGGATACCCCAGAGGGGCTGGAGAAAATGAGGAGGGACCTGGGGAAGCTTGAAAAATGGTCTGAGAACTGACAACTGAAGTTCAATTCACAAAAACATGCAAAATTATGCACCTGGGACACAGAATCCCTGGGGAAAACTACAGGATTGGGGGGTGTTGACAGTCACAAAGGAGGAAAGGGACCTTGGGGTTATTATTTCAGATGACCTGAAAATGTCAAAGCAGAGTGCTAAGGTAGCTGGGAGGGCCATTGACATGCTGGGGTACATAGGCATGGGTATCGCCAGCAGAAAGCAGGAGGTAGTGATGCCATTATATAAAACAATGATCAGGCCTCACATAGAGTAGTGTGTGCAGTTCTGGAGGCTGCACCTTTGCAAGGATATTAACATGCTGGAGAAAGTCCAGAGAAGGGTGACTAAGATGGTACAGGGCTTGCAACACAAGACTAGTGAGGAGAGATTAAGGGACCTCAATTTGTACTTGCTGGAAGATAGAAGGGAAAAAGGGAACATGCTAAAAACATTCAAGTACCTCAAGGGTATAAACAAGGTGCAGGGGGGGAGCCATTTTCCAGTACAGGAGGAGCACAACAATGAGGGGGCATGACAAGAAATTGGAAGGTGGGAGGTTAAAAGAGAATGTGAGGAAGTTATTCTTTGCAGAGAGGGTAGTGGATGCATGGTATGATATGCCTCAGGAGGAGGTGGGAGTGAGCACTGTGGATGGATTCAAGCATGCTTGGGACAGGCAAAGGGTAACTAAATAGGTACAGCAGTGGATGGGTCAGAAGCAGTAATCCAGCACAAGGGCTTACGGGCAGACTAGATGGGTCAGGTGGTCCTTATCTGCTGACAATTTCTATGTTTCTATGTTTCAAAGTGAATTTCTGGGTGTAATGAGTGATGAGTAGGAGAGATCAGCCAAGGCGGGGACAGAGTCAGTGAATACTGATGAGCCAGATAGGGTTCTTTTTAAAAGGGAAACGGAAGGGTAGCATCTGATGTGGGAGGTAAGAGAATTCCAGAATGAGGGCAGTCTGTAGAAAAATGCAGCTGAGCCAGAGCTATAGGAGGGCGAAGGGAGAGAGAAGTTCTGGGAGTCTCTGGATCTGAGAGGGTAAAAGGTCACAGGGGAGGGGGGAAGGAGATATAAGTAGAATTGTAAGGAGCCAAACCAGAACTTAGAGATAAAAAGAGATGAGTGTAGACGATGATGGAGTAGAATAGAGGTAAGAGAGAGGGACGAATAAAGGGTGCAGTGATATGTACAAGGAGGAACATTTAAAAGTGGCAAAAAGCATTATAGGGGGAGTCAAACCTGGTGATTAAGAAGGCAGCAACTGTGCCACACACTACATCAACATAGTCAAAAGAGGGAATTATCATTTTTGTTAGTAGTTGGCGCTAAGTATCTAGGGATAGAGTTTCTTGTTTCTAAACAAGGCTCCTAATTTAGGGTTGAGTTTTGCATGAATATGCTCTCTATGCTAAGCATAGTCAAGCCGGGAGTCAAGCCATACACCTAGGTATTTATAGTGTGGGACTGAGAAAAGTGTGTAGCCGTCCAATGTGGTAAACATGAGAGGGGCGTAAAGGGAGGCAAGTTTTTGCTACCGCTGGGACAAACTAATGTGTTGTGTGGCCAGATGGATACAATTTGAAAATACTTATGTGACAGTAGAGGTAAGCAGCCTAGGAGGCTAAACAGTAATCCAAGTGCTGTGCATTGCCATCTTGCAGCAGCTAACTTGTAAAGTTAGTATTTGAAATTATTTTGTCTGACTCTATTACCATAGGTCCAATTCTGAAGTGGCAACAAAAGAATGAAGAAGGCAACTGACTGAAGATGCCCTTCCCCATGGTTGCCCATGAAGTTAGTAAAACCAGTAGATCATGTGATAAACTGTTTTTTCTATGTGAGCATTTTTCATCAAAAGGCAGCCAGCCTTAGAGAAGGGCAAGCTGAATAGGTTGCCTTCTTTTGATAATTAGGTACAGGGTGGTTGCTGCTGCTGGGGTGGGGGAAGGGACACATTTGTTTTCACTACAAATTCAAAACAAGCATTGAAGGACAGTGGCCAGGGCGAAAGCAGACTCAATTATAGCTGTATTTTTTCTTCAAAAAACATAATTAAAATGTGTCATTGCTGGGGAGACAGAGGATGGCATTAGGGTTGTGAGGATGGGGCTTTTTTTCATTATTTATATTAAATATAGTATCAGGAATAGGGGACGAATACTACCACCATTTGGATCAAAATAATCAATAGTGCATGATTCAGGAACACTATTCATTACTCACACATCCCAAACCTGTATGTTATCCATGGTTGCAATTTATCCAAGAATCCTGTTTGTCAAGTTAAGGTCTGCTGTGATACCTGCTTAACCAGGGGACCTGGGATAGTCATATCAGATGATCTAAAGTTAAGCAAGCAGTGTGAGAAGGCAGTAAGGAGGACTGGGGGGATATTGGGATGTATTGGAAAAGGCATCACCAGTAGAAAACAGGAAGTTGTTATCCCTCTGTAGACAGTTGGTGAGACCCCATCTAGAGTACTGCATGCAGTTCTGGAGACCCCATCTCTGAAAGGATATAGACAGGATGGAGGCAGTCCAGAGAAGGTCAACTAAAATGGTGCAGGGTCTGCACCAGATGCCATACGAACAGAGAATACAGGTACTTAATATGTATACCCTCGAGGAAAGAAGTGAGAGGGGTGACATGATAAAAACTTTCAAGTACCTCAAGGGAATCAACAAAGTCCAGGAGAGTAGTATCCTTCAGAAAAAGAGATGTGTCAGAACAATGAGGCACAATTTGAAGATAGAGGGGGAACAGTTCAGGGGCAACGTGAGGAAGTATGTTTTCATGGAGAGGGTGGTTGATGCATGGAACGACCTTCCTGAGGAGGCTGTTGGGTCAAATGCAGTGGGGGAATTCAAGAATACATGGGACAGACATAAGGCAATTCTGGTTGGGTGTAGGTAGAAGTAGGCTGTTGGTTAACTAAGATCTGAAGCTTATCCAATAGGTAGGGAAATGGGCAGACTGGGCAGGCCAAGCAGTCCTAATCTGACGTCAAAGTCTACGTTTCTATGTTTCTACCTTGGTTACCCATGTGTCAAATGTGAGGTGATTTGAAGATAGCCAGTTGACAGTGAATCCCCTGATACCCATTAATAGCATTACTTGTAGAATTTTAGGCGTTTTCCTCAGGAGTTGTATACTACTGGTCATTCCCAATTCCAAGTGCTTGTATATGAAGGGAACTGCTTTACCCCTAATAGCTTGCACTTCTATATACAGTTGACCAGTAGGGGCAATTACAGGGCAATTCCAAAATATGTGCAAGTGTGTGCCCTCCCCCACATCCTTGCCAAGAAGTGTACAGTCTTAACCCACCTCCTAAAATCAAAGCACAGAGCACATACTCCTAAATTTGGAACAAAAAGTAAACAATTTCAGTAAAATACTATATATTGAAAATGTACATACTAAGAGTCACCAAAAGCTTTTGGAATGTCCTTGTTCAACTACTTATGGGTGATGATCAAGTCTGGTTCCTTATCAGGCTGTAAATCTTTAGCTCTGTCCTCTTATTCCATCAGGGAATCTCACCTGAAATTAAGAAGACCATCCCTCATTGTTTTTTTCTATATATAACCTATAGAAAAGAATACCTCTACCTTTACTGTTCACCCACAAGACCCTCCCACTCAGCACTCACCACGTCCCTGCTCACAAACATAACACTGAAACTGGGGTTGACAACTTCCGTGTTGCCATAAAGAAAACTGTCTCCCATCATTTTTTTAAACCCTGTAATACAAAAAAAAAACATTGATGTCTGTTACTGCTGTTACTGTCCACCTACCCGACCTTCCCACTCTGCACCCATAACCCCACCCCCCAAACTCTTACCTACCCACTAGGGTTCAATGCTGTAATCCTGTCTAGACCACAGACACATTTTCACTCTTCAAAGCCAGACCCCAAACTGAGGAAATCAAGTTTACAGTTTAATGCATTTCAATGGGGGGTTTGAACATAGTGGCATAACTTGGCCATTTCTGAATATTTTTGCAACAAATTTTCAACATGCCTTTTCTGGAACACCACATCATGAACAATGGCAGTGAAATTAGGCAAATCTGTCCCAAAAGGCAATTTTGCGGTTGCTGTGAGAAATCAACTTTCAGGCAGGAGCTGAACATTTTTTCTGCCCTTGTTCATGAGGTGGAATCATAAGAAGTCCATGTTGAAAATTTGGCATAAAACTATTTAAAAAAAACTGCAGAGTTATGAGCCTACATTGAGATTTGCAAATGCAGGCTCATAACTGTGGTCATTTTCAATATTTTTACCATGAATTTTCAACATAGCCATTTCTTCACAGCACCTAATGAATGTGGCAGCTGTCATTTTTCAAACCCTGTCCAAAATGTGTTTCACACTTGTGGTGCAAAATCACCTTTTGGGCAGGATTTCATATTGTCTGGTCATAAAAATACTGTTGGACATTTGGGGTCAAATTGTGGGAGCCCACTTAAAAGTAGAATATTGCCTCTCAGCTGCCCTATCCAGGATAATTACAATCTAACAATGTGTCAAAGCAGGACACCACTGAAAATGAGATATTGCATTGCATCTGCTCTATCCTAGGTAAATATATAGTAAAAATGTGTACAAGCAAGTCCTGGTACAACAATAATACCAGCAAAGAACATTCAGCATTGACAAAATCTTGTCCTGTAATGTTTTTACAGCTGGATTAAAGCTCCCTGGTGCACTTACTGGTAGGCCAAGGTAACTATACATCAGGTTGTGCTCTATGTCATTACCATTAATATGAAATTTAAATTTATTTTGGTTATTTTTTTGCTTTTTCTGGAAGACCACCATTTTAGTCTTATTAAACTTTACCTGGATATCCCATTTGCTACATTATGCCTTTAAAATATGTAAGTGTTCTTGAAGGCCATGTTGAGTAGGTGAAAATATGTCTCGGTCATCTGCATAAAACAGACATTTCATTTCAGTGTCATTCGGTGTTAATCTCAGCACTTGAGAGTCGTCTAACAGAAAAGGTAGATCAACATTGAACCATACTTCCTCAAGCTTGATTATTCCTACTTGACTGCCCCCATTACACATTTATTCAACTTATCGTTAAAGCAAGGAGAACTTCCTCTGCCATGGAAAACTGCCCATAACCTACCTTTATTTAAGTCAGGAGATCTATGCGATCTGAATAATTACTGGCCTATATCTATACTTTCTGCATTGTCAAAACTACTAGAAAAAATTGGTAATGTCCAAATAAGAAAACATTTGGATATGCATGACTTACTAAACCCTGTACAATCTGGCTGGCTTTAGAGCCAAACACAGCACAATATCAGCACTTGCAAAAGAAACCACAGATTGGCAAATTGCACTGGATACTAAGAAACATGTGTTTGCCCTCTTCTTGGATATTAACAAAGCCTTCAATACTGTAGACCACAATATATTGCTCACAGCTCTATGCAGCATCGGATTTGACAGGCCTGCAACCAAATGGTTTTCCAACTACCTCACCAACAGGTTACAACAAGTCAAAGCTGCAGGTGACCTGGCCTCACAAAAAAACCTTCTATGAGGTGTTCCCCAAGGCTCCATATTAGGCTCAATCCTATTTGCAATTTACATCAATAACCTGGACACTCATCTAAGTACAGTTAACATTCATTTATTTGCAGGTGATACTGTACAATATACTATAAACCCCTCCTTGGATGTGGCACATGAGAATTTACAGCAAGACTTCATTATGCTCCAACATAATCTCATTAAATACAAACTCCTCCTCAATGCCAAAAAGCCATGGTCCTTTCACCTAAAGCTGGCCTCGGACCAACACATACTCCCAATTTTAATGCTTCTTGATTAACCCCTTGAAACAGTCAAAAACTTTAAATACCTAGAATTCTGGTTGGAGAATAAGCTGAACTTCCTATGCCATCTGAATGAAATCTTGAAGAAATTAAGGCAGCGGTTAGGCTTATTCTAGCATATTAAACATCTGCTTACTTTAGATGCTAGAAAGAGGCTAGTACAATCTACATTCTTACCCATACTGGATTATGCTGACTTAATGTACACTCATTGTCCCCTAATGATGCTCAGTAAACTTGACCATCTATACCACCGGGCCCTAAGACTCAACCTCAATCTACCCTTATGCACCACCATTGCCTAGTATACCAGGAATCGGGGTGGCCTTCACTCTCAACTAGGAGGAAAAGAAATGCTCTTCTCAGGCTTTATAGAGCACTTTCTAATAATCTTTCTACATACATCTCTAGCTTATTCATGCCTGTGATGGCTTCTTATGGACTGAGATATTTCTCAATACTCTGCTTTCAGATTCCTAGAGTAAATACAACTTATGACTTATCCTCAATCAACTTTTCACTTCCATCTCTATGGAACTCCATACAAACCGCACTAAAATTGTCCTCACTTCCAGGCCTATGCACATTCAAAAAGATGCTTGCCGCTTCTTTGAGGGAAACTTGCAATTGCTTCAGACAAAGATGATCTTCTAGCATCTTACCCTTTTCACTAGTTCCGCAATTAGAAGATTTACTAAAACCCTTCCTCATAGGTGACTTCCATAACCCATAGTGTACTCTCTTCTGTCCTGGCCCTCCTCATCCCCTCTCCTTCTTTCCCTTTACCCTGCCTTTCTTTGCCTTCCCTTTCTGATTACTGCCAACGGTAGGAGGTAGTCTAGAACTGATGACTCTCCTCCCCTTCCAATAATATCACTATTTTTGAACTGCATTTTACTGTAATCCTGGCAGGTTAGTAGATGTTGCCCATTTGTGCTTAACCTGTAAAATATTTATTGCATTCCTATATCTGTGACCATGTACTTATTGTATTGTATGTATTGTATTGTTATATGTACAGGACCACTTTGAAAATTAGCTTGCTCAATGGTGTTTATGTGTGGTAAAATAAAGTGATTGATTGATTGACTGATTGATATAAACATTAAAGAGAGTTGGACTCAGGCAACATCACTGTCTCAGTCCTTGTTCCTGAGTAAAGGATTATGTTTGCATGTTGTTAATCTTAATTTTATGCATGAGTACATTTCCGTAACGATGTCACATGTTTTCCCTCCAATTCCAAACTGAAGGAGTTTAAAAAAAGTCTAGGATGCCAAATTGAGTCGAAAACCTTTTTAAAGTCTATGAAGTAGGCATATATCTTCACTCTGTGGGTATTTTGTACATGTTTGCTAATAAGTGTTTGTAGTGTGAGGATATGATCAGAGGTTTGATGTCTGGGGAGGAATCCAATCTGACTTTGATGCATAATATTTTTACTGGTTAGGAAATGTAACATCCTGTTACTGATGATGCTACAGAACAGTTTACTTATATTACTCCCAACACAGATACCTCTATAGTGATTTGGAATGAGTTTATCTTCACTTTTGTAAATTGGAGTGACAAGTCATTTAGACCACATTCCTGTAAAGTGTCCCGCCTATAGAATAAGATTGAACATTTTTCAATAAGACTTGCTGAATTTGTGTAGTACTTTTTTAAGCGTCTCATTAAGTATGTTATCTGTACCACAAGGCTTTCTACATTTTCAGTTAATGAAGACTGTCTTTGAGTTCTTGCATTGTTATTGGATTGTCTAGGTTGTTTGACAATTCTTGATGACACTCTCATGTGAGTTAATTTTATTTAGGATGTCTGTTTGTTCCAGTTTGGATTCTTTTATAGAGATGTTGAAAGTGCTCTATCCGTATTTTGCCATTTTCAATTGCTGTTTTATCATTATCATTAACTCTTTTCAAACATGCCAGAAGGTATTATTATCTATAGATTTGTCAATCTGGGATAGCCTATGATTTATGTAATTAGACCTTTTCTGTCTGATCAGGGACTTGTCTTCACATTTTCGGTGATATGCATTGCACAGGTCAATTTGTAATGGTTCTGTGTTTTTGGTTAGAAAGTTTCCTTATCATATTTCTTTTTTCATATTTTCCTTTATTCTCCCTGGTAAGCTGAGCAGCTGTATCAGCCCATCCTGTTCCACCTTGGTGGCCATCCTGAGTCACATCACCTCCACTGTCGGGCAGACCATCTGTGATAGCTGGGGGGGGCTTCAACTAGTCCCACAATCTAGTTTTCCACCTTTTTCCTCCCATTTTTACACCAGAGCCCCAGACAAGGTCAAGTATGTGCATGGAGGCATGCATACATTCCTTGGCATGAGTGATTTCACTCCTCCCACCCAAGGCCTAGCACCTGGCTCCCCTCTGACACCCGCACCACCACCATGCCTCCACATGGTGGCAGTCAAAAGCCAGGAGAGCCAACCTCCCCCATCCAGGAGAGGAGAGCTGCCAAGCAGTTGCTCAATCTTCACATAGCCCTCTCCCCTGGTCAACCCCAAGCAACCCATACTCATCACTGAACATTGATTGCTGGTGTGGCAGGAGGCAAGGAACTAGTGCCTCAGTCCTCCATGCCACTGGACTGGTCTGTTATTTTATTTCTTTAGAGTTTACAGTCCTTGTCAAACCATTTTTTGTATTTTCCAATTTTATTTTTACTTCTTTTTCTTAATTTTTGAGGTAATAATTTAGTTGCCACATTATCAAAAGTTTTGCTCAGATCACTAGCTGCCTGATTAATATCATTTAGATTTTGCTAATAGTTTTTGTTTATGAATATATGGGTTTGGTTTTCCAACTTTGGTATTTCTAGGTTTTCCTTGTATTTTGCTGTGCTGTCATGTGTCCACTTATACCTCTTGGACAGTGTTTGAAGATTTGATAATGGGCCACAATATATTACTTAGTTTGGCCTGTTCAAGTATAGGATAATTTGCTTGTGGTCTGATTAAGGGGACTGAGCTCAAACAATCTGTGCATTTATTGTGCTGATTTCCAAGTCTGTGATGGCGTAGTCGATGACACTATAGCCCAAAGGTGAGCTGAACATACATCTCCCTAAAGAGTCACCCTTGATTCTTACATTAAGGATGTAAAGGTCAAGACTTTTATAGATCTGTAATGATTTCTATCATTTGTGTTAATCTGATTGCCAAAGTTATTCCTTTGCTTCAATAATGAGTTAGCAGAAGGTGTATTACCTCCAAATATACAGCGAGCCGGATATTCAAACTGCGCTATTTTGTGGCGCAAGCTCTTGCGCTGCACAAAATAGTTGCGCTGGGGTGTGGCCGGAGCAATATTCAAAGGAGCTGCGCTATTGAGCAACTCCTTTGAATATCACCCCCTGGCCACAGCCACTGTGCATGGTGCAGTGGAACTTGCTCCACCGCAAGTGGTCAGAGTGGAACATTCAAATTGCGGTGGCACAAGTACCATTGCGCCATGTGCAAATTTCGATATTCAAAAGGTGACATGCAAATGGGGCCATAATTCATGCAAGGCGCATGGGGGGCCATTTGCATCTGTTTATGGCCCCATTTGCATGCCATTAGCATGCAGGTGTGCCGATCCCCGAGGACTTGCACCTGGCACCCTACCAGGCAGCAGCCGTCGGGGACCGACGCCCCCTGCAGCCCAATCACGGGCAAAAGCATTAAACTCCTCCCTCCCCCGACTGGCCCGATCATGGTCAAAAGGTGAAATACCCCCCCCACCAGCCCGATCAGGGGCAGCAAAGTCTCCCCCCTGAACATATCCCTGGTGGTCCAGTGGACCGATAAGCCTGATCACGGGCTGAACAGGTTTAAACACCCACCTCAACATATCCCCAGTGATCCAGTGGACCAATAAGCGATCTCGGTCTGGAAGGTTTAAAGCTTCCCCAAGTCCAGTGTGACGCGATAAGCCCGATCACGGGCTGCATCATTTCGACACCCCAAGAACACATCCCTGGTGATCTAGTGTCCCCACCCCACCACCATGAAGCCCACCACCCCGCTCCCCTGCAGCCGCGGGTGGCAGCATCCACCCGCCTGCTGCCCTGCCGCCCGCCGACTGACTGCCTGGTAGGGCTGCATGCCCATTAGTGCAGAGCAAGAGCAATGGGTGTACAGCCCATACTGTACAAGGCAGTCCAGATTTGTGAATGAATGAATTACCGGGCAGTCAGTCAGAGGGCGGTGGGGCGGCAGGCGGGTGGGATGCTGCCGCACACCAGCAGCGGGGGGGAGTGGGGTGGTGGGGCTTTGTAGGTGGGTGGGTGGAGGGACACTAGATTACCAGGGATGTGTTCTTGGGGGTGGTGTCACAAAATGATGCAGCCCGCGATCGGTCTTATCGGTCCACTGGACCACCAGGGATATGCTCGGAGGTGTGTGTTTTAAACCTTTCCAGACCACGATCGGGCTTATTGGTCGACTGGACCACCAGGGATATGTTCGGGGGGGGGTGTTTAAACCTGTTCGGCCCGCGATTGGGATTATCGGTCCACTGGACCACCAGGATATGTTCGGGGTTTAAACCCCTTCCAGCCCACGATCGGGTTTATCGCCCACTGGACCACACTAGGGATATGTTCGGGGTGTGCTTTTAAAGCTTTCCAGCCCATGATTGGGCTTATCGTCCACTGGACCACCAGAGATATGTTTGGGGAACACTTTTGCTGCCCACGATCGGGCTGGTGGGGGTGAATTGCTTACGCCCGGTGATCGGGCCAGTCGAGGAGGGGACTTTTCTGCTTTTGCCCGCAATCGGGCCAGTGGGGGTGGGGTAGGGTGGAGACTTTTACACTTTTGCCCGCTACTGGGCTGCAGGGAGGCACAGGAGTAGGTTGAGGGCCAGCCACAGGTGGTGCTGCTGTGTTGCACCCTGCAATGCGGCAGCTCACCTGTGGGTGGCCCTCGACTTGATCCTTTTTTTTTTGGCTCAAAGTTGTGCAGGCGCAGGTTGGGGGTTGCGCCTGCACAACTCTGCACAGCCCGGCTGAATATCGGGCTGTGCAGTTTATGCATGGTTCCTCCCCCCTCCAGTTCAGCATGCATTCATTTGCATTGCGCTGTTGCTCAGCATGTTTTCAGTGGCGCAACTGCCTCCTGTTGGATATTGCAGAATGGTGCAATTTCCGACTTGCACAGGCGCAACCCTATTGTGCATGGTGCAACCCTTTTGAATATCTGGGCCGGCATGCTTATTTCCATCTGTAGGAATGAAATCTATTTCTTTCCCTACGCATGCATTTATGACTCCAAATATTAATATTTTCTCAAAGGATTGGAAATCGGATATTTGAGATTCAATGTCTGAGAAACATTTATCATCAAAGTATTGGGAATCAGCTGGGGGGCAAATATAGAGCACAAATGTAAACATCAGTTTTGAGCTGAAGCAACATACCAGATATCTTAATCCATAAATGTGTATTACCCATTTTTAAAGATGTAATGTACTCTTATTTCTGATTTGTACCAAACTAGAATGCCATCTGACTGCCTCCATGCTTCTGTTTCTTTATCGCATGGACTAAAAGTCCCCAATAATCATTATGGCAATGTGCAGAAGCATCTTTACCTAGCCAGGTTTCATGTAAAATGATCGTATCATGGCTAGGTATGCTCTGAATAAAATTTGTAACTTTGGGGTTTCTCACCAAAAACAGAAGAATATAAACCATGTATGTTCCATCTACTAATAATGAAAGATTTCATAATAAGGATTACAGACAAATACATTAACTTAAATGGAGCTGTGAAATACAATCCTTTTCTAATTCTTTTACTTTATCATCTTTATATGTATGATATGTCTATGTAAATAGAGATATTGAACTATAAGAAAGCTATTACTTAATGTGAGTATTCTTTTTTTGAAGGTACATATTGCACATTTAAGAGTTTGCTACAAACCACTTTTAGCAAATGTGTAATTTCAGCATTATTACTATCAGTTAGTGATGTATTTTTGCAAATGGTGTCACCAGCGATTTTTCTAAGAGCCTGTCTAGGGGAGTCTGTAATGCAATGCTGTTGTTGCAGAGAAAGGATTCCAGACTGAGGCTTATATGTCCACCTGACATCCCTAGAGATCTGGTTATGTGTCTGTCCAGAGTTAGTTTATAATGCGAGTTTATTGCTGCAAAGGTGGCATTGTTAAATGGGGCTCCAGTGTCCTTCTGGCATCTTCATAAGTTGTGCTATGTGCACATCCAGAGGAGTTGGCATTGCATTCCTGTTTTAGAAAAGGTGGGATTCTAGTTTGAGGCTCCTGTGCATACCTCTCAACCTCCTGCCTCATAAATCAGGGACAAGGCTTAAAATAATCAGAGACAAAGGACCAAAATCATGGACGCATCTTCACACTTGGTGATATCCACTCAGGAAGCAGCTAGAATAAGGGGCTTAGTGTAAAATGCATTTTCTAAGGAAGGACAAATCTGTAACTTTAATGTTTGACATTCTTTTGTGCTTACACCCCCCACCTGTTTGGTCATGAAAACACAATTTTTAGGAGGGACAGAGTAACATTTTAAGGCAGAATCAAGGACATCCCTGAAATTCTGGGACAGTTGAGAGGTATGCTCCTGTGTGCTCCCATGGGGATATGATCTCTGAAATAGTCCCTGTTCTCTTTTATTGCTGGCTGTGATGGCTCCAGGACTGGGACTGCTGAGTGGGTCCCAGCCTAGTGTCACAACTTTAAAAAGCTTGGCAAACAGTCTTATTCCTGCTTTATTTAGGTGTACCTGATTATGTACATGGTGGTCAGGATGCATTTCACGGAAGTGGACCACATGGACATCTGGGAATTCTGAGCAAACACTATCTTTCAGTGATATGGGACCATACATCTCATCTGGAGAGTAAGGTAGAGATTATGACTTTTGTAGATGAAAATAAATGTTTTGACATATCAGCTAACTCTTGTAGCTGTATGTCTATGTCCTTATCTCCTCTGTTTAAATTGTTTGTTCATGTGTGTATAATTATGTACTTGGGATTACTGAGACTCTGTTCAGATAATATTTGCATTGCTTGTTTGAAGAGGGGCATTTAATTTTAACGAGTTTCCAAGGGAACAGTCTATTTTCATTGAGGAATTTTCCATGTGAATCAATTAAAATTGCCACAGCCACAGAAGAAGGTGTTTAAATGGAACGGTTAGAGTTAGATGCTCTGTTCTCATTGTCATGGCACAGAATTAGGCAATCTTTCCATTTTGCTACAGCATTTTAATTCTCCATAACTTCTAGAGTCTGTTCATCAAACATTTCTAAATCTGGATTTTCTTCTTGTAGTTTGGTTTTGGTAGTTAGCATGTCTTGTTCTGAGATGTTTTAACTTGTTCTACTTGAACTTGTTTCTCTCTTTTAGTGTCCTCAGATCCTGTGAGAAGACTTCATTACATTCTGAAGAGTCTTTTTCTCTTCCTTTAGCTTCTTTAATTCAGCCTGCAGTTTTTCTTTTCCAAGAAACATGTCACTGATCTGGGATTTTAATGCTGATACCACAGATTTTTGTTCATTTTTCATTTGTTGTATGTCATCTTTCAAAAGATTTATGGATTCCGTCTCTATTAGTTTACATGTCATTGATTCTTTAAATTCAGTAAATTCTGCTTCTAGTGAAGTGATGCAGTCTTTGAGATTGTTTCTAGCCCTTATTTTTCCTTGTGATTCAGAGTGCCTGTCATGTGGTTTTGTATCACTTTGCAGGAGGGGCACTGTCAGCTCTGAGTACATTCTGTGCTCCCTGTGCAGTCTCTCCATTATCAGTTGTACCCTCCTCAGAGCCAGTTGCAGTATTGTTGCAGTCTTCATCAGCTTGCTCTAGATTTTGCTTTCCAGTTTCTACAATCTGTTTTACAGAGAGAAATACATGCTCAGACCTGTTTAAACTATTTTCATTTCCTTGGTTTAATACTGTACCATTGTTTTATATATATATATGGTTAATACAGTGCTCTTTGAAACTTCATCTTCATAAACAGTTAACTGTGTTCCTTTCCAAACCCCTATTTTAGTTAACATTTCTAAAGCAGCAGCAGAAATCCTTGTTACATGCCTTTGGCTTCTTTGTAAACAGTACCAGGTTTGTTTTGATTTTATTGCTATCAACTTGACTATAATCTGCAATCAGCATCTAAGGTTTCTCTCTTAGTATATTAGTTTTGTAAACCTTCTTGCTCTGAGCACTTTTTATATCATCTGGATACTGGATTTCAAAACTCTGTCCTGCGGTGGTTGAGGGCAGCTTAGTTTTGCTTTCATTTACTGCCATGTATTTGCACTCTGTTTCAAAGTGAAATGGCACTGCAGAGTAGCATTTATTTTTATCCTCACTAGGATTCGTTAGAAATACTATATTGACTTTTCTTGACGTTTTTAGTTTTCTCTGTTTGGCTGCATTTCATATCTTCAGCTTCAGTCAGTATTAGACTTAGATTTAAGCAGAAAATATGATGAGTGCCCTCCCTCTCTCCAGGGCTTATAATGTAGAACAAGTAGGATAGGTTTACCTACCCACAAGTTTGTTATCAGTGTTCAGAATGATGAAGCTCAGAACCTGAGTAGATGAATAGTGTGGAGAAAGAGATTGTGAATCTGTCCCATTAAGTAGAATTTCTGCTTCCCTCAGTAAGAATGCAGGTGTAAAATACAGCAAGGCAATAAGTGCAATTTACATGTCATTGATGTCTGTAGAGTTACACAGCCGTTTTTCCACACCACCTCATAAATATGACAGGTGGCACTTTTTAAATCATGGACAAGATATGTTTTCACACTTCTGGTGTGAAATGAAATTTTCGCAAATATACTATAAATGCTATATGTCATGTTTATAATGATAGTCATAAAATGACTATCTTGAAAGTTTGGGGTAACAACTAAGAACATATATATATATATATATATCCAGTATATATGAAACTTTGTGTGTAGTGCCAGTCTTAACCCTGGTGGGTATGCTTTGTGATCCCGTGCCACTGAGCTGAGTTCAGGGCCAAGCTCAGATGCCAGCTGGATAGGGTGAGGGTGAGGGTGAGGGGATGGTGCTGTTATGTGACACTCCCCCAGCCAAAGAATAAAAGCTGTGGGGTTGTCCACACAGCCCTGGGTACCATATAGCAAAGACAACTGTTCTCTCTGCATATTGTCCTGCTCCTCTGCACTCATAGGTCCTTGCACCTTTGCACCTGTGAGTTGCAGAAGGACTCTTTGCCTATGTGTCTGTATCTGTGGCCACATGGAAATACAGTGAACAGGGGGTCCTGTGCTTCCACAGCCCACCAAACACTTCCTTGAATAACTGACATCCATCACTGTTCTTCTGTATGGATGGAGTCTTCTCTTGGAGCAGGACCCAAAAGGGTACTGCACATCTGCATCTGTTCATGCAGGTCTCAAAGGGGCCTGCGAGAAAGAGGATTCAATTCCATTTTCTCACAAACTAGGACTTCTAGCATTCCATGCTAGTAACTCTACCTCAGAGCTATGGTTCACACAGCTGCAGGGGCTGTCCAGGTCTTCCTTCAAATAAAAGCACCTTCTCTTTCCACTGTCTCTATCTGAACTGCTTCTAAATGTAAATAAAAAAAACAAAGTACAGCTAAAGAATGAAAAGTAACGATCTCTCAAGTTTAAAACTGTTACACTACACTGTTAATCTGCAATAAATTGTTCTAATGTTCCTTATCTTGCATTCCTTGTGTCCAGAAATCAGTAAAGTAAAAATACAGTAAAAAAAAATGTCACAAATAAAACCAAAATAACATAGAAACAAAAGTAATCCAATCAAGAGAAGATGTTGTGTCTCTTCATGTCGTACTCCACAGGTAACAAACCATACACAAAAATCCAAATATTCCAACACAGAATTAAAAATAAAGAATCCAAAAATGATGTGACTCTTCCTATCATAATCCAAATTCATGTAATCCAAAAAGAAGAAATCCACATGAAGAAACCCAGAAGAAATCCTACATTACTGAAGAAATCCCCCCCAAATCCTGCATTACCAAAGAAATCCCAAAGAAAAAGTCCTCCATCATAGAAGAAATCCCAAGAAAAAGTCCTGAATCACTGAAGAAATCCCAAGAAGAAATCCTCCATCACAAAATAAATCCCACAAAGAATCCAATCTGGATAATGATCCATTGAACGCCACTGAAAAGGCCGCTTAAATTGCCATTGCCCTCATAGAAATCCATCCCAGAAGCATACATCCACCTCAGCTCTCTGCTCCTACTCCACTCCACCCGGTGCAAATCTCCAAGAACATGCCACCACCACCTTCCCTCTCGAAACTGTGCTATAAACTGTAGCCACATCCACCATCCAGTAAAGAACCACACCACAGGAAAGCCACACCAACTGACCAATCACAACTCACCCAACACTGTCAATCACAGAAAACAGAAAACACACCTCCAAGCACCAAAGAACTGATAGAAAAAAAGAACCAAAATGTCATCCACCAATTAAAATACAGGCTTTGGATCCCATTCAGTGTAAGAGGCAATCCAACTAGTAATACGTGGAAGCACCACACGAGGAGGAAAAAAGTGTTACACAAAACCCCAAAAACCAAAAAAGCACACAAAATAAAAACACACCACCCACCCCAAACATTTCAAGTCTGTTGCATAAATCAAATCTGCTGGGGGTCAAAATGTAATAATTAATTTATCTTGTTCGGTTGCCAGTGACCTCTTGTATCTCTCACTCATGGATTCACCACTTGTGAGGTTACTTGAGGTCACTGGCAACTGTTCAAGATAAATTTATTATCACACACTGACCTATATATATATATATATATATATATATATATATATATATATATATATAATGCATATATATATATATATATATATATATATGTATATATATATATATGTGTATATATATATATATATATATATATATATATATATATATATTTATATTATAGAGACACAGTCGTGCCTCTATAGTTAGGGTTAAGTGTGCAGGTTAATGTTAATCCCCAAATTATGCACCTTAATAACTTTGCAACCATTTAATGGATTTGCATACATTTTGGTATGTTTTTTTCTGCTGATTAGATCTTTTGACTTGCCAAGTTTTGTTTTGATCAGATGTGTGGATTTTGTGCAGCACATAAGGAAAAAAGTGTGTTTTTCATTTTTTTATTGCTAATTTTTCCTGAATTTTTCTCATCACCCTGCAACCACACCATTTAGAATTTTAGTCTGCAATTTTCAGCGTAGAAAGAGCTTGCCCTAAGGAACAAGCTAGCATTTGTTTGGTGAAAAAATATTATTCTGATCTAAAGTTATTCAATTTTGAAAATTCAGGTTCAAAGATTGCTCAGTTCAGTCTTTTGGTTAGATACACAGCTGTGAACAAGGATTTCAGCTCACGAATGGGGATTTTAACAGTTCATGAATGGGGAGTCATTAAATCCCCATTCATGAGAAAAAAATCCCCAGTCGTGAGCTGCCATATTGTTTTCACTTTTAGCCCAAAACAAAATGTTGTTACTTGCCCCACAGATGCATTTTGTGTAAACAAATGCATGGGTTTTGTTTAGGATGATGCCCTCTACAAAACCATGTGTTTGGTTTCCATCAGATAATTAAAAATATGGGTATTTTTATATTTGAAAACCCCATTCATGACTCACTTCTGATCCCTGTTCGTGAGGTGTCCAAATCCCTGTTCAGGAGCTGATCCCCATTTGTGAACTGTCAAAATCCCAGTTCATGAGATAAGGACCAGATGGCCCTATCTCACGAATAGGGATCGGCTTGCAAACGGGGAATCTAACAGCTCATGAATGGGAATTTTGACACCTCACAAACGGGGATCATAAAAAAAATCCTTGTTCGTGAGCTGTCAAAATACCCATTCATGACCCGAATCCCCGTTCATGAGCTGTCAAAATCCCCATTCATGGGATGAGAACCAGATGGCCCTGTCTTGCGAACAGGGAATCCCCATCTGTGAGCTGTCAAAATCCCCATTCATGAGCTGATCCCTGTTCGTGAGCTAGCAGAATCCATGTTCATGAGATGAAGACCAGATGGCCCGCTCTCACAAATGAGGACTGACTCGTGAATGGGTATTTTGTCAGCTCACAAACGGAGATTCCCTTCATGAACAGGAATTTTGACAGCTCACGAACAAGGATTTGTAAAACTTTGCCAGTTCACTGCTAAGAAACGGTAAGGACGTTTGGCTTGAAATTTGCAGGGTACAAAGGGGGTGGCCCACAGATGTGACATATGCTGGTCTGGTGTAAAAAATTGCATTGGTTACACAGTTATGACATTCCAAAATTGATACATTTCCCATAGGATAACACTGCGATGCCCATAACGCATTTCGGTGCCTGTATCTCGAAAATGAAGTGAGATATAGATTTTTTTTGCTACCTGCAGCTTAGTTCACCTTTGGAAACAAGTTTGGAAATCATAGATTACACCAGCGGTGGAATCTGTCCCCTACTTGGTATGGTTACGGAGAGATTGGCAAATTAGTGTCACAAGGGTTCCAAAGGGTGCCTTTTCAGTGCATTTTGGTGCCCGCATCTCAGAAACAATGCAAGATGCAGATTCAGTCAATTTATGATGCATGATGATTACAACGACACTTGAATTTTTTTTCTAGTTTCTTCAGTTCCCAAGATATTGGCAAATGAGTGTTGCAAGGGTTCCTAGCCATATAGGGTTGTTGTATGGCTCTCTATCTATGTGTAAGTGGGAGTGCAGGGCCCAGAGGTCCCGTGCTCCCACAGACACATATTGTTATGTAGAAATGTGCAGCTTGGTGGGAGCCCAGGGCCCACCAACACATGCTATTTACTAGTTATATTACACTTTTTCAAAAAGTAAGAAAATTCATTGCAAAAAACTTTGTTTAATGCATCAGTTATGGTTAAATTTATTTATTTATTTAGTTTTTGTTGACCGGGTAAGTGCGCTAGCCAACATGTGACTATTTTCAGGCACGACCCGGGAGGTACAGTTACAGAACACAGTGATACATAAAAAATTACACAAAGCAAGATACATTGGCAAAGGACAAAAGTCACACAGTGTAGTCAAAGCATAACAATTAAGGATAAACTTACACGTATTCATTGTTGATAATTGGGGGTGAGGTGGTAGGGGACAGGTGGATGGGTAAGGCATGAGAGAGGGAGAAAGGGGGAGTAGAGCAAATAGTGAGAAAAGGGGAGGGCATGAGGGAAGGTTAAGACGGCAAGTGCGGCATTAGCAGGAGAAGGTTACCACCTGCAGCCGGGTCGGTGGAACCGGGAGTCGGCAGGAGAGACGGAGAGGTCTGGGAGCAGGGTAGAGTAACTATGGGTGCAGAAAATAGGAGAGGGTGATGTGCAGGAGAGGACGGTGGGAGGGACCAGGTGCAAGGGTGTAGAGGGATTTGAATTAAGGGGATGGGGGAGGACAGGAAGGTAGGGGGCAGGGCAGGGTGGGAAGTGCAGGGGTATATATGGAATAGGGGTGATGGGGCATGGAATAAATTGGGAACAAGTGAGGGAGGTTAGATGGAGTGCTCCTAGTAAGAGCGAGGCGGCACAGAAGGAGGGAGAAGAACAAGAATTAAGGCGGTGAATACGGCATTGGCGGCATAGAGTAGCAACCTGTGGCCGAGCCGGTGGAACTAAGAGACGGCAGGAGAAGAGGGGGAGATCGGGGAAGTCACGGTCGGACGCAGACAGGTGGGCGGTAAGATAAATAGGAGAGGGGAAGGGGTGATGACAGAACAAAAAGGGGGAAGAGGGAAAGAATGAAAGAAGGAGGGGAATTGATGGCAGGGAGAGGGGCAGAAAGGTGAAAGGAGGGTAAGAAGGGTGACGGTGAAGTACGGCAGAGAGGAATATTTAGTAAGGACTTATCAGAAGATCTAAGGTCCCGTGAAGGTATTACCGGCTGGAGCAGTTTTGAGAGATCAGCTGGCTTGGACACTCTGATGATGGTGTCAGAAAGGCTGCAAAGGTAATATTGCCTGGTGGAGGAGGGAGACAGCCAGCCTAGGTCTTTGTACAGCTGACAGTGGTGTTTCAGGCATGGTGCTTTGGCCGCATACCTACAAACATTGTTAAAGGTGGTGTCCCATTGATGCAGGGCAGTTTTGTTGGCCATGGTTAGGGTGGGAGCACCGTAGGTGAGGGTTGGTAATAGGATTCCTCTGGCAATTGCCAGTTTGACAGCGGGGGTAAGCAGGTAGTTAGTCCTGTAAGCAGCTCCTAGCTTACAATTGACAGATTTACAGGTTTCCTGGATATGCTGTTTTAAGTCAAGATTTTGATCTAGATGGATGCCCAAATAGCGAAAAGCGCTAACCGACCATTAACATCAGGCACAGAGAGTGGAGAAGAGCAGGTTCTTATTTTGTGTGGTGATCCAAATAGCATAGCTTTGGTTTTATTTGAGTTGAGGACAAGTCATTGAGTGTGTAGCCAGCGCTGCACCAGGTGGAAGTCAGTGGTAAGGTCATCATTCAGGTTGATTATATTGTCGGAGTGGGCATAGATGACCAGGTCATCAGCATAAAGTAGTGAGTGGCCAGAGGTTATTACATCAGGGAGATAGTTTATAAATAGTGAGAAGAGGAGAGGACCAAGTATGGAGCCCTGAGGGACACCAATATTGATTACTGCACTGTCAGAGATAGCCGAGTTGAATTTCACTGCTTGAGACCTGTTGGCAAGGTAGCTGCTGAACCAAGTAGCGACAGGGTAAGAGAAACCCAGGTTTCTGAGGGAGGCAAGTAGTAATGGGTGGTCAACAAGGTCGAGTGCTTTAGTAAGGTCGATGAAAACAGCCCCTGTTAGCTGCCCTTTGTCCATGTTGGTGAGAATGTCAGAGGAGAATTTTGCTAGTGCAGTCATGGTGCTGTGGTGTTTTCTGAAGCCATGCAGTGGGCACAGAGTAAACTGGAATTTTCAATGAATTCGGTAACTTGAATAGAGACTAATTTCTCAAGAATCTTGCTAAGGACTGATAGTATAGCAATTGGTCTGTAGTTGGACGTATCATTCTTGCTGCCTTTTTTAAACACAGGAGTAATTCTGGCGGCCTTCCAGATTTCAGGGACAGAGCCATTGGAGAGGGATAGGGTGAAGATTCTAGCTATAGGTCTGGATATGAGGTGAGCAGCTATCTTTAATAGATGAGGTTCCATTGCATCAGAACCAGGGCTGGTATTGTCAGAGATAGCTTTGAGCAGTTTGAAGACTTGATGCCAAGTGACCGCCTTGAAGTAAAATGGTTTAGCCAAGGCAGATGAAGTGCCAGAGAATGTTGAGTTTAGTTGTGTGGCTGGAGATTGAAGGGAGGCTGTGTAGGCAGATAGGTTGGAAAACTGCTGGTTAAATGCGTTTGCAATAGTGAGGGAGTTATTACAGTGGACACCTTGTAGGATCATTTCAGAGGGAGTGACAACTTGCGTGGATCCTAAGAAGGTTTTAATGTGGCTCCAAAATTTTCGAGGATCGTTGGAGGAGTTAATCAGCAAGTTTTGACAGTACCTGCTTTTAGCCTACCTGATGAGCTTTTTACAATCATTTCTATGCTGTTTGTATAGAATGAGATCCCGGGGGAGCCCAGAATTCTTGAATTGTTTCCATTGCTTGTCCCTGACTTTTAGTTTACATAGAAGTTCTTTATTTAGCCATCTTGATTGCTGACCTCTGACCCTTCTTTTTACCTTTGGGAGGTGTTTCTCTTGTACTTCGCCAAACTTGGTAAGCAACAAAAGTGGGAAAATGAGACATTAGGATTGAGCCCCTAACCCCACCACCACCCCATCCTCCACAGACCAACAGATGCCAGGGTGTGCCATGGGGTCGTGAGGCCTAACTCTCACCCCATTCTCCTTTACTGTAGTATACCAACCTGCTTACACATGGAATGGGGTAAGAGTTGGGCCTTCTGACCCCATCTCACACCCTGGCATCTATCTATCTGTGGAGGATGGGTGGTTGGATAGTGGTGGGGTTAGGGGCTCAACCCTAACGTCTCCACTTTTGTCACTCTTACCCTAACTGATGCATTAAACAAAGTTTTTTGCAATGAAAATAGATAGCTAGATAGATAGATAGATAGATAGATAGATAGATAGATAGATAGATAGAAAGATAGATAGATATCTGTCATAAGTTTTGTTTTTACCCTTCCAATACACTATATCTGAGAACCTATAAATCACTTAGGCAAAGGTGAGCTTTCCTTTTATTGTTAATTCTATCCAATACAGTTCACACACTTCAAGGACTCTATATGGCATCAGTGTTTGTGGGTCTCACCAAGGCCTTTGATCTTGTGGATGACGTGCTTCTTTTGTTGTATTTTTTGTTGACTTTGGGTCTTTCAGAGGATGCTGTATCCTGATTGAGGGGGGTTATTTAAAGGATGGAGTGCATTGTACTGCTATTAATTGTATCACATCAGAGAGTAAATTGATTAAATGTGGTGTCATAAAGGTGTCAATTCTACAACTACTTTAATTTTCTTTGTGTTTGAATTCGGTATCCATGGTCTGTGTTTCCTCAGAACTTCTACTTTATGCAGACACTGTTGTTGTTTTAGTTCAGGTAATAATATTTTGGATTTGCAAAAGACTTTACAAAATGATTTTTTGAATATGCATGATTGGTTTCTGAAAAAAAGAAATTTTCATTGTATAAAAAAACTAAACTGTTGCATTTTCAAGATCAAGCAAACCTTTTTTATGATTTTTACATTCTTGATTTATCAGGGGAGATTATTGAAAAGGGGCGATGACTTTTGTCGCTTATGGTTCTATCTGAATCTGTGTTTTACTTCTTCAAGACATATAATGCATTTGATTAAAACTTTACATAAAAGTCTTGAAATGCTCTATATTACTAAGTTTCTATAGAAGCATGTAAACTACTAGCAGCACATTTATTTCCAAATTGTATATATTTTTTAATTTGTTTTATTCTTCTGTTACTGAAAAATTGTTCAATATATTGAATTTAAAAACAGTGGTGTAATTCAAGCATGCATGGGACAGTCATAAGGCAATTCTAGGGGGTTGGGGTAGGAAGAAGTAGGCTGCTGGTTAACTAGAATCTGCAGCTTATCCATTAGGTAGGGAAATGGGCAGACTGGGTGGGCCAAGCGGTCCTTATCTGCCATCAAAATCTATGTTTCTATGATTCTAGTCTATAATAGTATTTGTAGATTTGCCTCTGGACTGCCTAAGACAACTCACAACTGTGCTCTGTAATCAACTCTCCCTTAAAGATAGGTTTTACTATAAGGCTTCCATTTGTTCTACATAAACTTTGTTTGGGTCTTAGTCCACTCTCTCTTTATATGAGATTTTTCCCCAAAATAGTAATTTTTTTTTCTGCTAGATCACAAGCAAGATTCATCTGCTACCCCTCTTATTGTGTCTAGTTTTGGACAATGATAATTCAAATTTAAAGCCATAATTTTTTGTAATACACTTCCAGAATCTATGGTACAATATAATAGGTTTACCATCTTTAAAGCAGCAGTTCTACTGTATAAACACATTTTTTTGATAATGAATGTAATTCCACTGCTTTGAACGTTGTATGATTACTAACAATATTTTTTTTCAGCCTCTCCTTCCATCTTGATCTGCACAGATCCTTACCAGAACTGCTATATTTAAACAGAGTGCATCATGGTTATTTTGCAAGTTGTTAGGGTAATCATGATGCAACTCTGGTTACCCCTAATACATGGGTTTGTTATTGTTTCTGCTACAGTGTATATTCATGCTCATTCCTGAGTGTGTACAGTATAGTAATAGCTGAAGGACTTTCTTGGGTCAAGCAACAGTTCTAGCTGCAGTAGTTCTAAGCCTGAGTGAGAGAATTTGTAATTAAAAATGTGTCTACATGAATAGCAGATGTAAGAATAATGAATTAAAGGAACATATCTTGTTTTCTTGTCTGTCAAACATGGGGTCTGCTTCAATTATTTCATCCATTTTTCATTATGTCATCATGTTTTGTCTTTACATAAATGACATGTTGGCACATGTCTTGTTTAACTTTTTTTTTAGACTGAAACTGATTAAACTGCTGCCAATTGTTTCTGTGCATGAAAGAATTGTAATGTCAAACATTCTTACAAAGTCATCTCTACAAAGTACAATTTAAAATAAACTGACAGGTTTGTCCCACTGTCAGCTCAAGTCAATGTCGCCAAGCCAACAATGGCTTATCTTCGCTAAATAATTTGCTTAGTAATAGGTTAATGCTCTCACTAAAAATTTAGATGAGGTATGTAATGGAATATGTTTCTGTTAGTGGGGAAAATTGTCGAATTTCAAGCAGAATCAGCACTACTTGTAAGTGTTCATTCAAACATTAGACAGGCATAATTTTTTAATTGAATGCCAATCTTTATTTTCAAAACTAATACAATTATTCTACATTTGTCAGATAAGATTATCATGTTTCTACACCAGCAATGAAAGGGTTGATAGCATGCCAATCTGTACTGCTCTAAAATCATATTCTCTGCTCACAGATGAAATTACGGTCATCTAAATATCCAAGGAAAACTATTTCACTGCTGCTCAGTTGTTTCATTTGAATCTGTTATGTTTTACTTTCTGAGAATCATGTAGGAAGTGATGAATCTTATCTGACAAAATAGCAAAGAGTTCTTATTCTTTCTTTTTTTTAAAGAATGACTGAGTAAAGAATATCTCAAAATATACTTATTTATTTGAATTTACAATTGCTGATAGTGCTGATAGTGTTGTATCTATTTGATTTTGTCCACAAATAGTTCATATTGCATTACATTGCATTGCACTTTATCTGCAGGTCTTAGATTTGCCCTTGCACCTGTTCATTTGTGCTTAATAAAATAAGGCTGAAATAAGGTAAGCCTCTTTGGTGTTTATGCAAAACTGTACTAGGGAGATAAAAAAGTTATATTGTGCTACAAAGCCCCATAAGACCTGGTATCTTGCTTTTGTTTATAAGACTACAGTGACCAAACTGCCAGAATAGCCATCTTATTACCTCACCTCATGTACCCAGTAAAGAAAATTTTCGAACCCCTGCCAAACCATAATTCTGCACAACTGCAATGCCATTCTGCACCACAGGTGTGAAAACACATTTTAGCAAGGATTGGAAAATGACAGCTGTGATATACATGGAGGGTAGTAAGAAGGCTATGTTGAAAATTTGGGATCAAAATATTAAAAATGTCCAAAGTTACTAGCGTCTGTAGTGAAATTGCAATGAATGTTCATAACTTTGGCATTTTTACATATTTTGACCCCACATTTTCAACATAGCCTTCTTATGACCCCACCTCATGGTCCCAATACATAAAATCTTTGAATTTCCACCAAAACATAATTCTGCACAATGGCAACACAATTCCATGCCACAGGTGCAAAAATACATTGTGGACAAGATTTGAAAAGTAACAGCTATGACGTACATGAGGTGGGGGTAATAAGAAGGCTGTGTTGAAAATATGGGGTCAAAATATTAAAAATTTCCAACGTTACAAGCGTCTGTAGCAATATTGCAATGAATGGTCACAACTTTGGCATTTTTACATATTTTGACCCCAAATTTTTTAACATACTGTAGCCTTCTTATGACTACACCTCATGAACAATATGACTATCATTACACAAATCCCTCTCCAAAGGTGAATTCACCAAGGGACCACAAAATCACATTTTTGGGCAGTAGTTGCTTAAACAATAGTCATATTGTTCATGAGGTGGGGTCTCCAAATGGCTATCTAGAAAGTTTTGTGGCAAAATATAAAAAAATGGCTGAGTAATGAATAAAAGTTGAAACCCCCATTGAAATACATTGAACCACATTTACCTTAGTTTCTCGTATTGCAGTTGCTGGTTCCAGCAGCAAGACATGTCTTCAATCAGAGAGTGGGTCTTGAACCTCAGACCTGTTTAGGTGAGTGAGGCTGTGTGGGGGTGCATTGAGGGTGTGGGGTGATGGGTGCTGAGTAAGAGGTGGGGTGGGGGGCTGATTAGCAAAGGGAACATTTTCTGGTTTTACAGGTTTAAAAAAAACATAGAACCATAGAGGGACCATTTTCTTTATTGCAGCTTTATCTGCATTGAGAAAGTATGGGGTGCCAGTATACACCAGAGAAATTCTGGAACTGGCAATCAGTGGGTGAGGGGTACCACTTGACAACAGAGAAAATGTACAAACAGGGATTGGTGGGTGGGTGGTGCCGCTAGACACCAGAGAAACTGTAGAAATGGGTATCAGCAGGTAGGGGTACCACTAAACACCAGGGCAACTGGTCACATTGCTAGACATGGCAACGGAGTGGGGGGCAGCACCAAACACCAGGGAAATGAAGGGCTGCTGACATCTCACAATGCAGCCGGCAGCACGAGTTCAGCTGTGGCTGCATGAATAAAGAAATTCCCACCGTTATCATACAGGGAACATGGGGGAAGTGCTCCTCTTGCTAAGCTGGGCACCTGGGATTTGGGGTGCCCAGAAAACATATTTGTGGGCATAATTTCAACAAACAGACATCGGAACCTAGCTAAATGGGTTCTGTTTAGCTAGGTTCTGATGTTTGTAAAAATCCCAACATTTTATGTTTGCTTGCATACATGTGCAAGAAAGATAATGCCACCATATGAGTTTTTGTAGGTGTGACACCCCGTTTCCAATGCCCTGCTCCTTTCTGCAGGCACTGCTCTACTGCACCAATAACTGTCTGAGCTACCTATGACAGCAGTTCAGATGCAGTGGCATACAGTTGAAAGCAAATGACTGCTACAACCAGTGATGGTAATGTGTAGGCAATTTTCATACTGCTCTACCATCAGCTGTATGCAAATTGCCTACACATCACCACATTAGCAGTTGAATTGTATGCCACTGCATCTCTATGATGTGCTCCCCCATTTGTTATGTGCTGAGGGGGTGCCCAATCCCCCTCAGCACATGCACACCTCCAAGCACATTGTATATCAAATGGGATGCCCAATCCCCATCAGCTCTAGTGTCACCCAAAAAAACAAACTTCACACTGCCACACTGGGAGCCCACCCCGGCAAGGCAAAAGTCCTGTGTTGTCATGTGCTCCCCGCACACTGTGTGACCAATAGGGGTGTCAAATCCCCCATTGGCTCCACTTCCCCCCAAACTTTCAGGTGCCATGCTGGGAGCCCACCCCAGTGTGGCAAAAGTCCCATGTTTTCTTTTTAAAAAATAAACCTGTGAAAAAAGAAAACAGTTTCTCGCTGTTTCTTGTGCCTCTCCCCCAACTCGCACCCACCCTCTGTGCACCCCACCTCCCCACACCCCTCTCACCCTATACTTACCTCTGGAGCCCAGCATGATGATCTTTGGTGGACTGGGAACACGTCTGCACTCTTCAAAGCCGACCATGAACTGAAGAAATGCCGGTAAGCTGTATAATGGCATAAATAGGGTTTTTTCAACTTTGGTTCATATCTTGGTCATGTTTTTGAATTTTTGCACCAAATTTTCAACATGGGGTTCTTGGGACCACATTTCATGAATTCAGTCCCTGACATCTGGTTATTCAGTCCCAAAAAGTGATTTCACGGTCACTATGCGGAATCACCTGTCAGGACTGATTAACAAAATGACAGTGTCACTGTTCATGAGGTGAGCTCTCAAAGATCCTATGTTGCAAAGTTGGGGAAAAAATTCTAAAAAATGACTGTGTTATGAGCATACATTGTGCAGTTTCCATGCACACTTGCAAGTTCATGAATTTGTAATATTTTCACTCCAGATTTTCAACATTGGCATTTTTTCACACCTCCTTATGAACAGTACAGTTGTCGTTTTTCACATCCTGGCCAAAATTGTTTTCACATTTCCAGTGCAGAATAGCATGGTCACTGTTGGAAATCAGTGTTCAGGACAGATTAAGAAAATCACAGGGACGCTGATCATGAGCAGAGGTCCTAAAATGCCTATGTTGAAAATTTGGTGACAAAAGTCCATAAAATGACTGTTTCTATGCACCCTCATAACTTCATGAATTTGTACTATTTTCAATCTGGATTTTCAACATTGGCATTTTTCCAAACATCCATATGAATATTACAAGCTGTCATTTTTAACAGCCTGGCCAAATTGTGTTTTTGCACTTCTGGAGCAGAATAGCACACTCGCTGTGGGAAATCATTGTTCAGGTCAGATTAAGAAAATCACAGTAACAGTCTTCATGAGCGGAGGTCCCAAAATGCCTATATTTTAAATCTGGTACAAAAAATCCCCACAAGAATTGATGTTCATGCCATTCCACCCCATCCCCACCCTGTAGCCGGTGATAGGCATTGAGGTGTGTCTTGGACTCTTTGGCCCCAGAGTTCACACCATTCTCCTATACTGCACCCATTTCAGCATATTTTCTTATTGAACGAGGTGAGTGTAAAGCCCGAACACTCCAAGGCACACCTTGACACTTGTCAGTGTCTGCAGGGTAGGGTGAGGTGAAATGTCATGACCCTTATTAACAATGACCCAAAGGCACACCCCAATGCCTGTCCATCTCTGCACGGTGAGGGTGGAGTTAGTGTCAGTTCAATACATCATTGCCATTTCTGTACTGCATCTGCCTAACTCCTGCACTTCCACTGCTAATGCCAGCAAGCAAACATTTGGCATTGACAAATGCTTGTCTATGTTTGTCAGTACATGGAAAAAATCAAAAAGATGGCAGTTGGCACAGCACCAAAAATGTTTGGTGCCGTGGCAAACAAGTGGTGTGAAGTCAAAAATGCACATTTGTGGCATCAAATTTTCACTTTTGCCACAGAACGCTATCTTGAAAACCCTAATGCACATGCGCAGGTCAGAAAACTGTAACATTAAAACACTTATAACTCAGGAACCCTTTGCTATTTTTTTTACTAGACCTGTTAAAGGCACTTCCATGGGACATGACACATGTCCCCTGAAAGTTTGGTGAAAAATTCCATTCCATGTAAGATGTAGGTGAAAGCAAAATAAATTCATCTTAAGTATTGGAAAAAAGTTAGTTTTTTACTAAAAATGACACATATGGATATCAAAAACAGCACACAATGCCATAACAAAAATTTCCAAATATCAAGACCTTGCCTCCTAGACAACACATACCAAATTTCAGCTAAGTTCACCAAACAGAGTCAAAGATATTATTGTGCAAAGTTTGAGGCTTAACATTAAACAGGCTACTCAATCTAACTATAGGGGTACTACCACAACTGTATAATTTATGGATGATTCTGACTATATTTGTTTTATATAATGTGTGTATCACCTATGTACACTGATTAGTGTTTATATGTTATATATGAAATGTTGAAAGGCTAGGGGGGTGTTAGGGTGTATTAGTAGGGGTATAAGTATAAGTCGTAAGAGGGAGGTAATAATCCCTCTGTACAAGACATTGGTTAGGCCCCATCTGGAGTACTGCGTGCAGTATTGGAGGCCACACCTTCACAAGGACATTAACCAAATTGAGGCAGTCCAGAGAAGGGCAACCAAAATGGTGCAGGGACTGCATCAGAAGACATATGAGGACAGATTAACGGAGCTCAATATGTATACCCTTGAGCAAAGGAGGGAGAGAGGTGATATGATCGAGACATTTAAACACCTTAAGGGCATAAACAAGGTGAAAGAGTCTAACATGTTTAAATATAAGAAAAATAGCAGGACAAGAGGACACAGCATGAGATTAGAGGGAGGCCGATTAAGGGGAATGTGAGGAAATTCTTTTTCACAGAAAGGGTGGTAGATGCATGGAATGGCTTACCACAAGAAGTGGTGGCTATGAATACAGTGCAGGGCTTCAAACAGGCATGGGATAGGCATAAGGGAGCAATACAAATGACTATGAATAGATAGGTCACTGACAGAGCAAAGGCCGATGGCACATTTATAAGGTAGAAAAAGAAATGGGCAGACTGGATGGGCCTTGCGGTCCTTATCTGCCATCAACTTCTATGTTTCTATGTTTCTATGAATGTATACTGGTTATTATGAAAGAATGACAACATTGCCCACCTGCTTACCAGTTAAAATAAAAAAAAAAAGAAAACAAGGTGAAAGACTAGCTTTGCTGGCAAAAAGCACCTAGCTTCCCTTGAGCTCTTTTCTTCTAGATTTGCTTGAAAGGATAGAGTAAGGAGCAACATTATCAGAGCAAGGAGAAACATTAAGGCTTCTTTTGTCTAATCAGATTTACTGTTGTGTTGCTATTTTGTTTTGTGCTTACAGGTTGTGCTCACAGGTTTTGTTACTGTTGTTTTGCTTACATATTACTGCTTTACTGTTCTCTGATTCAAATTGTTTCTTTGCAGGGTATATTTTCTGTTAAATTGTTACAGGTTGGGCCTACAGGTTTTTGTTACTATGTTGTGTTTACAGACTTTGCAGTTTACTGCTTTATTTTCTCTAATCGAAATTGTTTTTGCAGGGAATATTTTTTGCTAAATTGTTACTGGGTGTGCTTACAGGTTGATACTATTTTGTGCTTTCATATTATTGCTTTATTTTTCTCTGATTCAAAATGTTTTTTGCAAGGTATAATTTCTGTTAAATTGATATGCAGATTGTCTTGCTGAAAGGAAGGAAAACACTCACCAGGGTGTTGGGTCAGAGCTGCAGCTGATTGTTTCTTGATTACACAGGCTTGGTCCCACCCACCCTGCCCCAAGTGCCTCATTTCCTTTATACCATTGGTTTTGACATCACTTCCCCAAAAGGGAAAAGGACATACTCCTGTCATAACCTTAATAGCCCAGCGCACTGCGTAGGGAGTAAATGCATACACACATACTCACACACAAACAAAAATCAAACAATCAAAAAAACAAAACAAGACAGGAGAAAGACATGTGGGGAGTAGTGCAATGCACTCGCTGTAGGGTGGAAATCTTCTGGGAGATATTCTGGAGGCTGTAATGCTGCTCAATTTGCATGCACCACTCTGGTCTAAGGGAGGAGGTTGCACGTCTCAAGGCCGACCTGGCAAGGATTCAGAAAACCTCCTCCCCCAGCAAGGGACCACCACAGCCACTGCTTCAGAGGTTGGCAAGAAAGAGGAGCAGTTGGACCATGGTGAGATCAGGGAAGGTGAGGATGGT
This sequence comes from Neoceratodus forsteri, assembly GCA_016271365.2. Classification (NCBI taxonomy): domain Eukaryota; kingdom Metazoa; phylum Chordata; order Ceratodontiformes; family Ceratodontidae; genus Neoceratodus; species Neoceratodus forsteri. The sequence goes on along the minus strand of CM057449.1, from coordinate 935,193,503 downwards.
GGATAAGAAGCAAATCCCTCCAGTTGTACCTTTCCACAATTCATATGCCATTCTGGTGGAGCATGGTTCCTCTATGGTGACATCCACAGTGGAGAACAAGGAGGGCACTTGGAACTTCCACAAAGGAGTCCCATAGGAGGGTGGCATGAGACCCCATGGGGGAAGGAAACAACTCCTGGAGGACTCAGCTGTTGGGAGGATAAAACTGGAGGAGGGAGGGGAGAGGGAGGTAAGGTGCCTGCCCAGTACCATGGCTGGGAGGGACAGGAAGTGAATCTTCAGAATTGTGGGAGCAGCTGCACAGGAGAGGAGCTGAACATCATTGTCCATCTCAGGACAAATGACCTGGCAGGGAATGGGATCAGAGCAGTGCTAGAGGAGTTTGTGGAGTTGGGGAAGGGCCTTAGACAAGTAGCATGCACAGTAACCTTTTTGGAGCTAAAAGGGGTAAGGCCATCAAAGAATGGAGGACAATGAGTACCAATGCTCATAGTCTAGGTAACAAGCTCCCTGAACTAGTGGCCTTGATGGAAGAGGGATGTGCATATATCGTGGCAGTCACAGAAACACGGTACACAGAGAACCATGACTGGGATGTCAACATACCAGGGTACACAATCTACAGGAGGGACAGGGCAGATAAAAAAGGAGGAGGAGGAGCTCTCTACATATGTAAAGGGTTCAAAGCAATGGAACTAAAGAGTAAACAGGGAGGACAGGAGGTACTGTGTGTCTCCCTGGAGACAGGAAATGGCACCACAATTTGCACGAGGGTTGTATACAGACCCCCATCTCAGGGGGAGGAAATGGTCAAGAAAATGATAGAAGGCATCATTAGAATAGCAGAGTAAGGGGAGATATTGTTGATGGGGGACCTGAATATGTCAGATGTTAACAGGGGCACCTTTACTACAGCCACATCCAAAAGCAGGGTCATTCTCGATACCCTACAGGGGTCATGCTTCAGACAACTAGTGTTGGAACCCACTCAAGAGGGAGAAATCTTAGACCTGGTATTCTCAAATGGGGATGGAGGGAGGATCTCAGATTTAGAAGTGGGTAGCCATCTGGGAACAAGCAATCAGCACACAGTATGGTTCATGATAAACAGAGCCATATGGTCAAGCAATACGAAAGCAGGGGTACTGGACTTTAGGAGGGCTGACTTTGGCAAAATGGGAGAATGCCTCAGAAAAGCTACAGCAAATGGGCAAGAAGGAGGGGCGGAGGAACAATGGGTAAAAATCAAAACTGCCATCACAGAGGCAACACACCTTTGTGTGAAGCAAATAAATAAATCAAAATAAAAGGAAAAAACACTATGGTTCTCAAAAGAGGTGGTGGGGAAGATTCAGGAGAAAAAGATAGCATTCAGGAGGTATAAGGAAACACAAAAGTAGCAGGACAGAAAACTGTATGAGTTAAAGAAGAAGGAAGCGGGGAAGGCAGTCAGGCTGGCAAAGGCCCAAACTGAGAAAAATATAGCCAACTCAGTTGAGAAGGGGGATAAAACCTTTTATAGGTATATTAGGGAGTGAAGAAAGACCAAGGGAAGGATAGTGAGGCTTAATAAAGGGGAGGGGGTGGGCAGAGGGTGACAGTGAAAAAGCAAAGATACTGAATGAATACTTCTGCTCAGTATTCACAAAAGAAGAGCAGGAAGAGGTACCTAAACCAATCAATACTGTAGAAGCACTCTGGTTAGGGGGTTGATACCGACACATTCGCAGAAGAAAGGACCCTGAAAGAACTCCAGAAACTGAAAGTGGACAAGGCAATGGGGCCTGATGGTATTCACCCCAAAACTTTAAAAGAATGAAGGGGACACCACTGACTATCTTTTTTATCAAACCATGGGAGGATGGTGTGGTACCTGAGGACTGGAGGAGGTGGATGTGATTCCCCTTCACAAAAATGGGAGCAAGGCAGAGGAAGGAAACTACAGTCCCGCTAGTTTGACCTCAGTGTAAGGAAAATGATGGAATCACTTCTGAAAGAAAGAATTGTTGAGTACCTAGAGGGCAGCAGGGCACAGGGCCCAAGACAGCATGGATTCACAGCAGGAAGGTCATGTCAGATGAATCTCATAGATTTCTTTGACTGGGTGACCAAAGTAGTAGACCAGGGAGGGGATGTCGACATGGCCTAACTAGACTTTAACAAGGCATTTGACACAGTCCCACACAAAAGATTAATAAACAAGTTAGCCAGCCTGGGAGTGGGTCCCAGGGTGGTAGCCAGGGCTAAAAATTGGCTGAGCAACACAACACAGAGGGTGATAGTAAACAGAGTCCACTCCAAAGAAAGGGGGTTACTAGTGGGGTACCGCAGGATTCAGTACTGGGACTGGTCCTCTTTAATGTCTGTATAAGTGATATTGCAGAGGGACTGAAAGGAATACTATGCCTCTTTGCAGATGGCACAAAGATCTGTAACAGGGTTGATACACAAGGGGTGGAAAGGATGAGAAGGGACTTAGCAAGGTTGGAGGAATGGTCAAAAGTATGGCAGCTTTGATTCAATGAAAAGAAGTGCCAAGTAATGCACCTGGGAAACAAAAAACCAGGGAAGAGTACACAGTGGGGGGGAAGTACTAACAATAAAAATGGAAAGGGACTTGGGGGTAGTCATATGAGATGACCTAGAGGTAGGCAAGCAGTGTGAGAAGGTAGTAGGGAGGGCTGGGGGATACTGGGATGTATAGGAGAGGCATCACCAGTAGAAAACAGGAGGTTGTTATCTCTCTGTACAGACAGATTGTGTGACCCCATCTGGAGTACTGCATGCAGTTCTGGAGACCCTATCTCCGCAAGGACATAGACACGATGTAGGCAGTCCAAAGGAGGGCAACTATAATGGTGCAGGGTCTGCTCCAGAAGCCATATGAAGAGACACTAAAGGAGCTTAATATGTATACCTCTAAGGACAGGATGGAGAGGGGGGACATGATAGAAACTTTCATGTACCTCAAGGGAATCAACAAAGTCCAAGAGAGTAGCATATTTCAGAAAAAGAGATGTGCAAGAACAAGGGGGCACAATTTGAAGATAGAGGGGGGATGGCTCAAGGGGCAATGTGAGGAAGTATTTTTTCCTAGATAGGGTGGTGGATGCATGGAACAGCCTTCCTGAGGAGTTTGTGGGGTCAAAAACAGTGGAGGAATTCAAGAATGCATGGGACAGACATAAGGCAATTCTGGTGGGGGCTAGGAGGAAGTAGGCTGTTGGTTAACTAGGATCTGCAGCTTATCCAATAGGTAGGGAAATGGGCAGACTGGGTGGGCCAAGCAGTCCTTATCTGCCGTCAAAGTCTATGTTTCTATGAAATTCTGACTGTGCTGTCCTTGTATACCCTTTCCTAAAATCTGTTAGTCAAAAGGAGATATAATTGATTAATGTGAGAATATTTCTGAATAAGTGAGTCTTTGTTGTTATCTGAGTGTAAGATTTAGACAGCTTATTACAGCAGATATCTCTCCTATTTTCTTTTTTGTTTACTGGAGTGGAACCACACAGTATTCACCATGGAGTCTAATTGAAAGTCACCCACATCATTACTTCAGATTATGTACATTATAATAATTTAATGAAGCAAGTGCTTGTGGTGGTAGTCTTGAAAAATGGTAGTGATGTTGATGTAATGACTGTGATGATGGAAATGGAAGAGGTGACATCACTAGTTCAACTGAGTTCCCTCAACAGTGGCAGCAATACCAGCACCAGCAGCAGGATGCGGTACTCATTAAGGTAGTGGTGCAAATGCTTCTGCACAGTCTGGTGTTGCGGAATTAGATCAGACATGGAAATTGTTCCAGCAACACTACTAGATCTTAGATATACAGATGTATTTATTCCCACTGGATGGATGGAGGATATCAGACAGAAACTGTTGCATATACATTCCTCCAGCAATGCTAGCCAGGGAACCAGCATGTACTGGCTCCCCCACCCCCCGCAGTGGTCAGATCCCCCAGGAGCCTGCAGGATAGCAGCAGGCATTCCTCCACCAATGCGAACCAGGAAACCAGGAGGTGCTGACCCTCCCACACCCGCAGCTTCGGAGCTCCCAGGAGCTTGCATAAAAGCAGCAGGCATTCCTCCAGCAAGGCAAGCTAGAGAACCAGCATGTGCTCAACCCCCATTCCCCATGGCCATCGGAGCCCCCAGGACCCTGCAGAACAGCAGAAGGTATAAGCAATAAAGATCACAGCTGGTGAATTGCACCTGAGATTTACTTTCTTTTTCTGCTTGAGGGACTCCACTGTTTGTTTTCTGTTTAGCTTGTACCGCCCATTTAGACGGTTTTTCTGCCTTTATTTGCAGCATGCCTTAAGAACGTGCTGCTCCCCTCTAGCTAGTGTGAGCTCCTTAGAGCAGTTCCAATTGCACTAGATCATCTAGGCATTGTACTGATTCAGCAGGACCCACAGACAGACCAGAGCCAGGATTTGTACTGCATTCTAAACCACTAGCACTCTGTGGTTGTACTGTATTACTGTGCACTCAAGACTAGCCTGTAATTTCAGTGTTTGAAACTCATTGTTTGCTTCCTGTATTTGCAAGAGTAACTAGCCTAGCCTGAGATTCAGTGTTTGAAATTTTTACACTAGCCTAGCCTGTGATTCATTGTTTGAAATTCATTGTTTGCTCCCTGTATTTGCAAGAGTAGCCTGTAAAGCCGTGTTAGCTCTATGTCCCCTCTCTCTTGCTCTGCAGTCCCCCTTCCCTCTCCCTGTCTTCTGTTTCCCATCATGACCTCTAGCAGCCTCCCTTTGTTTTCCTTGTTTGCTCTGTGACCACTTATTCCCTCCATGCACTTTACCTTATCTTCTCTTCCCTTCTCAGCCTTTCATCCAGCAATGTGAACCAGGGAAGCAGTGTGTGCTCTCTCCCCCCAACCCCCACAGCCGTCAGAGCCCCCTGAACCCTGCAGAACAGCAGCAGGAATAAGCAGCAAAACTCACAGTCGGTGAATTGTGCTTGCCCACTGCCACTTACACGGTGGTTGCCCCATTTGCCCCCACCCTCCTGCCTTATGCAGCATTTTATTTATATGTCCAGAATGGCATGTGATGTGTCACTTGATTCTTCACTGATTTTTTTTATCACCCCAATTCCCCATCTGCACCTTATAGTGCTGGGCCACAAGAGCTCACTGCTACGCCATCTTATTCTACTCAGCAACTATACTGACCTTTCCTCTGCCAACATACATAACATGCTTATACTGGCCTATACCTGCATCCTCCTCCTCCACAACCTTGTAGTTCTCCTCTTCATTCTTCCTGTCCCCCCCTCTATTTCTGTCCCGGCATTTCCTTTCACCCCCCCAATACCCATGCCCACTATGTAAGCATTTTATCTCCCCTACACCCTCACCCTCCACTGACTTCATCCTTCTATCCTTTGTTAACTATCCACCCAGGGTTACTAGCACCTCTCTTATAAACTAGTTGCAATCTGGCATCTCCTGCCTCCAACACCCTCTAAACATCTCTTTCCCCAAGTATGCCAAAAAAAAGTCTAAACGGCAACCCTGTCTATATCCCCTTCCCATGTTTCTCCTGCTCCTCTCTGGAGACATTGCGCTAAACCCTGGCCCCTTACATCCCACCTCCCCACTGACCCTTCACAAGTGCCTGAGGTTCTTCCATATAAATGCCTGAAGCCTCCTTCCTAAATTGGATGACCTCAAATTATGGGCGACTCAGCATTCACCTGATATCTTTTGCATCTCAGAAACTTGGCTGTCTCCTCATATCCCTGATAACCAGATTGCCATCCCTGACTATTACCTTCTCTGCCAAGATTGGGATAAAAGGGGTGGCGGGGTGGCAATCTACTTCTGAAATTCCCTGACCTGTAATATCACCCACCATGAATCAGTCCCCAAATCTCAGGAACTCCTTATAGCTAAGCTCACCCTCTCATCCTCAATTCCACTTTTTGTTGGAGTTCTATATGTGTCCCCCAAACTTCCTCCCTCTTCCCTTGTCTCCTGTGTCACCTCCATTTCCACTCTTGCTTCTGCTGGTAAACTAATTCTTCTTGGTGACTTCAAATTGCACTGGCTCTTCCCTTCATCTCAAAATGCATGCCTCCAGATAGAATCTTTAAACCTGTTCATGTTAATCAAGGAGCCTACCCATCTCAGTCCTCACACACAGTCCCACATCCTGCTCAACTGGGTGTTATCAACCCTCCCACACTGAATCAGCACCACTTGCCTAAGGGAGACAAAGAGCAAGAGAGACGTGCCTTAGTAAGCAGTAGATTAAGTGAGGATCGGTGGGCATGGGAAATAGGTTCAGAATAATTTGCAAGACAATAGGGAGTCAGTTTAAGTTCCAGGATCCAAATTGTCTCAGGTCTAGGGCTGTTTCTTATGCTAAGTTCAGGTGATGGCTTACAAAGGGGGGTGGGGGAGCAATCGACTCTGCCAGGGTGGGAAACGGAATGTTTACTTGCTGGCAGTGCATGTCTTTCATTTGCTCCAGGGAGGCAGAGGCTATAAGTCCCTCCTGTTTGCTAGCAATCCCTTACCCTCCCTTGTACTAACACAAGAGTCCTGGTACTGGGAATGAGCCACAGATATTTACTGATTCCCCAATTTTAGTAGGTTGGTTCTGTGATTTCGGTAAGCTTTAAGACAGATCACAATACAAAAAAACCCTTACTGCTTTACATTGGTTATACAGCTATAATAAACTTTGGATATATTACTAGAGAGCAAGCAGCTAGAATCCCCGAATTCAGTGTACACAGTTAAAATGTAATAGCCTATGCAAACAATCAGCAATCACATTTCCCGGTGCCCACTGCAATTACAGTTTCCCTTGTCCCAGCAACTAAATACAGACTGAAGAGTTGCAGTCCACTAGCGAGGAGAGCTTGTGATTTTTCCCTGTCTGGTGCCACACAAATCAGCTTTCCTCCTCTCCAGACTGCAGTCAATTGGCCGTGCTGGCAGCTGATTCGAGTTAGGTATTTTTTTTCCCTCTGTGAAGCCGTACCTTTTCGTGGGAGTCCTGAGCTGCTGGCTACATGTGGGGGGGATGGTCACTGCGGCTGTGGGGCACTTCTTTGCCCTCTCAAGAGCAAGGTGCTTCCACTTGCCTTTTCATTGGAGTCCTGAGCTGCCAGCTCCATGTGGGGGGGGGTGGCCACCGCGGATCTGGGATGCTTCCTTGCCCTCTCAAGATCAAGGTGCTCCCACTTGCCTTTTCATGGGAGTCCTGAGCTGCTGGATCCTCATGGGGGGATGGCCACCACAGCTGTGGGGCATTTCTTTGCCCTCTCAAGAGCAAGGTGCTCCCACTTGCCTAAGGGTCATGGTAGGAGCAGGGGGTTGAAAGGGGAACTCCTGTGGATAGACTGGACAACTCATGCCACCAAAGAAGATCTTTCTTTATGTATCTAGACACTGGGATCCTGTGGTCCAGATTGTCCAGATGCTGATCCCATTGGACATTAAGTGTCCATTGGGTCACCTTCATATGCAGTCTGGCTAGAGGAATTGTAGGGATTGCAGCTGCCATCTGCCCAAGAAGATGGAGGATTGGGCTGTGGTCCAGTGTGAGTTGGCCACTAATCTGGCCTGTTACTGCAGAGTCTCCGCTCTGTCCAATGGGAGGAAGGCCCTGCCCTGGACTGTATCCAGCACCGCCCCAAATGATATGTAGGTGCTGGGAGGGAAGAGGTGGGACTTTGGATAGTTGAGTGTTATTCCAAGTCTTGAAAAGAGGTCCAGGATGAAGAAGAGGGACTACCTCAGACTGCTCTGTGATGGGGTTGACAGAAGCCAGTCATCCAGAAACAAGCACAATTAGATCCCTCTGCAGCATAGGGCCGCAGCCACCACTTCTAGGCATTTAGTAAAACAAAAGGTGCTGAGGATAGGCCAAAAAGGGAGCACCTTGAACAGATAATGTCCACCCTGGAAGACAGGGTTGTGCAGGTAAGTATCCTGCATGTCCAGCACACCAAGCCAATGACCCCTGTGGAGCATGGGTAAAAATCTCTAGATGGTGAGCATGCAGAACCTCTTGTACTCAATGTGCAGGTTGAGAATGCTGAGGTCCAAGATGGGTCATAGGTCACCTGTCTTTTTGGGCACTAGGAAGAAATGGAAGTAGTACCCTTATCCTATCTGTGCTGGAGCCATGGGCTCTATGGCTGACTTTTGCAGAACAGTCTGGCTCTCATCCTCTATCTGAGACAGGTTCCTTGGAGGATAATGGGAGAGGCCTGGGGGGTTGTCTGAAGGCCTGTCTAGGAACTCTATGGTGTGACCTCTTGCTAGTAACTGAAGGACCCAAAGTCCATGGTTATGTCCTGTGATCCCAGAAGAGGGAGGGCAAATACTCTCCCACTGGTTCCCCTAGAGGATCTGAAGGAAGTGGGGGGGTCACCCATGAGTCAGAAGGCTCAGGGGAGGGAGTCAGCAGCTCCTCTGGGGAGGCTTCTTGGACTTTGCAGGGGGAGTAGGGGTTCCTGATGCTGGATACCAGCATTTGGCCTGGCATTTGGCAGTGTCTTCTTTGGTCTGGCATCTCTGTTGCTCATGAAAAGGCTGTTTGCCTTTGTAACCCAATCAGTAAAGGAAGTGGACATCACAGATGGATTTATTGTGGTCCTACAATTCAGTGATAATATCCTTGGCGTCACCTCTGAATAACATGGATCCCTTGAAAGGGGCATCAAGCATGGAGGTCTGGACGTCTTGTGCCAAGCCAGCAATTCTGAGCCATGAATGTCACCTAATACAGACAGCAGTGGTTGTGGTGCGAGCCACTGAGTCTACTGTGTCATAAGTGGCCCAAAAAGCATGATGACACGAGATTTTAGCCATTCTCACTTCTTGGCGATCTTTGCTTTAAACTCCTGGTCCTGGATAACTTCCAGCTTGGACTTGAGTGAGGCCAGGGAAGATTTATGGTAGGAAACCATATGAGCCACATTATTAAGGGACCTGAGGATGCAAGTGAAGGAGGAATTGATCTTGCGACAGAAATTGTCCAGCTTCTTAGACTCCTTATCTGGATGAGACATTCTCAAATGTCTAGGTTTAGAGGACTGGTCATGGGCAGCTGTGATAACAACTGAGTCTGCATTAGGATGGCGAGTAAGGTGTGTGACCCCATCTGGGGGGTGGTACATCCTGCCTGCCTTTTTTGAAACAGCAGGAGTGGAAGAACGCTGTTGCCAAATAGTGGATGTCAGGTCTTCATGGGGCCCAGTCCAAGGCAGTGTGGGCATAGGAGCTGTGTCAGTTATGTCTAGATGCTCCATAAGCCTTTTCCACTTTGGATCCTGTTCCTAGATAACCTAGCCAGAGGCATTTTGCATAGTTCTGCAAAGGAAGGGTCCTCCGGAGGGGACTTCAGTGACTCCTTAGGCTGAGGCTCTAAAGGTGTATGCGTACCAGAGCTGGAAGATAAGTCAGAATCAGAGTTTGAAGGGTACCTATTGGGGGTCTGAACCCTTTTTAGAGGAGTGTCCTGGGTTTTATCCCTGACCTGGGGTCTAGAGAAGCCTTCTCCAGAAAGGTGGGAATCCACATTGGAAGCTGATCTAGGGGTTGTAAAGGAGGTCGGAGTAGAGGCTACCACTGGTTTCTGTCGGTCAAGCTCTAAGGCTAGTTGACTCCTGTCCTCCTGAATCAGGGTCTGAAACACTGCCTGGATATTGGCCTGAGGTTGCTATGGAGGCAGAGGCCGAGGCTGAGGAGGAGGTGGTGGAGGAGGAGGCTCGTATAATGGATAGACCCGAATCTGATATTGAGGGTATCCATGTTCCTGATTGGAGTAGGGAAAGCCAGAAGGAGCACACCCTTGATTAGACATAGCCCGGCATCTGGTACCCTGGTACATAATGGGGTTGATGACCAGGCATTGGATACCCTGGTGAAGGGTACATTGGGTATTGTGGGGGTGAATAGCCGGGAACATTGCTCATAGGTCCAGATGGTGGTGGAGCTGAAGGCCAGGCAGGAGGTGGGGCTGTAGGCCTGGCAGGAGGTCCAGAAGGACCAGGTGTCAGCCCCGTAGAGACATTTGAAGGGGCTGGCTCTGGATCAGGCACAGGAATGTCCGGTACCAAAAGATTCAGCACCTGGGGGCAAGGTGGAAGTCCGTCCAGTATTTGAGTAATGGCCAGAGTGCCAGACATACTCTGACCCAGTGCAGGGTCACCTTGTGAAGGGTCACTTGGTGTTGGGGTGTGAGTAGAACCCGACAGAAGACCTAGCATCATCTGGGGAGCCAGACCCCAAGGTAGCAGAATCTGATTATCTAAGGGGGCTTGGGTTGATGAGGTCCCAATGGAAGGTTCCCAGAGGGATTAATAATAGGTCCAGTGGGCAAACCATGAAGAGACTGACCTGATGAAGGAGAGGGAACCTACAGATTAGTCCCCACCTCCAGCTCTTGATCTTCAGGCAAGGCTGAAGGGTCTGGTTGGGTCAGTGGGAGTGAGGAACCCACTAAAGACTGTTGTGTGTCAGCAGCTGGCTCAACTCAACATCATGGGTATCCTGCAACCCTGATGGGAGAGCCTCAGCTCTGTGGTCCCCATAGGAACCAGGAAGCAACTTATCAGCCGCTGCTGTGCAGACATCAGAAGAGCTAAAGTCTGACTTATCGGCCTGGGCCATGCAGACAACAGTGGAGCTGGAGTCCAGCTTACCGGCTGTGACCGTGTGCTCCTCATTGGGGCTGGGGAATGACTTATTGACCTGGCTGCTGGCAATAGACCCTGAAGAAGATATGGTTCTAAGGAGCACAATAGAGGTTCCATTGTCCAAGAAGAGCCCCAACTGCACCATGAGTAAAGCAGGCAGGAAGACTGTGGTCTGATCAGCAGGAGTGGTAGAAGACCTGGCAGTAGAAGTACTTACCGAAGTGGAGGCCTCTCTGGTGTCAGTGGTGCTTGATGGTTGCCACCTAGTGTATGGAGACCTATTTTGGTCTCCTTGCCTCTCCTTGTTCTTTTTCTTCTTTTTGGGTTCTGGCTTTGGAGAAGAAGATTTTTCCCAGATTCTGCAGCTCCTTTTCCATCAAAGCTAGGCACTTCTCCAGCAAGTGTGCTTCAAGTTTTTTCTGATGTCTAATCCATGTGGCCTGGTTGAAGGATTGGCAGGGCACACAGTACTTGACCCAGTGTTTGAGGCCAAGGCAGATCACGCAGCAGGAATGCTCATCCACATGTAGGATCTGGGTGCTGCAGGACTTGAACTTCTTTTCGATGCATCACCCAACTGTTCATGTTCCTGAATTGTACCTCCAGCTATATCCCATGCTGTAAATTTGTCACTGTTATTTATTTGCTTCCCCTTTTTTCTGTATATCCCTCAAGATCTCTGTATTAGATCTGTTTATGTTAGAGCTGTTTTTATTATATTTTACTATGTAATTGTTTGACCTGGTGTTCTGTTCTCTTTTTATGCTTAACTGAATGTTTGTGTAAACGTGCATTTTTGCTCACATACCTTTCAGTATAAAATAAAGATTGATTGATTTATTGATTGATTAAAAACTGGACTAACAGACCTGAACCACAGCAGTTCTGTAAAAATCCAAACTGGCCATACTGGGTGCAACTTTATTTATTTATTTATTTATTTATTTATTTATTTAAACAGCAGTTTGGAAAAACCTTTGAGCCATAGGCTCATTTACAAAGGTACCTTGTCACAGTAAGACAAACCAAAATACACAGTATAGCAGTACAACACATAAGTATAACAATAAAATTAAGACATAGATACAAACAAGCTGGTACAGGTAGGATGGATGCAAACAACACCAGAGTTATGTCGTCCTTAGCAGCTTAGTAATAAGCTTTGTCATAAGTATTGAGTACGGCTTTGACTAGTGGCAGTTATAGTATCGGTGTTAATAAGGTGGTTACGTGGAAGTTTTGAAGCACACAATATAGTTGGAGCTGGAGATGGAGGGGCAGTGTGTTGAACCAGGAGGGGCCTTAAAGCTGAAGGCTCTTTGGCCATGAGAGGTCCTAGCTCTAGGGATAACAGAGAGGTTTTCCCAGAGGTCCGAGTATGAACTAGTGGGACAGAGCGGCGTATGGTGGTGGTCAATCCTGGTGGGGGAAAGCCTGGGAGGACTTTTATGTAAGGGTACAGGTAGGATATTTGAGGCGCCACGAGATCAAGTACCAGCGCTTTTAGCATACAGTAGACAGGTGTGTGTCATCCCAGGTGCTCCAGTAATTAACCTGCAGGCCTTATTCAGAGAAAAGGAATTTTATGGAGTGCGGTCTGATCAGCAGCACTATACAGTCCATAGTCCACTAGGGACAGGATAAAGGAAGTGATCATGAAGTCAAGAGCCTCCGGGGAGGCAGTGTTTATACCGGCAAGATGCCCAATCGGATATTAGTGGCAGTGGCTAGGGCAGCGATGTGTCCATGGAAGGAGAGGGAGGGGTCAAATGGATCCCTAGGTATTTATAGGAGCAAACTTGTTCGAGTGGGAATGAGGACCCAGAGTGAATGAGGAGTTTGAAGTTGCAGGACTTGTTTTGGGGATGAGTGAAGAACATGGTTTTGTTTTTTAAGATTTATCACCAATCTATGTTCCTTGAACCAGCCCTCGGCTTCAGTGAAGGACTTCTGCAGCGAGTCCTGGAGGGCAGTAGGTTACGACTTGAGGCAAAGATGACTGCATCATCAGCGCATAATAGAATGTTCCATGAGCAAGAGCGTGGAAGGGTGTTAAGGTAAAGGAGAATAGTAGGCCCAGAATGGAGCCCTGGGGAACCCCAGAAAAGATGGGACAGATGTCTGAGTAGGTCCCATTAATTTTACATGCTGTGAGTGGTCGACAGATAACTGGGTGCACCAGGAGATAGGCCCAGCAGCAAAACCAGAGAGACTAAGGGCATCAAGAAGGGAGGGTGGAGACAGTGTCTAAAGCTTTAGAGGTCAATGAAGACAGCACCAGACAGAGAACCAGTGTCTAAGGAGGAGGGAGAAAGTTGGAGAACTCTAGGAGGGCTGTGTTGGTACTGTGGCCCGCCGAAGCCATGCTGCTCAGGACAAAGGACATTGTAGGTGGAGAGGTAGTCAGAGATTTGAGAGGCCACCACTTTTCCAAGGCCTTGAGAGGAGAGAGAATGGAGAACGGTCGATAGTTTCCAGCCACAGTCCTATCACCACCTTTAAAGATAGGGGTGACAGTGGTGACTTTCCAGGCAGTTGGAACCTTCCCCAGGCAAAGAGAGTGGTTGATGAGGCATGTGATCGGAGTAAGGACTGTGTCTAAGACCAGCCATAGGATACACAGATCCAGGGTGTCACTGCCTGTACTATTACTCTTGAGGGCAGTGACAAGGTGTGGCCTAAGTTCTTGGGTAGAAACACAGTGGAGGAGAAAATAAGGGCGAGAAAGATTTACGGCAGGTGCTGGGGGAGGAGGGTCAAAAAAATTTGTAGGGAGGATAGGGCTAAGGTCAGTGAATGAGGTGTTGAGGTGGTTGGCTATGAGGGCTGGGTCTGAGGAGATCACACCATTAATATTGATCTGGGTGGGTGGGGGGAGTGTGCACTCCCATTTAACTGTTTAATGTTATCCCAGAAGGTTCTGGGATTCCCCCATGAGGCAGTGAGTGAGGACCGATAGTGCTCAGACTTGGCCTTTCTGATGGCCCGAGTGCACTTGTTTCGGGCGGCAGCATATAACCGCCTGTCATTGGGCCGGCCAGTCTCAATGGCACGGTGCCATAGGTTGTCCCTATGTTTGAGCTGGTGGATCAAAGCTGGGGTAACCCAGGGGGCATTCTTCCTTTTAGAACGGTGGGTCAACACTGGGGCAAAGATATCACAGGCATTATTAAAAGTTTGGGTAAAGAAGGAGAGAGCTGTGTCGATGTCAGAAGTTGCCTGTATAGGAGACCAGTCAAATTGGGGCAGAAGTTCCTTAAGTTTTATCAGTCCACCAGGTATTAGACGCCGCCAGCATGTGGACTGTGCTATGGGTTTGGGGACTGAGGTTGACCAGTGCAATAGAATGGGGGAGTGATTGCTGAGAGAGTCTGGGAGGACTTGGACATTGGGGATCTGATTAGGGCGGTTGGCGAGTACCACATCAAGCAGGGTACTGGAGCCTCTCTTGGGGTTAGTCCTGGTAGGGTGGGTAACTAGTTGCGTTAGGTCTATTGCAGAAAAGGAGTCTCGGGTAGAGGAGGAGGAGGGGCTGAGCCAATTGACATTTAAGTCACCCACCAGAATTTGATCAGCGGAAGGAGGTAGAGAGGTAAGGTATTCTGTAAGAGAGGCAATGGCCTGCGTTTGGTCCCTGGGGGGCACTGATGCAGTAGTCAGATAGGGTTCCCTTTAAGGGTCAGGGTTAGTTTCAGCATAAGCGCCTGGGCCCTGGAGTCAAGGATGGAGGGCAGGGCTAGTACGGGAGAGTTTCCTTGACATAAATAGTGCAGCTGCCGCCCCGTCTCCCAACATGGTCGGACCGGAAAAGGGAGAAACCAGAAAGGGAGACTAGGGAGTCAGGGGAGGATTTTGACAGCCAAGTCTCAACCAGGGTGATGACATCAGGGTTAATTGATGTGACCAAGCATTGTAGTGAGTCAAACTTTTTTAGGAGGCTACAGATATTCATGGAGACCATGCATAGGCCTGTGGTGCCAGTTGGGGAGCTCCTGGGAACTGGGCCAGGGTTTGGATGAATGTTCCCTGACAGGAGTAGTAGCAAGACTAACACCCTGGCTGGGAGATGGTGAGAGGTTTTCCTACGATTGACATGAGAGGGAGGAGAGGGGAGGCTAAGGGAGCAGGGGGTGGGCAGGGAGGTACAGGAGGGAAAGCAAGAATAAGAAGACACCCAGATGTGCCTGAGGTGAAGAGAAAGCTAGGGGGAGGGCAGGGGGGACAGGGACACACAGAGGTCCCAAGGGGCAGGAGAGGAGGTTCAGGAGCAAGGGGAGGGAGGGGTGCCAGGGCACAGCATGGACTAGAAGATGGGTAAGTGGGTAAGTGCACTGCTAGTGGGGATAGGCACAGGCAGAGCATGAGGCAGGGCCAATACATTGTGGTGAGCAAGATACCAGGGAAGTAGTGCTGTACAGGTAGGGAGTAGGGAAGTAGTGAGGGAGCATAGGTCCTCTAGTGGCCAGCAGGTATAACCTGCAAATGGGAAAGTGGGGAGATAGGTTCTGGGCAAAAGGACGGATATCACCGATGTGATGTCACGGGGTGGATCCTTAAATTGATAGCCGCCCCTGGGTGGGAGGGTGGTTGGGGCCGGCAGGGCAGACGGTGCAAAGTGCCATCGGGCTAGCACCCCTCTGCAGGTGTCCAGATGAAGAGAAGAGGCTCTCTTTAACTCGAAAGTTATCAGGCTGGAGATTTGGCTTCCTCAGCTACTCAGGTGAGCTGCTTGTGCTTCAGTTGCTTGATTGTCCCGAGTGCCTAGCTTGGGGAGCTGCCTATGTTGTGGAGAAAACAAAGCCTCTCATTACTATGCAGTGGGAGAATATGTTGTGACTTACACAAAGGAGCTCCACTCTAAGCAAACAGGGCTATTCCAAAATGAGGTCACACTAGGACCCAGCTAACCTAATGCCTTCAGTAACAAGCACAATTAGCTCAATACCACCATATTAAACAAGTCTGATCTATATTAGCTGCTTGGTATATCTGGCTTTAAGATGAAATCAGCAATTAGCTCCAAATACCACCATATTAAACAAGTCTGATCTATATTAGCTGCTTGGTATATCTGGCTTTAAGATGAAATCAGCAAGGCAACTCTAGAAAAGCCAGTGAGTCCCTAGCTTTACACTTCAGCATTAGTAGCACAAAGAGAATCAAATAACAAGCACACCCAGTGGTGAACAGGAACAAAGTTCATAAAATATAAGTGTTCATCAGGTAGCACCCCTCTGCAGGCGTCCAGACGAAGAGAAGAGGCTCTCTTTACCTCGAAAGTTATCAGGCTGGAGATTTGGCTTCCTCAGCTACTCAGGTGAGCTGCTTGTGCTTCAGTTGCTTGATTGTCCCGAGTGCCTAGCTTGGGGAGCTGCCTATGTTGTGGAGAAAACAAAGCCTCTCATTACTATGCAGCGGGAGAATATGTTGTGACTTACACAAAGGAGCTCCACTCTAAGCAAACAGGGCTATACCAAAATGAGGTCACACTAGGACCCAGCTAACCTAATGCCTTCAGTAACAAGCACAATTAGCTCAATACCACCATATTAAACAAGTCTGATCTATATTAGCTGCTTGGTATATCTGGCTTTAAGATGAAATCAGCAATTAGCTCCAAATACCACCATATTAAACAAGTCTGATCTATATTAGCTGCTTGGTATATCTGGCTTTAAGATGAAATCAGCAAGGCAACTCTAGAAAAGCCAGTGAGTCCCTAGCTTTACACTTCAGCAAGTAGTAGCACAAAGAGAATCAAATAACAAGCCCACCCAGTGGTGAACAGGAACAAAGTTCATAAAATATAAGTGTTCATTATGTAGCACCCCTCTGCAGGCGTCCAGACGAAGAGAAGAGGCTCTCTTTACCTCGAAAGTTATCAGGCTGGAGATTTGGGTTCCTCAGCTACTCAGGTGAGCTGCTTGTGCTTCAGTTGCTTGATTGTCCCAAGTGCCTAGCTTGGGGGCAGCTGCCTATGTTGTGGAGAAAACAAAGCCTCTCATTACTATGCAGTGGGAGAATATGTTGTGACTTACACAAAGGAGCTCCACTCTAAGCAAACAGGGCTATTCCAAAATGAGGTCACACTAGGACACAGCTAACCTAATGCCTTCAGTAACAAGCACAATTAGCTCAATACCACCATATTAAACAAGTCTGATCTATATTAGCTGCTTGGTATATCTGGCTTTAAGATGAAATCAGCAATTAGCTCCAAATACCACCATATTAAACAAGTCTGATCTATATTAGCTGCTTGGTATATCTGGCTTTAAGATGAAATCAGCAAGGCAACTCTAGAAAAGCCAGTGAGTCCCTAGCTGTACACTTCAGCAATTAGTAGCACAAAGAGAATCAAATAACAAGCCCACCCAGTGGTGAACAGGAACAAAGTTCATAAAATATAAGTGTTCATCAGGTAGCACCCCTCTGCAGTCGTCCAGACGAAGAGAAGAGGCTCTCTTTACCTCGAAAGTTATCAGGCTGGAGATTTGGCTTCCTCAGCTACTCAGGTGAGCTGCTTGTGCTTCAGTTGCTTGATTGTCCCGAGTGCCTAGCTTGGGGAGCTGCCTCGAAAGTTATCAGGCTGGAGATTTGGCTTCCTCAGCTACTCAGGTGAGCTGCTTGTGCTTCAGTTGCTTGATTGTCCCGAGTGCCTAGCTTGGGGGAGCTGCCTCGAAAGTTATCAGGCTGGAGATTTGGCTTCCTCAGCTACTCAGGTGAGCTGCTTGTGCTTCAGTTGCTTGATTGTCCCGAGTGCCTAGCTTGGGGGGGGAGCTGCCTCGAAAGTTATCAGGCTGGAGATTTGGCTTCCTCAGCTACTCAGGTGAGCTGCTTGTGCTTCAGTTGCTTGATTGTCCCGAGTGCCTAGCTTGGGGGAGGGAGCTGCCTTGGAAGTTATCAGGCTGGAGATTTGGCTTCCTCAGCTACTCAGGTGAGCTGCTTGTGCTTCAGTTGCTTGATTGTCCCAAGTGCCTAGCTTGGGGGAGCTGCCTCGAAAGTTATCAGGCTGGAGATTTGGCTTCCTCAGTTACTCAGATGAGCTGCTTGTGCTTCAGTTGCTTGATTGTCCTGAGTGCCTAGCTTGGGGGGGGAGCTGCCTCGAAAGTTATCAGGCTGGATATTTGGCTTCCTCAGCTACTCAGGTGAGCTGCTTGTGCTTCAGTTGCTTGATTGTCCCGATTGCCTAGCTTTGGGGGGGAGCTGCCTCGAAAGTTATCAGGCTGGAGATTTGGCTTCCTCTGCTACTCAGGTGAGCTGCTTGTTCTTCAGTTGCTTGCAGTTCCAACTTGCACAAATACTGCTGGTCTGGTCATCTGACTGCACTGTTCAGTCCAACTTCTGCATATCTGTTCCACTCCTGAAGTCTGTTTTTCCATCCTTCCTTGGCATGGTTGAAAACGGAACCCTCAGTACCAGACCAGATAGGTAAATGCCAGACCAGATCATCCAGAGTGAGTGAATCAGCAATATTTTCACAAGCTATGCCCAGTCCAGATTTTAGAGCTGTGGTCCAGGCCTGGCAATCTGGTTTTTACTCATACCCCACTGCATGTGGCTTAGTGACATACTGTACAGATGGTTGCAGACTCTAACCCATTGAAGGTTGAAGTTTCAGAAAACCATTATGCTAAAAATACCAAGAGTCGCTCAATTCCTGATGATCCCCCACCCCAAGTCACACTTAGTCCTCTACCAAAAGCATGCTCAAATATTGGTGTCTCTACATCCACACCATTAAGCATTTAATGCCATTGTGCCTCTTCTGCTGCCATGAGCTCCCCATCCATGAAGTCCCATTTTGCATGTGACAGTCCCCCCAACAAAACCAGGTAATTTTCCAGAGAGCTCACTTTGCACCACATCAACTAAATTACTGCTAAACTCCTTATTTCTAAACATTTTGTTGAGAAATTTTTGTTTAGTATATCCATGGTCAGGAAAAATTAATTTGTTAAAGAAACCAAAGCCCCCATTTATAAGCTCATGTAATCACAATACAGCATGTTATGAACTGACCAGTTTCTATGTGTAACCTAAGTCAAACAAAAATTAGACACACACACACATATGTCTACCTATGTGCAAGTGAAGCAAATGTGGCTACTATGATTCAGTTGTAAACACATATAGTCACAAATTGCAGGTTAAGAACATTTAGTAGAATATAAAAAGTAGCCCAGAACTGCCTGCCTGAGAAAATGAAGTTGGTGTATTATTTGGAAACAGGCATCACTGGGACTGCTTGCTATGGAATGTCCTGCAAAGTAGCAGAAAGACTGCTCTTAGGATGGTGGTGTCAAATGGCATAATGAGGGCACAGCATAGCTTATTTGTTATGCAGAATGCTCCAAGAAGTGTTTAACCCATTCTACTTTCAATAGCTTTCTATGATGTCTGTTCTATCCATTGGTAATCTGACACAGAATGACTGCCAGAAGATAATGAGTTAACTTTCTGTGTGCTCATTTAACTCC
Organism: Neoceratodus forsteri; assembly: GCA_016271365.2. Taxonomy (NCBI): domain Eukaryota; kingdom Metazoa; phylum Chordata; order Ceratodontiformes; family Ceratodontidae; genus Neoceratodus; species Neoceratodus forsteri. Next base: position 935,174,344 of record CM057449.1, on the reverse strand, counting down.
GCAAGTCAGAGGAAAAATTGTGCTCTAAAGCTTCCTATATGCACACAGGCAGTGTAGTAATGAGGCTTCAGCAGATGAATCTATTTTTAACACGATATCATATTGTTTGGTAGCAAAAATGACATCAGCCCTTTTCTGAATGCACAATGTCTGCAGGGCTACGCCCATAGCTGTAAAAATTGGGAACAGGGTCCCTGATGTAGCCAGCATTCTCTGCAGCCCTAGAGTGACACAACTTGTGTAAATCTAAGGTCTCTTTGAAATTGAGCCCCATGAATCAATTTCAGCTTTGCATTTGATTATTTACATGTCCAGAAGGTGGCATCTATTATTCTGACTCCCACACATCATAGTTGCAAATCTCTGTACTCCCACTGACAATGGCACCACTGACACAGTCCAATTCAACACTCTCAGCAGCAGCAGCAGACCCACAAGGAATCCCCTGACACACACCACTAAAAGTCCTCAAGATTATGCAAACCTCTTTTCCATTGGTTCACCAACTCAATGGCCTATGCTCAGGATGGAGGCAGGCATAGCCCAAGGTACTCCAGTGATTTGGAATAAGTTTAATGCTTCAGCTCATTAGGAGCCCTTTACAAACCTCACTATTAAATCGTTCACCTTTCTCCTTTGTAAGGAAAGGCTCAGCTATGGGCACCTTTTGGTTGAATATAAATAACCACTCTAACAGAGGGACTTCCAGGCACTTGACTTTCCTTTACTGAAATAGATGTTAAGGGTGACACATAACCAATTCATACAAGTCTCAGGGACCCAGACAGGTCAACTTCTATATATTAATGTACCAGCACCCCAATTGTTTCCTGCCATGTATCTCTATCCAGGACTGTACTAGTCCCTATTTCAGGAGTATCCTACAAAAACAATGAACATTCTCAGTCAAACCTTAGTCATCTTGGTACCGGGAATCATACTTCCGAATTAATACCATTTTATCTGTGCTGGAACTTGTCTTGTCTATACTACTTGGGATTCCTCTCCCATGTAGGTTTTTTCTTCTCTCAGAAAGCCTGATCTCAAGCTGTGAATTTCATTCATTTTCATTTGTGCATTATACTGGTAAATCTTGTGAGCAAGTAATTGCCCGTTTTCACAAGCAACCAGATACATTTTACAAACTCAACAAATACATTACACAGATACAATAATAAAAAAATAAAAAACTGTACAGTAAGAAAGTTATAAACTGACTGAGATTTAAAATAATCACTTTATTCTTAAATGATGACACTGTTCTACAATCAGTAACTTCAGAAGGGAGGTAGTGGTAAATGTTAGAAGTTTTATAAGCCAACAATCTATGACCTACAAAAGTGTGCATAAAAAGGAAGTCCAATACCAAAAATATGTGATTGCCTAGTACCCATTATTGGTTTATTAAAGGAGAAAGGTTGTTGAATGCACACCGGTGCTTTCCCCAGAAGAGTATTACGAGTAAATGTTGCACTGGCAAACTGGCAAGGCACCAAAAATATTCTGGGTGAATTAATTTTGTTTGGGCCACTGGACCAGTTTCCCTAAATTTTCCAGATACGCAGGAACTCCTGATGCCCCCCCACCCACACACACACATATGACAGGATTCAATTCAGCCATAGCTCAACTCTTCAGCCATAGCTTAACTTTCATGGTGGCACCTTGTAGCCAGCTAACCATTTTGTGGAACCTCCCCCCACACTGCCCAAGATCATGCCTTGCCTTTATTCAAGTGTGCATCTTCACTTTGGATTCAGTTCCATTTACCAGTTCCATGGAAGACTACTATAGACATGCACAGAGGTCATCCTCTGATAGCCACAATCCTACAATCCTACTTCTAGGTTACTCCCTTCAGGCCCAGAGGTCATTAGCTGACACACTTTGAAGACATACCCCTGTTATTCAATAACCCTCCCAGGATCTCACTGACTGTTCCCTCTCTGACCACCTGGTTCAACTCCCACCACTGAGCCTTGGATCAAGGAACCTATAAGCACTTAAGGTCTGCACTGTCTTTGCTCAGAGATCAAGACCCATTGGTTGAAGTGCTGGGGCTGTGGGAGTGCCCACTGTCAAGACTCTTTAGGTGTGGGCTATGGTCATTTAGACTAAACTTGTGTTCCATCTTTTGACACCGAATGTTATTAAATAAAATTTTCATCTCATACAGATTGACACACCAGAGTTCTGTTTGACGCATTTTGCCCTCTCTTTTACCATCCCAAGATTAGCTATTTTTTTTTCCTACTCTCACACAGTTTCTGCTAGAAATCGACTGTCAGACCTAATATACCATTGAGCTCCTCCCATTACCACTATCCTTTAGATGGTGGTGCACAGACAGCTATACCCACTACTGGACTCGGTTAGCAGAACCCTGCCCCTTAATGTATGGGAGGAGTCTGTTACACTCTACCCCCAGTTAATTGTGTCCATCCCTGGAAACATTGAGGTAAGGACGTGATGGTTTGCATGGGTGTTTGTGGCACAGCTCCTCTCTTTAGGACAAAAAGCCTACCTATCCAAGCAACCTCCCCTCCCTATAAATGCCATTAACGCAATGCTACCAGGGGACAAAACCCCACTCTGACCCATCCCTATTTTCCATAGGGCCATGGTACCACAGATACCCAGTCAGGTACAGATGCACTATACAGCCACACAGACTGGCATATCAAGAGGTTGCATCCCTCTATTCTGGCTGTATTAGCCAGGTAAACTGAAGTCCTACCCACACATGCCAAACTGCATCAGGCCTCAAAGTGAACCTCCCCTAGTCACATGGACTCCTGATTGGAACTGTGCATCACATCTCCATTTATAGCTCAGTCTGTTCAAGCCTTCCCTTTGAGGAATGAGATCCTCCTAACCAACAAGCTCTCTGGTTGCCCTGAGGTAGTCCCACTCTTTGACCTCTCAACACCCAGCATTCACTACCTACCTATTTACCCTGAATGTCCCCCTATCCAGGGGACCACTGCTGTAAAATTGACCACTGCCATCCCTTTATTACTATCTCTACCAACTACCACCTTGGAAAGATTGTTACAATTATACTATGACTATGATACTGTCAACAACAACTTGCTCATCATGTTATGGATCACATACAGATATTACCAGTAAGACCACATTGTGAATGTGATAAGTAACCTCATACTTCACTGCTCCTTATTAATCAGTTCACTACCTGTCCAACTTCCTCACCATCATCATCATGATCTTCCTCTGCAACTGGCTATTGCATTCAATAAACAAAAATAAAACAAATAAATTATATATGTATACAGTATATATTATAGTGGTGCAGTCATGCCACTATATTTAGGGTTAAAAAGACACTTCTATGTTAAAGTAAAAATTTTGGTCTTTAATAACTTTGGACTCTTTCAACTGATTTGCCTGAAATTTGGGATGTGCAGTGGGGCATGGTAGATCACTTGATTTTCTAAATTTAATTTTGATTGGACTTACTGTCTGTGCACAAGACAACACTGAAAAATGCAAAATTATCCAGTTTTGGAGGCAGTTTTTGAGATTTTGTCTGTTGCCCTGTTCTGCCATCATGTGGTGTGCTGCTCTGCCAGATGGCTCATCTGAAAGAGCTTGGCTGCCCAAACATGTCGCTTTTCATTTGGTGAAAAAATACTAAGGCATTCAAATGTTATGCCACTTTTAAGTTCCCATTATAAGCCAATGGGAAAATTTATATGGTTGTTTTGCTAACAAAGAATGGGGTTCTGGCCATCTGGTCCCACCTGGCAGTCAAAGAATTTGCAGCCTCAAAGTTCAAGAATCTCTGTCCCCAAGAATTATTTTACAATGAGGTCTGCTGTCTTGTTTTTGCTTTTCCAACCCTAAAAATTCAAATATCTCACCTCAGGGGTCACTCCTGAAGTAAAACTTGGATGGGTTTTACTCAGGGGGCCTCGTTCTATCAAGCCATGCCTTTGGCTTGATGTAAAATGTCCAAAAATAGTTATCAGGCTTTAAATTCTTTGATCGCGAGCCTGCAAATTCTTTGACCACAAGCTTGTTTGACCACAATCTTGCATTGTGAGGTAAAAATAATTTTTTCTCAGCTCAGGGGTGGCCTAGGGGCACAAATGAGGGTGGATTTTGTTCAGGGGGCTTTGTTCTATTGAGGCATGGTGGTGGTTTTATTCAATTCTGCCTAAAAGTCCAGTTTGAGCATTTTTTATACTTTGATCACGAGCGTGCAATTTCTTTGATCGCGAGCCTGCAAATTCTTTGATCGCGAGATTCTTTGATCACGATCCTGCATCACGAGCAAGGGACAAGATGGCCCTTTTAAAAATTCAATTTTCTCAGCCCAGGAGTGGCATAGGAACACAAATGAGTGTGGGTTTTGCTCAAGGGGGGCTTCATTCTATCGAGGCATGGTAGTGGTTCCATGTAATTCTGCTTAAAACTCAAGTTACAGCATTTTGTATTCTTTGATCGTGAGCCTGCAAATTCTTTGATTGCGAGATTCTTTGATCTCCATCTTCGATCGTGAGATAGGGACAAAATTACCAGATTTTAAAATGCATTAGATAGGGCAATTTCACCAGTCTTTAAATTTATTTTTTATTTATTTAGTTTTTGTTTACCGGGTAAGTGCGCTAGACAATTCCTGCCTATTTTCAGGCACGACCCAGGGGAGGGGGATACAGATGAATGCCAACTGACTTAGAACCAGATTAAGCTGTTTGTTTGTTTGTTAAATATCTCTGAAATGGCTGGCCTTTTTACTTGAAATTTGGAGGGTGTTCTCTGCATGTCCTGTAGATGTCAATTACTGTGTATACATGTTGGAGAAATGTTGTTTTGAAGAGATACTGTGTGATGGAATTTAAGTGTTGTGGACAGTGTTTTGCATTGTGCTGGTGGCTTGAAATTGATAGTGTGCCTAGCCTTAGTGTCATGGATGTAGTTTTCAGTCATTGTGCCTATAAAATGTTAACAGGTGCGGAATTTTGCATCTCTGACAAATGAAAATCTCAAACTTTTACATGTTATATCTCAGGCACAATTTGGTGTTTTACATTGAAATTTGGAGGGTGTTGATGGTACACACATGTTTACAAGTTGTTGGGAGCACAGGGTCCGATGGGCCCATGCTCCCACCAAGTTCCATATGTAGGTGGGAGCAGAGGCCCTGAAGGGCCCATGCTCCCATTAACTTCTGCAGGTTGGTGAGAGCACAGAGCCTTAAGGGCCTCCGCTCCACACCAACTTGCTCAAGTTCTTACTTTTATATTCTTTCTCAAAAGGTAAGGAAATTCTATGCAAAAAACTCTGTTAATGCAACATTTAGGGTTAAAACACAAAAAGTCAGGAAATGAAATATCTTTAGGGTTGCCCCTCCCACCCCCCGGACCGGCCAATCATCCCAAGATTGACAAATGATGGGGTATGACATTGGGGTTGTGAGGCCTAAATGTCACCCCATTCTTTTTTGCTATCTCTTGTCAATATGATTACACTTGGAATGGGGTGACATTTAGGCTCATGACCCCAATGACACACCCTGTCATTTGTCAATCTTGGGATGATTGGCGGGTCTCAGGTGGGAGGGGCAACTCTAAGGATTTTTAATTTCCTGCCTTTTGTGCTTTAACCTAAATGATGCATTAACACAGTTTTGCATAGAATATATATATATATATATATATATATATATATATATATATATATATATATATATATATATATATATATATATATATATATATATATATATATATATATATATATATATATATATATATATATATCTTACAGTGGTGCGGTCACGCCACTATATTTAGGGTTGTATAGTTGAATAGAGTGCTTAATGTTAAACCAAAATTATTGTATTTTTATAACTTCATAACTGTTCAATGGATTTGCATGCAATTTTGCATCTACAGTCTTGTGGCATAGATCTATTGATGTGGCAAGTTTTGTTCCAGATAGATTTGTGAATTCCAAGAACCTGGATAGTGAAAAAAAGTGATTTTTTTTTCAGGGATGTTTGCTTTTTTTTGACAGCCCCTAGTACTCAGAAATTTTGAAGTTTTGGTCTGACAATTTCAGTTTTGAAAAGGCCTGACCCACAGTACTGCCTTTCACTGGTTTGGTGAAAAAATATTAATATGTTCCAAAGTTATTAAATTTAAAAAAAATTAGGTTCTGAGTATTTTCATTAAGCACTTCAGGATATATTTGTGGAATGAAAAAAGAATTTGGCCATACAAAGCAGGATTCTTGTCCAAATGGACTCTAATCCTTTTTCTTATGAAAAAAAAATCCTAATTCATATGCCACCATCTTGTTTTCCACTATTTTCAACAAAAAAAAATCAAAACCCACAAAAATGGCATGCCGCATAGAAAACAACACATGTATCCTGCTCATCAGGACCCCATGAGGTGGTTTTAGCTCTTTAGTACTGACCCCCAAATGAATTTCTTTGGGGGGAAAAATACTTTTTCATGACTTGCATCTTCTTTTTTTGTATGGCCATATGAAAAAAGAATTTGGCCATATGAAAAAGGACCCTTTCATATGCAAAAAACATTTCATTCCAACTAGATAGCATGGAGACATGCAGAAGCCATAACTCCCTCTTTTTCCCCTGGTGCCTAGTGATACCCTCCACCCTCTGATCACCATCACCATATTTTTCTAATGTTTTCCTGGTGTTTAGCAGCACCACCACCTTCTGATTCCCATTGCCATATTTCTAAATGTTTCCCTGGTGTCTAGTGGCAACCCCACCCCTCTGATCACCATCCCCATATTCTGTTAATGTTTCCCTGGTATCTAGTGGCACCCCCCCAACCTCCACTCACCATCCCTGTAATTTTTTTTTATTTCCCTTGTGTCTAGTGGCACCCCTCCTCTAATCCCCATCCCTGTAATTTTTTTTGCCCCACCCTCCAATTGCTGTTCCTGTAATGTTTATTTATTTCCCTGATGCCTAGTGGCACCCCTTCCAATCCCCATCCCTGTAATGCTTATTTATTCACTGGTGTCTTGTATCCCCACCCCTCTGATCACCATCCCTCTAATTTGTTTTATTTTTATATTTCCCTAGTGTCTAGTGGGACCTCACACTGATCCCTATCTCTGTATTTTTTTTTTTAATTGCCCTGAGGTCTAGTGGCACCTCCCACCCTCTAATCACAGTGTCCATCTGAAACAATGAAAACCATCCCATGATATATCTTTTATAAACCAGTAAAAAAATGGCCCCAGCTGATCTGACCCCCCACCCCAACCTCTCACTAAGCACACATCACCCCACCCCACCCCTACACCCTCACTCACCTGAGCAGGTCCCAGAGAGAAGATCCACTCTTTGATCAAAGATACATCTTGCTGCTGGAACCGCCTTCTACAATATGAGAAACTAAGGTATTTTTCAATGCATTGCAATGGGGTTTTGAACTTTGATACATAATTTTGTAATTTTTTGCAGATTTTGAGCCCAGATGTTCAGCATGATCTTTTTTGGACCTCATTTAATGAACAATGGCAGTGGAACTACACAAACCCAGTCCAAAAGCTGAGTTTGTGGTTGATTGGTGAAATCACTTTTCAGGCCAGATTTAAACATTTTCACCACCTATGTTCATGAGGTGGGGTCATAAGAAGGATATTTTAAAAATGTGGGCCCAAAATAAACAAAAATGACAAAGTTATGCACATCTGTTGAAATCTTGCTGTGCTCTCTCATACCTTTGGTAATTTTAAACATTTTGACCTCAAATGTTACCATTTTTTTACACCACCTCATGAATATGATAGCTTTCATTTTTCAGATCCCTGCCAAACTGTGTGTTTTTAAACCTGTGGTATGGAATGAAGTTGTGGTGACACAGAATAATGTTCTGCCAGGGATTTGAAATATTTTAGTACCAAGTTCATGAGGTGGGGTAATAAAAAGGTTATGCTAACAATTAGGTTGCTGTTTTCCTACAAATGAAACAGCTTCCACAGCAGCATACATGTTTGCATCTATGGAGGGATGGGAGTGCCATGCCCAGAGGGACCTATGCTCCCACAGGAAAATGAGTATATGATTATTCTATCTCAAAAAGTATAAGGACATTCCTTGCAAACAAATGAGTTAATGCAACATTTAGTGTTCCGCCTAAAGTGGCAAAAGCAGGGAAATGTGGTTTTAACGTTTCCAACCCTAAGTCCACATCCCCACCCATGAAGCAAATCAGGTGTGCAGTCTTCCATGAGGTTGTCAACCCTAAAACTCTCCCCATTGCAGTAGCAAGAAAGTTCAGATGTAATGGACACAGGTGTATATGTTTCAGAGGTGTATAGAATGGAGTGAGCATTAGAGTTAACAACTACAAGGAAGACTGCACCCCTGATTTGCTTCAGGGGTGTGGGTTGGGTTTAGGGTTGAAAACCCTAAAAGCACATTTCCCTACTTTTATCCCTTTAGGCTGAACCCGTAATTTTACATTAATACAGTTTTTTGCAAAGAATCTCATTACTTTTTGAGATAGCATAATCATGTCCTCATTTGCAAAGAAGTATATATTATACTGGCGTGGTAGCACCAGTATAGTTATGGTTGAGTAAGCACTTTAATGTTAAACCTCAAATTTTGCACCTTAATAACTTTGCCACCGTATCACAGATTTGACTGACATTTTGCAAGCATGGTCTGGTACCATAGATCTCTGGATCTGACACGATGAGTTTCGGTCGGATGTACTGTTGTGGAGCTGCAGAATGCCAAAAAATGCAAAAAAAATTACTTTTTGCATGTTTCTTTGCTCACATCCACAGGCTGCACAATTTGTCCATTTGGTCTAAAAACTTCAGGGAAAATGCAGTCTGGGTCACTGATGTGCCTTTTGAATATTTGGTGTAAAAATATTAAACCATTCAAAAGTCATTCAAAAAACAAATTTCCCATTATAGTCAAAGGGAAACAAATATATGTGCCTCATGAAAGTTGCCACCAGTACATTTTCCTTTCGCAAATGGCCCTTTTACTTTTGTGCTGCCCCCATCTTTTCAGTTAGCAAGAGAGAGAAAAATGCCTGGCATTTAAATGTAAGACCCCCCTAGGTAAACACTGACTGTTGGGTTTACCTAGTCATACCTAGTCATGTCCTGATGATGCCAGCCCTATCTTTTTGGATGATAAACCACCCCAGAAATGACATTTTAAAAATTGGCACCCCAGTACTTTCACAAATTGTGAAAGAAATGGCCTCGACACTTTCGCAAATGCAAAAGTTTTGTGCTGTTTTTCTGCAAAACTTTCACAATTTGTGAAAGCATTTTGTTCAAAAACTGCAAGTCTTTGCCATCACCATGCAACAAAATGGTTGGGCTGAAATTTGCAGGGTGGCAAGCCCTGATCCCAGAGATGTGACTTTTGGTTGTTTGGTGCCAAAACATTCAAAGGGCCCAAAGTTACAGCATTCCAAAGTTGAGAAATTTTTCACTACTCACAGCTTAAATCACCTTTAGGGGAACTAATCTGCAGAAATAAGTTTGGAAATCATAGAATGCACCAGCAGTGGATTTTGTTTCCTACTTTCTATGTCTATGAAGATATTGGCAAATTAGTGTCACAAGTGTTCCAGGGGTGCCTTTTCGGAACATTTTGGTGCCTGTATCTCAGACACAATGTGAGATATGGATTTGGGTGTCCAACTTGCATGGAGGTCTCACTATCATGATTACAATGACACTTTAATTTTTTTTGTAGCTGCTACAGTTGCTGAGATATTGGCACATTAATGCTACAAGGGTTCCTTGCCCTAATGGGCTGCTGTATGGCTCTGTAGTTATGTGTAAGTGGGAATGCAGGGCCCAGCAGGCCCGCATTCCCACATACCCATACCACTATGCAAAAAATGGACAACATGAAGGGAGTACAGGACCCAGAGGGCCCGCAGTCCCACTAATACATACCAGTTACATTACACTTTCTCAAAAAGAAGGAAAATTCATTGCAAAAAACTCCATAATGCATCAGTTAGGGTTAATAACACAGTGACAAAAGTTTTGAAATGTGATGTTAGGGTTCAAAACCCTAACTCTGCATTCCCCAACCCCTCCACACACACATGCAAGACACATGCAAGAGTGTAAGACACTATACAAGTCAGTCACATCTGTAAGCAAAATAATCACTACACTGTACTCATTTCACATAACACTATGTAATGAAAAAATAAATACAGTATGACTGATGCTATACTGCCAACACAGTATGATGACATATTATTGATGGCATATCTTCTTCATACAATGAAACTAAGTCTGTACAGATTTTCAAAATATTGATTTTTATGTGTCATAATTCAACAATTGGCTCACTGCAGGTATCACTGCTACCACATAATCATGTGGTAGCAGGAAAGATAGCAGTGACACAGGCATAGTACTTTTCAGATACTGCTCAGGTATGAAACTAGCACCATCCTATGTTTTTATACTGCTGTGTTACCTGGAAATACTCATTAGCAGCATGTTATGGTTAGCTTTGGATGTTACAACTTTTGCTTTCACTCATTACTTGTAAACTGTACTACAAAAAATACTTTTATTATTACAACCATTTGTTATTAGAACTGACTCACTCTATCAGAAAAAAATGCAAACATCTAATGACTGCCGGTAGGGTTACCCAAACTGTCATTTCCAATATAGCTATCTGTAGATAACATATGGGACCCAATTCTAAGATGGGTTACGCATGTCACAAGTTGACTTGTGCCAAGCCCTATGGCACAAATCACACCTTGAGACATGCTTTACGTCCAATGCAGTTCCAAGAGGTGGCCTGCCACATGGTGCAGGCCGCCTGCACCAAATAGGGGTTATGCCACTCACTATACCTGCAAGCCTCTGCGACATGGTGCAAGGGGGATTCCTGCATCAAATACAACGGTATTCCAAGAGGGCGACTGGCAGAATTGCAAATCTTGATTCCAAGTGGGACCAGACAGACCACGGTGTAAGTACAGTTAGACCAGGTACTAGCTGGTCTATCCTTACTACATCCACCGGTAATGCACCACTGATATGCTGCCCCTCTGGCCAACTCCCCCATGGTACCCCATGGGTGCCCACCACACTCCCAATGGCAGGGCAGCCCACTGTGGGCCACTGGCACCCCCTCACCCCATCACTGTGCAGTACCCCCACAGGGCAGTTCCCTTCCCCCCATGCCAGGCATCCCAGGGTGGTCCTGTGGCCTCCCCAGCCCTATGGGGCAGTGCCATGGTGTTGGGGTGCAGGGCTCTGGGGGGGCCATGCCTTGTGCTGCTTGCACCCTGCAGAATGTGGCTTGTGGCATGTGTCAGGTGCACCCTTCCTGTTGCACAGCCCTGCAGTTGTTGCAAGTTGCAGGGCATAAGTTCCAGGGACCCTGCCTGTTCTGAAATAGGGCACAGGGTCCCCGGCATACCGGTGAATGTCACAACTCACATACGCCTGCGAGTTGCAACATCCATCTTAGAATTGGGCCCATTGTGTGTTTCATCATGTGTTAACTATTGAGAAATGGGCATCTGCTTGAATCTTGCTATTGATGCTTGTAACACAAAAATGCTTACTGTGGGCCATCACCCATGGTTGCCCAGCATGCGTATATACCCCCAAGGCAGTCGCATGGCAGCATAACTCATACAGTTGGTGGTCCATGGTGATGGATGTGTCTTGTAGTATGTTTAGAGAGTTGTATGTTACTTCTGTTTCCTGATGCTGGTTGTCTCTGATTGGTTGTGTTGCCTTGGCCCATCCCTGTTGCATATGTGTGTGTGTGGGGGTAGGGTGGGAGGGGAAGACAGAGTTAGGGTTTTGAACCCTAACTTCACACTTCCAAACTTTTGTCACTGTGCTGGTACCCATAACTGATGCATTAACAGAGTTTTATGATATATATATATATATATATATATATATATATATATATATATATACTGTATCTTGTCATGTTGGGCAATATAATTCTCAAAATTTTGATTTGGTTTTGTATATTACTTGTTGCATTATTTTTTAGAGGGAAAATGCTTCAATATAATTTGAAAATCTCTGGGGGCATGGTGAAAAGAGTAGCCACTGTCCTTGGGAAGCATATGGAGTCACTGGTCAAAGAGGACCTTGTTGACTACTTAGAGAACAATGGTCTCCAGGATAGCAAACATCACAGATTTGTGGAAGTAAGGTCTTGTCAGACTAACCTGATAGTTTTCATGGACTGGGTGAAGAGGGAATTGGATGTGGGCCATGCTGTGGATTTGCTCTACTTCAACATCAGCAAGGCTTTTGACTCAGTGCCTCACAGACACTTGCTGAAGAAGACGGAGTGACTAGGTGTAGCTAAGGTCATAGTAAACTGGGCAGGTAATGGCTAAATGAGAGGCAGCAGAAGGCTATGGTCAATGTAGTCAATCAGGAGAGAGGATTGTTATGAGTAGGGCATCACAGGGATCCGTGCTGGGTCAGGTCCTCTTCAATTTTTTCACCAGTGACATAGGCAAGGGAATCTGAGGCAGGTTGTGTCTCTTTGTAGATGACACTAAGCTCTGTGGAAGGTGGATAGTGACGTGGGAGTCATGAAGTGCAGAGTGACTTACAAAAGCTAGAAGGGTGGTCTAGGGTTTGGCAGTTGAAATTCCTTGTCAAAATGGGTAAGGCAATGTACCTAGGGAACAAGAACCACAGGACTCAGTACTGGATGGCTGGGGGTGAGATGTATCACTATGGCCCAAGAACAGGACCTTGGAATTATCATGAGTGACTTCTTCAAACAATCAAAGTAGAGCATCAAGGTTTATAACAAGGCCAGTAGGATTCTAGGATGCATTGTGAGGAGCATTGATAACAGAAGGAAAGAGTAATACTTCCCCCATATAGATCATTAGTGAGGCAACATCTTGTGTACTGCACCCAGTTTCAGAGTCCTCACCTCAGGAAGGATAGGAATAAGCTAGAGATGGTACAGCACAGGCTAACAAAAATATTTCGGGGCCAGCAGAGCAGGTCCCATGAGAGGCACCTCAAGGTATTGAACACATACTTGTTGGAGACCAGAAGGGAGAAGGATAATATAATAGAGATATTCAAGTTCCTAAAAATAATTAACATAGTGAACTGTTGGGAACTATTTAGCTCTAATACTAGTTCAAGGTCACAAGGACACTACTGGAAACTAACAGGAGGGAGATTCAGGAAGGGCATGATGAAATATTATTTTACAGAAAGGATGCAGGAACCGTGGAAACAGTCTAACAGCTGGAGTGGTGGGTACTAAAACCATTGGTGGTTTCAAGCACGGTTGGGACAGAATGAAGAGTATAGTGGTTGCTCAGGGCAATAGAAACTGGGAGGAGAATTGGGCAATAGCTGATGCCATGGTGACATTTCGATAGCAAAGTACATTACAGTGACAAATCACTATTGCCATTGTAATGTACCCAAGGGACCCTGGCACTGCTATCTCTGGGATTTGCCCCCCCCCCCAGAATTAAGTCTGACCTGGAGTTGATAATCCTTAGTTACAGGGGGTGTGGAAGGCAGAGTCCCCTGCATGGGGGTTCAAGGGGTGAATCCCCCCTAAAAACACAGTTTCCCAATGGATTTATTCTGATCACAACTTGCGGTCATCATAAATCCATTGCTATAGTGTTGCGTCAGAAAAAGGTTGTCACAGTTATATCATAGATCCAGAATTGAGAAGGCTCAGAAGGTCTAGGAACCTGGAAAGACAGTAGGACCCAGGGCTAATTAGGGAACTCTGGCAATCTGGATTGATCTTTGGTCTTTTCTGCCATCATTGTCTATGTTTTATGCTTCTATGTAATTGGCCTTAGCTAAAACAGAGACAATGGGGTAATAAGCCTCAAAGTCATCAATAAATATTTATTACTGTAGCTCATTCAGCTGTGCCACTGTTGCCTAAGTGATTGCAGACTCCATCATACCACAACAAACACATCAATCCCCAGCAGTGACAAAACACACACACACACACACCTGTCACAAGAATGCTAGAATAATAATTCAGCATTGCTGACCTCAAGGCTTTTATTATCCTACTATTTATATTCTGCTTTTCCCCACACAAATTACTTCCTTGGGAACTGAAATGGTTCGGCCTGATTATTGAATGATTTAAATTCATGGCACCCGAATCAAAGCTGGGCCAATGTTTTGCAATGGCCAGCTTCTCTCACTCTTGCATCTAGCTAAGCAGACTTACAAATGGAGAACTGCTCTCAATAATATTAAATCTGTCATCAGGCATCCAAGATATTTATTATAAATATTTTTTTATATAAGCCCAGAATTTCTAATGTGAGTGCATATGAAGAAAAATGGGTCACAAATGTTCAGGATGTCAATAACATCTATAATATGCAGTAGTTGCCAACGTGCATACAGTATTTGATTACAAACTACAGTCTAATTTCTTTGCATGGTGTACCTTTGATTAATTGAAACACAGAGCATTTGTAACTTAGGGCACTTGAAGCAATACCATGGTCAATTTTCACAAAAGTAAATGGCTCACATTTATTATTCTTACAGTTTGCATTCAGAAAACACACAGTGATGAAGCTTTAAGACCTGATTTCAAGGAATGCTTTTTTTTGGCACAAATTGAAAGCAATGAATGGTAAAATTGTTCAGTTTGATCTGTACTTCAAAACCATCCTCATAATGTGGTGCTTGTACTGTTAATTCAAAAGAGGTGTCACCTTCTCTTCTTGACCTACAGTTAATCTTTTGCTGCAGTACTTTTTTTTAAACTATGCACAACTTCATAGTTTAGCTTTCATGAACATGAGCCAAAGTTTATGTTTGTATGTTGCAGGAAGTTCTGCCAATGTCCAAAAAGAAACCGTCTACTTATCCTTAGTGTGTTTAATGTAAACTGATTTAAGGAGTTTAAGCATGCCAAGTCATCCTCATGAATTTTGTTTAATATCTTCCTTGTGCACAGGAAATTTTAACTCAGTCCTTGGAACACATTTTTAAAAGCTACAGAAACTTAAACATGCAGTAGGTTATTGTAAAATGGTCAACAGTTGTGGCATAGGTTGTATTTTCTCCAAGGAAGTAACTGTAAGTGTATTTATAGTGTGAACTGTGTTATGTGGAATGCTGTACCTGCCATCTCCAGTTATACTGCTCATGCTTTCTGAAACACCAGACTTTCTAATATATTTCTACGGTCCATGTGTTAAACAGAGTCCCAGTGTCTTTACCTACAAAACCAAAAGGATCAGGGCAGGTAATAAATGTGTGTCACTGGAAACAAAATGCCTTTATTTACCTTCATTGCAGGTGGTCACAGTGCAGTACAACTCAATAACGGCCAGAGAATTTGGATACATTTCCAAGGTTTAAGGGTGATTCAATATATCCCATCTTTCTTCATTCTCGGTCTGTTTGGGGCAAAGACAGCCATTCCTACCAGATCACATTGCATTGTGAGCATTGCTTTTTCATTTGGACATAAGGAACTAAGTTAAAGGAGAACTGTGGCAATATGAAGCTCCCCACCCCCAAAAAGCTTACCTCCCGATTAAGCTTTTGAGCCTGAAAACCCTCTTTTTTTCCAGCAGGCAATTACTTTATTTTTCTTTCTTAAAATCCGTGAAACTTAAAATATGGCAGACTGTGTGCAGCTCCATTTACTGTAACTGTGCAGTGCTGCACCACTCGCTTCAATGTAAGTCTCCCTTGCTGGGTTCTCAGCATCTGGAAGGGGCACAGTTTTACATCTGCCCTCTCGTCTTTACCCACTCCTCCTCCTCCTCCTCCCACTCCCCCACCCTCTCCCACCTATCTGTCTGATTCTTATCTCCCTTGCTGGATTCTCAGCATCTAGAAGGGCCACAGTTTTATGTCTGCTGTCTCCTCTTTACCCACTCCTCCTCCTCCCTCTCCCCCACACTCTCCCTCCTATCTGCCTGATTCTCATCTCCCTTGCTTGGTTCTCAGCATGTGGAAGGGGCACAGTTTTGCAGTTGCTCTCTCCTTTATACCCTCGCCTGTCTCACAATGTTCTTATCCCTTTTATCAACCCACTATACCCTCGCATTTCCACATACTAGCCCCCTTTGGCTTGCATTTGCACTCAATCTACTTGTATGCATCCTCATTCTCTAGCACTTCATTTGTGTTATCTGAGCTACTTTCTGTATGTACTACCATGCTATGCATTCAGACATCAGTGTATGTAACTTATTGTACATTTTTATTACTTTGTGAAAGTATTTTGTAAGCTTTTCCAACTTCTGTTACCCCCTCCACCAGAACACTTCTGGAAATGAGCAGTTTTTTTTCAGCTAATGTTGTCTTTCCTGGTGAAACATTTTGCAAATAAACAAATAATAAATACAGCTGGAATCTGACAGACTGGTATACAATTCATTTTACAGATTGCATATAAATCAAAAGAGAAATGATCATAAAGGGAGAAATAACACTACCGTGCTACTGAGTACCTCCATATATGGGGATGGGGTAGAAAAGGAGGAAGAAGAAAAGGGTAACCACAATTGGAGGTAACATTAGTAACCAGTTAGAGGCAAAATTAGGAGTGGGGAAGGGATATTTGACTTCACAGAGGGTGCAGTAGGTCCTTCTAATCTCTCACAGGGAAGCAAGGATTGACAACACAAGAGAGAGGCTAGATATAATTCCCAGATGTTATAAAAAATATATTGAGCCTTTTGCCACAATAGACATCCTCACTAGGACTGGTATCTGATTGACTACTCAGTGCCACTCAGAGACAGTGGGAATCTCCTGTGACCTCTATTGGTGTAAGATAAGACATTTAGCCTTGACATTCAGCTCTGTATGGTGTGCAACAGGATAGAGGTGCATTGGTTGGGTATTTCTTGTGGGGAAATTCACAATAAATACAATGATGGCAACTGAGGAAGGCAGCTGTCCAGCACTTTAGTGCATTGCTTACATACTTTATTCCAGAAAGTTTCTACCGCTGAGAAATACCAGAAAATATGGGTCATGTCCCTTCCAGGTTCAGTGCAATGCCAGCAGTGATCATGCTGTAGGACTTCTAGAGACTTAATCTGAACTGGGGGTTTATACCACATGTGCGGAATCTTGATCTGTATCAGGAGGCTTCTATTATCTATGCAGGCCACTCTGTCAACTTTCTGACAATTATCCCAGCTCTGAGCGCAGTGCCTGCCCTCAGAGCTGGCAAGCATTGATGGTTTCATCAGGGATTGCATTTCATATATAAGCATACATCTTCTCTCACAATCCCTCTTTATGTTGAGCCATAGGAGTAGTTGTTAGTTTGGACATAGAGAGGAGTTTTTTTCAATGGTGCATTGTAGAAATTGTATCACTGATCTGTGCAGTTGTAAGAACCACCAGAAGTCAGAGTGGTGCAGCCCTTCTTTTTCCTGTAATCCTTGGAAGAAGACTAAGTGGTATGTTTCAGGGAAAAGAAGATCCATAACTAGGAATATTCCCTTATTCTGCCACCCAACCCAGAACATACTACCTCTGTTAGCTTGGGCGACCTGCTTCCACCAAATAGGTGTCATGTTCATAGGGGTTAAAGGCATTTGACATTAACTTAGGCTCTTCCACATAGAGAGAGATTCACCTGTGATGGCTAATCTTTTACCGAGGGGTGGAGGGGAATATAGATACATGGCCAGTATTAAGGTGGTACAGATATTGTACTTCATATACAGCCAGAGGAGGGAGAAAGATATGAGGGGTATAAAACTACTTGCTGATCTGCACCCTTAAAACAGATAATACCCATAAAACCAAGGTAGGTGCCAACCTCCCCAATGCCAATGGGATTGAAGTTTGACCATACTGAAACAGGGTAGTTTGCCTTCCCACTGGAATATTCTCACAAGGGAATCAATCTTTGCAAACCACAGCTTAGGAATTAAAATTGGTAGGTGGGGTAGGCAGTGCAGGAGCTTCAGGCCAAAAATCATTTTGGTGGCCTTAAATTTACCAACCAGTGACAGTGAGAGCTGTTTCTACCATTCACAGCCATACTGTACATTTCAAAGGAAAACAGTGAGACTGGCAGTGCACAGCTGTGAGAATTTGTGGTTATTTATTTATTTACCTTTTGTTTACCAGGTAAATGCAATCAGCCAAGGCCTGATTTCAAGCAGTACCTGGGACTGCTAACATTCAAGTCAAGATGTTACAGTAATTCCGTTTTGATACCCACACTGAACAAACAACAATAAAGAAACAGTACCAGTATCACATCATCTAAAACAGTCACATTGTAACAAATTTAAATAACATTGTGCCAAATATCATTTAAAAACATCATGACTTACAGTTTCTGTAGTAATCATAGGTAAATTGTTCCAATGTTTAGCAGCCAAAGCAGAAAATGCCAATCCCCCATCTTAGTTTTCATTTTGGGGGTCACCAATTTAGTTAATGCATTTGATCTCAATAACCTCTCATCTGTCCTAATTTGATAATATTTAAAAAGGGGGGAGTCTGTCCTGTGTCTCAAGACATTATCTGTTAAGCACTTCAAGTTAAAAACACTAGTTAGTCATGGTGGGAGCCACCCAGTTTGTTGATAAAGAAAACAGTGCTGAGTTTGATAAAATATTTTAAGAACAAATCTGCACACCCCATGAAATGTTGTTGTTAGGCATGTCAAATCAGTCTTAGAAAAACCCAAGAAGAGAAATGAATTATAATTCATTATAGCCAAGAGCACACTCTTAGCAGCAACCATTCTAGCTTGCTCAGTTAAACAGTTTTGAAGTTTAAATAATGTCCCTAGTTTCTGGTTTATCTGCCTGCTGATTATATTACTGTGTAGAAAAAGTTAAGTTAGGATCCAATGTTATACCCACATACTGTATTTAAACTGTGTAACTTGTTCTAATAGGACTCTAGATAAAATTGATATAATTAATGATGGATTTTTATCAAGTTTTGGTTTGGACCAAAAAACATACTTTCTTTTTTTTTTTTGCTGTTTCGCAATAGACCCTGATTATTTAGCCAGCTTTCCAATTTTAAAAATTATGTACCCGAAGTTTGATTCAAAATCTGTATGGAAGAGGAGCCACAATATAGTATAGTATAATCCACATACATTAATACATTCACTTCCATTATATGCATAGGCAACTCATTCACTTGAGATATGGGTTAACCGATATCTCCAATTGTTTCAGGGATTCTAGAGTGCAAATTAACCCCAAGGAAGAGCAGAATCTGGCCAGAACCGATAGGGCAGCAGCTGAGGAATTTGGGGGTAGAAATACTGTAAATTTGTTTCCTAATATTTTTACACCAAATTACTAACATAGCCTTGTTATGACCCTGCCTCATGAAGACGAGCAGAACAAATTTTCAACTCCTGGATTAAAGAGACTGTGACATCAACTTTCAGGATGCTAAAACACATTTTGGGCAGGAGTTGAAAAGTGACAGCTGTCACATTCATGAGGTGCTGTAAAGAAGTGGCTATATTGAAAATGTGGGATAAAAAAATTGAATATTAACAAATGTATAAGCCTGCATTGGCAGAATTCAACGCAGATTCATAACTTTGTTGAGTTTTAATTTTTTACACTAAATTCCCAGCATAGCCTTCTTATGACCCAATCTCATGAACAGTGGCAGAGAAAATTTTCAACTCCTGCCCAAAAGGTGATTTTGCACAGGGACCATGAAATCACCTATTCAGATGTAAAAAAAAAACATATTTGGAGCAGGATTTGAAAAATGATAGCTGTTCCATTCTTGTGGAGCTGGAAAGATATGGCCATATTATAAATTTGGGCTATAAATATTGAAAATTACCAAAGTTATGAGGCTGCACTTGCAAACTTCAATGTAGGTTTATAACGTTGTTGTTTTTTAATATTTTTATACACAGTTTTCAACATAGCCTTCTTATAAAACCACCTCATGAACAAGGGCAGAGAAAATTGTTAACTCCTACCGATAAGGTGATTTTGCATAGGAACCACAAAATCACCTTTTGCGACAGATTTGCCTAATGGCAGTGACATTGTTCAAGTTCAAGTTTATTGGCAGAAAAAAAACTCTGTTGAGCAGGCTCATTTACAAGGAGGTCCTGATTAACAACAGAGACATTACATAAGCGTATACAAAGTATTATGCATTAAACACATGAATAATCCATGAGACAAAAATAGGGCAATAATATTTACATCATATATACATAGGTACACTAAAGCTAGGAGTTAAATAAATGGTTAGCTCTGGGTAACAAGATAGTACCTCGTGAGGGAAGTAGAATTACAAAGCCAGCAAGGAAAGTAAATATAGTGGCACAGGCAGGGTGGAATAAGGTCAGAGGAAGGGGGGACAGAGGATGGTAGGACAGAGGTAGGAGGGGCAGACAACAAGATGGAGGGGTGGGAAAAATTAATACAACAGGGTGACTATGTCAGCTGGGACAAGGACACCATGGAAGTGGTGGGGAGAGGAGGTAGAGATAGAAGGTAAAGAAAGGATAGCTATAGATAGCGGAAGGGACTGTTGATTGATGATAGTGTGGGATACAGACTAGGGGTAGATTGTGTGGTGCTGGCAGTGTAACATGGAGAGAGGAAGGGGAGAGGAAGAAGGGGGAATGGAAATATAATGGAAAGTCACTTAGGGGTGATGGAGGGGGTAGACAAGAGGATAGAGCAGTCACTGCAATAGGTCAGGCAAGGAGAAGGCACTTTATTAACCACAGTCACCGAAGTCCCATAGGTTGTCATAAGCAAGTCTTTTGAAGCTATTCAGGAGGAACAGGCTTTGCAGTTTGAGTCTGGATTGGGCTTTGTTCCAGGCAGTGAGGAGGGCATGGCTTATAGCCATGTTTCCAAATCAGGAATAGGAGGTTGGAACGTCTAGCATAATGAAGGAGTTACTGCGTAGGGGGTAGGGGAAGGTAATTAATTGAAAGAGGTTGGAAATATAGGGGGTAGTTTTGCCAGCAGGGCTTTGTAGAGCCAGGTGACAGAGTGGAAGAGATGCCTAGTTTCTAAGGAGGTCCACCCGAGGGAGGCATACAGGTCACAACGATAAGTCTGACAGTGAACATTGAAAATGAAGCATATTGCTCTGTGATAGAGAGTGTTCAGTTGGCATAGCAGAGCATCAGAGCATCTGCCATATAGAATATCGACATAGTCGATAAGTGGTAGAAAGGTTGTTTGGACAAGGCCCAGTCTGGAGTCAGAATTGAATAGAGGTTTATTCCTATAAAAGAAGCCAATTCTTTAATGTAATTTCTTTGCAAGAGAAGTGATGTGAGCTGAAAAAGTTAGGTGTCAATCTAGTTCACAGTCTAGGTATTTAAAATTGTGGACTAACTCAAGATCATCGCAATGGAGAGTCTTGATGAGAGCCAAGGAAGCAAGCAAGATAGGGATGGAGGGCAAGTGGTTGGAACAGAAGAACATCACTTTTGCCTTTTTAGCTTTTAACAGCAGTTTGGAACATACAGGATTGTGCTGGAGGAGACCAAATTCTGCCTGTAATTCTGCGTGGGCTTCGTTTACAGAGGGACTGGATATGTATATCTCTGTATCGTCCGTGAAAAGGTGTAGTTTTGGTTTGCTGATGCCATTTCCGATGAAGTTGATGTATATCATAAATAGAAGTGGTCCAAGGATCGAACCTTAGGGTACTCTACTCCTGAGCAGAAGAAGCAGAGCTAGGAAGCCATTAGCCTTCACCTGTTGAGATCTAGTTGACAAGTAACTGTCAAACCATGGCAGCGCAGTGCCGGAGATTCCATGCTAGTTCAATGAATTGAGGAGTAGAACATGATTGACTGTGTCAAATGCTTTGTTGAGGTCCAGGAAGACTGCCCCTGTGATTTATTTCCTGTCCATTACAAGAAGCCAGTCATTTGTAACTGAGGTTAGAGCTGAAGTGGTGCTATGGGAAGGATGAAATCATAATTGGGCTGCATCTATAAGGTTTGCTTTCTTGAGGTAGTTCTAATTTGTGCATTTACCAACTTCTCATGAAGCTTAGAGAGCAGAGGCAGAATGGAAATAGGTCGTTAGTTATTTGGGTCAGTAGGGTCACCTGACTTAAATAGAGGACTGCTGGAGTTAATGGAGAGATTAAATAAGTGTAAGATGGGGTCTGTGAGGTACTGGAAGCCGAGTTTGAGGAAGTATGGTTCTAAACCATCAGAACCGGCACCTTTGTTAACCTTTAGGTGGAGAATAACCCACTCGGGAGGGAGCAATATTAGACCTGGTACTCTCAAATGGAGAAAGGATCACAAATTTAGAAGTCAGTAGACATCTGGGGACAAGTGACCACTGCATAGTGTTCATCACAATAAACACAACCATGGAGACAAGCCATACAAAGACAAGGATACTGGACTTTAGAAGGGCTGACTTTGGCATAATGGGTGAATACCTGAGGAATGCATTAGCAAATTGCCAGAAAGGAGGGGTGGAAGAACAATGGAGAAAAATCAAAACTGCCATCATGGAGGCAACAAGCATTTGTGTGAAACAAATAAAGAAAAACAAAGCGGAATAAAAACCACTATGGTTCTCAAAAGAGGTGTCAGGGGAAGGTTAAGGAGAAAAGGCTACATTCAAAAAGTGTAAGGAATCACAGACGGAGTACCTACAGGAACTGTATTAATTAAAGCAGAAAGAAGTGGAAGGCAGTCAGAAAAGCAGGCCCAAACCAAGAAAAGATAGCCAACTCAGTTAAGAAGGGATAAAACCTTGTATAGGTACATTAGGGAGCATAGAAAGGTTAAGGGAGGATAGTGAAGATTAATAAAGGAGAGGGAGGTGGGCAGAGGAGACAGTGAAAAGATGAGATACTGAATGAATGCTTTTGTCAGTATTCACAAAAGAAGAAGAGAGGCGTTACCTAAACCAAACAGTAGAAGCACTCTGGATAGGTGGGGTTGCGCCTGATCCATTTACAGAAGAAAGAGTACTGAAAGAACTCCTAAACTCAAGGTGGACAAAGCAATGGGGCTTGACGGGATTCACCCAGAATCCTAAGAGAGCTAAGGAGGACCTAGTGACACCACTAACCACACTTTTAACAAATCATGGGAAGATGGGGTGGTACCCAAGGACTGGAGGAGGGCAGATGTGATTCCCTTCACAAAAGTGGGAGCAAGGCAGAAGCAGGAAACTACAGACCTGTTAGTTTGACCTCAGTGGTGGGGAAAATGATGGAATCACTTCTGAAAGAAAGAATTGTTGAGTACCTAGAGGTCAGCGGGGCACAGGACCCAAAGCAGCATGGATTCACAGCAGGAAGGTCATGTCAGATGAATCTAATCGATTTCTTTGACTGGATGACCAAAGTAATAGACAAGAGAGGGGCTGTGGATATGGCCTACCTAAACTTTAGCAAGGCTATTTGACACAGTCCTGCACAAAAGATTAATAATTAAGTCAGCCAGCCTGAGAGTGGGTCCCAGGGTGGTAGCCTGGGTAGCAAACTGGCTGCACAACAGGACACAGAAGGTAATAGTGAATGGAACACATTCTGAAGAAAGGGGGGTTACTATTGGAGTACCTCAGGGCTCGAGACTGGGTCCAGTCCTCTTTAATGTCTTTATAGGTGACATTATAGAGAGTCTGGAAGGAAAGGTATGCCTCTTCGCAGATGACACAAAGATCTGTAACAGAGTTGATACACAAGGGGGGGTAGAAAGGATGAGAAGGGACTTGGCAAGGTTGGAGGAATGATCAGACATATGGCAACTTAGATTCAATGCAAAGAAGTGCAAAGTAATGCACCTGGGAAATAAAAATCCAGGAGAAGAGTACACAATAGCAGTGGAGGTACTAACGACAACAATAATGGAAGGGATCTGGGTGTAGTCATATCAGATGACCTAAAGGTGGGTAAGCAATGTGAGAAGTCAGTAAGGAGAGCCAGGGGATACTGGGATGCATAGGGAGGGGCATCACAAGTAGAAAAAGGAGTGGTTATCCCACTATATACTGACAGTTGGTGAGACCCCATCTGGAGTACTGTGCAGTTTTGGAGACCTCATCTATGCAAAGACATAGACAGGATGGAAGCAGTCCAGAGGAGGGCAACTAAAATGGTGCATGCTCTACATCAGAAACCATATGAAGAGAGACTGAGAGAGCTTAATATGTATGCCCTTGACGAAAGGAGGGACAGGGGGGGACATGATAGAAACTTTTAAGTACCTCAAGGGAATCAACAAAGTCCAGGAGGGTAGCATCTTTCAGAAAAAGAGATGTGTAAGAACAAGGGGGCACAATTTAAAGTTAGAGGGGGACAGCTCAGGGGTAATGTGAGGAAATTCTTTTTCATGGAGAGAGTGGTGGACGCATGGAACCGCCTTCCTGGAGAGGTTGTGGGGTCTAAAAAAGTGGGGAAATTCAAACATGCATGGGACAGACATAAGGCAATTATAGTGGGGGGTTGCAGGAAGTAGGCTGTTGGTTAACTAGAATCTGCAGCTTATCCAATAGGTAGGGAAATGGGCAGACTGGGTGGGCCAAGTAGTCCTTATCTGCTGTCAAAGACTATGTTTCTATGTTTCTATGTTTCCACCTCTTTGTACTGGAATGGGGAGAAGGCGAAGACTGAGCTGGGAGGCGTTGGGAATGTGTGAGAGCACTGGGGACAAGGGAGGCAGCTTTGGAGGAGTTGAATGCGAAACCCATGGAAGAGAAGTACTCATTAAAGCAGAGTAGAATATCAGATTTATCAGCGAGAGTAGTGTCGTTGTAGGAGATCAACCCGGGTAATGAGGATGACTGTTTATTGCCTTCAACAGACTTAGCAATACACCAGAACATACTGGAGTTACCTTTGGCAGTACCAAAGGCTGACAGGTAAAATTTGCCTCTGTGTCCCTTATTCTTTTGTTGCAATTGTTACGACAGGCTCTAAAAGCTGCCCAGTCAGAAGGGAGGTTTGTCCGCCTGGCTGTAGCCCAGAGGTGATCTCTCCCATTTAGCAAGGCCCTTAGTTCGGCTGTGAACCAGGGGCAGGAGAACTTCTGTATGCTGTGTTTTACCATAGAGGCATGTCTGTTGATGATGGTGGTTAGATGTTGTTGAAGAATGAAACCACATCATTGCTGTTGGAAGTCAGGTAGAAATCAGTCCAATTAATGAACTTGAGGTCCGACAGGTAGTTAAAGAGATTGAACTTACGAAGACTCCTTCTCCAAGGAAACCTATTGGCTGACTTGAGTGTGGGTCATCCTCTAACACAGGCCATGGCATGATTATCGCTACTGTTGTTGTGAAAAACAGCAGTGTGAGTGATTTTATAGGGTATGTTAGTTAATATTAGATCAATCAATGACCCATTAGGGGAGAATTTATGAAGTAGTTGAGTGATATCAGTTACCAGTTGAGTGAAGCCAGCATCATCACAGAATTCTTTAAGTTGAGAGCTTTTGTTGCAAACTTTTTGCCAGTCAAGATTTAAATCACCAAATATGATAATCTCTTTCTGCTTTTTGTCAGCAACATCTTATAAGTAATTTAGGAGCTGAAGGCCCTCAGAGGGTGGCCTGTAGCAACCTATTATTGTCAGGGTTTCAATGGGTAATAGAGAAAGGTTTAATGTCAGAGCTTCAGACTCCTTCAGTGTACTGGCAGGAGTATAGTCAGAGACTGTAAACCTATCCTTGATGTAAATTGCCACACCATCTCCTCTGGTATCTCTGTCACTACGGAAGAGGTTGTAGGGTGCAAAAGATATAGTGGTGTCAGGAATGTTTTTTTCAGCCAAGTTTCTGTTAGTATCAAAATATATGGGTCTGTGTGGGATATCCATGCCTGGATAAGGTCTATTTTTTTCACTACACTGCATACATTAAGATGCAGACATTTCAGGCCTTTGGTGGTTGCGAGGTCAGCGGGAGTGGCCAGCGACTGCGATGGACTGGGATTTAATTCGACATGACTTGAACAGATTAGCAGCAGGAGGGTTAAGTATTTGAGCCACCTACAGAGTAGTTTAGATTTGCTTGGAAGTGAATGCCTAGAAGAGGAGTAGTTTTGGGGTATGAAGGTGCCAATATAGCGGAGAGAGGAGGGGAATAAGGCATAGAGAGCAACTGAAACTCAGAGGGGATGAGGGTGTGAAGCTGTAAGGACTAATGCTAGAATTGTCATTGGAGGGTCCTAGAGGAGGTAAAACGTTGAGAGAGAGTCTGAAATAACATTGTTAAAGGGAGGGAACTCTGATGAGGTGGTCAAGGCAGGAAGTGGTGATGTGGGTGAGAGATAACAGGGAAGCGGAGGTCCCAAAGAAGGCATATTGCAAATCTGGGCCAAAAATATGCAAAAATGCCCAAGTTATGCCTCTAAGTTCAAAACCCATTGAGATACATTGAACGGCATACCTGTTTCTTCAATTCACAGTCTGGCTTTGAAGAGTGAAGACGTATTTGTGGTCTAGAGAGGATTACGGTGTTGGACCCCCGATGGGTAAGTAAGGGTTTGGCGGGGTGTGGGGTGGTGGGTTTTGAATGGGAAGGTCAGGTCAGGGGCATCAGAAATGGTGCGAAATACATCAATGGGTGGGTTTCTTGTTATAGCTTAAAACAAGCACATAAAAAACACTGATTATGACATTTGGGGATTGGGCACCCCAGTGTCACTGTTATGTCTCTGGGGGGGTGTGGGGTGGTGGGTGCTGAAATGGGAGGGTCAGTTGGGAGACGACAATAAAAAAACAATTAATAATAACAAATAGCCACACTTGTGCGGTAGTGGAGGGGACAAAGATTCCATTACTGGGGGATTGGGCACCCCCCTAGTGTCACTGTTACATTTCTGGGGGGATTAGGGTGGTGGATGCTGAAAGGGAGTGTCAGGTGAGGGAAACTATAAAAATATATGGTTAAAAAAAGTGCAATCGTGCATGCACGGTAGTGGGGGGATTTTGTGTTCAGGACACTGGGGGATAGGGAACCCCTAGTGTCACTATTATGTTTTGGGTGTGGGGTGGTGGGTGCTGAGAGGGAGAATCAGGTGGGGGTTATGTATTTCAGTGGTCACTGACCACCAAAAGTAAAAAAAAAAGAAATACTGCAAGCACAGAGTGTTCAGATGTGGAGGTGACTTTTTTTGTCACGCTAGCATGTTGTGCATTCGCAAGGAATGTGGGAGTCCTTTTTCTCAAAGCAAGAGGTCTGCAGTGCTCTGCCCACTGCAGCCCTAAAAATGAGCTTGGGAACAGTTGTTATGTAGTGGAAGTATCTCTGTTTTATATGTAATGACCTTAAGCATGGAAATTGCAACACAATCCTGTATTAGTGTTTATAAAATTTGGATTCCTGTAAGTGCCTTTGGTAGTAGTACCAAAAAATCATTGGCATAGAGCATCATGGAATATGTCTGGGATCACACCCAGATACCACTTGGACCAGGATGCTCTCTGATAAGGCTCTTGACTGGGAGCTATTGGTGGGGGCTACCTACATGGACCTCACCAAGGCCTTTGACATGGTCAGCCATGAGCTACTGCTAAATCAGCTGGTGAATACTGGCCTTTGTAAACAATCTGAGAATTGGTTCCAGGGCTCTGTCCTCTCTGAACATCGCAGTGTTACTACTGGGGTCCCCTAAGGCTCAATCTTGGGCCCCCTACTGTTTAGTCTGTTACTAAACAACCTCCATAAGGCCTGTCGTGGCACTGTCCTATTGTACACAGACTACGCTGTGCTCTTTTCTAGTCATTCTAACACTGAAGCTCTAGAAAAACAAATGCAACAGAATTTTTCTAAAATTGAAGCCTGATTCATCAACTCCAAGCTCCTTTTAAATTACAAAAAGACTAAGAAAATGCTGTTCACCTCTACACAGAACAGGCATAGGTCTTACTGTCTTAAAATTCTTAACAACTGAAATGATGCACTAGAGATGGTCAACAGCTTTAAATATCTCAGTGTCACTCTTGACAGCTCCATTTCATTTACTCAGCACATTGATCAGGTAGCCAAGGCTGCAAACTCATGGATTGGCTAATTATATAGGCACAGACACTGCCTTAATGATGAAGCCCTTAAGCTTGTTATCATTAGCTCTGTCCTGTGAGTTATTGACTATGGGCTTGTAGTCTATGGGGCAGTTATAAACTCAGCCCTAAAGAGGATCAAATCAGCCTTAAACAAAGCTTGTAGGCTTGTACTAGGTGTACATTGATTAACCCACACCTGCGACCACTACGCCTGTTCAGAATGGCTCAATCTGCAAAACAGGATCCAATACCAGGACTGCCTACATGGAAAGAAGACCACTCTTGGTCTTACACTGCCAGGGACACAAAACCTCCTTTGCATATCCTCTTGCCACAGGCAAACTAGGGGAACTTGCGAAAACACACTTCTAGTCCCCCTCAGCTGAACATCACTAAGATAATGGTCATTTGCCTTCAGGGCCCCTAAATTGCTTAACTCTCTTAATGCTGAACTGCAATCTGTACCAAAACTTGGCTCTTTCATAGAAACATAGAAACATAGAATTTGACAGCAGATAAGGACCACTTGGCCCACCTAGTCTGCCTTTTCAAATCTCAACTTTGTGCTCATCTTGCTGATACCAGTATGTGTGACTGTAACACCTAGCACCCATACTCCCTTTCCTGGGGCTACTATCCAACAGCAGCACTCAGTCACACGCATTCCTTTCCTATCTATCTACCATATCCACCCCTCCCCCTCCATACCCCTATAACTTTCTTTTGGTTTTTAGCCAACTACCCCCCCACAGTCAATCTCTTGTACCCACTCCTATCTACCCTTTCCTTGCCTACCTCTTGGGCTATTCCTCCATTTTCTCTAATACACTGACAAGGCCCCCATGTGCTGCTCCCCCTCATCCCTCCTCTTCTGCCTCAAAACATCTCAGATTTTTCCACACAGCTATCATACTACCCAATAATTGCCTATTCTACCCCTTCATACCTCTCACTTTATACTCCACACCTCCCAACCTCCTCTTACCCTTGTTAATGCTAGAAATTTAACTTAATTTTACCTTATCTGCAAACTCTATGAATCTGGAATTGATATCCCTCTGTGTTGCAATTTTGTAATGTTGTTTAAACATTTGTTGTTAGTATATTGTACTCATATGATGTGGAACCTTTGTAAACAAGCTTTTAGCTCAAAGATATCAATCTGAGATGTTAATAAAATAAATAAAGGGCTTGATTAGTACAACAAAGAGCAAGGTTGAGAGCAACCACCCTGTCCCGATTATTTTGTGAAATTGAAATGGGGAGGGTTGGTCATTACTAGTCAATGTCTTTGCTGTGAGAGAAGAGTAGACGGTGCATATCCAGTTGAGGATGGACAGGTCAAAACCCATTTGCTGCAGGACCTGAATGAGGTATCCCCACTCCACCTAGTCAAAGGCCTTGTCAAAATCCATCACTAACATTGTGGATGGAGGGGGGCTAGTCTCTCCTACATGCTCTTCACTAGGGAGTGTAAGAAGTCTGATGCTAGACAGCACTGAACAAATCCCATCTGGAAGAAGTGAACTAAGGATGGCAGTACTGAGTCAAGCTGGAAGGCCAACACCTTTGGCAGAACTTTGGCATCCATGTTTATTAAGGATATGGACCAGTAATTTTCCAGGAGAATAGGATCCTTCCCCCTACTTGGGCAGCACTGTGATGATTACCTTCTTGAGGGTTAGGGGAAGGGATGTTGAGAAGTTTGATTCAGCAAGCATCCTGAGTAAATATGGGGTTATCACAGCACTCAGGTGTTGGTGAAAACCTGAGGAAATGCCACCTCCATCAGGTGCCTTTCCCAAGTACAGAGAGGAAATGTATTTCTCAATTTCAGAGGATGACATGAGTCTTCAGTTTCTCAAGGTGTTCCTGGGACAGTTTTGGTATGAGGAGTTTCAAAAGAAAGCCTCCATCAGTGAGGATCAAGGTTGCACCTGGGAGGTATACAAATTCTGATAGAAGTCACACATACAGTAGCTGCAGTAAGACCCTCAGGCCACGAGTGAATGTGGCCAAGGCTGTCCCTTAAGACTGCAGTGTAATGTATCTTCTGTTGTTTCTGGAGATGGTATGCTAGCAGCTTGCTAGCTTTTTCCCCACCCTTCCAGGTATCAATGTTTGTATGGAGAAGAGTGAGCTCAGCTTTCTGGGAGAGGTGGGATTTCAGCTGTAGGTGAAGACTAGTGGTTTCAGCTCTAAGGACTCTTTAACAGCTCCAGAGAGCCTTGGATTCTTATTTAGTGCCAGTTCTTTAGTTTTGAGCTGGTATTTAAGGGTAGTGGCCTCAGCTTCCCATGTCTAGTGGCATCCAGCAGCATAGAATATGATGGCTCCATATATAGTGGCATTAGACACCTTCCAAAGGGTGCTGTCTGAGGTATGGCTGGTATCACTGGTTTAAAAGAAGGCCATTGCCTCAGATTTAAGCCAGTCCATGACAGTCCTGTCTCAAAGAAGGAAAAGGTCATTGCAAGCAGAGGAGGACTTTGGCAGGTTCAGGCCCACAGGAAGATGATGTAAACTGGCATGTGGTCAAACAGTACTATTGGGTGGATTACTGTCTGTTGTGTTACTTGGGTCACTATAGGAGAAGGGTTCCAGTAGTCTAGCCAGCTGCAGGTTCTGTACTTGACCAAGTGACAGGATTATTCCCTCAGAGTACAGTAGCAGACTCATCATACTACTACCAGATAATTTTCTTTCATTAAAGACAGGACATCTGTCCCTGCAGTGACATGGGGTTCTGGTGTGTTCCCTGATGTATCTACTGCTGGACTAAGGGTCAACTTTAAATATCCTCCAACTGTAACTGTGTTGCCCCCTCAGTAATGTCACCTAAAGCTTGACAGACATCCAGGAAAAACTGTCAGTCATTTTGATTGGGGGCATAGAGATCCCAAGAATGAGAGGCCTTTCTGGTATAGAAAAACAAAGGAGGAGCCACTGGCCTCTGCACCAGGGGTTGAGCATGTATCTTCTCTGTCCTCAGTTGATGTTACTAGGTGGTAAGCATCTGGCATGGGTTCCATTGGACCTGAGGATGGCCAAAAGTGCTGGAGGAAATCTTTAGCTTCTTCAGGGGACAAAAAATCATTTGCAACTTCATTCATGATCACTCTTAAACAGCAAGGGTGGAACATGGAGAATTTGTATCCCAATTCTGTGAGGCATTCGGCAGCAGAAGCAAATGCTCAGTAGTGCTGAGATAGCTCCAGGGACAAATCCTGAAAGAGGATAATTGAGTGTCGTACTACTGGAGTGGGCCTCAGCCCTGCTCTAGGTGAAGGAAATTTTCTTTCAATGGGTGTTGGAGAAGTCTCACTAATATAGGCCTGGATAGTCTCTGGGCAAAGGACAAGGTGCGATTGATTGGTGGGTATGCTCAGTCTCAACCAGAGGACAGTTAGGAGCATTTAGCAGTTCAGAGATTGCTCACTCCAGGGCCCTTCCACATCACTGCCTTCCATACCCTCAGGGAAACCGATGAAACGAATATTATTTCATCAAGCACTCTTTTGAAGATCATTGACTTTGTTTAGAAGGTAGCGATTGGTCAGGGCTTATTCCCTTATTTGGGCCTTTAGATCATAGTCTGAATCCTCAGCTGCTTCAAGCCTTGTCTATGCATTAAAAATTCAAGTCCGAGTGATGTCAGTTCTCATGCCTTTCAAGCAGCAGTTGTGTTAAGCTCTGTGGTATCAAAGGGTATACAATTCAGCAGTTCTGTTATTTCCTGCAGGATGACTGTGGATGTTGCAGTGGTCAACATGCTGAGTCATGGAAAGAAGCACAGGTAGGGCATTGTCTGTCTGGAAATTCTCTCTCACCGTGCTACTGATACCACCAAAGAACAATGCAATGGTGCCACCAAAGCAACAAACACACCATTAGCCAAATCTTTATGCATTGTGAGACACCTAATCAACTGGAAAATGAAGATTGTTTATCTGAGAAGGTATTGGCTAACATAGGATTATACTGCAGGAAAGGTGTATATCAAATGGCATAAGCTGCCATCTTGACCATGGTCAGGCCATGCCCCCAGAGGTAAGATTATTTTTTAATAGTTATAACAGTATTGTTTTTAGTGTTTTCATGTTTGTAACTGAAACAATGAAACAACGGCAGAGCATTTGTTGTGATGTTTGCATTATTTTTTCCTCCAGAGTAAATTAAAAGTGTACATTACCAATACAATGACACTCTCAATTTATTTATTTTATTTTTTATTTTATTTTATTTTATTTTATTTAAACAGCAGTTTGGAAAACCTTTGAGCCATAGGCTCATTTACAAAGGTACCTTGTCACAGTAAGACAAACCAAAATACACAGTATAGCAGTACAACACATAAGTATAACAGTAAATTAAGACATAGATACAAACAAGCTGGTACAGGTAGGGTGGATGCAAACAATACCAGAGTTATGTCATCCTTAGCAGCTTAGTAATAAGCTTTGTCATAAGTATTGAGTACTGGCTTTGACTAGCGGCAGTTACAGCATCAGGTGTTAACAAGGTGGTTAAGTAAGGAGGTTTCGAAGCACGACATAGTTGGAGCTTCAGAGATGGAGGGGGCAGTGTGTTGAACCAGGAGGGGCCTAAAGCTGAAGGCTCTTTGGCCGTGAGAGGTCCTAGCTCTAGGGATAATAAGAGGGTTTCCCAGAGGTCCAGTATGAACTAGTGGGACAGAGCGTACGTATGGTGGTGATCCAATCCTGGTGGGGGAAAAGCCCAAGGAGGGGTCTTTTGTAAGGGTACAGGTAAGATATTTGAGGTGATCGTCGAGATCAAGTACCAGCGCTTTAGCATACAGTAGACAGGTGTGTGTCATCCTAGGTGCTCCAGTAATTAACCTGCAGGCCTTATTCAGAGTAGTGTGAATTTTATGGAGTGCGGTCTGATCAGCAGCACCATACACCGGCAGTCCATAGTCCACTAGGGACAGGATAGAGGAGGTGACTGTGAGTCGAAGAGCCTCCGTGGGAGGCAGTGTTTATACCGATGTAAGATGCCCAATCGGATATTAGTGGCAGTGGCTAGGGCAGCGATGTGTCCATGGAAGGAGAGGGAGGGGTCAAAATGGATCCCTAGGTATTTATAGGAGCAAACTTGTTCGAGTGGGAATGAGGACCCAGAGTGAATGAGGAGTTTGAAGTTGCAGGACTTGTTTTGGGGATGAGTGAAGAACATGTTTTTGTTTTTTAAGATTTACCACCAATCTCTGTTCCTTGAACCAGCCCTCGGCTTCAGTGAAGGACTTCTGCAGCGAGTCCTGGAGGGCAGTAGGGTTACGATTTGAGGCAAAGATGACTGCATCATCAGCGTACAATAGAATGTCCCCCAACAAGAGCGTGGAAGGGGTGTTAAGGCAAAGGTAGAACAGTAAGGGCCCAGAGTGGAGTCCTGGGGAACCCCAGAAAAGATGGGACAGATGTCTGAGTAGGTCCCATTAATTTTACACGCTGTGAGCGGTCAGACAGATAACTGGTGCATCAGGAGATAGGCCCAGCAGCAAAACCAGAGAGACTAAGGGCATCAAGAAGGAGGGGGTGGGAGACAGTGTCGAAAGCTTTTGAGAGGTCAATGAAGACAGCACCAGCCAGAGAATCAGTGTCTAAGGAGGAGTGGAGAAAGTTGGAGAACTCTAGGAGGGCTGTGTTGGTACTGTGGCCCGCTCGGAAGCCATGCTGCTCAGGACAATGGACATTGTAGGTGGAGAGGTAGTCAGAGATTTGAGAGGCCACCACTTTTTCCAAGGCCTTGGAGAGAGGAGAGAGAATGGAGATCGGTCGATAGTTTCCAGCCACAGTCCTATCACCACCTTTAAAGATAGGGGTGACAGTGGCGACTTTCCAGGCAGTTGGAACCTTCCCCAGGCAAAGAGAGTGGTTGATGAGGCATGTGATCGGGGTAAACACTGTGTCCAAGACCAGCCATAGGATACACAGATCCAGGGTGTCACTGCCTGTACTATTACTCTTGAGGGCAGTGACAAGGTGCGGCCTAAGTTCTTGTGCAGAAACACGGCAGAGGAGAAAATAAGGGCGAGAGAGATTTACGGCAGGTGCTGGGGGAGGAGGGTCAAAAAAATTTGTAGGAAGGATAGGGCTAAGGTCAGTGAATGAGGTGTTGAGGTGGTTGGCTATGAGGGCTGGGTCTCAGGAGATCACACCATTAATGTTGATCTGGGGGGGAGTGTGCACTCCCATTTAACTGTTTAATGTTATCCCAGAAGGTTCTGGGATTCCCCCATGAGGCAGTGAGTGAGGACCAATAGTGCTCAGACTTGGCCTTTCTGATGGCCCGAGTGCACTTGTTTCGGGCGGCAGCATATAACCGCCTGTCATTGGGCTGGCCAGTCTCAATGGCACGGTGCCATAGGTTGTCCCTATGTTTGAGCTGGTGGATCAAAGCTGGGGTAACCCAGGGGGCATTCTTCCTTTTAGAATGGCGGGTCAACACTGGGGCAAAGATATCACAGGCATTTTTAAAGTTTGGGTAAAGAAGGAGAGAGCTGTGTCGATGTCAGGAGTTGCCTGTATAGGAGACCAGTCAATTTGGGACAGAAGTTCCTTAAGTTTTATCAGTCCACCAGGTATTGATGCCGCGCATGTGGACTGTGCTATGGGTTTGGGGACTGAGGTTGACCAGTGGAATAGAATGGGGGAATGATCACTGAGAGAGTCTGGGAGGACTTGTACATTGGGGATCCGATTAGGGTGGTTGGTGAGTACCACATCAAGCAGGGTACTGGAGCCTCTCTTAGGATTAGTCCTGGTAGGGTGGGTAACTAGTTGCGTTAGGTCTATTGCAGAAAAGGAGTCTCGGGTAGAGGAGGAGGAGGGGCTGAGCCAGTTGACATTTAAGTCACCCACCAGAATTTGATCAGCGGAAGGAGGTAGAGAGGTAAGGTATTCTGTAAGAGAGGCAATGGCCTACATTTGTTCCCTGGGGGGCACGTATGCAGTAGTCAGATAAAGGGGTCCCTTTAAAGGGTCAGGGGTTAGTTTCAGCGTAAGCGCCTGGGCCCTGGAGTCAAGGATGGGAGTGGGCAGGGCTAGTACGGGGAGAGATTCCTTGACATAAATAGCACAGCCGCCGCCCCGTCTCCCAACACGGTCAGACCGGAAAAGGGTGAAACCAGGAAGGGAGACTAGGGAGTAAGGGGAGGATTTCAACAGCCAAGTCTCAACCAGGGTGATGACGTCAGGGTTAATTGATGTGACCAGGCATTGTAGTGAGTCAAACTTTTTTAGGAGGCTACAGATATTCATGGAGACCATGCATAGGCCTGTGGTGCCAGTTGGGGAGCTCCTGGGAACCGGGCCAGGGTTTGGATGAATGTTCCCTGACAGGAGTAGTAGCATGACTAACACCCTGGCTGGGAGATGGTGAGAGGTTTTCCTACGATTGACATGAGGGGGAGGTGAGGCTAAGGGAGCAGGGGGTGGGAAGGAAGGTACAGGAGGGGAAAGCAAGAATAAGAAGACACCCAGATGTGCCTGAGGTGAAGAGAAAGCTAGGGGAGGGCAGGGGACAGGGACACACAGAGGTCCCAAGGGGCAGGAGAGGAGGTTCAGGAGCAAGGGGAGGGAGGGGTGCCAGGGCACAGTGTGGACTAGCAGATGGGTAAGTGGGTAAGTGCACTGCTAGTGGGGATAGGCACAGGCAGAGTGTGAGGCAGGGCCAATACATTGTAGTGAGCAAGATCCCAGGGAAGTAGTGCTGTACAGGTAGGAGTAGGAAGTAGTGAGGGAGCATAGGTCCGTCTAGTGGCCAGCAGGTATAGCATAGGTCCCTCTAGTGGCCAGCAGGTATAACCTGCAAATGGGAAAGTGGGGAGATAGGTTCTGGGCAACAGGACGTGATATCACTGGATGTGATGTCACGGGGTGGATCCTTAAATTGACAGCCGCCCCTGGGTGGGATGGTGGTTGGGGCGGGTGGGGCAGACGGCGTGAAGCGCCGTCGGGCTAGCACCCCTCTGCAGGCGTCCAGACAAAGAGAGGAGGCTCTCTTTACCTTGAAAGTTATCAGGCTGGAGATTTGGCTTCCTCAGCTACTCAGATGAGCTGCTTGTTTCTTCAGTTGCTCGATTGTCCCGAGTGCCTAGCTTGGGGAGCTGCCTATGTTGTGGAGAAAACAAAGCCTCTCATTACTATGCAGTGGGAGAATATGTTGTGACTTACACAAAGGAGCTCCACTCTAAGCAAACAGGGCTATTCCAAAATGAGGTCACACTAGGACCCAGCTAACCTAATGCCTTCAGTAACAAGCAAAATTAGCTCAATACCACCATATTAAACAAGTCTGATCTATATTAGCTGCTTGGTATATCTGGCTTTAAGATGAAATCAGCAATTAGCTCCAAATACCACCATATTAAACAAGTCTGATCTATATTAGCTGCTTGGTATATCTGGCTTTAAGATGAAATCAGCAAGGCAACTCTAGAAAAGCCAGTGAGTCCCTAGCTTTACACTTCAGCATTAGTAGCACAAAAGAATCAAATAACATGCCCACCCAGTGGTGAACAGGAACAAAGTTTATAAAATATGAGTGTTCATCAGGTAGCACCCCTCTGCAGGCGTCCAGATGAAGAGAAGAGGCTCTCTTTACCTCAAAAGTTATCAGGCTGGAGATTTGGCTTCCTCAGCTACTCAGATGAGCTGCTTGTTGCTTCAGTTGCTTGATTGTCCCGAGTGCCTAGCTTGGTGGGGAGCTGCCTCGAAAGTTATCAGGCTGGAGATTTGGCTTCCTCAGCTACTCAGATGAGCTGCTTGTTGCTTCAGTTGCATGATTGTCCCGAGTGCCTAGCTTGGTGGGGGAGCTGCCTCGAAAGTTATTAGGCTGGAGATTTGGCTTCCTCAGCTACTCAGATGAGCTGCTTGTTGCTTCAGTTGCTTGATTGTCCCGAGTGCCTAGTTTTGGGGGAGCTGCCTCGAAAGTTATCAGGCTGGAGATTTGGCTTCCTCAGCTACTCAGGTGAGCTGCTTGTTGCTTCAGTTGCTCGATTGTCCCGAGTGCCTAGCTTGGGGGGGGGGAGCTGCCTTGAAAGTTATCAGGCTGGAGATTTGGCTTCCTCAGCTACTCAGGTGAGCTCAAGAACAAACACTGCAAAAAGTGTGGACATTTGCGTATGTTTTTATTTATAAAAGCATGTAAATCCATAGCATTGTCATGAAACCTTGTTGACTGATGTAGAATATGGATGTGAATATAGCAGAAGAAATACTGGGATCACCCATGCTTCTTTTGGCTATATCTGTTTTCAAGGTGGCAGTCACAGAGATACAGTGGTGTGAAAAAGTATTTGCCCCCTTCCTGATTTTCTCTATTATTGCATATTTGTCACACTGGATGTTTTCAGGTCTTTAGACAAAATGTAATATTAGATAAAGGGAACCTGAGTGAACAAATAACACTTGTTTTTTTTTTTTTATTTCACTTATTTAATGAAAAAAAGTTAACCAACACCAACTGGCACTGTGTGAAAAAGTAATTGCCCCCTTACCTTTAATAACTGGTTATGCCACATTTAGCTGCAATGACTGCAACCAAACACTTCCTATAATTCAATATCAGTCTTTCACATCGCTGTGGAGGAATTTTAACCCACTCTTCCTCGCAGAACTGCTTTAATTCAGTAACATTTGGTAGGTTTTCGAGCATGAACTGCTCAGTTTCAGGTCCTGCTACAGCATCTCTATTGGGTTTAAGTCTGGACTTTGACTAGGCCAATCCAAAACTTTAATTTTACTTCTTTTTAGCCATTCTGATGTGGACTTGCTTTTGTGTTTTGGATCATTGTCTTGCTGCATGACCCAACTAAGCTTCAGCTTCAGCTGACGGAAGGATGACTGGACATTCTCCTTAAGAATTTTCTGGTACAGAGCAGAATTCATGGTTCCTTTAATTATGGCAAGTCATCCAGGTCCTTAGGCAGCAAAGCATCCCACACCATCACACTACCACCACCATGTTTGACTGTTGGTATGGTGTTCTTACTGTGGAATGCTGTGTTTGCTTTACACGAGACATTATGGGATCCATGTTTTCCAAAAGTTCCACTTTGGACTCATTTGTCCATAGAACATTTTCCCAAAAGGCTTGTGGATCATCCAGGTGCTTCTTGGCAAATGAGAGACGAGCATTTATGTTCTTCTTGGTTAGCAGTGGTTTCACTTTGCTACTCTCACATGAAGCCCATTTTGCCCAGTCTCTTTCTGATTGTGGAGTCATGAACACTGACATTAACTGAGGCAAGAGAAGCCTGCAGTTCTTTGGATGTTGTTTTTAGGATCCTTTGAGACTTCTTGGATGATTTTACATGTGCCCTTGGAGAATTTGGTAGGCCACCCACTCCTGGGAAGGTTCACTACTGCCCCAAGTGTTCTCCATTTGGAGATTATGGCTCTCACTGTGGTTCGATGGAGTCCCAGAGCCTTAGAAATAGCTTTGTAACCCTTTCCAGACTGATGAGGGCAACAAAATGTTTTCTGATCTTTTCAGGAACTTTCCTTTGATCATGGCATAATGTGCTTGTTGAATCTTTGTGCTGGCAATGTGACTCTGATGGTAAGGGCCAAAATAAGTGAGGTTTATATTGAGCAGGGCTGGCTGTAATCAAGCCTGGCTGTGTTCAATCAGCTGACTCTAATTATCCCTTTATTGGGTTGATTTAACTAGGGGGCAATTACTTTTTCACACAGTGCCAGTTGGTGTTGGTTAACTTTTTTCATTAAATAAATGAAATAAGTAAAAAAAAAAAGTGTTATTTGTCCACTCAGGTTCCCTTTATCTAATATTATATTTTGTCTAAAGACCTGAAAACATCCAGTGTGACAAATATGCAATAATAGAGAAAATCAGGAAGGGGGCAAATACTTTTTCACGCCACTGTAGTTGACTCAGGATAAAAGTATCTAAAAATCACAATAACAAATAAACATGCCAGAAAGCCATTAAGTAACCAGTACACTGATCTTTTTTAAGCACCCTATGCTTACTGGAGTACATGCAACATCTTTGTTCTGTGTACTTTTTCCTTTGATGGTGTAATTGCTTTATCACCAGACATAAACCCTGTTCTGTTGGCATTTCTATCAGGGCTCTGGCAAAGACTGTTTGTCTCACACACCAGACATGGGAACAGACATTGTATGGAGAAGCTGTCTTGTACTTTTGGATGACAGCATTCCACTTAAATACTGTTCCTGTAAGAACCAAACAAAGAAACTCAGATTCCAAGTGTTTCCGCATAAACTGAACAATATTGCTCAGATGTGATGCCTGCCTTTATGTACTGAATAGTGAGTACACTGTTATTCATTAAAACTCTTAAAATGGCACAGGATATAGGAAAAAGAAATAACATACAAAGAGAATTAGGGATAGATATGGATCCCCCAATCCCCATTGATACTTTATTTTACAACACAAATAGACAAAGTATTCAACATACTGGCATTCAGATGTTTAAAAGTGAGATAAGAGTTAAAGAAATTAAAAACAAATTAAATGAAACTGGACACTCATTACAAGAAAAAGTATAGTACTTGTTAAGGATCACAGAATCATAAGTATTATTGATGGTTCAAAGACAGGACACCCAATGGGATGATAATGGAGAGACTGTTTTGATTCACTTCCAAAATAGAGAATCTGTGACCTTGATTTGGGAAAACAGAGTGTCTAAGTCCATTAGGGTTACATACTGACAAAAAATATAGACCTAATGCAAAGTAGTAAAGAACCAGGATTGCTAATTAATCCTAACAATGAATTTGTATCGGGAAAAATAGATGAAATGATTATTCATTTGGAGGCAAGATTTAGAACTGATTCAAAACTATTTAATGACTTAAACTTAAAGACCATTAGCTTATTTGGATAGAGTGTCCAACCAAGGGAACTGATAGAGAAAACTAAAAAAAGCATTATTGGATTTCTTTTCTCGATTATTGTTAGTACCATTGACCCAAGCAATATACTGGATACAAAAGAGATGCAGCAAATTTAAATTTTGCCAGTGCCTTATGAAGTGAGCTTGCTTAACGTTGTTATTTCACTATACGGAGTGGCCAATATAAAGGCTCACTTCACCCTGCAATTATTACTTCGCGTTGTCATTCCAGCTTAACGCAAAGTAAGGTGAAGTGAGAACAATATTGGCAGCCACACACACACACACACACACACTCACACAGTCACCAGAATTAATGTGCATCCCGAAAATGCTACTGTCTTGTGTCCAGAAAATGTCCCAGTGCTGACAAAGTGAAATGAAAGCGTAACAAGAAATGCAAAGTCTTCCAGAATTAATGGTGCACTCAGTCATGTGTGGAGTGGTCACACACAGTCACCAGAATTAATGTGTATCCCCAAAATGCTACTGTCTTGTGCCCAGAAAATTCCCCAGTGATGACAAAGTGAAATGAGAGCACAAGAAATGCAAAGTCTCCCAGAATTAATGGTGCACTCAGTCATGTGTGCAGTGGTCACACAGTCACCAGAATTAATGTGCATCCCCAAAATGCTACTGTCTTGTGTCCAGAAAATTCCCCAGTGCTGACGATGTGAAATGAGAGCATAAAAAAAATTGTAAAGTCTCCCAGAATTAATGGTGCACTCAGTCATGCATGAAGTGGTCACACACAGTCACCAGAATTAATGTGCATCCCCAAAATGCTACTGGCTTGTGTCCAGAAAATTTTCCAGTGCTGACAAAGTGAAATGAG
The DNA here is from genome assembly GCA_016271365.2 of Neoceratodus forsteri. Lineage (NCBI taxonomy): Eukaryota > Metazoa > Chordata > Ceratodontiformes > Ceratodontidae > Neoceratodus > Neoceratodus forsteri. Next base: position 935,133,575 of record CM057449.1, on the reverse strand, counting down.
TACATATCAAGAAATGCAAGTCTCCCAGAATTAATGGTGCATTCAGTCATGTGTGCAGTGGTCACACACAGTCACCAGAATTAATGTGCTTCCCCAAAATGCTGCTGTCTTGTGTCCAAAAAATTCCCCCATGCTGATGAAGTGAAATAAGAGTGTAACAAGAAATGCGAAGTCTCCAGAATTAATGGTGTACTGTATTGCGATCACGCTGTGCACTCAAGAAATGCAGGCGCAAAGGCACAATAACACCTAACTAGTGCTCACAAGCCACAAATCCAAATCTGGAACAGAATACCTTTTGCAGGTTGGGGCTGGGGTAGTGCATGGCAGTAACAGTCCCCTACAAATTAAGATACCACAAAGCAGTACAAAAACGTCACGCAGGTGCAGTGGATAGCAGGTTTACACTGCTGCAATTACTCTGTGGCACAAAAAAAGGTGTCTGATTTGATGGCACGCATCGCACACACACTCACACTAAGACACACACCCTGCACGTAATGCAAAGCAAATTAAAAACCTTTAGTAATATAACATAATGTTTTAAACAAACTGAAATTATACACTGCTGCACCACAACAATCAAGAAAAAAAGTCAAGAATTACCAAAAATATTACTGTGTGTACATTAACACAGTTATACAAGAAAAATATAACCAAAACAGAAAGACTGCCTTTTTCTCCCAATTCATCTACCTACACCACACATATGCCCCTCAACCAAAGCACACTTCAAGTGTCTGTCAGTACACAGACTGAATGTTCTAAATTAACATTCAAAATCCACACACAAACAATAAACACTTAATGACATGAGCACAGGAGGGTTCCCTACAATCAATGTACTAAATTTTGAGCAAACAATTACTCAAAAAGGCTTTTTTAACAGCTTTTAGATGTTTTGAGACACAGAGCTCTGACAGCAAACTGTCTCCAGCTACAACTGCACACACACTACCCAGAACTGAGGCTGTACAGAACAATCTCAAGCCCATTTGACCTGAAATCCCATGAATCACTGCAGAATTTACCAAGAGGGGTACCTCAGGGATCAGTCCTGGGGCCCGTCCTCCTCAATATCTTCGTCAGTGACATTGCAGATGGACTGGAGAGTAAGGTTTGTTTGTTTGCAGATGACACCAAGATCTGCAACAGAGTAGATGATCCAGATGGGGTGTGCAGAAAGAAAAGAGATCTGGATAAACTGGCAAAATGGTCAGAAGACTGGCAACTGGGGTTTAATGCAAAGAAGTGCAAGATCATGCACATAGGGAAGAGAAACCCTGAAGTCACCTATAGGTTTGGAGGGGAGTTGCTGACTATCACAAGGGAAGAAAGAGACTTAGGCATAATCATCATAGATGACCTGAAATCATCCAAGCAGACCACTAAAGCAGTAGGTAAGGCTAGAGGGATGTTGGGATGTATTAGTAGTGGTATCACAATTCCTAAGAGGGAAGTAATAATCCCTCTTTACAAGACACTGGTTAGGTCCCATCTGGAGTACTGCGTGCAGTACTGGAGGCCGCGCCTGCACAAGGACATTAACAAAATGGAGGCAGTCCAGTGAAGGGCAACCAAAATGGTGCAGGGACTGCAACAGAAAATATATGAGGACAGATTAACGGAGCTCAATATGTATACCCTAGAGCAATGGAGGGTGATAGGTGATATGATCGAAACACTCAAACATCTTAAGGGCATTAACAAGGTGAAGAAGTCTAACATGTTTCAATATAAGAAAAATAGCAGGACAAGAGGACACAGCATGAGATTAGAGGGAGGCTGATTAAGAGGGAATGTGAGGACATTCTTTTTCAAAGAAAGGGTGGTAGATGCATGGAACAGCCTACCTCAGGAAGTGGTGGATATGAATACTGTACAGGGCTTCAGACAGGCATGGGATAGGCATAAGGGAGCAGTACAGATGAGTATGAATAGATAGGCCATTGACAGAGTACAGGCTTATGGCACATTCTTAAGGTAGAAAAAATTGGCAGACTGGATGCGCCTTGCAATCCTTATCTGCCGTCAACTTCTGTGTTTCTATGTTTCTATGTTGGAGCTCAATTACAAGACAAAGTGATGCAAAGTACATTGATTTCAATGTGTTTCATCTTAAAATTGTTAGAGAAGTGATTTGGGGAAGGTGGAATAACACAAAATCATTGGTTTCAGTGGACTTCATGTTCCTCATTATGACTCGAAGTACTCCGCTTCGCATTGCCAATTACTTCTCGGATTGCACATTACTCCACAAATCACTTCATGGAGCGAATTTTGGCCACTTCGCACACACTATACAAAAAGCAGCGAAATACACAAATTCTCCTCAAATGAACACATTTTTGGGTGATAGAAAATCGGCTACTCAAATACTCGAAAAAGTGGAATCTTTAAATCAAATTGGCTTACATTTAACAGACCCAGATTTAAGTTTTATATTATTTAAACAAGTGTAATTTACACAGGAGACTGAACAAATTCATCCTGTTCAGGATGTTACACTTTTCACAAGTTATCTTTTGAACAAATAATAGATATGCTGTTTCACCACATGCCCAGGCATGACCAATGCAGGCCAGTATTACAAAACTTCAACAAAAATGAATTACCTAACCAATGGTATGTGCTATCTTGGACTACAGATGGACTATCCACCAAACTCCCTGATTTACTGTAGATTATATGAACTATATGAACTTATTTGATGCAGTACTGCTGTAAGAAACACAGTGGATTGATGCCCCTCCTAAATTACCTGATTATGAAACATTTATTAACAGAAATAAGACAGTGTTAAAGTAAGATGAAATCAAATAGGATTGTTAACAGCTATAAAACTGCAAAAAGATATCAATGTTACAAAAGTAGTAACTAAAATTTATAATACATTGGTTTTCAAAATTGTGGAAAAAAATATCAAGGTCATTTTTATTAATGTGTATATGTATATATATATATATATATATATATATATATATATATATACTCATAATTCATGAATGAATCATTATATTTGAATTAAAGTAAGGAAAACTCTCCAATCAATAATAGATGGATATCTAGATCATAATATATTTTGTTAATAGATTTCAGTGCAAGATTACCAAGTAATCAATCTCACACACTATAATTATTCATGGTCTCTCATAATGAAGGTAGAATAAATATTTAAAACAGTAATCTTTCAAGAATAGCTTCATACACAAGAACAAAATGGAATGCAGACCAGAGGTTGACACCGCAACTGCAAAGACCAGCACAGCAACAGATTTCACCCAAAATTGTCATGTCACTGTGCTGGTCCCTGCAGACACTGGTGGTGCATCTCCTGGTATTGCACCCCCTTTCTGAGACAGCTCTGACTCAGGGCTGTATATCTGGAGATTGGAGTGTGTGGGGGCAGAGCCCCCCACATGGGAGGTTCAGAGGGCACAGCCCCGAAAGAAAACACACTGGCATCCCTGACAGTACAATGCTGACACTTGGCACTGTGTCTGTTGCTGTCAGGAATGTCGGCATCGGCACTGTCACAGCGTTATGGTAAAATAAAAAAAAAAACCATAATCATAAGGCTGGACTACTCTTAAATAATATAGTCTTGGAATTAGATATAATATTAATTAATGAAAGAACTAAGGAAGATAGAAAAGATTCATGTACATGTAATATACATACTGGGTCATCCTTAATAGATTTGTATCTGGCTAATATGAACAGTGACACTGATTTACTGCATGCATGTTGAAACAGATGAAAATGTGGAAATCTCATTAATGAGTGAAAAGCAGTGCAAACACAGAAACAGCATTTGTTGCTGGTGTCTCTGTGAACACCGCACTTTAAAAGCAGAGCAGCATGCTGGGGTTTTGGTCATACTCTATCACTCCAAGCTACTGAACTGCTGCCTGCATTGCTGCTGACCCATTCCTGCTCTTTAGGACTCCTCAAACTTCTTTCTTCAATCCGCTCACCATTTTTTTTAAAAGTAGCTGCACTGTTTTTGTTCTTACCAGGAAGTTGTTGTTTTTTAACTGCTCTCCATCCAGGTTGTCTGAGTATGTTGCCTGGAAGGGTTTTTTTTTGGTTAATTTTTGCTTGGTGCATGTCTGATCTGCCCAAATATGTGTCCATGCTAGGAAGTGGGGGATGTTTTATCTGCTCAGCATCTTGAAGCTCCCTGAATAGGTAGGTAGGTTTGGGGGGGGGGGATCTAAATGCCTGGAGCTGGTCCAACTGAGAAAAGTTGACTTTATTTTTGTATGTCTGATGGTGAGGATGCAGATCCACTGCCTGGAGCTGGACACCAGATAATCTGAACTGGTGACTCTTCACTCGTTAGCTACCCACTCTCCATCCTAAAAAAAAAAAGTTTTTTATTTTTTTGTTGCTGTTTTGAAAGTACCTCTAGTGCATATTCTGCTGCAAGGTTTGTACATGTACAGAAGCCAAGTCTTGGTGGCTGTCAATCACATTCTGGGGTTCCATGGCTGCTTTGGGGTGGTGTGAGGGCTGGCTGTGTTGGTGGGGTGATTGGCCTGACCCTGGAGTGTCTGCTTAGGTGTGGTGGGTGCGAGTGGCAATCTGGAGGTGGGGGGTGTGGGAGTCAATAGTGTTCATTTGGGGGTGGGTTTACTGGCCATATTGGTGGAGTGGTGAGCTAGCTGTGTCCATTCAGGTGGGGTGAGTGGGAATTGCAATGTTGGTGCAGGGTAGGTCTGTAAGAGAGCTGACTGTTTGATTAAAATTGCCTAACCGGTGGGGAAGAGCTGCCCTGCCCATATAGGTGGGGTGGTACTGGCCATATTGGTGTGCCGGTGAAATCAGCTGTGTCCATTTTAGTGGGGGGTGGCTGCACTGGACATGTTCATGCAGGGTAAGCCTGTGTTGGTGTGGGGGGGCCCAGGTACCCTATGGTGCCATTGAGCAGAGTGGGGTTGCTGCTGTTGCTAGTTGTGCCCTCCTAAGTGAGTCAGTGATGGAGACCTTAGCTTCTGCATGTCCTGTTACTGTACAAGTGCAACCTCTCTCCATAGCTATCTCTGCAAATTTGTTGTCTCTAGTATCTCATGTTTCCCCTCCTGCTATATTTGAGTGACTCAATATTTAATTAAAAAGTCAAATCAAAACAGGAACAAACAAACTGCAATAGGTATGAAATTCAAGATTAAAATCTTTTCTGGACATTCCCATACTTTTGAATGTTTGTTGAAGGGATGATGTATGTATGTGTGCGTGTATGTGTACGTGCGTGTGTGTGTGTGTGCGTGTGCATGTGAGTGTGTGTGTGTATGTGTGTACTTGGGTGTGTACTAGTGTGTGTGTGTACGGGAAGTTCTCACATGGGCTGTCTGATCACTTGCATGGAATAAAGGGCTAGCAGTGTTGGCACTGGGGCAGTCTGTGTTCACTTTGGAGTTGAGGTCTGCCAGTGCTGGTGCCATAATTGACAGTTTGCTTTGGTAGGGTGAGGTTGGGGGCTGACAGTGTTGGTGCAAGGGCCATCTGTGTTGGGGGGATCACTGTGTTCATTTTAGGGGGGAGCAGTCAGTGTGGGCTGAGGGCTGAATGCCTATGTGGAGGAGGGGCTTTATGTATGTGTATGTGTATGTGTATGTGTATGTGTATGTGTAGGGGCAACTTATTTTATGGGGACTCCATGTTTCCTTTGGGGATTTTGCAGGTATGTGGGTATGAAAGATAACACAGGACACCGTAATTAGGTATAACACACTCAGAGAGTGTTTTATTTCATCCAAAAGTAAAAAAAAAATTAAAATAAAAATAATAAACTCTACAAATAAAAATTAAATAAATTAAATGGGCACACTAGATGGGCCAAGAAGTCCTTATCTGCCGTCAAAGTCTATGTTTCTATGTTAAATAAAGAATAGCACAATTCTATTCCACCTTACTTCAAATATCTCAAAAAACATATATCAGGTTCCCTGCTATTTTTGATACAAATTTCTGTCTAGACTTAGGTCCTTCTGCTTACCTTAACCTCAGGCAAGTGAGACTGGCTGTTCAGCTAATCTGACTCTTGGTGTTTGTGGAGTATATAGCCCTGCCACTTATAAGAAAGTCCCTCCCATAACATCCAATTAGTTCTAGAATACTCACTAAAGAGGGAAACTCCTTCTCTATTACATAATAAGGTTTTAGCTCACACAGAGTATAAATACAGCCCTCTAGGGGCCGCTGTCCCCTACAGAAAATCTCCTACCTGAGGTCTTGCTAACAGGTCAGCACCTATTTTCTTTTTACTGTATGCAGACAGTGAAAACATTTATTGTTTTTATACATGTGCTGTATTTTTGTACTATATGGACACTAGCCCCACATATTTTAGGGCTCTATGCATCATGGGGATCATTTAGAGACCTGCAGTGTCTCTTTCGTTCATTAATTTGATTAATTTCTTTTTTATACTAGGCTGTTGTTTTTTTGTTTAAGGACAGCACAGTCCCTTTTATTTTCAAGTGCTTGCTTTTCAGAGCGCACTGCATACTCTGGGAAGCCTGCCTCTCTAGCAGCCTGGACTGGCTGCCTACATGCTGTGGATTTCTCCATGGCTAGCTGGTACAATTCTACAGCATATTTTATATAAAGCCAACAGCTGGAAGTCCTAATAACACAGGGACATCAGTAATTATATACACAGAGATCGGGCGGCAGCAAAAGTAAAAGTAAAGTTTGCTGCTCGTTTCAAACAATTCCTGCTTCAATGCAGGATTTCTTTGGCATAACATTCTACATAACAACGGAGTGGCAGCAAAATAATTCAAACAAAATAAGCATAATGCTGCTCTGTTTGTATCCATAATCCACCTATCAAAGTGAACATTATTTTGTATTTAACTGCCAGTTTAAACATTTCTAAACATTACTGCACTATATATACCTAGAATGACATATGCACCTTAGCTTATAAACTGATTTAAGCACTGCAGCACTTCATATACTCTTAAATGCACCTTATGCATTTTGTTCAACTGTTAATGCACTAATGCGCTCTCTTTCATCAACTAGCACCATACATATCATTAAATATAATTCTATAGGCATTTTCTATGCCAACATAGGCATCTTTCATCACTTCAACCAGCAGGCATACTGGACCTACATATGGTGCATCAGTCTGGGGAGTATTTGGTGAGGGATGGATATATATGATTAAAAGATGGGGAAAAAGATATAAAAAGATAGGACAGACTGACACAGGTGGCCAAACTATGCCAGGGTCTGGAAAGAGAAAGGATAGAGTAAAGAAGTACTGTTGCAACAGATCTGAACTAGAAAAAAAAAGATAATAGGAAAGGCATCCCTACGCCGAAGGTTATCTGGACTGGCGGAGTACAGTTCTGCCACAGTGGGATTGGCAAAGGAGTTTTCTGTTGAAGCCAGTGGGGGAGTGCGAAGGGGCTGTTTTTATTGTGGTGGGAAAGTTAACTATTTGTTTGACTGTGGTGGGGTGTGGCTGTGTTGGTGCAGGCTGTCTACCTTGGTGTCGTGTAGCAGAACTTGTTGAAATCTGAGTGTTTGGAGTAGGGGGGATAGGCTGTGCTAGCTTGTATGCAAAGATACAATGTTGTAGGGCTGGCCTTCATGGGGTGCAGATCCTGGCTGTGTTCACTTGGGAGGGATGAGGGAGGGGAGTGGTCATGTTTGGATGGGGAGCCAACTGTTTGGGTAGTAGCATCTTACTATAATTGGTTGTTAGTGGTGACTGACAGTGTTGGTGTGGTAGGAGGAGCTGACTATATCACACTGAGGACAGGCTGGCTGTGTTAGTGGTGTGGATGGGCTAACCATGTTTGTTTGGGTGGGGTGTGGAGACTGTAGTGGGATGGGTTGACTTGCATTACTAGCTTCTGTGTAGGAGCAGAGTGGATGGGCACACTACTGTTGGTCTGTCCTTGTTGGAGGGCTTCTTGCTTTCTTCACTTGAGTTGGGACTGAAAATGTTTCCATAGGGGCAGCTTGTGTTGAGGCTGAGGGCAAGTGAGTTGGACAGGTTGACTTGGATAGGGTGGGTGTGAGTGGCCACATGGAGGTGGTGGGTGAGGGAGCCAACTGTGTTTATCTTGGGGGGGTGGGTTACTGGCCATATTGGTGGGGTGGTGAGCTAGCTGTGTCCATTTAGGTGGGGTGGGTAGGACTGGCCATATTGGTGCAGGGTAGGTCTGTTAGGGAGCCGACTGTTTGACTGGGGGGCTACAAGCAATACTGGGGGAGTGAGGGAGTAGTGTGTGTCCATTTAGGTGGGGTGGTACTGGCCAAATTGGTGTGCTGGGGAAGCCAGCTGTGTCCATTTCAGTGGGGTGGATCGCACTGGACATGTTGATACAGGGTAAGCCTGTGTTGGTGTGGGGGGATCCAAGTACTGTATAGTGCCAGTGATCTGAGTAGGGTTGCTGCTGTTGCTAGTTGTGCCGTGCTATGTGAGTCAGCAGGGAGGAGCTTATCTTCTGCATATCCTGTTACTGTGCAAGTGCAACCCCTCTCCATAGCTATCTCTGCAATTTGCTGTCTCTTGTATCTAATTTTTCCCCTCATGCTATCTTTTAGTGGTTCAATATTTAGTTAAAAAGTCAAATCGAACAAAGAAACTGCTATTGGTATGAAACTCAAGACTAAAATCTTTTCTGTACTTTCCATACTTTTGAATGTTTGTTGGTTGAAGGGAAGGTGTGTGTATACACGTGTGCGTGCGTGTGTGTGTGTGTATGTGTATGTATGTGTGCGTGAGTGTGCATGCATGCATATGTGTGTGTGTGCGTGTGTATGTACATGTGTGTGAGTGTGTACGGGGAGCTCTCACATGGGCTCCCTGATCACTTGTATGGGGTGGATGGCTAGCCGTCTTGATGCTGGGTCAGTCTGTGTTCACTTTGGAGTTGGGGTCTGGCAGTGCTGGTGTCATAGCTGACTGCTTTCTTTGGTAGGGTGGGGTTGGGGGCTCACAGTGTTGGTACAAGTGCTGTCTGTGTTGGGGGTCTTACTGTATTCCTTTTAGAGGGGAGCAGTCAGTGTGGGGTGAGGGATGTACGCTTGTGTGGAGGAGGGGCTGTGTGTATCTGTATGCCATGGGTAACTCATTTTATGGGGACTCATGCTTGCTTTGGGAGCTTGGCACAGGGGCAAGGAATTAGTGGAGTTGGCTGTTTTTGTTGCTGTGGGAAAGCTAACTGTTTGGGTGTGGTAAGCTGTGGCTATGTTGGTTCAGGCTCTCTGCCTTGGTGTCGGGTAGCAGAACCAGTTGGGATCTGACTGGTTTTGGGGGGGAGGCAGGCCATGCTATCTAGTATGCGAAGGCACAATGATGTGGGGCTGGCCTTGTTGGTAGGGTGGGGCTGCTGGGAGTATTCACTTTGGAGGGATGAGGGGAGGGGACTGGCTATGTTTGGATGGGGAGCCAACTGTTTGGGTAGGGGGATCTGACTGTTTTTGGTTGGTACTGGTAATGGGCCATATTGGTACGGTGGGAAGAGCTGACTATAACACACTGGGGAAGGGCTAGCCATTTTGGTGGTGTGGAGGGACTAGCCATGTTTGTCAGGAGGGGTGAGGAGACTGTCTGTGGTGGGTTGGGTCTATTGGCATTGCTGGATTCTGTGGGGGAGCAGAGTATGTGAGCACAATGTTTTTGGGCTGGCCTTCATGGGGGGGGTCTTCTGGCTTTCTTCACTTTAGTGGGGACTGGCAGTGTTTCCACAGGGGGTGGCTTGTGTTTGGACTGTGGGCAGGGGAGTTGAACAGGTTCAGTTGGGTGTGGTGGGAGCTAGACATGTGGAGGAAGGGCAAACGAGAAAACTGTGGCAAGACTGACTGTTTGTTTTTAGGCTGGCTGTGTTCACTCATATGGGAGGACTGGCTATGTCAGAGCATCTATGCTGGCTTGGGTAGCATGAGGGGGCTGACAATGTTGGTAAAAGGCTGACTGTTTGCTTGAGTCAGGGGGGTGACTGATCATGCTGATGCTGCGTCCATCAGTGTTCACTTGGGTTTGGGGGGTGGTTGGTAGTACTGGTGCCAGGCTGTCTGTGTTCAATTGGGTGTGGGGCTAGGAGGAAGATTGACCATTTTGTGGTTCAGGGGTTGTTTATGTTGCTACATGGGGGGTGGCTTGCTGTGTTTGTTTTGCAGGAGCTGAACGCTTGGATGGCGGGGACTCACTGGGGATTCAGGGATTCATTGGTATATTCTTTGTGTCCGTGTGTGTATGTGTGTGGGGTTGGGGAGCTGCTGGTGTATGTGCCTTGGTGAGGGCTGTTGGCCATTGTGGGAAGTGCTGGCATATGTCTGGGGACTGGCAGTGGACTAGCTTGTGTTGTTGCAGTGGTGGTGGGGGTGGCTATGGTAGTGGTGTGCTTGGACTGGTTATGTTGGTGTGCCATCTGGGTTCATTTTGGTGGGATGGTGGACCAGCAGTATTGGCTCCATGGTTGACTGTGTTTGTTTGGGTGGGGTTAGAGGCAAACAGTGTTGGTGCATGGACTGTCTGTGTGTGGGAAACTGTGCAAATTGCCTTCGAACGCAGAACAGTCCATTTTAATTAAAAAAAATTATTTATTAATTACTAGGACGTGTGTGTGTGTGTGTGTGTGTGTGTGTGTGTGTGTGTGTGTGTTTATGTGTGTGTATTTGTTTAAAGATTTTTTCAATCATATGCATCCAAACTTGGCTTTATTCACCTCACTTCAAAAATGAGAAACATATTCTTACTCTCTTCATATGTGTGGAGCTGGTTATGTTCAAGGGGATCAGGAATGTGTGTTGGAAGCTGTCCGTCTTAAACTGAGGGTGAAAAGTCATGTCCCCTATTGACTGCATCTATATTCCTTAAAAATAGGTTCTCACTATTCACCTTGTTTATACCCCAATAAACTTATAGGTTTCAATCATGTGTTTCCCACACACCTAGCCTCCAGCATGTACATATTTAGGGCTTCCAGATGATCTTCATATGATCTGCCCTCCTGCTGGTCTGGATCAACTTGGTGACCCTTTGCTGCATCAACTCTAGTCCGTCAATATCTTTCCTTGGATAGGAAGCTGGGCATGTGGCAGGGGGAGCTTATGGGGGAGGGGTTCCTTGAAGCTGTCTGGGTTTCCTTGAGTGAGCTGAGTGGACAGTAGGGATTCCACAGGGCCTATATAGGGGCCAGTAGTTTATTGTTTATTGTATTCTAGGAATTAATACCTTTGAGCCAAGGCTCTTTTACAAAGGTTCCGCGACAAATTAGGTACAAGCATTAAGGTTACAATGAGTGGCACAATAAAGTACATTGTGGAATAAAAAAAGACATGAACAGGCAAGTATCAAAGACATTTGTGCAAGGACAGATAATTACCAAATGAACACTTTTCATCAATAAGCAAACAAATGAGGAGGGGAAAAGATAGGTTAGGGAAGTGTGATATACAGAGCATGTGAGAGAAAAGGAGGAGGAGCAGACCATAGTTAGAGAAAAGGATCCTCTACCAGGCCTTTGTCAGGTTAAAGTGGGCAGGTGGAGAATTGAAATAGTTAGGATTTAATCAAGGCAGTCACAGGAGTTGGAAGTGGCAAGGTAAGAGAATAGGCTAGATTTAAATGCACCTAAAGAGGTAGAGGAGGTAATAGAGGTGCTAAGGGCATTAAGCCAGTAGGGGGCACGATAGGCAAATGATCTTTGACCCTGGGTAGTCTGGCAACGGGGGACCTGAAGAGGCTGATTTTCTGATCTTCTGGTGGGTCGGACACTTGTGTTCTGGCATATCAGGTCTTGAATGCAAGGTGGAGTGAGGCCCATGATGGATTTTTTAGCCATAAGGCAGGTAAGGTACTTTAGGCAGTTAGAGAGTTGTAACCACCCAGTTTCAGCATAGAGCTCGCAAGTGTGAGTACATTGATGAGTGCCAGTAAGCAACCGACAGGCCTTGTTAAGGGAGGTTGTAATACGTTTAAGTGCGTTTAAGTAGTATAGGAGCTATGTTCACTTGTGTAAGTGGGCTTGCAGAGGCGAGTTTCACCGATGTCTGATCTCCAACATGAAAACTAAGTAAATCCCTTTTCAGTGAGAACAAGAATTTAGCCAATTTAGGTAAAAATAAATTTTAATCTCTAATATTTGCAATGGTTGTGAATGGTACACTGGATTCTGTCACTTGTTGTTTATACACCAGTAACACCCCTGAGAAATGTGATCAGAACTTTATGAGTGACAATGGGTTTGAGCTTGCTATTTGATGTGTGATTGTCCATTAGTAGGCTTCCCACTATTCACTAGTGGATTTTTTAAAGGTGTTTACTTTATTTTGAAAGGAGCCAAGTCAGGCAGTCAAATGTTAGATAGGACTGAACCGAGGGAGCCCACTTTGGCATCTGGTGGTTCAGCTTCATTCATGTCTAAGCTCTTACTGTCTTGATAAATGGAGCATGGGCATCAAGGGGATGTGGACTAGTGGGGTATAAATTGATGCTGTTGCAGCTGATAGATGGTGACTGTAGAAATGCTGCTTCCTTCACATATGAGGGATGGCAGCCATAGTACTGCTGTTATCTTCACACCTGAGGGATGGCAGCTTTAGTAATGTTGCTGTCATCACACCTGATTGATGGGAGCTGAAGTTAGTCTGCTGCTATCCCACCTGAGGGATGGGAGCAATAGATCACTACTGTCATCACATGTGAGGGAAGGGAGCCGTAGTGCTTTTGCTGCTGCTTTCTTACCTGAGGAGTGAGGACCATAGTAATTCTGCTGCTGTCCCTCTTGAGGGATGGGTGCAGTAGGTTGCTGCTGTTGACACACTTAAGGGATAGGATCCATAGTGCCGTTGCACCTGTGGGATGGGAGACATAGTACTGTCACCGCTGCTGTAACACCTGAGGGATGGGGGCTGCAGTGTTCTTGCTGCTGCCATCACACCTGAGGGATGGCAGCCATAGTAATGCTGCTGCCATCAGACCCGAGGAATGGCAGCTGTAGTAATGCTGCTGCCATCACACCTGAGGGATGGCAGCTGTAGTAATGCTGCTGCCATCACATCTGAGGGATGGCAGCCGTAGTAATGCTGCTGCCATCACACCTGAGGGATGGCAGCTGTAGTAATGTTGCTGCCATCACACCTGAGGGATGGCAGCTGTAGTAATGCTGCTGCCATCACACATGAGGGATGGCAGTGGTAGTAACGCTACTGCCATCACACCTGAGGGATGGTGGCCTAGTGCTGTTGTTGCTGCCAATACTGCTGAGGGATGAGGGCTATAGTGCTGCTTCTGTAGCTATCACACACCTGAGGGATGGAGGCCACAGTGCTATTGCTGCTGCTGTCACACCTGAGGGATGGAGGCCATGGTGCTGTCACTGCTGCCATCACAGCTGAAGATGGTGGCTTAGTGTTATTGCTGCTGCCATCACACCTAAGGGATAGGAGCTGTAGTGCTGTCACTGATGCTGTTGCACCTTAAGGACAGAGGTTGTAAACTGCTGCTGTGTGGCTTGAAGGATGGACATTACAGATTACTGTTGCTATCGTGCCTGAAGTTGGAAGTTGAAGTCTCTGTGAACTTGGTACCTTAAAGGACTTGCACTGCTATGGAACTGTATCTCTGCTTAATCACCAGTCAAACCTAGCCTGCTGCGTGAAGCTCAGATCTGCTAACAGACCCTCATGTTGTGCTTCTGTTGCTCCACTCGTAAAGTAAGTATCTGGGTGTGTCTGGTTCAGTGCTAGGGGGTGAAAGTTATTTGAGGAGTGTTTTTTTCTTCAGGTGGTTGATGATTGAGGGATCATTAATGCCATGTTGGGCCATTGTGACAAGGTCCCACCTTCAACCCAAGTTAAAATAAGTAAACACAAGGTGCTTATTTCTTTGTATTCTGACTCCAACCCCAGCTGGCGTCACTGCTGTATTAGTCCCTGGTGCCCCAGTGGCCCTCCTGGAGAGTTTTGTGGGCTAGTGATGAAGTGGTCATGATTGTGGATGATTTGAATAGATGTGTGTGTGTGTGTGTGTGTGTGTGTGTGTGTGTGCGCGTGTGTGTGTGTGTGTGCATGTGAGTGCATGCACATGCATGTGTGTGCCACTGGATGGATGGATATGTGTGTAGGGATGTCAACCTGAATGAAAGGGGTGGGTTGTTTTGGCTGCACCTCTGAAAGTCCTATTCAACAGCTTACTCAAAACAGGTGAGGGTCCAGTGGACTGGAGAAAGGCAGATGCAGAGCCACTTTATAAATGTGGTAGCAAGGAGGAGGCTGGCAAGTAAGGGATAAGTAGGGTTTGGAAAGTCATGTTTACCAATGCACAGAGTCTCACAAACAAGGTAGCTGATCTTATAGCAATCATTACAGTGGCAGATCTAGACTGGGTTGCCAACACTGAAATGTGGTGCAATGATAACTGTGACTGGGAAATGACAATACCAGGTTTCAGCCTCTCCCAGAGCAACAGAAAAGGAAGAAAAGGAGAGGGGTGGCGATGTACCGTACATGAGGGAGGGTAATAAGGAAAAAGCTGAGATCCTCAAAATATACTTCTGCTACATTTTTACCAAGGAAGAGGATGGTTGCAGACCCACCTGGGGTGAAAGAAGTTCCACCAGTTTTGAGGTAGATTTAGGACCATTCACAGTGAAAAGAGTCCTAGAGGAACTGGTGGATCTCAAGGTAGACAAGGTAATAGTTCTGGATGAAAGTCACACTAGAATTCTTAGGGAGCTAAAAGAGGAGCTAGAGCACCTCTGGCTGAACTTTTTAATCTATTGCTTGAGCTATGTGAGGTCCCAATGGATTGGAGATGGGCCAATGCTGCCCCTCACCATAAGAATGGGAGTAGGGAAGTTGCAAGCAACTATCACCCGGTTAGCTTCACCTTGATTGTGGGCAAAATGATGGAAACCCTACTCAAAGAAAGGATTCTAACCTCTCCAGAGAAGAATGGTAATTTGGACCCAAAACAGCACGGTTTTACCGTGAGAAGATCATGCCAGACAAATCTAATAAATTTCTTCAACTGGATAGCTGTGGATCAAGGCGGTGCTGCGGACGTACAATTTTTGGACTTTAGCAAAGCCTTTGACTCTGTTCTGCACAGAAGACTGCTGAACAGGCTTGCCAACATGGGAATTGGCCAGAAAGTGGTAAACTGGATTAGGAGCTGTCTTAGTGGGAGGACCTACAAGATACTGGTAAATGGCACCTAATCAGAAGAAAAAGAAGTGACTAGTTGCAAGCTACAGGGGTTGGTGTTAGGTTTCATCCTCTTTAACATCTTCATTAGGGACATATCTGAAGGCTTGGAGGTCAAGGTGAGCCTGTTTGCTGATGATATGAAGATATGCGATAGGGTCAACATTTTTGGTGGGAAGGATGAGATGAAGACAGATTTCAGAATGCTGGAATTGTGATCAAAACATGGCAGCTAAAATTCAACAAGAAGAAATGCAATGTCATGCACCTAGGGAAGGGCAGCCCTATAGTGAAATACCACATGGAAATAGTTAAACTAGAGGCCACAAAGCAAGAGAAAGATCTAGGGGTGATTATAATGGAAGATCTGAAAAAGACCAAGCATTGCCAGAAAGCTGCATCAAAGGCAAATGGTATACTGGGATGCATAGGAAGGGGAATTACCAGTAGAAAAAGGAAAGTCTTGATGTCATTTTATAAATCATTGGTAAGACCACACCTGGAATACTACACACAATTCTGATAACCACATCTTAGAAAAGACATAGAGAGATTAGAAATGGTGCAGAGGAAAGTCACAAAGATGGTACAAGGTCTGCATCAGAAATCTTATGAAGAAAGGTTGAAGGATCTCAACATGTATTCCTTGGAACAAAGGAGGGAAAGGGAAGACGTGATTGAAACCTTCAAATATATGAAGGGAATAAATAGGGCACAGGTTCAGGACCTATTTCAGGCCAAGAGTTATACAAGAACTAGAGGTCTTGATATGAAGCTGGTGGGGCAAGTTCAGGAGTAACACACGTAAGTTATTTTTCAAAGAGAGGGTGGTCAACTCATGGAACAGCCTCCATCAAGGAATGGTGGAGGCAAAAACAGTTAGGGCTTTCAAGTATGCCTGAGATAAATAGAAAGACATCATAACACTGAGTAGTCATTAAGAGAGTGGGGTAGGGTCTTGGGCAGGCAAGATGAATATTGTGGTCCCCTTCTGCTGTCACTTGCTATGTTTCTATGTTTCTATGGCAATTATAGACCAGTCAGCCTCACTTCTGTGTGAGAAAGTTAATTGAATCACTGCCGAAGGTGAGTAAAGTGGAGTATCTTGAATCAAATGAGTCACATAACCTGAGACAGCATGGATTCATAAATGAGAGGTCATATCTAATGAATCTGACAGACTTGTTTGGTTAGGTGAACAAGGTATTACATCAGGGTGGAGCGGTAGATGTAGACTACTAAGACTTCAGTAAGGCATTTGACGTAGTTCCACATAGAAGATGATTAAGCAAGTTAAATAGCCTTGTAGTGGGTCAAAAGGTGGTAAACTGGGAAAGAAATTGGTTAGGGGATAAGTGGCAGAGGGTGGTTTTTCAGTTCAAGGAGGGGAGGGTGACTAGTGGGATGCCTCAGGCATTGGTGTTGGGAACGGTCCACTTTAATATCCTTATAAGTGACGTTGCAGAGGATATGGAGGAAAAAGTCTGCCTATTTGCAGATGACACAAAAATCTGCAATAGGATTGATACTCGGGGGGGGCGGGGGATGACCAGAGACCTGAGAAAACGTGAGGACTGCATGGCTAGGTTTTAATGTGAAAAAGTAAAAAATAGTGCACTGGGGGCACAGAAACCCTGGGGCAGAGTACAAAATCGCAGAAGTGGTATTGATGTCTGCCAAGCAGGAGAGAGATCTGGGGTAATAATCTCACATAACCTAAACATGGCCAGGGACTGAAGCAAAGCAGTTAGGGGGTTACTGAGATGCTGGGGTGAATAGGGAGACATATCATCAGCAGAATGAGGGAGGTGGTGTTACTTTTGTATCGATCACTGGTCAGATCTCACCTAGAGAATCTCACTCGCTCTTTCTGTTTCTGCCGGCGCTGCAGGCTGCCCTTTTGTACTGGGCTCCTGCCTGCATTGCCACCTTTTCCTGCCCACAAACAAATCTATAGTAGTCACAATACAGCTCTGTTGAGCTCGCTCACTCCCCCTTTCTCACTCATTCATTGTGTTTCTCCCGGTGCTGCAGGCTGCCCTTTTGTACTGGGCTCCTGCCTGCATTGGCATCTTTTTCTGCCCACAAATTAATTCGCCGCTGTCCCGAGAGAGCTCTGTTGAGGTCGCTCACTCCCTCTGTCTTACGTGTTCATTCTGTTTCTCCTGGTGCTGCAGGCTACCCTTTTGTACTGGGTTCCTGCCTCTGTTGGCACCTTTTACTGCCCACAAAGAAATCTGCAGCAGTCCTGACAGAGCTCCGTTGACCTCATTCACTCCTCCTCTGTCACTTGCTCATTCCGTTTCTGCCGTCGCTGCAGGCTGCCCTTTTGTACAGGGCTCCTGAAAGCATTTCTGCCCTTTTCTGCCCACAAAGAAATCTGCAGCAGTCATGATAGAGGTCTGTTGAGCTTGCTCAGTCCCCCTCGCTCAGTCACTTGTTCTGTTTCTTCCACTGCTGCAGGCTGTCCTTTTGTACTGGGCCCCTGCATGCATTGCTGCCTTTTTCTGCCCACAAAGAAATGCTCAGCAGTCCCAACAGAGCTCCGTTGAGCTCACTCACTCCCCCTCCCTCACTCATTCATTCTGTGTCTCCCTGCGTTGCAGGCTGCCCTTTTGTACTGGGATCTTGCCTGCATTGGTGCCTTTTCCTGCCCACAAAGAAATCTGCAGCAGTCCCGGCAGAGCTCAGTTGAGCTTGGTGACTCCCCCCCTCCCAATCCAGTGATCCTAATCTGTCCCAAACACTGATTTCTGACAGCGACTGCGGTATTCTGTGCCGGAAGCATGAAAACACATTTCAGCCAGGATGTAAAAAATAACAGCTGTACTGTTCATAAGGAGGTGTTGAAAATGCCAGTGTTGAAAATAAGATGTGAAAATATTATTAATTTGCGAAGTTACATGGGTGCGTGGAAACTGCACAATGCACTCTCATAACACAGCTTTTGTTATGGAGTTTCATCACAAAATTTTCAACATAGGCATTTTAGGACCTCTGCACATGAACTGTGTCAGTGTGATTTTCTTAATGTGTCCAGAACACTGATTTCCCACAGCAACCGCGCTATTCTGTGCCAGAAGTGCGAAAACACATTTTGGCCAGGATCTGAAAAATGACAGCTGTTCTGTTCATAAGGAGGTGCAGAACAATGGCAATGTTGAAAATCTGGAGTGAAAATATTATAAATTCGCAAACTTATGAGCAGCATGCAAACTGCACAATGCACACTCATAACACATTTTATGGAGTATTGGCATCAAATTGTCAACATAGGCATTTTAGGACCTCTGCTCATGAACAGTGTCACTGTCATTTTCGTAATCTATCCCAAACACTGATTTCCCACAGCGCCTGCACTATTCTGCACCAGAAGTGTTAAAACACATTTTGGCCAGGATGTGAAAAATGACAGCTGTACTGTTCACAAGGAGGTGTGGAAAAATGCCAATGCTGAAAATGTGGCGTAAAAATATTGCAAATTCACGAAGTTACAAGCGTGCTTAGCAACTTCTCAATGCACACTCGTAAAACAGTAATTTTTTTGATTTTTCCATCAAATTTGCAACATAGGCTTTTTGAGAGCCCACCTCATGAACACTGGCACTGCCATTTTGTTACTCAGTCCTGAAAGCTGATTCCACACAGTGACTGTGAAATCACCTTTAGGGGCTGATTAACACCAAGACAGTGGCAGAATTCATGAGGAGAGGTCCCAAAAACTCCATGTTGAAAAGTTGGTGCCAAAATTCAAAAAAATGACTGAGATATGCATCAAAGTTGAAAAACCCCTATTTATTCCATTATACAGCTTACCATCATTTCCTCAGTTCGCTGTCAGCTTTGAAGAGTGCAGACCGTGTTCCCGGTCCACCGAAGATGATCTCGCCAGACTCCAGAGGTAAGTATGGGGTGAGGGGGCTGTGGGGAGGCATGGTGAGCAGTGGGTGGATGCAGGTTGTGGGATGGGGCAGGGAGTCGGTGAGGGACCTTTTATTTACAGGGTACAAGAATAAAAACAATCATGGGACTTTTTTTCTTTCAGGGCCATTTGGCATGCTGCAGTCGGTTCTCAGCATGCCAACACAGTATTTTTTGGGGAGAGGCAGCTGTAGCCAATTGGGGGATTGGGCACACCTCTCAGCACAAAAGAAGGGGGTGCAAGAGCTGATGGGGATTGGGCACAATCTACTGCACAAGTCTACTGGGTATTTGGGGGGGATTATGCTGATGGGGAGTGGGCTCCCCTGTTGGCAAATGAACTTTTGGGGGGAATTATGCGGATGGGGAGTGGGCTCCCCCATCGGCAAATAAAACTTGTTTTTTGGGGGGGGACATAATGCTGAGGGGGACTGGGCACCCCCTTCGGCACAGAAAGAAATGGGGGGGACATGCCGATTAGTCCTGGGCTCCCCATCGGCAAGCTGGATGGGGAATTCAAGGACAGGCCTGCAATGAGGGTTCACTTCCTCATTGCAGCAGATGATGCTGCAATAATGAGGCAGCCCCTGATTGCAGCAGCTAAAACTTTAGAAGGTCGTGGCACGCTGGCTGAACTAGTGTCAGCAGCAGCATGCCACACCATTGGGGACTGCACGCCAAGCCTTTAAAGACAGTGGGGGCATTGGCCACAGCAGTGCCATGCCTCTACAACCCACTTCTTGCAAAAGCTGCCATAATATGTTTCTTGTGCTTGCGTGCGATCAACATAAAAATCAAGTACGTGGATTAACAGCTGTGTTGCAATCAGGAGAGAAGGTAATACATAATACAGCAGTGTATGGCTTAGGCTAGTGAGGGCCTGGCCTTTGAGTTTGGGTATGTCCTCTCATTGACAGGAGCAGGCGTCAACTTCTAGTAAGTGAGTACAGAGTCCCTTACGGAATGATCCAAGGGAGGGGCTTCCTGAAGGAGGGAATGAAACTTATTCCATAGGGCAGGGGCAGCAATGGCAAAGGATTTCCTGCCAGCAGTTGTCCAAACCCTAGGTTTATCTAGGAGATTATGCCCAGAGGTTCGGACGGTACGTGCTGAGTGATTGGGAACCAGGAGACTGGCCAGGCTATCAGAGGAATTGCAGTGTAGGAGCTTGTAAGCATTGCAAAGCAGGGGGTACTGAAGGCAACCAACTAGTTAGAACCATTGTAGTGAAGTAAGGGCTTCGCAGTGGTGCCATCATTTGTGGGACTGTGACACAAACTGAGCTATTTTGTTGTAGAGAACTTGCTGCCTGCTTATCTCCTGTTAGCCAACCCAAGAAGCATAGGTACAGCAAAGGTCAGAATAGGAAGGAGGAGGCTGTTGGTAATGGTTAGTCTGAACTCAGGGATGAGCTGATCATTCCGGCGGTATAGCAGGACAAGTTTGCGGTGCACCATTTTAGTTACCCTGGTCTACGTGAGACTTGATGGTAAACCCCTGATCCAGGGTTAACCCCAGGTATTTGACAGAACTCAACCCTCGATGCATCTGCCTGAGGATGAGGTCAGAGGGAGTAAGGCACTCCTGTCTGGGCCAAGGTTTCTCTGTCCAAAAATCATTGCCTTGGTTTTTATTGTGTTTAAAACCAGCTTATTCTCAGTAAGCCAGGACTCTAACTTGGCAAAGTCAACTTGTAGGTGGGGTCCCAGATATTTTTATTGTTACTTTTAGATAATAATACACATAACTGTCATGTGAACTGGACTATCAAATCCAAATGACACGCATTTCTTGTATAAAAACAAGCATTTGTCAATGCTGAATGTTGTCCTGCTGGCACTGGCAATGGTAGTGCAGGAGTTAGAGAGATGCATTATAGAAATGGCAGTTCCCCTATACCACGGTGACAAGAAATTGCCGATCGTCAGCACAACGACAGCACAACATCGCCAATTGGTGTTGTGCCATTGCTGGGTGAACAAGTGTTTCCTGTGGGGTCTCTGCCCCCCACACCTCCCACACTAAAGATTTCTAACTCCAGTCAGAGTTATTTCGAGGAGGGGGTCAAACATCCCAGTGGCAGCAGTGTCTGAATACCTGGAGACCACCGCAGCAAACTGTTGAAAATGTCACTGTGATAGTTTTCATGGTATTTGCATCACTGCACCGATGGTATACTAGGAATTGGCAGTGAAGCATAAAACTGACAATAACCCCATCCTGCTAAGACTGACAGGCATTGAGATGTGCCATTAGGTCATTGGCCATAACGCTCATGCCATTTCACCTCACCCTACACGGCAGACACTGACAAGTGTTGCGTTGTGCCTTAGGGTCATCAGGCCTTATGCTCACCCCATTCCGTAAGGAAATATGTTGAGATGGGTGCAGTATAGGAGAATGGGGTGAACTTTGGGGCCAAAGAGTCCGAGGCACACCTTGATGCCTGTCACTGGCTGCAGGGTGGGGGTTGGGGTTGAATGGTGTGAGCATTACAGCCAACAATCCAAAGTCACATCCTGACACCTGTCAGTCTCTACAGGGTGGGGCATTATGGTTAGAAACCCTAATGTCCTGTGCATTTGTTGATATTTGCAATCCAAATTTTCAATATGGGCTTTTTGTGAGCCCACCTCATGGAAGCACTGGGAACATCCGCTCATGAACAGTGGCACTGTGATTTTGTTAATCTGTCCCACAGCAACTGCACCATTCTACACCAGATGTGCAAAAACACATTTTGTGTAGGATGTGAAAAATGACAACTGTACTGTTCATAAGGAGGTGTGAAGAAATGGCAATGTTAAAAATATGGAGTGAAAATAATAACAATTCTCAAAGTTACGAGCCTGCGTGGAAACTGCACAACGTAAGCTCATAACACAACATTTTGTGGAATGTTTTCACCAAATTTTCAACATAGGCATTTTGGGACTTCCACTCATAAACAGTGTCACTGTGATTTTCTAAATCTGTCCTGAACATTGATTTCCCACAGGGAATGTGCAATTGTGTGCCAGATGTACGAAAACACATTTCGGCAGGATGTGAAAAATGGCAGCTGTTCTGTTCATAAGGAGGTGTGAAAAAATGACAATGTTGAAAATTTGGAGTGAAAATATTAAAAATTCTTGAAGTTACAAGTGTGCGTGGAAACTGTGCAACACACGCTCGTAACACAGCAATTTTTTGGGAATTTTTTCACCAAATTTGCAACAGGCTTTTTGGGAGCCCATCTCATGAGCAGTGACACTGTTGTTTCATTAATCAGTCCCGAAAGGTGATTCAATGTTGTGACTGCTAACTCACCTTTTGGGACCAAATAACAAAATGACAGTGACTGAGTTCATGAGCTGGTGTCACAAGAACCACATTTTGATAATCTGGAGCCAAAAGTCACAGAAATGACCATGATATCCACCTTAGTTTTAAACATCACCATTGATGCCATTATACAGTTTACCATGATTTTCTTCAGTTTGTGGTCAGCTTTTGAAGAGTTCCCTCTCAACCAAAGATCATCACGCTACAGAAGAAAGTATGGGGTGGGGGTGTGTAGGGAGGTGGGTTGTGCAGATGGTGGGTGTGGGTTGGGGGAGGGAGGGTGTTGTGACCATGAGGGACAGTTTTCTGTTTTACAGGGAACAACAACAAAAAAATAAGGACATCGCAGGAAGGTTTTTTGTTTACCAGTTTGCTTTGGGCACACTTGGGTGGGCTCCCAGTGTGCCACCTGTGTTCTTTGGGGGAGAGAGGACTGAAGCTGATGGGGATTGGGCCCCCCACTGGCAAAGAAAGTGTGTCTATGTTTGGGGGGGCATGATGCTGAGGTTGATTGGGCATTCCCCTCGGCAGACAAAACAAGGGGGACATAATGCCGACCGGGATTGGGCTCCCCCATCAGCAAACAAACTGGGAGGGCATGCTGACGAGGGATTGGGCACCCCTGATGTCAGCTTTGTAGGGACTGTGAGAGGTGGACAGTGGGAGACGCTGCCATGTTTATTGAAATGTTTAGTCAGGGGCATATAATGGAGGAGTGTGAGATCTGCCGCTGCAATGACGAGCCTGTCTCTCATTGCAGCGGTTGAGTTCTTTCAAGTTCGTGGCATGCTTCTGAACTACTTCCATAGGCAGTGTGCTCATTCATTGGTGCCACAGAGACCAGCCCAAGAAAGCAGTGGCACCATTGGCCACAACACGGCCGCACCTCCACAACCTGCTACTCCAGCAAGTTGTCACAAAATGTTTCTTGCGCTGTGCGAGCAAGACAACATAATAAAGTTTTATCTTTCCCTTACCTTACCCCATGTGTATCCAGAGCCAACTCCCAAAATATCAAATACTGTATGTAGGGGTTTAATGGTTTTCAGCACAGTAAGGAGGATTGAGGGATTGCCATTTGGCGATGAAGGGCGGCGGGGGGTGCTGTTGGCAAGCTGGGCCACCTCAAAAAGGCCTTCTCCATTAAACTAGGATACATATATGTATATATAGCCTACTTTGGCTAGGTCCATAGCTCTGTTGGCCTCCTACAGGAGTTTCTTACTCGGCATCCTGAGTTGAGGCGTCAGTTTGGTAGCTTAGCCAGTAGGTCTGTCAATTATTTATCCTCATTTCATTGAAAATAGGAACATGTATTGGGGAGGGGTGATGTATGCATCTTTCTATGGGCTATGTATTAATTTTTCAGTTATGTTTTTAGGTCTTAAAAGTGCTGCTGGACATGATCTGCTGCGACAAGTCTGTCATTTTTAAAAAGTTCCATTTGCTTTCCTTTGGCCAATTAATGGCTTTTCCATGATAACAATGCTATTGTTTTGTTTCTGGCCTGGAGTTTGGCCTCAGTGTATTTTTTGTTGTTGTTTCTTTAGGGCAGTCCTTGAAGGTGCTGCTAACTGATCTGCTGCAGTGAGTGCTGATCATGGAAACATAGAATGTGATGCCAGATAAGGGCTGCTTGGCCCACCCAGTCATTTTTAAGAGGTATCATTGTGCTTCTTTACAGTCTTTATTGTGGCCCTTATTGAAATATAAATGTATTTATATTGTGTCAATTTACATTTTATGTTCACCACTGTTAGGACATGGTTTTGGTCCTGATATCTCCAGTCTCCAGTACTGCTGTAATTGTATATTGCTTGATAGTGTGTCCATTGCCACATGAATATGGTAGACCAAGTGTGTCCAAAAGTATAAAAGATTTTCCATAACATGAAGTGCTGCTGTCTTCAAATTGTTCTTGTTACTTTCGTTACCACCTTTTGTTTCTGTTGTGTACATGTGCTCATCCTCTTTGGTGTTCTCTGATGTGTAACTACTCATCTTGACTCTTGCCAGTGTAGCTCAGTGTGGCATTTTGGTCTCATTGGCAAGTGTTAGTTTGTTCCACTTGATTTCTGTTGCTGTTCTCTTCACTCTCTCCATGGCTCACATGACCAGGAATAGGCTGTGAGATTTTGATCCTGATATATTTCAGTCCTGAATTTAAGTTTCTGATGTCAGTGTGTTTTTTGTTGCTGCTCCTCCTGAATCTCATCCATGACCAGATATAAAACAGTGATGTTTTGATGCCAGTATTCTACTCTTGATGTTCTAGTCCAGATCATGACAGCTTATGAGGTCAGTGTGATTTCTATAACTGCTCCTCCTGACCATCAGCTGTGACCAGGAATTAACAGGGATATATTTTAATGCTGATATTCTAGGTTGGATTGTGAGCTTCTGAGGTCAGCGTGATTTCAGTAGCTGCTTTTCAAAAGTCTCATCCATGACAATGAATAAGCAATGAGATTCTGGTGTTTATATTCTTCTCTTGATATTTTAGTGTGGACAGTGAGTTTTTGAGGCCAGCATGATTTCTGTAGCTGCTTCTCCCACCTCTCATCCATAGCCAGGAATTAGCAGTGAGGTTCTGATACTGGTATTCTTCCCTTGATATTTTAGTCTGGATTGTGAGCTTTTGAGGTCAGTGTGATTTCTGTAGCTGCTTCTCCTGACTCATCTATTTCCAGGAATGAGTTTTGAGATTTGATCCTAATGTAGCATGATTCTAAAGATGTTTTTAATATCTCCAACTGTAGTTCCCTTTTAGTTCTTTGGAATTGTCCTAGCTTCATGTCACCATGCCAACACCACCAAGCAACATGGCAAAAATCTCCAGAATCACCACTAAGGACTAGGCATTGCAATTTAAGTCCAATGGCATGTATGAGGATGGATGGAAGATGTTTTGTTGCCTCTGTGATCATCCTGTTGAGCACATCAGGAAGGATACAGTAGTGGATCACTGCAATAGTAAAAAAGCATGCAAAGAATGTAAGTCAGAAGAACAAAAACACCAGACAGGTGACCCTGCACAGAAGCTTTAAGGTCACAATGTCTGCAGTTGCAGCACAGGAGAAAATTATGTTGGACACATTGAGAGCTTGGTACTGTGCAAATACACCCATTGAGAAGTTGGCTTAGCCCTACATGAGAGATTGAATGGGGATGTACATCAGAGGAACTGGATTACTTCCAATGGCAGATGCACTCATAGAAAACTACTTGTCTGGACTGAATAGGGAAATGGAGGAGGGATTTTGCCAGGCTGTGAAAGGGAAGATGCTGTCAGTGATGTACAGCAAAACCACTAATGTATACCTCCACTGTGTCCTAAACATCATTTTTTGTCTTGGAGGGTAGAACATTCTTAATAGCAAACACAATAGAGCTCACAGTGGTGAACCACTCCATCACTGTGCAAAATGTATTAAAGACCTTACAAAAATATGGAGTGGGGATGGACAAGTAGTCACCTTCATCAGTGACAATGCATGGTACATGGTGAAATGGTTTAATAATGCACTACATGGCCTTATTCATGATCATGTAATCACTTGGCTTGTTGGGTACATGTTTTAACCTTGGTAGGTAACACATGGATTAACCTCTTTGAGCAGGTCAATAAGCTTATGGCATTTATAAAGTATGCATTTCAGCAGTCACCCTAACATAAGAAAAAGTACTTGGCATTCCAGAAATGTAGGGATGTGAAAAGAAAAGTATTGCCTCCTATTCCTGTCTTAAGGCACTGGAAAACCTGGTTTGAAGTGATAAAGTACAATTCACTTTATCTTGAGCACCTAAGACATTTCTTCCAGGAAGAAATCAGCGATGCCAACTCTTTAAAAAAAAAAATTCAAAGGGTGGTTCACAGAGTTGCAGGTTCAAACTACCTTCTTCGCCAAAAACTGCAATGACCTTATCAGTGCAACTGAACTTGTGCAAAGGAAGGAGCATACAAATACAAATCATGGAGCAGGAAGCTTGTAATACTGACCAGTTAGACTGTAGGAAGATTTATTCCAGTCTACAGCAAACATACTATATCATTATATTACAGTCAACATACAAAAGAAAACAGATACTTGGTTTAATTTGAATTACAAGATAACAAAATAGAATTTCAAAAATCATAGAATCATAGAAAATTGACGGCAGAAAAGGACCTCCCAGCCTATCTAGTCTGCCCTTTTCCCCTTCCACTATTCCTCCCTATTCCTACTAGTTAACGTATCACATTAATTTAATTCAATTAGTGAGATAAGTTAAAATTAAAAATATATGTACAAATCTTAGATTACTAAATGCATAAAGGAAACACTATAACAATATACTAAATGCAGAAAGAAATAATGTTCCAAAATACTTTGTGATCAAAATGATGTTTGACACTGACAGAAAAAAAATAATGCATTGCGGCCGGATAATAGTAGAAAAGGGCTACAATTTGTACTCTATGTCTCTTGATGTGTTCATACAACTAGAAATATGGGAGGCACACTTTACAAAAGTCTATTATGATCCAGAAGAGGAGTAAAGATAGGACATTAAAACAAAACTATGACAAGAAATACACACGTTATTCAAACCAAATCTGATATATATTAGTAAAAAAGAAATCCAAAAAGCAATTTCACAAATAAAATTAAATAAAGCTCCTGGAGCTGATAAAGTAGTTGATGATATCTGTAAGTATTCGGTGGAGTGAAGGGTCCCACTGCTGTTCTTTTTCTATAATTATATGATCCAGTCTCAAAAAATACCTTCCATCCTGTACAGGGAGTATTATTTTTCCCATCCACAAAAAAGATCCTCAGATTGATCCCTTTATGTATAGGCCCATTAGTCTCATTGATACTTCGCAAACAATCTTTGTGTGAATTACTTTGCCAAAACTTGAAACATGGGCTGAAAATAATAATTTACTAGATGAAACTCAAAATGGATTTAGCAAAAAATCACTCAACAATACAAAACTGTATGGTACTATCTCAATTGATTAATAAGTATGTAATGATTAAAAAGGGAAGACATCAGTGACCTGGGCTCGGGAACAGATGTGGGTTTCTTGAGGGTCAGCTGTGGAAGGGAGGATTAAATGTCCCAAGGACAGCTCTCCTCCCTCTGGGGAGAGGGCTTACCTCATCCCACTGCAACACTGCCATCTGGAGATGTACGGGTGGCAGTGCAGGTCTGAGTGCATCAGGAAACAGGGTCACGCTTAGACATACTAGGATGTCTCTGCAGAGGTGGAGCTCACCCACTACAAGTATTGCACAGTCTGGACTCTAGAGCAAACCTACAAATCAAGGTGGAAAACACCTCATGACTGCAGGATGAAGTCTAGTCCCTCACAACCAGAAATGTGAGAGGCACACTTTGCAAAAGCCTATTATGCTGCAGAAGAGGAGCAAATATAGGATACTGCAATAAAACTGAGACAAGAAAAACATGCATTATACAAACCAAATTCAAAAAAAAATCCAAGAAGCAGTTTCACAATTAAAATAAAATAAAGCTCCTGAACTTGACAAAGTAGTTGAAGATACTCATAAGTATTTTGTGGATTGGTGGGTCCCACGTCTGTTATTTTTCTATAATTATATGATTCAATCTCAAAACATACCCTCCATCCTGGACAGGGTGTCAGTGATCATGGAGTGAGTTTTGGCCAGTGACGAGGGAGGAAGTCATTGGGATGATCTCAGAGGTGCAACCTACCTGCTGTGATCTGGACCCAGGCCCAACATGTCTCCTAATGGGCTGTGTGCAACAGCTAGGTCCAGTATTCACTAGGATTTTCAGATGTTCCTTGTAGAAGTGGGTATTTCTGGCCAAATTAAAAATTGTGCTGGTGAGACACCGTTTCAAAAAAACAACATTGGCTCCAGATGTCCTAGCAAATTACATACTTGTCCATAACCTGCCATTCTTAGCAAAGAATATTGAGAAGGTGGTTGTTTTGCAGTTTGAGGCTCACCTTAAGACCTTCAACATCTATGAACCCCTCCAGTCAGAGTTTTGACTGAGATTCAGCAATGAAACAGCTTTGGTCAGTGTGCAAAATGATCTGTTCATGGTGAGGGATAGAGGAGAGACATTTAATCCTCATACTCCTTGATCTCTCTTCTGCATTTGACATCGTTGACCATGGGCTACTTCTGGACCATCTCAGGGAATTTGTGTGACTCAGTGGCACAGTTCTGAGCTGGTTTGAGTCCTTTCCTCAGGGCAGGTCTCAAAGAGTGGAGATTAGTAACTTCTCATCACGTCCAAGAGACTTGCACTGTAGGGTTCCCCAGGGTTGGGTCCTTTCACCCATGTTGTTTTTGTGTGTACATGCTACCATTGGGCAAGATCATCAGGCAGTATGGATTTGGGTTTTACTGCTATGCAGATGAAACTCAACTCTGTCTTTTGCACCTAGGACTAGGGCAGAGGACGTGCTGAACAAATGCTTGGCTGAGATCCAGGGATGGATGTTCTCAAGCTGGATGAGGCTCAATCTAAAACAAAATTGAAGTATTGGTGTTTGAGATGGGCAGGAAAGAGGTACAGAGAGTGTCTGAGGGGGGTTACAGAACCTTTGTCTCAGTACCTCTCATCTTTATTATGTCCAACAGGTGAAGAATATAGGTTCCATTCCATACAAAGGGCCGATATTGGAGGCTCAGATGTTGGCTTTTATCAGGAGTGGTTTCTACCATCTCAGAAATATCATCTGGATTCATTCCCTTATTTCCCCTGAAGACCTACCTCTTCTAGTGCATGTCTTCATGATTCTATGCCTCAACTATTGCAACACCTTCTACCTTGAGGTCATTAAACAACTGTGTAATGAGAACTTCTGGTAATGTCATAGCTGGGTTGACAGCCTAAGGACAGAGCTCCCATCCCTCCAGAGAATAAACTGAATCTTCTGTAATACTAATCAAGTTAAAAACAGGAAACATTTCAGAGAGAGAGAGAGAGGTCAGGATGACCAGATTAAGATCCAACAAAGCTAGAAAAACAGAGGAAGGCTCCCAATACTGAGCCCTCAGCTCAGAAGACAGCTGCAGTATCTCTGCAGTCAGCATGCATGGGCCTGCATATGACACAGACCAGGAATATGAAAGGTAAACTAGAAACATATTTGAAACTTTGCTATGGGAGATCAAAGACTCCCAATCTGAAAACAGATCAGAATTAAAAAAAAAATCCACAATCGCTTTGCAGTAGTAGATAAATGGGTGTATGAAGCAGTGGAGAAAGTCGCTGTTTTGGAAACTGGCACCTTACGGATGAATAGAGTGATGGATGTCATTTTGCAATACACCAAAGCTCTTCAGGAAAAATGCTTAGATTTGGAACCCAAACCCAGACAGGACAATCTCCACCTGTCCAGACTACCTGAGGAGTGTAAACTGGTAACACATGTGGTTTCATTCATGACCTACTGAGAGACATGCTTGCACTACCAACAACATATGTACTAAGGATAAAGAGAGCCCATCCAGCCTTGCTTCCTAAACCCACAGACCTTGCAGTTTACTCCAGAACAATAATAATGAAATTCTCAAGCTACCAAACCAAAGAAGATGTCTTACATCAAGCTTGGCAAAAATGGGACATCTGCTATAACAGAGCCAGGCTTTTTTTCAAACATGATTATCCCCCTGAAATCCAAAGGCAGAGAATGCAATATCTGGACATCATGAAGGCTCTTTGTGCTTGCCAAAATAAATTTCAAAGCATTATCTGGCATAGAACAGGATTTTCTTGGAGGATGGCATTCAAATACCAGTGTCAAGTGTCAATAGCTCAGCAAGTAGCACACTCACCTCTGAGGCCGGAAGATCAGAAGGCTGTGGATTTTGTCCCACACCAGGTACTTGGGTTAAATCCCAATACTGACAGTATAGTGCAGCATGAAGTGGGTGCTGCACTCCTGAGGTATCATCTTTCAGATGAGACGTTAAACCAAGGTCCCATCTGCCTTTTCTGGTGGTAGTTCAGGTGGATGTTAAAGATCCCTATGGCACTTCTGAAAGTGCAGGGGAAGTTTCCCCGGTTCCTGGCCAAATTCCCCCCTTTCACTAAAAATACAACCAACAACTTAATCTGGTTCAAGAACAGTTGGCATTTATCTGTATCCCCCTTCCCAGGTCATGTCTGAAAATAGGCAGAAGTGGTCTAGTGCACTTTCCTCTTCAACAAAAACTAACTAACTAAATAAATAAATAAATAAAATAAAAACTATTCCACACTGGAAGAAGCAGCAAAGACCTGGCAGACTCATGAGGTGTCCCTGGCACCATGTAATTGATCCCAACCGTGCTTTCAAAACTGGAACACTCCAGGAGACTGACAGATGGTATACTATTGGAACATCAGATTGATGGGATGAGGTTCCACTCCACGAGTCATGGCAGACATCTAAGCCCTACTTCAGAAAATGGCATGACCCTCTACTGAGTATGCATCATGTAAAGCTCCAACTCAGAAGAGTAGAAAATCAGACAGGAGATCTGAATCTGAACTACATACTGTCCTGCTGACTTGACCGCAAATGCCATTGTCACCTGTTCTGTAACAGTTTTTTTTTCATCTTTTCCCCGAGAGCACAATTGGCAGAATAAGGGCTAGTATTGTGGAATGTACATAGTTAATTGTTGTTATTTATCAGAGTTGGATTAAGCACCTATAGAACAATGAAGGGGCATAGTATAGATATTTCAGTCTTCAAGTCGAGAAAGATGGTTCACATGATTATGAGAATCTGATTGTTTGCTGTGGGATGTATGACTGATCTAATTGACCCTGAACAGGGTTATTGGATGGCATAGTGGAGAACATACAAGCTTCTTCCTGAACAATGGCATTGACTCTCTTGGGAGACTGAAAATCTCCCTCTGAATCCTTTGACTCTTGCTAGCAGCAGGTTTTATAGACCTTAGTAAATAAATACTAAGGTGCTATACTTCCATGAGATTCCCCACATTACTGCAATATGTATTAGAAAATTAATGGAGGATTATGTTGGTTTGCCTACATGTTAGGGGCCCTGCAGAAAGTTTCACTATGTTGTTGAAATTCCTGCCATTTTTCCAATGCAGAGCAAAGGGAAAGCTTCACCCATAAACCACAAGAATGCTCAAAGCATTGCTAGATGTTTGTCATCGGGTATGGGGGGTATGCTTGTTTACAGCGAAAATGCAGGGTGTGTAAGTCTTATTAAGGCACAACAGGTTCAAATTTTGGTTAGGGTTTGATGACACCCACATGGAACTGCAGGACAAAATGGAGATTCACTTTTGATATTATGCTCTAATCACTGAAAGATGAATGAAATAGCCTTCAGTGATCCTTTTTTGCAAAAGGAAAAAAAGACTGTTATTAGGGGCCATGCACTCCATTAGTAGAGAAAGGAAGAGTAAGTTATTGAACTGTTTCTAGAATTGTGGCACTTAACTAGAGGAGAGACTATCAGCTCACTTCCTAAGTCACAGAGGCATGAAGTAGGACCTTTAGTTTTAATGCAGTGTTATAAGTGGATAGTGAAGTACTGTAGTGTTAGCAGAACCTACATTTACAAGCTACTGCTAACAAAACACTGAGGGGTATGATTGTGATCGTTTTGTCAATATAGAGCTCTTTTGAGAGCCAGTTAGTGCACTGAGACCTCTTTTGACTCATGCTTCAGGATCAAGGGCTGAAAACCAGCAAGAGCCTGTTCCATTTAATATTTAGACTATATTAAATGGACTAATGGGGTCTTGAAATACATACAGTGCTTTGTGTACATTTACTCTGGGGAAGGAGAGATGGGGCTGGCTACTGGGCTGGTGTTCTAGCCGTGTCTTCAGATTTTCTTTAGTTATCTACTGGAGAAGGATTTCCTTAGGAGATCATGCTAGAAATGGGTATCTTTGGTACTGGCCCTAAAATAAGGAGAAACAGTACCAATGCTACTCTGTATTCAGGGCAGAGAAAAAAAATTGAAATTCCTTAAACAGCGCTATTATAAAGGAGGCCCACAAGTCCTTAAACTCCTGGCTTGTAGACTCAGGGAGAGAGATGGGCCTGAGCACAAATTCTTAAAATTACCCATCCAGCAGCAGGTCTGTAGGTCTGATGGGTGGAGGCGAACTTCGATGCTTTCATCAGCCTTTAGTACAACCTATTCAAACCTAAACAAGAGACCCCAGATGAACAGATACCTTTTTACAAGGCATTACCCTACCACATCTCACAGATGCTCATAATCTTGATTTATGTCATCTAATCTCAGTCGCTGAAATTACCACTATAATTAGCAATGGTATATTGGGAAAATGCCCAGGGACTGGTGGCTTCCAGACTGAATTTTTTAAAAAGTCTTGAGAGCAGGTTACCTTGCTGTTACAGGGGGATTACCAGGAAGCTCTGATAGAAGAAGGCATACTTCTACCATAATGGAAACAAGTGGTTATCTCTATTAACCCTAAGCCTGGTAAGGACCTTACCATATGTGCCTCCTATCGCCATATATCCATTCTCAGCATAGACTATAAGTTCTTGACTGCCATCATGTTTAAGAGATTAGAAGGGCTATACCCCAACTAGTACTGTAGATATTGATCAAATGGGCTTTGTAGCCAGACAACAGGAATGAACAATGTCAGGTGCGCACTTCATATCATAGACCATCTCAACACCACTAAAACCCCAGCAATAATCATGAGTTTATATGCCAAAAAGGAATTTGATTAGTTCATGTTCAAGTAGGTTTATTGATCATCCAAAGTATAACAGGATTGAACATTACAGTTAATACACATTTAATACAATAAGAAAAGCAAAATCACATCTTTAGAAATCTAGTGTAAAAGAAAAAAACAGAGATAAAATAATATAATTATACATATTTCCAGAGTCATCTACATATTTTATTCAAAACTGGCTCTTGTGGAATTTATGTACTATATCTAAATCTATTGTAGTTTTAGTGCCTATTTCTTTTGAGTTGAATCACTTAGGAAAGAAACTTTGAAACCATCTGAGCATCCTCATTATCCATGGGAAGGAGTAGCATAAAAACTGGGTCATAATATGCATTTGTGTATTTTACCAAAAGTCTTTTAGGATAGTTTCCCTCTGTTGATTGTAAAATGGTCATTGAATTATTATATGTTCTCTAGTTTCAGTAAATCCTCTATTACATGGGCAAATTCCTTCTGAAAGGTGTCCTTCAATACAGTTTTTATTAAAGTAAGTACATTTGGAGATAAAGAGCCCAAATCTAGCCCAGGTTATCCATTTTCTAGTGGGTGGTGGAATAGGGAGTGTGAGGTAGTCTTCTTTGACTATTTCAGTTTTATTTTATCTGTACCAAAGGGCCTCTTTTTGTTCTTTAACTTCCATCATTTCTTTTGTTTGTGCAACTTGGAAGAATTTGATTTTTGTTGTTTTTTATATAGAGTATATATTGATGCTCCCTTTAGAATCTTCCAAAGATTTTTATTTGAGAGTAAGGGTGGGGGAGGTGGGGGTGACAGTGGGATGACAAAGGAGAGGGGGAGGGGCAGCTGCACACTTGAGCAGACTTAGATAGACCGAGTGGCCTGTTTCTGCTGGCACATATGTATGTTCCTATGACCTTATTTTAAGTTTTGTTTACCAGGTAAATGCAATGAGCCAAAGCCCATTTTCATGCACAACCCAGGACCATAAATATACAGTAAAGTTGGTACAATTATTTCAACAAATATTTTACAAAACAACAACAATGAACATACACCATAAACATTTTTATAATGAACAATAAACATAGGATAAACAAGACATTCAGAAACATTGACAGCACACTTTGCTAAGAACTTGTTTCTTTAGCATAACTTTAAAAGTTTGATGGTTAAAATTTCCATTATGTAAACTAGGAAGCTCGTTCCAATTTTTGGCTGCAGAGTAAGAAAAGAAACCATCCCCCAATTTTGTCTTGGTTGAAGATGGAGTACGTCTGGCTTAGATTGTTGAGTATTTTTTTAACCAAATAGAATTAAAACCATTTTTAGCCCACATCACCTTTTCCTTCATATATTCCAATACTGTGGAGTTTACCTTATTGTTGGAAATTCTAAGCAAATAAGTTAACATTCTTATCTCAACTAGGGGTAATATGAGGGTTCTACCCAATTCTGCTCTTGTGATCACAACAGAAGATGCTATGGGGACTTGTAGTATAGCTTTATAGTGATAAGATAAATGGAGATCAAGGTTAACTGTAGATTGTAGATCCCATACTTCTACCCCATAGAGAAGTAATGGATTAATTTTTGCTTTGCCTGCAATTAAGGCTGGGACCACCGTTTCTCCTCCATACTTGAAGTTAAAGCCCAATAAGGCTTTGGCTGCACGTCTAGCTTTAGTAATTTGCTCCTTAAGATGTAACAACCATTTACCATTAGTGGCTAACTTTATCCCTAAGTAGACATAAGATGGAACTACTTCAATTTGCTCTTTTTCCAGATAAATCTTTGCTTATTAGTTGCATTCTCTGAAAAACATGTTTTATTTGGTTTAGATAAATTTTTAACTTTAAAAGATCACATTTTACTATTAGTTTGTCTATTTTTCACTGGAGACCATTTCTAGATAAGGAGAAAAATAACCAGGTTATCGGCATATGCCAGTGAATGGCAGAAAGGATTGTTAATTTTAGGGGACTCAACAAGTCTAAACTGTCATACAGAAGACATGAATCAATATACATATATATTCTAAATAACAGTGGGGTCAGTAGACAGCCTTGTTTGTCTCCTTTGTTTGTATTGAAGTACTGGGATAACTTCCCTAGGAATTTGATTAAGTGGATCTGTGACATTTATACAAGGTCCCTGGCAGGTTTGTTTTTTTAGAAACATTTATGGAGTTTATGCAGAGAATGTAGATGGAACCACAAGCATATGTGAGAGTTAATGGACAGATCTCACAATGGTTCACTCTTTGACAAGGCAAGCAATAGGGGTGTCCAATGCCTCCTCTATTGTCTGCCTTGTATAGTAAACCCTGTGCACAGTGGACCCACCAAAATCTTGAGATTGTGGGGGCCACAGTAGGTAGGCATGAGCACAAAATAGTGATGTATGCCAGTGATATTTTGCTTTATATGACAAACCTTGAAAGGTCTCTCCCTAGATTAATGAGTATGGTGAAGGAGTCCTCCAAATTATCAGGATATAACATTAATTTGACTAAAACAGAGATACTTCTTTCTAATTATGTACCAACCCACCAAATTCAATGGCAATACCCCAAGAAGTGTATGCTTCCATGCTTAACGTACCTGGACATAATACTCCGAATCTCCAGTACCTCAGTGTTTCAAGATAACAATATACTATTGATAAAGCAACAAGGGGAGGATATTAAGAGGTGGGCATTGCTCACTCTACCCATACATGTCCATATTCAGGCAGTAAAATTAACCTTTTACCTAGATTTTTATATATGTTACAATGTGTCCCTGTATTGTTGGCTAAACAGTGGTTACTGGATATACAGAAAATGATATACAAGTTCATATGGGTAGACCACAGACCCCAGGTGAGAAGTACACTACTCCTGACTAGAAAGAAATGGGGATGATGGGTGGTCCCTGAATTGGAGAAATATTGGCTGTCCATGCAGGTACATTGGGCACTTCCATGGGGGCAGACACAATTAAATGTGCATTGGTGCACTCTAGAGGAGACCCAAGGAGGAGACAGACCACATCTATCCATTTTATTTTTCACTCAACAATATCGCCCAAATGGCTCTCAGCAAAGAAGTAACCTTCTATGCATGGGAGAGATTCCTGCGCTTCCCAATATTACAAAGGGATGCCTGAGTGTATCACTGGTTTGCCTGGAATACTGAATTTCCTCTCAGCTCCTTACATCCATGGTATGGAAGGCAGGCTGAGTGCGGCTTGCAATATCCAGCACAAATGTTAGGGGATGACAATATTTTTACATTTGAAGACTGTTGCAGGGAGTTTGGCTGGCAGCAAACACAAATTTAGATATCTTCATGTACGAAATTATGTACAGGCCTATATACAGTGATCCCAAAATATACAAGCATCTGTAGAAGTGGGCCCTACATTGGGGGAGCTGATGACTATAATAACTCTGAAGGTAGCGCTATCCCACTTATATCAATTTTAAAATATTCATAGGAAAGAAGCGACAACCCACAGCATAACAAAATGGAATCCTGAAGTTGGGTTTCTCTTCACACAAAAGGAATGGCACTGGGTTTGGGAAGGCTCATTCAATACATCTTCTTCACCATGGTGGCAAGAGTTTCCTTGGAAAATTAAAACAGTACTTTATAATTCCCCAAATTAAAGCTAAGTGAAACATGAACAACACATCAGTGTGTTGGAGGAATTGTGGGGAAATAAATGGCACATGTGCCCATATATTTTATACCTGCCCAGTGTTAGACAACTTTAAAGTGGAGATATCTCGTATAATGAAACCCTTTTCCAACGTGCACACCTACTGCCACTCCATAACTTAATATTGGGATTACCCCCACAAAAAGTAAGAGGGGCATACTATCGTTCTTTGTTGTATATATTCATAGCTGAAGTGGGAAAGATGGTAACTTGAAAAAGGCTCAAGCCTGATCCACCCACTTTGGTGGAATTGTATGAGATTACTAATAATATACAAGAAATTGAAGGATTGATATATTTAACAAATGATAAAATGTACAAATTCACAGGGAGGTAGACCAAGTGGATAACAGAATGAGATAAGTGAATTATTCCTAGAGCCTTGAATCAGAGAACAGAACTAAGTTGCTCAGAGGCTGACAGGATACTGGAGAAATTCCCCTAAAGTAGTCTGCATAACAAAATCTCTTGGTGGATATACTACTCAACTCCCCCTGCTACCTGGAGAGCCACACAAGAGCCTTATACTAAATGGGTTTTTTGATTAAAACTGTGTATTATGGTTTATTTTCTTTAAAAGTTTAGTTGTTTGTTAAAATGTAAAAAACTGATCTATTATATGTATAACAAATGGCTTACTGAATATAAAAGGCTTTCATGTCTTATATTAGGATCCATGACAGTCAGTTGACAATTTTGTTGTCGACCAACATTACAGCGATTCCTTTATGTTGACTGCATTTGTGGTCGGCAAAAAGGGAGTAAATTCGGACTGTGTTTTTTGGGGGTGCTTCACCCCTGAATCCTTCCATTACAAAATTAATCAACTCCAAGTTGGAATTGCTTAGAGGAGAGGGTGCAATATCCCCAGAAATCAGTGCCGGGGTCCCATGCTGACACTACAGTGACCTGGCGCTGTTATCGCTGTAGTGTTGGTTGTGGTGAAGTTGTTGCAGTAGCAATGGCATAACCTTACATTATGCCAGGGTCATTTTGTAAGATGAAATTTTAAGAATACTAAATAAAGCAAGTATAAAAAAACTGAGTAACGATTACTTTCACTGATCAAAAATGTTTAATCAAAAAAAATTCCTCAGTAGCAGATGATGTTGTTTTACTTTTTAAATCATTAGTAGGCCTGCAATGGAAAATTAATACATTCTGTAATCTAGCTACACATACATTTCTTTGTATAAGCAGTCTAAAACAGTGTTATTTGTTTCTGGTGCAAAATAAAACCAAATATTCACTATATAATGGGGGTTGGAAACTGTAAGATCTCTTGAATATGCAAATATTTTATATGCTAGCAATTTAAAATGAAACTTACATATTGATGATGTTGAATACAAATTACAGAAAACAATGGAGTTAGGAGGTTTACATCATGCATTGAGGGCAATCAGCAGATGGTAGACTTCTTGTCATAAATGCTAAAGTAAAAGCAACAGTACTTATACATCAGAAATATGGGGATTTTCTAAAGTGGCCCAGCTAGAAACTTTCATGAATAAACTTTCTAGATACTTGCTGGGACTTCCTAACTTTGTACCAGATTACATTTTAAGGTTGGAGCTAGGCTAACTCCCTTTAGATACTCTCTTAAAAGAAAGAATAACAATGCATATATAAAAGTTACAAATAATGAATGAAAGCAGCTTGCCAATAACATACATGGAAGAAGAAACAGACTATTTGACCAGAGACTTCATGTTTCCTTATTTTTCATGTATTAAGACAATCATCTAACAAAATTAGGCTCATTTTGTACCAACATTTATAATTTACCAACAGAAGTTATACACAGTTCTATGAAGAGGAGATATAGGGATCTAGCAATCCAACCAACCAACCAACACTTTATTTATAAAGTGTCTTTCGAAATTAAGGCACTGTACAGACAAGAACCACAGTACATAAAAACAACAGCAGCATAAATTATTTAAAATAAGTCTGGATAAGCCTAAGTAAATAAATAAGCTTTTAGCTTAGTTTTAAAGCTACTGATGGTCAGGCACTCTCTTAACCGACGAGGTAGAGAGTTCCACAGGGTCGGTGCTGCAAATGAAAAGGCACGAGACCCAGAAGTTTTCAAACGAAAGAGACATATGACCAAAGTTAATTTTTGAAAAATGTATATCACATAAAATATTGAAAACAGATGGCAGATGGGAAAAGTACCCAACAGCACTTATAGATAAGGAAAAAAAAAACACTTTAATTAGCAGATTTAGACTGGATATTTCCAGGCCTAATATTTTATTAATATTTTATTATATAAACGATCCACAGAGAATGTTACATCTACTTTCCGTGAATGTGGACTTAAAGAAGTGGATGATATAGCATGTTAACTTATATTTTACAAATATATGAAGCAGCAAAAGGAGTTTGAACAAATTCTTGATAGTACATGTTCACCCCTAGACAGCCATGATCACACTGTTTACAATCAGTGACATGAACAAATTAAAGTTACAAGCAAATTATCTTTATGTATTACATCTCTCTTGAAATTAGACATCTTTTATTGAACTGTAGTTAACTGAATTATATAACTCAAGAATTGTTATTTTGTCCTATCTTTGGGTGAATTTAATAAATTAAAAGGTGTTTCCCTTCAGGACTTCTGACAAAATGAATCTAACATATTTTAATTACATTCTGTTCAAAGCATCTCCATGTAATGAAGGTATTGGTGCATGTGAGAATACACTATAACTAGTAATACAAATTTACAGTTTTTTTTTCATATAGATTTTTCTCCATTTGGGTTACTGGGCAGGTTCCTCTCCAGGCTTCTCCTCAAGAGGAATTGTTCCACCCTCCAACTCAGGGGCATCATCCTAACTGCCTAGGTGCTACCCTAACCATTTTCTCCCCTTATCCTGAGACCCCAGTAGATGGATGCACATGCACATGAAAGCACGCATTCACTCCAAGGCTCTGGTAAGGGCCTTATTCTCCCACTCGGCCTAGCACCAGGTCCCCCTCTTGACTTGGCACTGCCAGGAGGCCTTAACCCTGTGGTAGCCAAAAGCCAGGGAAACCCCACATCCCTCCCTGGTAGAGGAGAGATGCCTGGCAGCAGCTTGATCCAACTCCTTATCCTCCCTTGGCCAACCCCCAGTGACCCATGCTCATCCCTGAACAGGGCTCACCAGTGCTGGAAGAGGTAAGGTGCCAGCATTTCAACCCCCTTCACTACCGGGCCAGATGGCTTTTGTTTCTTGATTTGTAAAAATAAAGTTTTACAGGAAACTAAAAAAATAAAATCTCCTTTTATGACCTTGATGTTTTTTTAATTCAGATGAAGAATGGGTAGAACAGGTAACAGTACACTAGACGGGGGTGTGGGTAAACAAACCTGAACCCAGAAGTGTCCTGTATACATTGTGGCAATTTTAGCCATGCTATCTAAGCTATCTAAAAAGAAGAATTTCTTTAGTTTCCTGATAAGAATATACAAATGGATTTAGAAGTTGTTATAGTTCCTGATCCTCATAAGCTATAACTAACAAAAAAGGTTAACATGGGCATATACAGTCAGCACTTGTTTATCTGGCTCTCATTTATCCGTTTCTCTCATGTATCTGTCTTTGACTACATGATTTTTTTATTTCCCATTTTGTTTACACTCATTTATCCGTCCCTCACGTTATCCGTTTCCGTTACCCATCCTGCCTGTTGTCTCCTATGTAGATCTCAATGTTTACTCTCAGATAACTGACCTTTTTCATTCCAAGTAGAGTATGGTATAGAAAACCACAGACCAAAGCAGGCAAGGCAGTCACAAACCAAAGCAGCCACAGACCTAAGCAGTCACAACCGACAGAGATCAAACTGCAGACCGAAGCATCCAGTTTCCACTTAACCGTTTCTCTCAGATATCCGTCACCTGACCTGAGAACAGAAGGCAACGGATATCTGAGTGCTGACTGTACGAAGTCATATATAGTAGGATGTATGGGAATACCCCAATAACAGTATAATTATTAAAAGTGCGATTTACCTGTAATTTATATTGTTTTTAACAATTTATCTTTAATGGAATTGTTTTAATGTTGTAATAGCAATAATTTGATGATCAATAAACTTTGGAATATTAAATTAAGTACTAAATAATTGTCATTATCTAAACAGTACAGTAATGCTGAAAACACTCACCTGACTAGTGATCGGCTTTCGACTTCCTGACTGGCGTAGGATTGCTACGATGAGCTAATTTTGAAAACTGTTGCAGTACTCCATTTAAACTGCAGATTAACTTTTACATCAGTATCACTTCTGCCTTCATGGCATGTCCCAGTTCTGCACCCCTCCTGAAGCTGACTCACTCACTTAGTTCACGGGACAAGAAGGCACCACTCCACTGCTGAAAACACCATCCTGACTAGCATTTGACTTCTTGACACCTGCTAACATGTATTCAATTTTATGTTTGCTTGCATGCATGTGCAAGAAACATAGTGCCATCATCTGAGTTTTCCAGAGGTGTGTCAGCCTCTTTCAATTCAGTCAGTGTGTTTGCAGTAATGGTCGCAGTGCTCCAGTCACTGCTCTAGCTGTCTGTGACTGCAGTTGAAAATGCAGTGGCATAGAGTTGAAAGGGAGAGCTCCGCTTCAATGAGCAAAGCTCCCCCCAACATGCACGCACTCATATTGCATGCTCACGCACCCCCCCATGCACATACTGTACAGCCGATGGGGGTGCCCAATGCCCTGTTGGCTCCATGCCACCCCCCAAAAAAGCTTTCCAGGTGCTAAGCTGGGATCCCATCACAGCGTGGCACATGTCCATATGGCCGACAGGGGTGCCCAATCCCCCGTCAGCTCCAGCCCCCCCAAACAGCCTTCTAGCTGCCACACTGGGAGCCCACCCCAGCTTGGCAAATGTCCCCCATCATCTTCCTTAAAGAAGAAAAAAAAAACCTGCAAAAAATTAAATGTTCCCTCGGCATTCTCCCAGCCCACCTGCGCCCACCCACTGTGCAGCCTGCCTCCCCACACCCCCGTCACCCCATACTTACCTCCGGAGTCTGGTGCAATGATCTTCGGTGGACCGGGAACACATCTGCACTCTTCAAAGCCACCGCGAACTGAGGAAATGCCGGTAAGCTGTATAATGTAATAGATAGGGTTTTTTCAACTGTGCTGCTTATCTTGGGCATTTTTTGGAATTTTTGCACCAAATTTTCAACATGGGGTTCTTGGGACGTCTTCTCATGAATGCTGTCACTGTCATGGCATTAATCGGGCCCGGAGGGAGATTTCACAGTCACTGCGCTGAATCACCTTTTGGGACTGATTAACAAAACGACACTGCCAGTATTCATAAGGTGGGCTCCCAAAAAGCCTATTTTGAAAATTTGGTGAAAAAATTCCTAAAAATAACTGTTTTATGAGCGCGCGTTGCACAGTTCCTACACACACTCGCAATTTCAATGTTTTCACTCCAGATTTTCAACATTGCCATTTTACCACACCTTCTTATGAGCAGTACAGCTGTCATTTTTCACATCTTGCCCAAAATGTGTTTCCGCCCATGTAGCGCACAATGGCGTAGTCGGTGTGCAAAATCAATGTATGTGACACATTAAGAAAATCACAGTGACATTGTTCATGAGCAGAGGTCTTAAAATGGCTATGTCGAAAATTTGGTGAAAAAATTCCTAAAAATGACTGTTTTACGAGCTTGCATTGCAGAGTTCATACGCATGCTTGTAAGTTTGCGAATTTTCAATATTTTCACTCCAGATTTTCAACATTGCCATTTTACCATACTTCCTTATGAGCAGTACAGCTGTCATTTTTCATATCTCACCCACAACGTGTTTCCACCCATGTAGCACACAGTGGTGCACTCGGTGTGGGAAATCAATGTATGGGACACATTAAGAAAATCACAGTGACACTGGTCATGAGCAGAGGTGTTAAAGTGGCTATGTTGAAAATTTGGTGAAAAAATTCCCAAAAATGACTGTTTTAGGAGTGCACGTTGCACAGTTCCTACACACGCTGGCAAGCTTGTGAATTTGTAATATATGCACACCAGATTTTCAACAGTGCCATTTTACCGCACTTCCTTATGAGCAGTACGGCTACCATTTTTCACATCTTGCCCAAAATGTGTTTCCGCACATGTAGCGTACAATGGTACAGTCGGTGTGCGAAAAGAAAGTTTGGGACAGATTAAGAAAATCACAGTGACACTTGTCATGAGCAGAGGTCTTAAAATGGCTATGTTGAAAATTTGATGACAAAACTCCATAAAATGACTGTGTTACGAATGAGCATTACGAAGTTTCCACGCACCCTCGTAAGTTCAGATTTTCACCAGTGGCATTTTTCCACACCTCCTTATGAACAGTACAGATGTCATTTTCCACAACATGGCCAAAATGTGTTTTCACATTTTCAGCACAGAAATGTGTGGTCACTGTGGGAAATCATTGTTCAGGACAGATAAAGAAAATCACACTGACACTGTTCATGATCAGAGGCCCCAAAATGCCTGTGTTAACAATCTGCTGTGAAAAAATTCCCAAACTAGTTACATTATGGGTGTGCGTTGCACAATTTCTATGCATGTTCGTGACTTCACCAGTTTTTTTAATATTTTCACAGCAGATTTTCAACATTGCCATTTTTTGCACCTCCCCATGAACAGTACGGCTGTCATTTTCACATCCTGTTCGAATGTGTTTTTGCACCTGTGGTGCCAAATGCCATAGTCACTGTGCAAAATCAGTTTTCGGCTAACAAACTGATATTGCCACTGTTCAGGAGGTGGGGGTCACAAAAAAACCATGTTGAAAATTTGGAGTTAAAATTCCAACGAATGCCTGAGGCGTTAGGGTTTCCGACCATAATGCCCCACCCTGTAGAGAATGACAGGTGTAAGGGGTGTGACTTGGGATTCTTGCTGGTAATGCTCATACCATTCCACCCCCACCCACACCCTGCAGCCAGTGAGAGGCATCAAGGTGTGCCTCAGACTTCTTGGCCCCAAACTTCACCCCATTCTCCTATGCCACACCTATCTCACCATATTTCCTGATGGATTAGGGTGCACATAAGGGCCAAAGACCCCAAGGCACACCATGACATTTGTCTGTGTCTGCAGGGTAGGGTGTGGTGAAATGGCATAGTCATTATGCCTGATGACCCAAAGGCACACCCCAATGCCTGTCACTCTCTGCATGGTGGTGGTGGGGTTGGCTTTAGTTCAATATTTCGCTGCCATTCCTATTATGCAGATCTGTAACTTCTACACTACCAATGCAAATGCCAGCAAGCAAACATTCGGCATTGACAAATGCTTGTTAATTTTGAAACTGCTACAGTGTTTAAATAGCAGATCCACTACTCCAAACCACTTCCAAACTCTGCACCCCCTTGATAAATTGAGAGCCACTGAAACCAGAGAGCAGCCAGAAAAAAAACATTTGCAATATGTCCATACTAACGGTCACTCCCATGTTCACTCAGCTAATCAGCCTGCTCACATCCACAGCTCAGCACAATAAAGAAAAAGGTACTATCAATATTAATATAATAAAAATACTGTACTGAGTGAGCTAAGCGATTTTTTTTTTTGCAAATCAATATACTTTATTGAACAAACTCATATACAACACATACATCACATAGAATTAGGTTAAGACATAATAAAGTCTAATACAAACCAAAAAAAACAACCCTAAACAAAACGAGTTCTCCCTTTATTCCCTCCCCCTTCCCTAACCCTCCCACAGCTATCCTACTACTAAACAGCTATTCCAATATAGAAAATGAGGACAAAATGAGATGATACAAATTAATGGCTACCTACATTTGAAGGGCAGAGAGACAAGAATACAGGATGAAGCAAGATAAGACACCTGGTACCACAAATATATAGATAGTGATAGCGAAACAGGGGTCAAGGTACAAAATAGAGGATAACAATGGAAAATGAAAACTGAAAAGACAGTGGATAAAAAGGTAAATGAAGGGTGCAGATAGAGAAACAAACAACACAAAAGAGAGTACCTACCAAAGAGAAGAAAAACAAAAAAAGG
Source organism: Neoceratodus forsteri (assembly GCA_016271365.2). Taxonomy (NCBI): domain Eukaryota; kingdom Metazoa; phylum Chordata; order Ceratodontiformes; family Ceratodontidae; genus Neoceratodus; species Neoceratodus forsteri. The sequence goes on along the minus strand of CM057449.1, from coordinate 935,088,674 downwards.
AAAAGAAAAGGACGGCTTGACAGATAGCTTCCCCTAGAACCCAAACTTATCCTTGAGAGTTTGGATGAATACCCCCCAACATTTAAAAAACTCAGTCGATGCCTTACCTAATATAAAAGCTAACCTTTCTGCATAAAGTGCATTCAAAAATTCCTCCCACCATTCCCTATGGGTAGGGGTCCAGTCATCTCACCAGTGACGTAAAATTAACAGTTTTGTAACAGAAGAAATCAACGCCAATTGATATTTTTGAAGTTTACTTGGAACTTGGGCATACATCCCAAATATACAAATTTCTAAATTAAAGAAGGCTGAGAGATCGGTGAACGGACCAACCCAAAGTTTAACCGATCTCCAAAATCCTTTAATCTTTGGACAAAACCAGATTTTATGGATTGTAGTTGCCAGTGGGTCATTACAATCTTTACATACAGGAGAGCCCAGTCCACTGACTCGGTGTAATTTTGCCAGGGACAAATACAGGTTATGTAATAATTTAAATTGGATATCTCTTAACCTGTCTTGTTTGACATAAAGATAAGTTTCTTTCCAGATGTTTTCCCAACCTTATCTGTCCAGTCCAATTTCAAATTTATTACCCAGTATAAAGGGGCAGGGGAGGATACAAAGTCATTCCTTTCTAATATCTACTTGTATATTTTGGAGATCCTTTACCAGATAGACTAAGTTCTATAACTCATTAAAAAAAATCCCTGCCCTATCAGAACACTGCCTCTTACCCAAAAAAGCCTTAACACTACATTGAATTTGGGTCATTTGCAGTGAAAATTGAGGATTGACCCCAAATTTTAGAAGCAATTCCGATAATGATAGCATCGAATTCCCTGAAAATAGATCTGCAATTCGAAGCCTAGACAAGGAGGATGAGAAAAATCTTATGATGGGTAGTTTGCCAATTAAGAGATTAGGATTTCTCAATAGAGGTTGAGATAAATCAAAAAATTGAGATACTTTTTAACCTCGCACAAAGTTGGTGCATGACTTTAATGTCCCACCCCAACGGTGTGTCTCTAGCTGTTTTAGGGACTTTAGCCCATGGAATATAGGAAGGATCTCAAATCTAGGTTAAGTTTCTTAGAAAAGGCTCGATCGAGAGCAAGACCAGGCTCGGATGTCTCAGAGTCACAGACCCATAGGGCACCTCTTGCAGCATGTATTGCTAAATAATACATATAAAAATCAGGTATCTGAAGGCCACCTTTCATCGTGGGCGACAAAGTTTACTATAAGCTCTTCATGAGGACCTCCTCCCACAAAAATCAGAGCATATCTTATAAAGGGTTTAAAAAGGATTTGGGGAGGTAAGTATTTAAGTTCGAGAGAGGATAAAAGTTTAGGTAAAATTACCATTTTAACTGTGTTGACCCTCCCGAAAGGGTTAGAGGGAGTTTCACCACCTTTCCAGGTCCTCTTTTTAAAGATTTGAGCAACGGTTTGAAGTTTAAATTGACCAGATCTCCTAAATTCCTCAAAACACGAATGCCCAAATACAGTAAGGCCTCTGATTGCCACTGTAACCCCACGAAAAGACACCAGCCCTTGAAAGGTATGTAGAAAGTGGGTACACCATAGTTTTGGATAAATTTAACTTATATCCAGAAAATTCACTAAAATTGGCTATAAGTTTTAAAACTTGCTGGAGTGAAGTAACCTTGTTTTGGATATGTAATAATAAATCGTCTGCAAAAGCCGATAATTTAAATTCTAAGTCACCAATATTTATCCCCCGAACTAGCTGATCCGACTTAATAGCTCTTATTAAGGGTTCAATATAGAGATTAAATAAATAAGGAGATAAGGGACACTCTTGGCGGGTTCCTCTCTTTAAAGGAAAAGCTTCTGAAATCAAATTGTTACACTGAATTATAACCGATGGACAAGTATACAAAATTTGAACCAGGTGCAAGAATCTTTCAGGAATACCGAATTTGGCTAGGGAAGCAAACATAAATGGCCATTCGACTAGATCGAAAGCCTTTTCTGCATCTAGTGAGACCAGGGATGCTTCCATACCTGGACTCACTGACGCAGAAATTAAGTAAAACAGTTTCCTAAAGTGGTCGGCGGTAAGAGCGGCCTTCCACAAAGCCTGCCTGTTCAGACTAACAAGTCAAGCCATACCTTTTAAGTCTAGAAGCCAAAATCTTGGCAAAATTTTGACATCAATATTTAGCAAGGATATTGGCCTGAAGTTACCTACTAATTCTGGAGACTTACCCGGTTTGGGAAGAAGAATAATCCTGGCTTCAAATAAGGTTTTGTCATTAATCCCTTGATCAGCCCAAGGAGTATAGTTGACCTAACAATGGTACAATGTTCTGTTTGAACATTCTAAAAAAGGTGTAAATCCGTCTGGGCCTGGCGCTTTATCTACTTTGAGGAGTCAATAGCTTGACTTATTTCTTCCTCAGAAATAGGGCAATTAAAGCCTGACCAGAGACAGCTGACAATTGAGGAGGAGATATTAACTAGAAACTCTTCCATTTTGCTCATACCCTGCGAGGAGGACATCTGACTCAGTATAGGTCTTGTAATAATCAACAAAACCCCAATACACCTTCGGGGCTGTAATCAGGTTGTTGGATACCGGGTGTCTCAAGGCTGCGACCCATCTGGCAGAAGCTCTCTGTTTTAATTGCCAAGCCAGCAATTTCCCAGCCTTGCTGCCTTGACCTAGGTAAAGAGCCGGATTCTAGCAGCTGAGGATACCACACTCTCCCGCAAGGTATTAGCATACCATGCTCTCAACGCCATAAGGTCCTGTTCCTGGCTTTCAGACCTTAAATTCTCCTGAATGCAGTCCAGCGTCCTGATCTTTTCCAAGCAGCTATCTAGATGTGCTATTCCTTTAGCCTTACGCTTGGATGCTAGCCGTATTAACTCCCCCCCTCCATACTGATTTGAGTGCCAAGTTTGATCTAGGGCCTCAATGGAACCCCAGTTAACTTCGATTGAAGTAGTCAAAAATTCCTTAAAACGACTCAAAGTACTAGAATCCTTTAATAAGTTGTTATTTAGTGACCACGAATAAGCTCTCGGGGGATTAAATAATGGTGACCAACACAATTTTATCAGGGAGTGATCGGAAATAACACGAGGTAAAATCACCAACTCCAAAATACCAGTTAGACATTGCTTACTTATCAAAAAGTAATCAATTCTGGAATATGATCTATGGACCGGGGAAAAAAAGGTATAGTCCCTAGAAGATGGGTTAAATAACCTCCAAGGGTCCACTAACCCTAAGGAAGAGGTAAATTCCATTAAAGCACTTTGAGCTGCAGAGGATTGCGTCCCTCTATTCCAGGAACGATCTAACTTATTAGACTGAACTAAGTTCCAGTCTCCCCCAAAACAATTGGACTCCTTTTAAAGGAGGCTAATATTACTGCCAACTGGACAAAAAAATTTGGTGACTCTTGATTAGGTCCATACACCGATCCCAAGATTAAATTAGACCCATGAAGTCTGCCCGAAACAAAAATGTACCTGCCATTTGGGTCAGAAAAAAATTTCGAGTGGACAAGCGAAACCCCTCAAGCAATCAAAATGGCGACTCCCCGACTACTCGAGGAGAAGCCAGCTCCAAACACCTGGCCTACCCATTTTTTCTTAAAGTGGGATAGACGATCTGGGAGAACATGTGTTTCCTGTAGAAACACTACCGCAGGGTTATAATGAGCCAAATGATTTAATATAACAAATTTTTTACAATTGTCTTTCCCCCCCTTGATATTCCATGAAATAAAATTCAGACTATTAGCCATAAATAAACATTATTTCTCATATAGGAAGCAAGGATAGCTGACCCCCTACTAACTGAGACCCTTTCCTAATAATAAAATAAAAATTAGAAAACCCCTTATCTAACAAAAAAGAACACTCATCCCCTCCAAAAAGAACCCCTAAACTAACTCTCCAGGCCCGTAGCCCACTCCTCCGCCACTGGTTCATGGTGCGCTATAGAGGCAGGGTCCCCCCCTCCATGACAGGTTAAGTTGAATTTTGTAGTTTACACTCTATTCTATGTCCATTAGTGCTAGCTAGAAAAGAGACAAAGGGAGGATTAATAAAATTAAAAGTATCCTTATGAATATGTGGAAGGTAGTTCATCTAAAGCATTAAAAGAAGAATGAGAGAGAAACATAGAATTTCCAAAAGGGCAGCCACTATACTGATGTGTCTTTAGTCAAGGTCAAGAGCAAGAGGGGCTAACAATTAAAATACAATTACTTATTAATAAGCACACAACAAACTGTAGCTATGTGCTAGCTTAAAACAACAAGGAATTATAACCCTCTGAAATATCTTCTACAACGCTATCACATTAACATCAATGAACAAATATTATATTGACAAATTAGTACGCTAGCAATGATTAGGCTAAAGAACTTAGGTAATAGAAGCACATAATATTGGTATGACATTAATGAACTAATAGCTCCCTCTGTGGACCAAGTCATGACTACGCCTTCCCAAATATATGAGGCTAAAACAACCAGATCGGAGGCCAAAATAAACTAAAAGCCATATAATAAAAGTCCTCTTTAAAGGTCCATAAGTCCATATAAAAAGGAAACCAGATGCATCAAATCATGGCCTCGCTGAAATCATAATAACCCAGATCAGAGGGTTCACGTAGCAAAATGAAAGTGCTCAAATCATTGCCCCAACTAACAACCTGATTTTCACTCCAGAGAAATTAAAGTTTCAGGCTAATCATTTTTTAACAAAGAGTTCAGGAAACAAATTCTCTAGGGAAGTTAAAGCTTCCTCTGCCGAATCGTAATGCTTAATCCCATCCTTGGATGAAACTTCCAATTTTGCCGGGTATAACATGCGATGGCGGATCCCCGCCGCCCATAACTTAGTGGTGATCGGTTGAAAGCGGCCCGAGCCTGCCTCATCTTCCATGTTAGGTCTGGAACCAACCGAAGCTTCTTCCCCTCCCACTGAAATGCAGCCAGCTTCCTAATTTCTCTCAAGATGTGCTCACGATCCAGGTAGTTTAATAGTTTGAAGATAATGGGTCTCAGTGGGTCAGAGGGTGGAGGTTTGGCTCTCAGTGCCCTGTGGCCTCTTTCAATGATGTAATCGGGACCATTAGGAGAGGGAACAGCTGATTTTTTTAACAGCTTCTGGAGAAAGGAAATTGTGTTGGGCCCCTCTTCTCCCTCGAGGAGGCCTAGTAGAACCAAATTATTGTGCCTACTCCTTCCCTCTAAATCGTCGAAGTGCTCTTCCAACTTTCCCAGGCTCCGCTTACATTCTTTGATTGCAGGCCCCGTTTTTTTCTAAGGCACGCTCTATAGATGAAATCCTGGCTTCAGCATCCGGCACCCGATGGGCTAACTGAGTTAACGCCGCCTTGAATTCAGCAACATCCTCGATTAGTTTGAATAGGGCATCCTTTATTGTTGTTAGGTCCTCGTAGATCTTTGCAGGAGTAATACCCTCTGTGCGCAGTAGATGGCGGCGAACTCCGGCGTGGCTGCTTGGCCTCAAGCTCTTGGTCAGATATCTGCATTTTGCAGTACCGATCGGCACGATTAAGCCGTCTAGTAGTCCCTCCAGTTGTTCACCTGCCCAGGCAATTCAAAATTAGCTGTTGAATCCTCCGTTAAGCTAGAAATTCACCCGTTCGGAGAGGGAGACCCTATAAGCTGCAGCTACTCCTCCATGCGCGTCACGTGACCCCGTGAGCTAAGTGATTTTATTACTGAATTATTGAAAGTGCTTTATCGTGACTAGGTGACTGAGGTACTGTAAGGATGAAATGTTCCTGTCAATGGACCACGCATGATGATTGGGGACTGTAGTGGGAGGTGGAGACCTGTACGTGCTTCTTTTTTTTTTGTTAAATTAGAGTACTTGACAGTGAGAGGTGGGGGAGACTGAGTCAAAAGATGTCAGGAAACTCAGTATTTTCCTTTCCATGGATTGTGTGTGTTGATCAGGAACTGTGGCAATAGGTGGTGTCACTTTGTGAACATCAGAAAAAATGCCATTCTCACTTTGAAATACAAAAAGCTGACTGACTATGTCACTTTGAATGCTCTTTATTGTGAATGGCGATGGACAAACACCAAGACTTAGAAGTGTGCTAAAATGACAAAATTATAGAAACAAATTCTTTATGACACATCTAAATAACCACAAAACTAATATTAATTAGGAGAATGAACACCCAGGGATGTGATCAGGAAATTAGTAAAGCAACTTCATTACACTATATCTTTCATCTCTCATTAGTATTTCACATAGTGCATACTCTCTAAGGAAATCTGATTTCATTCTGCTCGACATACCTAGGACACGGACCTCCTTTGGTAAACGTGCTATTGCGCATGCCCTTCCCTCTATTTGGAACCAACTGCAAACTGTGCTGAAATTAACTAGCACAGTTTCAATTAACTTCTATAAAGTGCTAAGTGCAGCCAAGATAAAAGACAGCTGCAACTGTCATTAAGCCCCTTCTTATCCGTATGTGTGCTTGCACATTCTGGGTAAGACCATAATTTGCTTTGCGCAGGTTAACTGCTTATTGTTCGCACTATCATTTAAACTAAGACACTATTTCATTCTCCGGCTTCTGACCTTTACTGCAGCAATCCCACTCCTGCTCCCCTCTACCTTACCTACCCTATATTTTTCTGTTGCTGCTCAATTTTCTAAAATGTATGTATTGCAAATACTGGTTACCATGTCTCGCATTGTTAGTATACTACCTACAAATGTTCATCACTTTATACCAATTGTTTGCTCATCATCCAGTGTGGTGTTCTCGTATGTAATAGCTTGCTTGTATTATACGATTACATGCATACATGTTATATTACTGTCTATCATTTAATTTCACTTATTTTTAATTTTTTTATTTATGTATGTTTGTTATCAGTGTACATGTCACAGGACCTCCTTGTGAATGAGCTTGCTCAATGGAGTTTTCCTGCAATAAACTTGAACTTGAACTTGAACACTAGCTCTTTAAAACAATATAAAAGTACATACAGAGCAATGAAGACATTAATATCAAGCAAACTATGTAACCCAAGACAGATACTAGCTGGGTACAACATAACAGAGTAAATCATTAATCTAATATTACCTCCATACATATGTGAATGCACTTGTACCAGAAAACAGCCTTGCCAACTTTTTTGGGCGCATCAGAAAAATATGAATCTGAAACACCAGAAAACATCCTTAAGTAATGCTAAAGCTACACCAAAGGTACTGTAGAAGTGGGAATTGAACCACTTCTCAATGGCAGCAATTCTCCAATGTACACACTGCATGAAAAGAGTGCGCAGACCTGGAAATGAGCGGCACACAGCATGCAACTTGGCAAGCTGCATGCACAAATGTAGTACAGGACAGCATAGCAGAGGTGCGAAACAACCTCCACGCACCCACCACTACACACAGGTGTATGGACGTGGCCTGCCAGTGCAGTCTGTGTCAGCAGTCTATGAACATGCTCCGATTTTACATCAGAAGCAGGTGTGCATAGAAAAGCACAGCTATATGCCCCGATGGGGGAGATGTAAACAGTTGCACATATGGGCAACAACACAGAGGTACATGGTGGAAGGCACAGAGGACACCCCCCCATGGTCCCAAACATGGCAGGACACACCCACACACACATGGTACATGCACACCAAGAAACAAGGACACCGGGCCATGTGTCAAAAGAGTTTATTGCCGCAATCTGACACATGTAACAGTACAAGTAGGCAATGCAATGGAAACTGCAGAACAGAACAAGAACCCACGGATGCCCCCCCCTCCATGTACACACATGAGGAACACCCCAACCAACCCTGACAGAAGCACCTCAGGGTCACAGACTCCCATTTACGGCAAGGACATGCAAGCACAATGCCCCCCTCCCACCACTGCAACACCACAAAGGGCTGCAACTCCCGCAGCAGAGTTGAACAACCAGGGCACCCCCCACACACCAGGAGCTGTACAACACATGGAGAGACCCCTCCAAACAGGTATATGGCAATGGCTGTGAAGTCCCCCCCACAGAGTCACCAGGCCTGTACAGTGCAAGCACCATCTCGCACAAAGTACAATCTAACAGTATTGCCAGCCACAAACCCAATATGAACAGTCCAGCAATGGGAGGCTGCCAGAAACACCCCCACAACCCAACCAGACATATCCATTGGACAGCCTGCACACTGGCCATCCCTAGATGGCCTCATCATCCTCCTCCTCCGAGTCACTGGGCAGGCACTCAGGTGTAGTGACTGTGTAGTCCCACTCCTCCAGGAGCATCCTCCACAATGGGCCACAGAGAACACATACAAGACAGACATGTCAGTCCCCAGCATGTGTCCAGAGGCAGCCATACCCACTTAAACATGATGGTAAGTATCCTATCTTTGATGACCCCACAACACACCAGTGCCATCCCCAGTCATCCTTGTAGTGCATGCCCATGCTCCCAACATGCTGGGTGATGTACCCTGGCAGACAATGTGGCCAGTCCCTCCACTCTAGAAACATAGAAACATAGAATTTGAATGCAGATAAGGACCGCTTGGCCCACTTAGTCTGCTCATTTCCCTACCTAATGGATAAGCTGAAGATCCTAGTTAACCAACAGCCTACTTCCTCCTACCCCCCACTAGAATTGCCTTATGTCTGTCACATGCATTCTTGAATTCCCCCACTGTTTTTGACTCTATGACCTCCTCAGGAAGGCTGTTCCATGTATCCACAACCCTCCCTGTGAAGAAATTCTTCCTCACATTACCTCTGAGTCATCCACCTTCTATCTTCAAATTGTGCCCCTTGTTTTTGCACATCTCTTTTTCTGAAAGATGCTACCCTCTTGGACTTTGTTGATTCCCTTAAGGTATTTGAAAGTTTTTATCATGTCCCCCCCTCCCTCCTTTCCTCAAGGCTATACATCTTTAGTTCCTTTAGTCTTTCTTCATATGTCTTCTGATGCAGACCCTGAATCATTTTGGTTGCCTTCCTCTGGACAGCCTCCACCCTATGTCTTTGCAGAGATGAGGTCACCAGAACTGTACACAGTACTCCAGATGTGGTCTTAACCAACTGTCTGTACAGAGGTCCAACAACTTCCTGTTTTCTACTGGTGATGCCTCTCCCTAAGCATCCCAGTATCCCCCCAGCCCTCCTTACTGCCTTCTCACATTGCTGGACCACCTTCAGGTCATCTGATATGACTAACCCCAGGTCCCTTTCCATGTTTGTTGTTGTCAGTATCTCACCCCCCATTGTGTACTCTTCCCCTGGGTTTTTGTTTCCTAGGTGCATTACTTTGCACTTCTTTGCATTGAATCTAAGCTGCCATACATTTGACCATTCCTCCAACCTTGCCAAGTCCCTTTTATCCTTTCCACTCCACCTTGTGTATCAACCCTGTTGCAGATCTTTGTGTCATCTGCAAAGAGACATACTTTCCCTTCCAGTCCCTCTGCAATGTCACTTATAAAGACATTAAAAAGGACCGGCCCCAGTACTGAACCCTGCGGTACCCCACTAGTAACCCTCCTTTCTTCACTGTGGACTCCATTTATTATTACCCACTGTGTCCTGTTGTCCAACCAGCGTTTTACCCAGGCTACCACCCAGGGACCCACTCCCAGGCTGGCTAATTTGTTTATTAATTTTTTGTGTGGGACTGTGTCAAATGCCTTGCTAAAGTCTAGGTAGGCCATGTCCACAGCCCCTCCCTGGTCTACTGCTTTGGTCACCCAGTCAAAGAAATCAATTAGATTTGTCTGACATGACCTTCCCACCGTGAATCAATGCTGCCTTGGGTCCTGTGCCCCACTGGCCTCTAGGTACTCAACAATTATTTCCTTCAGAAGTGATTCCATCATTTTCCCTACCACTGAGGTCAAACTGACAGGTCTGCAGTTTCCTGCCTCTGTCTTGCTCCCACTTTTTTGAAGGGGAATCACATCCACCCTCCTCCAGTCCTCAGGTACCACACCATCCTCCCATGATTTATTAAAAAGGGTAGTCAGTGGTGTTACTAGTTCTTCCCTTAGTTCTTTTAGAATTCTGGGGTGAATCCCATCAGGCCCTATTGCTTCATCCACCTTCAGTTTTAAGAGTTCTTTCAGAACCCTTTCTTCTGTGAATGGACTTTGCCACCACTTGGCCTGTGACACCATCACTGAGGTTGCAGAGCTCCACCACATAGTGCTCCAGCCACCCAGTAACATTCTGCAACAAAGCAAAGCACAGGGACATGATCAGTGATTGCACACGTTGGAGGCTACCCCAAGGACCACACACACAGTGGGACACTCACCTCCGGGGACTCAGTGACATTTCAGATCACACTACCATCAAGTCCTTCCTGGAAGTACTGTGATGTGACATGCCACAGCTTCTGTGGGTAGGCCGTGAGCCTGCCCCCACACAAACCACACCCTCCTGCTCCCATGGCTGCAGACATGATCCGTGGATGCACAGCCAAGGCCACTCACATAGGGCATGGCATGTGGGTGTTGGACATCCCTCCAGGGGCAGCCACACAAGGGTGAGTTACAAAGGGCAGTGCATGGCCCTGGGGCAACATTCATGACTGCAAGCATACAGTTGCAGGTGAACACGCCTGTGGTCACTGCGATGTGCCCCAGGATGCTCTTTAACATTGTACTACTGGATGCCACCATCACTAAGCAATGTGAAAGTCATGCTAGGAACAGGCCCAGGACATACCAGCCATGCCTCCTGGCCTCGGACCTAAGGGAGCAGCCATGCATAGACCGGTTCCATGTTGACCATGGTACATTGGCACACCTGTGTACCATCGTCAAGGAGAAGGTGCAGCCACAAACACGGCACTCACTTGCCATGTCTGTGGAGCCCAACTACCTCTGTGCCCTGTTCTATTATGTCACTGGATCATTTCAGCGGGTGTATGGGGATGTCACAGGTGTCAGACAGTCCTTGGTATCCAGGGCCGTACATCATGTCACTGATGCACTGCTGCAGGTGGTGGGTTCCCACATGCAATTCCCCACAATGCCACAGGAACAGCGTGTTGTGAGGGAGGCATTCTTCACCATGCACAGCATGTCCAACACACTTGGCATCATGGATGGCATGCATGTGCCAGTCATCACACCGTCCATGGATGAGGCAGCCTATTGGAATAGGAAGGGTTACCATAGCTTTAACTGTCAGGTGGTGTGTGATGCCCGCTGCTGCATCATGGACATGTGCATGAGATACCCAGGCTCCTGCCATGACACCTATGTGTTCTACAACTCCAGACTTGGTGCGAGGCCAGCTCCAGGTATTGGTGGAGATGGCTGTCTCCTAGGTGAGTGCTCCAGGCTGTTGTGCACAGGCGTGCATGGTCATGGATGGGTGTGTGTGTGGGTGTGGGTGTGGGTGTGTGTGTGTGTGCCAGCATTACAGTGTAGGCCCACATGGCAGTGGCACCATCACTCATGTGTATGCTGTCCCCCAACAGGTAACAGCGGTTATTCCCTGAGGCATTACTTGATGACACCATACCTCGGGCCACAAGTCAGGGCTGAAGTGACCTTCAACAAGGTGCATTGGAGGACACGCAGGTGTGTCAAGCACATTATTGGCATCCTGAAGATGAGGTTCTTGTGTCTGGACCACACTGGTGGCACGAAGATGCATGAACCAGGATTTGCTTGCAGAGTGTTCACTGTGTGTGCCATGCTGCACAACATCTGTATATGTAGTGGGATACTGTTCCCTCCCCTTCCCCCATGTGACATGGAGCCCCCTGATGTTCCACCAGCACCAGTCAGTGACTGAGACATGCCAACTGGGGATGCTGTCTGCCACGCTGTGGCGCATGGTACCTTTGGTTGACTGGCCTGTGTGCCATGGGCACAGTGATGATCCTGTGGACTGAGTGCCTCTGGCCATGTCTGGGACTATGACCATTGCTGTGCGCCATGAGTGCTGCAGGCCCACCCATACATATTGATCTGTGAGGCATGTTTACCACAGGGCATGCAGTGGATGCTGCCCACGTGACCTCAGTGTGGGCAGTGTGTGTGCCCCTTCCATGCCACCCGACCATCCAATGCCCATCCCACTCTGGCATGTGGCACACCGGTGCTACTGTCACTTCCTTTTGCCTGCACCCCGCCATGTGGCCATGGTGGTCCACGATGAGGCATAGGGGCATTAGCCGGCACGACCTCCCTGGTGCCGTGTCTCTGAGTGGTGGGTCCTGGTGTTGCACTTTGCCCCTGGGTTCATCCCATGTGTGGGGGGCATTGCAGGGTGGGTGGGTAGTCGCCAGGTTCACTGGGGCCTTGTTCCTGTTGTCCCACTAACGGTGTGTAGTTGGAAGGGGTATCTGCTGCCGAGCTTTCTGTGGCATAGTCGTGGGGTGTCGTTGTACTGTGTGACTGTAGGCCAGCAGGTGTTTTGCATGGTGGTGCTGCAGCCACCACCACATCCCTTGTTGCACCCCTGCATGTCTGTGTGGCTCTTGTTAAGTGTGCCAGAGAAGTGGCATATGTGTGTGTGCATCTATCGCCTCATGCTGTCTGTCTGCTACAGTGTCCAGAACATCCCCAATGTGGTCTATGCCCCATGCCATGCTCTCAACCACATGGGTTTGCACACAGATGGCCTCCATCTGTTCCCTCTGCTCGCTGAGCCTAGCCTCCTCCAGCCACCGCAGCTCAGTGTAGTGCGTGGTCAGCACTCCTGCATCTGTGGGCTACCTGTCACACCATTGCACATCACAGCCCTGACCTCCCTCCTGTGAATGTGCTGGCACGGTGGCGTGCATGCTCACATGGGCACTGCTGCCAGGTGGGGCTGTAGATGACCATGGCATGTGTATGGGCGCATCTGTGCTCAGGGTGCTACGGTGACACATGGGGGTGCAGGGTGCATGGTGCACCCCACTCCCACCAGTGACATCTGACTCATGCCACTGGTCTGTTGCATCTGTGTGGTATCCTGGCTGTCATTGTCTGTTGTCAGCTGCTGGATGTCCATCATGTCAGTGCCACTTGGACTGTCCAGGTTGACATATGCATGTGCCTCTGGCTCCACCTCCACCTGTGCATCCTGCCATCGGTTCCCTGTAGTGGTACAGATATGCAGTGTCAGTTTGGTGTTGCCTGCTGTATGCCTGGCATGTGGGTAGGCTGGCATTCAGATGGTGGCTTCCATGGACCTCCCCGTCACACCTGTGCTGCTGTTTGATGCACCACTGTGCCTCTAAGATGGCCCTGTGTGTGTGAGATGTGGGACAGTCAGTGGTCTGTGCATTCAAGCGTGTCACCATCCCCTGCTGCCAACACCCTGCCTACCTGCTGATGTCTCGCAGCCATCTGGCATGCCCTGCCAGCTGGTCTTGGCTATCATTTGTGCCACTATCCTCTCTAGGGATGACAGCTTTGTTCGGGGTGATGGAGGGACACCCCCTGTTCCTGTATGTGCCCTGTGTGCAGCTCCAAGCTTCCATTTTATGGTGGACTGGAGGTCCCTCCACTTATGCTTAATGGCAGTGAGGGTACGTGCCTCTGGCCAAGCAACATTGATGGCCACCTGGATGTCCAGCCATAGCCGTTGCTTGGTCTCGGTGGGTGCCGTCAGTGACTGCTCCCCATACAGCACAGCGTAGTTGGCCTGTATGTCCGTGACCAGGGCTGTCACCTGGGTAGTGGTGAAGCTGCTGGTTCTGCCCTTCTTGCCAGTGCCTCTCATGCCCCCATTGCCTGTGCCAGCCCGGTCCTCTGCAACAGGATCCCTGCTTGTGTTATCTGCCTGCGATGCCATTGCACCCTCACGTCTGCATTTGTGCATATGCGCTACTACTGCACATGTCCTTATTTGTCGGGGTCAAGGGGCGTGTTGATGCAACACACAGACCTTGGCCCTTCCCCTGTGCAGTGCTTTGCACTTTGTTGCAAGTCTCCCATGGGGACATACCGGTTTGCGGCCTTGGTGCTGAATGCCGAATGGTGTCCACACTGTGCACGGCACACACGTACGTACAGTGCTTACATGCACTTTACATGGTAGGGTTGCACCATGGAGAATAGCTGCCAATAAGAACACACCATTCATCAGATGTATGGATAGTAACAGTAAAACATGATCAGACATGTGTGCATCAGCTCCACGGTTTGACTCACGCTAGTCCATATGCCATTTTCCCTGTCATTATAACTTTCCTATTTTCATCGATCAGTACTCTTGTTCCAAGCCCTTTTCTTCTGTGTGTCATCTCTCCATCTTCTTCTTTGAGGCACACTAACAAGTTCTTCTTGTGGGAAGCAAATCCCCGCAAAAGACGAACATTCAGCCTGCCACCTGTGCCTGGTTCCCAACCATGATACCAAGTCCTCCCAGCACTGTCAGTGCTTCAACAGCCAGACCTGGGTCCGATGCAAGAAAACTTTGCAGGGCCACCTCATTCAACTAAAATTGTCTGCCATGCAGTGGGGCCCCTCCTTGGAGATGGAATCTTCCCACTTGACTTTTATCGGTGCTCAACTCAATACCATTTAAGGGAGAGCCTTCCTCCCACAGGACAGAGCAGCTTGACTTCAGGGCCTAGCCCAACTCATTGCTTCAACCCCTGTGGTACCAGCCAGAACACAGTTACAGCTGTTAGAACACATGGCAGCGTCCATCATCACAGTCCCTTTTGAGAGACTTTGCATGAGGATGATTGAATGGACCCTTCATGTCCAATGGGACCAAAGATTGGACAACTTGGACCTCCCTGTCTCTGTCACAAGACTGGTACAACAGGAACTCCACTAGTGGATGACGTCTCCTTCCTTACTGGCTGGGATGCTATTCCAAATGGAGGCACTAGATCAGATTCTGATGTCCAACACCTTAAACATAGTGTGGGGGGGTTCATCTAGGCATTCACAGGACACAGGGTTCCTGGTCTGGGATTGAGGAATCTCTCCACATCAATGTTCTCGAAATGAGGGCCATTTTGTCTACACCAGGCAGGCCTTGAGCTCAGTTCTCAGACCAGGACAACTCCTTATACATATAGAAAACTTGTCAGTTGTATTTTATCTCATCAAGCAGGGAGGCAAAAATTCCTACCCCCTTTGCAAGGAAGCCATGAGAGTGTGGGATTGGGCCACATCTCATTACCTGATGATCTCGGCAGTCCATCTCCCTGGGATCCAGAATTCCTTGGAGGATGCTGTTAGCAGAACACGCTCAAGAGTGCACGAGTGGTCCCTTCTCCAATCCATAGTCAACGAACTGCTTATCAAAGGGGGACACCCAAACTGGACCTCTTTGCCTACCCTACCAATGCAAAACTTCCCGTTTTTGCTAGCTAGATTCCACGCCCGGTGCTTTCTGGCAAGATGCGTTGTCCCTTTCTTGGAAGGGGAGATTCCTATATGCCTTTTCCCTGTTCCACTCCTTCAGAGGGTTGTCCTCAAGGTGCAAATAGAAGGGGCGACAGTGATCTTGGAGCCACTATGGCCTCAACAGATTTGATTCACACTGTTGCAGCAGCTAGCGGTGGAACCTCTGACCACCTTACCTTTGAGCACGTACTTGCTCTCCCAGGACAAAGGGACCTTGGTCCACCCAAAACTGCGGTCCCTCCACTTTCATGCATGGTTCCTGAGAACTTGGTCAGACTACGTTACAGAGTTTCTGACAAGGTTGCTGGTGTTACTGTGGCAGCCAGAAAACCTTCCACCAGAGCGACATATCCCATGACATGGAAGCGTTTCAGTTGTGGGCCATGGCTCATCGCCTTAACCCTCTGGCTTGACCCGTGAATATTATCCTGGAGTACCTCTTATCCCTTTCAGACTCAGGTTTGGGTTATTCCTCCATGAAAGTGCATTTGGTTGCCCTTTCTGCCTATTGCACCCTTGTTCAAGGCAGAATGCTGGCACAATTGGAGGTAACCCACACCTTTCTTAGAGGTATCTTACATATTTAACCTCCCATCAGGGACCCTGTCCCACCTTGGGATTTGCTATTTGTTTTGGAGAAGTTGACCTTACCCCCTTTTGAACCAGCCACGGATTGCCAGCAACATTTTTTATCTTGGAAAACGTTGTTGTTAGTTGTTGTTATTTCTGCTCAAAGAATTTGTGAGCTTCAGGCCCCGATGTGCAAGGAACCTTATTTGGTTTTTCACAAGGACAGGGTGGCCTTGAGAACCAATCCTAAGTTTTTGCCTAAAGTGGTGTCTGAGATGACTCTAAACCAGGATATCCAGCTTCCTGTTTATTTTCCCAAACATACAAATTGGGGGGAGGCTCTTCACACTCTAGACATGCATCACATTTTGCATTATTATTTGACCAGAACCAAGGAGAACAGGCGTTCTAACCAATTGTTTGTCTCCTTTGCCCCCAGAATCCTAGGGGCTCTTGTTACCAAACAGACACTGTTCAAGTGGCTAGTGCACTGTATTTCTTTTTGTTTCAGAAACATGACAAACCCTTACCAGGATTGGTCCGGGGCCACTCAATAACAGCTGTGGCAGCTTCCTTTGCTGTGCTGAAAAATGTATCAGCTTCAGACATTTGTGGGGCTGCTACATGACACACAGTTCACACCTTCATTTGTCATTACAGTCTGGACATTGCCTCAAGACACAGAGCAGGATTCAGCCTCACAGTTATGCAGTCTCTCCTCTCATAAGGGATCTTCCTTCCCCTTCCCCTTCTCTCCTGTTCAACTTCCACCTGAGCTGTTGTCTTTAGTTTACACTACTTGGGAATCAGTCCTAATTGCATTACCTGCTGCAAGAGCTGACTCTTAAAGTAAGATAGTACAGTTATGTAAGAACTTACCATAACAGTAGATCTATGAGAGAAGCTCTTGCAGCAGGTATACTTACCACCCTCCTTCTCCCTAGAGGTTTCCTGCTGTGAGCGAATAATATTGCCCTTTTCTCACAAATTCTCTGAGGTATTGCCCTAGGTTTCCTGCTCAGATCACGTTATAGCCAGAAACCGAAGTCTCTGATGGGAAAAGAACTAGGGCACACCAAGGACCGCCCAACCTTTATATCATGTGGGAAGTCGGGGTGGCCAACATCAGAGGGGGTGGTCCATGCCTGATACTGCTAGCTAGAAGTTTTCCATGGGGTCCTGATGCTTGTTGGCTTCAGTCCTAATTGAATTAGCTGCTGCAAGAGCTTATCTTGAAGATCTGCTGTTGCGGTAAGTTCTTACATAACTGCACTGTCAGAAGGGAACTAGGTCCCTTATGTCTCCTCCCACACTTCATTTGTTTATTTTCAATTGTGGCTGTTTGCAAACATGGGAGGGGGTATGCGCCAAAGGCACATATCCCCCACCGCATAGCTCCACACCAGTGGGAGATCCACTTGGGGATAGCATTCACTAAAGAGCGGTCCCCACCTGGCTCCCTTACACAGTCCTGCCCCCCCCGGTGCTCATGTTTGCAGGGGGTGTGAGGGTGCAGAGCTGAAGACCTTGGTTGGCAGCCAATCAGCTGTCCTGCCCAGGTCCCTCAGTAGATCACTTGCGCTCATGGGGGGCCATGTTGGTTGCCAGCACAAATCACGCTGACCACGCGGTGGAGGGAGTGTACCCCAAATGTCCACCCCCCAGCCAATTTTGAGTGCCCCAATGGCAGGGGCAACCTCCATGGTGGGTCTGATGACTCCCACCATCTCCTGCATGATGTGCATTGGTATCTTAGGGAGGGAGTGTAACCTTTACAGCTGCCTGCAAAAGGCATAGTCATCGCCCCCCCCCACACCACACTCTGCACCATCGTGAATGGCATGGAGTGTGGCCATACTCTTTGCGCTGGCCCCTGGCCCACCCCGGCACTGGAGCTGCACATTTGGCTGGGGACCCGGTCACGTGGGGGGTGGCATATCTTGGTCCTGCATGCCACGCAGAGGATGTGTTGAGTGCAGCCAGGTGTGGGCAGATGCGGAGTGGGCTATGTGATGGGCTTATGCAGTGTGTAGCCCCTCTGCACTATTTGTGAATAGGGCCCAGTATTTAGAATTTTTGCACTTCAGGACATCCATGTTTAGGCTAATGCCAGTTTTCTAGTGGGTCTATGGGAGGACAGTTAAGCAGCACCAGTTTAGTCAGCTAACTATGTTTGTTTAAGTATAAGTGATACACTGTGTGCACAGTAATATACAAACTACAATAAAATGCACATTGATTATGGAATTGTAAGCAGGGATGAATAAACGCTGTATGATCTGCAAACCAGTAATCATTTATAGGGATTCTCTACACAGTGTACAATGCAATGAATCCAAGTACTGCCTTTATAAACAGAAATGTATTCAGGCTTACCATGAAGGCCTGCACCATCATTATGCCCATTGTCTCTTCTGATAAAAATGCCTTCTAATGCAACCTTATGCATACAGCCTCAGGATCTAAGTTAAAATTAAAAAGCCTCTGAGGTTGGAAATTTTTGGCCCAGGAATTCCATTTAAATATGTTAGTAATGTCTGATTAGTGGTCTTTGTTCCCCAATGACTTAAATAATAAATGAAAAAATAGATGGGCTGCTGTGTAATGTAAAGCCACATTTCTGTCAAGGAGTACTTGTGACATTATATACCAGAAGAAAAAAAATGAGTGGATTTCAATGTCTCCAAAGCTTTATTTTATTTTTGTCCCCATTATTCCTATCCTGTTCAACTATAATTAGTTGCATCCCAAAACTTAGTTGCAAGGGTTACAGATACACATTTTCATACAAGGTTTGAAAAGAAAGCCATTTGTCCATCAAATTATTTTAATGTTCTCCTTCAAGACATATTGTTTTTCATATAGCTGTTTCCTTATACTGGGCCAGGTATCTAGCCTCTTAACCCTTACTGGCTCCCCAGACCAACAGCCATCTCCCCCAGGATTCACAAGCAGATTCTCGTATGGATTGTCCCATTGATGGGGACCAGGAGATATAGGGTCACCCCCCCCCCAGAGACCACATCTAGAAATCTGTGGTCCTGGCTGATGAAACAGGCTGGAGTGGGCAGCAGAACATCATGTAGCCTGCCCCATTTTTATCATTTCTTTTCCCTGAGCAGTGGAGGTACAGATGTAATATGCGCCTGCCACTGGCCGTACTCTTCAAAGTTGATACCGCTGCCCTGCTACTGCACCTCTACGTGGCAGTGCTTCAGAGGTGCAGCATAACCTCCTCTTCAGTAGAGGAGACCAGTCAAGTCAGATGCTCAGTCATTACTTCCCCACCCCCAGTTGACCTCAATTAACCTGAATCCATTCCTGATCTCAGGCTGCAGGTGTGACAGGTGGTGTGGTGTCCAGCACTTCAAACCACTACACCACTGGGCCGGCCTTTCTCCAAGGCATACTTGTACATCAGCCACAAAGTGTTCTGTTTAGAAATACATGCAACCCCCCCTCCCAAAAATGAATGCATCAGCTCTGCAAATATCTCAGCTCCTTACAGGTCACCGGGAAGTAAGAGACCAATGACTGCTAATGAACTGTGGCACAGTGCACATCTGCTGATCCTTCAGGCTTTGCCAGCAAAATCTTGAGATGGATAACTGCCATGTAAGGAAGGGAGGAAGGTTAGTACCTTTCTTACAAACTGTGTCCCCATGCATTAAAGAACCAGTGCAACAAAACTGTTGTATTATTTTTTTCAAGAAGCTAGTTTATGGCTTGTTAATAAATATATTTGTATACCTGCAACTGCTGCTTTCTGATGTGCTTTCTATGCCATGCAATATAATGTTTTTACTTTCTCAGTCCTAACCTTAGCTAGGCCCACAACTCCATCCCAAAGCCAAACAAGGCAGTGAACAGTTGCTGAGCATATTAATATCTTTGTCATCCTGATGTTGAGATTGTGTGAACCATATGAAAACTAATGTCGGCATACTGGAAAGACAATGGGGTCTATGCATGAACGTGTATGATGTGCTCCTTTAAGTGATGGAGCAGCACCACATATCTACATGCTGTGCAGTCAGTCTAAGTTATGCATTTGGCAAAAACACACATGCAGGACAGGCAGAGATATGGCAGAGCATACACACACATGGTCACATAAAGCAGACTCCTGGCAGGCCTACAATATGTGGTTTTGCCCCTTGACCCTGCCATATAGGGACATCCACACTGCCTTACGTACATCTGTGAATCTGAATGAAAAGCTGGATGTGGACGGGTATGCATTGCTGGAGGATAGCAGGGAAGGGGCACCACATGTGGTACCCAGGCCACCACTTGTACTTGATGGCTCAAAATGTAGCTGCACAGAGATGTCGGGACATGGCAGGACATATAGTACCAAATGGTCAAGTTCCTCTAACTTCTCCAGAAGACAGGTGGTAGCCATGGTCACCAATATACAGGTGAATAATGGGATTCTGTACTAGGAAGAGTCACTAAAGGCACTGGCAGTAATAAAGAACTGGCTATGGCTGAACATTCATGCTGCTAGTAATGTTGCTGGGCCAGAGACATGAACAGTGGAAGTGATAAAGCACAAGTGGCATGACCTCTGGTCAGCTGTCAAGTGCAAGCTGGCAGATGTGAAGTGGTTCTAGACCACCATAGGTGGGAGGCCAGGTGTTGGGCTACCCACACAGGAATATAGCCTACCCCCATAGAGAGGATGGTAGTAGAGACCATCACTGAAGCATCCCTGCATGGGGAGGAGGAAGGCATGGATACACTGCCAGCTATGTAGCATGCAGCATGGACATGTCAGGGGGATGGAACAACGCAACTGTACTAATTACTTTGTGTTGCACCCTACTGGCCTTGTGATGGAGAACTCCCTGATGAGGTGGGTACAGGACTGGAGGCTGGTGCTGGCAGCCAGAGACAGAAGGACAGTGCAGGTAGATTTTACCCACTGTGGTCCACAAAACTTCTTTATTATGCCTGGCATGGCTTGGGAGCCAACAAGGGTGGATGGGCACTGAGTGGGCTCTAGCTTTCACCTAACCAAAAGCAGCAAAATCCACATTTTTTTGTCAACAGTAATTAAAGATAATACTTGAACAGGTAGTGTTACCTAATGGTTTTGGGAAAATCTACAAAAAGACAGGCAACCATCGCTTTTGAGCCACTGGGAAAAGATACAGTATTCAACAGGCGGGCGAGACCAGGACATGAGTCCGCAACATGGCACCAGAGGCAGGAAGGAACAAGGAGAAAGAGAAAGAACCCCATAACAAAACAGTGATGACTTTGCTCTTAAACTTGCAACAGAAGGTTAAGGCAGGGTTTGAAAACCTAACAGCACAAGTCACCCACATTCAGTCGGTGGTGACAGGGCTGGGTGAAACCTCTTCTACTCACATTAAATGGCTGGATGAATCTGAAGTTCGCATTGGTAAGCTAGAAGATCAAGTACTTGACTTGTCCCAAGAATGGCAAATATTAGTAGAGCAGGTCAAGATCTTAACCGAGAGAGCTGAAAATCAAGTGACGAGGTAGAAGTTTCAATATTTGTCTCATTGACTTGCCTGAAAAATTTGAAGGCTGGGAAGGTGGTAGGAGGGTGCAGAGATGGTTAGCAGAGCAGCTGGGGCTCAAAGCAGAGATGGCAGAATGGGAATTGGAAAGAGTGCACAGAACAGATCCACAAGCGAAACCTGGAGAAAAGCCTCAACATTACTTAATGAAATTCCTCCGGTGCCCAGAAAACAAAAAAGTGCTCCAGGCTGCCAGAACAAAGGGTGCACTGGATGGTGACAGTGTCAAGGTACTGATTTTTCAAGATTACTGCCAGGATTTACAAATACAGTGGCAAAAATACTGAGCTGTCAAGCTCTCTCTGTCTCTTAGGAATCTAGGATGGGAATATTCACTGTACTACCCAGCCAAACTAAAAGATACTCATCCAGGGCACCCTCATAAGTTCTTTAACAAGCCGCAGGATGCTGAAAGCTTTGTAAGAACCTTTGAAGCAGCACAATAATGACATTCACAGAACACAGCCAGCAAAGAGTGTGGCAAAATGTGTTTTTGGGTAAGTTTTGTTTGGGTCTGACTTGATGCACTGTATATGGTGACCAGCTGTGATGCAATTTTTGGGCAAGACTCAAATAGTACTGCGTGGCAGTGAGTGACCATCTTAACACTGGGCAACATGTGGCAGTTCTATTTTATTTGTGGATTTAGTCTTGAAGTGTGCTGATCCACTAAATATGGGAATGACTCATAATCATTAATGACAGTTGCCCTCTTGTTGTTGTTTCTCCTGCGGAGGTCATTTTCTGCCACTAGTAAACACAGCACATTGTGTTTATTAAAATGTCAGGCCCCATGGGACAGTGAATGGGAACCCAGACAATGCCAGCCTGCGTTGCACTCTGTTGAGCAAGATCTAGCAGGGGAGTGCAACAAACTGAGGAGTCAAATGGTTGAGCGGAGCTGGATGGGTTTCTGTTTGCTCGAGTTTCTGGATGAAGTGTCTCAGCATGTGAGCTAGGGCACTGTGCTTTATGAAAGCCATGCTTGGGATGATTTCATAGAGACTCAAACAATTTGGAGAACTTAACCATGGATTAAAGTTTGGTAGCCCCCGTAGTCAACCGGGCGCCACAAGGCTGGAGAGGGTGGCATGCTATGGCACATCTGACAGATTGCATTCTAGTGAGCAGAGCGATGATTGCCATTTTACGATAATGTTAAATGGGCTTACATTCTGACAGTAAGTAATCAAGGTGATCATAATGATTGACAGTAGATCCTGAGGGGGGCATTTCAAACAGAGATTATGGCTATGCAGGGCATCGAGAGAGGTGTGCAGTGGCAAGTCCATGAGGGCTCTAGAAGAAAATCCTGTTACAGTAGTCAGGGGTGCCATGCAGCTCTTTGCTCTCCTCTCAAGGCTATGATGTACAGTGCATGAATCAAAGAATTCAGCTACACCTCATAATTTTATTCATTCACAAGGGCAATCTGACTGGCTTTGTCTGATTGTTTGCCCAGACCTTGGAGAGCTTAAGACTTCATTGTAACTGCCAGCAATTGCCCAAGGCAGAGTAGTCATGGTTGCAATGCTCGAGTCCCACCAAATCCTCCTCTGACTATCACTAGGGTAGTATGTAATGGTGGTAGGGGATACTCACTTGTACAATTGTTAACCTGGCTCTGACATGATTTCTGGAATTTGGATCTACTCTTTTTGTTTTCCTTGTTGGGTTGCAGATTCCAGGTCTATTTCATAGAGAATGCAAACTGTGACTCCACTGTGGAAGGGCGATTGTATGGCGGTCACCGTGCGGTGCATCAATTTTGTCAGACTCTATAACAACTAGGAAAGTGTATTACTACCAGTTGCTTGGAATATTAATAGTGTTACATATTTATCTGTTCAGTTATCCATTTTTTTCTGGTGATGCCCTCTTCAGTCCTATCACTGCTTCCCTATGGTACTGTTTATCTTCACTTGTGATGTAACTTCACTGCTGTTGAAGGGGGGAGGGCAGAATGATGGAGGGGAGGAACTTTATGTCTTACTGTTCTTGACATTTTAGAATAATAAATCTGTTCCAGGTCAAGAACAGACATGCCCTCCGTTTGACATGGCAATAATCTAAGGACTCCACTTCCCAATAACTTGGATAAGTAGTTATTACAGCAGGAGGAGGGTTATGGGGAGTGCTTGTCAGAAGCCAGGGCAATGTGTGGCTGCCTCCCAATGGACGTGGGTAGGGAGTGGGTACACATGGCTCTATTTCATTTTTGCTGCAAAATTTATTAAACTCACAATATAAGGTTTTAAGTAATAGGTGTGTAGCCCAGTCAGTTCTTCCACTATTGAAAAGGTGGGGTGCTACACTATAAAAAGGTGTTAATGGGGGGGAAGGGGGTGGAGAGGAAGGGGAAAGTAAGTGGATGTATTGTGCTGTCTGTTTGGTTAAAATGCTCACTTTTATTAGTGGGGACTAAGAAAGGGGAGGGGGGGGATGCAGTTACCCATTCTTTAGGTTAGGTAATAGAGTTCTCTTTAATGTGTTGAATGGGGCTTTGTTAAGAGAAGGGGGTAGGTCGAGTGGGGAATGTGAGCCCTCCTGTTGCAGAACTCACATGTTTAGGTGTTTTTTATAACTTTTGTAGTGCCCCAAAGTATGGGGGTAAAGAATAGAGGTACCACAGAAATAGGGGGCTAATTAAGTAAATAGAGTGTCCTGGGTTCCCCAGTGTTGTTGTGGGCCTGTGGACAGTAAAGAGAAAAAGGTATTGGGGCCCCCTGAAGTGTTATCTCCCCTCCAGAATAGCCAGGCAGGGCACAATAAAAAAAAAATGTTTGCCCTCCCTGCTGCTGCCTGCTCTGCTCCTTTCTATCCCCCCCCCCGGTGCAGGCAGCATGGGAATGAGCACACACATGCTGGGACTGCTATCCCTAGCCATCGCATGGTGCCTGATTTCAAAATTCTTGCCATTGGTTTGGACACTGGTTCGAGACCCAGAACCCCGAGTATTTTTTCAAAGGGGGAGAACCATTTTCTCCCATTAGATCATGTTGGGCTGTGAAGAAGAGAGGATCACAGGAGTGCAACAGGGACCTTTGGCTTACCTGATGAAGTGTTATCGGTCCCGTTGGCTCCTTGGTGGTTCCCCTTCTCCAGCCAGCAAAGAAGACTACTGCTCCTGCTGTGCACCCTGATCCATTCTGTGGTCAAGTCCGGGAAGATTCCTGTCCCCTGCACTCCAGTGTGGGCTCTGTTCAGCCCCATTTTTTTTTTATCCTACCCCAAGTGCTCCAGTCCCTTGTCAGCAGCACTGAAGAGCAGAACATTGCTCCCAAGGAGTCATCAGCCTTCAAGAGGTCCCCAGGCATTCAGAGCTCTGTCAGCTGCCTCCTGTTGCAGTCCCCTCCCTCTGCCAGAGACCTCCCTCATCCAGACTGCAATTTCTTCACCCGGGGTTGGGGCGGTGAGTCGGCGGCAGCACAAGAAGAGTGCTGGCCACCTGAGATATTTAAAAATAAAAAGGACATTTTAAAATTGTTTTAGAGTGCTCAGAGCACTACAGGAGGGGTAGGCAAAGGGTCCAGCCTGTAATTTAAATAATTTCATTATTCAGGGTAGGCAACGCCCATGGGGAGGGGGCCATACCCAAAGGCTCATAGGAAGATTTATAAATATTCATAGGGGGCGGAGTAAAGGCGGGGTGGCTCAAAGTGACTGGCACCAAGGCCTTGGGCAAGCCTAAAGGTTTAAAAGGGCAACATTTGGCCAAAAGATTTAAAAGAGCAACAAGACAGGCCCAACATTTTAAAGGGGCAGCAAGGCCCCGAGTGTTCAAAGGGGCAAAGTTAGGCCCAGTGGTTTGAAGGGGCAGCAAAAGCCCCAGGTAATTAAAGGGGCAGCAAGACCCAGAGTGTTTAGAGGGGCCCAGCCACAAAAGACCCTAGCATATTAAAAGGGGGCTCAGCCATAATCAGCACAGTATGTACAGAGGTACCCAGCAGTAAAGAGGGCAAGGAAGGCCCATTGGAAGGAGGGATATCAATTCCAGGGTTTTCAGTGGTGGCCAGATCCTGGTACAAGAAGGGACCCACAAGTACAGTACTTTCATCAAGGGTCAGTGAAAGAAGGGTGCTTAGCATACAACTACCATCTAGTGACTGTCAATTGATGAGAAATGTGTATTGTTTATTAGTATCTGAACTGTTGTATTGATTGCAAAGCACCAAGACTGTGTTGTTACTGGGATTCTGGTTATTTGCCCCTGCAATGAACAATTGCCCTGGATTTTGGTAATTTTCCCCTGTTCCTGGCAAATTGCCCCTGCAATGAACAATTGCCCTGGATTTTGGCAACTTGCCCCTGTTCCTGGCAAATTGCACCTGCAACAAACAATTTTCCCCTGGATTTTGGCAATTTGCCCCAGTTCCTTGCAAATTGCCCCTGCAATGAACAGTTGCCCTGGATTTTGGTAATTTGCCACTGTTCCTGGCAAATTGCACCTGCAATGAAAAATTTCACCAGATCCTGGTAATTTGCTCTGTTCTGGGCAAATTACCCCTGCAACAAACAATTGCCCTGGATTCTCGTAATTTGCTCCTGTTTATGGCAAATTGCACCAGCACCAAACAGTTCCCTTGGTGCAGTGTGGAAGTGTATCTGCCAACTTTACTGTTGCTGATGTATGTGTATGGACTCAGTCTTCTCCCACAATACCACTCTATGGTGTTGCTTGCCATCCTACCTCTACAGAATCAGTCTCTATCCAGAGGAAGATGTCCTTCAACATCTTTCTTCCCCAGAAGGTGTCCATCCAGAAGATCCTCAACATTGTTTCTGTCATCTGCCAAAGTTGAGTACATCAAAGCTCATGCAGGTCGCATCTGTCATTTCTTGTTTTCCTCAGTTTGAACTTGAGTAAGCCAAAGCCCATTGTGCATGGCTTCTGTTGTTCTATTATCATCTCATGGTTCCTGATCCAGATGTCCCAAAGTTGGCTGCCTTCTGAAGAGTGTGCTTATCCTGGAAGAACCTTGTTTGTGTTCTCTGATCATTCTCCACAAGTTGAGTCTGTTGAAGCCCAGTGCGGGTTGTGTCCTCTGTTTTATTGTTTTGTTCCAGTCTCCTGTGCTGACACTTCAGGATTATCCATCTTCACCTCAAATTCTTCTGGTACCTGGTTGCATCAGAATTTCCACAGCATCTCCAGTCCTTGGTAATCCTCCAGTGGGTTCATCACCAAGAATCTTCATTGTTCCTTCACATCCTTGGTGGCCCCAAATTGTTTTTGGCTAGGGAGATTTCTTCAGCTAGTTTGATTCTGATCGCCCTCCAGTGGGCTCATTTCAGGAACCTGTTCCCATTGTTCTTTCATGCCAGCAGCCTTGGCGAGAGTGGGTTTTGTGCCAAGAAACACATGGTCTGTCTAAAAAACCTCTCACTACCCCAATGGCCTTAGCTAGGTCTGTACTGGGACCATACTCTTATTGTCACAGGAAATTCCTTTATCTTCATCTTTCTGTAGCTACCAACTCGACTCGACAGTGTACAGTCCTACCCCTGTTGTCAAATAATGACCAGCAGGCATCAAACTCATTGGATGACTCCTGCCTCTCCTTGTTAGGTAAATCCCTCCACCTCTACTCATTTGAACCTTGGTGCTCATCACCACCACAGAAGTAGCACCTCACACTTTTGAGTTGATGAGGAACAAAGGGAGGAGAGGGGAAGTAATATCATTCAAGTTTCACAGTTGTTTGTTCACATTATTGTTTCATTTTATGTTAAAAAGGGTACTGATCGAACTTCAATATATTGGATGATTCATAATCAAGAGGGGCGTAGTGCACATATCTTTAAAGTACTGTAAATGGGAATGGATGAAAACCTTCTACAAGTGTGGTCATGGAATGTAAATGATTTAAAGTCTCACGCCAAAAGGAAAAAAGGTGCTAGCCAAACTGAGAACTTGGAAGTCAGGTATAGTGTGTTTGCAAGCAACCCACATGGCAGAGAATGAGGGGAGTCACATGGTCAATAACTGGGGGCATGGCACAGGGCGTATTTCACTACTAAGGCAAGAGGAGCAGCAACTTAGTTATGTCCTTGCTTTCTAGGAGTGGTAACAAAGAAACATGCAGACCAGGGGGTGGATATTTTTTATTACAGATACGTCTTAACTCTGGGTTGACTTTTGCAGTTGGTTTGGTGTATAGTCCTAATATCAGTTGCCCAGATTTCTTTAATAAGTTGTTGGTGCAGATGGCAGACTTTGTAGGTCCATGGACATTATGTGGGACTACAATTGTGTCACAGACACATTACTGGATAGACTTTCCCTACAATAGTTCCTTTAACTGCCAGTGCTAAAGCACTACTGCTTTTGATGAATGACCATTTGCTGGTAGATTCTTGGAGGTACACTCAGCTTACTGGCAGAGACTATACCCGCTAATCCCATTCTGCATTACAATAAGCCAGAATAGATGCTGTATTAATGTCACAGAGCTTACTCTCCCTATTAAAGTCAGCTAAACATGAAAGCATTACAGTTATAGATAATGCCCTGGTCGTGGTAGCTTTGCAAGACATGGGCACCCCTTATAGCCCAAGAATGTGGAAATGGGATCCTGTATTAATTAACAAATCTGACTTTATCTCCCATGTGAAGAAGCATATTCTGATATTCCTAAAAACTCATTTTAAGGGGGACACTTCATTGAGTACAAGACAGGAGGCATTGAAAGCCTTCTGAGGGGAGTCATAATCTCCTACACTAGTTATGCTAGGAAACAGGAGATTAGAGGCATTGAAGAGAGGCAGATTGTACAGGTTGAAGGGTGCCATATGAAACATCCCACTTTCCAGATTTATCACCAGTTGCAAAAATTAGAGTGGGAGCTTAATCAATTTTCAAACTCCAAAACTGAATGCACTTTTTAAATTTTAAATCATTCTACTCAATACTTCAAGGGGAATGCGTACAATATAGACAGGTGTACTGGCCTAATCTTTCGATTTGCAATGCAGAGGTTGGTATCTCTGCAGATTCCTGTGTAGATAGACATCACCTTTCAGAAT
This sequence comes from Neoceratodus forsteri, assembly GCA_016271365.2. Taxonomy (NCBI): domain Eukaryota; kingdom Metazoa; phylum Chordata; order Ceratodontiformes; family Ceratodontidae; genus Neoceratodus; species Neoceratodus forsteri. The sequence continues at coordinate 935,060,140 of CM057449.1, read as the reverse complement.
TTGCTTGTTACCCCAAGTAAATTAGTGGGTGGCCCCTCAGGGAGTCTATTTCTGATTTTGGACATTGTAGGCCATCCGGCCCCATAGCTCGGCCTAGGAATGCCTGATTTACAATTCTAAGGTGTCATTTTCTATATTTATTGCCATGCCACGTTGGATGGAACAACTTAGAAAATCCAAAATGGCTACCAAAATCCAACATGGCAGCCATATCGCTAGTAAATACTTGATTCACTAATAATTTCCAAATCCCTAGCTTCCAAGATACTGATTATCAATGATTCTTGAATGGGGAGTTTATTATTATTATGTTTAATATAAACACATATTAAATTAATATAATAGAACATAAATATAAATAAATGATGAATAACGGTTGAATAACTGATCAATCCACTTGTTTGTGCCATTGACCCAAAATTGCATCCACTCTGTGAGAATTTGCCACTTTGTTCACAGGATTGTGTGGCATGTTCATGTATGTTCTATGCCTGTTTAGTTTGTAGTTGTAGTTTCTAGTTTTTAATTTTAGTTTCTGTTTCTGTTTCATAAACATGGATATCCCTCTAGCTGTACTTGTTGAATTAGTCAATCCATCCGATTTGCTTACCTGTGTTCTTTGTGAAAACCAAATTAGAGATAAGGAACTGCAACACGTATTAGGAAAGAATGAGCTGAATACCATCAAGGCTTTTGCAGAGAAATGGTCAGTCACAAAACCAACTTCGGGGTAAACCAGAATCTTCAACCATATATGGAATAAAATCCGTGACCAACTTCTCCCCAGCCCTGGGGAAACAAGTCTACCTGTTCATACAAGGTGTTGCCAAAATTTCACCAGTGAAAGGAAAATAAATCCTGACTCAATGAAACAACTTTCTTTGGATCAGTCTTCTGAAGCTGAATTCTCCAGCATACCCGACCCACAGATGTCCAGTAGCAGTGAAGCAGTCCATGTAATTTGATGTAAAAGGAAATTGTTGGAATTTTAGAAGGATGAGACCTGTTTCGTCTGTGATAAGAAAAGGAAAAAGAGGGGAAATGTGTTAGAAAAACTCCAAAGAGTTGAACTTAAAGATGGAAAGATTACATTGCACAAAAGCATGTTACGAAATGAAAATTCTGATGTTGCTCTTTTGTCTGGTGCAGTCAAATGTTTGAAGGTCACTACCACCAATGTTGACATCTTGCTGCAGACATCAAATACCATCAAAGTTGTTACAAAACTTTCGTCTGTGTCAGCAAAGCTGAGAGACAAACACCAGGCTGATTGAAAAGCATTCACACAAAGAGTGCTGAAATAGAGTTTCTTCAAATCGCGAGAAGAAAGGTTGTTGAGCAGAAATGTTGCTATTTACTCCAAGAGTTACTGGACAATCTGCATAACGTCTACAAGTTCTATGGATGTGAACAAGATACTGCAATAAATCACACATTTCAGCTGAAGAATCTTATCAGCAATAAATTCAGAGATGAGATAGGTTTTACTACAGGGAATGGGATACATGGGAATCCTCTCATTCTTCACTTGATAAAAGTAAACCCACTTGATTATTCTTTGGCAGCCTTGAGAAGAGCTGGGCTCAGAGATAGTGATATCAGCAAGGCATTTTCAAAGATGATCAATCAGAAATTAAAAGATAGACAAACTGAGTCACCGCAGTTTCCTATGGCATATGAAGACTTGTTTCTGAGCTTGTTAATTATGAATCCATTCTGGAAATCTTCAATATGATAGCTCTCTCTATTAGCCCTTCTAAGAAGATTAATGCTCTAAGTTATGCGACCATCCCAACAGAAATTCAGGCTACCAAGATATGGTCCATTACTAGTGAACATTCTCCAAAGTCAATAGTTCTATCCATGGTCATTCATCGTCTTACTGGAAGTAAAGAAGCAGTCAATCTTCTACACTGTTCAGGGGCTGGTATTTCTTACACAGATGTCAGAAGACAAAACAAGAAATTTGCCCATGATAGTAAATCTGAGAAAAAAAATGCATCGCACACAATTCCGCCTGGACAGTCAGCTCGTGTCACAATTGATAACTCAGCTGGTAAGCAACAGACATTTACAGGAGTCTCAGCAACACATGACACTAACTCAACAATTTAGGTACCAATAATTTCATGTCCTGCTGTCATCTGCAATTTGCCAGTACAAGAACAGAACATTCCAAGCAGCTCAACAAGAGAAGTCCAGGAAACCTTTGAGAGCTCAGAACCTAATGACTATGGGAATTACAAAATAGGAAAGAGAAAACCCCCACCAATCGTCCCATCCTATGATGAGGATGAAAGAAAGACCAAGCTTGATCTTCCTTTGTGCAAAGATTGTATTTGGGCTTTGGAAGCAAGCATAGAATCTTCCAGAGAAGATTAATCTTTTCCAGTCCTAGAATCATGGAGATCTTTCAATAAAAAAGCAACATGAATGACTACCTTCAAATCTGAAACTGATTTCCTGCCCATTATACCACATGAACCAGATGCGGTTTGTAGATATTACCTTGACTTTCTCATGGATCTAACGGATGACCTACAAATTGACCACATCTTCAGCCATAGTGATCATGCAGTTTTCTACAAGATTGCACAAATAATGTGGAAAGAAGAAAAATATACAAAAGAGGTTAATCTGATGGAAGGTTTTCATGAACTGATGGTGAGGCAGAAGATCCTCTACAAGTGATACGGTGCTATGGGACTTCATGACTGGTGGGTTCATATGGGAATAATAGTGGATGGATCTGTGGACTAGGCCTTGGAAGGACACCACTATTTTAGATCGATGAGGTTACATAAACAGTCCCTCAAGGCTCCCCTATGATTCATGGGATCCAAGAGTCACAGCTCACTAACCGATGGACTATGAGAAAAGCTCATCCACATGAGAAGGTCTGTATCAGCAGAATCCCTGAATCTTGTCCTCTTGGAGGAATCTTTCGCTGAAGTGCAGTCATGAATGCTGGAAACCTCTGGCACCATGGGACAATAGGTGACAGGCTACATTGCTGACACCAGCTCTCTTCTCACCCAGGTCACTGCATACAAAGACAAGAATCTGAACTTGCATCTGCAGGCTCAACTGGATAGTCTGCCTTTACTGTTTGCATTCATCCATCAAAACTACTTTCGATATTTGATGTGGCATCATTTAGACCTCATCATTCTGAAAACCATCAATAAGAATGCATATAATGAACTACAGGAATATAGCATTAGGGCAAGTCTGTCTGGTGAGGTGTTCTCCATGATACCTGGTGACCAAGTGACTGAGGTCTCAATCAACAGAGAGGTCAAGGTGAGGGGTGGTTACAGTACATCTGAGGAAGCTGCTGGTGACTTCATTTTGAATTCCCACAAGCTCGCTAAAATTCATCGCTGAAGGAGAAGATGCTTCTGAAAACATTGGCCACAAACAATGAGTTGACGTATGGTGCCATGAAGAAACATGGTGGTCAAGTGAAAGAGCTAGTGAAGAAACTTCACACATATTCAGATCCATGTCAGGGTGTAGCATGACACATTGTAATGGGCATTGAAATACTGCTAGCAATAGTAGATGGCCTTTTGAAGGCAAGGGCTATAGGGGAAGTTATGTTGAGTGCATTTATAAATGACCGCTTCCTATCAAGGAAAGTTGGTTTCTTCAAGTCCATTAAATGCAGTGGAATTTCCAGGAATGGACAAGAAGAAAAAGAAACCCAAACCAGAATTAGTCTTGAAAGAAGGCTGTTAGGCTCTCAGTATCATTGTTGCAAAGTGCCCCGACAAGAAAGATGCATTTTCCCATCTGCTCACAACATATCCTCTTGCAATAGGAGCTCCGGACGGAAACCTCTACAAACCTAGTACCAAATATGTCTTAAGAAATTATCTCATCGATGAAGCAGAAGCTCGAAGTTCTTCCCCTCTTCCATTACGCTCAGTGTACATATACAATGCCATGTCAATGGTCAGAGCAGTTCCTGCTCCGCATACATGGTCCAGTCTTTGGAAAGCACTTCTTGTCACATTCACACTTTTATCTACAGCAAACCCAGCAGAAGACATCTTTATTTTTGATAATTATAAGGAAGATCAGGAGTTCTTGTTGAAACAGCAAGAACGAGCAGAGCGAGCAGTAGGAACAGGAAGAATGCGACTTCACATGGGACCAGATGGGCAAGAGATGTCACAAGGAAAGGTGTATCAGCAGTACCTTCACAACAATGACAACAAATCAGATCTCATTCAGCACTTCAATGAGAATGTTAGACAAGAGGATGTCAGAAGAAACTTATGATACCCACTTACTATCAGCAATGGCAGAAGCACGTATACCATATACCAAGATTCAGAAGAATTCCTGTTTTCCTGCAACCATGAGGAGGCAGATATGAGGATAGTGCTGCATTGTGCTCTTGCAAAAGGCCCAGTTTTTATCTGAGCCAAAGATACAGACATCCTCGTCCTGATGGTTTATGCTTTGGCAAAGACCCTTCTAGATTCATCATGGATGCTCCAAATCGACCTAACATATTTGTAAACATAGGATCTATATACGATCACATTGAACATGCTGCAAGTCTCAATTTGCCAGCATACCACACTGTCCCTGGATGTGATGCAGTGAGTTACTTCTACAAGAAATCAACAAAATTAGTCTTTCAATGTTCACACAGGGATGAAGAAAGTATAAATCTCTTTTCAGGGCTTGGGAGAAAGCACATATGCTTCACAAGACACTGAACAAAACATCAAGATTTTCATTCAGCACTGCATGTACAATGGTACAGAAGGAGAGGATCTTGTAGACACACAAGTAAGGCAATACAATAACCTGAAAGTGAAGACTATGCAAATGATTCTACTGAGCACAGCGAGCCTATGTCAGCACATAAAAAGAGCAAATCTTGTAGCCTACTATTGGCACCCCTGCACAGAGCCTGAAACCCAGAAAGTTGATCCTTGTTTGTCAGGATGGAAATGAGAGGATGAAATACTGAAACCTGTGTGGTTCACTGGTTTTCAGTTACCTGACATCCTACATCATAGAAAAAAGAGCAGAAGGTTCGCCAGCCAACGGTGTGCAGCTGACGGAGATGTGGTAGATGACTAAGGTGAGTCAACTCCTCAATGACACACATAGAAAACCAAACAAAAACCTTCAACCACAGCACCAATGACTGATTATATAGGAGATGATGACACTGAAAATGACACATCAGCAACCAATGAACAAACTTCAGTGGATGAATCTTCAAGCTTCGGGAGTGAATGTGACAGTTCAGATCCAGAGTGTACGCCAATATAATGACTTCAAAACTGGACATTACAACCAAGGTGTACTGTTGATCCAAAATATTCATAGTGTTGGGTCAAATTGTTCATAAAATGACTTAATTCTAAACAACAAATCAGCACATAGAACATTAAGATTTTAAATATTACTGTACGTACTTCAAACTATTTTATCAGTAAATTGCCTCATGAATTCAATTATTTTATGTAGCATTAATGTGTGCATTTGGTCCAGTGTCTAACAGGGAGCCTCAAAGCAATATATATAGATGTCATAAATGTTCATGAATAAATGTTCAACGTATAGATGTTCATGAATCATTGATAATCGCTATCTTGGAAGCTAGGGATTTGGAAAGTTTTAGCGAATCAAGTATTTACTAGTGATATGGTGACTATATTGGATTTTGGTAGCCATTTTGGATTTTCTAAGTTGTTCCATTCAATTTGGCATGGCAATAAATGTAGAAAATGACACCTTAGAATTGTAAATCGGGCATTCCTAGGCCGAGCTATGGGACCAGAGGGCCCACAGCATCCAAAATCAGAAATAGGACCCCGAAGGGCCAACCACCAATTTTCTCAGGGGTAACAAGTAAATTCTAAATGGTGATGTCAATCTACACAGAAATCTGCAGAGATACCAACCTCTGCATCACAAATCTAAAGATTAGGCCAGTATACCTGCCTAATAAGCTGTTGGCATGGCAATTAAAGAATAGGGAGAGTCTCAAAAATGTCTAGAGTATTACTAGGCTAGATAGAATAGATATGTATAAGCATAATAACATAGAAGAGTGTTTCAGAGAATACTACAAAGACCTATATACCTCTGAGGTAAAACCAGATGACACAGACATACAGGCTTTTCTGGACAAGGCTTCTGTGACTAGTGTGTCACCACAGCAATTGAGTGAATTAGAAGGAAATATCAAGTGGGAATAGGTTTGCAGAGCAGTATACCATCTTAAAGTAGGGAAGACACCAGGTCCAGATGGTTTCCCCATAGATTTTTACAAAGTATTTTGTGCAGAACTACAAGAATCTTTGATTGACGTGATTCAAGAATGTATGGGGACTGGGAAACTATCACTCTCCACACAGTCTGTAGTTATAATGGTGTTGCCCAAACCAGATAAAGATCTGAAACTATGTGGGTCTTACAGACCAATTTTGCTGCTTACTACAGATTACAAAGTCATAGCTCAGGTCCTAGTGCATAGGCTTAAAAGTGTTTTACCAAGCATCATACACCCTGACCAGACGGGCTTTGTAAAGGGTAGACAGGGCAAACACAATGTACGTAAAGCTTTGAATATCATTTGTAGATGGAGAGCTCAACAAAGTGGTATCAGGGCAGCGGTTCTGACCATAGATGCTGAAAAGGCAATTGACAGTGTGGAGTTGGACTACATGTTTGCAGTGCTCAGGAAATTCAGGCTGGGTTCCAACATGATTAGGTGGCTATCTGACCTGTACCAAAATTCAATGGGTCAAGTCTCAGTTAATAGTAGATTGTCCAACCAGTTTTTGCTTTCTAGGGGTACTCAACAGGGCTGCCCTCTCTCCCCACTTCTGTATGTACCATCTCTGGAACCATTGGCTGTGATCCTTAGGGCATCAAAATGTATTGGCAGATTTAAGTGCGGAGGTGGGATTTTAAATTGTCGCTCTTTGCAGGCAACCTACTCATATTCCTAAATAGGTCTGAGGAGGGTTTGCCAGTAGTACAAAAACACCTTAGTGAATATTGCAAATTTCCAGCCATAAAATAAATTGGTCAAAAAGCAAGGTACTACTAGTTGGGCCAGACCCTCACACACATCTTACTAACAACTCATTGAGCATGAAGGTGGTGCCCATGCTGAAATACTTGGGAATTAAGGTGGTGAGCATGCAGAAATACTTGGGAATTAATATTTCTAGGCCGGGGCAAGCCATTTTCCAAGAAAATTATGGAAAGCTGTTCTCCGGGTCCATCATGATTGTGATAGATTGATGAGCCTTCTCCTGAGCTTAATTGGGCATATAAATACTATAAAAATGAACATTCTTGCCAAGTGACTTTATCTTTTCCCAAGCTTACCAGTACGGGTCCCCTAATTTCATAATAAATTGATTCATCTGGGCAGGCAAAAAGGCTAGAATAGCTAGAAACATCTTGCAAATGTCTATAAAAAAAGGATACGTGGTGCTACCAAACTTTAAATTCTATTACTGGGCTGCGTAGCTATCCCTAATCAAAAAATACAGTCCAGTACTGTACCGGACTGGTTGGTGTTGGAGGGGGAGAGAGAGGTACACGGTTTACCAAGGGGGTACTTAATATCTGGGTTATTAGGTTCAAGTGTATCAAAAAAGGTGAACCCTTATATCAAACACACAAGAAGGATTTGGTTTGGCACCCACAAATTTATAAATTTCCCCAGTAGGCTCTCCCTTCAGGCTAGCTTGTTGGCAGTATGTAGGGAAATGACTGGACACACTATCCCTTTACACCAGGTTTTGATACGGTGGAGTAATGGATGGATGATGTGGGTGGGGATCCCTATGTCAGAGGCATGATGAAATCCTCCACTGCTATTAAAGAAAAATTTGCACTACATGCCGGAGACTTCTTCATCTATCTCCGAATTGGGCAGTATTTATCTAAGCAGAATATTTCATCCTCCCCTACTGACAAGATACTGTGTTGCCCACAGCCCTGCTCTATGCACTTAATGGCCCTGTACAGTTTATTTTGGGGGCTTGTGCCTGAAAAGCAGTTGAAGGCCCAGTATTGTTGGAGCTCAGACCTAAACTGCAGTCTTGACTCTGGGCCTGGATGGCTGCAATCAGTCATGTACATGTGTGCTCCAGCTCTAACATTTTAAGGAAAATACAATATAATTTTCTTTATAGATCATATTGTTTTTCAAGGCACAGGTCAAGAAGCATATGAAGACCAAGAGCAGGTATAAAATTTGCAAGTAGTGTTTTATTTTTTTCAATAACAGTAAATTAAAAAATAGAATTGTTTAATATAACTATTAACAAAGGCAATACCAGCACAGAAAACAAAGTCCTTCTTCTGAGGGTGTGTCTAATTCCAAGTTTCAGTCTCTCTGTCTCCCTCTCTCTCGCTAGCAAAAGTATTGCTAGTCCTTTTATAAGTCTTTGCCTGGGAACTCATTAAGAAGACATCCTGTTTTTCAGAACATTTTCTTGTCAGTTTCCTTCCTTGCAGGTGCAATAAAACAGTTCATTTTGTCCCAGAACTGACCTCCTTTTCACAGCTCTGCAAGAAATTTGCAAACCAGCAACCCAGGTTAACACCTTGAGCTCCAAATGGCTTTTTGCAATCATTTCAACAATATAGCCATATACATTTTCAAACCAAGGGATCCCAGTTTCACATAAAGATTCACACATATTTTATAACTTCAGATATGCAAGGGGGAAGAAAATATAGAAACAGCAAATGAAGGCAGAGAGATAGTGGTAGGGAGGGAATAGCGAAACCATCTGAATCTAAACTGCTCTGTATATACTGCTGTCTGTATACTTGCTGTCCTGCTAAACATGTACAATATTACCCTGCGTTTATTGCAAATTGCTTGGTTGTTCTACTGCCCAATGTATGTACTGTTTCCTGTGCCTCCTTCCCCCAGGACACACCTGGAATCGAGCACTATTGCTCAGTGTATCTTCCTGGTAAAACTTTTAAATAAATAAATTGCTAGTTCCTAGATCTCAGAAAGAACATTTGCCCATGCAGTCAGACAGACAAGAGACAGAACAGAAGAGGTTAAAACAAATCCTTGTGTTTAACTCTTTCTACATAAATATTTTTACATAAAAAATGCTGCATAGTCTTTTTCAACCCTGATACATACCCTCACTCTTTAAGAGGGAACCTGTTAAAAAAAACAGGTTATAAAACGTTCTTTAAATTCTCCTTTAACAGCAGCTTACAATCTTTACAGCTCTCATCATATGCAGTATCCCTTTTCTTCATAGCAACCAGTGCAGCAAACAGTGAAGTTTAAAAGCACACATTTTTTTTCAACCTTCAGAATTCTCAATTCTGATCCATATCTGGCCGAAAATCAGCATTGACATTATCTTTTCTGGATTTGTGCATTACCTTAAATTTAAATGGCTGTAGTGCCAGGTACAACCTTGAGATTCTGGAATTTTTATCCCTCATTTGATTAAGCCAAAAGAGAGGATTATGACTGGTTAGAAGTACAAAGTCAGCACCTAGCAAATAAAACTTAAGGGACTCCATGGCCCACTTTGCTGCAAGGCATTCCTTTTCAATGGTGGAGTACCTATTTTCTCTGTCATGCAGCTTCCTACTGATAAAAGATGCCCTCATTATAACGTACAGCTCTGGGTCCACCAATTTTGCACATTATAGCGATGGTATGCTATAAGAAAAAAATGAAAAAAAGTTAGTAAACAAGACATCAATAGACACAGTAGTAAAAGTGCACACCAGTGTAATATGATTACTAATATATGAATTTTTATTTGGCAACAATATAAAACAGTGCAGCATTAAAATCAAATTAAAATTTACTGAAGAGTTCTTCAAGTCTATTTACTGAAGAAACTGTCCAAAGGTGTCTGGATAACCTGACCTTTTGTTTGCTCTGCCCGTGCAACAGAGATATTTTTTTTTTAAGTTCAGCAACTGTGGTGAGTTAATGTAAGGCTGCCACCCCAGAAATTTCAGCCCAGTCTCAAGTGCAGCAAGTCTGTTTTCTGTGGTAATTTCAGGCAAGTCCGGTTGATCGGATTCAGCATCAGGGTCATCAGGGTCACAATCAGTAACCTCCATAGTGCGACTTTCATTTTTTATTTTGGCCACAATGTCCTCTTTGGTAAGTGGACCAGTGATTGGGCAGCTATCATCCACATGAAGACATTCATTAAGCAGCTGTGTGTCTGTCTCAAGAAGTAAATTTGCAGCTAGCTGTTCTGTTTTGATGTCCAAGTCTGCCTCCTCAGATTCAGACAGGCTCATTTCAGGGTCTTGATTTGGTTGTCCCTCAAAAAGTGGCCCCAGCGCATCCTTCCAGCAGTTGTCGATTTTCTGAGTGGAAATCTGATCCCATGACTGAGCAATCACATACAACATGTCTTTTACAGTGTAGTGATTTAGGAAATTGACAAGCTCTGGACCAGTGTCTCTGGAGATGATCTCTCTTAGGAGCTGTTTTCTGCACATTTTTTTTAAACTTGCAATGACACCTTTGTCCATATGTTGCAATCTTCAACCCCACTTTCTCTTCTGACTGGCTGTTCCAGTCATCCATCACCCTTTCTGGGAAGAAGTATTTCCTCACATCTTTCCTAAACTTCTCCCCTTAGTTTCATTGGATACCACATGTTCTACTGCCTTCTTTTCTCTGACAAAGACACCCCACCTGCACTTTATCCCCCTTGTGAGGTACTTGTAGGTCTCAGCCATGTCCCCTCTCGCTCTCCTCTTCTTGTCATTTTTGTAATTTCAGTGGTATCATGGGCTGCTACAGTGCCTGGTGCTGGACAGCAGGAGGTACATCACCACCACTCCAAAGGGGTCCAGCAGGGACTCTGAAGAGGAGGAGGAGGAGAAGGATGACTAGACAGGGTTCAGGTGGGGGAATTGTTTGCTGGTGATTGGTAGGGACCGTGCACCCTGGAAATGTTGCCTGTCCATTGATAGAGTTTATTTGTGGTACATTTTACTTGTTTATGGTAGCAGTATGGTAAATAAACACATTTGTATGATTCATGTCTCGTGTCCATGTATTTCTTCCAGACAGCGATGCTGTGTTGCTGGCCAGGAATGTCAGCTCTGGTTCTTCATTGTCCCTTGGTGTCCTGTGGTTTCTCTGTGGTGTTCCTGCAGTGTGAGTGTCAACTGCACATTTCACATACTGTTACACAGCCAGTTTCAGACCTATATATTACTATGAGTCATCTGCAGTGGTGGTCCATCTGGACTATTGTCCATGGCCCATATGCACCAGATGTTCTGTCCTGCCCTCTATGCCAGCCATGTGCACTTGCATTTTACAGCAGCCCTCCACATGGTGCATGTCATTGCATGGCCATGCTCCTCTTCCCTCCATAGTGTTGCCATGGTAGTTATATACATGGGATGTGCTCATGTGCCTCTGCGTGGCCTATGTGCATGCTGCATATCCATAGCAAGTGAGTTTGAGTGTCATATGTCCTTACGCATGGCTGTTACATGTCGTACAGGGAAAGTCTATCATTAGTGCATAGGACCCAGTACAGGACAGCATCATAAAGAAGGTTGAAAAGCCATCTTTCTGGTCCCAGAGTAAAGCTCCTTTAAAACATTTTAAAAATACTACAATTCTGGTAGAACTGAGGGATTTTACAAGAAAATGAATCTGGAAGATGACTGAAATATTTTACCATTACCAAAGGTAGGGTCAACTTTTTTTCTGTCTGACTTCATTGTACTGCTGCTTTGAATAACTTGTTAAAGATCACATAGTGAGTAACTGCCAAGTGTGGGATTGAATCTTAGATTTTCTGGATCACAGATCTGCACTCCTCCTGCAGGCCAAACTGCTCTTCACAGCATTGTCTACATCAATATACTTGTTTTCTTTATGTTCTTATGGCCTGACTTGTTTGGCATGACAAATCACTGTGGGCTGGATTTTCAAACGGGAGGACACATGCATTGCTCTTGATCTGGGGCTGTGCCAGGATCCTCCAAGATGGGTCAAAACATTTGACTGCTGGTTTCAGACACTGCGAATAATTTGCAACAGTTTAACTGCTTAACAGCACAATGATGATTAATCTGTCACTTTCAATGCACGCATCATTTTAGTTGCCTCAAGTTTTATAAACTGTGTCTATAAGCTGAACCACTTCTGAAGGACTTTATCTTTTGGCTGCAGTTCATACCTGCACAAATGCAGTGAAAACATGGTGCAGAGATGGTCAAGGCCTTTGAAAAAACAACTCTACAACTTTGCAGACTACTTACATTTAAAACATTTTACCATTACACAACATGTTTTTATTTGGAGGGGGACTGATACCTTCAAAACTATTAAAATCAAACCATAGCAGACAAAGAATAAAAACAGAGTGCTCTGAGTATGTTGTGCTCTATATAGTATGTATGTATGTATGTACAGTATATAGGCTCTGCTTTACCTCCATGCCAGCAACTATATTATCCCTGGTGCCATAGATTTTTAAGTTATATAATAATACCCCTCAAAAAATTCATCAAAAGACAAGGAACACTAATGAAAAAAAACAAACAATAAAGGGACACTGTCAACCTTTGTTTACATCAACATTTTATGATTGCTTGCTTTCACTTAAATTTATTGATGTTGCTATTTGTTTTATATGCCTCTTTTCTTAGTAGAACTAAAATGTATGCTAATGGTGTAGTTGTACAAAACCTTGCTTTGTTTCAGATTCTTAAGTTACTCTTGATGCACACTTCTTGAACATCAGGAACACCTCCAAACAGTGCAGCCACACTGAAGCAGTAGTCCACTCTCCTCACACTGCTTAATAAGCAGCTGGACTGTGGTGTGGGTGTTTCCAAGCCCAGGAAAGATGCACCAGGAGATGATCAAGGAATGTAACTAATCATGTTTTTGTGTGGGGTAACACCAGTATGGTGGGCAGTTTGTTTTTACTTTTTAAACAATACAAAGCATTTAGAGTCAGACTATCAGCTACATCAGTAGTCTCTAGTAGTCTTGGTTTTGGCTGTTTGTGCTCTCTATTCCAGAGGAGTTACCACTTTGTAGGGGTATCAAAGCAAGGAACCCTTAAAGAGGGTTCTACCCCTAGAAGTGCTGTGGGATGATTCCCTTGGCTAAAAGTACCTTAGGAAACATCCCAAGAAGAGAGGCAATGCCACTGGAGGAGGAGGGGAGGATGGTGAGGAAAAGAAAAAGTGCTTGGGAGAGAGGCTCAGAGGAACTGCTTGTGTAGCACAGGAAGGGGGAGTGGCTGGCTGCTTGTCCATTGAACCACAGGCATAGCCTTCCAATTCAATGGCCTATGTAGCCAGTATGATGTAATGCTTGTGCAACTGTGTTACTTGGTTTTGGCCATTCGCACTATCTATTCCAGAGGAATTACCACCCTGTAGGGGTACCAAAGGCAAGGAACCCTCAAAGAGGGTTACCCCTAGAGGTGCCGCGGGACAATCCCCTTGGCTAAAGGCACCTTAGAAAGCATCCCAAAAAAGAAATGTAGTGGTAATATGAAAGCACATTAGCAATCAGTATCTATGAGGCATTGTAGTAGATTAGGCACCAGGCAGCTTGATAATGTAATGATGCACATGTTAACAATGGCATGAGTACGAGGATTGCACTGGAGATTGAGGGGGCCTACTAAGGAGAGAGGGAATTTTAAGTAGGGACACCATCCACCTCCATCCAACAGTGGAACCTATCTAAGGGAACTAACGGTAATTCTGTGGAAGGTTGCGGGAATGCTCTGCAACATTGAGGGAAACCAAGTAGAGAGGAGGAGAGCAATGACTGCTGAGGCACTCACCTGGCCTACCCACCCTAAAATCAAACCAGGAGAACCAGAGGCAGTCATAGGGAGAATTCAGTGAAGGTGCCTTGCTAATAGAATACTAGAGCCAAAGGAAATCACTGTGACCACCCTTCATGACTAGTCTTAAATTCGATACCAGGAGCTGCTGTCGATTTTCAAATGGTTAAAGCCAGGCCAGGAGTGAGGACATTCCCAGCTATGGACCAGGTGAGAAGGACCCCACCCCAGGTCAGGCATGCTCAAGAAGTGGACTTCTTAGGTGCAGAGCAAGATTGTTGGCTGCAGGGATGCCTTGCACCATGGAATGGTTATGGCTGGTATGCCCCAGAAAACAATTGAGGAGGAGCTGAATGAAACTGTGAGAACTAGGACCCTCACATAGGTCAGAAATGGTAGTAGCGAGTGTTGAGCAAATGAATTATATAAGCAATGAGTGGACCTGTACGTAGGTCAGTAAGCAGAGTATGCAAAAGGTCGGACCTGCATGGAGGTCAAAGAGCAGCAAATATGAATAGCTGGGAAAGCCAGCAAGGCCACTACGGACATCAATGAAAGGTGACAATATACTCAGAGGATTTTAGTAGCGAAAGCAGGATTCGAGCATGAGTTAGTATGCCACATGGGGCCATGGCTCCTCAACAAAACCTCCTGTCCCCCACCATAGGAAAAACAAGAGAGTGATGGGAAGGTGCCATGAGACACATGCAGATAATAAAACTAGTTTACAGCATCAGCGGTAGCTTGGCTGACCTCCAGAGTACAGTAGCAGCTGCAGACACTGGCAGCTATTTCCCGAAATTTCTGTGATATTTCCAGAAATATCACATGCTTTCTTCATTTTCACAGTAGGGGCAGCAGAGAGAAACTCTTTAGAAATGTTGTGAAATATCTGGAAATAGCTGGCAATGTCTGTGGTTACTACTGTATAATAGCAGTATGCAAACGTAATACAGCAGCATCAGTATTGAGTAATTATGAGTTATAGTGGTAGTAATTTGAATGAACATAGATTGTTGGGAGGCAACGATCTGAAAGCAGCAAATTGGCTAGGCAGTGCAATGAAAACAGTAACAACGAGGTGCATGGCATAAGTTCAGGAAGCAGGATTGAGCTGCATGAACCAGGGTTCAGAGTGAGCATGAACTAGTTAAAATAATTAAGGTGCATAGCATGGTGAGCCGCAGCAAGGAAGCATCTTGAGCTGAAACACAGAGATAATGATTGCAGTTGCATTGTGAGTAAATGGGAGCAAGTAGCATGAGCTCTGGATTAGCAAAAACACAAGGGCCCAGATATTCAAACTGTGCCAGGCTGTGGCACAAGCCTGGGCGCAGCGCAACTTAGCTGCGCTGGGGCGTTGACCGGGCGATATTCAACGGAGCTTCGCCATGGCGCAGCATAATTAAATATCACACCCTGGCCACCCGCAGTGCACATGGCACAGTTGCACTGCGCCAGTGCCAGTGACCAGAGTGGAGCATGGGGATGCACTAGCACAAGTTCCATTGCACAAGGTGCAGCAACCGCAATATTCAAAAGTTGACATGCAAATGGGGCCATAATGTATGCAAGGTGCACATGGGGCCATTTGCAGATCATTATGGCCCCATTTTCATGCAGGTGTGCCAATCCCCAATGACTTGCACCTGGCACCCTGCCAGGCAGCAGCCGTCGGGGATCGATGCCACCTGCAGTGTGGCAATGTGCCCCACAGCCTGATTGCGGGCTGCAGTAAAAAATAGAATACTCCTAAAACCCTGGTGGTCCAGTGGACCACTGCCCGCCCAATCGCGGGCTTCAGTACAAAATAGATTAAACCTCTATCCCTGGTGGTCCAGTGGACCACTTCCTGCCCGATCATGCGATTACATATTAAACAATCAACAAATCCAATATCCCTGGTGGTTCAGTGGACCGCTGACAGCCCGATCACAGGCTGAAGTAAAAGATAAAGAAACCCATATCCCTGGTGGTCCAGTGGACCC
Source organism: Neoceratodus forsteri (assembly GCA_016271365.2). Taxonomy (NCBI): domain Eukaryota; kingdom Metazoa; phylum Chordata; order Ceratodontiformes; family Ceratodontidae; genus Neoceratodus; species Neoceratodus forsteri. Next base: position 935,044,314 of record CM057449.1, on the reverse strand, counting down.
CTCTCCCACCGCCCACTGATCCCCCACCAACCCATCCCCGGTCACCTGCCGCCCCACTGCCCACTGACTGACACCATTGGTGAGGGCTGTACACCCATTGGTCTGGCGTGAGCCAATGGACGTGCAGCCTACCGATCCATTCACATATCTGGAATGTCTAGTATGGTATGAGCTGCATGCCCATTGGCTCACGCTGTGGACCAATGGGTGTACAGCCCTACCGATGGTGTCAGTCGGTGGGCGGCAGGGCAGCAGGGGGGTGGGGTGTTGCTGCTCACCGTTGACCTGGGGAGCAGGGTGGTGAGATCAGTGGGCGGGTGGGAAGGGGGGTCCACTGGACTGCCAGGGATATGGGTTTCCTTATCTTTTACTTCAGCCCGCGATCGGGCTGTCAGCGGTCCACAGGACCACCAGGGAAATAAGTTGATTTCCTTTACTTCAGCCTGCGATCGGGCTGTCAGCAGTCCACTGGACCACCAGGGAAATATGTTGATTTCCTTTACTTCAGCCCACGATCGGGTTGTCAGCGGTCCACTGGACCACCAGGGAAATAACTTGATTTCTTTTACTTCAGACTGCGATCGGGCAGGCAGTGGTCCACTGGACCACCAGGGATATTGGTTTGATCAATTTTCTACTGAAGCCTGCGATCGGGCGGGCAGCGGTCCATTGGACCACCAGGGATATTGATTTGATCTATTTTCTACTGAAGCCCGCAATCGGGTGGGCAGTGGTCCACTGGACTACCAGGGATAGAGGTTTGATCTATTTTCTACTGAAGTCCGTGATTGGGTGGGCTGCAGTCCACTGGACCACCAGGGATATAGGATTTTGTTTTCTGTTTCACTGATGCCTGTGATCAGGCATGGGGGGGTGGCACCACCATGGAGGTGCAGCCAGAGCTCAGGTGGCCACCCACAGGTGGCAGCTGCCATGTTACACCCTACAATGTGGCAGCTCAACTGTGGGTGGCCATCCGTTGTTACTTTTTTTTGGATCAACTTTGTGCTGGCATGGGTAGGGGATGCACATGCATGTCTCCGCACGTCCCGGGTTGAATATCAGGCTGTGCAGAGTATGCATGGGCATGCCCCCCCCACCTGTGCCTGCATTCATTACTGATGCACTCCAGCGCATCAGGATTTGTGCCAGAAACAATTCCTGTTTGAATATCACACCGCGGCGCATCAATGGGTTGCACATGGTGCAACACTGTTGCACTATGTACAACCCTTTTGAATATCTGGGCAAAGAAGTTTAGAAATGGAAGCCCCCAAAAAGAATACAAAACAAAAGACATAAAAACAGAGAAGATAAGAGAACAAGCAAACAATGAAGCACACAGCCAGAGGCAAGCAATTAAAACCAATGCAGGAGAACAGGAAACAGAAGTCCATCAAAAACAAGCAGAGGTCAAAACACAGCAAGGCGGGGGAAGGGCAAGCTCCAGTAGCTGAAAAAAACAGACCAACAGAGCCTCTGGCTGCAAACAAAAAGTGCTTGAGAGAGAGAGAGAGGCATAGAGGAACTGCTTATGTAGCACAGGAAGGGGGAGTGGCTGCCTGCTTGTCCATTGAACCATAGGCATAGCCTTCCAATTTAAAAAAAAGTTTATGTAGGACTGGCAAAATTAATGGCAGTTGTGTCAAGTGTGAACAAATTTGTACTTGGCCTGTGGAGTGATTTTCTTAACATTTCATGTGGTCATGTGTGTACTGGGACTTAATCCATGAAGTTGTGTTGAGATAATATCACAGGTCAGGGTTCCAGCTGACGAATCAGGTTTCTGGATTCTTTCTTGCCATTGTATAATTGTTGATCAAGTCTTGAAGTTTACCAACTTTCTTCCCCCTGGCTGATCATTTCTCACAGACCCTGAGCTAAGTAAATCCCTGAAAGTTTTAAACTTTTTAAAAAGAAACCGCTGTCCTATTTTGCCCACAGATAGTGGAACCACAATAACTTCCAGTGACATTTAACCCCCCCCCCATCTATGATGGCAATAGACCTGGAGGGAGTGCATATTTGTGGTTACAATCTGTGGCAAACTATGGCTGTGAATGATTGGAGAGGTGCACATCTTTTCTGTCTTTGAAGAGTAATCGATTCCAACAGTCTGGCTAGGAACTCAATACCAACTTCCTGGTTGCGTATCAGCTGTAGCAGTCTCATAATGTAAAAATTAAATGGTGCTAACATGCTGCTAACATGCTGCCAGATGCAACTACATAAACTATAACATGGGTAATAATAAGCAGTGCTACAGTATATAATTTCTTTTTTAAATGTTTTCATTGGACTTGAAAGAGAGTTGTAGAGGAGGATGATGATGAGGTGGAAAAGAAAGAAGATGGAGTGGTTACATGATAGTATACTGACTAGTGAGAATCTGTGAAGAGTGCACTCATGCATATTGTTAATGTGGGGTCATACTAATGATACCTCTGTGTGACACACATCATAATATGCTGGTTGATGATGACAATATCATAGTCATACTATCATCATATCGACTTAGGGAATTGTAGTGGTGTGTGTCAAAGGAGTCCTTCTGTTGCTGATGCTGTTGCTTGGAGTGTTGCATTGGACTGTGTCAGTAGTGCCAGTGGAATTCTGAGGAGATGTGCCACCAGGAGGTGTGAGAGTGACAATAGTAGATGAAACATGTTCGATATATGAATCAAAATTCATAGTCCACGTTTATCCATCGTAAATTATGTTTGATAAAAGCTAAGAATTCATTACTGTCTGCATCTACCCTTGAATGATATGATGAGACAATAGCCCTAGTTGTACTGAAAAATCTTAAAAAAATTGACAGATGTTGTATGGCATAGAAAAAAATGCCAAGCCAGTTTAGCCAGTGTAGGCAAAATGATGTGCCAGCCTTGTCAGCATTGTATTGTATCAGGATGTTTGCTTGACATTTGTTCTGCTAGATAAACCAACTGTAAATTATGCTCCCAAATGTCCATAGACATCTTAAGATAATCACCATCTAAGACTTTAATGACACATTCATTCATTCCTGACACTGACGCTAGGAAAACCATGTGAGTAAAGTAAGAGGGGGATTATGATCATGAGGTTGTGTATGCACATTCTTGCTGGCTTCTTAAAGCTCCTTGCTGCTGTATCATAAGTGCATACAACAACTTTTGTTTGATATACTCCATGTGACTAGTGGGAATCAATGTGTCTTTGTATCAGGAATGCAGTGGTATTGGTATAGAGAATCACATGTCCAATCTAATGTTGGGAAATCTGTCTGAAATTTGTGTTAGAAACATGTGCACTTTCTTTGATAAGAATTGCACCCCTTATGTTGCTGCTGCTGAGTGGGCTCAGAAGAACTAGTAGTGACATCTCCTTCACCACCATCATCATCGTAATCAGCACCCCAATCAGTACTACCATGACTACCACCACAAGCATTTTCATTTGGTTGCTGTAGATGATCAGAAATAATGATCTATAGGACTTTGAATAGCACTTGCCATGGGGAGGATCATGATAAGAGTTGTGGATTCTGTACTGATATCTTTGGTTGCCTGTTCTTATGGTCACAGAAGGAGAATGAGGTTTTGCAAAATACATTGAGAGTTGATCACATGATCACTATTCAGAAGTGCATTGTTTCATTGATTAGACAGTAGTGGTCAAGATGAGTGAGGACTGTTCCGGTCACCCACCATGGGACCCATCACTTTCTCTTTTGTGGGGTGCATGAGGAGAATGGGGTGCCATTGCTGCCAGGAGGCTGGTGGATGGGACCACATTTTTCTTCACTTGCTTATGATGAGTAGGTGATGGAATTTGTAAAAGATTAGGAGAAGGGTTTTAGTGTCTACAACAGTCTTTTAAAGCAGCCCTATTTGTTAATCACCATGTAGTTTTTTCAGCAAAAATTTATTTCTGGGAAAATATTAATATACTAATTGTTCTTTTAATTTCCTTCCATTCCTGAATTGATGTGGCTTTGAGTGAAAAGTTTTCACTCCTGTGCCATACCCAGTCTAAAGAGATGGGCAAAATTGGGAAAATTTGTGCCTTGAATTAATTTGTGGATTTCATAGGTTCATAGGTGTGTTATGAGTTTAGAAGGTCATAGACATAATAACTCATCACTGTTTAGAAGTAGTGCTTACATTTTGCCAAGCCCATATTCGTATGCAATGCTTGTTTAAAAATGTCCATGGTATTACATGTAACCACCCATTCTGACAAACAGATCCACACTGCAACCACTCCATGTGTAAAGCATTTCATTCTCCTAGCAATGTTGGCTACCTCCCCTTGCAGCTGTAAGTTGTGTGACCTCATTGTTCTAGTTATTATTTTTCTATTTAATCCTGTACTCTCCCAAAATAAGACACCATTGATGGCTCTAAATATGTGACAAAGGTCTCTTCTAAACCATCTATATACATAGAATACATGCCTAGGTCTTTTAGCCGTTCTCCATATGTCTTGTATCTCAGTGTCTTGATCTTATTGGTAATTCTTCTTTGAACCCTTTCTATAAGCTTTTTCCCCATTATAGTACGGGGGCACAGAAGGCAGAACAATATTCCAGGATTTAGCACAGTTCATGAAGTGCAGATTGATCCACAAATGTGGAATTTTGCCGAGAAGTGCAAGATTTCTCCTACAAATTGCGGAATTTTACCCGTGAACGGCAGAATTTCATCATTCACAGGTGAAGTTCTGCTGTTCATGGGTGAAATTCCACAATTGATTGTTAGGCAAATTTTTAAGCTAACAGCACAAATTTGTGAATTGCTCCACAGAGGTGAATTTGGTGACTTCGCTGGAACTTCATCAGTGAATTAAAACTTCACAACATATCTACCATGAAAAACAAGTGGTAGCACCTTCCTAACACATCCACATAATTAATGTAATATGTATATTTAGGAGGTATCCTTAATGAAAGTGATTTAGATTTTTTTTTAATTGTGAATGGCAGTTATCTTTAATAATGTGATTCGTAAGTTACAAAATTAGCCATTAAAGCTGTTGGGAAAATATCTTAGAAAAATAAAAATCACTTGAAGATTAATCTTGGGATCTCTGAAATGCATTATTGCTAAGAAACTGTATGATGAAGCTTTTTTGATGACTAATAAATAATGTTACTTTAAGGCTGAGCTATGCTACACTTCACGCCACTATATGAGAGAGAAGAGTAGATTGGGTGGTACAAGGTTGGGGGTGCATGGAGTGAGGTTTAAATGCTTGATGTAGGGTGGGAAACAGTGAATACAGGTTGGAGTGGGTTGTGGGCTTTTTAAGCTGAGCAAAATTCTACTCAGAGTGTCACAATGCTGTCAAAGTACCATCCATGAAGTGAGGTAAAGTCTTTGCTGAAGTGCCCCTAAGCTACACAAAGTCAAGAAACCTCATCATGTTTTGTCAAATAAAGTTGCCTGACATTGCACATCACTACCCATAACAGATATCCACCAGAATCTGATCATCAAATTCCATAGCCTGAAGTACACTATATAAAAGATGGAGTTTCAGCATGTTGAAAAGTCTTTAATTAGGCAATGATATAGAGCATTGACTACATATTCAAATTATTAGCTATGCACTAACTGTGTTTGTGCCTTTGCTTACAGAGAAAGTGTGAGCTGATAGGCAGGGGCCATATTCAAAGATCCCCTGTGCACCATGCCAAGCCTACAGTGGAACCAAGAAGAATATGCCACTGGGTCCATTCAAGTGAAGGATTTCTCCATGCATACTGGATGCAGCAGTATATTCAGAGGTTTCAGCAGCACTAAACAGCCTCCATCAAACAGCTGATTAACACTGCAAAAACCCCATCCTTATTCCTGCACCGGAGCCCCCCAATTAATCATGCTGCAATGTAGTGTTAGTTCTTGCAGTCAAAACACTGAACAGACAAGGTACAAGTGCTAGCTCTCAGATATACAATGTTCCATGCACTGACTCCCAAATGAGGCTAGAAAGTTCAGAAAAATAGAGATCTTCAATGACAGAACTCCTGGGTGGGGCTAGCAGCAAAGCATTTCAAATATGACACATAAGTTCAAACACTAATCAGTCAAGATAACTGCATAGTATCCTCTGGCTCTTTATATATCAAATAATAAAACCCCTTTAACTTGTGGCAGCAACCTACAAAAACACCAGACCCGAAGGTTCAGCGGGAGAACAGAATGTCATCCCCTGGTATGTCTCAAAAGACTAATAAAATATTCATTTAATTTGAGAAGGCACCATAAATGAGAAGTACATCAGTAGCTGTTATCTTCTTAATCTTGTAAGACTCATACAATTGTTATACAGCAGCACACATTGAAAATCTTTGCTGATGCACATTCACAATTAAGAAATATTTTATGTTTTCTAAAGAATGACAGTAATAATAATTCTCAGAATGTTCTAGACTCTGAGACAGAGAGTACCAGATCAACTTATTTTTTAGAGGAAAGTCAACAACCACCTATGCCACCACAAAGATGGCACCCCAAAATCAGATTCCAAGAAGAAGAAGAAGAACAAGAAGAGAAAGACCGGAAAACAATGTAAGGAATCAATGAGGAGCCAAGACCAGGGGTCAGCAGTACCAGGAGAACAGGGAGCAATTGAATTGACCATACAACAGACTGAACTACAAGAAGAAGAGATAATGACTGTGGTACACCTTTCAAGTTACATCTTGACTCCAGTAGTATTGTCTGTTTTATCCAATTCTCTGACCTTTATTCCTACAATAGATATTAATCCACTCAGTTGTACTGTGTACCTTCATAAATCCACAAGAAGCAAAATTAAAAATATTTTTGAAACACAACCTAGAGGGGTTACTAATGTCGGTCAGCAAAATAATCAGTTTAAGGTTAAATATGCATTTTTTTCCACCTGCTGCTCTGGCAGTAAGGGGGTTTGAACAGGTCTGTGAATGAAAACTACATATTTTTTTTTTACTCAGGACAGACTGCAATATTATGGTAATGAGGAGAGACAAGCATTAAATAATCTTTATGGTGATCGCTCAATAACAATAACAAAAAGCTGCTAAAGGGGATAGGTTGTTAATATGAACACCCTGAAATATGAAAACAAAGTTAGAAATAAACTGGGGGATAGTAAAGTTTATAAACTACAGGATAAAGATCCTATTCCTGAATGTAAGTTATGAATTGATGCTTTCCTCATGGCTGCTTGCAATCAAGGGATCATTAGCCCAGAAATTATAAAATATCTAACTGTGAATCATCCACTGCTGGCCACTTTATATGTACTGCCAAAAGTACATAAAAATTTGGTTGACCCTCCTGTTGCCCTGTCATAGCCAGCAATTGTGGCCTCACAAAGCCTCTTATGAAATTCACAGATTCTTTTTTAAAACCATTAGTAACACAATTACTGTCCTATATCCATGATTTGGCATATATAAAAAACAATGGATGTTATTGACTTGCACCCCTATAGCATGCTGGTCATTCTGCATGTGGAATAATTATATGCAAATGTTCCACATGAGGGTGGCATGGATGGTATCCATTTTCATTTAAAACAAATGGGTGAATATGACTTATAATTTATAGCTTTTCTGGTGAAGTGTTTTGAATACATTTTGAAATGCAACAGCTTTATTTTCTTGGGAAAACATTTCCTTCAACTTCAGGGCTTGGTGATGGTGCCTTCATTATCCCCAACCTATGTTAATCTTTATCTGGGGTTGTGGCAGAGGAGCACAATTCAGGATCCAAATCTCAGCCCCTTTCTTAAATATGTAGATCTGTATTGTAGTTTCATAGGTGGCCTGTTTTTAATTTGGAGGGATACTGAATAGCAGTTAATGGAGTTTGTGGGATATTTACAAGCCTCAAATCCCAATCTCCATTTCACTCTTAAATAAAACAGGCAAAATATTGACTTTCTTAATCTTATGATCAAAAGGGCATTGATGGTAATTTGGATACAGACATTTTCAGAAAAGGGACAGATACTAATTCCCTACTGATGGTGTCTAGTTGACACCCATCATACAATGTTAAGAATATCCCTGGAGATCAGTTCCTCTGTGCATGGAGGAACCACAATAGTAATGCAGGTTTTGTGAGATGTGCAGGGGAGATAACAGCTAGATTTATGTATTTCTTTTTATTTATTTATTGTATAATTGGATTTACAACCTTTGAGCCAGTGGCTCATTTACAAAGGTACCTCATCACAGAGAAGACACACATGGTTAACATAATTTACAGAGTGCAGTCAAGACAGAGTAGCAGATGTTTACATGTTTACAGAATATGGACATACAGAATCAATATAGTTTTACAAAGGTTGCATGAACAGAGATACATAGTAAGATCAGGGGTTACAGTGAAATTGATGTGGTCACAGCTAATAATTGGGCTGGACAGCAGGCCATAGTGACCTTTTAGTTCCAGCTGAAAATAAGAATAATAGGACAGCAGTTAATAGGGTAAAATTCATTACTGTTCAAAGGAAAAAAAAAAGGTTGCCCCAAGGAAAGCAGTGCATTTGATAACTATTTTGTAAAGTAATCAACAAAAATACCATGCAGCTGCATCCATAAATCAGCAGCAGAACCACACTTTCACTACTATAGCTTAGTGGTAAAATAGAAAATTTATTTAAATGAGCAATAAAATATATCACAAAAACATGAGTGCAAGTTATCAAAGCAGGAATATAACCCCCCAAGTGGCCACTAAGCCTCCCGATGCTGTTTCACACCCCTGCAGGTGACAGCAGGGTGAGGCTCATAAGAAAGGACCCTTCTTATACAGTCCAACATTCACGGTGTCATCAAAACATCATAAAATGCAATCATATTAACTCCTGATTTTCCCACATACGGTACAATAAATATTAAAAAGAGAGAAACATTTAATCTATCACAGCTCATTAAGTTCAAAAGCAACCTTAAAACTTTTTAGACTATTCTCCATTATTTCACCAGCAAAACATATGCATTCATATATGAAAAATGAATAATAAAATCATATTTGTATAGTGCTGGAGATGTTATTTTCATTTGGCTGCAGAGAGGGAAATTCCTATAACATTTTGGGTAAAATCTTGATCACCCAAATTGAACAAAAAAGACAAATTAGATACCACACTGACTAATTAGAGTGAGAAACAGCAATATAAGTACAAATATGCATGCTACAAATGATAAATATTGATGTTTAAAATCTTCCCATTTTCAGAACACATTCCAGTTTTTTACATGTAAGTTCACATCTAACTATTCAGCACCAAAGCCCCAATATAACATCCATCATTAGTTTTACAGAAATGGTTTAATTTTAAAATGTCCATTCAAGCTTGGTGCTTTCAAAGCACCCAGAGCCCGCATCCACTTTGCCTCCCATTTCAACAATAACTTATCAATATTACCACCTCTTTCTCCCAGAAAAGCTCTCTTGTGCCCCATAAATAAGTATGCTATATTCCCACCTTTGCAAATTTCACATGGGTGGCCATAATATTTGTCAGATCTTCATTGGCAATATCCCATGCACTCCTTTGTTTAAATTGTCTCATAGTTTTCCCAATATAAATGCACCACATGTGCAGAAGGCCATATATATTTGGTATTGTGGGCTTTTATTGATATCTTCAGTGGAGCTTACACTGCTACTATTGTATCATAAGGTGTTTCTCTCTGCAATTCTGCAATTAGTATAGATACTGCTGGAAGACAATGTGTAAAGCAAAACAAGCAACTACCTCAGGAGAGAATATCAATTACAGATGAGACCACACAGACATTTTGGAGAGCAGCTGCCTCAAAGCTAGAGATAAGTTACAAGGTAACATAACATAGCCTGCAAATGCTTCTAATGTTAAGAGTGCCTTTTCAGAATTAGAGAAGCTATTATTTAAGGAAATTGACATTACATATAACATCACCACATTGGAGAAATATATTTGTAGGCAATAGGCACCTAGGGGGTTAAGGGTGACAGCTGTTCCCTCAAGTGGATTGGATACTTTTCCATTTAAAGATGAATGGTTCACAATATCCTGTGAAAGCTCAAAGAAATTTGTAGAACTAATAAAGCAGATGCCATCAAATGTGAGGAATTTACAACTGAGTTAAAAAAAGCAAAGGCTACAGTACTCAGTTATAAAAATGACAAAAACATTTAGTAACTAGATGCTATTCTTCAAAGGATACTGGGAAATATGGAGCAGAACTGTTTTAAAGAAAAAAAAACAAAAAAACTATCCGGAGACTTAGAAGATTATGATTAAGGTGAAATTATTGTCTGGGATAGAAAATTCATTATGAAAAGAGGTCGCTTTAGAGTTAGATTTCAAAGACAAACAAGAAGCAGGAACCAAAGTTGTGTAAGGAAAACACCTGAAACAAGTCCAGAGAAAATGGGGGAAAAACGGAAGCAGTCATCCTTTTCTAGGAAGAAGAAAAATGGCAAAACACAAGCCCCAGATAAAGGAAAACCAGAAGGGCAGAAGAGGGAGTAAAAAGACAAGCTGAAAGAGAGAGAACACTGAGAGAATAGAAAAAAAAATTTGAATTACAAATACTAAATCTTTCGGACCTGACACTGACTGATTACCAAACCAAGGTACTATCAAAGGGCTTAAACTTTGTTCATATATAGCATCGTCCCACCAGCTCAAGGTTGAATTGTATTTGAAGTCTGAGCAGAGTGGGATTATTTGCAGATGCCTTGAAAAGCAACTTAGGGTGACAGTAGCACTCTCCAGTCTTTCTGTATTTGTTCACTCAATCTTAAGGACACTTTTTCCTTTATTTAGGCATTGCTGGGTTCCAGCGCATTCATTTTTAGCTCTTCCCTTAGTAGCCTGTTCTTTTTGTAATAGTAGTCCTGTTGTAGTTTGAGTGTTGGATTTCATTTTGTGAGAAATTTTGATTTTAATCAGGGTTTAGGCCCATCTCACTGTTTCACACCAATTGTTAAATGTATTTTAATAACTGGGAATAGAATTTGCACATGTATGTTTCTTAATGAATATTAACAAAGCACCTGTATGTAAGACAGTATCTGTGCTCCCTTTAGATACACTCCTTGAGAAAGCTCCACAAGAGTCAAAGCACTGATGTAGCTGTTTGGAGTAGCAGTGTACTTGTTAATGTCAGGACACTCATTGTTGATTTAAATAAAAGTTTACATTTTTAATATTTCATGGTGTGGTGTGCCATCTGTTGCTTCAGAGTGCAGCACACCTGTTTGGATTTGGTCATGGTTATACTGTAACTTCAGGGATATCACATAAGATTAGGTTCTTTATCTGAAAGTCCTGCCCTCTGAAGGATGCATAAACATTTTGCCTTTTTTTTCACATACAGTGACGTGAAAAAGTATTTGCCCCTTCCTGATTTTCTCTATTATTGCATATTTGTCACACTGGATGTTTTCAGGTCTTTAGACAAAATATAATATTAGATAAAGGGAACCTGAGTGGACAAATAACACTTTTTTTTTTTACTTATTTCATGTATTTAATGAAAAAAGTTAACCAACACCAACTGGCACTGTGTGAAAAAGTAATTGCCCCTAGTTAAATCAACCCAATTAAAGGGATAATTAGAGTCAGCTGATTGAACACAGCCAGGCTTGATTACAGCCAGCCCTGCTCAATATAAACCTCACTTATTTTGGCCCTACCATCAGAGTCACATTGCCAGCACAAAGATTCAACAAGCACATTATGCCATGATCAAAGGAAGTTCCTGAAAAGATCAGAAAAACATTTTGTTGCCTCTATCAGTCTGGAAAGGGTTACAAAGCTATTTCTAAGGCTCTGGGACTCCATCAAACCACAGTGAGAGCCATAATCTCCAAATGGAGAACACTTGGAACAGTAGTGAACCTTCCCAGGGTGGGCGGCCTGCCAAAATTACTCAAGAGCGCAGTGTAAAATCATCAAGAAGTCTCAAAGGATCCTAAAACAACATCCAAAGAACTGCAGGCTTCTCTTGCCTCAGCTAAGGTCAGTGTTCATGACTCCACAATCAGAAAGAGACTGGGCAAAAATGGGCTTCATGTGAGAGTAGCAAGGCGGAAACCACTGCTAACCAAGAAGAACATAAATGCTCGTATCTCATTTGCAAAGAAGCACCTGGATGATCCACAAGCCTTTTGGGAAAATGTTCTATGGACAGATAAGTCCAAAGTGGAACTTTTTGGACAACATGGATCCCATAATGTCTCGCGTAAAGCAAACACAGCATTCCACAGTAAGAACACCATACCAACAGTCAAACATGGTGGTGGTAGTGTGATGGTGTGGTGATGCTTTGCTGCCTAAGGACCTGGATGACTTGCCATAATTAAAGGAACCATGAATTCTGCTCTGTACCAGAAAATTCTTAAGGAGAATGTCCAGTCATCCTTCCGTCAGCTGAAGCTGAAGCGTAGTTGGGTCATGCAGCAAGACAATGATCCAAAACACAAAAGCAAGTCCACATCAGAATGGTGAAAAAAGTAAAATTAAAGTTTTGGAGTGGCCTAGTCAAAGTCCAGACTAAACCCAATAGAGATGCTGTGGCAGGACCTGAAACGAGCAGTTCGTGCTCGAAAACCTACCAAATGTTACTGAATTAAAGCAGTTCTGCGAGGAAGAGTGGGTTAAAATTCCTCCACAGCGATGTGAAAGACTGATATTGAATTATAGGAAGTGTTTGGTTGCAGTCATTGCAGCTAAATGTGGCGTAACCAGTTATTAAGTGTAAGGGGGCAATTACTTTTTCACACAGTGCCAATTGGTGTTGGTTAACTTTTTTTCATTAAATAAGTGAAATAAAAAAAAAAACAAGTGTTATTTGTTCACTCAGGTTCCCTTTATCTAATATTACATTTTGTCTAAAGACCTGAAAACATCCAGTGTGACAAATATGCAATAATAGAGAAAATCAGGAAGGGGCAAATACTTTTTCACACCACTGTATTTACAAAACTTACACTGTCTGCAATTATTACATCTAACAGGGTGGGACACCCCAAAAAATGGGCCCATCCAGATTCTGAGATAGCTGGAGTGAATGAAGCAATCTTTCTTTCAAATTTTGTTCTTGTTTGTACACCATCTGTGGAGGTGTATTTTTCAGACTAATAACTGGTCTACTTCTATAATGATTTAATTGTGAAAAATGATATCCCTGATTTGTTTGGATTTGTAGGTGTACGCAGTGATGAACTTCACTTTTTCGTCACATTCTTCTACTACACATGTGGTTTCCCTATTTCCTACAATTAGACTGTCCTGATCTCTTTCTTTAACGCAATTCATAGCTTCATCCACCTTCCATCTGTTATAGCCCCTGCCTTGAAATCTTGACCTACTTTCAACCGACCTCCGCTGAAAATCCTCAGACCTATGATTTCTTCATAGATGAAAAACTGGCTACATTATGTTACATACAGTGTGCCTGGGGTGCATACTAGATGCTTCTAAGATTGTGTTCTTGCCAGATAGCTTTCTGAACAGGTCCGTCTTAATGGTGCCAATGTTTTTTTTTTTTCAATAACTATATCAAGGTATGATACCCTGACTGGATCAGCATAGTAAACTTCAGATTTTGGTGAAATTCCTGCAAAATCGCCAATTTCACCTTGTGAAAAATTCATAAAATTAAGACCTTAAAGCAAAATTTCGCCTGTACAGTGAGGTGAAATTTCACCTGTAAATTTTGCTTCCGACAGAAAATTTCACCTTAGCATTTAACTAAAACAAAATTAGAGAAAAAAGATTTGCCACATGACTTGCTCTCTGCAGCAGATTGCAGGTCACATGTGTGACTGCAGTCAGGCAAGAAGCCACTGAATCTACATCCTTTTCTTACAGTTTGTAGACTGGAGAGAGCAGCACAGACTGTGTGTGTGAGAGAGAGAGAGGAGAAAAATATAATTTTGTGAGTCAGAGAGTGAGGGTTTGTGGTGTGTGTGTGTGTGTGTGTGTGTGTGTGTGTTGTAGAACTTCTGTTCATCCCCTATTTCTTTAATTTAAAAAGTTAATCTTTCTCTTGTGTTCTATTTTACTCTCTTTATCTTTATAGTTAGTGTGTGTTTCACTCTTCCTTTTTTCAATTTTCTTTACTTTCTGAATAAAATTTTATTTTTTTTTAAACTAATGATGGAAGGGACTGGGTCTGGAGAGAGTGGAATGGGAGGATGAGTTCACTTTAAAAGGAGTGCACTTAAAAGTCACACCCCGCCAACAGCAGGAGCATGTGGTCCCAACCTCCACCCCCCAGCAGCAGACACTGGTCATTGACCCTGAAGCAGCAGGAACCCCCCCCCCCAGCAATGTCAGCAGGACCAGCTTCCACCTCTCAGCAGCATGTGGCCCCAACCACTGCCACCCATCATCAGGACTCAGAGCCCATTGGCCCCCCAGCAGCAGGAACATGTGGCCCCCATCCCCCAGCAAGGGTAGGATGATGTAGAGGGTGAGGACCCCACTGAGACATGAGCTGGCACCCCCCCACCAAAGATCATCAATCTGGTCATTTTTCATGATGAAGGCTGATGATAAAAATGTTGTTGTCTGCAGCCTTTGTGGGTAAAAAGTTTAAAGGGAGAAACCAAAGTCTTATTTTGGGACTACTGGTCAAAGGAGCTACCTACAGCACCACCACCACACTGCAGAGTGTCTCGCAAAACAGAGAGAGACAATAGTAGGAGGCAGCAGTAACCAGTCTAGGGGACACAATACCAGGAGGTCTAGCAGCAGAATGCACCCTGAGGAGACAGAAGGAGCATCCCCCAACCCCAACAGCGATGCACGCTACACCCAGTGGTGCTGCCCCCACCTTGAGCATTCTGTAGCCCTCCAAGTCAGGTGGTCAGCAGTTCAGACCTGGAGGTCTTGCACACTGAGGTCCAAAGTGTCCATCAGAACACTGACCTGCTCCACCAGGAGGTCAGAGGGGACCTCCAAAAAATAATGGAGGATCAAAAGAAGGTCTTGGACCTCCTAGCAGAGCTTTGTGGTGGTGGTGGTGGTGGCATAGGTGGAAGTGCCTGATGTAATAGCCTGTGGTGTACCGGTGTTCTTTTCTTTTTCTTCTACTTTCTTTGTTATTGTCACTCTTCTTCTTCTGCACCCCTTCCCCAAAAAGAAAAAATTGAAAAAAAAAAAAACAAATAAATAAATGTTCTGTCCTCTTCATCTTCCATTCTATATACTCTTGTTCTTTTTCTTGTCCAGTTGTTTATGCTCCCTCCGTTCCCCATCCCCTCTTATATGAATACCTTTGGCCTGACCATGCATGTCCCTGCCTCCCCAGCCCCCTGTTGTAGTACCATACCCATAAACAGTGTACCTTTCTTCTTTTATCTTACTCCATTTTCTCTATATGTTTCCTCCTCCTAGCCACAAATGTCAAGTATTGTAATTTGTTCCTGTGAACAAATATATTTTTCCAAAGCTATGTGAAAGTGAATTTTGGCTCTGCACACAATAATCAAGTCCAGAAATGTTTCCAAATGAATGTTACAGTAAATTCAGACCAAAATCAGGTCTCAGTCATGCTGTTAAATGTTGCACGCATTCCACCCTGACCAAAACATGGTGTTTGGCCCCCTGTTTAACAATGATTTCAGGATTAATCTTGGTGGTACCACTGTCTAACATGGTTCACAAGTCCAGAGATGTTTCCCAAAAAATGTTGGAGTAAATTCAGACTGAAATCAGGTCTCAGTCATGGTTTCAATTGTTTCACGCCTTTCACTCAGACCAAAACATGATGTTTGGCTCATTGTTAATAATGATTTCATGGCAGTCTTGGTGTTGTCACTGTCTAACATGGCCCAGATGTCCAGAAATGTTTCCCAAAAAAGAGCAAATTCATACAGAAATCAGGTCTCAGTCATGTAGTTAGATGGTTCACATCCACCAACAGGACCAAAATCTGTTGTTTTCTGCACCGTTTCAAATGGCTTTCAGGCCTAATCTTGGTGGTGCCACTGCCTAACATGGCCTACAAGTCCAGAAATGTTTCCCAAAAAGTATTGGAGTAAATTCAGACTGAAATCAGGTCTCAGTCATGCTGTTAAATGTTGCATGCCTTCCACCCTGACCAAAACATGGTGTTTGATCCACTGTTTAACAATGATTTCATGCCTAATCTTGGTGTTGTCACTGCCTAACATGGCTGAGAAGTCCAGAAATGTTTCCCAAAAAATGTTAAATTCAGACAGAAATCAGGTCTCAGTCATGCAGTTAGATGGTTCACATCCACCACTAGAACCCACATCTGCTGTTTTCTGCACAGTTTCAAATGTTTTTCAGGCCTAATCTTGGTGGTGCCACTGCCTAACATGGCCCATAAGTTCAGATATGTTTCCCAAAACATGTTGGAGTAAATTTAGACAGAAATCAGGTCTCAGCCATGTTGCTATATGGAACTCATGCCACAACCTGAACCAAAACAGGGTCATTGGTCCACTGTTTACATTGATTTCATGCTAAATCTCATTTTCGTGAGCACAGAACAGGCTGTACATGTCCAGAAATGTTACAGGAAAAATGGTGCATAAAGTTGAGACAGAAATAATAGAAGACAACCTGAGTCATGATGTGATGTGGTGCTCCCCACCCCATCACCCAGACATTAAATTGCTGTTTTGGTCCCATTTACCAATGATTTCACCCTGAATCTTGGTGCAGCTGCCTGCTGTGGTGTGCAGCAGTCAGAACATGCATTATACATTAACTCCAGAAAAAATGCATGGCAAAATTGTGAGAGAATGGAGACACAGTTATGGGGGGAATTACTAAATAGACAAAAGAGGTGCATGCCGAGCAAATTAATTCCTTCTGCAAAATGCTGCTGGTACTTGCAATTGTTTTCTCCCGCTGCTGCTTTTTCAGTTGATTGAGAAATGTAGAATATAATTTCCCTATGCTGCTGTCATGATTGGCTGTGTTGACTGACTGTGGTTATAACTTGCCTGATGGTGGGGAGTGAATGACATTTTGGGACACTGTAGCTTGCTGCCAGCTGCTGTCACTGACTACTACTTGTCAAGCTGCCACGAGAAGTACTGTTCTGGATGATTGATGGTGGATCATCTTCACAGAGTCCATACTGCTGCTACTGCACATGTAAGTATCTGTCTTTATTTTTTTTTCTTTTGCAAGATAAGGGTATTGGTGGGTTGGTATTGTGGTGTCTTGAGTTCTACTATGTTTGTATTGCTTTTATGTTATTTTTCAGTGTCTTGTGGGTGACATCATCATACCAGGCCAGGATTAGGATCTATGGATGTTAGAATGCACCACATTTCCCAACGCAGATGGTAAATATTACATTTTTCATTACTAATGGAGTACGTCTGTTACTGCCATCTGGATGTCTGAGTTTTACAGTAATTGTGTTCTTTTTTGCCTTAGTCAACATCAGGAATTCCAGTGAAGTTAACTCTCACTCCTGCTGCCACTGCTGCTGCTGCTGCTTAACCAGATCTGGGGATTTATTTATTTGTGCAATGATTCCACTTTCACAGTCCCTGAGGTAAGTATTTCTAAATATTTTATGGTTTCTGTGGGGGGAGGGTGTTGGTGGTAGAGGGTGGGGCTGGAACTTTTTACAATCCTCAAAATGTGTTCTTTTTATGTTATTTCCAGGTACACATTACTGATAGGGGAAGGGAAATGCCTACTACTGTGCTTCATCATGGTCTGGAATCAGGTGCCCTGCCCAGCATGTTGCTTCCGGGAGCAATTTCCACAGTTTAATGACATCACAGGGTATGGTAAGTATACATTTTTTCCTCTGCTTGTTCTAATTTGCTTGCTAAAACCAAGTATGCAGATTGATGAGTATTCATCATTTTTTCTTATCTTTGGTCTTGCTTAGATCATTTTCCTCTGTTGAGGTTTCATCCTATCTCTGAGAGATGACTACATCCATCCAGGTCCTGCAGGAGCTGTTTTGCGAACTTGCATGGAAGACAGGAGGTGTTGCTTGAACTGTGATGTTGGCCACCGGTGTCCATACCATTAATGAGTAAACACTACCCACATCCAGGGAGGAACTATATGTGGAAATGGATGTTGAGATAGTGTTTAGTAAATAATTAGGTGAAGGAGGCTGATGTCTTGTCTAATCATTTGAGGTTGCATAGCTGCAGTAATCATGAAAATTTGGAATCCAAACTGAGGACTTCAAGCACCTCCCCCTGCCCTGACCCCCATAGGAACCATCACAGTTTCGTTACAAGAACTTTAACCTGGTGGTATAGCATAAGTAATCTTTTTGGGGCAATTGGATGCTGTAAGTTTTTAGCCATTTCATGATTACTTTTGCAATTAATGAGTTGCATCATTGAAGATGGCCACCATTCACCACTTCTGAAAATTTGTTTAACTTGTGGAGTTAATGGCTGAATGAGCGTGTCACATTCATACGCTACTTGTACTAGGAGCCAGGGTTCTTCAACATGTCACTGATAGTAAGTGGCAAAACATATTTTTTTGGTTGCATGGAGTCCCTGGGTGTATCAGGTGGTGGTGGTGGTGGGGCGGTGGGGCATGTGCCAGCATGGGCACTTTTAAGGGCATCAAGACAACATATCTTGCTGTAAGATAGGGTTGATAATAGTCAAAATAGAAAGTAAAATGTGTATCTTGATATTTTTGGCAGCAAAACATTATAATTGTAATCATGCAAAATCTTTATGTTTATTGTAATTTCATTGTTGCTGCTTTATATAGGCTGGGGGACTGGTGGAGACCAAACAACGGGTTATGGCAAAAGGTGATCAAATGAAACTGATTCACATTATGGCAGATAACACATTACCATAACCAATCCAATGGTACATTGCCAGAAATAAGTTATAACACTATACTGACTGAGTTGAAAGTGATTGGGGAGGGCCTTCGAGTAATCACAGCCTTTTTCCACTTCCACGTCATCCAAGAAGCACCCCTCACAGTCTTCAAGACTAGAGTTCTCACCAGGAGGGAATTCTCTCACTATTGCTGCTTCATCCACCGTTCTGTTGGTGGATGCCATAGTCAAGGGACTGTCATCATCCTCATCACTGAGACACAGGTCATGTGGCAGCACCACTGACATCACTGTGTCGTGTGGAATGTGCCTTTCATTCATTTTGATGAATGCTAGTATGAACACATTCTTGGGTGACAAATTGGTCCTACAGTCACTCACAATGGTCCCAGCTGCACTAAACACTCATTCCACACTGACACTGGATGGTGGGCAGCTCAGGTGTTTCACAGCAACTGATGTTAGCGCTGGCCAGTCAGTCATTTTGCTGCTCCAGTACAGCAGTGGCTCATCAGTAATGGCAAGGTGATTTGGGTCCCTCATGCAGGCCTCCACCATTCATTCTGCTGCCCAGAGTTCAGCTGCCTCATCTGTCTCATCCTCCTTTTTCTCCATATCTTCCACTCCCACCTGAAGGAGAACTTCCCAGCTGGGATTGCTTGCTGTTTTCTGCTGTGACGTGCCCATCTTCTCTGATTGGGTTGCCTGTGAGCCACTGGTGGTGGTAGCAACACACATTTTTGCCACAGTACATGTCTTTCTCATGTGTGCAGCATATATGATTCTAATGAGGTTCTCTGTTAACTTTTGTACTCACTGACAACCTCCTTCAATTATAGAAGGCAGGCCACATTTGTAGTGTGGCTCCGACATGGTAGCGATTGCAAAGTCAGTCGACTGTAAAATGCCAGATTCTTGGGTATTTGTGTCCAGCATGTAGAGCATGTGATCCATTTGATCACAACTGCCATGATCCCCACTTGCCTCCATCCAGTGTCGCAGATTAACTAGTGTCTACTTCAGCACATGTATGAGAGGCATGGATTGACTTATACAAGCAGTGTCCCCACTCACTGCCTGTGAAGCATGCTTGAAAGGATGGAGAATGCATAATAGCCTATCCATTTGGCACCACTGCTCTGTTGTTAGAATGATGGACACTGCAGCACTGTCACAGGCGGTGTGCACCAGCAGGTATTCTGACACAGTCTTATACAGTTCATACAGCTGGTCAGGCATGTACAGTGTGACGTCCCACCTGGTCACAACATCAGGCTTCATCCGGTGCTGAGGCAGATGGTTATTGTGCTGTAGCTCATGTAGATGGTCACGGGCCTTTGCAGAACAGGAAAAGTGGACACAGATACGATGGGTGACAGTAACTGTTTCCTTATTGTCCGCATGGTTAAGAAATTGCTAAACAACAAGATTAAGGCAGTGTGCCAGGCAGGGCATCCTGAAAAAAAAAAAACACCATCGCTAATGCACTTCACTACACTGGAGCCATTATCACTTGTGATGAATCCTGCTATGCATAACTGTGTGTTTAGATACCCATCAATCTCCAACAGCAGAATATTAAGCATTTTCTCAGCCTTGTGAGAACCAGTAACACTTGTCATATTCAGGGTCACATGCTGCCGAATACCAGGTGTGTTGCTCTCAACACAGTTTTGCTTTTTGCAGGTTTGGCCAGGCCAAAAATCAACTACCACCCCAGGCAACTGTGCTCAGTGTACTGTTATGCATGGATGTGAGCTTGCTGCTGTTTGTCCACTGGTTCACATATCCATGCTAAGATGGATATATTGTGATGCACTATGCTTCAATGAATGTCTAATGGAATCAGTCACCCTGCTATTCAGCTCTGGCATGGCCGCTTAGTAAAATAAATTTGCTATTGAACCTGCCATTTGGGACGGGTGCAGGCCATCAACCTGCAGACACCAGCATTCTCCACGAATGAGAATGGCAACAGATAGATGGCAGCATTTCAGCAGTGGCAGCATTTAACTCAAGTGCAGCAGCATTATTGGGGTGATACTTTGTCTGCTGCTCAAGCATGGTGTTCAAAGTGGGCTACGTCTTTGGGGCTGTTCGAACAGAACACTGTTTTTGTGGTAGCAATGATGTTCTTTTAGGGGTTACACTTGACTCTTGGGGCTGTGCAGGCTGCATGAAACCAGTTATTTTGGTTGCTTTTGGGTGCGGTGGTGTACCTTTCTGACTCAAGGGAATTGCAGCTCCACTGCTATGCCCATTACTTGAGAGCAAAGGATTACTCCCCTCCTCCACCACCAACCCACCCTGCCCCCATCCTAGTGCTGTTGTTCTACTACATTTAACTTGCTGAGGAGATGCCACCAACATCTCTGGTGGCATCCTTCTGGTGTTGCTGTCATCTCAGTGGGTGCTTGTTTTTCAGGTGGGTGTGTTGGCCACCAGTGCATATGTGGCTTCCCTTTTTCCCCTGACTAACTCGTGCTTGACAAAGTTGATATGTTGCTATGATCTCATCAGCAGGATCAAGCACATACAAGTCCCAAACTATGGACTTTTGACCTCTGGACTTCAGATGCTTCTGGGACTGGGATAGTTCAGAAACAGGTGTGGAAGTGTGTGTTTTTTGGGCTACTCTCATCACTTCTGTAAGAGTACTTTTGGGGGGGTGACTTGACTGCTTGGAGGTTTGCTAATAGGCTTGCTGACAGACTGACCCATGGGCTGTGCACGTAAATGGCCCACATCACCCTTGACCTTTTTTAACTCAGGCTCCCATGTGGGATCATCAGTCATCATCATCATTATCACCACCAATAGCGATGATGTCCTTGTCCTCCTCCACCTCCTCCGCCCAATCACTGTCTTCTTGCAGCATGGCACCTTTTTCTTTCTCTACAACCATCTCGGGGGCTGAATATCCCTATCTCCAGGATTATCAGACTCTGGTTGAACACTATCATCACCAACTCCTGCAGGAACAGGGACAGTCATGCCAAAATACTTTTCATCCACCTCCTCCTGGACCACTATTCCTGTGCTGGTGTCAGTGCCTCCCTTCTTCCCACTGTCATCATCTCCCACTAGCATGGATGCAACATTTTGAGCCTTAAAAACATAAGACACAGGTATGCCAGTACTGCCAACAACTCCTTTACTGGTACCTGCCACGCCACCAGAGCACACAGCAGGAGACACTGATGCAGACATATGTGTGCTTTCACTGCTATCAGGAACTGGAACTGAAGTTGTACTCTTATCAGCAGACTTCTTAGCTCCCTCATCCCCCTGCCCGTTTCCCCCCTGTACTGGGTTGTCTCTTAGCAGGCATTTTTGTTGGCTGCTGCTTTAAAGCTTTGCCTTTCTTTGGGAGTATATCAAGAAAGAATGTATTGCTGTGTGAATAACACCTCACATGACATACCTACAGTACTGGCTTCCTCACCAGTCCAAACACAATCAGGACAGGTAGCAGCACTTAGAGTACAATTAATACCATATATGGTAGGTAGCCTATTCTAGTAAAAAACCAAAAAAAGTAACTTTTTTCTTTCCCCAAACAGGAATTAAAGCAACACACACAAGGAAAAAGGGAACAAGTGACTGACTTTAAATACAGATCACCTGTGTCTAGACAACTAAAGTACTGTAATGTGTTATTGCTTAGTTAATACCACATTTTTTTTATTATACAAGGGCAGATACAACCATAAAACACTGGCAAAGATGAGTACTACAATGTGGTTGTGGTCAGGATGGGAGGGATCAGCAAGCAATCTCTTGAAAACTACTCTATTAATATACAGTTTTTTTTATACTGCGCACATCAGGTGTTAAACAATGCTGTAATAGAGAAAGGGTAAGGTAAGTCAATCTGAAAGAGGAACACTGCACAATGTGCAGAGGCAAGCTCCAACAATAAAATACAGGAGAGCATTTCAACAACGCAGTGAAACTGTAAATGGACAAGTTTTAGTGATCAAGTAAAGTATTTAAGTTTACATACAAAAACTATAGAAATATTGATTTTCACAGATAAAGTGACACAAGTTAACACTCCACAAAACAGAATTAACCACAAACTAAAAAAAAATAAAATAATGTATCTGTTCTGTGTGTTTAAAACTTTAGAATTCACAGTCACAAATAAAAGTGGAAGAATGGTATATGTAACACAGGCTAACAGTGGCAGGAACTCTCAGACAGGATGGAGTAACTTTTCAGAGAAAAAAAATTGTCAAGATATAACAAAATTAATAAGAAACAACAGTAAAAAGTAACTCACAATTTGTGAGTAATCTGTTTGTAAAAGGCTAGAAATTGCCTGCACTGGTTTACACTCCTACCCTACCTCACTCAACTCCTTCAAAGAAACAGACAAAAGTAAAATATAATTAAACTAAGTACTATGCAAAAATACACAAAATTAGAAAATATTCCCTAGCAGCACTAGGAAAAAAACTGTATATTTTGGAGCAATTAGCTCTTAAAAACAAGTTTTAAAGAAGTTTTAATAGGCTTTATTGGCTCTGATGCACCATAACAGACTGATTTCCAATTCAACATGCAGCAGAATGAGCTGTAAACTATCTGCACATGATATTTGACCTATTTACCTACAATTCATAGCAAAATTCACTTTTGGAGCAAACTTTTCCCGGCAAAATCAAAAGTTACGCCAGCAAAATTTTAAGCATTAATGAGTGAAATTGGCTGACCAAAGCATTTTAAACAAAATTTCGCTATTACATGAAATTGGAAAACCAGGTGAAATTTTGTTTCACCTAGGAGAAAAATTCTGCATAATTGCAGAATTACGCAAAATACTTCTCCAGATGAAATATTTCAATTTTGCACAACACTACTGACAAAATGGACAACTCGTCCATCATTCCTTTCCAGACAAAGTACAGGTTATCTATAAACCTCTGACAAGTTACAACTTTATGAAAAAAAGGATAAATGTCAGGTTTCAGCACTGAGAACTTTTCCCAAAGTTCCATACAATATATAAACTGACATGATTACATGTCTGCACCAACTCAGTACAAAGAACCAGGAAATCAATAAAAGCTTATTCATACTCCATTGACTGTTTAAGATAATAACGCATAGAGGATAAGCCTTTTGCATGAGGTGCATTTGTATATAATGATGTAATATGGTAGCCTGTGATGAAGGTGACCACGAATAAGTGCTTTCAAAAAGGGCGACTCAATCATGGCACCTGTGCACAGGGCTACTGGACAGGGAGGGATATCAGATGGGGGGGATCAGCGAATATAGCGACACGATGTTGCTATATGTACATGCATGCGGGGGGCATGAGCACACCCTGCGACAGGCAGAAGGGAAGGGAGGGTTTGTGAGGTGTAGTGCAGTGGTGGGCTGCCGAGCTGGCAATGTGGCACGAGAGGTTGGTGGCAGGCTAGGGTTGGGAGGGTGCCAGGTTCAGTTCTGGGCACATTAGTTTGTTTTGCACCAGTCCAGAAATGTCTGATTTTTTTGGTTTGCCCCCGACATGTACCCCCATGGAGTTGAGAATCCTTTAGTGGGTGGGTGCAGGGAGCACAGCCCCCTGCATAAACAAAAAATTCAATGTCTCCAGTGCCCTTTTGGTGTGCACCATGAGTGAACATCACTGAAATTGATTTTTGGCGATGTATTTATTTATTAAATATTTTTATAACTGGGTAGGCCCACTGGAACTTAGCGGTCCCTTTTTCAGGGGCGACCCAGAATTAGTTACATGTACCTAGAGAGAGGGAAAAACCAATGCTTTTGATATGTACAGTACAGCAAGGCTTACATTGAGTGAGTAAACATACTTTACAATAAAGAAACTGATGCAATAATAATCAAGACTTTTTGTTATGAACAGACCAGTGACAGTTATAAATTTATAGAAGTGCAAAAATCAGTTCTACCATCAAACTATCGGACCCTTCCATCCAATTTGCTGTGTTCTTTAGCAGAGATAACACTGTGCGTTGGGTTCCTTTGGGGACCTTAAGTGAGGCAGCAGCACTAAGGCCCCTTCCCAAGGTGTGCTTTTAGTCCCTTCTTGAAACCCTCAGCAGTGGAGCTGTCTTGTATCTCTCTCAGGAGATCATTCCAGAGTTTGGGGAGGGCAACCTTGAATGACTGTTGACCTAGGGATGATCTAGCCCAGGGAATTTCTAGTAGTGTCCGATCAGTAGATCTGAGCTCACTTCTCAGTGTCTTGGGGACAAGCAGATCCCACAGCCTAGGTGGGGCCCCAGGTTGCTGTAGCTTAAAAGCCATGCACAGGGAGGGATATGCTAGCCTTGCTTCCAAGGATGCCCATTCTAAGGCCTGGAGCACCTTGCAGTGGTGTTCTGTCCTTTCTGCCCAGGTGGTAAACCAGCCAACCCTGTGGTAGGGTGTGCTCAGTCACTATCTTTCCAGAGCCTTCAGCGACTAGAGCAAGGTTGCTCCATAGAACAGGGTGGGGAGAATTGTTTTGTTAACAATCACCATTCTAGTTTCATTGGTTAGAAAGGGGTTTAGTCTGTAGAGGAGGACCAGCTTTTGGTTTACTACCTTTGTGAGGTGGTCCACATGCTTCCTGAATGAGACCTCCTGGTCAAGGTATATTCCCAGGTATTTCATGCTCTCCACTACTTGTTCTATCTCTACTCCATCACAGGTGGAGAGGGATGGGAAGTTAGATCTCTTTAGGCACAGTCTTTTTGGGCCAAAGAGCATGGCTTTTGTCTTCTTGCTGTTCAAGGCCAACCTGTTAATCTGGCACCAGGATTTGAGGCTGCAAAGTCCTGCTTCAACTCCATATTTAAGGACCCCATGTCCTTTCCTGTCCTGTACAGCACTGCATCATTGGCATAGAGCATGACTTTCACCCCTCAGCAGTGTTGGGGGAGGTTGTTAGTGAACAGGGAGAATAGCAGGGCCCAAGATTGACCCCTGTGGAACACCTGTGGGTACTGGATGCTCATCTGATTTAGCTCCATTCCACTGAACCATTTGTGTCCTGCCACTGAGGTAGTCTGTGAGCCATTTAAGGGCTGTTGTATCCAGACCCAGCCCTCTTAGTCGTTCCAGAAGTAGCTGGTGGTCAAACAGATCAAAAGCCTTGGCTAGGTCAATAAAGACCACCCCTGGCATTTTGTTCTGGTCTAAGACTTCATACACTTCAGTGGTGAAGCTTATTAGGGCTGTTTTGGTCCTGTGTTTTTTTTCTAAAACCATGCTGTTGATTAGCCTGTAGGTTGTGCAGTTCCAAGTAGCTGTTTATCTGTTGATAGACCACCTTCTACAGCAACTTGCTTAGGGTGCATAGAATGGAGATAGGCCTGAAATCTTCCACATCTTCATGTGGCCCACTTTTCGGGATTGGGGTCATCAGTCCAACCTTCCACACAGCAAGTATTTTCCCCTTCGGTCAGGGACCTGTTAAAGAGCTGGGCTATAGGTCTGCAATAGCAGGGGCTCCAATATTCAACAGCTTGGGTTCTAGGTTGTCATGCCTTACAACACATTCTGGTTTCAGGCCTCTAAGCAGTTTCAGGACTTCCCCTGTTGATACCAGCTTAAGTTAAAATTTGGGGCCCTGATAAGGGTCCTCCGAGTTTGCTTGGCTGCTCTGGGGAGGGTTCCCTGGGTTTGCTTGGCTACCTGGGTCTTTGCTTGGACTGCCAGTTCTGAACCTTTGTAGGTCCAGGAAGAAATCATTGAAGGCATTGGCCATGTCTTTAGGGATGGAAAGTGGTGTCCCATTTGCTTTTATTAACCCGGTCACCTTACTCTTGCTCCCCTTGAGCAGAGTGTTTGTGCCCCAAGAACTTCTTTGGGTCTGACAAGTTCTTGGATTGCATTTCTGAGTTCCCTTTTGCAGCTATTTCTGGCTTCACGATACCTCACCCAGTCCTGTTGTAGGTTTGAGTGTTTGTATTTCCCCCATAGTTTGTCTCAGTCCTTCAACCTCCTCTTGAGATCAGGGTTAAGCCACCTAGTGTCCTGACCTTTGACTCTGATCTTCTTCCGGTGCACATGCTTGTTGGCTACCAACAAAAAATGTCTGGTGAAGCCTTCAAGGGCTTTGTCTATTGAAGTGGTATCGAGGGCTTGGACCCAGTCCACTTCAGACAGGGCTTGAAGGAAGGAGCCTTCATTTAGCACTGAGTAATTTCTGGTCCAGAAGGTTCTGGGGGGGTAGCTTGAGGAAATTGTTCCTCCACACCAGAAAGGTAGGTGTGTGGTTGCTGAGTGAGTCGGTACATGTTCCTACCATTGTGGCCCTTTCTGGATTAGACACTAGTATCCAGTCAAGTGTGGTATGGTTCCCAGTCTTTTGGTTGATGCATGTGGGCTCATGCATCAGCTGTGTGAGATTCGCTCCCAGGAGGCTTTTTCTGACCTGCCCAGCTAACTTATCTCCCCAGTTTAGGTTGAAATCCCCAAGTATTATCTTTTCACAGTTGGGCAGGGTGTTTGTCACTGTTTTTAAGGCTTCCATGGCCTTCTTCAGCGTGTTACTGGTGCACCCAACAAGGAGTGGCTTGAAGCCCTCGATGAGAATTTTGACAAATAGTACTTCACACCCATCTCCTTCGAGTTCCGGGGTAGAGACCACAGTTTCGTTGATTTGAGACCTAACATATAAAAGGACTCCCCCACACTTTTTCCTCTTCCTATCCTTCCTAAACGTTTTAAAGCCTTGCAGTTCAACTTCATGGGGGAGTAAATTTGGCATATGCCATGCTTCAGAGATACAAATTATGTCAGTGGAGTAAAGGCTAGTCTAGGCCTCAAGTTCATGCATCTTGGGCCTTAGGCTATTAATATTCATATGGGCCACCCTCAACCCCCAAGCACTGGCCCACTCCGGTGTTCTGGGTGTTAGGTGGGGGATGCTAGTCCCTGGGGGGCTGGGGTTTGGCTCTATGTCACCCCCGTTAGAAGCAAGAGGCCCAAGAGGATTGTCTTAACACTGGCTTGCATAGGGGTGGGGTGTGTTTTTACTCTTGGGGGCCCTTATATAGGTTACTGCATCCATGAAAAAAAAAAAAACTTTTTCCAGTATGTATATGGTCATCATATTGATCCTAAAACATAGGGTGGTGACACCCTGGGGTAAAGTGACCCCTGTCTGGACCCGCTCCACTGGTATGATGCCCACCCTGCCCTATAGTGATTAGATCAGTTGCAGCAATTGTTAATACATATAAGACTCCCTGTAAAATCCCTGCTCCCCCCCTCTTTTGATGTTCCATCGTTATCCACCACCACATTTGTCTAAATCCAACCATTACCTTACTCAGGGATTCCCTGTAAAGCCTTCTCAGAGGTGTCTTAAACATATAGACAACCCCCCTAATTCTGGAGGCTGTATAGGCTAATCTAGAACAAGCAGAACCCCTGTTCTGGAGGCTGTATAGGCTAATCTAAGGCAGAGTAGACTAGGTCAATTGGCAATCAAGGTAGGTCAAAGAAAGTTCTGGAGGCTGTATAGGCTAGGCTAAAACAGAAATAGACTGGGTAAATTGGCAATCGAGATGTCTCAAAGAAAATAAAAACACAGCACTATGATGTAATGGCTAGCACACTCTTTTCCCAGCCTCAGAAATAAATCAAACACAGTAAGAAACAACAGCACTATGATGTAATCGCTGGCACCCTCTTTTTCAGCCTTAGGCTGCAGCAGACTTACTCAGGACTAGACGTAGTTACCAGTCCTGTGTTCTGTGCACACAATGACTCAGTGGTTAAGCATAACAGGCTGTTCCCCTTTAAGCCACTCCAGTAATTGGGCAACTGTTGCAGTTTTGGAGATGGGCTGGGCTGTCCTTGAAGCCTATTTAAGCAAAGGAGGTGGTGCGGGTTGGGTGGGAAGGTGAATTTCTTCTGCGGCTCCCTCTACCGATGGCATCCACAGACTGAGGACTCAGGAGTTGCTGGCAGCCCTTCTTGTAGGGGGCCAGCACTCCCACAGTTTCAAAATTCTAGGTTCCTTTTTTTCCCTTTGTGTGTTGGGGGCAGAGAGGAGGTTGCCCAGATTGCTGTGCACATTAGCCCCTGGCCATCCCAGAAAGTCCCTTCAAGTCTCCGGTGCGGTGGGAAAGCATGTAGCACCCCCGACAAATTTAGATCCAAGTCGGCAAAAAGAAATTCTCTCTGTTATGGAAGGAGGGAGCATGGTATCTGGCTGCAGCTCCCTCAACCCCCGATGGCATCCACGGACTGAGGACTTAGGAGATGCTGGCAGTCCTTCTTGTACGGGGCCAGCACTTCCACAGTTTCTAAATTCTTGGCATCTCTTTTTTTCCTTTGTGTGTCGGGGCTGGGCGGGTCACACAGATTGCTGTGCACACTACCCCCTTGCCAACCCAAGAAAGTCCCTTCAAGTCTCCAGTGGAGTGGGGAAGTGCATAGCACCTCCGATGAATTCAAATCCAAATCAGCAAAGAAAAAGTCTCTCCATAATGGCGGAGGAAGCCCAGTCTCTGACTGCAGCTACCTCTACCCATGATGACACCATGGACTGAGGACTCAGGAGTTGCTGGCAGCCCTTTTTGTAGGGGTCCAGCACTCCCACAGTTTCAAAATTCTTTGGAGCCTTTTTTTTTCCTTTGTGTGTCAGGGGCGGGGGGTGGTTGCACAGACTGCTGTGCACACTAGCCCCTGGCCACCTGAGAAAGTCCCTTCAAGTCTCTGGTGTGGTGAGGCAGTGCGTAGCACCCCTAACTAATTTAGATCCAAGTCGGCACAAAGAAAGTCTCTCCATCATGGGGGGAGGGAGCCCGGTCTCTGGCTGCAGCTCCCTCAACTCCCGATGACATCCACGGACTCTCACCCTAATGGTGATTGCCATTCTGCAATCGCAATTATGACATGGAAACATAACACCCATGGTGATAAGAAGGCAGTCAGAGTCTGGCTTTATAAATCTCAACATTTTCATGATTATGGATACAGCACAGTATGTAGGGGAGGTAATGAGACAACTGAGTGATGGGAATGTTTACAGATAATTGAGAAGTAATCCAACTAACAATTTTAAACTGATAAATGATTCTTTTCTTGATGAATCATGTAACAGGGACATCATACTGGGTAACCTCTTCCTTGTGTTTTGGACCATTAGACATACCAAGGACTTGAAATGAATGACAGAACAGGTGATAAGGGACTGGGGATCACTAGACTACCAGTGACTGGAAATGACTTACAGGCAGGGCTTCAGATAATTTTTTTGAGTGGAAGTCAAATACTTCCACGAGTTGAAATTTTGAAGTAATTTTAGTTTTAGTGGAGTTAAAATACTTCCAGCTGTTAGTTTTCGGAAGTCAAAATAATTCTAGTTCAAAAATTTTGGAAGTCAAAATACTCCATGTCCTATAGATTTTGAACACATAGGCCTTCAGAATACCTCATTGTAACCCTGTCCATGCCACATTCACAGAAATACATTTTTGAATGAAACAAGAAAAAAAAAATGTGTGTTTCCTATACATAGCCCTTGGCCTCTTTTCTTAAACAGGTGCCACACACCACAATACATGCAATAAGACAGAGCCTGGTAATGAAGTGACTGTAAACATGAAGAGGCAGCCATTACATTTATAAATACTCACACACAAGTGTGGATTACTGCCTGCACAGGTTTCAAGGGAAGGGGTTGTTAGCCAGGACATCAGGGAAAATCCTCTGCTCTTACTAAAAGTGCATTAGGTTATTTTACTTTCTCCTGGGCACCCATCAGAACAGTGTCCGAGATGGGTAGAAGGGACCTTAGTTTAACATCTCATCAGAAGGATGGCACACCCCAAAAGTGCAGCACCTCCCCCTACACACACACACACACTCCCACACTACAATAGGGTGCCAATGTGCCTTGGTATGAGCCCAAGTCCTGGTGTGGGACTAGACCCTATAACTTTCTGGTCAAGAGGCAGATGTGCTGCCAAATGAGCTATACTGACTGACAAATGAGTTCTTGACAGAAATCCCCAGGTCCAGTTGTGCCATAATGTGTTTTCTCTCTTACCCCAACCTACTAACCAACAGCATTCATTCTGCACTGATCCTGAAACCAAAACTGCAAGACATCAGCTTGCTTTTAAGATGTACCATTCTGTGCCTGTCTGCTTGCTTACCTGTCTGTCTGTCTGTCTTCCAGCTAGCTGATATGTTTGCTTTATACTAACATGCAGATTTAGTCTTTGCTTTATTGGTCCTTGTAAGAACAGATCTAGAAGTAAATGATTTAATACCTTTTATTGGACCAATATTGATGTAACAAAAAGAACAAAGTGCTTTAGCATTAAGACCAACATATGCTTCCTCAGAAGCTTAATGACAGTTATATAGAAAATTCCATACTTTAACACCCAGATCATGCAGAAAAAAAACAGGAAAAATTCCCACTGGTTCAAAATACTCATTTAAAAAAATACAGAAGAAAATGTCAGAGAACTTGAATAGTACCAGTTCACCTTCAACTGAAAGGGCCTCAAGGTCAGATGTGCTTGGGGCATAATGGCATGTAAGAAGTACAATGCACATAAATTAAAATGACTTGGAGATACTTTCAAATAAAACAATAACTAGTCGAGCAGAGAGCTCCTAAACCAAATTATGAGTTTCACAGTGGGTATAAGAATGCATTAAATGAAAAGCAAAATCCACCTTGATTAAAGCCATACTAAAATTGTAAGTAAAAAATAAGCCCCACAAAATATAACTACAGAAAGTATATGTATATGGCATACAAACAGTAAACAGTAAAGTTTACCTAAAGTGAGTAATAGTTACACACTATATGGAAAGTAAAACTTAGCTGGAACCATTAACCAGCTACAGTATACTCTCAAACTAGTTATTATGCTCCATAAACCTTAAGGCCCATAGTGTATAACAGGAGTTTATAAATACAAACTGGCAGTATAAGTGCCAAACAAAAAACTGCTTGTCCTGGACCACCAAGAAATTAAGACCATGCAGCCTGATATGTACAGATTTCAATAACTTCTCAGTGTATAATATAACAATGTGATGTACTGAAAATGTCTAAGAAATCTGAATAAGAAATCATAGGAATTAAATTCCCCCTTCAATCCCTGGAGAGAAGATAATTAGTTTTAAGGTGATATATACATGCACACATACACACACACACACATGCACACGCATGCACACACACACACTTGCGCGCACACATACACATAAGTCCTAATGCACCATCATTCACATCCATCACTCCAATTGTTACCCAAAGGAATTAAACTTGTCATGAAATTCCAAGTGAAAGGGATTATGTATCCTAATATGTACAGAGCTCAAAAAATGTGATACTATATAACCATGCTACTATCAATGATAGTATTGCATTTATGAGCTCTGTACATATTAGGATACATGATCCCCTTTACTTGGACTTTCATGACAAGTTTAATTCCTTTGGGTAACAATTGGACTGATGGATGTAAATGATGGTGCATTAGGACGTGTGTGTGTGTGTGTGTGTGTGTGTGTGTGTGTATATATATCTCCTTAAAACTAGTTATCTTCTCTCGGGGGATGGGGGGCAGGGAATTTAATTCCTATGATTTCTTATTCAGATTCCTTAGACATTTTCAGTATATCATGTTGTTATATTGTACACTGAGAAGTTATTAAATCTGTACATATCAGGCTGCATGTCTTAATTTCTTGGTGGTCCTTGCCAAGCAGTTTTTTGTTTGGCACTTATACTGCCAATTTGTGTTATCATTTATAAACTCCTGATACTACACTAGAGGCCTTAAGGTTTATGGAGCATAATAACTAGTCTGAGAGTATACTGTAGTTGGTTAATGGTTCTAGCTAAGTTTTACTTTCCATATAGTGTGAAACTTTTACTCACTTTGGGTAAACTTTACTGTTTACTCTTTGCATGCCATATATAGATACTTTCTGTAGTTATATTTTGTGGTGCTTATTTTTTACTTACAATTTTTAGTATGTTTTTAATCCAAGTGGATTTTGCTTTTCATTTAATGCATTCTTATACCCACTGTGACACTCATAATTTGGTTTAGGAGCTCTCTGCTCAAGTAGTTGTTATCTTATTCTGAAAGTATCTCTAAGTCATTTTAATATATGTGCAGAGTACTCCTTACATGTTGTTATGCCACAAGCACATCTGACCTTGATGTCATTTCAGCTGAAGGTGAACTGGTACTATTCAAGTTACCTGACATTTTCTTCTGTTATTTTTTTAAATGAGTATTTTGAACCAAAGGGAAATTTGTCGTTTTTTTTCCACATGATCTGGGTGTTAAAAGTATGTGATTATCTAAATAACTGTCATTAAGCTTCTGATGAAGGACTTGTTGATCTGAAAGCTAGAGCACTTTGTTCTTTTTGTTATTTCTATGTTGGTCCAATAAAATATATCAAATCATTTGCTTCTGGATCTGCTTTATACTAAGTAATGGTAGATATTTATATATAAAACAATTGTTTTACTTTCACCGTTTATACTGCATCATGATGGACAGTGTGTAATTTATGAGATAGGGGGAGTCCAGTGTTTCTCGAGCCTGGATGTGCACCTCATGTTCTCATGATTAGAGAGATACTTTTCCACCCCACATTGCTCCCTCATCATGTTTGATTCCATTCATTCTTAAAATTTACCATTTAGAGTGAGCAGGAACAATCTGATAATTGCAATAAAACAAAACAAGCAAAGAAAGCCACTTATTTTTATTAAGTTTTTACTAGAAAATGTGATAGTGCTGCTCCTTTAAAATATCAAGAAACAATACTGAACTAAGAAGTTCCTGGTTGTCATCCTGACATACCTTCATGTAATAAAATAGATAACCCATGTTTCTACAACAAATGTCTCTTCTCCAAACTCCAAAGGCCACAGAGTTTGGTGGGGGGGGGGGCAGATCTGGAACCCATAAGAATGTGTGGAAAATAAATTCAGCCAACAGAATTTCTGCAAAAGTGCGAATTTTGCTTCTGCAAAAGTTCAGAAATCATTTTTGCAACTTTCACAGAAATTCCACCTTTAAACTGCAAAATAAATATATATACTATCTGTTAATTTATTAAACTGCTGGAAAAAAATCTGCAGAATAGATCACTGCCAGTAGTCAGTTCTGAGGCTTTTTTTAAACACAGTTTAATTCATTAATCTACCCCCCACTGATCAGGAGTCCCAGTAAGCAAGTAAGTAAATAAATAAATAAATAAACTCCACTCCATCCCTTGACCCTCCTGGTGTCTAGTGCTCCCCCACCCACCAATCATGGGTACCAAGTAAAAAATCCCTAATTATTGGTGTCTAGTAGTTCTCCCCCACCCAGGGATCATGGCCCATGGTTCCTGGTAAAGAAGAAACAAAAACTCCAATCCCTCCCTGGTATCTAATGCCCCCCACACACTGATCATGGCCCCCCAAAACATTTTATGTTCCTGGTGTCTAGCAGACCCCCTTGCCTTTTCTGGATTCCCATAATCCACAAAAAAACAGCAGTCAGTCCACCTCTATTCCCAGTATTCCCTGGTGTCTAGTGGACCCCCATCTCTGATCCCTTATTAAAAAATTAATCCCAATTCCCTGGTGTCTAGTGGACCCCCACCCTGACAGTTCATCCATCACCACCCTGCTTCCCCCACCCTGCCCCTAAGCAGGCCACTAGCACAGCTGTCCTCTCTCCTTTACTACCAGTGGTCCACTGAACTGTCAGTGAATGACCACATGGTTATACAAGCACATGCTCATTCACTGACAGTTCATTAAACTGTGGATGGAATAAATTCTACAGTTTATATAAATTTTAACACAGTTCACAAAAAAGTCAGCAGAACCTGCTGAAAATACATGGAAAATCCCAGTTTTGTCAATGGCAAAAGTTCCAAAATTTCCACGAAATTTCAGAAATTTCATGGAAGTTTCATGAAAGTGGAATTCATAACTTTCGACTACCCCTAAGAACCCATCACAGCAAATCCACATGGCTATAAATGTTTTTCCAGCGGTGTTATATTAGGACATAAATGACTCAAAGGAGTCTATATTTGGATGTGTTTGACAAATTTCTGAACATACAATGTACAGTTATCTGAAGCCCTGCTTACGGGATGGGTGACCAGGATTGGGGACCAATAAACTAGCAGTGACTGAACATGAATGATAGGACAGGTGATGAGGTGAGTTCATTAGGCCACCAGGCCAGGTTACAGCAGTACAGGAACAAACAGCACAACCAACACTAATGAGGAATGGGAAGCAGCAGTCGAAAACACAAAATGCACACAAAATACAAAATCAACCATGCTATTGTAAAGAAAATAGGCACTATGTCACTGTACTGCACAGTGACTTTATTTAGACAATCTAATTATCTAAATAAAGTCACTCTGTATTGCACTAATGTAGGGCCCTTTGCACTGAAGTTTGGATTGCCTATGCGCCGTTTATCTGAGGCATGTGGGCAACCCTCCATGCAAATGTTATGCTGCAGGGGTCTGGCAGCATTCATGATTTTTGTACCAGCCAGTTGTGCATAGGATCCCCAGGACATGCAAGCCACTTCACACCACGGCTGGGCTGGGGTGTGTGTCAGGGGCATGCTTGCACTCCACACTATTCACAAATGTACAGAATTGCATGGAGTAGCACACACTGGGGTAACATAGAAACTTAGAAATTGTTCACAGATAAGGACTGCAAGGCCCATCTAGTCTGTCCATTAGCCCTATACTTAACCCTATCTGGTCAGTGGCTTCCCCTCCCTCTGCCCTACCTCCAAGATTCCCCTATGCCTGTCCCAGGCATGTTTAAATCACCCCACTGTGCTTGCTCCCACCACCTTCTGTGGCAGTCCATTCCATGCATCCACCACCCTCTACATGAAGAACAATTTCCTCGCATTCCGTCTCAGCCTGCCACCTTCAAATTTCATATCATGACCCCTCATTCTTGTACTCCTCCTGTAATGGAAGGTGTCTCCTCCCTGCACCTTGTTTATGCCCTTAAGGTACTTGAATATTTCTATCATGTCCCCCCTCTCCCTCCTCTCCTCCAGTGAGTACATATTGAGGTCCTTCAATCTCTCTTCATATGTTTTGTGGTACAAGTCATGTATCATCTTAGTCACCCTTCTCTGGACCATCTCCACCCTGTCAATGTCCTTCTGATGGTGTCGCCTCCAGAACTGAACACAGTACTCCAGCTGAGGCCTAATAAGTGTTTTAGACAAATGCATAACTACCTCCAGCCTTCTGCTAGTGATACTCCTGCCTATGCACCCCAGCATGCGGCTGGCTATCCCTGCAGCCTTGGCACATTGCTTTGGCACTTTCAGGTTATCAGAAATACAGTAATAACCCATAGGTCCCTTTCCTTCTTGGTGATAGTCAACAACCCCCCCATCCTGTAGCTCACCCCAGGGTTCCTTTGTCAGAGGTGCATAATTTTGCACTTATTAGCATTTAACCTCATCTGCTACACCTTGTTCCAGCATCTCCAGGTCCCTCTTAATTTCCTCCACCCCATTAGGAGTATCCACCCTGTTGCAGATCTTGGTGTCATCTGCAAACAGTCAGACCATTCCCTCCAGTACTTCTGCAATATCACTAATGAAGATATTGAACAAAACTGGCCCCAGGACTGATCCCTGAGGTACCCCACTGGTCACCCCCTCTCCACAGATTAAATCCCAGTAACCACCATCCTCAGCCTCCTGTCTGTTAGCCAGTTCCTAACCCAATTTACCACCTTGTGCCCCATGCCCAGACTACCCATCTTGTTAATCAGCCTCTTATGTGGGACAGTGTCAAAAGTCTCACTGAAATTGAGGTGGGTGATATATACTGGCTCCCCCTGATTTATGTCCTTCATCACACAGTCAAAAAAATCTATCAGATTCATCTGACACAACCTCTCTGCTGTGAGTCCTTGTTGCCTTGGGTCCTGGGCCATGTTAGATTGCAGATGACCCACTGTTATTTCTTTAAGCAGTGTCTCCATGATCTTCCCCACTACTGAGGTAAGGCTGACTGGCCTATAGTTCCCCACCTCCTCCCTACTCCCAAATTTGTGTAGAGTGACCACATGTGCCCTCTTCCAGACCTCTGGAACCACTTCTGTGTAAAGTGACTCTGTGAACAAGGCTTCCAGAGGTGCTGCTAGCTCTTTTTGCAGTTCCTTTATTATCCTTGGGTTCATGCCATCTGGCCCCATTGCTTTGTCCACCTTCAGTTTTGTGAGCTCATCTGGGACTCTCTCCACTGTGAATGGACTGGTGTCCACCTCTCTCCCGCTCACATCTGTTGCCCAGCTGTGGTCCCTAGCCCTTCCCTTCTTCAGTGAATACTAAACAGAAGCATTTGTGCAGTATTTCAGCCTTTTCTAGGTCTCTCTCCCTAAACTCCCTTTTGTCCCCTTTGAGTCTTACAATACCTCCCCTGGTTTTTCTTCTTTTGCTGATGTACCTATAGAATGTCTTGTCCCCTTCTTTACCATCTGTGCTAATCCTTTGCTCCTTAGTCCTCCTAACAGCCTTAACCACTTCCCTTAGACACTCTAGGTACACCTCCCTGTCCTCGTCCATTTGGGTCTTCTTATATTTCCTGAAGCCCTCCCTTTTAGCTCTTACTTTTTCTGCTACCTTTTGAGAACCATAGTGGCTTCCTTCCTTTCTTGCCTCTGGATGCCAATCTGATGCATTGATTTGTCACTTCCACAATGGCTCCTTTTATGTGCCCCCACTGCTCTTCCACCTCCCTCCTCCCTCTTTTCCAAGGCTATTCTGATGCATCTCCCCATTTCAGCAAAGTATGTCTTCTTGAAATCCAAAACTTTCACCCTTGTGTGACTTGACTGGGTCCCTGTTCCCATGCTAAACCACACTATGTTGTGGTCACTGGATCCCAGTTTCCCTCCACCCTGACATCTGTGATTCTGTCCTTGTTGCTCAGAATCAGGTTGAGAATCATCTTTTCCCTGGTGGGATCAAGCATAAGCTGCCTGAGACCTTCCCCCCCCCTGTAGGGACTCCAGAATGCTTCTGCTTTTGGCTGTGTGAGATACAGCAGAGGGGACCCTGCCATAACTGTGTTTTGTGGCCAACCCATGGGATCATACTGTACAGGAGTAGTTCCACAGGCACTCCCAAGGTATGGGGCACCATCAGTGCAGGAGGCTGACCTTCCCTAGTGTCAGTTGATATAGGGTGGCACACAGTGCCAAGGGGTAGGCACACTCATACCACACAGGTGCATTGTTCATAATGGGCTGGCCCAGTTGCTACTGTATGCACCTATGCCTGGTGTAGGTGTATACCACTGGCATGCATACTACACCACCACCCAGCAGTTCACTGCATTGCACCTGCAGCCCA
Organism: Neoceratodus forsteri; assembly: GCA_016271365.2. Lineage (NCBI taxonomy): Eukaryota > Metazoa > Chordata > Ceratodontiformes > Ceratodontidae > Neoceratodus > Neoceratodus forsteri. The sequence continues at coordinate 935,006,127 of CM057449.1, read as the reverse complement.
ACAGCAGGACACATGGCCAGCTGGTGGTTCATGCTCATTCAGTATAGCCTAACATTTCTACATATAGTGTACCCCATAACCGTACTGGTAAGGACCATGACTGTCATGATAGTACGGTGCTGCACCAATGTTCAGGTCCAGGGGGGCTCCAACAGTGTAGGACAAATGGTCCCTCTGTTCTGGGCATGGGTATACACCCATACGAAACTGCACTACTGTAGACTGTGTTACTAGTCCCCACTGTCATGTGTGCACTGCTACCATTACTGGGTGCTGGTGGTGTCCCTTTAAGTCCATGGGGTCCACAGCATCCAAGGCTCCTCCGCAAGCCCGCTATGTGATCCACTCTGGGACACAGGGCAGGAATCCAATTGGATGCCTGCCTGTGTCCTGCAATCTGTCTTCATGCCATCCTGATCTAGCAACATGTGGCAGTATGCTGGGGGGGCTGGACTGTGCACAGGTGGCCATGGCCAAAGACAATACATACCAGCCGGTGTGCACCTGTCCACAGGAGCAGAGCTGCACTGGTGGGATACGCATCTTTGCCATGTACTTTCTGCACATTATTGCACAGAGCCCATGGTATCTATTTTCTTTACAATAGCAAAGTCAATTTTGTTTTTTGGTTACAGCAGTACAAGATGGGTGGTTTGAGAGAGGAGGCACCACTGCACACTCACATACTAATGAACCTATAATTGGCATGAAATGTCCCTTAGCACCTTGCATGCCTAATGGGCTAATTAGCATTTTAGGGTTGAATGTGGCCCACACAGGCCTTATCACTACCTTGTTTGGACCATGCTATTTCTGTTGGGCTCCTGTTGGCCATTTGAAGTCTTCTTGGTCTATGTCAACACAGTGCACAGTCACTATACACTGCACCAACACAGCATCATATTTGGGGAGATAGCACACTCCAGTTGGAGTGTGATAGCTGTCTTAATATTGACCCTGAGCTAGCTGTGCACTGTTTGACATCCCACACTTCTGTCTGCATGGTGCACACTGCCTGCTCCTTATATAAGAACATTGTTTTCTGCCAGAATGGAAGAGCTCAGTGTCTTGGGGAAATTATCAAAATATTTAGTTGTGTTCTTACAGTATCAAGTGTTTCTGTTAACTACACATTTGTCAAACACATTGCTCATCACCAGATTTAGTGCACATTCAAAGCAATGCATATGATGGAAATTACCATCATCCATCATCTTCTGCAGGTTACAACAACTGTCCTTTACAAAGATGACCAGATTCAAATGATGAGATTATATCTAGATATCTAGCAGTGACTGGATAGATCACAACATGTTTTCCTACTCCTGTACCACAGTAATGACATTATCTGGTGTTTCCAAACCTCTTGTCACAGACATGTTTAAATTCACAGAATAAAGCATAGGTAGCCATGTTTGTTTCTGAGCGACATAATGAGGCTTAATGCTTCTTGCTGGAAAAAAATCAGTAAGGGATCAGATTATTTCAAATTGTTATCAAAAAATGAAACAAGAGAACATTTGTTATGATGTGTATTTTTTCACAAATGCAAAAAAAAAGTATGTTACCAATACAATGACATGTCAAATTACAATAAATGTGAGAAATCTGTGTATGCTTTTATACATACAACCATGCAAATCCATGTCATTTTCAAAAAGAAAAACCCTTTTGATGGATGCAGAAGATGGTTGGGAATTCAACAAATGAAACAAATATAGGGGTTGTAATGCTGTTTGTTTGCTGTATCTGCTTTCAGATTCAGAGTTTGTGGACTCAGTACAAAACTATCTAAAAATCACATTAAAAAAATAAGCATGCTCAAAATATTTTAGAACAATACTATACATCTTGACAAAGAGTTTAATATGTATGAAAGAAAGTAACCCAAGATAGACACACATGTGCATATAGTTTCATAAAAGATGACAATAGTTATAACTGTGGGAGCTTATTTCTTTACTGTCAAAGGCTTTAAATACTTAGCTGGGAATAACATAATAGAGTAAATCATTAATTTAATAATAGTTCTATACACATATGAAGAAGATACTTGTGCTAGTAAACAGCCTTGAAAACATTTTCAGGTGTATCAGAACAATGTACTGTAAATCTGAAAGGGACCATCTTTAAGTGAGGCGCTTCCTCTACTATGTTCCTCGGTGAAAATATATATAATATATATTTAACTCCTACAGGTGGAGGTGATGGCAGGATGGAAATGGTAGTAGTGGTGGTTCTTGATTTGAAGACAATCCAATGGGCAGTAAGACTCAAGAAGCATTGGTTTGCACTAGTGCTACAGATGTCCCTAACAAAATACAAGTACCCCCCGCACCCTGCCTGTTACAGAAGAGTCACCATCTGTATGTGTACTGCCTCATGCTTGCTGGGAAATATGAAGCATTCTGGAATTTTGTTTTTGGACAGGACTTCCTACAAGAGACTTTAAAAAGGGAGTGCAGAGAATAACTGAAGATCTAGGGCCATCATCTTGCCTTTTGGTTCTATCATTCATATGGAACTTGGATGATTATATGGCAATTTAGTTTGAAAAGTGATCATGATCCTGGCAGTGAGTTTGTTTTGCTTCTAATTTACTAGCAGTGCTGGTGGGGTGACCACTGGGACTTTCTCTGGCTGGTGGTGGCGACGACTCCTTTTAATGCAATGCTAGGGCTGTATCAGTTGGATGCTGCCATTGTGACTACATTACTTGAATAACCTGTCTTATCCCACATCCCATACCTGATTGCCTCTTCTGACACTCATTCTGACTCTAAACTGAGTAGAGAATTGTCCTCACTATTAGGAGGTTACCATGTTCATTTTTCAAACAGCCAGCACGCTTGTTCCCAAAGTTCAAGTAGATAGACCTCAAATTATCTTTTTACTACACCGTAATAATGGATGCTGATTTTTCCCATAGGGAACCTAGTTATTCTCTATTATAACTAGTTGGTTTTAATGGTGAATACGCACCAGGTTTCCCTGACTATAGGCATGCACACATTGGTTCTCCACAATAATCTCACACACGTACTTTCCTCTAAGTCTAGATAGTATAAATGGAAAAACAGTCTACTCCTTACCTCAGTCCTGTCCATTGGAAAGATGTTTCCAAACAAGGAAGTTTACAAACATCCATACAGATCCCTGATTTCCAGATCACAAAACCAAAAAAAGAAAAAGGGAAAGTGAATTTGCAGCTTTGCAGTACTTCAGCTCAATGACTCACAGTAAGTAGACCTGTTGCTTTGCTCTGCCCTCTGTTGTGCCAAACATACCAGGTGCTGAGACTCCAGAAAATAAATAAAACAACCTAACTATAGAAAATAAATATGTAAGGGACACTAAGGGAACAAGTAAAACAATTAGCATCTAGTTGCGAAGTCCAGCTGTGACTGTTTTCACTAACCCCTTGTTTTTACCTACTGGGCCAGCCAACTATCCCTCAAGTGTAACTATCAGCTGGCCCCAGCAAAAATATTTGGCCTTTTATTTCCTTGAATTGCCAATGGTATGTTTTGAACTCCCACTGACTATCTTCATTTCCCTTGATTCCCCGTCTCACGCAACCGCTTACCACTCCCTTCTTACTCCTCCACCACCTGGCAACTATCTTTCACCTGTTCAATTCTTTATTTAGATTTACCATCCTTCCCTACTTCCAATCATTGAAGAGGCATCCTGGGCTTATGATTCTCCTCCATCCAGTACCTGTTTATCTCTTGATGTTTAGTTGTACACTCTTGCCCTGCTAATGTCCCTTGTCTTCCTATATACTCTCTGTGTATTCTGGCACACATTGTACAATGCCAACATTGTTATTTTTTGTCTATATTATACTATTTGTATGTACAGCTATATAAATATAATTGTTTGGTTGTACTGTTTGTTTAACCTCTGACGTGGAACCTATGTAATGAGCCAGTTTTCAAAGGTTAATCTGAGATCACAAAAAAGAAATACAAATCTCTACAGGCTTAACACTGTGCACAGCAGCAGCATCTTGTGACCAGAGTGGCCACTTTTAAACAAACTTAATCCCTCAGTGTCAAAAAAAAACAGCACACAGCAATAACTCAGAATACTTATGGATTGCTCAGGGTGGCATGAGATGCACTGGAAGACATGGAAAAGCTGCCAGGAGCAGTGGGAGTGCAATAAGTGGACTACTGAACCAGGGTTTCTTTGGCTGTGCTAGCCTGTACCATCCTATTCTTCATAACTCCGCGACTCCTAGTCCCACCTTGTCCATCTCCATCACCTCCACTGAGAGCAGATAATATGCTTGTGAGTAGCAAGGTGGAATCTTTGTCTGCACCGTTCCTCCCACATGATCTCTTTCTCCTCCTGTTTTTTTTCCTCATGCTTTCTACACAATGTTATTTATTTATGTATTTATTTGTCTGTTTTTGATACCAGGCAATATACACTAGGCATATATATATATATATATATATATATATATATATATATATGCATATATATATATATTTATAAAATGAGCATCCATATCCATATCCAAATCCAGACTTCTGATTGTATAAAACACATCACATGACCATGCGTATATCAGAGCGCGACCACACACCTACACTTTTACCCCCCCTTCAAAACAATTTTGACATTTTATAAGATAGATATACCACTCTGAGGTGTGCGGTCGCGCTCTGATATCACTGCATATAGTTGATGCACTCGGCCTGCGGCCTCGTGATTAATGCACATGCTAAGGCATGATATCAGAGCTAATCAAGACACCTCAGAGTGGTATATCTATTACATATATATATATATATATATATATATATATATATATGCCTATTTTCAGACATGACTTGGGAGAATTATAGACTAACAGCAGGAAAATATACAGCAAACAGTAAACATGACTTGAGAGCAGACAACAACAGGAGGTTAAAATTAATAGACATCATGAATAAGCAGTAGCACAAATGAAAAATACAGTAATCAAGTATGGTCTAAAAATGTGCTTGATAAAAAAGAAAAAACACAGTACAGTACTTTGGGAAAAATCAGTGATATTAAATTTGAGGATGCAGGTACAAAAACAAAATACAGAGAGAAATAACATTTAGTATGAAAGATAATACATGTCTGAGAAATTAAGCAGAAAGTGCTACAGTGCTAAGTCAGCCAGTTCCTTAGTTTACTTTCAGGAGCAAGGGTGGGGAAGACACAGTGAGTCCTTTAGAGCTTTATAAAACAAATAGAGGTTGCCCACTGACTGCAGTTGCGTCAGGTTAAATGCAACACAAATGCAATCAAAGGAACTTTGCAACTCTCTCTCAGGTTAGCAAATAAGGAGCCTTATGCTCTAAAGTGTAATGCCGATACTTTCAATTTATTTTTCCATTTTCTAGGCACACTTCTCAAAAATAGATAGAAAAATCACAGGGCCACCTTCAAAAAAAAGCCTGATGGCATTTCGGCACTATCACAGGGGCTTTGTCAAGAGCTTCTGACAAAGCCCCTGTGATAGGGGTGAAACACCATTGGACTTTTATTTCAGGGGTGGCCCTGTGATTTTTCTATCTGTTTTTGAGAAGTGTGCCTAGAAAATGAAAAATAAATTGAAAATATTCTGCATTACACTTCAGTGCATAAGGCTCCTTATTTGCTAACCTGGGGGAGGGTTGCAAGTTTCTTTTGCTTGTACCTTTGGAGCTTTACAGAAAATTGGGAGTCTGGAACAGAGGCAAAGATGACACTATTACTGCAACACAGCAGCAGGAAACAGTGCATTGCCGCAAACTTTGATGACTCACTACAATAATCTGTTTTATCCACAATGGTGTGATGCACATATACAGAGTATAGACAGAAGCAAGAACGAAGTAAGCTTCCCTACCTAATCAACCTTAAACTCTTGATACAGAAAGGTTTTACCTTGAGATCTTCCCCTTCCCTCCCCTTCCCTCCCATCCCTTCCCCTTCCCTCCGTCAAATGCCCCTCTCCACTTTCCACTCCCAACTTTCCTATACTGCTTTGGTGCTACCACCCCCTGTACCAATTCTACCAACACTCAAACCCATTTATAAACCCCGTCACACCACTTCCTTGGAAATATGTCCCATGGTTCCACCACCTTCTTGGGGTAGAAGAACATTCTTGAATCCCTATTAAATCTCCCACTTACAAGTCTTCCCTCATGCCCTTTTATCACTGCATTTCTTTTTTTGGTTACAGTTCCTCATTGCTCACTTTATTTATCCTCCTCAGGTACTTGCACATTCCTGTCAGTTCATCCCTCTCTCTCCTGGCCACCAGCATATATTAAGGTCCACCAGCCATTCCTCATATGATCTGCCCTGTTGGCCCTGAATCATCTTGGTGACCCTACCCTACACAGTCTCCAGTCTATCCCTGTCCTTCTTCAGGTAAGAACTCCAAAATAGGGCAAAGTACTGCAGATAGGGACTCATCAGGGACCTGTACAGAGCCAATATCACCTGCTCCATCCTACTATTGAGTCCTCTCCCTATACATCTCTGCAATCTTCTTTTCCTTTGATTGTATTCTGTTTATTACCACCCTTTGCTTCCTTACCTATAGCCAGTTCCTGATCCTAATCCAGCTTAAAAGACCCTCTCTCTCATTTCTGGATCCTCCACTTTCATTAGCAACCTTCGGTAAGATAATGAATCAAAGGCCTTACTGAAGTGGAAATAGAGCACTTCCACCACTTGTCCATATCCACTGCCCTTGTGACATAGAGAATAATAACATATTAGTCTGGTACAAGGACCGTCATATCTCTGTCAGGGCAACAATGTTTGTTCACTGGTGTAGCTGGCAAGTATCATCATGACCCCCAGCCTTCCCAGCTGAAACAAAGGGCTGAGGGCAGGTGGACAGGGACTGATTGGGCTCCACAGAGAGTCCTGCTGCATGGCAAAATGGGCCACATAGGCACTAAGGCAGCCCAGTATGCTGCATTGCCTCCGATCCCTCCACTGGCCCTCAGCAGCCTGGAACAGGACTCTGGAATCAGGTGCATGCAAACCCCTTCCCCCTTTCCCACCACCAACCCAGCTGGGCATGTAGTAGTGTGCATAGCAGGGGACTGGATGTGGTACAGTGCCCAGACAAAGCAAGGGATACATGGAGGTCTCCACGTGTGCAGTGCGAGACCTCTGTGCATCAGGCTAATTTCATTAACTTGTAAGCTGACATTTTCTGTAGCCAGAAATGCCAGATGCCCCTGCAGCTGATATCAGAGGATGGCTGCATCAGTGGGAGATTCACTAGCCTGCAGTGAATGTCAGAGTTTTTTTTTTATAAGCTGTAATCTTCTGCTTGCTGATCTGCTGCTCTTCTGGGACTAGGTACAATCACAGATGACTGTATTAAGCCCCGTGAGCACAGCAGGACCAGCAAACATCTGATTTTAGCTTACAAAAGCTTTAACACGTATATTCAAGCTACAGTATTGTAGCTCCCAGCTCTTCAGCCTTCCTCTGATTTCAGCTGCAGGGGATTCTGGGATTTCTGGTTACAGGAAATGTCATCTTAGAAGTCAGAAAAATTAGCCTAATACATTCTACCATACTGCAGTAAACAGTAAGTAAAAAATGTTTTTTACACAAAGTTCAAATTGGGATCAGCCTTACAGTTGAGTGTGAGGCTCATATTGCTGACAGTTCCCCTTTAAGTATGTTATTTTTTTAACATGGTATGAGAACAGATAACAGAAATACATGAACATTTGTCAGGAATGCCCTTGTTACAGGGATATCAGGTTGTTCATGACAATTTGCATCTTTAGCAATACATGTAAATACACCAGTCTTGGCTGTCTATACTGTATATCTTCCTCTCATTGTTTACTGTATTACAATGTATCAAACTGAATGCATTGCCTATTACATATTTCCATATACACTGTTTTGTTATGTTTTTCCCCCTCACTATATATCGTAATACAATGTATTCTACTGTATGTCAGTTTGGATATAGTCTCCAACGTCATACCTGAAAACAGGAATCAAATGCCTAGTGTGCTTACCTCATTAACAAAAAACTAAATAAATATGTTTCCCTGCTCTAAGATGCCCTATGAGTAGGTCAAGAATGTGGGCCTCTCAAAGGGAGGACCCTGCTCATATCGAATACAGGCCATTAAGATATTGTTAGGCATAATTCTGAAACAAATCTAACCTATACTCTGCCATGGTAGTAGCTCTTTCACTTATCATGGCCCTAAGCCTCCATTTGAGGAAGAGGCCCATCACCAACTAAGATCTTTCCTTACTCACAGAACCATATTGCCAGATAGAAAAATGTAACATAACTATGTACATAGTGGTGAAGACCTATTAGGATGAATACCATTCCAACTGTCTGGGAGCCTGGGGGTAAGGGGAGGGGGCATGCTCAGTCAGAACTGTTTATTCTGGTTAAGGTTGAAATCTTGGCATCTAGCAATTGATGCTATGGAACAAAACCAGGATCATGTTTTAGGGCATAGTGCACCCATTGTGTCCAAGTGTCCTCAAACCCTTTTATCTGCTGTTTTTCCAAAATGTAATCTTTTCCTTGGTACAGTATATACAGTATGTCAGTGACTAGTCGGCTCAATTGAGCAATGGAGGGCACATGTGGGGTCAATTAATGTTTAGTCAAAAATGTTCTGAAGTCAGCCAATGATATCAGCCGTAACCTCTGTTTCTTTTTTGCTCTAGGGAAGGTGGAGTGAGACCGGCACAGGCATAGCAGGGTTTACTGGTGATGGTGTGTCCGATGATTTTCTGTATTTTTTCTAAACACTGGGTTCAAAATATCCTAATCCTGGCACACTCTCACATAACATGGATATGAGTGGCTAGTTTCTGGTCACATTCCTTCCAAATGTTACAGAGATTTGAGACATTAATTTGGTTTGCACTGTAGGAGTATGAAACTGTCTACTTAAATGCTTCCAGGAATTTTCCCCCCAACTGGTGACACTGGCGCTTTTATGTTGTAACAAGCAAAGCTTGGCCCAGTTTTTATGCATTGTCTGCATTCTCCATTCCCCCTCCCAATTCTGTTTTATGGAGCTAGTGTGCCAGGTATCTAGGGCTTCTAGTGCTTTGTAAAGCCTAGATATGAGTCTTTTTTCCAGGTTTCCCCGGCCTACTTCTTCCATGAGTGAGATAAGTGTTAGGGGTTTATGCTTGACCTTCCTTCAGTCAGCCAGGCAGGTTACATAAGCCCAGCCCTGAAAGTATCTGTAAAAATCTGTAGTAACAAGTCGAAATTCTGTTTTGAGTTCTTCAGGCAACTTAAATACAGGCCCATTCAAGAACTGCTGTGGAGTTGCCAAGCCCTGTCTCTCCCACTGATGGGAGTAGAGGGCTTGCCTGAAGGGTAGAAAATAGGGATCCCTTGCAACCCTCATGGAAAGCCTGGATATGGAGGGCAAATCCAAACCTACTACTGAGTCCTCTAAATAGGGTTATCAAGTCCCTAGTTCAATGGTCTTTACATGGTTGGTGCTCTAAAAGGATTTTGTTGTTGAACAGTACTGTACTTCTGGAATGGACAGCTCTGCACTAACATCTATTTCTAACTGCTTCCAGTTCACATTATAGTTTGGGACTTACCAGTATCAAGGTGCAGATTTGTGCCACCCAGTAATAGCTCTCCAAAGCCAGGAGTCCCAGCCTCCCCCCTCCTTTTGAAGTATAAGGGTTTTCTACAAAATCCTGGTGTGGGTGTTGTTCCAAATACATTTAGAAATCATAGTATTCCATTCCCTAAACATTGCCTTGGGAACCACCACTGGCAGGGTTTAAAATAGATATAACAGCTGTAGCAATAAGTTCATATGGACTGCTTGCACTCTATGTATAAATTCCAGTAGGATGGCCCTACCTTTGTAAATCTTGTTTCAGTTAAGTTGTGAGGGGGAGGTATGTTACTCTATAGAGAGTTAGTAATTGTTTGGGTAAATATACCCCTAGATACTTTAGTGTTTGTTGGTCCCATCTCAGTGGGTAGTATGCCTTCAGCTCTTCCTACAGTGAGAACCTCAGGGCCATTTACTCAGTTTTCTGTGCATTAATCTTATAGCCAGAAAAATGGCCAAAAGCTGGAGCAGTGCTAATGATGGCTCCTGATTACTCAGAGTAAGGAGAACATTGTCCAGGTATAAATGTATTTCATTTTCCTTTCCTCCCACCCTGACTCCCGGAATCCTTTCCTGTTCTTTAAAGTCCTGTGCCAGGAACTCAATGTGGAGAGCAAAGAGCAGAGGTGAGAGAGGGCCTCCTGTAGTATCCCCTGACCAAGATCAAATTTGGCTGCTACATGCCCATATACCCTAACCTGGACCCTAAGTCTTGCATAGATTGCCTGATTAGCTGTCAGTAATTGTTCAGGAAACCCCGTTTGATGTAGTACCCTAAACACATAGGGCCATTCAACCCTGTCAAAAGCCTTCCTGTCATCTACCCCCCCCCCCAGCAGAGTTGGAGTATGGTTACGCTAGATACTATTGAGGAGGTGTAGGTTCTTCTTAATGTTATCCTGGGTTTGTCACCCAGTAAAAAAAACATCTGGTCTAGGGCTATTAGGGAGGGGACCAATCCTTGGGCAGTAAGCCAGTTTATAAAATGAATAGGCTGTATCAGCCAATCAAAATGCAAGCTCAGAATGCATGAAATCTGTGTCATGCATGGGTGAAAAAAAGAGCTGGCAGTAAAAAGGCCAAGATGCATGTGCTTTAGAATGTTGGCATTTTTACTGGTAGCCATCTTTTCTTTACCCACTGAAAGAAAATCAACAGAGATTGTACCATGACTGAACAAAAAAAAAAAGTGAATTTCCATCTTAGCATGTCTGACGAGGAGCAGGATCGCATCTTTAATACACCAGAGGAACAGTATATCACTGTTAACCCTATTCAACCCAGTGGCACAGCGAGTACCATTAATCCAGAGGCTGAAAAATACAAAAATATGCCAACCACCACGCACCATCTCACGCTCACTTCCGAAACCCTTAATGAAACAGGGGACAGTAAGAACGAGCCCAACACTAAAAAAAAACAACTTATTGGGCCATAAACGTATTTACCAACTGGCAAACAGCAAAAGCGTTCGTCTCTCAACAGGCATCTAAATTCTGTAGCAATCAGCAGAAAAATAAATATAATAACTGATCCCACCTTCCAGATCAACAATAATATTTTTGTTTCTGTGACCAAGTGCTACCGCAGGGCCCAAGAAGACACCAGCAAGCGCCATACACCTATCTCCAAGTCTGACCTTGAACTGTTAGAAAAATCCCTGCTCTGTCTCCTGATACTGTACCTTGCCTGCTCAGAAAAGTCTGGCTAGATATTCAGTGATATGTGGCCAGGCGCAGTCAGGAGGGACTGAGAAATCTAACACCAAACAGTTTCATCTTTAAGCATAATGAAAATGGAGCTGATTATGCCACTCTGTCTTTTAATGAGGCCATGAAAAATCATTTCGATCCCATGGACTGCAACAAACAGACTCACCAGGGATATATGTATTCCATACCTGACCCATTGTGTGCTGTCAGCAGTTTAAAAAAATACTTAAGTCAACTGACCACCGAGGTGACAGCACTCTGCTGTCATCCATGCTGTCTGCCCCAGCATTTTCTCAATTGCACCGAAACATGGTATACCCAACAGCCATTGAAACACTTATAGCAAAAATCAGTAAGGAAGCTGAATTAAGTGAGATTTATACCAACCACTTTGTCTGGTCCACCAGCATTCACTTGCTGTCCAAAGCAGGTCTCCAGAGTAGAGAAGTGATGGTGGTGGTGACTGGACACCGCTGTGAGGCAAGCCTCAGATCTTATTGGTCTGCCTCTGCAACTGACCAACAACGATGGAGCTCAATATTGGGGAAGCAAAACATCAACGTAAAAGATTGTCCCAAAAGAAATCAAACTACTGAAGAAACCTACCCAAATACTGAAACAAAGCATAACACAACACTGCCACCTTCAGGAATGACATATTTCAACAGTGGTCCATTCACTTTCAATGGACCCATGAATTTCAATGGGACTGTGAACTTTTTCAGTCCCAGCAAATAAGTAACAGTGAATCCAATTCCTGTCTGAAAATGTTAAATACTTAACCTGAGTTTAACAAAGTTTTAATAGTTAAAACAGTAAACCAACCTCCAAGTTATGATGATTTTCCTCCCTTTATCTCCTATACAAATACAAATTACTTCATGCTGTGTAAGGATTTGTTACCAAAAATAAAAGTTTTTATGCATTAAACTAAAGTTTTCTGTATTTTTAATTTTATTTTAGAATTAACACACCATTTTATAAGTGTGATAAGACACTCCAGGGTGTGCATGGAACATATTTTACCACACGGCCAAGGGCTAAAGTCAATTGGCTCATGGCCTCGTGCCCTTGGCCATGCGGTTAAATATGCTCCATGCACATGCTCTGTCATGTCTTATTGCTTTTAGAGATCTTGTGGTTAAAATTAAGGACTGAGATCGGTCTGTAGGATTCACAATATTTTTTTTTCTTTGTCATCCCTGAGATAACAGAAATAAGTGATTCTGTCCAACTGGGTGGAAAGGGCCATTTTGGAACACTTCATTCAGGGCCTTTGGAAATGGGGAACCCAAGGTCTCCATGAATACCATGTACCACTTACTGCTGTATCCATCTGTATCAATCTGTGCTCAGGCTTTTGTCTGCCTTGAGAACCAGTATGCCCCGTCTAACTCTTCTGCCATATACAGTATGATTGTTGTAGGACCATTTGCTGATCCATAGATAATGCCAGGAGTATGATTCTGCTCAGAATTCCTTTCTCTGGCAGCCCGGTGACACTGAAAGTTGAGGCGCTGGATGCCACACCTCACACCATGCCGGCAACCCAGGTTCAGAGATGGATTTGGGCCACTGGGGATCGGCCTGGGGAGAAGGATTGAGCACCTGATGGCTTGCTCTCCTTCTCCAGGGAGGGGTGGGTAGCTTGCCCCACTGCTATACCGCTACCTCCTGGGTGATCCTGGTTGGTGCTGGTGCTGACAGGAAAGCAGGCAAGCAGGGAGGGGCCAACATTGGCTGAGGACCAGTGCAGATGAATGTCTCAGCAGGCATCCATCTCATTGGTCCTCCTTGCAGGCTGACATAGGAGGGAAGGGGATCACAGAACAAGGAAAAAATTCTCTGCACCCCTTCCAGGCAGCCAAACCCACAGCACCATGACCACTGGAGGAACTGGGGACAGACCCCACAGTGCGCTCACCATGATTGAGATTCAGGGGAGGTTGAGGGGTCCTCCCCAGCCCAGCCTGGAGGGTCATCTGGGAGCTCTAGAGGTAAGTGGAGTGACGCATCTTAGGAGCAGACTACCTGGTCATCTAGTGGCTTGAGGTGCTTGAGGGTTCCGAGAGAGGGACCAGGCACAGAGCAAAGAAGGGAAGGGATAAAAAGAGAAAACAGAGAAGGGGGGGTTAAAAGAGGAGGTAAAAAATAAATAAATAATTCCTCTCTCAGATAGGAGGTGTCTTCCCCTGTAGCCCTGTAGTAAGTGGCAAAAGGTGTCAGCTATCACCCTATTATGAAATATCTGATTTTTCTTCTCAGGGTGTATAATCTGTGAAACCTGTATCCCTTTCTGCTGCTGCTTTAATCTGTAGAACCAGTAATTTTGTGGCTCTTCCTCATAGAAATTCTGTTTTAGGAAGCAAAGGGCCATGTCTGTATGAGCAGAAGCAATCTTACCTAACTGCCTGGTATGATTTTTCTTTATAACACATTTCTGACTCCCAGTGCTGGCGGGGCTCGGTGGGGGTAATATCAAACAACAGTGCTCCATCCCTCCTCCAACTGTCAGAGATCACACAGTATGGCTATGGGAGCATTTTATTTTTTATCATTGTGTGGGTGCTGTATTTTAGTTTCTAAGGTGATTACATACCCCTTGAAATGTGCAGTCCTTGCCTCCTCCAGCTGGCATTGTAACTTTATCCTCTTTTCCTGTTGTTGCCTTAGTGGGTTGCAATACTAATCAGCTTCCCCCTGCTGGTCACCTTAACTGTTTCTCACAGTGTACCTACTGTTATTTCTGGAGTGTCAGTTAGTCTAAGCATCGTCCTGATGTGGGCCTTTTTTCTCCTCTCTGTATTGGTCCTTATAAAGGAGGGTGGGATTAAGGCTCCACAGAGTGCTTTTTTCCCTGCCTCCAAATCTATCTGAAGCTTGGAAAGAACATGGTCAGAGTTTGTTCTAGATAAAAATTCCATTGAGTGGGCCTTAGATAACACTTCATGCTTAAGAAACAGAAAATAGATTCTAGAGTATGTGTGGTAGATATGTGAAAAAAGTATACTATCAGTCTCCAGGGTAAAGTCCCTTCCACACTTTCTGATATCTAAAATTTCCAAATTGTATTTTTGCAATTTCACCAGTGTGATCTTTGACCTCTGTGTGATTTGGGAGTCTTGTGCAGGTTCCAGGATGATGCTTTAACCCCTCCCCCAAATGACAACTGCCTACCATTTTGTGACTAGTAAATCAGATACTGGGGGCTATGTATGAATGTGAGCAAGTTATATGCTATTCATGCATAACTCATCTGCACACCTATGCGGCCCAAGACAGATGCAGGTATGCAGAGTGCACAGATTCACTATCATAAACACCCAAAGGGTTCCTGTCCACAGCCCCCACCCCCAGCATGCAGGACTTCATGGGGCTGTTGGGTGCAGAGCAGCGGAAGCAGCCAATTGGCTGTCTGCCCTGCATCCTACAGTAGATCCCTTGCTCCATGGGTGCAGGGGTGTGTTGGAAGGCATGTGTCCAGTCAGTAAGGTGGTATGGGCAGTCACCCAAATGGGCACCCCAGCCCTCAACAGCTGCCAGGTCAACTGGGGTAACATGGAGGGGCAGATCCCAGTCCCGCAGCAGCCAGAGGGTAACATCTAAGGGGGCATACAGTGGGATATGGTATGGTCCCTGGTTTGTACCCTGGCCCAGCACTCCATTCCACATACACACCATCATGAATAGTGCAGGCATGCCCCCCCAGCAAGCCCCCGGACATGACTGGCCAGGGTATCATGTGCGCATGGGGCTTGCATGCCAGTTGAGAAAGCCTCTGAGGCTCCATCGAACCCATATTGCATGGCATTCCAATGTAGGGTTTCCTATACACCTCTCATATGTGGCTTGTAGACTTTTTGCATAGGGTCCATTGTTTGAAAAATGCTTTTGGAGCTTTGGGGAAGAGGCAGACATTCGCCATGGTGTCTTTTCACCTAGGACCATCCCTGGATCCAGAATATAACTGCCCTTCCTGTCTATACAGACATCCTCTTCTTCTAAGCCAAAGGTCTGTCTCAGTAAAATAGAGACCTCTGTCTCCTTTCCAAAAAGATGTACCAAGTGATACTCCTTGGTATACCCAAATTTCAGTAGCTTAACATGTTCCTCAGATGATAAGTGGGTCTCCTGCAAAAATATCACTTCCCACCCCATTTTCTTTCTCAAGTAAGTAAGTTGGGGGGTGTGGTCTAGCTCTGGACCACAATGGCTGCATAAGATTTTAGCTTCTCCAATATCGGGACAGAATCC
The DNA here is from genome assembly GCA_016271365.2 of Neoceratodus forsteri. Taxonomy (NCBI): domain Eukaryota; kingdom Metazoa; phylum Chordata; order Ceratodontiformes; family Ceratodontidae; genus Neoceratodus; species Neoceratodus forsteri. The sequence goes on along the minus strand of CM057449.1, from coordinate 934,990,520 downwards.
TGCTATATCCGTCAATTTGCGTGACAATTCTATACAATTTTCGGCAAATGAAACCTTAAAATACTTCTCTGCATCTACATAGTGGATTATTTCAGACTTACCTTCTTCTTCTGCTGAACTGAAGCAGGGCTTGTTGGTGATTTCTGCTGGCCTACAACATGGCATCCTCGTCTTCGCTCTCAGGAGATGCTAAAACAACAGAACAAATGTTCATACAGCTGTTAGCACAAATGGCACAAATGACTACTGCAGTGAACAATAACTCCCAAACTTTGCATTCCATTGAAGTTCAGCTGTTTCAATTGGAACACCTCATAGGATCGCATGAAGTTGCGATCCAGCAGATAACAGCTACAATACAGGATCAGTCCCGAACCCTTCATAAGCTGCATGAAAAAAATGGCAACTTAGAAAATCTCAGCCGGCGAAATAATCTAAGATTTGTCGGATTTCCAGAAGGGGCTGAGCAGTGGGACCCCATCAGCTTCCTGCAAACAAATTTACCTCAGCTGCTTGATTTGCCTGCTGACATTGTGCTCCAAGTAAAGTGGGCCCATCGATCACTTGCACTCCCTCCAAAGCCCGGAGAAAGGCCCCGGTGCCTCCTAGCCCACTTCCTGGACTACCGACAAAAGCATTTGATCTCAGCAGTGGCCAGAAATAAAGGCCAAATTTTGTGGAATGAAAACTGGGTACAAATATAGCAGGACTACTCTCAAGAGCTGTCTAATAAGTGGAAGGCAAACAAAGAGTGCCGCTGGCTCCTCCATCATCTCAGTCTTTTCTTTTCGCTCCATTGCCCCGTTATCATGTGGGTGATCTATAATGGATCCCCACTTTTTTTTTATGTCCCCTAAGCATCTAATGAGCTTTTTGGAAAAATCATACCCGGCAGCATTCCAACAGCAATCCAGCCCAGGAGGGACAGGGTGCTCCTCGCCTGGTACATCGGGAGGTCCAGGAGATTTGACTTCTCCCAGAGTATTCCAATAAGCAAGAGGTCCATGTTTTGAGGGATCCCTTCCTTCTTACCAAAAAATGCCAGACTCCACAGATACATGAATGAAGAGCCCATCCTGCAGATAGGCAGCGTCCTGACAGTCCTGTGCCCAGTGACTGTGTTGCAGAACCCGATAGGGATGTGCACCAGGCCTTTCATTCTCCTAATCGCTTTGCTGCCCTGCAGACAATCTCTCCAACCTTATCAGATGTTATCGATGTGGACCCAACCCCTCAGGATCAACTACAGCCTCTCATTTCAGCCAGGGAAGTGAAGAGTTGGGCTGACATAGCTGCAGTATCACCTGATTCCCCCAAGGACTCTCCAGTGGAGCAGAACTCTTCCTGTGCACACTCTTCAGAAATTACAGCCCGAAGACGCCCGACTCATTGAAGTGCTTGGACTAACCTGAGTCATAGTAGATAAGTCTTGTAATTTTTTTTCTCAGCTTGGGGCTTGAGGGGTTTTGGGGAAGGGGGATGGGAAAGGCTGGAATAGGGCACCTGCCTTATACAGCATTCTGGTGTCTGACTGGCCTTCTATTTATTGTAATCCCCCCTCTTACTCATATCCATACCTATTGAACTGCTTGCTCTTGATTCTGCTCTAGGTGTCTTGTTTGAGTTAGGTGCCTGGAGCTGCACGACTGATATTTTCTCACTGTATGAGCATGGGACATAGGAGTAGCCCATTGGAATGCTATATTGCCAAGAATCAGATTTATGGGACTCTCTGCTGTAGTTGGACTAAGTACAAATTGACTTTATTTTTGTAATTCAACATTCTCCAGGCTGTGGAGGAATTATCTTATGTTACTTGTGCCTCTGCATTTCGTTCTTGCCCTGTCTCTATACCCCTGCTCCTCCTGCAGACCCAAGACCTAACAGTAGAGGGGTCCTCCCTGTTCCCTACTTGCCTTTTATTTTCTCTGTATTTTTTTTTATTTCCTTTTGCATTCCAAGATGGGCTATATATTTTAAATTGGCCCTGGGTCTATTTTCCAGCATCTAATCTGAATGGGAATTGCCAGGGGATCCCCTAGTGGTGACCACATGCATTTCCCCTTGGAGCTTATACTGTACAGTGCTTACAGCCCTGACTAAGGAGACACCCTTTAATGGGGCTCAAGCATGGCACAGTTTATTGCCAGGGTTGCATTCATTTGTGGTTGCAGGCTGATTCTGCCCTAGGAGCCTCTTTTGTTAGCACCCTTCAAGGAACAAAAGATAATGATCCAGCTATTATCTTAATCCTACTCGAGCTGGCTAATATCTTCTTCTAACACCTCAGTATTCCCAGTATTGTTTAGTTTAGTTTAGTTTATTAGTCTAGGAATTAATACCTTTGAGCCAGGGCTCTTTTACAAAGGTTCCACGTCACAAAGAACATTTAACAAAGCACGATACACATTACAGGTAAAACCAGACAGGAAAGTTACATCATAAATTTGCTATTAACAGTTTAAGGCAGTAACATTTTTAAGTTTCATAGAAAAACAAGCTATAACAGGTTCAATGAGTAGACAATTTCGAGGTTAAGGAAACTTCCAGGAGAGGGTGATCATTAGGCGCCAAAGGAGGCTAGAGAGGAGGGAAAAGGTGGTGAGCGGAGAGTAAGTGAGGGGACAGGAAAAAGGGGGAGTGAGTTTGGGTGGGAGACAGGAGTAGTAGAGGTACCAGAGGGTTCATTAGTCAGGAGGAAGAGGCCTCAGATGTGAGGATGGACATGAGGAGTAGTAGTCTTTATCTAGCGCAATCACAGTTGCTAGTGGTGGTGAGGTGGGCATAGAGCATGGATTTGAAAAGCTTCAAGAGGTTGAGGATAGAGTAGGTGGACTAAGCGATTGAACCATGTCGGGGCCCTGTGTCGAAAGATCGGTGTTGGGGTAAATAATATGGGTAAAAGATATTGGGGACTTTGTCTTGTCAGTTGGGTTAATAACGGAACCTATACTGGATGATAGTATGGGGTCTTCCCCACGAAGACAAGGCAACCTTGGTGGTGCCCCCACCAGTCCTAGCCTTCCCGGCCTCCCAGCAAAATGTTTTCTTTTTTGAATGTTGACTACTATGGTTGTTGTGCTATTGTTAAGGGTCGTTTGCCCTCTAGGATGCTATCATTTGTTTAAAGACCAGGCATCTATTAATAGATGGACAGGTTCTGTCATGCTGGAAAGATTCCGTGTATTTTACATGTGGTTGGAAACTAATCTCCTGTGTGGGATGCCAGATTGGATCACAGTTTCATCTGAGCCTAATGCTTTGCCCATTAACATACATTTAAGCCCCACTATTCCTGATAGGTGATATACATGAATTTACCTGGAATGTTCGGGGCTTGAACACCCCGGTTAAGTGTAAACAGGAATTGTATCATTTGAGGAGGCTGTGGGCCAGTCTGGCTTTCCTGCAAGAAATAAAGTTGAATAAACAGGATCATGACAAGTTAGCTAAGGAATGGGTAGGACAGCTGTTTTCCTCCTCTGCTCCCACCAAAAAGAGGGCAGTAGCTATACTCATTCATAAATCTCTAAAATGGTCCCCCATCCAAATGAAACAGGATACCCAAGGCAGATGGGTCTTGGTGCTTATGGATACCCCAGAAGGCCTACTCCTAATGGGCAATGTGTAAGGTCCAAATGAGAACTCTCCAGATTTTCATAATCAGATAGCCCAGACTATTAACCTTCTAGGTGAAGCCCAAAACCAACCATTGTAGGGAGGGACTTTAATATTCCATTTGACCCTGTGATTGACCGAAGGTCTACTGGACCTGACACACATCCCAGGGCTCGGTTTTCCTTGCACCAACTCACGTCAGATTTGGGGATGTCAGATATCTGGAGGTTCTTTAACCCATGTGTATGAGACTATTCCTTTCACTCCCCTGTGCATGGCACTTATAGTAGACTGCATTATTGGTTGACCACAGAAGCTGTTACTCAAATGTTGGTGGATTTGAGGATTATGCCCATGCCTATATTAGATCATTCCCCGGTCCAGCTATATTTTACTTGGGGCCCCAGATTCCCCCCTACAACAACATGGAAACTAGATCCTCTTCTCCTTAGCAATCCAGACTTTCTACCGTGGCTTTGCCAAGAAGTAACTTGCTTCCTTGTCAAAAATCTTCCTTCAGATACTGTACATCCCTGGGTAATATATGGGAGGCCCTTAAGGCCACCCTTAGGGGTGATATTATGGGCTATGCTGCTAGAAGGAGAAGACAAAGAGAACAAAATCTCAAGGAGCTGGAGGACCATGTCAAGACCCTAGAGCAGGAGGCCAAGCAATGTCCACAATTTATTATTCATTCCCCATTAGGCCAGAGCACAGTTTAGGTGCGATTGGAAATAATGACTTGCTGGCTCGTAAAGCTGAAGTGGCTATTCTGTGGTTGAGACATAAGTATTGGGAGGGAGAAGAAAAATGGGTGAATCTATTAGCATACAGACTGTGTAAATGGCAAGTGGAACGACACATTCCAGGGCTTATAGATCCTGCAGGAATATCTCACACTGCACCAGACCGAACAAATGATATCATGAAGCAATTCTACTCTCAGCTATATACTTCCTCCAGAGCAATAGATCAAGATAAAATAAAAGACTTTCTTGCATCCTTAATCTTCCAAACTTACCCCCAACAAGCTGCCACACTAGACCTCCCATTTTGGCTGCAGAAGTAGAAACAATCCTAGAAGCAATGAATTCTGGAAAGGCCCAGGAGGAATGGTTTTCCTCTGGAAGTATGGAAGATGGTCTCCTCACAAATCTCCCTCTGTTAAGCTCTTTCTATAATGAAACTCTGACTCTGAGCTCCTTTCCTCCACCCTTTGGATGGCCACTATTACCGTTTTCCTAAAAAGGTAAGACCCCATCACCCTCAAACTATCACCTGATTTCCTTATCAATTCGGACAGCAAACTGTTTACTAAATCTTCTTCACTAGACTAAATCCCCTACTCCCTTCCTTTATACATCCTTTTCAGGTGGGCTTTGTCCCTGGTCATTACAGTAGAGATCATATGTGCTCCCTAATAGATATTCTTCATTTTTCCGAATCTCTCCCACTCCAGTGGCTGCAGTGGCCATAGATTTTGAAAAGGCTTTTGACTCCCTAGAATGGGATTATTTAGCACAAGTTCTGATACATCTGGGATATGGAGTGCAGTTTCGGGGTTGGATCTCAGCATTTTATCATAGCCCAATGGCTAAAATATTAACTAATGCAACTCTCTCCAACCCTTTCCCCTTTGGTAGGGGCACCAGGCAGGGTTGCCTGCTGCCCCCTCTTATTTGTTCTAGCAGTGGAACCTCTGGCTGCTGCTATTAGGCAGCATCCCAAAATTCAGGGTGTTACCATTGAGAAAAGTTCATATTTCATGCTCATGTATCTGGATGATCTCCTGGTGCCTCTAGAAATTTAGAGACCTCTCTCCAGCCCTTTTATTACTTTTGGCCAAATTTGAAACCTTATCGGGACTTAAAGTTAACCACTCTAAAACAGATGCTACTCATGAATGCCCTGGCTAATAATTCCCAGGTGGCCCCCTCTGATCTCCAATAGGCCACTGAGTCATTAGTGTATTTATGGGACTGCATAACAGGACCTTTCTAAAATATGGGAGTTAACTGTAAAGACCCTCATAGCAGAACTTAAAACTGAACTAGAGAGATGGCAGGGCCTCCATCTTATTTTAGCCAGAAAAATCTCTGCTATCAAAATGATCGTGGTGCCCAAACTCCTGTATATTATTTCCATGTACTCATGGATCTTCCGGCAAACTGGTTCAATACCATAAACTCTCTTACTGAAAATTAATTTGGGATAAGAGAAAGCCATGATAAAGTAAGAATAAATTGAGGCGTATTGGAGGGAGGGAGGGTGGGGCCTTCCATGGTTGGAAGGATACAAATGGACTTCAGCTATGACCCAGACTCTGACTTGGCTTGTCCCCCCCCAACTCCCAACTCCACCCAGTGGGCTCACATGGAGAAATCGCTAGCCCAGGTGCATAGTCTCCCTCCGCTATTATATAATTCCCTTCCTAAAGAGCTCACTGCTCACCCCACAATAGCCTTTTCTGTGAAAGTTTGGCATCTAATACATAAAAAGCTAAACATAGACCCTCACCCATTATGTCAACCCCCCATTTGGGGGAATGGGCAACTTTTAATAGATAACAAACCCCTTTATTGGAACCACTGGGAGGCTGCACGGATAGCCACCCTTGGAGATGTCCTGGAGAAAGATGGGATGAACATTAAGCCTTACAGGGAGATAGCCCATGGGACTGGTTTATGGCGGAAAGATTTCTGGAGATACTTGCAGATATATTCCTCCATAACTGCATACATCAAAAGTCAGAGAGGGGGCAGGTCAGCACAAGAACATATAACCAGATGGCTTTCATCAGCCAAGGGACTGGCCAGCAAAATTTATGTGGCCCTTCAGGACAAGGTCCCCTCCCAATCTAATGAATCCAAGTCCAAATGGAAAAGGCCCTTAATACCCAGATAACAGACCCCCAATGGAAGCTTTGCTGGAAACAGGCACATATGGCCTTTCCAGGTACCAGGAGCAGGCTCATTCAAAACAAACTTCTCCATCACTGGTACAGAACTCCGGCTTTGCTATATAAATGGAAACTTATAGATAACAACCTCTGCTGGAGATGCCAGTCTGGGGTGGGGATATATACCACATCATCTGGCAGTGCCAACTTATAATTCCCTTCTGAAAGTCTGTTTGTGACCTAGCCACACAAACTGTGGGTCTACAATGAGGCTTGAGACCCTCACCAGGGTCCTGGGTTACCGCCTCAACATACACAGTTGAATTCTTTCTTAAAATGGTGGGTGGTTCTGCTCAGCATCCAGGCCAAGCGTATAAGAGAGATATTGTGTAAATGGAGACCAACAGATATTTCCTCAATGTCAGAACTTTTAACTCTCTTGCTAAGATAGCCTCCTTAGAATGTCTGTCACATGTTGTAGCTAATACTATTCCTCAGTATTACTCTGTTTGGAATCCTTTTCTTGCCTATTTAAAGCCTAGAACTGGAATAGGGTGAAGTTCCTAGCATATATCCTTTGGTGACCTCAGCTTAGATTCCCTTCTAGCTATGTAATGTATGACCTGTTAACATAGAATGTTAATTACCACGGTAGACACAATATATTTCATATATATTTATATCAGATTAGCTTTTGCCTGGTCCTTTGTGTTCTCTTTTTCATTTTCCTTTTGCCTATAGATGAAGGGAATACACCACTTGAGGCAGATGTTCAGTGCATCCTTGGGATGCTTCATGACAGATTTATTTCGTAACTTGCACTCCTGGTCGATGTTTTTTCTTGCCTCTGTCTTTTATTTATAGCAGTCCATGACAATCAGTATGTGAATGTATTACTCAGTTTGTCTCTTACCTGTGTGGCTTATACTGCTGAAACATATGTGCAAACTGTAATTGTGAGTGTAATCTATGTTTTAAATGTTGGGAAATGAATAAACATTAAGAACAAAAAAAAAAGTAAGTAAGTAAATCTTTATTTCTCCAGCGCCCAATCCCGAGTCTCTGAGTGCTTTACAAAGAGGTATAAGAGACAAAAAAAATTACAATACAAGAAATATATACTGGGTCTGTAAAAAAATACAGTTAAAATCAATAATAAATAAATAATAAGATCAATGTTGTGGCTAGCTGAAAAAGTCTTCTCTAAAAAGGTGTGCCTTCAGACCCCTCTTAAAAGCCTCCCCAGTGGAGCCCCCACTCCAGAGATCTCAGGGAGTAAGTTCCAAAGGACTGGGTCAGCCACTTCAAATACATGGTTCCCTGAGGTTTTCAGCCTGGCCATTGGAACCTTAGTAGAGGAGCCGAGCAGAGCAAGCACACTAGGAGGGCAGGGGTCAGGAAGTTACTCAGGTAGCCAGAGCCTGAGCTGTATAGGGCCTTATAGGTAAGCAAGCCCACCTTGAATATGATCCTTCATCTGACAGGCAGCCAGTGCAGGTCCCGTAGGACTGAGGTCACATGACAGTACCTGGGAAGGCCCATCAACAACCTGGCTGCTGCGTTGCTGGAGGTTCCCTCCACTGATAGCCAAAGTAAAGAGCATTACAGTAGTCTAGCCTTGACATGACAAAGGCATATATCAGCATGTGCAGATCACCAGGAAGAATTAGGGGTTTAATCCGGGCAACATTCCTTAAGTGATAAAATCCACTCCGGACAACAGATGACACCTGAGCTTCAAGAGTCAAACCGTCTTCAAGGATGACACCCAGGTTTCTCACCCTAGTGGATGCCATCAATAGAGCAGGCCAGGAACAACCCCATTCCTGATCTGGTAGCAGCCACATCATGCGGTGACCAGCCTCAATCACCAGTACCTCTGTCTTGTCAGGTTTCAGTCTCAGCCAGTAGGAAGACATCAATCTTGGATCGTGGCATTTATTTTGGACTTCCATGGCATTACTTGTCCTGGGAGCAAAGGACATGTACAGCTGGGTATCATCTGCATAACATTGAAAACCCAGGCTGTAACATCTGATGAGCTCACCCAGGTGTAAAATGTACACTGTGAACAGCATCAGCAACAAGATCAAGCCTTGAGGAACTCCACAGGACAGGAGCAGACATTCTCCATCACTACCCATTGTGTCCTGCTGGTGAGAAAGGACTCAAACCAGTTGATGACAGTACTTGTGACTCCACAAAACTCTTTAAGGCAGTCAAGAAGCAAAATGTGATTCACAGTGTCAAATGCTGAGGATAGATCTAGGAAAATGAAAACTGACCGATCTCCTCTATCTCTCACCCTGAGGTCATTTTGCACACTGACCAATGCTGTCTCAGTGCTATGCCTTGCCCTAAACCCAGAATGGAATGGCTCATAGATGTCAATGGCCCTGAGGTGTGCCTTGAGCTGCAGAGCCATCAGTTTCTCAACAATGTTCCCCAAAATGGGAGGTTGAAAATAGGTCCATAATTCCCAAGATGTCAGGGTTGAGCGATGGTTTCTTCAGAAGGAACTTCACCAATGCCTCCTTTAAATTATCAGGGAAGAACCCCTTCAAGAGTGAGCAACAGACTATATTAGCAAACACTGGACCAATTGACTCAGCACATCCCACTAGATGAGTCGGGCAAGTGTCCAGTTCACAAAAGGTGGGCCGTAACTTCCAGATGACCTCAATGACCTCAGTCACCACCACTGGCCAAAAACTAACCCAAGATAATAAGAGTATCTCTGCCTATGCAAGGCCCACCACTGTAGGGATGGTCTTGCCCCACTGAGGAGATCCTGAACCAAATGGAGAATAACCTGTCAGAGAAGAACTGAGCAAATTACTCACATAGAGTGACTGAACATGCTCTTTTTGACTGCAGGCAGGCAGGATTAAGTAGCCTTTCCACAGTCTGAAAGAGCAGAGCTGGTCTGTTCCTTCCTGTGGCAATCTCCCTGGACATGAACTCTGCCTTCTTACAGTAGATTGCCCTTTAATAGTCTTCATAGTGAGCTCTCAAAGCCAGTTTATCCTCCCTGGACTGGGTCCTCCGCCAGCAATGCTCCAACTTCTGACCCAGGTCTTCATCTCCTTCAGAGCCCCATCAAACCACATGGGTCTCAAGCAAGAAGACCTGGGTTGTATATGGACTGGTGCAATGTTGCAGAGTGCCTTGAAACAGTGTTATTAGAGCTTTCACCACCTCACCTGTGCAACCGCAAATGCAGCACTACACCAGAAAATTCCACTACTGCCAAAGTCCCTCTGGGGACAATCCCTCAATGGGTGATAGCAGACCAATGTTATTGAATGCCATGAAACAGCATATTATAGACTGTCACCCACCTCACCTTTCTAACCGCACATGCAGCACTCACACCAGAAATGTCCACTACTGCCAAAAGTCCTCTTGGGGACAATCCCTCAATGGGTGATAACGAACCATCTTAACAGGGAAAGACTGTAAGGGGCCCCAAATAAGAACTCCACCATGCAGTGATTGGACCAAGTGACTGGATCAATTCTGAGGTCAGTGACCTCAAGCCCCAGTGAGAATATCAAGTCAAGGCATGTTTGTGGTGGTGAGTTGGAGAAACAGCTACTCTGTGAGGCCCAGTGATGTCATTATCTGGAGGAAGTCATGACCAAAATGTGAAAATTCATCATTGATCCAGGCATAATGTCACCCAGAATCAACCATCTGGGTGACTCCAACACCCTATTGGTGACAAACTCCACAACCTGCAGAATTTCTGCACCCAGGAGGGCAATACATGAGGAGAATCCTGCAGCCTGCACCTGCCCCCACACCCAGCCAGGTCTCTGTGATGCAAGCCAGACTGATCAAGGAAGTCATGTTCGCCATACTTGCGGTCTTGTTCATCATTGATGTAGCATTGCATAGCACTGTCCAAAAGGGACTGGTGGAGACTTCCGGCCCACAGTTTACTTGCCCACTCAGTCCAGTGCGAACCCTGGGGATGGGCACTGATCATGTCTGGCCTCTCTCCAAGCCCCATTTTTCCCTAAGGCACGTCCTGCACCTAACCACCCCAATGCTGCTCACCCCCACTGTACTCCCAGCTCTCTGGGACCAGCCCACTCGTCCCCACCAAATATCAACCTCCTGACAGCATCTTACCACTGCAGCTAGAAGGGGGAGATCAATGATGAGGTGAAAGTCATGCAGCTGAGATGTTGACTAGGTGACACATAGGGGTCTAGGGCAGGATTCACAAAGATCCTGAAAGTCCCGCAGCTGCGGCAAAACATCGGCACCAAAGGGCGACCACTTGCCGAGCCACAGGAGTCCTGCAGCTGTGGATATTCACAGAGCTGGAGATGGATTATGACTGACTCCACAAGATATGGCTGCTTACAGGAGGTGTTGCCCGGGAGATCTCCGCATCTGCGGCAAGATGCTATGGCTGGTGGGAGCAGCCGTAACATCCTCTGCAACTGCTGTGGCTGAGAATCACATCCAGTGCATCTGCAGGCGATTTCAGCCTGCAACTGCAGTTACAGAGTGGGACTTTGGTCCTGAAGGTTTTGAGAATCCTGCCCTGGGTTCAGGCATCTTACAGCTGTTCCTCAATAATTAAAATATTCCATTTAAATTAGCACCACCCTTAAGTAGACCAAATCAATTCCCAAATCAACAAATTCCCATAAATCTAAATCCCTACCCATGCACCCACCCTGAAACACAAAAATGATTAACTTTCAAATGAATAAAATAACCCCCACTCACCCTATGTCCTTAAACATACATTCAGTTCAATCAACCAGTTTTAATACACAGCTAAATCAGACACAACTTCCATTCTGTCACTAACATAAAACCACACACACCAACCCGAATCAAAATCACCCCTCCCAATAAACCAAAATAACAGCAATAAAATATCAATATGATAACATTTTAAGGAGAATCCTGCAGAGGACTGCAAAGGAAAAGTCCCAAAAACATCACAGAAAATTGCAGATTGCAAACAACTGCAAATACACTACAAATCAGAGTAATGTCCAGTTTCTGAGAAGGCAAAATGCAGCAGTGCTCCCACCACTGCTAGCGTTATACACCACCCAGTATACAGGAAGAGAATCTCTTAGGAACAATTTGCTCTCAAAACTCCATTCCAAAGATGGAAATCCAAGACAGGAGCCCTTCTGCCAACTGCAGAGCAAGCAAGTCATGGTTCTGTTCAGCAGAACTTTTCCATTTTCTCACAGGGAGGGGCTCTCACCACCCACTCTACAGCAGTAGCAGTTTTCATACACAATCTCACTTATTCAGAATTAGGATTGCACTCACAGAAAGAGCAACTGTCCCAAGTCAACAGCAAGCAGGAATGCCAAAGCTAGCTCCTTGCTCTGGTGAAAAGTATCCTTGGGCACACAGCCCTCCTGACGATATAGACTGATTCTGGTCTCCAGCCACCACCTCCTTGACACTTTGACAGGTATTGCTTTTTGGCAGCACAGCAGTTCTGCTCCCTCCACTCCGACTGTGTCCTCTGGCAACAGCCCACTATTCCAGCAGTTCCAGTGCACAGCTACCACTCCCCTTCAGTCCAGGAAAATGATTGCCTTCTCAGCTACAGACTCTGCTGTTAGCAGCTAACAGAATAATAAAGACTCCTCTGCAGGACACCAAGGTATTCCTAACAAGCATTTGTCAATGCTGAATGTTTGCTTGCTGGCATTAGCAGTGGAAGTGCAGGAGTTAGATGCAGTATAGGAATGGCAGTGATGTATTGAACTGACATCAACTCCACCCCACCGTGCAGAGATGGACAGGCATTGGGGTGTGCCTTTGGGTCGTCACCCATAACAGTCATGGCATTTCACCTCACCCCACCCTGCAGACACTGACAAGTTTCGAGGTGTGCCTTGGGGTGTTTGGCCTTTATACTCCCCTCATTCCATAAGGAAATATGTGGAAATGGGTGCAGTATAGGAGAATGGTGTGAACTCTGGGGCAAAAGAGTCCAAGGTGCACCTCGATGCCTGTCACTGGCTGGGGGGGTGGGGTAGGGTGGAATGGCTTGAGCATTACTGTCGACAATCTCAAGTTACACCCCTGATGCCTATCAGTCCCTACAGGGTATGGTGGACACCTGTCAGACCCTACAGGGTAGGCGTTATGGTCAGAAACCCTAAGACCCTGGGCATGTCTTGGTATTTTTACTCTAAGTTTTCAACATGGGCTTTTGTGACCCCACTGCATGAACAGTGACACTATCAGTTTGTTAGCTGAAAGGTGATTTTGCACAGTGACTGCACCATTAATGCCACAGGTGAGAAGCACATTTCCAACATGATGTGAAAATGCAGCTGTACTGTTCATGAGGAGGTGTGAAAAAATGGTAACGTTGAAAATCTGGTGTGAAAATATAAAGATCTGGTGAGTGACAAGCTTGCATAGAAACTGCACAATCACACCCATAATGCAATTATTTGGGGATTTTTTCACCAGATTTTCAATATAGGCATTTGGGACCTCCACTCATGAACAGTCTTACTGTGATTTTCTTCATCTGTCCTGAACACTGATTTCCTACAGTGACTGCGGTATTCTGCGCTGGAAGTGCGAAAACACATTTCAGCCAGGATGTGGAAAATGGCAGCTGTACTGTTGAAAAGAATGTGTGGGAAAATGCCAATGTTCAAAATCTGGAGTGAAAATGTTACAAATTTGTGAAGTTATGAGGGTGCATAGTAAGTGCGCAATGTAAGCTCATAACACAGTCATTTTATGGACATTTATGACCAAATTTTCAACACAGACATTTTAGGACCTCTGCTCATGAACAGCATCACTGTGATTTTCTTACTCTGTCCCGAACACTGATTTCCCACAGTGACTGCGCTATCCTGCGCCAGAAGTGCGAAAACATGTTTTGGCCAGGATGTGAAAAATGACAGCTGTACTGTTCATAAGGAGGTGTGAAAAATGTCAGTGTTGAAAATCTGGAAAGAAAATATTACAAATTCATGAATTTGCCAGTGTGAGTGGAAACTGTGCAATGCACGCTCATAACACAGTCATTTTGGGGAATTCTTTCACCAAATTTGCATCACAGGCTTTTCAAGAGCCCACCTTATGAACAGTTACACTGTCATTTTGTTAATCGGTCCTGAAAGGTGATTCCACGCAGTGACCATGAAATCACCTCTCAGGACTGAATAACCAAATGACAGTCACTGAATTCATGAGACAGGGTCCCAAGAACCCCATGTTGAAAATTTGGTGCAAAAATTCAAAAGATGACTGAGATATCATCAAAGTTGAAAAACCCTATTTATGCCATTATACAGCTTCCTGGCATTTCTTCAGTTCAGTCAAATTTGAAGAGTGCAGATGTGTTCGGTCCACGAAGATCATCGCACTGGCCTCCGAGAGGTAAGTATGGGGTGAGGTGGGGTGTGGGAGGTGGGTTACACAGAGGGTGCATGTGGGTTGCAGGAGGGGCAAGAGAGTCAATGAGGGACCATTTTCTTTGTTACAGGGTTTTTTTTTTTTTTTACGTGGACAACATGGGACTTTTGCGACACTAGATTGGGCTCCTAGCGTGGCACCTGGAAGTTTTGAGGGGCAGTGGAGCCAGCAGGGGATTGGACACCCCCATTGCCATTCAGTGTGTGGGGGGCACATGAGTATGCTGGACTTCTGCCATGCTGGTGTGGGCTCCCAGCATGGCAGCTGGAGGTTTGTTCTTTTGGAATGGGGACACTGGAGCCAATGGGGATTTGGCACCCCAATAGGACATACAGTGTACTGGGGGGGATTGTGCATGAGACGAGGGGGATTGGGCACCCCCCCCAGCATGCAACAAAGGTGGGGCATGCACATACAACCACCGCTACAATCAGCAGTGGTGACGTGGAGGCAATTTGCATACTGCTGACAGCAGGGCAGTATGCAAATTGCCTACACATTACCACCACTGATTGTAGTGGTCATTTGCTTTCAACTGTATGCCACTGCAATCTGAGCTGCTGTCCTAGACAGCTGGGGCATTCATTGGTGTGATGTGGCCATGCCTGCAAAAACGCTGGGGGCATTGGAAGCGGGGGTGCCACACCTACAAAAACTTGTTTGGTGGCACTATGTTTCATGCACATGAGTGCAAGCAAACATAAAAATAACAAAAGTAGCTCCTACTCCAAATTCACAATGTGACCCTATCTAAACTTAAGTCCCTACACCTCACCTCTAAACTTACTTAACAGTGCTAAAATAAAACATTTAAAACAATGTACAACATGGCATTCACCAGAAAAAACTCATCCAGTGAACAGACTAAACTTCAGATTCTCCTTTCCTTTTGTTTTAAATCCTAGGTTTTACAAAAGGGTTTAAAGGGTTTTGTGTGTGCTCAACTAGAGTACAGCAAATGGCAGCCCAGTCTGATGGCCATCTTACCAGACTGTGGTGCTTGACTGGAGTTATACAACCCATTAACATTATATGACAAAACTGTATTGGGTGTATTAGCCATTTACAGATGTTAAAAGTACTATTCCTTGCTTAAATATGAGCTTATCATTCCCCAACCCATACCCATACCCATACCCAGTTCCAACCTGTTTTGGTACTTCACCTGAAATTTTAAAATGCACATTTAACAGCCAGCATAACACAAACAGTATCCCATTTGGAAGCAAGTGACCTCCAAGGTAGAATGGCATCAATAATTGTGTTCTCTCTGACCAAGGTCAGTGGGCCCAAGAGGGCCTCCAGCCCTGATGGAAGGGAAATAATCACTACTGTTTTGTGGAGCTCCTTCAGCATCAAAAAAGGTTCTATTCTGCACCCATTTTGGTGAATGCAGAGTGGGGTCTAACTTCAGGAAGTGGCAGAAATAATTTTATTGGCTGCTTCCCACCAGCTGTTTTTAACAGGCAACAGCTCCCCTAGAGGTTTTGTCAGCATACGACCCTGCATAAAATCCGAATGCCTCAAGGGTCAGTTAAAGGATGATCCTTATATGGGGGAGGAGTGTCAGACTACTTTCCAAGGAATCCCTGTCATCAGATATCAAGCAGGGGGGTACCCAGAACATACTGCTACTGAGGCTGTACAGCCCCTGTTCCCCTTCTGCCTTCAATGTACATTGGAAAAATAGCTCATACTTTAAAGACAAACAGATAATTGGGCAAAGAGACAATGGTAAATTAATGTACCACCAGGTCCCTGTATATGTTAATCAAACCCTGTACAAAGAATGTGGGAAAACAGTACTACAACCAACAGGCAGGTTGAGTTTGTTGGGATATCTGTATGAATGGCAAGTGTTCTAGTAAACCAGAATCAAACCCCTTCCTGCTTATTCACACTGAGTCCAAAGTAAACTGTTTGGTGGGTGAGTAGCTAGTCCTTCAACTCATGGGTGTAGGCAGGCATACTCACTGTACACATTTGTGTACAGTTTTGCTGAGTGCCTGTCCCAAATCATATGCCATTTTGATAACATTATCATTTTGATCTGTTCTATTTGTTAGTGTAGGCCTCTGAGTAGTGCCTCTGTTTAACCTTTTATTGTTTAGGGGATAGATATGTGTACCACCTATTTAGAGATTGGATGAGTCATCTGACAACAGTCTAATTTGTTTATGGGGGGCAGCATTTAGAGAGGACGTGTACATTTTTTTAATGGGGGCAGCAGTTGGAGAGTGTGTGTGTACAAAATTGAAATTTCTGGCTACACCCCTGCATTCAACTTTGTTGTCTGTCAAAACTCATTGCTGAATGAAGTGCCATGCTTCAGGAAGACTAGGTGGAGGTTAGAAAGCACACTGGTCTATAAGCAGGCTGATCTCCTTGTGGTAGTGGGTTTGAGGAGTGGTGCCCCACTGACTTAGGGACATGCTGCAGTTATCCAATTGTCTCCTTGGTTCAGAACCCAGGAACCCCCAAATCAATATATCATGCTTCTAGCTACATTCTAAATAGGTGGCCTGTGTGCATACATCCAGTTGTCAACCTAATGTGCAGGTTGAGTCCCACATTGTTTTACTTAGCTCAGTGGTATCATGCATGGGGAAGGGATGACTGCTGCATGCCAAAGGACCTTTGTTCTGGATATAGGAGGAAGACCCTACTGGAAACATTGTCATTACAGAGCACACCACCAGTGACATAATTCCTTTGGTATCTGTCCTGTCCCATCACAATGATTAGTATTTTGGAGCCATCTCAGCAGCATCACAAAATGCTTTTTAGCATATTCTCCCTCCCCCACTCTTGGTCTCCATCAGTGAAGATAAGGCAAGCCTCACACATCACATATATTTAAGCAATAAGGCACAACAGGGTGTGGGTTATTGGGGATTTACCCACACCTTGTCTGGCGCGTGACGAGGCATAGCCGAGTGACTTAACCACACAAGACATGGGTAAATCACCCAATAACTCACACCCTGGAGTGCCTTATTGAGATTATACAATGGAACCATGTGTAAAATAAATTTAAAATGTGTTTAATTATGTTTTATAAATACCATTCCTCAGCTGTGGGTTATGCAGGGTTTATCCACGGTCATGTGACATGTTGACCAATGAGGTTACAGGATTTTCACACACCATTGTATAATTAAGCAATAAGCCATGAGGGGTGTGGTTATCAGGGATTTTTACAGCTGGGTGGTTTGCCCACAAGAAGTAGCCGAGTGGGTAAATCCACACAAGCCGTGGTAAATCCCCTGATAACCCACACCCCCGAGTGGCTTATTGATTATACCATCATATCTTGTCATGGATGAAAGTTTAAATTGTTTAATTTTCTTTTTTTCCTGTGGAAAAAATGATTTTATTAAGAGATATCCTTCCATGAAAAAAAAAATAGTCCTTGGTTTTTAATGCAATTCTTTATTTAAGCTTTGTGAAGTGAGTGATAACAGATTGTGAGGTTTTCAGTGACATGAATTGAGGGTTTAGGTTGTTAACCAGTAGTAAATTGTTAAAATAGATCATGAAATTATGAGTCTGAGAAGCGTTTTTTAAATACAGACAGGAGCAAGAGGGAAAGGAAGTGTGACAGCAGTGTTTTTTTTTTTTTAATCAAACTGCGTGGTTTAGTTTTGTCACTGAGAAGTGGGCTGTGAATTTGAGCGAGTGAGGCAAATGAATAGAAAAAAAAAAAAGTGTTGCTCGTTCGCTTGTCAGCTTTTATTCGCTGACAGTCTTACTTGTGCTGTTTTAGTTTTACCGTGAAGTGTCTCTTGCTCCAAGCATGGGGTTTTATCTGTGGAAAAGGGTATGGTGGCAGGGGGTCAGCTGCCCAGGATACGGAGATGATGGAGATCGTGAACAGCGCAAATGAAGGAAGGAAGTGGGGGAGAGAGATACAAAAGTTAAACCGGGAAACCGGAGAAAGCGTGAGAGCGAGCAACCGCTAAAGCATTCGTTTTTCAAAACAGAGTTCTGTCTCTTTCTCTCTCGCTCTCGTCATGATCGTGAGACTGAGAAAATGTACATGGGTGCTAAGGATCTCACACAAACAGAGGAAGAAGTCAACCGGAAGCCTTAGACAGTTTCTCGGGAAACCGAGACAGGAAGTGCGAGTGCTGTGTTTGTGAGAGAGAGTGCAACACAGCCAGTATTAAAGCAGTGTTTTTTTTCTTCTCTGGAAAATGCAGCTGTTGAGAGTGAGCTGGCTACATTTGAAAACTGCAGGGTCCACGAGTTTATGCGATTTCATATTCGGGGTTGGAGTGATTTTAGTGCGAGTGTCAGATGCGGCTAGCTGGCACCTTTGTGGTGATTATCACAGGATTTACAATGGAGGTAAGGTGCCAGCCTGCCGTTCTCATTGGTCGGTGTCCGAGTTCCATGGTATAATACGTTATATTTTAACCTGGTATCTGTGCACCAAATCTGAGCTCTTCTACAGTAGTTATAACTGAAGCATGCCACTAAGGTTTACCAGTTTGCTGAACCTGTTTCTGAGGAATCAGTGCCAAAGTCCCCCACAACTGCCCATTCTTGTAAGATGTACTACCCTGTGTCTTCTGTAGCAACAAAAGGGTAGTCATCTTGCCAAAGTCAAGACACCCAATTTAGGAAGCTTCTTCACTGAGTGTCTTCCATATGTGGGATACGTGACTTCAAAATGAGTTCAGGAGAGTTTTGATGTCTTCCCTGACAGAATTGGCATGTCAGCGCCACTCTTCCCACTGGTATTGGCTGTCACTTTCAGTTTGGAACTGTATATTTTGTACCTGCCGGGCCTTTTCAAACTGTTGTAGGTTTGCCTTTGCTCCAAAATCTACTGTGGGTAATCATTGTCCAGCATCAGTTTACACAAAATTGCACATCTTGCTGTTTCCAAGCCTGATTGATTATTTCCTACTTGGTTCTAAAACTTTGGACCTGTAGCACAGTAGAATGAGGAGTAGCATTGGGACCGAGGCACTTTGGAATTAAAGCTCAGTGAGCATGCTCAACCTGAAGTGGAAAGTCTGGGGTTAAATTCAGTGTTTCATATAGCAGGGTTTCTATGATCATGTAGCAGGGTTTCCACAATCTCTGAAATAATCTACATCTCCAAGCCTTCTTTTACCCCACATAGTCAGATATTTTTGCACCTGTACTGGCCCTCTAGACATATGCATTTGGCCTTTAATCCAGCTTGAGGTTGAGAAAATGCATTAAAAGGCATTGGTATGGGATTCTATATCTTGACACTGGATACCTGCTGTTCAAGGGCATCTATCCTCAGTCTAAGGTCAGCCTTAATTTCTGAGAGCAATCGTCTGTTTTCTTCTTCCAGTGCCCTCAGTTCTTGCAATACCATGTGAATATCTTCTGCAGACTGTTCCTTCATTAATGATTTTGACTAAAGCTGTGCAAACCTCCCAAAACTTGACCATGTGAACCTGGCCATCAAAGCCTGTAAAGTTCACCAAATGGTGGACTAGTTTTCCTTGTTTCACTGCCCACAGCAATCTCATGCACACCAGGAGGCTTCCAGCATGTGAGGTAAGCTAATGAGGGCTACCAACTCTGCCAATAGTCTGTAGCCCTCATGCATACCCCAGGTAACAGAAGTCTCCTGATGTTCGCAAGATGGCCATTGGCAGCTTAGTTTCATGGTGTGGGTCTTTCAAAGACAACAAGTAGACAAAAAATATAGAATATGTTTTTGTGGACCAAGGGGAAACTGGCAGCAGGGAGGATCAAGGAGGAAAATGAGGAGAAGGGAGGGTGTGGTTGGGCCAGGGACCAGTAATTATTTACTTGCAAGCTGTGGTCTGGTGGTGGTACAGAGAGGGAGGAATGGTAAAGGAGAATGGCCGTGCTTTCTGGGGCAGGGATTTCTGACAGAACCTTTGATGTTTGTGAATATCGAATAATAAAATAACCTCCATTCCTTTTTAAATTTGCTATGACCTGTTCTTTTGCACTAATTTTGGGTTGGGCTGTAAGCTGTACTATGGCGAAAGATGTGAACTGCATCAGCAGTTCGACTGGTTTGCCTGGTCTATGCCATTTGGAATATGGTGAACCAGTCAAACTAAAATCCTCCTATCTGCCTAACAGTTTGTTACAATCCAAGAGAACCAAACACTCAAAATTTTAGGAGTTGCATTTTTCTATAAAACTGAACTTTCAGCCTTCGTTTTACCCTGTCACCATCGCCATCGCTACACTGTCAGAGCTTGATTCCTTGATAAATCAGCTTCCTTCCAACTGTTGCCACCACTGGGTTCAGATCATCCAGGGGGATCTGGAATGCTGTTCTCTCTTTTAACAGATGTGTATTTACCACATTTTAGAGATTTAGACCAAATTTTGAGGGGTTTTCAGTGCTGTCAAACACTAGAAATCAAAGACTTTGTGCATTGCCCTGCATAAGGGAGGTGGGATGCAGTAATGGAGAAGTATGAGAAACATGTGCCTTACCAGTTGTTGGGAGCTGTTTGACTACTGATGAAGAAAGAGAAACTGATGTGATTACTGAATAAATGTCATGCTTGATGAACTCTAACTTTGGGTGCAGACAATGTAATGTAGTTTGGCAGAGTAATCATTGCCACTGGAACCAGAAGATTCCAGATCACAACCCCAACTAGAAAAAAATCCTCACTATGTGCCTTAGGCAACTCACGTAACCTCCCAGTGCTTCAGTCCACCTACAGTATGTTAAACTGGGTAAAAAGCAGGACCCCACTGGAAACAAGATGTTTTATTTCAGTTAGGCCGCCCTGGGAAAATTAACTGTAGAAATAAAAATTGCTGACATTGTTTTTGTTTCTGCTAATACCACACCATCCCAGATCTCTCCCATAAGCTCTCTTGGTCACTTTCTTGGAACTAGGATCCCTAGTAAACCTCTTCCCAAGGATTTGTGGCTCCACAAGTAACTTGACTATTGGTGGCTGGCATCACATTGGATATTGCCAATTTTCTGCATTTGAACCAATATTCTGTAAATGTGGAGGGTGGGAAACAGATTACTTTTAAGTCAGTTTTTCCAGTCAAGCTTTTCATGCTCTGTATGTACTTTGTGATATGAAACTGTATACATTGTGTGCAATCTGTTATTCTCTTGTACTCTAATATGTCATTTTTGCTACCCACTATGTATTTTTGTATTTTTGCCAGTTCATTTGCTTGTATTTGCTACTCCTGTAGGCACCTTTGTAACCTGCCTGCATCTTTGTAGTTTTCTATTTACCTTCTTACAAAGGCTCCAGTGTAACCTTCCTGTGACATCACTGTAAGCTGTCTGAATATTTTGTATGTTGTGTCGCCTCTTGCCATCTTCCCATGGGTCGCAACTGGAAATGGGCCTTGGCTCAGTGTGCTTTTCCCAGTTACCAACTTTTAAATAAACAAATTAAAAAATAGAATGAGGGAGTAAATCAAGCATAAATGGGAGTGAAGCACATTATTACTCCCCATATATATTTCCCTGAATACAACAGCAGTACACTGTGATATTCACCGCCACCAATATAACCCTCAATTTTTTGTACCAGTACATGACTCTTTTATATTTTTCTGCTTGAAAGAATGCACTTTTATTTGATTAAAGCAATACAGTAGTATGAAAAACAGGCATGGCATGATTGACAAGGTGCCAAGTGCTGGCATGAAACATTGGATATCATGTGGTAATGGTATCACTGTGTACTGCCTTTGTATCTGCACTAAATTAAACAAAAGTGATAGGACACTATACATATAAATTGCTTTGCCTTTCCTTGCCTTACCATTAGTGCTCCAGTGCAAAAATTCAATATTGGAACATATAATGCTACTGGCCCTACTGAAATGCTAGACCCTAGTACCTCCTTGTCATATTATTACATGTCATTTTTGGGCACATTGCTCTTCATAGTGGATAGAGGCTTGGATTGTTTAGTGCACTAGCAACCGAAAAAAGCTGAGACGTGGCTGCAGCACATCTTGTACTTCAGCCTAATAAATGTATTGATGTGTTTAAGGAATTCAGGCAGACAATTCTAACATTCTCTTCCACTAACTACAGTAGCATGCCATCATATTGAGATCCACTGACCATAGGGTTCAGAACAATGTATACCATCCTCCATGAACAGTACTGCACATAGCGCCTCTTCTTCTTTCCCCTTGCTGAGTCAATGCATCGTAATTGGAGTGTTCAGTGTACCAGAACAGTGTTTCATATTGTTTAAGGTCATTTCTGCATGGTTAATGCATGCTTTTTGTGTTCCTTAACTTCAGGAGTGCAGATGGCATTAAACATGTTTGTGGTAGGTTTGAATATTCCAGTTTGTCTCATATTAATGGTATATCACTGGGTCTCATATTGTGCTCTGCCTTCCATAAGCATGCTCTTCAGCCTCACATTTGCATGATTGTGCAAACTATTTTGTGTCTTGCAAACTGGTGCTTTCAATATTGCTCTTACCTCTCAGACTGCTGACTCAGCACTCCCTGACCTAGCTGATAATGCCAAGATGCATTCTGCACCATGCAAACTGTTCCAATGTGCTGCTCATGATTTATTATTATTATTATTTAATTTCTTTGTTATGAGAAATTGTGTTAACTTTCAAAACTCTTTTTCTTTTCCTCTTACTGTTTCTAACCTAGCATTTTTTTAAAATGTTGCTATAGAAATGACAAAATTCAAAACATGAGACCAGAAAGTGATATTTTCCCACATCTGGAAACATATCTCTTTTGGTTACCACTTCTATCAAATGTATGACTTTTTATCTGGATGTCTTCCCTGAGGGAAAATCACTCAAACCTCTTCATACAGCGTTACAGGCAGACATGCAAACTTGTCTTCCTTTAGATCAGAAAAGCCTCTTGTGAATAGCAAACTGTTAAAAAGTAGGACAAGGCCACGGGCCAAGTGCTTCTGTTTATCAGACTGCTCGAAGCAATAGACTATGCACTCATATGCTGAGAGATGGGCTTTCAAAGTACCTACAAGGCTATTATTAATCATAATTCAAGAAAACTTCTAAAGCATGGTACTGTATGTGCAGACTTTGGTCTTTCAGTTTGGGTGAACTTGGTTAGTCAAGGAGAGAGTCTCACTCTTCAAGATTAGAAAGACTTGTGCAGAGCCTTCTGATCTCATAAATGGATAGAATGAATTCTTTGATGTAGAAAAAAACAGATATACTGTAGTCAAGTGACTCATCTTCTCATAGACCTTCACATTCATGGTTTTTGATACAGTATACCCACTTGTGTTACATGATCTGTCCATCAATTGCTCTACTGTTGCATAAAGTAACTCTCTCATACAACTATGAAGTCGGCATGCAGTTTGGTGCATTGCAATACTGTACAGCAGGTTATTTTTATATCATAAAATGGGAAGTGAAAATCATGTGTCCTGATTGGTCATAAGCGGTGCACTAGAAGAGTTTAACACATGGCTAACAACTAGTACTGGGGCAACCAGGTCACAGCAGTGGTAGCTCCATGAAATCCTTCCATATGCCAATCTGTAGAACATTTAAATTTCAATCAGGTACCATCTTGTTTTCATTTTTAAACCACCACAGACAACAATCCTCTGATTAGTCACTCATGCTGCCCTGTAAGTTACTTGTCAACTCAGACAAACTGACCTGTAGTTTGTATAACTTATTTTATTTACCCAACAAGTTCCAGCACAAAATCTGCTTCAGCACTACCTCAACATTATAACTGTCCATGTGCTCGCTCTGCTGCCTGCTTGTTTTCTCTCTCTCTCTCTCTCTCTCTCTCTTACAGTTGCATTCTTTGGTTGCCAGACACCACCTATGCTCTGCACTTAGCCACATCACAAAGTTGGTCAAATGTCAGAAACTGAGACAGTTTAAATGAAAATAAAAAATACCAATGACTTCTGTGCAGTATTTCCTGGTTCGATATGATGCTGACAGCACTCGCTCATTGGCTATCTCCAAAACTGCTGATACAATGCCAATCCAAATGCCTACATTTGTAAAGAAAACTAAAGAAAAAATAAATCAATACACACATGGGGATCTAGGGACAGGGGTGTGTGAGTGTGTGTGTGGACAGGAGAGTTAAGCCAAGCTCAGTCTGCAGTAATAAACATTACACCTATGGCATCTGAAGTAGAACAAATACCCTAAGCCAAAATAAACAAATTCTGGGGGTACAAATATTGAAAATTACCAATGTTATGAGCCTGTGTTAGCAAACTGTAATGTAGGCTCATAAATTTTTTGCTTTGCAATATTTGTACACCAAGGCCCAGATATTCAAATTGTGCCACAAAGTAGCGCAATAGCAGGAGCAGATGCAAGTGCAGTGTGCCCATGCACAACACACGCAATATTCAAACACAGCACAGCCCAAGGTGTGCTTGTGCAACATAACTGAATATCATACCAACTGTGCCATGGTGCAACCAGAGATGTGCAGTGGTGCAGGACTCAAGCGCAGTAGCACAACCAGGGATGTGCAGTGGAGCAGGGTAGTAGTATAGTAGCACAACCAGGGATGCACAGGGACAGAATGCAGGGGTGCACCACCCATGGATGCCATGGGTGGAGGAGCACACAGTAGACCAGACAGGGCCCCCCGCACCCCATGAACTGCACAACCTGTTGTGAGCTGGATGAACCACCAGCCCATGAACACCAGCACCAAATCCACAGCTGGGGCATGGTGCCCCAGCACACCCCCTGGCAAGCAATGACTGCAACATAAGGAGGGCCGGCCACCCAGTGCCACCCCATCTGACCAATGCAGAGCACACCCTGCACAGCGATCCCCAGACATCCTGCCCAGGAGCAGTGCCAACAGTGCATGGCACCAAATGCATGCTACCACCCCCTCTGTGACAGTGCAACCCTGTACCATGGAGCCATGCATGGCAGCCCCACTGTGAGCACCCTGCAGTGGAGCCCACCAGCCACCGACATAACAACTGCAGACACAGTGCCACCTGCATGGCTCCCCCGTGGCACAGCACAGAGGTTGACCCTGTGTCAGTACCCGAGGGACCCTGCATGCAACAAGGCCTATCCTGGACCCCACCACCAGCAGGACCACACCCTGCACACCCACCCAAGCACACACCCTGTCCTAGCACTGGCCACAACAGCCAGCACAGATGCCCACAGTGGTGCATGAAGGCATGCGCCACACAGGATGCAACACAGGGCATGGACAAACACCAACCCTGACCAAAGGGCACCCCAATACAGGGACACAATAGCGGGGCAACAAATTCCACTGGTATGTGACTACTGATGCTGTGTACCCACAGCCTGCACCCCACCATGGCACAGGTGTACCAGCCATCCTGTGCATGCACCATGAAGCCGTCTGCCACCAGCATGTGGCCGGAGCTCAAGTGACAGACATCAGAGCACAGACCCTGCAACAGACACCAGCAACAGCATGGAGGAGGGACAACAACAGCATAGGTCACAGTGACACCCAAGGCAGACATGCACCATACCGGTGACAGAAGGCAAACCGCCATTGCGCCGTGGCAAGAGGGTGGCTAGCATGGACAGCTACCACTGACATGCCATCAGACTGTGCATACCACAGACATGCACGGGTGTCAGCTGCATGGGCCATGGACATACTGACAGGGGTGCCAGGGACACAGTGCATGCACCAGGGACCACTGCACACAGGCAGCCAGTGCACAGGGAACAACACACATACCACAGACAGGGACCGAGTCCCCCACCCACACCATAGGTGTGTCCCTGCTGGACACACACACTCCCAGGCCTGCACCACCCCTGACACCATGCACACCACTGCAGCCAAGCACCATGAGCCTGCTGTAAATCAGAGACCACTACAGTTGTCATAACAAAATGTACGTATTAAAGATGTGTAAAATATGCAAAACAGATATACAACTATTTACAGTGTGGGGGGAAGGGCCACAAACCAGGTGAGGGTGGGCATGGGGCAAGAGTGAACAAATGGGAGTGGGATGAAGGGGGTGTGAAGGTTAGTCCAGAGGGGAATAAAAATCAGGGGCATAGTGGGCCTAGCACCGACCCCTCTCCCCACTTCAGTCTCTGTGCCTCCGCCTGTGCCGCCGTCCTCCACCCTGATCCATTCTCTGTAGCAGCTCAGGGTGGCCCTCATGAGCTGCAGCAGCTCCTGCACACTCTGCTTAAGTGCGGTCCAGCGTTGTCCACCTAGAACAAGGGAGCAGAGTCATTACGCATGACTGACGCATTACAAAAATGTTATTCATGCTAATTTACACATGTCTAGCTCCAAAGGTGCCTGAGTTATATGCAAATGAAATGTTTCCATGAAATTTCCTGCAAAAAAATGAAATGACAGAGCACATATAATTTTGAGACGATGCATCATATTGTCATGTAATGTGGCACATTATTAGAACATCTATCTTTAAGGAGTCAAGTCAAATTTAAGATCTCTGACCCAATAGATGGCTAAGATATATGCAGGCAAACATTTTCATGAAATTTTGCACAAAAAAATAAAATGATGGACTTTGAGCACCTATAATTTATTTATTTATTTATTGAAATGTTTCACCAGGAAGGCACACTGATCAACAAGTTTTTGCTCATCTCCTGGTACAACCTGGGGGAGAGGGGTGGGGAGTGTGTGTATATATATATATATATATATATACTGTATATGATAAAAATGCATCTCAGAAGCATATTGGAAAACAGAAATACAGTAAACAGTATACAAATACAATCTTGGCAGGGGTACAGGAACAATGTACATATTATATGGTATATAAAAAGAGTATAGTGGATAAACAATTAAATTAACAGATTAAAGTGCAATTTAAAATTGTGTATGAATGTGCTATGAATAATATGTGCCCCAACTAGGGAAGTGCTATAGAGAGAGAGAGGTGGGGGGTTGAGTTAAGATTGAGGAAAGCAGTTACAATTAGATGAAAGGAAATTATGTAGGGAAAAGAGAGGGAGTTTGAGGAGGAGGAATATTGAATTTGTTGAAGAAAGGCATTCCAGATTTTGGGAAAATGGTGTATGAAGGCAGACCGGCCTGCAAGAGTAGAACAGCGGGGATCAGAAAGGTACCTGAGTCAGTGGATTTTAAGGAGTGAGCTGGAGTGGGAGGTGAAGAGATGGAGGAGGATAGGTATGAGGGTAGAGAGCCAAACTAGTATTTGAAGATGAGATTGGCATAGTGGGTGAGGCACCTATTAGTAAGCGAGGGCAATTTTGAAACTATCTATCTGAATGTCATGATATTTGGAAAGTTATTAGTGCTCCACCCAAACAGCGAGCATGCCAGCATTCAAAGTTCTAACTTAAAAGACAACCTAGTTATGACCAAATTACTAAATCAAAAACAATTCCACAAAAGTGAAAATTCTGTGAAATTTCACAGAATTTCGTAGAATACATTGAAATTCCACAAATCAGAATTGTCCCATTCTGCACAGCTCTAAAACAGAAGCATTACAGTTTTCTATGCTTATACCTTTTTTCTATATATTATGGGGCATGGTAGCACCCTATAGATAGGGTTGAGTAGGGCATTTAATGTTAAATCCTAACTTTGCACCTCTATAACTTCACCCCATTCAAGAGAATTGCACAGATTTTGCTCATACAGTTTGGAGGGCAAGATCTCTTGATTTTACAAGTTTGTGATGGCTAGATTTCTGGATTCCAACATACAGATACTGCAAAAAGTGGAAAAATTTAGGGTGGTGGGTGTTGCTTTTTTCTCTCATCTACAGACCAGATGGTTTGGAATATTGTTCTAAAATTTTCCAGGTAGAAGAGGCTTGCTTCAGAAACGTACCTTGTTTTAGTTTGATGAAACAATATTAATGTATTCCTGAGATACAAGGATTTAATATTTTGGTTCTGAGTATGTTCAGTAGGGTCTTTCACTGAGATGTTTGATACAAAAGAAGAATTACAGGCTCCATATTCCATCTTCTAGATTAAAAGAAAATCCCTCTTTCGTGATCCAAAAATTCTTCTTTCTTGAGAAAAAAAGTCTTTCATATGGCAGCCATCTTGTTTTTTTATAAAAAAAAAATGAAAACCCATAAAAATGATACCGGCGACAAACAAACACATGAATATAATTAAATGGGACCCATTCTGCTCGATTCTGGCATTTTTTTTGCAAAAAAAGAACCTGAAATATTGTTTGAGGACTTCCCTAAAATCCTAGCAGGAAGTCATATCAAGGTGTTTCAATTTTTCTACAGATTTTGGCTCATGAAAGAAGGTTGTGGACTTAGTTTCTTTTCATTGTTCTTTCATGGCCTGACGTTCTTCTTTTTTGAGTCGTGAAAGGAGATGGTCAGTTCATGAAAGAACTATGAAACAGACTATCCTATCATCCTCTTTCATGAGCCAAGATTCTTCTTTCATTAGTTCTTTTGTGACTCATGAAAAAGAGGTCAGCTAGCTCATGAAAGAAGGGGTGGGACTTTGTTTTTGTGTGGTGATATGTGAGATCTCATCAAAGGAATTGTCTGTGACTGGGACTTTCTTGAATTGCAAAGCTGCAGCCTCTCTATCTAGCTAGCCAGCTATCCATATTTTTAATTTTCTTAAGAGGACTTGGGTGCCCAGCCCTGTACTGCTTCTTCTCCTCCCTTTTCTCAGGGTCACCCACCCCACCTCCCAATTTTTTTTAACTAGGAAGTGGACTAGTGTGCCTACCCTGGGAAATCCTTAATTTGCCTTCATCTTCTTGAGGTCACCCCCCTCCTTGTTTAATATATGTGGTGACATCAGGGTGCCCACACCTGGTGCTGCCAAACATCATCATGACACTGGGGTGCTCAATCCCCAGTGCCAGCCTCTGTCACCTACAATAGAGAAAACCATCTCCCACTGTTGATTTTTTATAGGCTGAAAAAAGAAAATGGACAATCAGTGATTTAACTCCCCCACAACCCCACCTACCCCATCCTACCCCAATCCCCCACTCAGCACCAACCACTCCACCCAACACACCCTCACTCAACTGTACATGTCACAAGCCACGTTCACTCACATCATTAGTATGAGAAAATATGGACTTTTTTGAAGTGCAAAGTCATAGCTGGAGTCATGCCATTGCCTTTAAATAGAGCAGAGAGCCTCCAATCCCCTCATCTGTCTATCTATCTATCTATCTATCTATCTATCTATCTATCTATTTTTTCTTTTTCTTAACCAAAGTGTGGTATCTGACCCTGGTACCACTTCTTTCTCCCCACTCCCTTCCAGGTCATTTGCCCCCCCATTGTTATTTTAACTAGTATGTAGACTGGATGCCCATCCCTGGTATTTCTTCTCTTGCCCCCTCCCCTCCAGGTTGCATCCACCTTTCATTTAATATATGTGGAAGCACCAGGTTGCCCAATCATAGTGCCACCAAAAATCATCCCAACACTGGGGTGCCCAACCCCACTGTCATCTTCTGTCTCCTGACAGTAAAGAAAACTGTCCTTCATTGATCTGTTCTTTGTACACTGAAAAAATGAAATGGTCCATCAGTGATCTGACCCCAACACCCCCATCCACCTACCCTGACCCCCCCACTCAGCACCTACCACACTACACCACTCACACACCCTCATTCACCTGAACATTTCCCATGACATAGATCCACTCTCCAATTGAAGACATGTGTTTCTGCTAGAACAAGTGACTGCACTATAAGAAAATAAGATAAGTGGTCTGTAATGTATTTCAATGGAGTTTGAACTTTTGTTCATAACTTTGTCATTATTTTTTTATCTTCTGTTTTCCCCCTAGGTGACCATAGGCACAACACTCCACCCTACCAGCCACCTGAACCATCCACCACTCCCCTGGTACCCCAAGCCCCTTTCCCCCATGGAGATCCGCTTGTGGTGTGGTGTGATGGGGGAAGGCCATCTTCCAACCCCACCCAGGACACAATCCAGATCGAGGCAAAATGGGTGGTCTGGTGGCTGAGCAGGATGCTGGTTGGCTGGCAGAGTTTCACAGAGCCTATGATCACCCTTTCTTTACCTCTTTTCAGTCCTTTCCCCCTCACAGCTTTGAATGTGCAGATGTGAGGGCATGTGCATGCCACATCAGGGATTTATTTAACTCTAAAAATTGATTAGCGTTTTCCTCATAAAAGTGCTAAATCTATGTCAAAATGCATAGCTCTTGCCTCACTGTGTTTAACAAACTCAGCACTTCTAGAAAATCTATATAAATACTTTCTGTACAGTTAGTATAGTCCCAAGAAAAAAACTGCTAATCAATTATTTAAAACCCTTCACATAGCCATGCCCTTGCCTCCCTGACTCTAACACTGCCACCTGTCCTCCACCAGGAGGCAGCCAAGGTGTGGGAAAAATATACCCCCATCTCGCAAGAGAGGAGACTCATCATCGGATACTTGATCCCTCCCTCCCTGCTGACCCTGCTCACATGTGAGCCCGCATTGCCGTCATGGCACTTGGTGTGTTATCCAGCACCTCAACCTTCAATTCTACCAGGCCAGCCTATACTTTCGTCATTTTTGAGTATTTGTACACCAAATTTTCAGTATTGCCTTTTTGGGCCCCCACCACATGATCAAGGGTGGTGAAATTATTCAAGTCCTTCATGAAAGGTGATTTCATGGTCACTGTAAGAAATCACCTTTTGGGCAGGATTTAAGCAGTTTCTCTGCCTGTGTGATAAGAAGGCTGTGTTGAAAATTTGGGGTAAAACTATTAAAAAACAAAACAAAAAAAACAAAGGTATGAGTGTTTATTGAATTGTTTTGTTTAATTTTCAATATTCTGTCCCCAAAGTTCCAATATAGCCATTTTTTTACATCACCTCATAAGTGTGACAGCTGTCATTTTTCAAATCCTGGTCACAAAGTGTGTTTAAGCAATATACCATGACAGGGTGTGGGGTAATGCTGGATTTACCCATGCCTGGTGTGAGTCGGTCATGAGGCCACAGGTTGTGTGAGTAAACTACACCGGAAGTGGATAAATCCTGGAATTACCCCACACCCTGGAGTGGGATATTGCGATATACAATGTCAAAAAAACAATTTTTAAATGTTTACTTTACTGTTTTTTTCCTTTTTATGATTTGTTTTTATATACATCCTTTGTTAAATAGTGCCTTGTCGACAGGCAGATTGTATGTTGTTCTTAGGGAGATTGTGGCTGATGTGGTGGCTCACCCCCTCCCCCCCCCATTAAGAGAGCCAGTGACAATGTTTGTGGTATTCTTTTTTTTTATTTTTAAAAAAATGACAGACTAGTGCAGTTTTAGTTGTTTAGTTATGTGACAGTCCAAGAGCTGCAAGCACTAACAGGCTACCATTGTAAGCTTTTGCTTCCGGGTTTGCACTGAGGACTGAGGGAAGTTTCTTTTTTTGTTCACAGTATGGGAAGCTGGCATTTGTAGCTGTGGTACTGGGAAACTTAATTGTGAAAGAGGTTTCAGGCAGCCTGTCACAAACACGGAGTAAGGTGCACGTGGAGACTTCAGTAAGGAGACATGAAGTGGCAAGATACAAGTATAAAGGGACTTAGGATGAATACTGTATTGTTTCAAGTGGGTTTGTAGCTCTTTGTGGTGTACTTTACATTACTTTGGAGTTGTTGCAGTCGTGGTTTAATGGGGATGTAACATGATGGCTGCGAGAGGGGTTGTCCTTTTGTGCTTACAGGTTTTTGGTGGGTTTAGTGGTTACACATCAGCAGTTTGGTGAGATGGCCATTTAGTGGGGATTGCTGACTTTGCCAGAGTTGGTGATGGTCAGAATGATCTTTGGGAAGAGTTCCTGAGGTGGTTGACTGGTGGATGGCACTTTTTTCCCTTGTGAAATCTAGCATTTCCCTTTGGGTAATGCTAGATTTCATAATAGGGAAAAGGTGCCAGCCTGCCATTCAACATGAAGGAATTTCCTTGCCATTGTATCATTTTAAATTTGTGGCACAAAATAATGTTTCAGTTGGGATTTGAGGATTTTTACCTACCAGATTCATGAGGTGGGGAGCTAGCATGGCCATGATGAAAAGTTGGGGTCAATATATAAAAAAAAAAGGTGTAAGCATCTATTGAAATTTTTCTACAGGCTCTCACAAGTTTGGTAATTTCCAATATTTTGCACCCAGATTTTTAAAATAGTCATTTTGTCACACCACCTCATGAACAAGACAGCTATCATTTATCATATCTTGTCCAAAATGTATTTTTGCACCTGTGGTGCGATATGACATGTGGGTGGGGATTTGAAAATGTCCACCTACTGGGCTCATAAGGTGAGGATCATAAGATGTGTAAAAAATATGTAAAAATGTTGGTGTAAAATAACATTAAATGAGTGAATATTGAAATATTGTTTGTGCTTCACAGCCAGACAGACTCCTCACTTGGCGAGAACTGGTGCCATTATGTATACATTTAGAAATACTTCTAGCCCACATCAGTGCATATTGCATTTTGTCATCTGAAGCAGATATATGTTGTTTTGTCTTACCTGATGATGGCTATCTGTGGTTACTTTTGTGGGCTTGTCCTTTGTTGCTTTTAGAGGTACAAATTACAGCTAGAAACCTAACACCTCATTTCTCTACTTTTATTGCTTTAAACTGAACGCTAACTGGTGCATGAACATTTTTTCAATAAATATATATAGATATATCCATCTTGTCCTTCTGTCTCCTAATCTTTAAAACCTGCTCTGTCAGTATCCCATATTACACCAGTACAGGAATTCCAACCAGTGAAAGACTTTGTTTTAATTAGTTGGTGGCTCCTGTTGCTGATATTGCTTTTTGTATTCATTGCCCTTCAATGAAAATTGAAGACATAGAGGAGCTGCTTTAGTTTCATTGGTGCAACAGCCCATACAAGTAGCAGTATTTGCTCAGAAGTCATAATTGCAAGAAAGGATCTTACTCGAGGCAACACTATAGGCAGTTTCTGGACTCCATAATGACTTTTGTTAAATTATACAAGTCTACACAAAACTATCAATTGACAAGGCAGTTATCTGAACTAATTTAACGCTATTGAAATCAATATATATATTTTTATTTTATTTAATTTATTTATTGTCTTGGATTACAACCTGTGAGTTAAAAGCTCATTTACAAAAGTTCCATGTCAGAGTGAGAACAAACAACAGGTAGAGTAATAACAGTGAATGGAACAGTAACATGTGAATTTTTACATAGGAACAACAACAAAGTAGAATATAAAACATAACATGATCATGTGGGTGTAAAGACTATACAATAATACACGACTGCAATTATGCTAATCAAAAAGTTTTATAAGACTGGAAATTCTGCTGTAAAAGTGAAATGGGGATTAATGTGCAAGAGGGATGGGTGGGGGGAGTATAGAGAGGGAACATGTGAGGGAAGGTGGTAGGGAGTCAAGACAGAGGTGTGGAAGCAGAGATGGTGAGGAGTCATATTACAATCCTGGTTTGAACAGCAGGTTGATGGGGAGTATGGAGGGGTAGATGGAGATGGAATAGGAGGAGGAGGTGGCTCAAGATTAGTAGTATGGATACAGCAGAGTAAAGAGTAAGGCAGTCTAAGGAGTATGGATGTGAGAAAGGGAGGGAGGAGAGGAAGGAAAGAAGATTTAAGTGGGAGAGCTAAGGAGTAAACCTTCATTTCTATGTTAAACTCAAAACGTTTTGCACTTTAATAACCTGCAACCATTCAATTGATTTGCATCAAATTTTCATGCACCATCACTTGCCATTTCACCTTGGACAAACAATCTAGAGGGGAACAGTCTACAAGAGGTGCAGACAAGGTTCAAGGAGCTTGCTAAGTTCTGCAATAGCATGGTTTTCCCTTCCATTTCCTTCTCAGAGGTGTTGCCGTGCCAAGAACAAGCACACCAAGGAGAGAAAGATTGAAGAATTAAATCAGTGGCTGAAAAGATGGTGTAGGCAGATGGGGTTTGATTAATAGGTGACTGGGGAGCAAAGTGGGAGGAAGAGGGATTATATGTCCCAGATAGGCTGCACCTGAGTGTAGAAGTGACAGCTATACTGAAAGGCAAACTGGAGGACTTTATAGTAAGGAAGTTACATTTAAACAGATTCTGGGGGGGGGGTAAAGAAAAGACCACTCAAACAGGTAGAAGAGTTGGGAAAGCTATCAGCCTCCACCCCCTGGATAATGATGAAAGGCAGGCAACATGCAACAACAGGGAAGGGTTATAAGGGGAGGCTAGGGAAGAAGGGGCTATGTGATGGAAGGGATTAGGAGCTTGGGGAATAAACTAGTGGAATTAGAGGCCACTATAGTGGAAAAGGGTCTCGAAATATTAGCAATGAGTGAGACTTGGTGGACAAAGCACTGTGCCTGGGAGACAGTCATAATTGGTAACTGACTGTTTAGGAGGGACAGAGTGGGGAAAAGAGGAGGAGGAGTAGCATTATACATCAAAGAAGAAATTGGGGCCATGGAGAGGCTGGATCAGGAAGGGGGAGGCAGAGATAATGTGGGTCACTTAAGACAAAAGGACTGGGGAATCATTGTGGGTGGGGGTGGTTTACAGACCTCCTACACAAGGGGAGGAACCTACTGGGTCATAATGTACTCTTAACAACGTACGAAATTAGAGCTAACCCGGAACAGAGCTGTACCAGACAACAAGTGGTGCAATACCATGAATATTGCTGTACATGGTATTGTACCACTCACAGTATCCCAGGCAGAGGATAAGACCTCTGCTGGAATGGGGGTTCCACTGAGCTGCTGCTGTGGCTCAATGGACTGAGCCACTACAGCAAGGAATCCAGGCACTGTGTCTGGCACCTGGTTTGAGTCCTGGCCCCAGAAACTTTTATTTTTTTTCACACTTTGTGCAATTTCATGTTGA
Organism: Neoceratodus forsteri; assembly: GCA_016271365.2. Classification (NCBI taxonomy): domain Eukaryota; kingdom Metazoa; phylum Chordata; order Ceratodontiformes; family Ceratodontidae; genus Neoceratodus; species Neoceratodus forsteri. Next base: position 934,955,696 of record CM057449.1, on the reverse strand, counting down.
ACCCCTCCCCCAGAGTTGAGAATCCTTGGTGGGGGTTGGGGAGCACAGCCCTCCATAATGGGTGGTGCGGGGGGCATAGTCCCTGCAAAAAAAGAATTATGCCACATGCAAGAAATTGTGCTGTATTGGAAGTGTGATTTTTGCATGTGGCATATTGTCTTGCAACATTATGACCCTGTACCATGGAGGAAGGAGATATACAGCTTATGCAGTCAGTGACAAGAATGGCACAGAAGGGGGAGCTTCTGCTAGAAGTGGACCTAAACCTTCCTGACATCAACTTAGAGATTCCAGCAACAGTATCACCTAGGAGCAAGGGAATCTTAGTAACACTACAAGGAGTGTTCCTGCAGGAACTTGTATGGGAACCCACTAGGGGGACAACTTGTTGGACTTAGTCCTCACAAATAGGGAAAGTGTGGAGGAGTAGGTGTTGGGGAAAGATTAGGCACAAGTCACCATATGGCTGTAAAGTTCAGGGTGAAAATGGGGAGGGATGTAAACAGGACAAAAACTAGGGTAATGGACTTCAAGAAAGCAGACTTTAATAAGATGAGGAGGATATTAGGGGAAGAAATGTCAGGTATGGGGAATCTAAAGAATGTGGAGGAGCCATGGACAGCTATTAAGGGAGGGGTGTGGAAAGCCACAGGAATCTGCATCAGGAAGATTAGGAAGAACAGGAGAAGGAGGAGACCTCTATGGTTCAAAAAGGAGGCCGAGGTGGTCAGTGAGAGGCAAAGGGTATTCAGGAGGTATAAAATGACACAGAAGGAGTAGGATAGGGAGGCATAGAGAGAAGAGGAGGAGGGAGGGAGGGAGGCAAGGAAGAAAATAAGGAGGGCTGAAGCGGTCACCAAGGAGAAAATAGCAAAGCAGTCCAGGAGAGGAGATAAACCTTTTTCAGGTATGTAGGAGAAAGAAGGAAGGAAGGTGAGGCAGGAATAGTGAGATTGAGAGGGCGAGAGAGGAATAAAACTAGAGGGGGACTTTGACAAAGCGGAGGTACTAAAAAGCTACTTCTGTTCAGTCTTCATGAAAGAGGGTAAGGGTAAAAGACCAGAGCTAGAGGAAAAGGGAGGGGAATATAGGGGAGTGGATTCTAGAGTGTTCACAATTGATAGAGTGAGGGAGGAATTTGGCAGATTAAAGGTGAATAAGGCAATGGGTCTGGACAGCTTGCACCCAAGGGTGATCCATGAGCTGAGAGAGGATCTGGCAGCACCTTTGACAAGACTGATTAACTTGTCCATGGAGACAGGCGGTGCCTGGGGACTGGAAGATGGTGGAGGTGGTTACACTGCACAAGAGGGAAGAAAGGAGGCAGTTGAAAACTACCTGCCTGCAGTCTCATCTTGGTGGTGAGAAAGATAATGAGAGATTAATAAAAAAGGGTGGTAGACTACCTAGGCCAGATGTATGCAGAACAATTTGCAGCATGGCTTCACAAATGGGAGGTCATGCTAGACCAACCTGACAGAGTTTTTCAATTGGGTCATGCAAGTAGTTGACCAAGGAGGGGCAGTGGACATGGCCTATCTGGACTTCAGTAAGGCATTCAACACTGTTCAGAATGCTAGTGAATAAGCTGGAGAACTTAGGAGTGGGGCAGAAGGTAACTAGGTGGGTGGAAATTTGGTTAATGGGAAGGAGCTAAACACTAGTGGTAAATGGGGTACATTCCAGGGTAAAGGGAGAGATGACTGGGGTGCCTCAAGGGTCAGTACTGGGGCCCCTATTTTTTAACATGTATATCAGTGATCTAGCAGAAGGACTAGAGGGTAGGGTGTGCCTATTCATGGACAAATACTAAATTCTGCAATAGGGTGGACATTCAAGGGGGAGTGAAGACCATGAGGCAGGACCTGGAGAAACAGGAGAAGTGGTTGGAAACTTGACAACTGAAGTTCAATGCAAAAAGTTGTGTGGTTATGCACCTGGGGTGGAAAAACACTTGAGCAGCATACAGCATTGGGGGGTAAATTAAGGAAACCAAGCAGGACAGGGATTTAGGTATTGTTATATTGAGCAATCTTAAGGTGGGGAACCAGTGCAGCAAGGTGGTAGGAAAGGCGACAAATGGTATGTTGGCCTGCATCAGAAAAGGTATAACTAGCAGAATGAGGGAGATGCTGATGCTGCTATGCAAAACAATGATGAGGCCACACCTGGAGTATGGGGTACAGTTTTGAATACTGCACCTATGTAGGGACATTGAGGGGATAGGAGAGGGTTCAGAGAAGAGCAACCAAGATGGTGCATGGGATGAGGAGAAAAACATATGAACAGAGGTGGAGGGAGCTGAATCTATACCCACTAGAGATAGAAGGGAGAGGGGGAACCTGAATTAAAATTTTAAGTATCTAAGGGGGATAAATATGGTGAAGGATGGGAGCTTGTTTAGAAGGAAGGAGGGAGCTATAACAAGAGGGCATAGCCCCAGATAGGAAGGAGGGAAATACAGAGACAATGTGAATCAGAAGTTATTCACAGAGAGGGTGGTGGTGCCCCAGAACCGGCTATCTGAGGAGGTGGTGGGATCCAAAATGGTGAGGGGATCTGAGAGGGCATGGGACAGACATATGCGGTGGGAGGGGGGGAGAGAAACCAGTAAAGGAAGAAAGGGGAAAGGGTGGATATTGGAGTAGACTAGATGGGCTGGTGTGGTCCTTTCTGCTGTCAAATTTATGTGATTGTGTGATTCATCAGGAACCAAAGATCTTCTGATGTGCAAGGTTTGTTCTGGTTGGATGTGTGGGTGTGGAGATACAGAGTGTTCGAAAAATAGGAAAAGTATTGTTTTTGTAAAATTATTTGCCACACTGCTGCACACAAATGTCTTGAGATTTCAAAGAAGAAAGGTTTTGGGTCACAGATGTGCCTTGTGAAGATTTGGTGAAAAATATAAATCCTTTCAAAAGTTATTAAATTTTAAAATGTCCCATTATTTTCAATATGGAAAGTTAGATGTAAACCTTGAAACAGGATTCTGTGTCACAAATGGGCAGTCCTGTGTCACAAATGGGTAATCCTGTGTTGCAAATGGGGAAATCTGTTTTCATGCTACTGCCATCTTGTTCTTCAGTTAGTGAGGGAAATCAATTTAAATAACTCAACAACATGATTTGTTTAGCACTATTACAGGAGATTTTACGAGCAGACTAGGTGGTCCAGGAGGTCCTTATCTGCCAACTGAATATATGAATCTATTATTTGTTTGGTGGAACCACCACATGTAGCTTGTTTATCAGGACCTCCTCAGCTTCATTCTGCACTTATCTGTTACAGAAATGCTTAAATTTCTATTTTTAACATTATAAATCTCTTTTTGTGACTCATGATACCAAAAATATTCTTCTTTGCATTATGAATCAAAACAAGTGTCCATTTTCATGATGAAAATCCTTTCCTGGTGTCTAGTGGCACCACACCCACCCTCCAACAACAGCAGAATAGCACTGGAGACTTTAGTAGGTTGTAGAATATTAATACTTTTCTCAGCTGGTAAAATATAGACACATAAAAATAGGAGATTAGGAGATTTTAATACCAAACAGTAATAATCTCAGAAGTATCCAAAAGTTGTACACCAAACATAACACAGTTTGGGTATCTAAAACATTTACAGGTTTTAGAGACAGAAAGCATCAACTGTCATAATATAAAATATATACATTATTAATCTGAGGGATCTCAAAATGGCAGCAGACTTCCTTCTGTCAGTCCTTATGACAGTACTTAGACTTAATTTCTCTCCAGTCAGATTTGATTGCTTTTAAGTGTTATTTTAAGGAGCTGCTGGTTTCCCATCAGAAAGACTAAGATCCAGTTGTACAGCAAGCCTGATGCCTTGTTGAGATCGGGCACCCAGCTAGAGAAACACATACCACAAGGATGACTGGAGGTTCCATCCCATTTCCTAGAAGGGAGGTTTTATAGCACAATAGAGCTTAAAGACATTTTTCATTATGAACAGGTATGCCAACGTTGCCAAAGGTTGGGGAGTTTTATGGATATATTTGAAGAAAATAAATATGCTCAGAAGAGCATTTTCTTTTTGCTCTGACCATTTAGATGTACCTGAATGACTTCAAGAAAGAGACAGCTGACTTTGAAAGCTTGAATAAGAGTGAGGAAATGAGAAGGTTTTTTTGTATGCAAGAAGCCTTAAAATGTCTTGGACACTCTTTCAGAGAATGAAAATGTAAATCAAATGGAAGTGAGCATATGATTCAGATTTATACCTGTGGTCTAGCTCCCATACTTGGTCTATAATAATGGCATTTTCTCATGCACAGCATTGTTTAATGGTATCGCTTTAAGAAGACTCTTGATATACATGTACTGCTTCTAATTCATTTTTTCATTTCATGATTAGAAATGGTAGACTTTGGCATGGGACTCGTTACGCAGCTACTGAAGTGATGTGCCTATTGAACATGGTTGCATGCCTACACGGAATGTAAATATAAAAACTGTCTAAGATATTCTAAGTAACGAATGTTGTAAACATACAAGGCCTTGGTGAAATCCCTGAAAACTCTAAAGCTACTGAAGCCTTCTAATATATATTATGGAATTTGAGGGCAATTAGAACACTAGAAACTTGTTCCACATGAACATTATGACAGTAAGGACAGTGGTGGAACTGACATTAGTTCTGGAAAGCCACGAAACAGGATCTTTTTTCACAATTTGCAAAAAAGTATTTTCTTTTTCTGCAAAATTGCAAAAATTGAACTGCAGAAAAAGATTCCTTTTTGCATTTGTGAAAAAAGAATTTTAAGAACAGCAGATTCTTTGTCACTCCACAGTTCAGAAATGGTTGTTGATTTTGGCCTGAAATGTTCAGGGTACAAAGGGCTTGCTCCTTAGATGTGCCTTTTTCTGGTATGGTGAAAATATATTACTTTGCTGTGGAGTTCTTCAGCTTTAAAATCTGGTTTGTTTCCCATAGCATAGGATAGCATTGTAATGTAAGGTTTAGACAATCATTTCTTTGTCACTATGCTGTGAAGAAATGGTTTTCAATTTTGCTTGGAAATTTTCAGGGTACAATGGCCTTGTGCCTTTTGCGTGTTTTGTGAAAATATATTAATTTGGTGTCTAGTTACACATGTTTCATGCTTTTCTTTGTTTCCTATAGCATAACACTGCAATATAAGGTCTTTTTGGCACTGCACAGTACGGGATTGCAGAGCAGGGCCCAGAGAGCCCTGCGCTCCCACATGCAAATATGGATACAATTATGGATTGATGGGAGCACAGAGACCCAGAGGGCCCAACCGTCTTACAAGGAAAGAAGGATACAATTACAATCTCTGAAAAATTATAAATGGTTAGAAGTACAGGGCCTGGAGGGCCCTATACTCCCATAAGCAAAAAAGGCTACTAGTATGCTATCTCAAAAGTAAGAAATTCTTGGCCAACATTTTTGTTAATGTACTAGTTAGGGTTCCAGCATTAAATGTAGGGAAATGTTGTGTTAGAGTTCCAACCCTTATACCCGACCCCCACCCTGCAGGCAGCAACAGGCGTGTGGTGTGCCTTGGGGTTGTCAACCCTAACACCCACCCCATTATTATGTGTGGTAGCCATCTCAGCTTATTTACTCATTGAATGGGGTGAATGTTAGGGTTGACAACCCCAAGGCACATGCCACATCTGTTGCTACCTTCAGGGTGGGTGTGGGGTGTTTGGATTGGAAGCCCTAACTCAACATTTCTCAACTTTTGATGCTGAACCCTAACTCATGCACTAACAACATTTTTGAATATATATCGATAGACAGACAGATAGCTACAAAGCTAGATAGATAGATAGATAGATAGATAGATAGATAGATATGCAGACAGACAAACAGACAGACAGATGCATCAGTTAAGGTTATTACTAAAGCAACAAAAGTAGGGAAATGTGGTGTTAGGGTTTGCAACCCTAACACCTCATCCCCACCTTGCAGACTCTGACAGGTATTGGGGGTTTGTCTTGGCATCATCAGCTCTAACGCTCACTCCATTCCATAAGAAAACAAGCTAAGATGGATACAGTATAGGAGAATGGGGTGAGCATTAGGTCTGATGACCCAAAAGCACCCTCGATGCCTGTCAGTGTCTGCAGGGTGGGGGGGTATTAAGGTTGGAATGGCTAACACCACATTTCCCTACTTTTGTCACTTTAGTAACAACCTAACTAATGCACTGAAGAAGTTTTTGCAATGAATTTCCTTACTTTTTATCTGTGTTGCACAGGTCTCTGTGGGCCCTTAGCTCTCATCCTTCCATAGATGCATACATATATATAGCTGTAGAAGCACAGGGCCCTCTGAACCCTACACTTACAATTATAGGACAACAGTGACTACATTTACAATATAGCCATCTTATTACCCCATCTCATGTATCTGGTACAGAAAAGTTTTGAATCTCTGCCAAAATGCAATTCTGCACAAGTGCAATGCCATTCCATGCCACAGATGTGAAAACACATTTTGACCAGGATTTGACAAATGACAACTGCGACATACATGAGGTAGGGTAATAAGAAGGCTGCAGTATGTTGAAAATCTTGGTGAAAATATTTAAAATTCCCAAAATCATGAGCATGTGTAGCGGAATTGTAACTAGCAGTCATAACTTTGTCATTTTTAGATATTTTGACTTTAGTAGAGCTTTCAATAAAGTCTCACATGAAAAACTCATTACTAAAATGCACAACCTAGGTTTGCCATCTGATATTGTCAACTGGACTTTAAACTGGTTTACAAATCATTCTCAGAGAGTCAGAATTAATGACTCCTTGTCTGATCTGAGTAGCGTGACAAGTGGTGTACCGCAGGGGTCGGTCTTGGGACCAACATTGTTTAACCTCTTTATTAGCGATTTACAAACAGGACCAAATAATTTCATGGTTAAATTTGCAGATGATAATAAATTGGGGGGTAAGGTTAATAGTCAAGAAAATATTTCTGCATTAAAGGAGGATTTGTAAAAATTAACACTCTGGGCAAATGATAATCATATGCAGTTTAATCAAGACAAATGTTTAGTAGTGCATTTCAGTGTAAACAATCCAAAACTATATATTATATAGACAGACCACCACTTCACTCATCAAACTGTGAAAAAGACTTAGAGATATATGTTAATAATAAACTTACATCAAATGATCACTGTGTTAGAATTGCTTGCATAACCAACAGACTTTTGAGGCAAATAAAATGTGCTTTGTTTAATCATACTGAACAATGCCTTATTCCATTGTATAGGGCATAAATTAGACCGTATCTAAACTATGGCTCCCCTTTTTGGAATCCAAATAAAAAAAAAGATATAGCAATTCTTGAACAGGTTCAAAGGAGAGTGACCAGAATGATTCCAAGATTAACAAACTTAGATTATCAGAACAGATTAAAAGCTACTGGTCTCTTCTGTCTTCAAATTAGAAGACTAAGAGGTGATATGCTTATGGTTTTTAATTTAATAAATTCCCCAGATCTAATGTAAAATGTGGTCTAACATTCTCCAAAAGGAGACATGTTCTGAGACTGCATAATAAACAGCTTGAGTTAAAAAATTATAAAACCAGCAAAAGGGGAAACTTTTTTCCAATAATAGTTTCCATTATATGGAACACCTTGCCACAGGAATTTGTAGAGGCAAGTAGTGTCACCATCTTCAAAAACTAAATTAGATGTCTGGTTGAGGGATAATAAATAAATAATGTCCCACACAGTGTGGGGAACAGTCTCGATGGGCTTTGGCCTTCTTCTGTTCTTTCATACCAAGTAATACCAAGTGCATTTTCAACATAACCTTCTTATGACCCCACCACATGAACAAGGGCAGAAAAAATTCCAAATCCCACTCAAAAGGTGAATTTGTCAAACAACTGCAAAATCACCTTTTGGGCAGGAGTTGCATAATGACAGACCTATTGTTCATGAGGTGGGAGTCCCCAAACCCATGTTGAAAATTTGGGGTCATAGTACCAAAAATTCCAAAGTTATGCATAAACGCTGAGATCCCCATTGAAATGCACTGAACTGAAATTGCCTTTGTTTCTCTTATTACAGTTGCCGGTTCCAGTAGCAAGATATTTCTTCAATTGGAGATTGGGACTTGAACTTGAAATCTGTTCAGGTGAGTGATGGTGTGAGTGGGTGTACTGGGGGTGTGGGGTGGTGGGTACTGAGTGGAAGGTGGGGATGGGGGTGGGCTGATAATTGAGAGATCATTTTCTTTTTTTTACAGCAGAAAAAAGGACTTTTCATTTGCAGGCACCCAGACTAGAGTATGATATGACAACCAACTTCAAAATGAGTGGCAAAGGTCTGTGTCCTCTCTCTCTCTCTCTCTCTCTCTCTCTGTAACTTTGAAGATGATGTGGAACTTTGTTGCAAGTAAGACTGCTTTATGGCTTGGTGAAACAATTTTTCCTTCCTCATCCTTTACCTAAGATTGACAAGTATGATCACGAGCCTTCACTCCTTCCACTACAGTACTCCTGTTCTGCCACTGCACCTAGTGTGAAAAGGGACTCAGCAGGATATGTGTTTGGTCAGTGCTCGGAATCTTGGTTCTAAAGCCCCTTTCTCAGCTTGGCACAATAAACAAATGTGAGGGCAAGCCATTGCCCAGTCACAGGGCTTCTTCCACAATTCACAACAGGAAAAACACACTTATCAGTACTGACCAGATGCTCCTTTCTAAAATGAGAAAGAGAGGAGATGGAGTTAGGGAAAAGAGAATATGAAACTTGAACAGGCACACCAGATGTGAAAGACGAGTTATCATGACATACATGTTTGACTAGCTAGAGTTTGTTATGACATAACCAACTTCAAAATGAATGACAAATGACTGGATCTTCTCTCTCTCTCTGTAACTCTGAAGATGATGTGGGACTTTGTTGCAAGAATGACAGCTTTACCTCTGATTGCCAAGGCATGATGAGCAGAGAGATCTCATTGTACTGTGAGGGCAGCCTGTTTTTCCACCAATGCAGACTTCTGCACAGGGACTGTATGGACAGAGTTTTTTTAAAAGTGTATGTTGATAGGTTCCTGGCTACTGTTCATTTTATTACTACTTTAATTAGCTCTAAGGAACAAGAAACTGTATCAAATGGTGTGATTATCAAACTCATTAGTTCTCTTAGTCTTTCCAAATGCTTTAAAGTACCAGACTTTGCTTGTAATAGCCTGCACTGCAAGTTGTGCACCTATCCTATTTAAGGGTGCTGGGAATTACTACAAGTAGTTCAGGATGATCATTTGGGGAAACTGACGACTTAGTTGCTGAACAGATCTATAAACTGTTGCTTTAGCATAAGCCTTCCAAGAGTGATTATATGACAACACAAATATTCTTTAAATAAGCTGCTCGCTACTTTATGCTGTCTTGAGCTTGTACTGGTAAGTGTGCAGGGAGGGGGTGTGTGTGTGTGGAAAGCCTACCTTCTGCTCCTGTGGGACACCGCTATCTTATCTGGTCACCAGCCTTCACTTCTTCTGCCCCACTGCTCCTGTTCTGCTGCTGAACCTAGCTCCTCACTGCTCCAAATATCAAAAAAATATTTTACTGCAAATTGCAGAAAAATAATTCCCTTTCATAACAGAAGAAAATCCTTTTTCACAATTTGCAACACACTATCCTTCTTTCATGAAAGAGATTGCCTGCATTTTGTGGCAATAGAATTCCAAGCATAAAATAAACATATTTGGTGTTTACCAACTGGCAATATTTTTTTAAAAGAGTTAAGTTTGTTTGCCTCACTAACTGAAAACAAGATAATGGCAGCATGAAAGAGCATTCCCCATTTGCAAAGTAGAATGACACTTTCATGATCAAGGAATCCTCTTTCACACTTTACATCTAACGTTTCCCATAGGAAACAAAGGGAAACTTTGAAACTTAATAACTTTTGAACAAATTACAATTTTTTCACCAAACCTTCAAAAGGCTCATCAGTTACCCACACCCTACACATCATAAAAACTTCAGACCAAACACCCAAGCAATTTCTGAGAAATGGTGTGACAAATAATTCACACAAAAATAGTAATTTTCAAATATTCTGACAATCTGTATCTTCGAACCCACACATCTGATGAGAATGAAACTTGCCACATCAGGAGGTCCGGGGTCCCTGATGGAGCATGCAAACCTTCATGCAAATCACTTGAATTGCTGCAAAGTTATTAAAGTGTAGAATTTTGGGTTTGACATAGAAGTGACCATTGAACCCTAACTATATATACACCATAGCATCCCCCAGGATGAAACCCACTTTCAAAGCACTCTGCAGTATGCTGCAGCAGACCTACTGGATAAAGCAACACAATTTCAATGGTAATTAGTCCCTTTTGTCATGCAGGAAACTGTGGCATTCATTTCATCCTGGCAGTATCACATTTTCCTACATGACAAAGGGGACTAATTGCCATTGAAATTACATGCTTTATTCAGTAGGTCTGCTGCAGCATTTTGCAGAGTGTTGCAAAATGCTGCACAGAATTGGGTTTCATCCTGGAGGATGCCACTGTGTGTGTGTATATCTATCTATCTATCTATCTATCTATCTATCTATCTATCTATCTATATATATATATATATATATATATATATATATATATATAATATATATATATATATATATATATATATATATATATCTATATATATAATATATATCTATATATATATATATATATATATATGATGAATATATAGATATATATATATATATCTCTCTCTATATATATAGATAGATATATATATATATAATAGCACAGTAGTGCTACCATAGTTAGGGTTGAGGAGTCACTTACATGTTAAACCTAACATTTTGCACCTTAATAACTTTGCAACTGTTCAATGGATTTGCATGAAATTTGGAATACATGATCAAGAACCATAGATCTTGGGATCTGCCAACCTTCGTACTGTTCGGATATACGGCTGCAGAGTTATTAAGTGTGATCTGTGCACGCATTTACACTTTTTTGGAATTCTTTGGTCATCTCTAGAGGTCACACAGTTTGTGCGACCAGTCCAAAATCTTCAGGGAATGTGCGGCGGGCTCCCCGATGTGCCTTTTGAAGATTTAGTGAAAAAATATTAAACAGTTCAAAACTTATTCAAAAAACAAGTTCCCATTATAAGTTAATGGGAAAAGTTAACAAAAAGCTTGACAGTGTCGTGAATGCAGTTTTTACTTTCACAAATGGCCCTTTTACTGTTGCAAATTCACCATTTTGATTTCAGTTGGTCATGAGAAAAATGCTTACCATTTAAATTTGGGACCTATAGCAACCTAATTCTTTTTGTATTCACCTAGTCGGACCCTGAGGATGCTAGGCATGTCTTTATTTTGGGGTAAAACACCCCAGAAATATGTTTTTCAAATTTCTGGAAAAAGTACTTTCGCACTTGCGACAGTGTCGAATGAATTTGCGAAAGCTATAGCAAAGTTCAACAGTACTTTTCCAGGCTGTGTGAAAATGACAGCAATTCTTTGCCACCCTGCTGCAAAAGAACAGTTTGGTCTTTTGGGTGCAATTTGGAGGGAACGCAGCCAACTTCTCACAGATGTCCCTTTCTGTAGTTTGGTGAAAAAATATTACAGGGCAGCAAAGCTACGGCACTCCAAAGTTGACACTTTTTCCCATAGGATAACATTACGGTGTCCGCCGCATTACAGGAATACTTTGCCGCCCTGCTGCAAAATAACAGTTTGGTCTTTTGGTCTGAAATTTGGAAAGAAGAAAGCCGACATTCCACACATGTGCCTTTTATTGGTTTGGTGAAAAAATATTACAGAGAGCCAAAGCTATGGCACTCCAAACTTCTCTTTTTTTCCCATAGGATAACATTACAGTGTTCGCTGTGCTTTTCAGGGCCCGTATCTCAGAAACGGTGCGAGACACAGAACCTTTGTTGGGATGGGGGCTAAGTACAAAACTAGCCATGTAAGTTATAATTCATATGACTTTTAAATTATTTTTCTACATTGTATGGTTCCTGAGATATAAGCAATTTAGTATTCCAACTCCCCATTTTCTGCTCCAAGACCCATTGGTATGCATACATTCTTTGTACTCACTGTCTTTCTCTATGCAGCTTTTGGGAAAACCAGCCTGTGTGCTTACATTACTGTTACCCTTACTGCTTCTGCTTGCGGTTCCACAACTGTTTCACTTACTGTTCCCATCTACGGCACCATGTGCATTACCCTTTGAATTTCAATTTCTGCTTGTGTTTGAGTTATTTTAATCATTTCTGTCTGCAGTACTGTTTATTTTTCTGTTTTGCTTTGCGTCACAATGCACATTACCATTTGCATTTGTAGGCACCATGTTACTATGTGACAAGACAGGGACCCAGCTCCTGCCACCGCATGACATCACTACTACTCATTATACTTCTCAAAAGAAGGAAATTAGAGGCAAACAAACTCTGTTTAATGTATTAGTTAAGGTTGTTCCACAGCAACAAAATAAGAAATTGAGTGTTGGGTTGAAAGCCCCGGACCCCCTGCCCACCTCAACCGGCATGGGGTGCGATGAGGTAGTTGGTCTTAACTCTCACCCCATTCTCCTATACCTCTGTTTCTTCACACATCTGATGGGGTGAGAATTAGGGCCAGCAACACATAATGCGCACCTTGATGCGGTTGGGGGTGTGGGGGCGGGGGTCCAAGGGTGGCTTTCAACCTAACACTGAATTTCCTCACTTTTGTCACTGTGGAATAACCGTAACTAATGCATTAAATGGATTTTTATAATATATATATATATATATATATATATATGTGTGTGTGTGTGTGTGTGTATAAATATATATATGCCTGTGTGTGTGTGTGTGTGTGTGTGTATATATATATATATATATATATATATATATATATATAAAATAGATAAACTACTCTGAGGTGTGCGGTCGCGCTTTGATATATGCACGCCTTGTTGTGCATTATACGCATGAGGCCACAGGCCGAGTGAGTCAACCACCCAAGGTGTGTGTATATTAGAGCACGACCGCACACCTCAGAGTGGTTTATCTATCTTATAAAATGTCAAAATTATTTTAGAGGGTGGTAAAAGTGCAGGTGTGCAGTTGCGCTCTGATATGTGAACGGTCATGAGATTACAGTGGTCCAATAAATGATCAGCAATTTCCCTACCCATTTTATATATATATATATATATATATATATATATATATATATATATATATATATATATATATATTATGGTAGCATGGTACTACCATAGTTAGGATTGAGGAGCCATTTACATGTTAAACCTAAAATGTTGCACCTTAATAACTTTGCAACCATTCTATGGATTTGCCTGAAATTTGGAATACATAATCAAGACCCATACACCTTGGGATCTGCCAAGCTTCGTACCAGTTGGATATACAGCTGTGGAGTTATTAAGCATGATCTGTGCATGCGTTTACGTTTTTTTTTTAATTCTACGGTCGTGCCTACAGGTCGCACGGTTTGCGTGACCAGTCTGAAATCTTCAGGTAACATGCAGCCAGGGTCCCCAATGTGCCTTTTGAAGATTTAGTGAAAAAATATTAAACGGTTCAAAAGTTATTCAAAAAATAAGTTCCCATTATAAGTTAATGGGAAAAGTTAACAAAAAGTTTGACAGTGTCACAAATGCAGTTTTTACTTTCGCAAATGGCCCTTTTACTGTAACAAATCTGCCATTTTGTTTTCAGTTAGCGATCATAAAAGTGCTTGGCATTTAAAATTGGGACCCTCTAGCAACCAAATTCTTTTTGTATTCACCTAGTCGGACCCTGAGGATGATAGGCATGTCTTTATTTTGGGGTAAAACACCCTAAAAATATGTTTTCCAAGTTTCTGGAAAAAGTACTTTTGCAAAGTAGTGTCGAACGTATGACACTGTCGAATGAATTTGTGAAAGCTTTTGCAAAGTTCGACAGTACTTTTCCAGGGTGTGTGAAAATAACAGCAATTCTTTGGCACTGTGCTGCAAAAGAACGGTTTGGTGTTTTGGGCTGAAATTTGGAGGGAGTGCAGCCAAGATGTCACAGATGTGCCTTTCACTGGTTCAGTAAAAACATATTACTTGACAGCCAAGTGATGGCACTCCAAATTGATGGTTTTTACCATAGGATAACATTATGGCGTCTGTTGCATTACAGTAATCTTTTGGAGCTCTGCTGCAAAATAATGGTTTGGTCTTTTGTAATGAAATTTAGAGGGAAGAAAGTTAACATCCCAGAGCTGTGCCTTTCAGTGGTTTGTTGAAATAGTATTACAGGGAGCAAAAGTTATGGCACTACGAACTTCTCTTTTTTCCCATAGGATAACATTACGGCATTCGCTGCGACTTTCAGGGCTGGTATCTGGGAAACGGTGCGAGATATGGACTTTTCATCAGAAAACCTCTTCGCCCCCTACTGGGAGCTAAGTACAAAACTAGCCAGGAAAGTTATAAATCATATGCCTTTTAAATTTTTTTCTATGTCATAATGTTCCTGAGATATAAGCAATTTAGTATTCCAACTCTTCTGCCGTTTGAGTTTTCATTTTTGCTTGTGTTTATGTAACTTCACTATTTGTCTCTACAGTACTGTTTATCTTTGTGTTTTGATTTGGGGTACCATGTGCATTAACATTAGTGTTTCTTGGTTATGTGTTGAATGTGTGAAGGCATCATGTTGTGGGAGGCCCTCGCCAGCTGCTATATCACATTTAGTGTATTTCAGTACTGTTTTGTTTAGCTTTTGTGTAGTGGGACTGTGGGGGCTGAAGGGCCCCACAGTCCTGCTTATGATATTCAGTGTTGTTACTGCTGTTTATGTTTCTATTTTGTGTTGGCGGGAGCGAGGGGCCCGAAGGGCTCTGAGCTCCTGTTGCTGTATAACATTTAGTATATTTCAGTAATGTTTATGTTTCTCTTTTGTGTGGTGGGAGCACGGGACCTGAAGGGCCCTGCACTACTGTCACTAGCACATTGTGTATTTTACAGTACTGTATATGTTTGTGTTTTGTGTGGTGGCAGTGTGGGGCTGGAAGGGCCATGTGCATAAACATTTGTGTTTGCTGGTATTGTGTTGGTATGTGTAAAGACATCATGTGGTGGGAGCGTGGGGCCAGAAGGGCCCTGCGCTACCGCTGCTGTATCATGTTTAGTATATTTCAGTACTGTTTATGTTTTTGTTTTGAGTGGTGGGACTGTGGGCTCCGAAGGGCCTCACAGTCCTGTTTTGTGTGACATTCAGTGTTTTTTAGTGTTGTTTATGTTTGTGTTTTCTGTGGTGGGAGTGTGGGTTCAGAAGGGCTGTGCACTCCCACTACTGTATCACATTTAATATAATTCAGTACTGTTTATGTTAGTGTTTGTGTGGCAGGAGTACGGGCCTGAATAGCCCCGCCCTACCTCACTAGTACATTTTGTTTTTTACAGTATTGTATATGTTTGTGTTTTGTGTGGTGGGAGTGTGGGGTTGGAAGGGCCCTGCTACCGCTGCTGTACCACATTTAGTATATTTCAGTACTGTTTATGTTTGTGTTTTGAGTGGTGGGACTGTGGGGTCTGAAGGGCCTTGCACTCCCATCTTGTGTGACATTCAGTGTTTTTTAGGGTTGTTTCACATTTAGTATATTTCAGTACTGTTTATGTTTGCGTTTTGTGTGGTGGGAGTGCGGGGTCGTAGGGGCCCTGCACTCCTGCTGCTGTATCACATCTAGTATATTTCAGAACTGTTAATGTTTGTGTTTTGTGTGGTGGGAGTGTGGGGTTGGAAGGGCCCTGTGCTACCGTCAGTGTATTACATTCAATATTTTTCAGAACTTTTATCTTTGTGTTTTGATTTGTGCTACCATGTACATTAACATTTCTGTTTGGTACCGCTGTGTTAGTATGTGTGAAGACATTACATGGTCCCTACCCCCCCCCGAACAACACTGGTACACATATAGACAGACACATATGGAAGTAGGAGGGGAGATCCATGGTAACAGGAATAAACACAGAGTTGCTTCATGTTAAGTGAAGAGCAACAGGCAAAGAAAGGTGATGCAGATCAGTTGTATAACTTTATGCTTACAGGTAAAGTGTAGTTAGCATTGTTGTCACTTGAATGGTGGCAGCCAGGTAATATATCTTCAAACTGCAACACCAGGTACTGGATACTCAGTGGAGACCCACAGCAGAGCTGAGGGTATATACAGCAATGGAGGACATCAGTGATTTCAAGGACACTCAAGTTAGCACAGTTAGTGTTTGGGTTGACTGAGAGAGGTAATACCCCCTCCTCCAAAGTCTGTACTGCATCATGAGTACCGATGCGCAGCAAGAATGAGGAAAACAACATCAATGGTACAGCTCTGCAATTGTTGATACACACAACTTAGCACAGTTAGAGTTTCTATGGATTCACACAGGCAATTTTCACACTCAAACCAGTTACTGATCCTGACTGTACAGTCACAACTGCATGTCCTTGGGTAGAATGTCACACAGCTCTCTAGACCAGGTACTGCACTCTGACTGCTGACTGACAGTAGATGTGAGTGTGGTACATGGTAGTTAACGTTGTTAGGAATTACAGGAGATCTGTAACTTGGTGTCTGAACACCTAGGCCACATATTGCACACTGAGTTGACAGTACAGAATAGAAAAAATATGGAGGTGAACAGTTTGATTGGGGGGACTGCACTTCCACAGCACTTGCTGCATCCTAAGTAAACAGCCACAGGAAAAGATAAGCAATGTACATCAGTTATACAGCTCTCTGTATACAGGAATAGTCCAGTTAGCACAGTTGCCACTTGAATGGTTTCAGATAGGCAATGTGTCTACAAATGTGACAGTGGTACTACTTTGTGAGTGGAGATACAGAACACAAGTCAGGGAATGCACATGTTAGTGCACTTACACAACACAGGTGAGGGTTTGTACGTCAATGGTACACATCACTAATTGCAGGGAAAGTAAAGTTACCTCAGTTCAGATTTGCATGGATTTAGGCAGCTAGAGCTGCTGCGCCTACCAAGATTAGTAGTGCATTATGACTGGTTATCTATAGGACCCATAGGGGACTGGAGATCTATGGCACACCTCTATAATTCTAGATACAGTGAAATTACCACAGTTAAGAGTTGCAGAAGCTTGGACAGGGAAGTGCAGTAGATACAGCAGTCACTGCATGCTAAGTGCATTGTCATAGCTGCATAGTGTTAGGTAGTGATGTGCGGCACCTTGCTACAGTAATTACTGCATGCTGAGTGTCGAGGCACAGGAAAAGTAATTGCATTGCTGACTTTTTAACACTCTTAGGAATTATGGGAAGTGTGATATGCAATATACCACATTGCAGTCTACATTGTGGATACTGAGTGGGCAGCATAGCAACCAAAAAAATTAATGGACACATACAGTAGTTGTGGCACTATTTGTTGCAGTCGATTTGTATGCTTAATAGAAACAACAGTTATGTTCTAATGTCATTATGCTATTTTCAGTAAAGACTCAACACAGGTGGTTTTGTTTTAAAAAGATGTATTGCCAATTGGTGAAACTGAAAAAGGCCCAATTAAGACTGTATTTTTTAACAAAATCAGTCTCACGATACAATCATTGTATGTGTGTAATCATTGCTTGTAATATATATAAATGTGTCACATTTACAGCAACTAGATTATATAAATTGGAACAAGTATGTGATATTGTAATACAGCTTAGAAAGAAGGTAGCCCAAGAAGGAAACTTATTCTATTAATTGTAATTGTGTTACAGGGTTCACATCTTGAGGGAAAGTGTTTTCTATCCCTGCAGTGTTCTACCATCTTTTTGTTGGTGGGGTTATCTTCCTTCTATGCATATACCTGGCTCTTTAATAGCTGGTCACTGTTTTTTAATTAAGTGTCCTGTGTTGACAATGAAGTTAAAGTGTTCACTACTCTTTGTGGGAAGAAGTGCTTTCTGACATTCCTCCTGAACTTGTAACACTCAAGGTGATCCTGTGGCTCTTCATCTTATATTTGCTACTGAACTTGAAGAGACTTTGGTTAACAATATTATTAATATTTTTAAGTAGTTGAATGGTATAATTATGTCGTCCATTGGTTGTGCCCTATATGAATAAAGGTATGTCTGGAGCTTCTAAACAGTGATTACACACATGAAACAGAAATGTTAGGTTGTTATTGTGTGACTGATAATGTGGATGTTCCTGGGGTGGGTGAAAAACCATATGCTAATTGTTCAAGTAATAGAATATTACAAAAATCTTATTTCAGTGACATTAGATTACTGGTATGTTCAGTTAAATATTTAATAATATGTCACTGACTAGGCACATATGGAAAATTCCTACCCGACCCCTCAATAGAGGCAATCATAAATATTGTCAGGAGCAGGTATGAAGTGTGTTGTGATCAGTAACAGTGTCTGATTTACAATTGTCAGTATTGTTAACATAGGTTAGAATTACTTGTATGACAAGTACAAAAAAAAATCATATTATTACAGGTACAAAAGCATTGTTTTCAACTGTTACATTGGTTCATGTTACCTCTTAACTAGTAAGTACAAAAATGTGCATGGTATGCTGTTTTTATCAAATATATGGTTCATTGAACTTAATCAGTATAGTATTGTATTATATGTTAAACATTCATTAGTACTTTACTCTTACACTAATACTTTTACTAGAACAATAAAAGTAGCAACAATGGCAAGGTGGAATAAGAATGTATGTATTATTTACAAGTAATTAGAAAGGCATGGCAAAGTCAGTTACTAATAAGATGCACTCATTCAGTATTTACACTTGCTTCATTCAACTTGTTGCATTATGAATAAAGATTGTTATTTTGACATATGTACAGTATCAGTATAACAAATAAAGCAGGCATAGTTCAACACTGTTGCATGGTGAACAAATAATGTTGTTGTCTACATGTCAACAGCTAATAGACAAAAACAAGTGGTGATAGACAACTTGTGACAGACTGTACCATTTGGTGAGTGAGCCATATGTTGCTCAGTTTTTATGATGGTAACTGAGAACTTTTGTTTCTCTGCAGAGAATAACAGTTAGAAACTGGTTACAACTTCTTGTTATGTATGGGTACGATACATAACAAGAAAAGATATGCACAGAATAGGAGAGGCAGGAAGGCCTCTGTTTTGAGATGTACAATCTTTGATAGACATGTAAGCAAGGTTACTCTAGTGACTGTGAATACTGTTGGTGCCGATTGAAGCCACTACAACAATTTCCATGTTGTCACTGATCGACACAAGATCTTAGATGTCATAGTGCATGAAATGTGTCTGCCAGTATAGCATTTTTTTGAAAATGCTATGGTTTATTGAGAGTCATAGGTTGGAAACAATTGTACTGACCTACGGCTGTTTCTGTCTCAAAGTAGTCATTTAAAAAATGCAGCATGTTCTATCCTATTCTTCTGAAATATAAAGTTCATCGTAATTCTTCAATGTTAGAAGATATGCATCTTTCAAATGTCATGGCAGTCTCTGTTTAAAACTACTTGTAGAGTCATCACACTCTACCCATCCACTCTGTACCTTAGTAAACAGGTGTAATGGCCAGAATGCATGGATTGACCATGGTGATAGATTATACTGTGAGTGTCAAACACTGATTTTTTAAGAACTATTCTACCAGCTGTGTAATCTGTGATAGGAGAGTCAAGTCTGAGTCCGTTGGAGTCAAATCTGTGCAACATAAGCATCAGATATTGAGATGAACTCCTGAGATGTATGGACTGAGTGCATCTGCCTCCACACCTTTTACAGGAGTGACCACATTGAGCATTGGTGAATAGCTGTCAGAATTTAACAGCTTTGGCTTGAGGGACAAAAAGAGTAATCCACAGCATGTCTTCTGTGGTTTCATGCTGTGAATGCCCACATGAAACACATACATATTTGGTGACATATGACACTGTGAAGTAGTGTCGCATTGGGGTGCCATTTTCATCCAAGTTGTTTATGATAGCCATCATAAACTCACTAGTGTCTTGCTGTATGTCAGCAGCAAATGTACTACATCCGTCATATGTACCTAATGCCTGTCATAGTGGTGTTAGTGACTGTACATTGTTAGACTGGTCAAAAGTCATGTTGATAATCTGCTTCAAAGTGTTTAATAGGGGATTGTCTTGTGAAGCAGATATTGCCTGCACAAAGTGTGGCATGTGTAGAAAAACTTGTATAGCTGAGTTAGCAGTAGTTTACTCTAGTGCTGTTGTCAAAGACTGGTACAGCAGCTACACCAACTGATTTCTGATGAATTGCTGTCTGTGAATGTTTACTTGAAGTTGTGACCTTTGTTGAACTCTTTGAGTTGAATCACTTCTGGAAGCTTGTGGCTGTTTGTTGAGACCTGTAGATTTGACTGTATGATGTGAGACAGCCAGATATGTAGGCACTGGTATTAAAGACATCTGTGGCTGACGTAGAGTGTGTAACCTGTTGTACTCAAGAATACATGGCTTGTCAGCTCATATTTTCTGAGGTGCTAGAGTTATAATTTGCAACCCAGAAAGACTGCGGACATGTGAAAATGCCATGTAGCTCATGCCATCCTTGAAAATGTCTGTGCCTATGTCCACCATTGCTGAATCTAAACTCAAGCCCTGAGATTTGTGAATGGATACATCATATGCAGCACATAATGGGAACTGTTTCTGTTTACATAGATATCCTTAAATACCTGGAACTTTATGCAGGTCCGTTCTATGTGTACAGGCTGTTCCATGTTGCAGAAACTGAACTACAAGTGTCTCAATATATGTCTTCTGGACACTGTAGACAAAGTCAGTGATGTTTTCTATAGCACCGTTTACGATGCCTCGTTCAACATCTAGATTACATCGCAGCATGATACGTGCATTCTTACAAAGTGTGAGGACAGTTTCTAGGCCAGCTGTGTGTGAAACATCTGACTTTAGTTCACTGAGTCATTCAGTCATCTTTGCTACTAGGTTGCGACTAAGAATGACACCATCAACTGTATCAACAGCATGCAGAGTTAGAATTTCTTGGTTTTCTCTCTGCAGCATTACATTGTTGAACTCAGTGCATTTCTTTAGTCGTGGCATAAGACACATTATGTGTGTCCCTGTAGAGCATACATCACTGAAAACATTACATGCTGTTTCTATGGATGCAGTATCTACTGTGATTCTCTGATTGTTTAACATACTAACATGTTCTGGTGATAGAGAACCTGTACAGAGCTTCATCTAAAAGTGATTTGTAAGCAAGATCACCACTTTGGTGCATGTTCTTATACAACTCAACATAGGTAAATAACTCCCAAATGTTATAGCCTGCAATGCAGCCAAGAATATTCTTAGCTTGCTTGGCAGTTAGAGTTGTAAATACATGCTCTGCATTAACTGGTGCAAGTTGTAAAAGGTCTCCCAAAAAAACAATACTTTTGCCCCCAAATGGTACTCCATCGTCAGTACCTAAGATCTTCTGTAGACATAGATGAATTCGGGCAAGCATGACATTGGAGACCATGCTGATTTCATCAATGATGAGTAACTTCATCTTTGTGAACATGGAACGGAGCTGAGATGCAACCTCAAATGACAGTTTACGATACTCTCCAGTTTTGCCATGTTCCACTGGCAACATAAAGAGATGATGTAATGTAACTCCACCAATGTTGTATGCGGCTAGTCCTGTGGGAGCAGTAACAGCAACAGACATTGATGACCCTGTCAGGCTCTGATTTCAGCAGTGATGGCTTCAATAAAGAAACTCTTTCCTGTGCCAGCTGAACTGCTAACAAAGATCAGTAGTGGCTTATAGTCACGACAGTCACATTTTTTGGTTTCATGTTGTAGGCCATGTTGTACAGCAGCTACTGCTTGAGAGTGAACTGTATGCTGCTGCTGATTTAGTCTTTCTCTCAAGTCAGCTGTGTTAACAGTGGAGTGGGTTCCATGTTCCATGGCTGTCTCAATTTCTGACATTAACACTTCTGGGGCATTTAAGGGCAGAGGTTCACCTAGAACAGCTTGCCCTTTTGGATCAAGATTGTCTTGTGAACTAACAGAAGTGTCTTCCTGAAGCTGCTTCTCTGCCTTCTCAAGCTGTTCTTTCTCAGCCTCTAGTCTCTGTATGTACGTCTCTGAGTATTCAGTTTTGAAAGTCTCATAACTGTGATTGAATTCTTCCTCGAATGTATCATAGTCACCTTTTAATTCAGACTCACTTCTCCAGGGTCTAAATAGGAATAGGAGAACAAAGTAGTAGTGTTCTTTGCTCTCCAATGTGCCTAGATGCAACTTACAATGGTCTATGAGCCATGGCTTGTGTCTCTTTACGAGACAGCCATCCACTCCATTCACCTTGTAAATCTGGCATGTTGAGTCAGGTGATATATCTGCCTTTAGTCATACCACTTAGCCACCTGAAAGAGACACGTCATCCATGTCGTTGTGTCTATGTGGGTAGTATGTGTCTATCAGGTTATTCTTCAAGATATGTTTTGAAGAAGGTCTATTGGCAGCGAGCTCCTCAATTTCAGCTTGGGGAATCAGTACACATTTGCATTTCTCTTTGCAGTTAACACTGAGAAACCAGACAGCGTTAGATTTCCCATAGAGATGTGTACCCATTAAACGGTCACTGGCTTCATAAGCTCCACATTCTCTGTGTGAAAGAGTCTTCAAGTCCAATGACCAGAGCTGAGATGTCAGGCTTCTGCTTGAACTGGCAATATCTTGCCAAAGAGCTTGCAAGCTAGTCTGCTCATGTTTGGTTATGTACAAAGTGATGTACCGCACTAGGGACAATGAGTAATCAGCCACAAACTGAACATTTGTGTTTGCTTGCCACATTAGGAGAAGAGTTGGGTTGTAGTCATTGATGTAGACCTCTTTCTCATTTCTGGGTAACTCGTATACCCTCTTGGTTGATTTTGCCTTCAAGTGGTGTTGCATTGCTGAGAAAAAGTCATTCATGGCACCATCCTGACAAACTCGTCTAGGAAATCCGAAGCGACATCGTGTGTACCAATTAGATTTGTTCTTTACTACTCGCCGGCAGTATTTTGCACAAATATGTCGCTGGAACTTTTGAACCAACTTCCATAGTGTAGGACTGTCATACTTGTCTGGAATGTGACAAGTGATATATTTCTTGATGAATGATAGCACTTGTGTTGCTTCATGTTCACCTATGTGTGGTGCATCCTTGATCCACAACAGCATATGGATGTGAGGGACACCTCGTGCTTGTTACTCCATCCTCCAAAAGTAATGCTCCACAATACCAAGAGGTGGATTTTCCTTTGACAATACGAAAGCCAGAATGTCATAGAACCACTTGTGAAAATGTCTTGTGACAGACACAGGATCAAGTGAACACATTTCTCTGACAGTCATTGATGAGATGCCGTTGCCATCAGAATTTGATCACTTTAACAGTTCAATGAGCTCGTCCCAGGCATATTCAGCACAACTAAGTGTGATAAACCATGTGGCTGCACCATACTCTCGCAGCATTGTCATCATTTCAGAGTGTCTGCGATACCAATATTCTTTGGTACCTCGAAGACTTGAAAGAATGGAAGACAGATTCACTTGCACATTTTCATCTTTCTGCTTTAATTTCTCTAGAAATTGAGCAGCTGTTAGTCCATCTAGTGGACTTGTGAGACGAATAGTATGTGCAATGGATGCAGACAGAATGCTAAGTTCACTCTCCCAGAGGAGATGAAATGGGTACTGTATGTTACGTCTGAATTTGCCATCTTTACTGAGTACACAGCTAGTGTGGTACTCAGAACCCTGTACACACACTTCTCTTTCATCTAGGCGTCCACCTGACCCTTTTGGGAACAGGTCTGGGAAACAGTGTGCTTCTAGTGTTGCCTCCCAAATGCTGACTGGCTCACCTTCCACCTGTTTCATTTGATAGAGATCAATGTTGTCTCCTACTGGATCTCTGCATGTAGTGGGTGAATAGTGTACTGTTCATACACATTGTCACTTGTCTGTCCACTGACCTTCTCAATGATTGGTTTAGATTTTTCTAATAGATCATGTTGGACAGAGAGACTAGTCATCTGATTTATGTCAAGGTCTGTATAAAAGGGATTGTTACTTTTTAAATAAGTAAGAGCAAGCTTCACCTTCTGTACATTGACAACATCTTGCCAGATGACTTTGGACTTTGTTGGAACACCATTTACAAGAATCACCAAACTATTTTCCATAGAGATTGCTTCCACATTTTCCTGTAGAGGAAGTGATAGATACATCACCGAGCCCTTTAGAGATCTAACAAGCTCTTTCTGTGGAATGTTCTGTGTCTTTGTGTTCAGATGTAGAATGGTTTGGAATGGTTTCATTGTCTGAATTAGAATGTGTTCAAACATTTTCAATGTTGAAATCTCACTTGGTGTAACATGTGCCTGCATATTATTCAGCAGTGACCTTGGTGGCAAAATGTTAGACTTCAGTTTGGAGAAACAGTGCTTGCATAGCAGAATGGTGTTTTCTAACTGAAAGTCAGATTTCAGCAGCAAAAATGCTGAGAGATGGAACCACATGTCATTGTATGGTGACAAGGTTTCCAGGGTCACTCTGACTGTTTGTTTACTGTAGCACAAATGGTCACATGACACACATACAGAATCAAACTTCTGAGACTTTGCCAATTCAAATTTTGCTATTTCTTTGCCGTACTGTCTCAGTATGTCAGTTTCTGAGAGACTGATGTTTCAGCAGAAGTGTTTAACTGAGAAATTGTTGTGACTGGTACAGAAGTTACATGTTGCAGTTGTTTGAGAAATGTGATCACACCCTGCATGTCACCTGACTGCAATAAGTCATTTAAACAAGTGTACTGATTTACAACTCGTCGTACTTTATATACTCTGTATACAAAGTTTCGCATGACTGTTTGATGCACTCCAAGCATCTGCATGTTGTGAAAGATTCTATCACAAAACCACTATCGAGGCATGCTAGTGAGTGACCCATAAGTCCAGTATGTGAAAGAATTTCACAATGGTCAATCTTGTTAAACAGTTTATGTCTTTCTTTTCGATCTGTAATCACAAATAGGCTGACAAACTGTTCAACTTTTTCAAATGACGATTGCCTATGGTTGCAGGTGTCATCACATGCCCATGCCAGACAGTGCCATTTATTGGACACAGTGGTTGCATCACAGTCATCATCTGTGTCCATTGTGGTGTCATCAAAGATACTGAGGACATTGACCAGTTTACTGGACTCATCAATGGTGAACTTGACTTCAGTTTTCTGGGAATAATAAGATTCTTCCCAGAAATATGCCTCTGAGTGCTGTATGTGCATCCAGTGACCTCTGAAAACATCACAGAAATTGTGGACAGTCAAAGAAGGATACTGTTGTAGCCTTTTTTTGATGTCATACACAACTTTTCTGAATTGTTCAAGCACATGAGACATCTTATGCCATAAACGTTCCAGTACAAACACTGCTCTGTTAACAAAAGTGCATACTTTGAGATGCAATTTCATCAAAGACAGGTGACTCTTTGTCTTTTTGCCCTCATGTCTCATCACAGCAGCAATAAGTCTGTCGATCTTAACTTTACTTGCTAGTGATCGAAAATACTTTTGCTTTCTCAGATGAAAATCACCAGGTGTGAGTTTATGGCATTGTTTTGGAGGTTTGTTGATGGTTGCTGATACAGTAGTTGTGTTTCGTCTGAGAGATCTACACAACTGTTGCAGAGGTAAGCATTTTTTACTTGCTCTTGAGGAAGTAAGTGCTTTTGATGTGCAGTGAGTTGTTGTAGAGCTCGTTGTTGCAGTAGAGGTCTGTTTCCTTTCATATTCTGATCTCACCTAAGTGTTTTCTTTATCACCCTTAAGCAACAGTGAAGTACTATGATACCTGTCTCGTTTCCCTATACATCTGCATCTGTATTTAGTCGGCATCTTTTAATGTGATAGTTCACAGTGGCAGTCAGCAATCTTACAGAAGTATCAGGCACCTGTATAAAAGACAGAGAAAAAGACAATGGCCCAGATATTCAAAAAGGTTGTGCCATGCACAATAGTGTTGCGTCAGTGCAAGTCCAAAAATGCGCCATTCTGCGATATTCGGGGGGAGGCAATTGCGCCCCCCAAATCACACAGAACAACAGCACAATGATAATGAATGTATGTGCAACTGAAGGGGGAGGAACCATGCATAAATTGCGCAGTGCGATATTCAACAACATGTGTCATGCGCAATAGGGGAGCAAGCGGACGTTGTGCCATAGTGGAAATGAGCCAAAATAAAAAGGAACAAGGGAGAGGTGCAAGAACGCTCCAGGGAAGCCACAAGTTGCTGAACTATAGCCAGCCACACAGGCAACACACACACACAAGGCAGGACAGTGAAAGGGCACCTGGAGCCCACAGGCTCAGGGGAAGGTGTGGGGAGCCACAGTGCAGAAGGGGGAAGTGCCACACAGCAGTGAGGCCAGCACAGTCAGGTGTTCCCAGTGCAGGGGAAGTAGCAGCTAGGACAGTGGGGGGAACACAGAAACAGCTGCCGGGAGGGGTGAACACAAGCCAGAGACATGGCCAGTGCCACCATCCAGATGGAGGCAGTAATGAGGGGTGAGCAGGCGGGCAGCAGGGGGGCACAGCCGTGGAAGGGCCATTGGCGGTATGCCCCCAACAGGCAGTACCGAGCCTGTACCAGCTTCAAGCTGTATAGTGATACTGAGATTGTGGGCCAGTACCACCTGAATTGGGCAATTCTGAGGTGGCTCTGTGAGCTGTGCAGTGATGTGATGCAGGCACCCACACGATGGAGCCATGCTCTGTCAGTGGAGACTAAAGTGACAGCTTGCATGTGCTTGCACACCACGGGTACCTTCCAGAGACCAACAGGGGACACCACAGGCATAACCCAGTCATCTGCGTCATGCCACCTCACTCAATTCCTCAGCTACTGCTGCCACATGCTGCAGAGTACATCCATTTCCCAGCACACACAGCGGAGCACACAGCAAATATACAGGAGTTCCACAGGGTAGCACGTATGTCTGGCATGCTAGGGCAATAGACCGCACCATGTGGCCATTCAAGACACCACCTGGCCCCGAGGGGGCCACACATGAATAACAGAAGAGCTATACTAGCATCAACCGCCAGGTGGTGTGAATGCCAGGGGCACATAATCAATGTCTGTGCCACGCACCCTGGGGGAGCACATGATGCCTTCATCTGGCACCAGTCAGCACTGTGCCACAGATTCAAGAGTGGGGACATCCCCACTGGCCACCTAGTGGGTGAGTATGCAAACCACATGGACAAACATAGGGCTTGGGAGGGGCATGGTCAGAGGTGACATGGGTAATGGCCTACATGGCCCAGGACAGGGTGATTCTGATCACCAAACTAACCTCCACCCTCTACACACAGATGACAGTGGATACCCACTCCATCCCTGGCTGCTCAAACCATTCCGGCGGCCCATGACCCCATCGCAGCAACGCTACAATGAGGCACATGCCACCACATGTAATGTTATCGAGTGGGTGTTCGGGATGCTGAAGGCACGTTTCCGTTGAATGGACACCTCCAGAGGTGCCCTACAGTACAGCCCTCAAAGGTCAGCAGGCTATTACTGCGCCTGTTGCATCACACCACAACATGGCCAATGAATGTGGGATCAGCCGTGACAGGCCCTGAGAGGGGGACAGCGATGGGGGATGATGAGGATGCCAGTGACAATGGAGATGGGCAGCCCTTTGGGTGAACAGGACCCTGACTGCTCCGGCGGCTACAGCTGCACGGAACACCATCACGAAGGAGCACTTCCAGCCAACCCAGGTAAGTCATGGACGTAATGCAACCACCAGTGGCTAAGGCACAACAAAGCACATGGACACACACCAGGGTGCATACCATCAAGGGAAGTGGCTGGGCATGGAACCACACACACCACCAGGGATGGGTGAGGCTAACATGGCATGTGGACAGACACACACACACACACACACACAAAAATGCACCAGACATGCACAAAGGGTGGAGGCACACTGACCCAGAACACCACCCTAGCCACACATGTCCACAGACCACCACACCCGCTGCCTGTCATTGTGTGTGTCAGATGCTGGTCACCATTGCACACTGGTGTACAGCACAATGCAGGCATCATCATGCACACACAACTGTGGACAGCAGCTGGAGAGGTGTGCAGATGGACCTGTGTGCGCTGCAGGGCCGGGTACCCACCCGTGCATTGCCTGCTGAATGACACAATGCACACAGGGCAGCATCACAGTAGCCACATTGGGAGACAGGTCAGTCCGCGCCACATTGCCCCGGCCACCACAGATGTGTGGCGGCCCCACGAGACCGCCAGCACTCAGCAGGCTGACCACCGGCCTCATGAGGGGTGCTGGAGTCTGGGGTTCACTGCGTGAGCGAACATGCTCGCGAGGGGTTTGCCACACTGAACATGCCTGCGCTGGGCGTTGGCGGGATGCCCTGGCTGAACCCGGTGTCAACAGGAGGGTCAGCCAGCGACACCGGGAATGGAGTGGACATGCACTGTCAGCGGTGTCTGCACCGCATGGGCAAATAACTGTATTTTCCTGTGGCCATGGCAGCTGCGATATATGTGTCAGCCTGTCAATGGCAGCGATCATCTTCCCACATCCAGACCATCCCTGCCAGGAACAGAGCGGTTTCTCTGCTGCGATGCTCCTCTGCCCGGCTCAGAGCCGCACTCAGTGCATCCACCGCCATCACAAGCTGCATCTGCTGATTGACTGATGCTTGCAGTATGGGTGTGCTCATCAGGGTCATCTGCCTGATCAGCATTCTGTCCCTCAGGGTGTGCAGCCACGATGCTCAACACCCCTTGAGAGGGTGCTGCACACCAGGACCAGGCCTGAGCATGTCCATGGGTTCGAGCACTGCCGCCACCCTGACACGTGCCCCCAAACCCGATGACGACCTGAATGCCCCTCACTGCTGCTGCTCCCCAGGGCTCACTGGTGCCACTGTAGTAGCTGCAAAGTCCCACAATCCTGTACACACCAGTGCTGCCTCACGGTGCTGACAGGCACAGACTGGGACTGTGATGACATGAGCCTCCGCGATTGGCACACACCCACAGCCATGGCCTCGATGTTACCTGCTGTGTGGCCATCCTGTAGCACACACATGTCACTGCCAACGACGCAGTGACATCATCATCAGTGACAGACCCAGCACCAGCCCGAGTCCCAGCATGCTGGCATCCAGGACGCCAGCACACTGGGACATGGGCAGTCCTCTGCACTGCTCCAACAACATCAGTCTGGACATCCAGGCGGGCCCACTGTCTCACTGAGCTGCATATTCCTGTGGAGGTGGATGGGCCCTACTCCAGTCTCCATCTGACTGGCCTCAGTGGAGGCCCACCACCGCTGACCCATGCAGACACTCTCAGGAGCTGTAAGGAAAACAAATCACGTTACTGCATGTGACCTACCCTGTCCCCCAATAGACAAACCATGACCCACCATGCAGTGATGGGCTACCACCCATCTGGAATCCACCACCGGAACACCCTCAATGGCACCAATGCTGCATGCCAGCAACCCTCTCCTCCTGTGGGGTCAGGCGTAGCACCTCAGCTGTCCCCCACCTGTCATGAGATCATGCTGCCCTGATGGCAGCCACCTTCTCATAATCCTCCTCCTGTCTGTGCCCATCTTCTTCTTGCACTCCTGCATAGACACAAGTGGCTGCCATACAGGTTCACAACACCATACCTCCTCCCATGCAGCATACGGACCTGTGGTGTTCCCTGGCATCTGTTGAGAAGAGGCTCCTGGTCCGATCGGCCTCAAACAGGGCATCGTCTCTGCTTTGTGAGGTGGCCTCTTCCTCCTCCCACACTCTGTTCCTCTCCTCCACACACTCACTCAGTCATGATTCACCTGTGAGAATGACAGGTGTTACCTGTGACTATGCAGTCCCATGTATGTCCCAAAATCACAGTCCACCTCCCAACAGCATGCAACTCACCAATGGACTGCAGTAACCGACTATGGCCAGTAACCCAATGTCACACTTTTATAGTGCAACCCATGCAAATGAGGTGAGGCTCATCTTTAAGTGGTTGCAAATGCAGTGACTGCGCCATTGAATGGCTGATTAGCCAATTTGTAAATGATGGCTGAATATCGCATTACTGCATTGTGTTGAGCGTCTGAGCCAAGGCGCAGTTCTGTGACATATGACAGTACACACCTAACTGTGCATGCCAGGTTGATAGAGCAGGTGCCTGTCACGCTGCTGATATGTGCTGTGCATGGGAGGCAATGCAGCGGCACGCCATCATTGTCCAGTGGCGCTCGCGCTGTTCACCTATATGGCTGTGGCACTGGTAGCATCATAAGTGCACTGGGACAACAGTGCAGTAGGCTGCAGGTAGGTACACAGGCACCAATCACGCCACACGCATGGTTCCAATCATGCTGTCGCTGTCCATGCACAGAGACCCTTGAACCTGTGCCCACCTTTGCTCCCTAGGTGCCGGCGTCAGGCATGGGTGCACCACTATCACGCTGTTCGGTGACAGCACGATAGGGAATAGCGCTGCCACAGCATACGCGATGGTGGAACACGCTGCAGGCGCCATTGACTTTACTGAGCAATAGAAATGGGTGGAGGAGAGCTGCCCAGTGGACCCAGATAGAAATGGCAAACTTGGTTGCCATTGTGACACCACTTGTTCGCCCACTGTTTGATGAGGCACCCTGGAAGGTCAGGAGTCAGGTGTGGCAGGAGGTGGCGGCCAGCCCTGGAGGAGGCCACAGGAATAAGGTGGACGGTGGAGCAGTGCTGCCACAGATATGGGGACCTGGTGGAGGGACCCGGACCTGCTTGCCTGCCTGTGGGCACGTGCCAGGAGGGCATGGTGCCATGGCCAAGCAGGTGCAACATCCATACATTCTTATCTTCCATATGGGTATCATGGTTGCATGCGTCCGAACATGGAGGAGGACCACCGTTGTTGACTGTGGTGGTGTTATAAGAGAGTGTGGGATGGTGGGTCTGGCTGTGTGGGATTGCACACACATGGGCAGGGACTTCCACAAGATTGTACTGATGTCCTCTCCATGTTTGCACATTAGGCCCAGATGAGCGAGGGCTGGCAAGTAAGAGGAGGCATCAGCAGGAGGACTGTCACTCTGGGAGGGAACATCCACAGAGGCAGAGGGACCAGCCTATGATGGTGAGTGCCCACATCCATGATTACTATTGCATGCTGTAACAGGGCGGCAGTGGGCATGGCCACCATCCATTGATACCACCGCATGCCGCAACTTGTTACAGTCCAGCACTGTCAAGTGGCACTGCATGTCTGGGAGTGCATCAATGTTGGTCCATATGTACACCGGGTACCTGGCTGTGCCACTGCCTTTGCAGCACATAGCCATGTCACTGAACAGCCACGGTAGTGCTGTGCAGGACTTGGCCTGTGGGTGTGTGCAGTGGTACGCATGGCTGTGTGCACCTGGGTGGGCAGGTCTTGTGGATGCGATCACTGTGGGTGGTCATACACCATCACAGAGGCATGTCCCATGGCCGTATGCCATGCACAGTGGGTAGGCTGCATGGGGCTGCACATTCACACCTATTGACTCTGCTCCCTTGTCCTAGGTGGACAGCATCTGCAGGAGATCAGGGTCGCACTGAGTGAGATTCTCCAGGTAGCCAGGGCATCCCTGGAGATCCTTGAAAGGTTGGACAGGATTGGTGTCGAAGATGTCATGGCAGGAGGAGAAGCTGGAGGCGGGAGCAGGCTCCCACTGAGCCTTGGACTACCCTGATTTCCCCTACCCCTGGACAACCTCACACCCTTCCTTCCTCTACCATTTATTCACCTTCCCACCCACCCCGACCTTGTTTGTGTCCCAAACCCACAAACCTTTGTAAATACTTGTACATAGTTTTGCTTGCTGTTTTTAAATACATTTCTTTTGATATGCCTACTGTGGTGGTCTCTGATTTGCAGCAGGCTATAGGTGCTCAACTGCAGTTTTGTGCATGGCGTCAGGGGTGGTGCAGTCTTGTGCGTGTGTGTGTGTGTCCGTTGGGATGTGAGTATGGTGTGGGAGTGGCTATCAGTCACTGTCTGTGGCATGTGTTGTTCCCGCACTGGATGACTGTGCAGTGGTCCATGGTGCATGCTCTGTGTCCATGGCACACCTGTCAGACCATCCATGGCTAAGCAACTGACACCCATGCATGTCATGACATGCACGGTCCACTGGCATGTCAGTGGTGGCCATGCAGGACAACCACTGTACCCAACACAATGCTGGGTCACCTCCTGTCACTGGTATGGTGCATGTCTGCCTCAGGTGACACGTGGCCTCTGCTAGTTGTTGTCCACACCTCCATGCTGTGGCTTGTGTGTGTTGCAGAGGGTGTGCACTACTGTCTGTCACTTGTGCCCGGGCACATGCTGGTGACTGACAGCCCACAGTGCCTGTGCAGAGTGGCTGGCACTCCTGTGCCATGGAGGAGTGCTGGCCATGTACACAGTTTCCATAGCCCACCTTTGGGGAGCTTGCCTCACTACTGTGTCCCTGTTGGTGCCCTTGGGTATGGGTGGGTGTTTGTCCATACACTGTGTTGCATCCTGTGTGGTGCATCTTCCAGCACACCACTGTGAGTCATCTGTGCTAGCTGTTGTGGACAGTGCTGGGTTGGGGTGTGTCCTTGGAAGGTGTGCAGGGTGCTGTTCCACTGGTGGTGGGGTCAGAGACATGCCCTGTCATGTGTTGGGTACCTCGTATGTTGACACTGGTTGGTCTCTCAGCTGTACCTTGGGGGATGTGCATGGTGGCACTGTGTGGCAGTCATTGCATCACTAACTGTGTGCTGCCACCCGCTGATGGGTGCTCATGGTGGAACACCTTGCATGGTTCTGTGGTGCACAGGGTTGCATTATCACAGTGGGGTGGTGGCATGTATGGGGCCATCCTGCACTGGTGGATGCTGCTCCTGGGCAGCGTGTCTGGGAGTCACAGTGCAGGTGTGCTCTGCATTAATGGGGATGGTGTGGCATAGGGTGGTCAGCCCTCCTTGTGGCTGGTCTGGCTTGCAGCAGAGGTGATGGGCACCATATTTAACTATTGGTTGCTGGTCTCATATTGATGGTATTCCAGCCCTCCCAGTTGTGCATTGCATGGTGTGGGGGATGATGTCTGTTCTTCTGTGTGTTCTCTGCCCATCTGTGCCATGGGTGATGGGCCCTAGTTCCTGGTTGTGCTGTTGCATTGCTGCCCGCTGCTGGAGGTGTCCCTGGTTGTGTATGGCACATCTGGACTGCTCAGATGAACATCCAATGTACGGCAACATCAGAATGCTCAGCTTCACCTCCCTAGTTGTGCTATGATGCAGGTGGTGCGATATTCAGTAAAATGCGACTGCAGGCGCATCTTAGCCAGCCAGGTTCTGAATATCGTGCCTCTTGTGCATGGGTGCAATGGACTTGCACTTGATCCTGCTGTTGCACACTTTTGGGTGCAGTTTGAATATCTAAGCCAATATTACATATGCCAGTGTTCATGCCTTCAAACATTCTGCATTGAGACATATGATTTAAGTATCACATCAATTTAAAAGAAAATAATTTTCAATCTTTGAATCACATTAGTTATTGACATTGTAACAGTTGTATTTTATTTCTGTTACATTGTCTTGTACATCATTATCACTATAGCATATAGATTTTGTTTAGTATGATTTCAATGTTCAGTTATTAACAATTAGTATTATTAAGAAACATTTATATAGCTAATGCTGTCACACTGCTGGTTGCACAAATAACTAATAATGATCTTTCTATTAATAACAACAATAAGTCAACTTTGCACACATAGCTAAGTTACTGCATTATCAGATATTTCATCTGACATTGTTAAGATTGGCATTTTACTACAACCATTTTGCAATACAAGGCTGTCATTTTTCAAATCCTTGCTGGAGATGTTTTATGCAAGTTACAGTGACCACTGCCGCCCAGGCGTTGTGTAGCTCACTGTTCAGAGCACATTGTGATAATGACAGTCACACTGTTCATGAGCCGAGGGGTGGAAATGAGTATGTATAAAATTTAGTAATGATAGTCTGTTATATGACTGTTTATGTAGTACGTATGAACTCACAACACACAAATTTGTAAGTTAATGTGTTACACTATTTCCGTGTCAGTTTGGGAACATTGCATTTAAATCCTAAAATTACTTTGATGGAAATTTGGTGGCTATGCTGCATAAAATGACTGCTTTGTGAGGGTGATTAACAACTGCCAAACAATGCATTCCTACAATCTGTTGCATGGTACTGTACTCACTGCCAGATTACCACACTTTTGTGGGTGTATTTACAAAGTCACAATACTATCGTCTCCAGTTGTGGTTAGTTCAATGCAGTGTCAGTGTTGACAGAAAAATTTGGTTGTTTTGTCATTAAGCATCAAGTGCGGTAAAAATAGACAATTTGGAAAAAATAGTGTCGAGTGCATGAAAGTGTCTCTCAAAAAGTAGTGTCATGCAATCACAGTGTCACAAAATCGTGCACTATCGAGCATTCGACAGTATGGCAAAAAGTAATATCGAACATTCAAAAGTTCACAAAAAAAATAATGTGCATTCAAAAGTATCACAAAAGTACTTTTGTGCATTTGATAGTGTAAAATTACTGTCGTGATGTTCAAAAGTGTTGCAAATTTTTAATTTGGGAGTGGAAAGATACATTCATTATCGAATCAGATCAGATTGTATTTGAGTGACAGCGTATTCTACCAATGTTGTGCAAGATTTGTCAGGCCATGTGAGACAACCAATCGAAGACGGACAACAATGAAGAAGGCAACAGCAGCCATCTTAGTTCATACTGGAGACACGAGTATTTACAAACTGTAAGTACAGTATATTTTATAAAACATTTTCTAGTATGATAAAAAGTATTATGTAAATACTATTAATCAAAACGTTTTTAGTACCATTTGATAATGTTACTTGTTATAATCTAGATGCTGTATGTAAGATAAAACTGTTTAAAGTCAGTGATAGTTTAGTACTAACTGGTACGAACAGCTGCAAATAAGAGGAGATAGGGCTCCGTGGACCACAACAGAAGGAACCAATCAGACATATTTCTTAGTTATATTGTTTAAAGTACCTATGAAAAAGATGCATTTCCCACCCTCAATGTTTACATTTTGATAACAAATCTAGTAATAGTCAGTGTGCTTCTGACTAGTTAAATAGTAAGAGTACTAGCCAATTATTTTTTTTTTTTTTATTTGTGTTTTATTAATCAGCCCAGTGAAGTTGGCTTGAAGTTAAGAGAAAATATCAGTTTTACTTTCCTGCCTAGACACTGCAGAGCAGACAATGACTTTTTGGCTCTCTGTACACTTCTGGGTTAAAACAGATGGCAATAGCAAAGGACTCGTGATAGTTGGAACAGTATAAGTGAGATGGTGTCTGGTATGCTCCAATAGTGATTTTGGGAACCTGCAGCTCTGGCTATTGAAATGGTTGGTAACGGTGGAATGAGGTGGAGCACTCCGTACCAACCATGAGAATTTAAGTATCAGACTCATCCTGACATTTACTGATACATCTTGGGCAATGATTTGAAACCAAATGCGGGTAATTAAGTAACAGTAGTGGACCTTCTATTATGGTATTTGCCTGCCTGTATAATCATATTTTTGGATATTACAGGTGTAGGGTCCTTGAAGCAGAACACCATATGTATCTACAGTTGACAGGCGCGAAAAAATCAACATACAAATATCTGCATTTCTCTTTTAGCATGTGTGGAATGTACACCATACGTCTGAAATTAAGTATTATTATGATTGGCTATATGTACGGGATTACATTTCTCACATGCTAGCAATTACATTCCTGGGAAACGAGATACAATCCTCAAGTCCTCTAAAATATAAGGCTGTTTGATCAAATATTACAGTGTTAACAAGGTTCTTTCAGAACCAAAAATGTGGTAAAAAACAGTCAGTTACACACTCACACATGTAACACATGGGTTGGAATATTCAGATGTGCCATGCTGTGTAACAACACTGGGAAAAGTGGAATAACAATGCAGCATGTTGTTAGTACAAATTTCACGATATTGTGGTGTGGTTAGCACGATATATCATTTTCAGTCTGTAGGCAAATTTACATTTACTGACACACTGCACAAGTGTAAATGGGCAGAAGGTAGAAGTGTTACAACAGTGAAGTGCAGTCATGGTAGCTTATGTTTACTATTTAGTACCTCACGTAAATGGAGCAATACATACAGACATAAAACAGCTATTTTTCATATTATCAAGGCATTATTAGTATGCAGGTATCCTCTTTACTAGTGAGTTTGCTTGTATTACCTGACTCAGGATCTGTTGTCTGCGTGCCACCCCAGTAACTTTGTGGTTATCTGTTTCAAAAATACTTGTTTTTGAAAAACAAATAGTAGTAATACAATAGTGTTGCCTATCATGTTATAAATGGGTAACTTTTTAAAGTAATCGTGTGGCATGAATCTAGTTGTTGTTAATAAATATAGATAGTAGCTGCAGTACAACAGAAAGAACACAATGGAGGGTAGGGTGCAGTGTATCACCATGGATATATTTTCATAGCAACATCATACTTGCTAGTCACAAGTGATGACAACACATAGTACAGATAACTTTTGTCTCTCAACCTACTATTGATTATAATTAATTGTACAATACTTCAGCTATCTGTTGTTCTCATTTGTAAACAATTCTTTTGGGGACTGACACTGTGAAGCAGAATCTAGAGTAATGGTTGGAATACTCATGTCATTACGGGCGTACCAGTATGTCTTAATGTGCAATAGTTATAATATTCCACAAACAACTCATGTAAAAGTTATTTCTGTCTGAAGGAGCTTGGTAGCATTATGAAATATGCTCTTGTCATATTCAGCACAAAACTATACAATACATGAAATACATATACTATGAGACATGACAGTAATGGAAATTTTTGTTATGTTTCTATTGCAGAACGAAAGTGATGAGATGATTCAGTGGACCTTGCGAGAAGTACGTGTTTTGCTGCTTGAGGCAGTTCAAATGAGGGAGTGCCGCATATTAATGCGGACCACAAAACCCATGCTTCAGATTCGATGCGGGAGAGCTCATCAACAACTTTTAAATACAATTTTGATCAAAAATAAGACCATTGTTCAACCGAGAGAAGTGGAAGCTGTTGCGTAAGCGTTTCTATGTTCTGAAACAGTGGGAGAGATGCCGGACAATGATAGGTGGTGGTACTACCGCTTATGAGCTGTGAATGCTGGGAAGCCGCTGCAGGGCGCCTCCTCATCGTAGTTACTCAACAGAACTTTAATACAATGTGTCTTGATAAGATTTAGATAAAATTATGACATATGACAGTTAGTATATTATACTGACATCGTGGTGTGGTTCAGCTGAGGTTCAGCTGGTGACTGAATAACAGCACAAATAATAACTCACCTGTATCGCATTCTGTGACATTTGCTAAAGATACAATGAAATTGTGTTGTTGTGTTAATACTAATGAAACTTTAATAATGGATATGCTGGAAGGTTAGCATTGGTATGTGTTTTTAGCAATTTAGTTACATAATTTTAATAACCCACTTATAACATGTATTTTATGATGATTTTTAATAATCTACTAATACTAGTGGTGCAATACTATACAATCCATTATCTAAACAAGATTTACTTCATATGAGTTTTATATAACTATTTAGTTTTGTGCATTTGAGTTTATGCTCTTTTCTTTAACTTAATTTTGCTCTGTATGGCTAGTGTGTATGAGGTGCCATAATACGGTCATACAAATTAGTGATGAAGTTTAGTGTTACAAGTTGTAAAATGACATTTAACTTTGAAATACTGGTATAATAAAGAAAGAAAGTGAGTTGCAGTATTCTGACACATCCAATACAAATAGTGTTTTTTATAGTAGTAAACACGATGTTTGGGTATCTCATGTGAAATATGGTTAAGTCACATTTATAGTACTAGAATTGTTAATCTCTAGTTGTAGTCCCAATGTTGTCCATGTTACCAACAACTACTACGGTGATTTAACAGTTGTTGTCCTGCTCTTCAAACATTATGATATTAACAGTACTTATAATGTATATGCACCTGCAATAACGTGGTGTAACTGGTGAGAGCCAATGTGGCTACATGAGCATGTTTAATTTATCAACTGTTGTTATAATGTGATGCAATTTACATACAAGACAGTGGGTCTATTTTTTTCTTTTATCACAGGCAACGTGGGCTCCTCTACCTGCCCCAGGTAGTACCAGCACAGTCAGAAGCTGTGGAGGGTGTGGACACTGAAAGTGTCTCTAGTTGTCAGTCTGATGGTAGATACTGATGAAATAATTGTACTATGTAATTGAGATTGGTATGGGGTATCAGGCAAAAGGTGTGACCTGCACAACTACTCAATTCTTTTAGAAATACTATTTAGTAAGTTAGTATTACTTAAACATATATATATTTGTATTTAGAAAATGGGCAGGAAATCTTTAGCTGATTGTAAGCACCAACAGCCAGTCCGGTATCAGGCAATGAGACAGAATAATAGTCACTGTCTCTGCTGATTAGGTTCAAATCGTGCCAACAGATGTTCATTTGTAAATGAGCCATTTTTCTTAACATAACTGAACCACACACACACACACACACACACACACACCTGCTGCTTTCACACGCCTCCTCCTGCAGATCTTCATTGCATGCTTCATCTGTTCTCTAACTGCCCGCTGGCAGCTGTGACACACAATTTATCCTCAGAAATACCATGACAGAAGTGGCGGTTCTCGTTAGGCTACAGCGGCTCCATAACCCCATTGATCAGCACTGTTTACCCTGCAAAACAAATACAAAAACACTGCAGAACAGCATCTTGCCCCAGATATTCAAACTGCACCAGGCTGTGGCACAAGCAGGCGCAGCTGAACAGCTGCACAGGGGTGGCGCGGGCGATATTCAGCGAACTGCGACATGTCAACGGCATTGAATATCGCCTGACACCCCAGTGACGCCGATGCAGTGGCTGCACTGGCATAAGTGGCCAGGTAGACATGGGGATGCATGCGCAAGTTCCATTGCGCCATGCACAACAACACGATAAAAATTAACATACCGAGAGGCCAAAATGTATGCAAAGTGCACATAGGGAGTATGTGTGGTAGATATGTGAAAAAAGTATACTATCAGTCTCCAGGGTAAAGTCCCTTCCACACTTTCTGATATCTAAAATTTCCAAATTGTATTTTTGCAATTTCACCAGTGTGATCTTTGACCTCTGTGTGATTTGGGAGTCTTGTGCAGGTTCCAGGATGATGCTTTAACCCCTCCCCCAAATGACAACTGCCTACCATTTTGTGACTAGTAAATCAGATACTGGGGGCTATGTATGAATGTGCTCAAGTTATATGCTATTCATGCATAACTCATCTGCACACCTATCACCCAAGACAGATGCAGGTATGCAGAGTGCACAGATTCACTATCATAAACACCAAAGGTTCCTGTCCACAACCCCCAGCATGCAGGACTTCATGGGGCTGTTGGGTGCAGAGCAGCGGAAGCAGCCAATTGGCTGTCTGCCCTGCATCCTACAGTAGATCCCTTGCTCCATGGGTGCAGGGGTGTGTTGGAAGGCATGTGTCCAGTCAGTAGGTGGTATGGGCAGTCACCCAAATGGGCACCCCAGCCCTCAACAGCTGCCAGGTCAACTGGGGTAACATGGAGGGGCAGATCCCAGTCCCGCAGCAGCCAGAGGGTAACATCTAAGGGGCATACAGTGGGATATGGTATGGTCCCTGGTTTGTACCCTGGCCCAGCACTCCATTCCACCTACACACCATCATGAATAGTGCAGGCATGCCCCCCCAGCAAGCCCCCGGACATGACTGGCCAGGGTATCATGTGCGCATGGGGCTTGCATGCCAGTTATGAAAGCCTCTGAGGCTCCATCGAACCCATATTGCATGGCATTCCAATGTAGGGTTTCCTATACACCTCTCATATGTGGCTTGTAGACTTTTTGCATAGGGTCCATTGTTTGAAAAAATGCTTTTGGAGCTTTGGGGGAAGAGGCAGACATTCGCCATGGTGTCTTTTCACCTAGGACCATCCCTGGATCCAGAATATAACTGCCCTTCCTGTCTATACAGACATCCTCTTCTTCTAAGCCAAAGGTCTGTCTCAGTAAAATAGAGACCTCTGTCTCCTTTCAAAAGATGTACCAAGTGATACTCCTTGGTATACCCAAATTTCAGTAGCTAACATGTTCCTCAGATGATAAGTGGGTCTCCTGCAAAATATCACTTCCCACCCCATTTTCTTTCTCAAGTAAGTAAGTTGGGGGGTGTGGTCTAGCTCTGGACCACAATGGCTGCATAAGATTTTAGCTTCTCCAATATCGGGACAGAATCCTGCTATATCCGTCAATTTGCGTGACAATTCTATACAATTTTCGGCAAATGAAACCTTAAAATACTTCTCTGCATCTACATAGTGGATTATTTCAGACTTACCTTCTTCTTCTGCTCAACTGAAGCAGGGCTTGTTGGTGATTTCTGCTGGCCTACAACATGGCATCCTCATCTTCGCTCTCAGGAGATGCTAAAACAACAGAACAAATGTTCACACAGCTGTTAGCACAAATGGCACAAATGACTACTGCAGTGAACAATAACTCCCAAACTTTGCATTCCATTGAAGTTCAGCTGTTTCAATTGGAACACCTCATAGGATCGCATGAAGTTTGCGATCCAGCAGATAACAGCTACAATACAGGATCAGTCCAGACCTTCATAAGCTGCATGAAAAAATGGCAACTTAGAAAATCTCACCCGGCAAATAATCTAAGATTTGTCGGATTTCAGAAGGGCTGAGCAGTGGGACCACAACAGCTTCCTGCAAACAAATTTACCTCAGCTGCTTGATTTGCCTGCTGACATTTGTGCTCCAAGTAAAGTGGGCCCATCGATCACTTGCACTCCTCAAAGCCGGAGAAAGGCCCCGGTGCCTCCTAGCCCACTTCCTGGACTACCGACAAAAGCATTTGATCTCAGCAGTGGCCAGAAATAAAGGCCAAATTTTGTGGAATGAAAACTGGGTACAAATATAGCAGGACTACTCTCAAGAGCTGTCTAATAAGTGGAAGGCAAACAAAAGTGCGCTGGCTCCTCCATCATCTCAGTCTTTTCTTTTCGCTCCATTGCCCCGTTATCATGTGGGTGATCTATAATGGATCCCCACTTTTTTTTTATGTCCCCTAAGCATCTAATGAGCTTTTTGAAAAAATCATACCCGGCAGCATTCCAACAGCAATCCAGCCCAGGAGGGACAGGGTGCTCCTCGCCTGGTACATCGGGAGGTCCAGGAGATTTGA
This sequence comes from Neoceratodus forsteri, assembly GCA_016271365.2. Classification (NCBI taxonomy): domain Eukaryota; kingdom Metazoa; phylum Chordata; order Ceratodontiformes; family Ceratodontidae; genus Neoceratodus; species Neoceratodus forsteri. The sequence continues at coordinate 934,914,179 of CM057449.1, read as the reverse complement.
CTTCTCCCCAGAGTATTCCAATAAGCAAGAGGTCCATGTTTTTGAGGGATCCCTTCCTTCTTACCAAAAAAAATGCCAGACTCCACAGATACATGAATGAAGAGCCCATCCTGCAGATAGGCAGCGTCCTGACAGTCCTGTGCCCAGTGACTGTGTTGCAGAACCCGATAGGGATGTGCACCAGGCCTTTCATTCTCCTAATCGCTTTGCTGCCCTGCAGACAATCTCTCCAACCTTATCAGATGTTATCGATGTGGACCCAACCCCTCAGGATCAACTACAGCCTCTCATTTCAGCCAGGAAGTGAAGAGTTGGGCTGACATAGCTGCAGTATCACCTGATTCCCCCAAGGACTCTCCAGTGGAGCAGAACTCTTCCTGTGACACTCTTCAGAAATTACAGCCGAAGGCGCCCGACTCATTGAAGTGCTTGGACTAACCTGAGTCATAGTAGATAAGTCTTGTAATTTTTTCTCAGCTTAGGGCTTGAGGGGTTTTGGGGAAGGGGATGGGAAAGGCTGGAATAGGGCACCTGCCTCATACAGCATTCTGGTGTCTGACTGGCCTTCTATTTATTGTAATCCCCCCTCTTACTCATATCCATACCTATTGAACTGCTTGCTCTTGATTCTGCTCTAGGTGTCTTGTTTGAGTTAGGTGCCTGGAGCTGCACGACTGATATTTTCTCACTGTATGAGCATGGGACATAGGAGTGGTGCCCCATTGGAATGCTATATTGCCAAGAATCAGATTTATGGGACTCTCTGCTGTAGTTGGACTAAGTCCAAATTGACTTTATTTTGTAATTCAACATTCTCAGGCTGTGGAGGAATTATCTTATGTTACTTGTGCCTCTGCATTTCGTTCTTGCCCTGTCTCTATACCCCTGCTCCTCCTGCAGACCCAAGACCTAACAGTAGAGGGTCCTCCTGTTCCCTACTTGCCTTTTATTTTCTCTGTATTTTTTTATTTCCTTTGCATTCCAAGATGGGCTATATATTTTAAATTGGCCTGGGTCTATTTTCCAGCATCTAATCTGAATGGGATGCCAGGGATCCCCTAGTGGTGACCACATGCATTTCCCCTTGGAGCTTATACTGTACAGTGCTTACAGCCCTGACTAAGGAGACACCCTTTAATGGGGCTCAAGCATGGCACAGTTTATTGCCAGGGTTGCATTCATTTGTGGTTGCAGGCTGATTCTGCCCTAGGAGCCTCTTTTGTTAGCATCCTTCAAGGAACAAAAGATAATGATCCAGCTATTATCTTAATCCTACTCGAGCTGGCTAATATCTTCTTCTAACACCTCAGTATTCCCAGTATTGTTTAGTTTAGTTTAGTTTATTAGTCTAGGAATTAATACCTTTGAGCCAGGGCTCTTTTACAAGGTTCCACGTCACAAAGAACATTTAACAAAGCACGATACATTACAGGTAAAACCAGACAGGAAAGTTACATCATAAATTTGCTATTAACAGTTTAAGGCAGTAACATTTTTAAGTTTCATAGAAAACAAGCTATAACAGGTTCAACGAGTAGACAATTTCGAGGTTAAGGAAACTTCCAGGAGAGGGTGATCATTAGGCGCCAAGGAGGCTAGAGAGGAGGAAGGTGGTGGCGGGAGAGTAAGTGAGAGGGACAGGAAAAAGGGGAGTGAGTTTGGGTGGGAGACAGGAAGTAGTAGAGGTACCAGAGGTTCATTAGTCAGGGAGGAAGAGGCCTCAGATGTGAGGATGGACATGAGGAGTAGTAGTCTTTATCTAGCGCAATCACAGTTGCTAGTGGTGGTGAGGTGGGCATAGAGCATGGATTTGAAAGCTTCAAGCGAGGTTGAGGATAGAGTAGGTGGACTAAGCGCATTGAACCATGTCGGGGCCCTGTATGCGAAAGATCGGGTGTTGGGGTAAATAATATGGGTAAAAGATATTGGGGGGACTTTGTCTTGTCAGTTGGGTTAATAACGGAACCTATACTGGATGATAGTATGGGGTCTTCCCCCACGAGAAGACAAGGCAACCTTGGTGGTGCCCCCACCAGTCCTAGCCTCCCGGCCTCCCAGCAAAATGTTTTCTTTTTTGAATGTTGACTACTATGGTTGTTGTGCTATTGTTAAGGGTCGTTTGCCCTCTAGGATGCTATCATTTGTTTAAAGACCAGGCATCTATTAATAGATGGACAGGTTCTGTCATGCTGGAAAGATTCCGTTGTATTTTACATGTGGTTGGAAACTAATCTCCTGTGTGGGATGCCAGATTGGATCACAGTTTCATCTGAGCCCTAATGCTTTGCCCATTAACATACATTTAAGCCCACTATTCTGATAGGTGATATACATGAATTTACCTGGAATGTTCGGGCTTGAACACCCCAGTTAAGTGTAAACAGGAATTGTATCATTTGAGGAGGCTGTGGGCCAGTCTGGCTTTCCTGCAAGAAATAAAGTTGAATAAACAGGATCATGACAAGTTAGCTAAGGAATGGGTAGGACAGCTGTTTTCCTCCTCTGCTCCCACCAAAAGGGGCAGTAGCTATACTCATTCATAAATCTCTAAAATGGTCCCCATCCAAATGAAACAGGATACCCAAGGCAGATGGGTCTTGGTGCTTATGGATACCCCAGAAGGCCTACTCCTAATGGGCATATGTAAGGTCCAAATGAGAACTCTCCAGATTTTCATAATCAGATAGCCCAGACTATTAACCTTCTAGGTGAAGCCCAAAACCAACCATTGTAGGGAGGGACTTTAATATTCCATTTGACCCTGTGATTGACCGAAGGTCTACTGGACCTGACACACATCCCAGGGCTCGGTTTTCCTTGCACCAACTCACGTCAGATTTGGGGATGTCAGATATCTGGAGGTTCTTTAACCCATGTGTATGAGACTATTCCTTTCACTCCCCTGTGCATGGCACTTATAGTAGACTGGATTATTGGTTGACCACAGAAGCTGTTACTCAAATGTTGGTGGATTTGAGGATTATGCCCATGCCTATATTAGATCATTCCCCGGTCCAGCTATATTTTACTTGGGGCCCCAGATTCCCCCCTACAACAACATGGAAACTAGATCCTCTTCTCCTTAGCAATCCAGACTTTCTACCGTGGCTTTGCCAAGAAGTAACTTGCTTCCTTGTCAAAAATCTTCCTTCAGATACTGTACATCCCTGGGTAATATATGGGAGGCCCTTAAGGCCACCCTTAGGGGTGATATTATTGGCTATGCTGCTAGAAGGAGAAGACAAAGAGAACAAAATCTCAAGGAGCTGGAGGACCATGTCAAGACCCTAGAGCAGGAGGCCAAGCAATGTCCACAATTTATTATTCATTCCCCATTAGGCCAGAGCACAGTTAAGGTGCGATTGGAAATAATGACTTGCTGGCTCGTAAAGCTGAAGTGGCTATTCTGTGGTTGAGACATAAGTATTGGGAGGGAGAAGAAAAATGGGTGAATCTATTAGCATACAGACTGTGTAAATGGCAAGTGGAACGACACATTCCAGGGCTTATAGATCCTGCAGGAATATCTCACACTGCACCAGACCGAACAAATGATATCATGAAGCAATTCTACTCTCAGCTATATACTTCCTCCAGAGCAATAGATCAAGATAAAATAAAAGACTTTCTTGCATCCCTTAATCTTTCCAAACTTACCCCCAACAAGCTGCCACACTAGACCTTCCCATTTTGGTTGCAGAAGTAGAAACAATCCTAGAAGCAATGAATTCTGGAAAGGCCCCAGGAGGAGATGGTTTTCCTCTGGAAGTATGGAAGATGGTCTCCTCACAAATCTCCCTCTGTTAAGCTCTTTCTATAATGAAACTCTGACTCTGAGCTCCTTTCCCCTTACCCTTTGGATGGCCACTATTACCGTTTTTCCTAAAAAAGGTAAAGACCCCACACATCACCCTCAAACTATCACCTGATTTCCCTTATCAATTCGGACAGCAAACTGTTTACTAAAATCTTCTTCACTAGACTAAATCCCCTACTCCCTTCCTTTATACATCCTTTTCAGGTGGGCTTTGTCCCTGGTCATTACAGTAGAGATCATATGTGCTCCCTAATAGATATTCTTCATTTTTCCGAATCTCTCCCCACTCCAGTGGCTGCAGTGGCCATAGATTTTGAAAAGGCTTTTGACTCCCTAGAATGGGATTATTTAGCACAAGTTCTGATACATCTGGGATATGGAGTGCAGTTTCGGGGTTGGATCTCAGCATTTTATCATAGCCCAATGGCTAAAATATTAACTAATGCAACTCTCTCCAACCCTTTCCCCTTTGGTAGGGGCACCAGGCAGGGTTGCCTGCTGCCCCCTCTTATTTGTTCTAGCAGTGGAACCTCTGGCTGCTGCTATTAGGCAGCATCCCAAAATTCAGGGTGTTACCATTGAGAAAAGTTCATATTTCATGCTCATGTATCTGGATGATCTCCTGGTGCCTCTAGAAAATTTAGAGACCTCTCTCCCAGCCCTTTTATTACTTTTGGCCAAATTTGAAACCTTATCGGGACTTAAAGTTAACCACTCTAAAACAGATGCTACTCATGAATGCCCTGGCTAATAATTCCCAGGTGGCCCCCTCTGATCTCCAATAGGCCACTGAGTCATTAGTGTATTTATGGGACTGCATAACAGGACCTTTCTAAAATATGGGAGTTAACTGTAAAGACCCTCATAGCAGAGCTTAAAACTGAACTAGAGAGATGGCAGGGCCTCCATCTTATTTTAGCCAGAAAAATCTCTGCTATCAAAATGATCGTGGTGCCCAAACTCCTGTATATTATTTCCCATGTACTCATGGATCTTCCGGCAAACTGGTTCAATACCATAAACTCTCTTACTGAAAATTAATTTGGGATAAGAGAAAGCCATGATAAAGTAAGAATAAATTGAGGGCGTATTGGAGGGAGGGAGGGTGGGGCCTTCCATGGTTGGAAGGATACAAATGGACTTCACGCTATGACCCAGACTCTGACTTGGCTTGTCCCCAACTCCCAACTCCACCCAGTGGGGCTCACATGGAGAAATCGCTAGCCCAGGTGCATAGTCTCCCTCCGCTATTATATAATTCCTTCCTAAAGAGCTCACTGCTCACCCCACAATAGCCTTTTCTGTGAAAGTTTGGCATCTAATACATAAAAGCTAAACATAGACCCTCACCCATTATGTCAACCCCCATTTGGGGAATGGGCAACTTTAATAGATAACAAACCCTTTATTGGAACCACTGGGAGGCTGCACGGATAGCCACCCTTGGAGATGTCCTGGAGAAAGATGGGATGAACATTAAGCCTTACAGGGAGATAGCCCATGGGACTGGTTTATGGCGGAAAGATTTCTGGAGATACTTGCAGATATATTCCTCCATAACTGCATACATCAAAAGTCAGAGAGGGGGCAGGTCAGCACAAGAACATATAACCAGATGGCTTTCATCAGCCAAGGGACTGGCCAGCAAAATTTATGTGGCCCTTCAGGACAAGGTCCCCCTCCCAATCTAATGAATCCAAGTCCAAATGGGAAAAGGCCCTTAATACCCAGATAACAGACCCCCAATGGAAGCTTTGCTGGAAACAGGCACATATGGCCTTTCCAGGTACCAGGAGCAGGCTCATTCAAAACAAACTTCTCCATCACTGGTACAGAACTCCGGCTTTGCTATATAAATGGAAACTTATAGATAACAACCTCTGCTGGAGATGCCAGTCTGGGGTGGGGGATATATACCACATCATCTGGCAGTGCCAACTTATAATTCCCTTCTGAAAGTCTGTTTGTGACCTAGCCACACAAACTGTGGGTCCCACAATGAGGCTTGAGACCCTCACCAGGGTCCTGGGGTTACCGCCTCAACATACACAGTTGAATTCTTTTTTAAAATGGTGGGTGGTTCTGCTCAGCATCCAGGCCAAGCGTATAAGAGAGATATTGTGTAAATGGAGACCAACAGATATTTCCTCAATGTCAGAACTTTTAACTCTCTTGCTAAGATAGCCTCCTTAGAATGTCTGTCACATGTTGTAGCTAATACTATTCCTCAGTATTACTCTGTTTGGAATCCTTTTCTTGCCTATTTAAAGCCTAGAACTGGAATAGGGTGAAGTTCCTAGCATATATCCTTTGGTGACCTCAGCTTAGATTCCTTCTAGCTATGTAATGTATGACCTGTTAACATAGAATGTTAATTACCACAGTGAACACAATATATTTCATATATATTTATATCAGATTAGCTTTTGCCTGGTCTTTGTGTTCTCTTTTTCATTTTCCTTTTGTCTATAGATGAAGGGAATACACCACTTGAGGCAGATGTTCAGTGCATCCTTGGGATGCTTCATGACAGATTTATTTTGTAACTTGCACTCCTGGTCGATGTTTTTTCTTGCCTCTGTCTTTTATTTATAGCAGTCCATGACAATCAGTATGTGAATGTATTACTCAGTTTGTCTCTTACCTGTGTGGCTTATACTGCTGAAACATATGTGCAAACTGTAATTGTGAGTGTAATCTATGTTTTAAATGTTGGGAAATGAATAAACATTAAGAACAAAAAAAAAAGTAAGTAAGTAAATCTTTATTTCTCCAGCGCCCAATCCCGAGTCTCTGAGTGCTTTACAAAGAGGTATAAGAGACAAAAAAAATTACAATACAAGAAATATATACTGGGTCTGTAAAAAAATACAGTTAAAATCAATAATAAATAAATAATAAGATCAATGTTGTGGCTAGCTGAAAAAGTCTTCTCTAAAAAGGTGTGCCTTCAGACCCCTCTTAAAAGCCTCCCCCAGTGGAGCCCCCACTCAGAGATCTCGGGAGTAAGTTCCAAAGGACTGGGTCAGCCACTTCAAATACATGGTTCCCTGAGGTTTTCAGCCTGGCCATTGGAACCTTAGTAGAGGAGCCGAGCAGAGCAAGCACACTAGGAGGGCAGGGGTCAGGAAGTTACTCAGGTAGCCAGAGCCTGAGCTGTATAGGGCCTTATAGGTAAGCAAGCCCACCTTGAATATGATCCTTCATCTGACAGGCAGCCAGTGCAGGTCCCGTGGGACTGAGGTCACATGACAGTACCTGGGAAGGCCCATCAACAACCTGGCTGCTCTGTGCTGGAGGTTCCTCCACTGATAGCCAAGTAAGAAAGAGCATTACAGTAGTCTAGCCTTGACATGACAAAGGCATATATCAGCATGTGCAGATCACCAGGAAGAATTAGGGGTTTAATCCGGGCAACATTCCTTAAGTGATAAAATCCACTCCGGACAACAGATGACACCTGAGCTTCAAGAGTCAAACCGTCTTCAAGGATGACACCCAGGTTTCTCACCCTAGTGGATGCCATCAATAGAGCAGGGCCAAGGAACAACCCCATTCCTGATCTGGTAGCAGCCACATCATGCCGGTGACCAGCCTCAATCACCAGTACCTCTGTCTTGTCAGGTTTCAGTCTCAGCCAGTAGGAAGACATCCAATCTTGGATCGTGGCATTTATTTTGGACTTCCATGGCATTACTTGTCCTGGGAGCAAAGGACATGTACAGCTGGGTATCATCTGCATAACATTGAAAACCCAGGCTGTAACATCTGATGAGCTCACCCAGGTGTAAAATGTACACTGTGAACAGCATCAGCAACAAGATCAAGCCTTGAGGAACTCCACAGGACAGGAGCAGAAATTCTCCATCACTACCCATTGTGTCCTGCTGGTGAGAAAGGACTCAAACCAGTTGATGACAGTACTTGTGACTCCACAAAACTCTCTAAGGCAGTCAAGAAGCAAAATGTGATTCACAGTGTCAAATGCTGAGGATAGATCTAGGAAAATGAAAACTGACCGATCTCCTCTATCTCTCACCCTGAGGTCATTTTGCACACTGACCAATGGTGTCTCAGTGCTATGCCTGGCCCTAAACCCAGAATGGAATGGCTCATAGATGTCAATGGCCCTGAGGTGTGCCTTGAGCTGCAGAGCCATCAGTTTCTCAACAATGTTCCCCAAAATGGGAGGTTGAAAATAGGTCCATAATTCCCAAGATGTCAGGGTTGAGCGATGGTTTCTTCAGAAGGAACTTCACCAATGCCTCCTTTAAATTATCAGGGAAGAACCCCTTCAAGAGTGAGCAACAGACTATATTAGCAAACACTGGACCAATTGACTCAGCACATCCCACTAGATGAGTCGGGCAAGTGTCCAGTTCACAAAAGGTGGGCCGTAACTTCCAGATGACCTCAATGACCTCAGTCACCACCACTGGCCAAAAACTAACCCAAGATAATAAGAGTATCTCTGCCTATGCAAGGCCCACCACTGTAGGGATGGTCTTGCCCCACTGAGGAGATCCTGAACCAAATGGAGAATAACCTGTCAGAGAAGAACTGAGCAAATTACTCACATAGAGTGACTGAACATGCCCTTTTTGACTGCAGGCAGGCAGGATTAAGTAGCCTTTCCACAGTCTGAAAGAGCAGAGCTGGTCTGTTCCTTCCTGTGGCAATCTCCCTGGACATGAACTCTGCCTTCTTACAGTAGATTGCCCTTTAATAGTCTTCATAGTGAGCTCTCAAAGCCAGTTTATCCTCCCTGGACTGGGTCCTCCGCCAGCAATGCTCCAACTTCTGACCCATGGTCTTCATCTCCTTCAGAGCCCCATCAAACCACATGGGTCTCAAGCAAGAAGACCTGGGTTGTATATGGACTGGTGCAATGTTACCGAGTGCCTTGGAAACAGTGTTATTATAGGCTTTCACCACCTCACCTGTGCCAACCGCAAATGCAGCACTCACACCAGAAAATTCCACTACTGCCAAAAGTCCCTCTGGGGACAATCCCCTCAATGGGTGATAGCAGACCAATGTTATTGAATGCCATGGAAACAGCATTGTTATAGACTGTCACCACCTCACCTTTGTCAACCGCACATGCAGCACTCACACCAGAAATGTCCACTACTGCCAAAAGTCCCTCTGGGGACAATCCCCTCAATGGGTGATAACGAACCATCTTAACAGGGGAAAGACTGTAAAGGGGGCCCCAAATAAGAACTCCACCATGCAGTGATTGGACCAAGTGACTGGATCAATTCTGAGGTCAGTGACCTCAAGCCCCAGTGAGAATATCAAGTCCAAGGCATGTTTGTGGTGGTGAGTTGGAGAAACAGCTACTTCTGTGAGGCCCAGTGATGTCATTATCTGGAGGAAGTCATGACCAAAATGTGAAAATTCATCATTGATCCAGGCATAATGTCACCCAGAATCAACCATCTGGGTGACTCCAACACCCTATTGGTGACAAACTCCACAACTTCCTGCAGAATTTCTGCACCCAGGAGGGCAATACATGAGGAGAATCCTGCAGCCTGCACCTGTACCCCCACACCCAGCCAGGTCTCTGTGATGCAAGCCAGACTGATCAAGGAAGTCATGTCTGCCATACTTGCGGTCTTGTTCATCATTGATGTAGCATTGCATAGCACTGTCCAAAAGGGACTGGTGGAGACTTCCGGCCCACAGTTTACTTGCCCACTCAGTCCAGTGCGAACCCTGGGGATGGGCACTGATCATGTCTGGCCTCTCTCCAAGCCCCATTTTTCCCTAAGGCACGTCCTGCACCTAACCACCCCAATGCTGCTCACCCCCACTGTACTCCCAGCTCTCTGGGACCAGCCCACTCGTCCCACCAAATATCAACCTCCTGACAGCATCTTACCACTGCAGCTAGAAGGGGAGATCAATGATGAGGTGAAAGTCATGCAGCTGAGATGTTGACTGAGGTGACACATAGGGGTCTAGGGCAGGATTCACAAAGATCCTGAAAGTCCCGCAGCTGCGGCAAAACATCGGCACCAAAGGGCGACCACTTGCCGAAGCCACAGGAGTCCTGCAGCTGTGGATATTCACAGAGCTGGAGATGGATTATGACTGACTCCACAAGATATGGCTGCTTACAGGAGGTGTTGCCGGAGATCTCTGCATCTGCGGCAAGATGCTATGGCTGGTGGGAGCAGCCGTAACATCCTCTGCAACTGCTGTGGCTGAGAATCACATCCAGTGCATCTGCGGGCGATTTCAGCCTGCAACTGCAGTTACAGAGTGGGACTTTGGTCCTGAAGGTTTTGAGAATCCTGCCCCTGGAGTTCAGGCACATCTTACAGCTGTTCCTCAATAATTAAAATATTCCATTTAAATTAGCACCACCCTTAAGTAGACCAAATCAATTCCCAAATCAACAAATTCCCATAAAATCTAAATCCCTACCCATGCACCCACCCTGAAACACAAAAATGATTAACTTTCAAATGAATAAAATAACCCCCACTCACCCTATGTCCTTAAACATACATTCAGTTCAATCAACCAGTTTTAATACACAGCTAAATCAGACACAACTTCCATTCTGTCACTAACATAAAACCACACACACAACCCGAATCAAAATCACCCCTCCCAATAAACCAAAATAACAGCAATAAAATATCAATATGATAACATTTAAGGAGAATCCTGCAGAGGACTGCAAAGGAAAAGTCCCAAAAACATCACAGAAAATTGCAGATTGCAAACAACTGCAAATACACTACAAATCAGAGTAATGTCCAGTTTCTGAGAAGGCAAAATGCAGCAGTGCTCCCACCACTGCACAACGTTATACACCACAACCAGTACAGGGAAGAGAATCTCTTAGGAACAATTTGCTCTCAAAACTCCATTCCAAAGATGGAAATCCAAGACAGGAGCCCTTCTGCCAACTGCAGAGCAAGCAAGTCATGGTTCTGTTCAGCAGAACTTTTCCATTTTCTCACAGGAAGGGGCTCTCACCACCCACTCTACAGCAGTAGCAGTTTTCATACACAATCTCACTTATTCAGAATTAGGATTGCACTCACAGAAAGAGCAACTGTCCCAAGTCAACAGCAAGCAGGAATGCCAAAGCTAGCTCCTTGCTCTGGTGAAAAGTATCCTGGACACAGCCCTCCTGGACGATATAGACTGATTCTGGTCTCCAGCCACCACCTCCTTGACACTTTGACAGGTATTGCTTTTTGGCAGCACAGCAGTTCTGCTCCCTCCCCTCCGACTGTGTCCTCTGGCAACAGCCCACTATTCCAGCAGTTCCAGTGCACAGCTACCACTCCCCTTCAGTCCAGGAAAATGATTGCCTTCTCAGCTACAGACTCTGCTGTTAGCAGCTAACAGAATAATAAAGACTCCTCTGCAGGACACCAAGGTATTCCTAACAAGCATTTGTCAATGCTGAATGTTTGCTTGCTGGCATTAGCAGTGGAAGTGCAGGAGTTAGATGCAGTATAGGAATGGCAGTGATGTATTGAACTGACATCAACTCCACCCCACCGTGCAGAGATGGACAGGCATTGGGGTGTGCCTTTGGGTCGTCACCCATAACAGTCATGGCATTTCACCTCACCCCACCCTGCAGACACTGACAAGTTTCGAGGTGTGCCTTGGGGTGTTTGGCCTTTATACTCCCCTCATTCCATAAGGAAATATGTGGAAATGGGTGCAGTATAGGAGAATGGTGTGAACTCTGGGGCAAAAGAGTCCAAGGTGCACCTCGATGCCTGTCACTGGCTGCGGGGGGTGGGGTAGGGTGGAATGGCTTGAGCATTACTGTCGACAATCTCAAGTTACACCCCTGATGCCTATCAGTCCCTACAGGGTATGGTGGACACCTGTCAGACCCTACAGGGTAGGGCGTTATGGTCAGAAACCCTAAGACCCTGGGCATGTCTTGGTATTTTTACTCTAAGTTTTCAACATGGGCTTTTTGTGACCCCACTGCATGAACAGTGACACTATCAGTTTGTTAGCTGAAAGGTGATTTTGCACAGTGACTGCACCATTAATGCCACAGGTGAGAAAGCACATTTCCAACATGATGTGAAAAATGACAGCTGTACTGTTCATGAGGAGGTGTGAAAAAATGGTAACGTTGAAAATCTGGTGTGAAAATATAAAAGATCTGGTGAAGTGACAAGCTTGCATAGAAACTGCACAATGCACACCCATAATGCAATTATTTGGGGGGATTTTTTTTCACCAGATTTTCAATATAGGCATTTTGGGACCTCCACTCATGAACAGTCTTACTGTGATTTTCTTCATCTGTCCTGAACACTGATTTCCTACAGTGACTGCGGTATTCTGCGCTGGAAGTGCGAAAACACATTTTAGCCAGGATGTGGAAAATGGCAGCTGTACTGTTGAAAAGAATGTGTGGGAAAATGCCAATGTTCAAAATCTGGAGTGAAAATGTTACAAATTTGTGAAGTTATGAGGGTGATAGTAAGTGCTATGTAAGCTCATAACACAGTCATTTTATGGACATTTATGACCAAATTTTCAACACAGACATTTTAGGACCTCTGCTCATGAACAGCATCACTGTGATTTTCTTACTCTGTCCCGAACACTGATTTCCCACAGTGACTGCGCTATCCTGCGCCAGAAGTGCGAAAACATGTTTTGGCCAGGATGTGAAAAATGACAGCTGTACTGTTCATAAGGAGGTGTGAAAAATGTCAGTGTTGAAAATCTGGAAAGAAAATATTACAAATTCATGAATTTGCCAGTGTGAGTGGAAACTGTGCAATGCACGCTCATAACACAGTCATTTTGGGGAATTCTTTCACCAAATTTGCAACATAGGCTCTTCAAGAGCCCACCTTATGAACAGTTACAGTCATTTTGTTAATCGGTCCTGAAAGGTGATTCCACGCAGTGACCATGAAATCACCTCTCAGGACTGAATAACCAAATGACAGTCACTGAATTCATGAGACAGGGTCCCAAGAACCCCATGTTGAAAATTTGGTGCAAAAATTCAAAAAGATGACTGAGATATGCATCAAAGTTGAAAAAACCCTATTTATGCCATTATACAGCTTCCTGGCATTTCTTCAGTTCGCAGTCAAATTTGAAGAGTGCAGATGTGTTCCCGCTCCACCGAAGATCATCGCACTGGCCTCCAGAGGTAAGTATGGGGTGAGGTGGGGGTGTGGGGAGGTGGGTTACACAGAGGGTGCATGTGGGTTGCAGGAGGGGGCAAGAGAGTCAATGAGGGACCATTTTCTTTTGTTACAGGGTTTTTTTTTTTTTTTACGTGGACAACATGGGACTTTTGCGACACTAGATTGGGCTCCTAGCGTGGCACCTGGAAGTTTTGAGGGGCAGTGGAGCCAGCAGGGGATTGGACACCCCATTGCCATTCAGTGTGTGGGGGCACATGAGTATGCTGGACTTCTGCCATGCTGGTGTGGGCTCCCAGCATGGCAGCTGGAGACTGTTCTTTTGGAATGGGACACTGGAGCCAATGGGGATTGGCACCCCCATAGGACATACAGTGTACTGGGGGATTGTGCATGAGACGAGGGGATTGGGCACCCCAGCATGCAACAAAGGTGGGGCATGCACATACAACCACCCGCTACAATCAGCAGTGGTGACGTGGGAGGCATTTGCATACTGCTGACAGCAGGGCAGTATGCAAATTGCTCAACACATTACTACCTGACTTGATTGTAGTGGTCATTTGCTTTCAACTGTATGCCACTGCAATCTGAGCTGCTGTCCTAGACAGCTGGGGCATTCATTGGTGTGATGTGGCCATGCCTGCAAAAACGCTGGGGGCATTGGAAGCGGGGGTGCCACACCTACAAAAACTTGTTTGGTGGCACTATGTTTCATGCACATGAGTGCAAGCAAACATAAAAATAACAAAAGTAGCTCCTACTCCAAATTCACAATGTGACCCTATCTAAACTTAAGTCCCTACACCTCACCTCTAAACTTACTTAACAGTGCTAAAATAAAACATTTAAAACAATGTACAACATGGCATTCACCAGAAAAAACTCATCCAGTGAACAGACTAAACTTCAGATTCTCCTTTCCTTTTGTTTTAAATCCTAGGTTTTACAAAAGGGTTTAAAGGGTTTTGTGTGTGCTCAACTAGAGTACAGCCAAATGGCAGCCCAGTCTGATGGCCATCTTACCAGACTGTGGTGCTTGACTGGGTTATGCAACCCATTAACATTATATGACAAAACTGTATTGGGTGTATTAGCCATTTACAGATGTTAAAAGTACTATTCCTTGCTTAAATATGAGCTTATCATTCCCCAACCCATACCCATACCCATACCCAGTTCCAACCTGTTTTGGTACTTCACCTGAAATTTTAAAATGCACATTTAACAGCCAGCATAACACAAACAGTATCCCATTTGGAAGCAAGTGACCTCCAAGGTAGAATGGCATCAATAATTGTGTTCTCTCTGACCAAGGTCAGTGGGCCCAAGAGGGCCTCCAGCCCTGATGGAAGGGGAATAATCACTACTGTTTTGTGGAGCTCCTTCAGCATCAAAAAAGGTTCTATTCTGCACCCATTTTGGTGAATGCAGAGTGGGGTCTAACTTCAGGAAGTGGCAGAAATAATTTTATTGGCTGCTTCCCACCAGCTGTTTTAACCAGGCAACAGCTCCCCTAGAGGTTTTGTCAGCATACCGACCCTCGCATAAATCCGAATGCCTCAAGGGTCAGTTAAAGGATGATCCTTATATGGGGGAGGAGTGTCAGACTACTTTCCAAGGAATCCCTGTCATCAGATATCAAGCAGGGGGGTACCCAGAACATACTGCTACTGAGGCTGTACAGCCCCTGTTCCCCTTCTGCCTTCAATGTACATTGGAAAAATAGCTTCATACTTTAAAGACAAACAGATAATTGGGCAAAGAGACAATGGTAAATTAATGTACCACCAGGTCCCTGTATATGTTAATCAAACCCTGTACAAAGAATGTGGGAAAAACAGTACTACAACCAACAGGCAGGTTGAGTTTGTTGGGATATCTGTATGAATGGCAAGTGTTCTAGTAAACCAGAATCAAACCCCTTCCTGCTTATTCACACTGAGTCCAAAGTAAACTGTTTGGTGGGTGAGTAGCTAGTCCTTCAACTCATGGGTGTAGGCAGGCATACTCACTGTACACATTTGTGTACAGTTTTGCTGAGTGCCTGTCCCAAATCATATGCCATTTTGATAACATTATCATTTTGATCTGTTCTATTTGTTAGTGTAGGCCTCTGAGTAGTGCCTCTGTTTAACCTTTATTGTTTAGGGGATAGATATGTACCACCTATTTAGAGATTGGATGAGTCATCTGACAACAGTCTAATTTGTTTATGGGGGCAGCATTTAGAGAGGACGTGTACATTTTTTTAATGGGGCAGCAGTTGAGAGTGTGTGTGTACAAATTGAAATTTCTGGCTACACCCCTGCATTCAACTTTGTTGTCTGTCAAAACTCATTGCTGAATGAAGTGCCATGCTTCAGGAAGACTAGGTGGAGGTTAGAAAGCACACTGGTCTATAAGCAGGCTGATCTCCTTGTGGTAGTGGGTTTGAGGATTGGTGCCCCACTGACTTAGGGACATGCTGCAGTTATCCAATTGTCTCCTTGGTTCAGAACCCAGGAACCCCCAAATCAATATATCATGCTTCTAGCTACATTCTAAATAGGTGGCCTGTGTGCATACATCCAGTTGTCAACCTAATGTGCAGGTTGAGTCCCACATTGTTTTACTTAGCTCAGTGGTATCATGCATGGGAAGGGGATGACTGCTGCATGCCAAAGGACCTTTGTTCTGGATATAGGAGGAAGACCCTACTGGAAACATTGACATTACAGAGCACACCACCAGTGACAGAATTCCTTTGGTATCTGTCCTGTCCCATCACAATGATTAGTATTTTGGAGCCATCTCAGCAGCATCACAAAATGCTTTTTAGCATATTCTCCTTCCCCCACTCTTGGTCTCCATCAGTGAAGATAAGGCAAGCCTCACACATCACATATATTTAAGCAATAAGGCACAACAGGGTGTGGGTTATTGGGGATTTACCCACACCTTGTCTGGCGCGTGACGAGGCATAGCCGAGTGACTTAACCACACAAGACATGGGTAAATCACCCAATAACTCACACCCTGGAGTGCCTTATTGAGATTATACAATGGAACCATGTGTAAAATAAATTTAAAATGTGTTTAATTATGTTTTTATAAATACCATTCCTCAGCTGTGGGTTATGCAGGGTTTATCCACGGTCATGTGACATGTGTTGACCAATGAGGTTACAGGATTTTCACACACCATTGTATAATTAAGCAATAAGCCATGAGGGGGTGTGGTTATCAGGGATTTTACCAGCTGGGTGGTTTGCCCACAAGAAGTAGCCGAGTGGGTAAATCCACACAAGCCGTGGTAAATCCCCTGATAACCCACACCCCCAAGTGGCTTATTGCGATTATACCATCATATCTTGTCATGGATGAAAGTTTAAATTGTTTAATTTTCTTTTTTTCCTGTGGAAAAAATGATTTTATTAAGAGATATCCTTCCATGAAAAATAAATAGTCCTTGGTTTTTAATGCAATTCTTTATTTAAGCTTTGTGAAGTGGTGATAACAGATTGTGAGGTTTTCAGTGACATGAATTGAGGGTTTAGGTTGTTAACCAGTAGTAAATTGTTAAAATAGATCATGAAATTATGAGTCTGAGAGCGTTTTTTAAATACAGACAGGAGCAAGAGAGGGAAAGGAAGTGTGACAGCAGTGTTTTTTTTTTTAATCAAACTGCGTGGTTTAGTTTTTGTCACTGAGAAGTGGGCTGTGAATTTGAGCGAGTGAGGCAAATGAATAGACTAAAAAAAAAGTGTTGCCCGTTCGTTTGTCAGCTTTTTATTCGCTGACAGTCTTACTTGTGCTGTTTTTAGTTTTACCGTGAAGTGTCTCTTGCTCCAAGCATGGGGTTTTATCTGTGGAAAAGGGGTATGGTGGCACAGGGGGTCAGCTGCCCAGGATACGGAGAGGATGGAGATCGTGAACAGCGCAAATGAAGGAAGGAAGTGGGGGGGAGAGAGATACAAAAGTTAAACCGGGAAACCGGAGAAAGCGTGAGAGCGAGCAACCGCTAAAGCAGTGTTCTTTTTTCAAAACAGAGTTCTGTCTCTTTCTCTCTCGCTCTCGTCATGATCGTGAGACTGAGAAAATGTACATGGGTGCTAAGGATCTCACACAAACAGAGGAAGAAGTCAACGGAAAGCCTTAGACAGTTTCTCGGAAACCGAGACAGAGAAGTCACGAGTGCTGTGTTTGTGAGAGAGTGCAACACAGCCAGTATTAAAGCAGTGTTTTTTTTCTTCTCTGGAAAATGCAGCTGTTGAGAGTGAGCTGGCTACATTTGAAAACTGCCAGCGGTCCACGAGTTTATGCGATTTCATATTCGGGGTTGGAGTGATTTTGGTGCGAAGTGTCAGATGCGGCTGGCTGGCACCTTTTGCGGTGATTATCACAGGATTTACAATGGAGGTAAGGTGCCAGCCTGCCGTTCTCATTGGTCGGTGTCCGAGTTCCATGGTATAATACGTTATATTTTAACCTGGTATCTGTGCACCAAATCTGAGCTCTTCTACAGTAGTTATAACTGAAGCATGCCACTAAGGTTTACCAGTTTGCTGAACCTGTTTCTGAGGAATCAGTGCCAAAGTCCCCCACAACTGCCCATTCTTGTAAGATGTACTACCCTGTGTCTTCTGTAGCAACAAAGGGTAGTCATCTTGCAAAATCAGACACCCAATTTAGGAAGCTTCTTCACTGAGTGTCTTCCATATGTGGGATCATGACTTCAAAATGAGTTCAGGAGAGTTTTGATGTCTTCCCTGACAGAATTGGCATGTCAGCGCCACTCTTCCCACTGGTATTGGCTGTCACTTTCAGTTTGGAACTGTATATTTTGTACCTGCCGGGCCTTTTCAAACTGTTGTAGGTTTGCCTTTGCTCCAAAATCTACTGTGGGTAATCATTGTCCAGCATCAGTTTACAGCCCCAAAATTGCACATCTTGCTGTTTCCAAGCCTGATTGATTATTTCCTACTTGGTTCTAAAACTTTGGACCTGTAGCACAGTAGAATGAGGAGTAGCATTGGGACCGAGGCACTTTGGAATTAAAGCTCAGTGAGCATGCTCAACCTGAAGTGGAAAGTCTGGGGTTAAATTCAGTGTTTCATATAGCAGGGTTTCTATGATCATGTAGCAGGGTTTCCACAATCTCTGAAATAATCTACATCTCCAAGCCTTCTTTTACCCCACATAGTCAGATATTTTTGCACCTGTACTGGCCCTCTAGACATATGCATTTGGCCTTTAATCCAGCTTGAGTGTTGAGAAAATGCATTAAAAGGCATTGGGTATGGGATTCTATATCTTGACACTGGATACCTGCTGTTCAAGGGCATCTATCCTCAGTCTAAGGTCAGCCTTAATTTCTGAGAGCAATCGTCTGTTTTCTTCTTCCAGTGCCCTCAGTTCTTGCAATACCATGTGAATATCTTCTGCAGACTGTTCCTTCATTAATGATTTTGACTAAAGCTGTGCAAACCTCCCAAAACTTGACCATGTGAACCTGGCCATCAAAGCCTGTAAAGTTCACCAAATGGTGGACTAGTTTTCCTTGTTTCACTGCCCACAGCAATCTCATGCACACCAGGAGGCTTCCAGCATGTGAGGTAAGCTAATGAGGGCTACCAACTCTGCCATTAGTCTGTAGCCCTCATGCATACCCCAGGTAACAGAAGTCTCCTGATGTTCGTAAGATGGCCATTGGCAGCTTAGTTTCATGGTGTGGGTCTTTCAAAGACAACAAGTAGACAAAAATATAGAATATGTTTTTGTGGACCAAGGGAAACTGGCAGCAGGGAGGATCAAGGAGGAAAATGAGGAGAAGGAGGTGTGGTTGGGCCAGGGACCAGTAATTATTTACTTGCAAGCTGTGGTCTGGTGGTGGTACAGAGAGGAGGAATGGTAAAGGAGAATGGCCGTGCTTTCTGGGGCAGGGATTTCTGACAGAACCTTTGATGTTTGTGAATATCGAATAATAAAATAACCTCCATTCCTTTTTAAATTTGCTATGACCTGTTCTTTTGCACTAATTTTGGGTTGGGCTGTAAGCTGTACTATGGCGAAAGATGTGAACTGCATCAGCAGTTCGACTGGTTTGCCTGGTCTATGCCATTTGGAATATGGTGAACCAGTCAAACTAAAAATCCTCCTATCTGCCTAACAGTTTGTTACAATCCAAGAGAACCAAACACTCAAAATTTTAGGAGTTGCATTTTTCTATAAAACTGAACTTTCAGCCTTACGTTTTACCCTGTCACCATTGCCATCGCTACACTGTCAGAGCTTGATTCCTTGATAAATCAGCTTCCTTCCAACTGTTGCCACCACTGGGTTCAGATCATCCAGGGGGATCTGGAATGCTGTTCTCTCTTTTAACAGATGTGTATTTACCACATTTTAGAGATTTAGACCAAATTTTGAGGGGTTTTCAGTGCTGTCAAACACTAGAAATCAAAGACTTTGTGCATTGCCCTGCATAAGGGAGGTGGGATGCAGTAATGGAGAAGTATGAGAAACATGTGCCTTACCAGTTGTTGGGAGCTGTTTGACTACTGATGAAGAAAGAGAAACTGATGTGATTACTGAATAAATGTCATGCTTGATGAACTCTAACTTTGGGTGCAGACAATGTAATGTAGTTTGGCAGAGAAATCATTGCCACTGGAACCAGAAGATTCCAGATCACAACCCCAACTAGAAAAAAATCCTCACTATGTGCCTTAGGCAACTCACGTAACCTCCCAGTGCTTCAGTCCACCTACAGTATGTTAAACTGGGTAAAAGCAGGACCCCACTGGAAACAAGATGTTTTATTTCAGTTAGGCGCCCTGGGAAAATTAACTGTAGAAATAAAAATTGCTGACATTGTTTTTGTTTCTGCTAATACCACACCATCCCAGATCTCCATAAGCTCTCTTGGTCACTTTCTTGGAACTAGGATCCCTAGTAAACCTCTTCCCAAGGATTTGTGGCTCCACAAGTAACTTGACTATTGGTGGCTGGCATCACATTGGATATTGCCAATTTTCTGCATTTGAACCAATATTCTGTAAATGTGGAGGGTGGGAAACAGATTACTTTTAAGTCAGTTTTTCCAGTCAAGCTTTTCATGCTCTGTATGTACTTTGTGATGTGAAACTGTATACATTGTGTGCAATCTGTTATTCTCTTGTACTCTAATATGTCATTTTTGCTACCCACTATGTATTTTTGTATTTTTGCCAGTTCATTTGCTTGTATTTGCTACTCCTGTAGGCACCTTTGTAACCTGCCTGCATCTTTGTAGTTTTCTATTTACCTTCTTACAAAGGCTCCAGTGTAACCTTCCTGTGACATCACTGTAAGCTGTCTGAATATTTTGTATGTTGTGTCGCCTCTTGCCATCTTCCCATGGGTCGCAACTGGAAATGGGCCTTGGCTCAGTGTGCTTTTCCCAGTTACCAACTTTTAAATAAACAAATTAAAAAATAGAATGAGGGAGTAAATCAAGCATAAATGGGAGTGAAGCACATTATTACTCCCCATATATATTTCCTGAATACAACAGCAGTACACTGTGATATTCACACCCACCAATATAACCCTCAATTTTTGTACCAGTACATGACTCTTTTATATTTTTCTGCTTGAAAGAATGCACTTTTATTTGATTAAAGCAATACAGTAGTATGAAAAACAGGCATGGCATGATTGACAAGGTGCCAAGTGCTGGCATGAAACATTGGATATCATGTGGTAATGGTATCACTGTGTACTGCCTTTGTATCTGCACTAAATTAAACAAAAGTGATAGGACACTATACATATAAATTGCTTTGCCTTTCCTTGCCTTACCATTAGTGCTCCAGTGCAAAAATTCAATATTGGAACATATAATGCTACTGGCCCTACTGAAATGCTAGACCTAGTACCTCCTTGTCATATTATTACATGTCATTTTTGGGCACATTGCTCTTCATAGTGGATAGAGGCTTGGATTATTTAGTGCACTAGCAACGAAAAAGTTGAGACGTGGCTGCAGCACATCTTGTACTTCAGCCTAATAAATGTATTGATGTGTTTAAGGAATTCAGGCAGACAATTCTAACATTCTCTTCCACTAACTACAGTAGCATGCCATCATATTGAGATCCACTGACCATAGGGTTCAGAACAATGTATACCATCCTCCATGAACAGTACTGCACATAGCGCTCTTCTTCTTTCCCTTGCTGAGTCAATGCATCGTAATTGGAGTGTTCAGTGTACCAGAACAGTGTTTCATATTGTTTAAGGTCATTTCTGCATGGTTAATGCATGCTTTTTGTGTTCCTTAACTTCAGGAGTGCAGATGGCATTAAACATGTTTGTGGTAGGTTTGAATATTCCAGTTTGTCTCATATTAATGGTATATCACTGGGTCTCATATTTATGGCTCTGCCTTCCATAAGCATGCTCTTCAGCCTCACATTTGCATGATTGTGCAAACTATTTTGTGTCTTGCAAACTGGTGCTTTCAATATTGCTCTTACCTCTCAGACTGCTGACTCAGCACTCCCTGACCTAGCTGATAATGCCAAGATGCATTCTGCACCATGCAAACTGTTCCAATGTGCTGCTCATGATTTATTATTATTATTATTTAATTTCTTTGTTATGAGAAATTGTGTTAACTTTCAAAACTCTTTCTTTTCCTCTTACTGTTTCTAACCTAGCATTTTTAAAATGTTGCTATAGAAATGACAAAATTCAAAACATGAGACCAGAAAGTGATATTTTCCCACATCTGGAAACATATCTCTTTGGTTACCACTTCTATCAAATGTATGACTTTTACTCTGGATGTCTTCCCTGAGGGAAAATCACTCAAACCTCTTCATACAGCGTTACAGGCAGACATGCAAACTTGTCTTCCTTTAGATCAGAAAAGCCTCTTGTGAATAGCAACTGTTAAAAAGTAGGACAAGGCCACGGGCCAAGTGCTTCTGTTTATCAGACTGCTCGAAGCAATAGACTATGCACTCATATGCTGAGAGATGGGCTTTCAAAGTACCTACAAGGCTATTATTAATCATAATTCAAGAAAACTTCTAAAGCATGGTACTGTATGTGCAGACTTTGGTCTTTCAGTTTGGGTGAACTTGGTTAGTCAAGGAGAGAGTCTCACTCTTCAAGATTAGAAAGACTTGTGCAGAGCCTTCTGATCTCATAAGTGGATAGAATGAATTCTTTGATGTAGAAAAACAAGATATACTGTAGTCAAGTGACTCATCTTCTCATAGACCTTCACATTCATGGTTTTGATACAGTATACCCACTTGTGTTACATGATCTGTCCATCAATTGCTCTACTGTTGCATAAGTAACTCTCCATACAACTATGAAGTCGGCATGCAGTTTGGTGCATTGCAATACTGTACAGCAGGTTATTTTTATATCATAAAATGGGAAGTGAAAATCATGTGTCCTGATTGGTCATAAGCGGTGCACTAGAAGAGTCTAACACATGGCTAACAACTAGTACTGGGGCAACCAGGTCACAGCAGTGGTAGCTCCATGAAATCCTTCCATATGCCAATCTGTAGAACATTTAAATTTCAATCAGGTACCATCTTGTTTTCATTTTTAAACCACCACAGACAACAATCCTCTGATTAGTCACTCATGCTGCCCTGTAAGTTACTTGTCAACTCAGACAAACTGACCTGTAGTTTGTATAACTTATTTTATTTACCCAACAAGTTCCAGCACAAAATCTGCTTCAGCACTACCTCAACATTATAACTGTCCATGTGCTCGCTCTGCTGCCTGCTTGTTTTCTCTCTCTCTCTCTCTCTCTTACAGTTGCATTCTTTGGTTGCCAGACACCACCTATGCTCTGCACTTAGCCACATCACAAAGTTGGTCAAATGTCAGAAACTGAGACAGTTTAAATGAAAATAAAAAATACCAATGACTTCTGTGCAGTATTTCCTGGTTCGATATGATGCTGACAGCACTCGCTCATTGGCTATCTCCAAAACTGCTGATACAATGCCAATCCAAATGCCTACATTTGTAAAAAAACTAAAGAAAAATAAATCAATACACACATGGGGATCTAGGGACAGGGGTGTGTGAGGTGTGTGTGTGGACAGGAGAGTTAAGCCAAGCTCAGTCTGCAGTAATAAACATTACACCTATGGCATCTGAAGTAGAACAAATACCCTAAGCCAAAAGAAACAAATTCTGGGGGTACAAATATTGAAAATTACCAATGTTATGAGCCTGTGTTAGCAAACTGTAATGTAGGCTCATAAATTTTTTCTTTTGCAATATTTGTACACCAAGGCCCAGATATTCAAATTGTGCCACAAAGTAGCGCAATAGCAGGAGCAGATGCAAGTGCAGTGTGCCCATGCACAACACATGCAATATTCAAACACAGCACAGCCCAAGGTGTGCTTGTGCAACATAACTGAATATCATACCAACTGTGCCATGGTGCAACCAGAGATGTGCAGTGGTGCAGGACTGATGCGCAGTAGCACAACCAGGGATGTGCAGTGGAGCAGGGTAGTAGTATAGTAGCACAACCAGGGATGCACAGGGACAGAATGCAGGGGTGCACCACCCATGGATGCCATGGGTGGAGGAGCACACAGTAGACCAGACAGGGCCCCCCGCACCCCATGAACTGCACAACCTGTTGTGAGCTGGATGAACCACCAGCCACTGAACACCAGCACCAAATCCACAGCTGGGGCATGGTGCCCCAGCACACCCCCTGGCAAGCAATGACTGCAACATAAGGAGGGCCGGCCACCCAGTGCCACCCCATCTGACCAATGCAGAGCACACCCTGCACAGCGATCCCCAGACATCCTGCCCAGGAGCAGTGCCAACAGTGCATGGCACCAAATGCATGCTACCACCCCCTCTGTGACAGTGCAACCCTGTGCACCATGGAGCCATGCATGGCAGCCCCACTGTGAGCACCCTGCAGTGGGCCACACCAGCCACCGACATAACAACTGCAGACACAGTGCCACCCTGCATGGCTCCCCCGTGGCACAGCACAGAGGTTGACCCTGTGTCAGTACCCGAGGGACCCTGCATGCAACAAGGCCTATCCTGGACCCCACCACCAGCAGGACCACACCCTGCACACCCACCCAAGCACACACCCTGTCCTAGCACTGGCCACAACAGCCAGCACAGATGCCCACAGTGGTGCATGAAGGCATGCGCCACACAGGATGCAACACAGGGCATGGACAAACACCAACCCTGACCAAAGGGCACCCCAATACAGGGACACAATAGCGGGGCAACAAATTCCACTGGTATGTGACTACTGATGCTGTGTACCCACAGCCTGCACCCCACCATGGCACAGGTGTACCAGCCATCCTGTGCATGCACCATGAAGCCGTCTGCCACCAGCATGTGGCCGGAGCTCAAGTGACAGACATCAGAGCACAGACCCTGCAACAGACACCAGCAACAGCATGGAGGAGGGACAACAACAGCATAGGTCACAGTGCCACCCAAGGCAGACATGCACCATACCGGTGACAGAAGGCAAACCGCCATTGCGCCGTGGCAAGAGGGTGACTGGCATGGACGCTACCACTGACATGCCATCAGACTGTGCATACCACAGACATGCACGGGTGTCAGCTGCATGGGCCATGGACATACTGACAGGGGTGCCAGGGACACAGTGCATGCACCAGGGACCACTGCACACAGGCAGCCAGTGCACAGGGAACAACACACATACCACAGACAGGGACCGAGTCCCCACCACCCATAGGTGTGTCCCTGCTGGACACACACACCCCAGGCCTGCACCACCCTGACACCATGCACACCACTGCAGCCAAGCACCATGAGCCTGCTGAAATCAGAGACCACTACAGTTGTCATAACAAAATGTCGTATTAAAGATGTGTAAAATATGCAAAACAGATATACAACTATTTACAGTGTGGGGAAGGGCCACAAACCAGGTGAGGTGGGCATGGGGCAAGAGTGAACAAATGGGAGTGGGATGAAGGGGTGTGAAGGTTAGTCAGGAGAATAAAAATCAGGGGCATAGTGGGCTAGCGCCACCCCCTCTCCCACTTCAGTCTCTGTGCCTCCGCCTCAGCCACTGCCTCCACCCTGATCCATTCTCTGTAGCAGCTCAGGGTGGCCCTCATGAGCTGCAGCAGCTCCTGCACACTCTGCTTAAGTGCGGTCCAGCGTTGTCCACCTAGAACAAGGAGCAGAGTCATTCAGCATGACTGACGCATTACAAAAATGTTATCATGCTAATTTACACATGTCTAGCTCCAAAGGTGCCTGAGTTATATGCAAATGAAATGTTTCCATGAAATTTCCTGCAAAAAAATGAAATGACAGAGCACATATAATTTTGAGACGATGCATCATATTGTCATGTAATGTGGCACATTATTAGAACATCTATCTTTAAGGAGTCAAGTCAAATTTAAGATCTCTGACCCAATAGATGGCTAAGATATATGCAGGCAAACATTTTCATGAAATTTTGCACAAAAAAATAAAATGATGGACTTTGAGCACCTATAATTTATTTATTTATTTATTGAAATGTTTCACCAGGAAGGCACACTGATCAACAAGTTTTTGCTCATCTCCTGGTACAACCTGGGGAGAGGGGTGGGAGTGTATATATATATATATATATATATATATATATATATATATATATATATGTATATGATAAAAATGCATCTCAAAAGCATATTGGAAAACAGAAATACAGTAAACAGTATACAAATACAATCTTGGCAGGGGTACAGGAACAATGTACATATTACATGGTATATAAAAAGAGTATAGTGGATAAACAATTAAATTAACAGATTAAAGTGCAATTTAAAATTGTGTATGAATGTGCTATGAATAATATGTGCCCCAGCTAGGGGAGGAAGTGCTATAGAGAGAGAGGTGGGGGGGGTTGAGTTAAGATTGAGGAAAGCAGTTACAATTAGATGAAAGGAAATTATGTAGGGAAAAGGAGAGGGAGTTTGAGGAGGAGGAATATTGAATTTGTTGAAGAAAGGCATTCCAGATTTTGGGAAAATGGTGTATGAAGGCAGACCGGCCTGCAAGAGTAGAACAGCGGGGGATCAGAAAGGTACCTGAGTCAGTGGATTTTAAGGAGTGAGCTGGAGTGGGAGGTGAAGAGATGGAGGAGGATAGGTATGAGGGTAGAGAGCCAAACTAGTATTTGAAGATGAGATTGGCATAGTGGGTGAGGCACCTATTAGTAGCGAGGGCAATTTGGAAACTATCTATCTGAATGTCATGATATTTGGAAAGTTATTAGTGCTCCACCCAAACAGCGAGCATGCCAGCATTCAGAGTTCTAACTTAAAAGACAACCTAGTTATGACCAAATTACTAAATCAAAAACAATTCCACAAAAGTGAAAAATTCTGTGAAATTTCACAGAATTTCGTGAAATTGCATTGAAATTCCACAAATTCAGAATTGTCCCATTCTGCACAGCTCTAAAACAGAAGCATTACAGTTTTCTATGCTTATACCTTTTTTTCTATATATTATGGGGCATGGTAGCACCCCTATAGATAGGGTTGAGTAGGGCATTTAATGTTAAATCCCTAACTTTGCACCTCTATAACTTCACCCCATTCAAGAGAATTGCACAGATTTTGCTCATACAGTTTGGAGGGCAAGATCTCTTGATTTTACAAGTTTGTGATGGCTAGATTTCTGGATTCCAACATACAGATACTGCAAAAAGTGGAAAAATTTAGGGTGGTGGGTGTTGCTTTTTTTTTCTCTCATCTACAGACCAGATGGTTTGGAATATTGTTCTAAAATTTTCCAGGTAGAAGAGGCTTGCTTCAGAAACGTACCTTGTTTTAGTTTGATGAAACAATATTAATGTATTCCTGAGATACAAGGATTTAATATTTTGGTTCTGAGTATGTTCAGTAGGGTCTTTCACTGAGATGTTTGATACAAAAGAAGAATTACAGGCTCCATATTCCATCTTCTAGATTAAAAGAAAATCCCTCTTTCGTGATCCAAAAATTCTTCTTTCTTGAGAAAAAAAAGTCTTTCATATGGCAGCCATCTTGTTTTTTTATAAAAAAAAAATGAAAACCCATAAAAATGATACCCCGGCGACAAACAAACACATGAATATAATTAAATGGGACCCATTCTGCTCGATTCTGGCATTTTTGCAAAAAAAACCTGAAATATTGTTTGAGGACTTCCTAAAATCCTAGCAGGAAGTCATATCAAGGTGTTTCAATTTTTCTACAGATTTTGGCTCATGAAAGAAGGTTGTGGACTTAGTTTCTTTTCATTGTTCTTTCATGGCCTGACGTTCTTCTTTTTTGAGTCGTGAAAGGAGATGGTCAGTTCATGAAAGAACTATGAAACAGACTATCCTATCATCCTCTTTCATGAGCCAAGATTCTTCTTTCATTAGTTCTTTTGTGACTCATGAAAAAAGAGGTCAGCTCGCTCATGAAAGAAGGGGGTGGGACTTTGTTTTTTTGTGTGGTGATATGTGAGATCTCATCAAAGGAATTGTCTGTGACTGGGACTTTCTTGAATTGCAAAGCTGCAGCCTCTCTATCTAGCTAGCCAGCTATCCATATTTTTAATTTTCTTAAGAGGACTTGGGTGCCCAGCCCAGTACTGCTTCTTCTCCTCCTTTCTCAGGGTCACCCACCCACCTCCCAATTTGTTTTAACTAGGAAGTGGACTAGGTGCCTACCCTGGGAAATCCTTAATTTGCCTTCATCTTCTTGAGGTCACCCCCCTCCTTGTTTAATATATGTGGTGACATCAGGGTGCCCACACCTGGTGCTGCCAAACATCATCATGACACTGGGGTGCTCAATCCCCAGTGCCAGCCTCTGTCACCTACAATAGAGAAAACCATCTCCCACTGTTGATTTTTTATAGGCTGAAAAAAGAAAATGGACAATCAGTGATTTAACTCCCCCACAACCCCACCTACCCCATCCTACCCCAATCCACCACTCAGCACCAACCACTCCACCCAACACACCCTCACTCAACTGTACATGTCACAAGCCACGTTCCTCACATCATTAGTATGAGAAAATATGGACTTTTGTGAAGTGCAAAGTCATAGCTGAGTCATGCCATTGCCTTTAAATAGAGCAGAGAGCCTCCAATCCCCTCATCTGTCTGTCTACCGGTCTGTCTATCTATCTATCTATCTATCTATCTATCTATCTATCTATCTATCTATTTTTCTTTTCTTAACCAAAGTGTGGTACCTGACCCTGGTACCACTTCTTTCCCCCCACTCCCTTCCAGGTCATTTGCCCCCCATTGTTATTTTAACTAGTATATAGACTGGATGCCCATCCCTGGTATTTCTTCTCTTGCCCCTCCCTCCAGGTTGCATCCACCTTTCATTTAATATATGTGGAAGCACCAGGTTGCCCAATCATAGTGCCACCAAAATCATCCCAACACTGGGGTGCTCAAATCTCTAACTGTCATCTTCTGTCTCCTGACAGTAAAGAAAACTGTCCTTCATTGATCTGTTCTTTGTACACTGAAAAATGAAATGGTCCATCAGTGATCTGACCCCAACACCCCATCCACCTACCCTGACCCCCCACTCAGCACCTACCACACTACACCACTCACACACCCTCATTCACCTGAACATTTCCCATGACATAGATCCACTCTCCAATTGAAGACATGTGTTTCTGCTAGAACAAGTGACTGCACTATAAGAAAATAAGATAAGTGGTCTGTAATGTATTTCAATGGAGTTTGAACTTTTGTTCATAACTTTGTCATTATTTTTATCTTCTGTTTTCCCCTAGGTGACCATAGGCACAACATCCACCCTACCAGCCACCTGAACCATCCACCACCCCTGGTACCCCAAGCCCCTTTCCCCATGGAGATCCGCCAGGTGTGGTGTGATGGGGAGGCCATCTTCCACCCCACCCAGGACACAATCCAGATCGAGGCAAATGGGTGGTCTGGTGGCTGAGCAGGATGCTGGTTGGCTGGCAGAGTTTCACAGAGCCTATGATCACCCTTTCTTTCCTCTTTTCAGTCCTTTCCCCTCACAGCTTTGAATGTGCAGATGTGAGGGCATGTGCATGCCACATCAGGGATTTATTTAACTCTAAAATTGATTAGCGTTTTCCTCATAAAGTGCTAAATCTATGTCAAATGCATAGTTTTGCCTCACTGTGTTTAACAAACTCAGCACTTCTAGAAAATCTATATAAATACTTTCTGTACAGTTAGTATAGTCCCAAGAAAAACTGCTAATCAATTATTTAAAACCCTTCACATAGCATGCCCTTGCCTCCCTGACTCTAACACTGCCACCTGTCCTCCACCAGGAGGCAGCCAAGGTGTGGGATAAATATACCCCCATCTCGCAAGAGAGGAGACTCATCATCGGATACTTGATCCTCTCCCTCCCCTGCTGACCCTGCTCACATGTGAGCCCGCATTGCCGTCATGGCACTTGGTGTGTTATCCAGCACCTCAACCTTCAATTCTACCAGGCCAGCCTATACTTTCGTCATTTTTGAGTATTTGTACACCAAATTTTCAGTATTGCCTTTTTGGGCCCCCACCACATGATCAAGGGTGGTGAAATTATTCAAGTCCTTCATGAAAGGTGATTTCATGGTCACTGTAAGAAATCACCTTTTGGGCAGGATTTAAGCAGTTTCTCTGCCTGTGTGATAAGAAGGCTGTGTTGAAAATTTGGGGTAAAACTATTAAAAAACAAAACAAAAAAAAAACAAAGGTATGAGTGTTTATTGAATTGTTTTGTTTAATTTTCAATATTCTGTCCCCAAAGTTCCAATATAGCCATTTTTTTACATCACCTCATAAGTGTGACAGCTGTCATTTTTCAAATCCTGGTCACAAAGTGTGTTTAAGCAATATACCATGACAGTGTGTGGGGTAATGCTGGATTTACCCATGCCTGGTGTGAGTCGGTCATGAGGCCACAGGTTGTGTGAGTAAACTACACCGGAAGTGGATAAATCCTGGAATTACCCCACACCCTGGAGTGGGATATTGCGATTATACAATGTCCCCTTAAAAAAACAATTTTTTAAATGTTTACTTTACTGTTTTTTTCCTTTTTTATGATTTGTTTTTGTAATATACATCCTTTGTTAAATAGTGCCTTGTCGACAGGCAGATTGTGTGTTGTTCTTAGGGAGATTGTGGCTGATGTGGTGGCTCACCCCTTCCCCCCCCCATTAAGAGAGCCAGTGACAATGTTTGTGGTATTCTTTTTTTTTATTTTTAAAAAAATGACAGACTAGTGCAGTTTTAGTTGTTTAGTTATGTGACAGTCCAAGAGCTGCAAGCACTAACAGGCTACCATTGTAGCTTTTGCTTCGGGTTTGCACTGAGGACTGAGGAAGTTTCTTTTTGTTCACAGTATGGAAGCTGGCATTTGTAGCTGTGTACTGGGAAACTTAATTGTGAAAGAGGTTTCAGGCAGCCTGTCACAAACACGGAGTAAGGTGCAACGTGGAGACTTCAGTAAGGAGACATGAAGTGGCAAGATACAAGTATAAAGGGACTTAGGATGAATACTGTATTGTTTTAAGTGGGTTTGTAGCTCTTTGTGTGTACTTTACATTACTTTGGGTTGTTGCAGTCGTGGTTTAATGGGGATGTAACATGATGGCTGCGAGAGGGTTGTCCTTTTGTGCTTACAGGTTTTTGGTGGGTTTAGTGGTTACACATCAGCAGTTTGGTGAGATGGCCATTTAGTGGGGATTGCTGACTTTGCCAGAGTTGATGATGGTCAGAATGATCTTTGGGAAGAGTTCCTGAGGTGGTTGACTGGTGGATGGCACTTTTTTCCCTTTGGGTAATGCTAGATTTCTCAATAGGGAAAAGGTGCCAGCCTGCCATTCAACATGAAGAATTTTCCTTGCCATTGTATCATTTTAAATTTGTGGCACAAAATAATGTTTCAGTTGGGATTTGAGGATTTTTACCTACCAGATTCATGGAGGTGGGAGCTAGCATGGCCATGATGAAAAGTTGGGGTCAATATATAAAAAAAGGTGTAAGCATCTATTGAAATTTTCTACAGGCTCTCACAAGTTTGGTAATTTCCAATATTTTCACCCAGATTTTAAAATAGTCATTTTGTCACACCACCTCATGAACAAGACAGCTATCATTTATCATATCTTGTCCAAAATGTATTTTTGCACCTGTGGTGCGATATGACATGTGGGTGGGGATTTGAAAATGTCCACCTACTGGGCTCATAAGGTGAGGATCATAAGATGTGTAAAAAATATGTAAAAAATGTTGGTGTAAAATAACATTAAATGAGTGAATATTGAAATATTGTTTGTGCTTCCACAGCCAGACAGACTCCTCACTTGACGCAGGACCTGGTGCCATTATGTATACATTTGTAGGCCACTTCTGTGCCCACATCAGTGCTATTGCATTTTTGTCATCTGGAAGCAGATATATGTTGTTTTGTCTTACCTGATGATGGCTATCTGTGGTTACTTTTGTGGGCTTGTCCTTTTGTTGCTTTTAGAGGTACAGAATTACAGCTAGAAACCTTAACACCTCATTTCTCTACTTTTATTGCTTTAAACTGAACGCTAACTGGTGCATGAACATTTTTTTCAATAAATATATATAGATATATCCATCTTGTCCTTCTGTCTCCCTAATCTTTAAAACCTGCTCTGTCAGTATCCCATATTACACCAGTACAGGAATTCCAACCAGTGAAAGACTTTGTTTTAATTAGTTGGTGGCTCCTGTTGCTGATATTGCTTTTTGTATTCATTGCCCTTCAATGAAAATTGAAGACATAGAGGAGCTGCTTTAGTTTCATTGGTGCAACAGCCCATACAAGTAGCAGTATTTGCTCAGAAGTCATAATTGCAAGAAAGGATCTTACTCGAGGCAACACTATAGGCAGTTTCTGGACTCCATAATGACTTTTGTTAAATTATACAAGTCTACACAAAACTATCAATTGACAAGGCAGTTATCTGAACTAATTTAACCTATTGAAATCAATATATATATTTTATTTTATTTAATTTATTTATTGTCTTGGATTACAACCTGTGAGTTAAAAGCTCATTTACAAAAGTTCCATGTCAGAGTGAGAACAAACAACAGGTAGAGTAATAACAGTGAATGGAACAGTAACATGTGAATTTTACATAAGAACAACAACAAAGTAGAATATAAAACATAACATGATCATGTGGGTGTAAAGACTATACAATAATACCGACTGCAATTATGCTAATCAAAAGTTTTATAAGACTGGAAATTCTGCTGTAAAAGTGAAATGGGGATTAATGTGCAAGAGGGATGGGTGGGGAGTAGAGGAGAGATGTGAGGGAAGGTGGTAGGGAGTCAAGACAGAGGTGTGGAAGCAGAGATGGTGAGGAGTCATATTACAATCCTGGTTTGAACAGCAGGTTGATGGGGAGTATGGAGGGGTAGATGGAGATGGAATAGGAGGAGGAGGTGGCTCAAGATTAGTAGTATGGATACAGCAGAGTAAAGAGTAAGGCAGTCTAAGGAGTATGGATGTGAGAAAGGGAGGGAGGAGAGGAAGGGAAGAGAAAGATTTAAGTGGGAGAGCTAAGGAGTAAACCTTCATTTCTATGTTAAACTCAAAACGTTTTGCACTTTAATAACCTCGCAACCATTCAATTGATTTGCATCAAATTTTTCATGCACCATCACTTGCCATTTCACCTTGGCACAAACAATCTAGAGGGGAACAGTCTACAAGAGGTGCAGACAAGGTTCAAGGAGCTTGCTAAGTTCTGCAATAGCATGGTTTTCCCTTCCATTTCCTTCTCAGAGGTGTTGCCTGTGCCAAGAACAAGCACACCAAGGAGAGAAAAGATTGAAGAATTAAATCAGTGGCTGAAAAGATGGTGTAGGCAGATGGGGTTTTGATTAATAGGTGACTGGGGAGCAAAATGGGAGGAAGAGGGATTATATGCCCCAGATAGGCTGCACCTGAGTGTAGAAGTGACAGCTATACTGAAAGGCAAACTGGAGGACTTTATAGTAAGGAAGTTACATTTAAACAGATTCTGGGGGGGTAAAGAAAAGACCACTCAAACAGGTAGAAGAGTTGGGAAAGCTATCAGCCTCCACCCCCTGGATAATGATGAAAGGCAGGCAACATGCAACAACAGGGAAGGGTTATAAGGGGAGGCTAGGGAAGAAGGGGCTATGTGATGGAAGGGATTAGGAGCTTGGGGAATAAACTAGTGGAATTAGAGGCCACTATAGTGGAAAAGGGTCTCTAAATATTAGCAATGAGTGAGACTTGGTGGACAAAGCACTGTGCCTGGGAGACAGTCATAATTGGTAACTGACTGTTTAGGAGGGACAGAGTGGGGAAAAGAGGAGGAGGAGTAGCATTATACATCAAAGAAGAAATTGGGGCCATGGAGAGGCTGGATCAGGAAGGGAGGCAGAGATAATGTGGGTCACTTAAGACAAAAGGACTGGGGAATCATTGTGGCAGGGTGGGGGTGGTTTACAGACCTCCTACACAGGGAGGAACCTACTGGGTCATAATGTACTCTTAACAGCGTCATTTAAATTAGAGCTAACCCGAACAGAGCTGTACTAGACAACAAGTGGTGCAATACCAATATTGCTGTACATGGTGCATTGTACCACTCACAGTATCCCAGGCAGAGGATAAGACCTCTGCTGGAATGGGGTTCCACTGAGCTGCTGCTGTGGCTCAATGGACTGAGCCACTACAGCAAGGAATCCAGGCACTGTGTCTGGCACCTGGTTTGAGTCCTGGCCCCAGAAACTTTTATTTTTTTCACACTTTGTGCAATTTCATGTTGAACCCCTCCCCAGAGTTGAGAATCCTTGAGTGGGGGTTGGGGAGCACAACCCTCCATAATGGGTGGTGCGGGGGGATAGTCCCTGCAAAAAGAATTATGCCACATGCAAGAAATTGTGCTGTATTGGAAGTGTGATTTTTGCATGTGGCATATTGTCTTGCAACATTATGACCCTGTACCATGGAGGAAGGAGATATACAGCTTATGCAGTCAGTGACAAGAATGGCACAGAAGGGGAGCTTCTGCTAGAAGTGGACCTAAACCTTCCTGACATCAACTAGAGATTCCACAACAGTATCACCTAGAGCAAGGGAATCTTAGTAACACTACAAGGAGTGTTCCTCAGGAACTTGTATGGGAACCCACTAGGGGACAACTTGTTGGACTTAGTCCTCACAAATAGGAAAGTGTGGAGGAGTAGGTGTTAGAAAGATTAGGCACAAGTCACCATATGGCTGTAAAGTTCAGGGTGAAAATGGGAGGGATGTAAACAGGACAAAAACTAGGGTAATGGACTTCAAGAAAGCAGACTTTAATAAGATGAGGAGGATATTAGGGGAAGAAATGTCAGGTATGGGGAATCTAAAGAATGTGGAGGAGCCATGGACAGCTATTAAGGGAGGGGTGTGGAAAGCCACAGGAATCTGCATCAGGAAGATTAGGAAGAACAGGAGAAGGAGGAGACCTCTATGGTTCAAAAAGGAGGCGTCAGGGTGGTCAGTGAGAGGCAAAGGGTATTCAGGAGGTATAAAATGACACAGAAGGAGTAGGATAGGGAGGCATAGAGAGAAGAGAGGAGGAGGGAGGGAGGGAGGCAAGGAAGAAAATAAGGAGGGCTGAAGCGGTCAGGAGAAAATAGCAAAGCAGTCCAGGAGAGGAGATAAACCTTTTCAGGTATGTAGGAGAAAGAAGGAAGGAAGGTGAGGCAGGAATAGTGAGATTGAGAGGGCGAGAGGAAAAAACTAGAGGGGGACTTGACAAAGCGGAGGTACTAAAAGCTACTTCTGTTCAGTCTTCATGAAAGAGGGTAAGGGTAAAAGACCAGAGCTAGAGGAAAAGGGAGGGGAATATAGGGGAGTGGATTCTAGAGTGTTCACAATTGATAGAGTGAGGGAGGAATTTGGCAGATTAAAGGTGAATAAGGCAATGGGTCTGGACAGCTTGCACCCAAGGGTGATCCATGAGCTGAGAGAGGATCTGGCAGCACCTTTGACAAGACTGATTAACTTGTCCATGGAGACAGGGCGGGTGCCTGGGGACTGGAAGATGGTGGAGGTGGTTACACTGCACAAGGGGAAGAAAGGAGGCAGTTGAAAACTACCTGCCTGTCAGTCTCATCTTGGTGGTGAGAAAGATAATGGAGAGATTAATAAAAAAAAGGGTGGTAGACTACCTGGAGGCCAGATGTATGCAGAACAATTTGCAGCATGGCTTCACAAATGGGAGGTCATGCTAGACCAACCTGACAGAGTTTTTCAATTGGGTCATGCAAGTAGTTGACCAAGGAGGGGCAGTGGACATGGCCTATCTGGACTTCAGTAAGGCATTCAACACTGTTCAGAATGCTAGTGAATAAGCTGGAGAACTTAGGAGTGGGGCAGAAGGTAACTAGGTGGGTGGAAATTTGGTTAATGGGAAGGAGCTAAACACTAGTGGTAAATAGGATATTCCAGGGTAAAGAGAGAGATGACTGGGGTGCCTCAGGGTCAGTACTGGGGCCCCTATTTTTAACATGTATATCAGTGATCTAGCAGAAGGACTAGAGGGTAGGGTGCCTATTCATGGACAAATACTAAATTCTGCAATAGGGTGGACATTCAAGGGGAGTGAAGACCATGAGGCAGGACCTGGAGAAACAGGAGAAGTGGTTGGAAACTTGACAACTGAAGTTCAATGCAAAAAGTTGTGTGGTTATGCACCTGGGTGGAAAAACACTGAGCAGCATACAGCATTGGGGGGTAAATTAAAGGAAACCAAGCAGGACAGGGATTTAGGTATTGTTATATTGAGCAATCTTAAGGTGGGAACCAGTGCAGCAAGGTGGTGGAAAGGCGACAAATGGTATGTTGGCCTGCATCAGAAAAGGTATAACTAGCAGAATGAGGGAGATGCTGATGCTGCTATGCAAAACAATGATGAGGCCACACTCTGGAGTATGGGTACAGTTTTGAATACTGCACCCATGTAGGGACATTGAGGGATAGGAGAGGGTTCAGAGAAGAGCAACCAAGATGGTGCATGGGATGAGGAGAAAACATATGAACAGAGGTGGAGGGAGCTGAATCTATACCCACTAGAGATAGAGGAGAGGGGAACCTGAATTAAAATTTTAAGTATCTAAGGGGATAAATATGGTGAAGGATGGGGAGCTTGTTTTAGAAGGAAGGAGGGAGCTATAACAAGAGGGCATAGCCCCAGATAGGAAGGAGGGAAATACAGAGACAATGTGAATCAGAAGTTATTCACAGAGAGGGTGGTGGTGCCCCAGAACCGGCTATCTGAGGAGGTGGTGGGATCCAAAATGGTAGGGGGATTCGAGAGGGCATGGGACAGACATATGCGGTGGGGAGGGGGGGAGTTAGAAACCAGTAAAGGAAGAAAGGGGAAAGGGTGGGATATTGGAGTAGACTAGATGGGCTGGTGTGGTCCTTTTCTGCTGTCAAATTTATGTGATTGTGTGATTCATCAGGAACCAAAGATCTTCTGATGTGCAAGGTTTGTTCTGGTTGGATGTGTGGGTGTGGAGATACAGAGTGTCGAAAAATAGGAAAAGTATTGTTTTTGTAAAATTATTTGCCACACTGCTGCACACAAATGTCTTGAGATTTCAAAGAAGAAAGGTTTTGGGTCACAGATGTGCCTTGTGAAGATTTGGTGAAAAATATAAATCCTTTAAAAGTTATTAAATTTAAAATGTCCCATTATTTTCAATATGGAAAGTTAGATGTAAACCTTGAAACAGGATTCTGTGTCACAAATGGGCAGTCCTGTGTCACAAATGGGTAATCCTGTGTTGCAAATGGGGAAATCTGTTTTCATGCTACTGCCATCTTGTTCTTCAGTTAGTGAGGGAAATCAATTTAAATAACTCAACAACATGATTTGTTTAGCACTATTACAGGAGATTTTACGAGCAGACTAGGTGGTCCAGGAGGTCCTTATCTGCCAACTGAATATATGAATCTATTATTTGTTTGGTGGAACCACCACATGTAGCTTGTTTATCAGGACCTCCTCAGCTTCATTCTGCACTTATCTGTTACAGAAATGCTTAAATTTCTATTTTTTAACATTATAAATCTCTTTTTTGTGACTCATGATACCAAAAAATATTCTTCTTTGCATTATGAATCAAAACAAGTGTCCATTTTCATGATGAAAATCCTTTCCCTGGTGTCTAGTGGCACCACACCCACCCTCCAACAACAGCAGAATAGCACTGGAGACTTTAGTAGGTTGTAGAATATTAATACTTTTCTCAGCTGGTAAAATATAGACACATTAAAAATAGGAGATTAGGAGATTTTAATACCAAGCAGTAATAATCTCAGAAGTATCCAAAAGTTGTACACCAAACATAACACAGTTTGGGTATCTAAAACATTTACAGGTTTTAGAGACAGAAAGCATCAACTGTCATAATATAAAATATATACATTATTAATCTGAGGGATCTCAAAATGGCGGCAGACTTCCTTCTGTCAGTCCTTATGACAGTACTTAGACTTAATTTCTCTCCAGTCAGATTTGATTGCTTTTAAGTGTTATTTTAAGGAGCTGCTGGTTTCCCATCAGAAAGACTAAGATCCAGTTGTACAGCAAGCCTGATGCCTTGTTGAGATCGGGCACCCAGCTAGAGAGAACACCATACCACAAGGATGACTGGAGGTTCCATCCCATTTCCTAGAAGGGAGGTTTTATAGCACAATAGAGCTTAAAGACATTTTTTCATTATGAACAGGTATGCCAACGTTGCCAAAGGTTGGGGAGTTTTATGGATATATTTGAAGAAAATAAATATGCTCAGAAGAGCATTTTCTTTTTTGCTCTGACCATTTAGATGTACCTGAATGACTTCAAGAAAGAGACAGCTGACTTTGAAAGCTTGAATAAGAGTGAGGAAATGAGAAGGTTTTTTTTTTGTATGCAAGAAGCCTTAAAAATGTCTTGGACACTCTTTCAGAGAATGAAAATGTAAATCAAATGGAAGTGAGCATATGATTCAGATTTATACCTGTGGTCTAGCTCCCATACTTGGTCTATAATAATGGCATTTTCTCATGCACAGCATTGTTTAATGGTATCGCTTTAAGAAGACTCTTGATATACATGTACTGCTTCTAATTCATTTTTTCATTTCATGATTAGAAATGGTAGACTTTGGCATGGGACTCGTTACGCAGCTACTGAAGTGATGTGCCTATTGAACATGGTTGCATGCCTACACGGAATGTAAATATAAAAACTGTCTAAGATATTCTAAGTAACGAATGTTGTAAACATACAAGGCCTTGGTGAAACCCTGAAAACTCTAAAGCTACTGAAGCCTTCTAATATATATTATGGAATTTGAGGGCAATTAGAACACTAGAAACTTGTTCCACATGAACATTATGACAGTAAGGACAGTGGTGGAACTGACATTAGTTCTGGAAAGCCACGAAACAGGATCTTTTTTCACAATTTGCAAAAAAGTATTTTCTTTTTCTGCAAAATTGCAAAAATTGAACTGCAGAAAAAGATTCCTTTTTGCATTTGTGAAAAAAGAATTTTAAGAACAGCAGATTCTTTGTCACTCCACAGTTCAGAAATGGTTGTTGATTTTGGCCTGAAATGTTCAGGGTACAAAGGGCTTGCTCCTTAGATGTGCCTTTTCTGGTATGGTGAAAATATATTACTTTGCTGTGGAGTTCTTCAGCTTTAAAATCTGGTTTGTTTCCATAGCATAGGATAGCATTGTAATGTAAGGTTTAGACAATCATTTCTTTGTCACTATGCTGTGAAGAAATGGTTTTCAATTTTGCTTGGAAATTTTCAGGGTACAATGGCCTTGTGCCTTTACGTGTTTTGTGAAAATATATTAATTTGGTGTCTAGTTACACATGTTTCATGCTTTTCTTTGTTTCCTATAGCATAACACTGCAATATAAGGTCTTTTTGGCACTGCACAGTACGGGATTGCAGAGCAGGGCCAGAGAGCCCCTGCGCTCCACATGCAAATATGGATACAATTATGGATTGATGGGAGCACAAGACCCAGAGGGCCCAACCGTCTTACAAGGAAAGAAGGATACAATTACAATCTCTGAAAAATTATAAATGGTTAGAAGTACAGGGCCTGGAGGGCTATACTCCATAAGCAAAAAGGCTACTAGTATGCTATCTCAAAAGTAAGAAATTCTTGGCCAACATTTTTGTTAATGTACTAGTTAGGGTTCCAGCATTAAATGTAGGGAAATGTTGTGTTAGAGTTCCAACTCCTTATTTGACTTCTTACCTGCAGGCAGCAACAGGCGTGTGGTGTGCCTTGGGGTTGTCAACCCTAACACCTACCCCATTATTATGTGTGGTAGCCATCTCAGCTTATTTACTCATTGAATGGGGTGAATTTTAGGGTTGACAACCCCAAGGCACATGCCACATCTGTTGCTACCTTCAGGGTGGGTGTGGGGTGTTTGGATTGGAAGCCCTAACTCAACATTTCTCAACTTTTGATGCTGAACCCTAACTCATGCACTAACAACATTTTTGAATATATATCGATAGACAGACAGATAGCTACAAAGCTAGATAGATAGATAGATAGATAGATAGATAGATAGATAGATATGCAGACAGACAAACAGACAGACAGATGCATCAGTTAAGGTTATTACTAAAGCAACAAAAGTAGGGAAATGTGGTGTTAGGGTTTGCAACCCTAACACCTCACCCCCACCTTGCAGACTCTGACAGGTATTGGGGGTTTGTCTTGGCATCATCAGCTCTAACGCTCACTCCATTCCATAAGAAAACAAGCTAAGATGGATACAGTATAGGAGAATGGGGTGAGCATTAGGTCTGATGACCCCAAAGCACCCTCGATGCCTGTCAGTGTCTGCAGGGTGGGGGGGTATTAAGGTTGGAATGGCTAACACCACATTTCCCTACTTTTGTCACTTTAGTAACAACCCTAACTAATGCACTGAAGAAGTTTTTTGCAATGAATTTCCTTACTTTTTTATCTGTGTGTGCACAGGTCTCTGTGGGCCCTTAGCTCTCATCCTTCCATAGATGCATACATATATATAGCTGTAGAAGCACAGGGCCCTCTGAACCCTACACTTACAATTATAGGACAACAGTGACTACATTTACAATATAGCCATCTTATTACCCCATCTCATGTATCTGGTACAGAAAAGTTTTGAATCTCTGCCAAAATGCAATTCTGCACAAGTGCAATGCCATTCCATGCCACAGATGTGAAAACACATTTTGACCAGGATTTGACAAATGACAACTGCGACATACATGAGGTAGGGTAATAAGAAGGCTGCAGTATGTTGAAAATCTTGGTGAAAATATTTAAAATTCCCAAAATCATGAGCATGTGTAGCGGAATTGTAACTAGCAGTCATAACTTTGTCATTTTTAGATATTTTGACTTTAGTAGAGCTTTCAATAAAGTCTCACATGAAAAACTCATTACTAAAATGCACAACCTAGGTTTGCCATCTGATATTGTCAACTGGACTTTAAACTGGTTTACAAATCATTCTCAGAGTCAGAATTAATGACTCCTTGTCTGATCTGAGTAAGCGTGACAAGTGGTGTACCATGAAGGTCGGTCTTGGGACCAACATTGTTTAACCTCTTTATTAGCGATTTACAAACAGGGCCAAATAATTTCATGGTTAAATTTGCAGATGATAATAAATTGGGGGGTAAGGTTAATAGTCAAGAAAATATTTCTGCATTAAAGGAGGATTTGTAAAAATTAACACTCTGGGCAAATGATAATCATATGCAGTTTAATCAAGACAAATGTTTAGTAGTGCATTTCAGTGTAAACAATCCAAAAACTATATATTATATAGACAGACTACCACTTCACTCATCAAACTGTGAAAAAGACTTAGAGATATATGTTAATAATAAACTTACATCAAATGATCACTGTGTTAGAATTGCTTGCATAACCAACAGACTTTTGAGGCAAATAAAATGTGCTTTGTTTAATTATACTGAACAATGCCTTATTCCATTGTATAGGGCATAAATTAGACCGTATCTAAACTATGGCTCCCTTTTGGAATCCAAATAAAAAAAAGATATAGCAATTCTTGAACAGGTTCAAAGAGTGACCAGAATGATTCCAAGATTAACAAACTTAGATTATCAGAACAGATTAAAAGCTACTGGTCTCTTCTGTCTTCAAATTAGAAGACTAAGAGGTGATATGCTTATGGTTTTAATTTAATAAATTCCCCGATCTAATGGAAAATGTGGTCTAACATTCTCCAAAAGGAGACATGTTCTGAGACTGCATAATAAACAGCTTGGTTAAAAATTATAAAACCAGCAAAGGGAAACTTTTTCCAATAATAGTTTCCATTATATGGAACACCTTGCACAGGAATTTGTAGAGGCAAGTAGTGTCACCATCTTCAAAAATAAATTAGATGTCTGGTTGAGGGATAATAAATAAATAATGTCCCACACAGTGTGGGGAACAGTCTCGATGGGCTTTGGCCTTCTTCTGTTCTTTCATACCAAGTAATACCAAGTGCATTTCAACATAACCTTCTTATGACCCCACCACATGAACAAGGGCAGAAAAATTCCAAATCCACTCAAAAGGTGAATTTGTCAAACAACTGCAAAATCACCTTTTGGGCAGGAGTTGCATAATGACAGACCTATTGTTCATGAGGTGGGGTCCCCAAAAAGCCATGTTGAAAATTTGGGGTCACAGTACCAAAAATTCCAAAGTTATGCATAAACGCTGAGATCCCCATTGAAATGCACTGAACTGAAATTGCCTTTGTTTCTCTTATTACAGTTGCCGGTTCCAGTAGCAAGATATTTCTTCAATTGGAGATTGGGACTTGAACTTGAAATCTGTTCAGGTGAGTGATGATGGTGAGTGGGTGTACTGGGGGTGTGGGGTGGTGGGTACTGAGTGGAAGGTGGGGATGGGGTGGGCTGATAATTGAGAGATCATTTTCTTTTTACAGCAGAAAAAGGACTTTTCATTTGCAGGCACCCAGACTAGAGTATGATATGACAACCAACTTCAAAATGAGTGGCAAAGGTCTGTGTCCTCTCTCTCTCTCTCTCTCTCTGTAACTTTGAAGATGATGTGGAACTTTGTTGCAAGTAAGACTGCTTTATGGCTTGGTGAAACAATTTTTCCTTCCTCATCCTTTACCTAAGATTGACAAGTATGATCACGAGCCTTCACTCCTTCCACTACAGTACTCCTGTTCTGCCACTGCACCTAGTGTGAAAAGGGACTCAGCAGGATATGTGTTTGGTCAGTGCTCGGAATCTTGGTTCTAAAGCCCCTTTCTCAGCTTGGCACAATAAACAAATGTGAGGGCAAGCCATTGCCCAGTCACAGGGCTTCTTCCACAATTC
Source organism: Neoceratodus forsteri (assembly GCA_016271365.2). Lineage (NCBI taxonomy): Eukaryota > Metazoa > Chordata > Ceratodontiformes > Ceratodontidae > Neoceratodus > Neoceratodus forsteri. Next base: position 934,871,694 of record CM057449.1, on the reverse strand, counting down.
ACAACAGGAAAAAAAAACACACTTATCAGTACTGACCAGATGCTCCCTTTCTAAAATGAGAAAGAGAGGGAGATGGAGTTGGGGAAAAGAGAACGAATGTGAAACTTGAACAGGCACACCAGATGTGAAAGACGAGTTATCATGACATACATGTTTGACTAGCTAGAGTTTGTTATGACATAACCAACTTCAAAATGAATGACAAATGACTGGATCTTCTCTCTCTCTCTGTAACTCTGAAGATGATGTGGGACTTTGTTGCAAGAATGACAGCTTTACCTCTGATTGCCAAGGCATGATGAGCAGAGAGATCTCATTGTACTGTGAGGGCAGCCTGTTTTTCCACCAATGCAGACTTCTGCACAGGGACTGTATGGACAGAGTTTTTTTAAAAGTGTATGTTGATAGGTTCCTGGCTACTGTTCATTTTTTATTACTACTTTAATTAGCTCTAAGGAACAAGAAACTGTATCAAATGGTGTGATTATCAAACTCACATTAGTTCTCTTAGTCTTTCCAAATGCTTTAAAGTACCAGACTTTGCTTGTAATAGCCTGCACTGCAAGTTGTGCACCTATCCTATTTAAGGGTGCTGGGAATTACTACAAGTAGTTCAGGATGATCATTTGGGGAAACTGACGACTTAGTTGCTGAACAGATCTATAAACTGTTGCTTTAGCATAAGCCTTCCAAGAGTGATTATATGACAACACAAATATTCTTTAAATAAGCTGCTCGCTACTTTATGCTGTCTTGAGCTTGTACTGGTAAGTGTGCAGGGAGGGTGTGTGTGTGTGTGGAAAGCCTACCTTCTGCTCCTGTGGGACACCGCTATCTTATCTGGTCACCAGCCTTCACTTCTTCTGCACTGCTCCTGTTCTGCTGCTGAACCTAGCTCCTCACTGCTCCAAATATCAAAAAATATTTTACGCAAATTGCAGAAAAATAATTCCTTTCATAACAGAAGAAAATCCTTTTCACAATTTGCAACACACTATCCTTCTTTCATGAAAGAGATTGCCTGCATTTTGGCAATAGAATTCCAAGCATAAAATAAACATATTTGGTGTTTACCAACTGGCAATATTTTTTAAAATAGTTAAGTTTGTTTGCCTCACTAACTGAAAACAAGATAATGGCAGCATGAAAGAGCATTCCCCATTTGCAAAGTAGAATGACACTTTCATGATCAAGAAATCCTCTTTCACACTTTACATCTAATGTTTCCCATAGGAAACAAAGGGAAACTTTGAAACGTAATAACTTTTGAACAAATTACAATTTTTTCACCAAACCTTCAAAAGGCTCATCAGTTACCCACACCCTACACATCATAAAAACTTCAGACCAAACACCCAAGCAATTTCTGAGAAATGGTGTGACAAATAATTCACACAAAAATAGTAATTTTCAAATATTCTGACAATCTGTATCTTCGAACCCACACATCTGATGAGAATGAAACTTGCCACATCAGGAGGTCCGGGGTCCCTGATGGAGCATGCAAACCTTCATGCAAATCACTTGAATTGCTGCAAAGTTATTAAAGTGTAGAATTTTGGTTTGACATAGAAGTGACCATTGAACCTAACTATATATACACCATAGCATCCCCAGGATGAAACCCACTTTCAAAGCACTCTGCAGTATGCTGCAGCAGACCTACTGGATAAAGCAACGCAATTTCAATGGTAATTAGTCCCTTTTGTCATGCAGGAAACTGTGGCATTCATTTCATCCTGGCAGTATCACATTTTCCTACATGACAAAGGGGACTAATTGCCATTGAAATTACATGCTTTATTCAGTAGGTCTGCTGCAGCATTTTGCAGAGTGTTGCAAAATGCTGCACAGAATTGGGTTTCATCCTGGAGGATGCCACTGTGTGTGTGTATCTATCTATCTATCTATCTATCTATCTATCTATCTATTATATATATATATATATATATCTATATATCTAATATCTCATCTATCTATCTATATATATATATATATATATATATATAGATAGATAGATATATAGATATATATATATATATATATATATATATATATTAGATAGATATATATATATATTATGATAGCACAGTAGTGCTACCATAGTTAGGTTGAGGAGTCACTTACATGTTAAACCTAACATTTTGCACCTTAATAACTTTGCAACTGTTCAATGGATTTGCATGAAATTTGGAATACATGATCAAGAACCATAGATCTTGGGATCTGCCAACCTTACGTACTGTTAGGATATACGGCTGCAGAGTTATTAAGTGTGATCTGTACGCATTTACACTTTTTGGAATTCTTTGGTCATCTCTAGAGGTCACACAGTTTGTGCGACCAGTCCAAAATCTTCAGGGAATGTGCGCGGGTCCCCATGTGCCTTTTGAAGATTTAGTGAAAAATATTAAACAGTTCAAAACTTATTCAAAACAAGTTCCCATTATAAGTTAATGGAAAAGTTAACAAAAAGCTTGACAGTGTCGTGAATGCAGTTTTTACTTTCACAAATGGCCCTTTTACTGTTGCAAATTCACCATTTTGATTTCAGTTGGTCATGAGAAAAATGCTTACCATTTAAATTTAGGACCTATAGCAACCTAATTCTTTTTGTATTCACCTAGTCGGACCCTGAGGATGCTAGGCATGTCTTTATTTTGGGGTAAAACACCCCAGAAATATGTTTTTCAAATTTCTGGAAAAAGTACTTTCGCACTTGCGACAGTGTCGAATGAATTTGCGAAAGCTATAGCAAAGTTCAACAGTACTTTTCCAGGCTGTGTGAAAATGACAGCAATTCTTTGCCACCCTGCTGCAAAAGAACAGTTTGGTCTTTTGGGGTGCAATTTGAAGGGAACGCAGCCAACTTCTCACAGATGTCCCTTTCTGTAGTTTGGTGAAAAAATATTACAGGGCAGCAAAGCTACGGCACTCCAAAGTTGACACTTTTTCCCATAGGATAACATTACGGTGTCCGCCGCATTACAGGAATACTTTGCCGCCCTGCTGCAAAATAACAGTTTGGTTTTGGTCTGAAATTTGGAAAGAAGAAAGCCGACATTCCACACATGTGCCTTTTATTGGTTTGGTGAAAAAATATTACAGAGAGCCAAAGCTATGGCACTCCAAACTTCTCTTTTTTTCCCATAGGATAACATTATGGTGTTCGCTGTGCTTTTCAGGGCCCGTATCTCAGAAATGGTGCGAGACACAGAACCTTTGTTGGGATGGGGGCTAAGTACAAAACTAGCCATGTAAGTTATAATTCATATGACTTTTAAATTATTTTTCTACATTGTATGGTTCCTGAGATATAAGCAATTTAGTATTCCAACTCCCCATTTTCTGCTCCAAGACCCATTGGTATGCATACATTCTTTGTACTCACTGTCTTTCTCTATGCAGCTTTTGGGGAAAACCAGCCTGTGTGCTTACATTACTGTTACCCTTACTGCTTCTGCTTGCGGTTCCACAACTGTTTCACTTACTGTTCCCATCTACGGCACCATGTGCATTACCCTTTGAATTTCAATTTCTGCTTGTGTTTGAGTTATTTTAACCATTTCTGTCTGCAGTACTGTTTATTTTTCTGTTTTGCTTTGCGTCACAATGCACATTACCATTTGCATTTGTGGGCACCATGTTACTATGTGACAAGACAGGGACCCGCGCTCCTGCCACCGCATTACATTCACTATTTCTCATTATACTTCTCAAAAAGAAGGGAAATTAGAGGCAAACAAACTCTGTTTAATGTATTAGTTAGGGTTGTTCCACAGCAACAAAATAAGGAAATTCGGTGTTAGGGTTGAAAGCCCCCGCGGACCCCCCTGCCCACACCCCCAACCGGCATGGGGTGCGCATTGGGGTTGTTGGTCTTAACTCTCACCCCATTCTCCTATACCTCTGTTTCTTCACACATCTGATGGGGTGAGAATTAGGGCCAGCAACCCCAATGCGCACCCTGATGCGGTTGGGGGTGTGGGCGGGGGGTCCAAGGGTGGCTTTCAACCCTAACACCGAATTTCCTCACTTTTGTCACTGTGGAATAACCGTAACTAAATATTAAATGGATTTTTTTGCCTATATATATATATATATATATATGTGTGTGTGTGTGTGTGTATAAATATATATATATGCCTGTGTGTGTGTGTGTGTGTATATATATATATATATATATAAAAAATAGATAAACTACTCTGAGGTGTGCGGTCGCCTTGATATATGCACCTTTGTTGTGCATTATACGCATGAGGCCACAGGCCGAGTGAGTCAACCACCAAGGTGTGTGTATATTAGAGCACGACCAGACACCTCAGAGTGGTTTATCTATCTTATAAAATGTCAAAATTATTTTAGAGGGTGGTAGTGCAGGTGTGCAGTTGCGCCTGATATGTGAACGGTCATGAGATTACAGTGGTCCAATAAATGATCAGCAATTTCCTACCCATTTTATATATATATATATATATATATATATAGTATATATATATATATATATATATATATATATATATTATGGTAGCATGGTAGTGCTACCATAGTTAGGGTTGAGGAGCCATTTACATGTTAAACCTAAAATGTTGCACCTTAATAACTTTGCAACCATTCTACGGATTTGCCTGAAATTTGGAATACATGATCAAGACCCATACACCTTGGGATCTGCCAAGCTTTGTACCAGTTGGATATACAGCTGTGGAGTTATTAAGCATGATCTGTGCATGCGTTTACGTTTTTTTTGGAATTCTACGGTCGTGCCTACAGGTCGCACGGTTTGCGTGACCGGTCTGAAATCTTCAGGTAACATGCAGCCAGGGTCCCCAATGTGCCTTTTGAAGATTTAGTGAAAAAATATTAAACGGTTCAAAAGTTATTCAAAAAATAAGTTCCCATTATAAGTTAATGGGAAAAGTTAACAAAAAGTTTGACAGTGTCACAAATGCAGTTTTTACTTTCACAAATGGCCCTTTTACTGTAACAAATCTGCCATTTTGTTTTCAGTTAGCGATCATAAAAATGCTTGGCATTTAAAATTGGGACCCTCTAGCAACCAAATTCTTTTTGTATTCACCTAGTCGGACCCTGAGGATGATAGGCATGTCTTTATTTTGGGGTAAAACACCTAAAATATGTTTTCCAAGTTTCTGGAAAAAGTACTTTTGCAAAGTAGTGTCGAACGTATGACACTGTCGAATGAATTTGCGAAAGCTTTTGCAAAGTTCGACAGTACTTTTCCAGGGTGTGTGAAAATAACAGCAATTCTTTGGCACTGTGCTGCAAAAGAACGGTTTGGTGTTTTGGGCTGAAATTTGAAGGGAGTGCAGCCAAGATGTCACAGATGTGCCTTTCACTGGTTCAGTAAAAACATATTACTTGACAGCCAAGTGATGGCACTCAAATTGATGGTTTTTCCATAGGATAACATTATGGCGTCTGTTGCATTACAGTAATCTTTTACGCTCTGCTGCAAAATAATGGTTTGGTCTTTTGTAATGAAATTTAGAGGAAGAAAGTTAACATCCCAGAGCTGTGCCTTTCAGTGGTTTGTTGAAATAGTATTACAGGAGCAAAAGTTATGGCACTACTGAACTTCTCTTTTTCCCATAGGATAACATTACGGCATTCGCCGCTTTTCAGGGCTGGTATCTGGGAAACGGTGCGAGATATGGACTTTCATCAGAAAACCCTTCGCCCCTACTGGGAGCTAAGTACAAAACTAGCCAGGAAAGTTATAAATCATATGCCTTTTAAATTTTTTCTATGTCATAATGTTCCTGAGATATAAGCAATTTAGTATTCCAACTCTTCTGCCGTTTGCGTTTTCATTTTTGCTTGTGTTTATGTAACTTCACTATTTGTCTCTACAGTACTGTTTATCTTTGTGTTTTGATTTGGGGTACCATGTGCATTAACATTAGTGTTTCTTGGTTATGTGTTGAATGTGTGAAGGCATCATGTTGTGGGAGGGCCCCGCGCTACCGCTGCTATATCACATTTAGTGTATTTCAGTACTGTTTTGTTTCGCTTTTGTGTAGTGGGACTGTGGGGGCTGAAGGGCCCCACAGTCCTGCTGTTGTATGATATTCAGTGTTGTTACTGCTGTTTATGTTTCTATTTTGTGTTGGCGGGAGCGAGGGGCCCGAAGGGCTCTGCGCTCCTGTTGCTGTATAACATTTAGTATATTTCAGTAATGTTTATGTTTCTCTTTTGTGTGGTGGGAGCACGGGACCTGAAGGGCCCTGCACTACTGTCACTAGCACATTGTGTATTTTACAGTACTGTATATGTTTGTGTTTTGTGTGGTGGCAGTGTGGGGCTGGAAGGGCCATGTGCATAAACATTTGTGTTTGCTGGTATTGTGTTGGTATGTGTAAAGACATCATGTGGGGAGCGTAGAAAGAAGGGCCCTGCGCTACCGCTGCTGTATCATGTTTAGTATATTTCAGTACTGTTTATGTTTTTGTTTTGAGTGGTGGGACTGTGGGCTCCGAAGGGCCTCACAGTCCTGTTTTGTGTGACATTCAGTGTTTTTTAGTGTTGTTTATGTTTGTGTTTTCTGTGGTGGGAGTGTGGGTTCAGAAGGGCTGTGCACTCCCACTACTGTATCACATTTAATATAATTCAGTACTGTTTATGTTAGTGTTTGTGTGGCAGGAGTACGGGGCCTGAATAGCCCCACACTCCTATCACTAGTACATTTTGTTTTTTACAGTATTGTATATGTTTGTGTTTTGTGTGGTGGGAGTGTGGGGTTGGAAGGGCCCTGCCCTACCGCTGCTGTACCACATTTAGTATATTTCAGTACTGTTTATGTTTGTGTTTTGAGTGGTGGGACTGTGGGGTCTGAAGGGCCTTGCACTCCCATCTTGTGTGACATTCAGTGTTTTTTAGGGTTGTTTCACATTTAGTATATTTCAGTACTGTTTATGTTTGCGTTTTGTGTGGTGGGAGTGCGGGGTCGTAAGGGCCCTGCACTCCTGCTGCTGTATCACATCTAGTATATTTCAGAACTGTTAATGTTTGTGTTTTGTGTGGTGGGAGTGTGGGGTTGGAAGGGCCCTGTGCTACCGTCAGTGTATTACATTCAATATTTTTCAGAACTTTTATCTTTGTGTTTTGATTTGTGCTACCATGTACATTAACATTTCTGTTTGGTCACCGCTGTGTTAGTATGTGTGAAGACATTACATGGTCCCTACCCCCGAACAACACTGGTACACATATAGACAGACACATATGGAAGTAGGAGGGGAGATCCATGGTAACAGGAATAAAAACAGAGTTGCTTCATGTTAAGTGAAGAGCAACAGGCAAAGAAAGGTGATGCAGATCAGTTGTATAACTTTATGCTTACAGGTAAAGTGTAGTTAGCATTGTTGTCACTTGAATGGTGGCAGCCAGGTAATATATCTTCAAACTGCAACACCAGGTACTGGATACTCAGTGGAGACCCACAGCAGAGCTGAGGGTATATACAGCAATGGAGGACATCAGTGATTTCAAGGACACTCAAGTTAGCACAGTTAGTGTTTGGGTTGACTGAGAGAGGTAATACCCCCTCCTCCAAAGTCTGTACTGCATCATGAGTACCGATGCGCAGCAAGAATGAGGAAAGCAACATCAATGGTACAGCTCTGCAATTGTTGATACACACAACTTAGCACAGTTAGGATTTCTATGGATTCACACAGGCAATTTTCACACTCAAACCAGTTACTGATCCTGACTGTACAGTCACAACTGCATGTCCTTGGGTAGAATGTCACACAGCTCTCTAGACCAGGTACTGCACTCTGACTGCTGACTGACAGTAGATGTGAGTGTGGTACATGGTAGTTAACGTTGTTAGGAATTACAGGAGATCTGTAACTTGGTGTCTGAACACCTAGGCCACATATTGCACACTGAGTTGACAGTACAGAATAGAAAAAATATGGAAGTGAACAGTTTGATTGGGGGGACTGCACTTCCACAGCACTTGCTGCATCCTAAGTAAACAGCCACAGGAAAAGATAGGCAATGTACATCAGTTATACAGCTCTCTGTATACAGGAATAGTCCAGTTAGCACAGTTGCCACTTGAATGGTTTCAGATAGGCAATGTGTCTACAAATGTGACAGTAGGTACTACTTTGTGAGTGGAGATACAGAACACAAGTCAGGGAATGCACATGTTAGTGCACTTACACAACACAGGTGAGGGTTTGTACGTCAATGGTACACATCACTAATTGCAGGGAAAGTAAAGTTACCTCAGTTCAGATTTGCATGGATTTAGGCAGCTAGAGCTGCTGCGCCTACCAAGATTAGTAGTGCATTATGACTGGTTATCTATAGGACCCATAGGGGACTGGAGATCTATGGCACACCTCTATAATTCTAGATACAGTGAAATTACCACAGTTAAGAGTTGCAGAAGCTTGGACAGGGAAGTGCAGTAGATACAGCAGTCACTGCATGCTAAGTGCATTGTCATAGCTGCATAGTGTTAGGTAGTGATGTGCGGCACCTTGCTACAGTAATTACTGCATGCTGAGTGTCGAGGCACAGGAAAAGTAATTGCATTGCTGACTTTTTAACACTCTTAGGAATTATGGGAAGTGTGATATGCAATATACCACATTGCAGTCTACATTGTGGATACTGAGTGGGCATAGCAACCAAAAAATTAATGGACAATACAGTAGTTGTGGCACTATTTGTTGCAGTCGATTTGTATGCTTAATAGAAACAACAGTTATGTTCTAATGTCATTATGCTATTTTCAGTAAAGACTCAACACAGGTGGTTTTGTTTTAAAAAGATGTATTGCCAATTGGTGAAACTGAAAAGGCCCAATTAAGACTGTATTTTTAACAAAATCAGTCTCACGATACAATCATTGTATGTGTAATCATTGCTTGTAATATATATAAATGTGTCACATTTACAGCAACTAGATTATATAAATTGGAACAAGTATGTGATATTGTAATACAGCTTAGAAAGAAGGTAGCCCAAGAAGGAAACTTATTCTATTAATTGTAATTGTGTTACAGGGTTCACATCTTGAGGGAAAGTGTTTTCTATCCCTGCAGTGTTCTACCATCTTTTTGTTGGTGGGGTTATCTTCCTTCTATGCATATACCTGGCTCTTTAATAGCTGGTCACTGTTTTTTAATTAGGTGTCCTGTGTTGACAATGAAGTTAAAGTGTTCACTACTCTTTGTGGGAAGAAGTGCTTTCTGACATTCCTCCTGAACTTGTAACACTCAAGGTGATCCTGTGGCTCTTCATCTTATATTTGCTACTGAACTTGAAGAGACTTCGTTAACAATATTATTAATATTTTTAAGTAGTTGAATGGTATAATTATGTCGTCCATTGGTTGTGCCCTATATGAATAAAGGTATGTCTGGAGCTTCTAAACAGTGATTACACACATGAAACAGAAATGTTAGGTTGTTATTGTGTGACTGATAATGTGGATGTTCCTGGGTGGGTGAAAACCATATGCTAATTGTTCAAGTAATAGAATATTACAAAATCTTATTTCAGTGACATTAGATTACTGGTATGTTCAGTTAAATATTTAATAATATGTCACTGACTAGGCACATATGGAAAATTCTACCCGACCCTCAATAGAGGCAATCATAAATATTGTCAGGAGCAGGTATGAAGTGTGTTGTGATCAGTAACAGTGTCTGATTTACAATTGTCAGTATTGTTAACATAGGTTAGAATTACTTGTATGACAAGTACAAAAAATCATATTATTACAGGTACAAAAGCATTGTTTTCAACTGTTACATTGGTTTCATGTTACTCTTAACTAGTAAGTACAAAATGTGCATGGTATGTTGTTTTATCAAATATATGGTTCATTGAACTTAATCAGTATAGTATTGTATTATATGTTAAACATTCATTAGTACTTTACTCTTACACTAATACTTTTACTAGAACAATAAAAGTAGCAACAATGGCAAGGTGGAATAAGAATGTATGTATTATTTACAAGTAATTAGAAAGGCATGGCAAAGTCAGTTACTAATAAGATGCAATCATTCAGTATTTACACTTGCTTCATTCAACTTGTTGCATTATGAATAAAGATTGTTATTTTGACATATGTACAGTATCAGTATAACAAATAAAGCAGGCATAGTTCAACACTGTTGCATGGTGAACAAATAATGTTGTTGTCTACATGTCAACAGCTAATAGACAAAAACAAGTGGTGATAGACAACTTGTGACAGACTGTACCATTTGGTGAGTGAGCCATATGTTGCTCAGTTTTTATGATGGTAACTGAGAACTTTTGTTTCTCTGCAGAGAATAACAGTTAGAAACTGGTTACAACTTCTTGTTATGTATGGGTACGATACATAACAAGAAAAGATATGCACAGAATAGGAGAGGCAGGAAGGCCTCTGTTTTGAGATGTACAATCTTTGATAGACATGTAAGCAAGGTTACTCTAGTGACTGTGAATACTGTTGGTGCCGATTGAAGCCACTACAACAATTTCCATGTTGTCACTGATCGACACAAGATCTTAGATGTCATAGTGCATGAAATGTGTCTGCCAGTATAGCATTTTTTTGAAAATGCTATGGTTTATTGAGAGTCATAGGTTGGAAACAATTGTACTGACCTACGGCTGTTTCTGTCTCAAAGTAGTCATTTAAAAAATGCAGCATGTTCTATCCTATTCTTCTGAAATATAAAGTTCATCGTAATTCTTCAATGTTAGAAGATATGCATCTTTCAAATGTCATGGCAGTCTCTGTTTAAAACTACTTGTAGAGTCATCACACTCTACCCATCCACTTCTGTACCTTAGTAAACAGGTGTAATGGCCAGAATGCATGGATTGACCATGGTGATAGATTATACTGTGAGTGTCAAACACTGATTTTTTTAAGAACTATTCTACCAGCTGTGTAATCTGTGATAGGAGAGTCAAGTCTGAGTCCGTTGGAGTCAAATCTGTGCAACATAAGCATCAGATATTGAGATGAACTCCTGAGATGTATGGACTGAGTGCATCTGCCTCCACACCTTTTACAGGAGTGACCACATTGAGCATTGGTGAATAGCTGTCAGAATTTAACAGCTTTGGCTTGAGGGACAAAAAGAGTAATCCACAGCATGTCTTCTGTGGTTTCATGCTGTGAATGCCCACATGAAACACATACATATTTGGTGACATATGACACTGTGAAGTAGTGTCGCATTGGGGTGCCATTTTCATCCAAGTTGTTTATGATAGCCATCATAAACTCACTAGTGTCTTGCTGTATGTCAGCAGCAAATGTACTACATCCGTCATATGTACCTAATGCCTGTCATAGTGGTGTTAGTGACTGTACATTGTTAGACTGGTCAAAAGTCATGTTGATAATCTGCTTCAAAGTGTTTAATAGGGGATTGTCTTGTGAAGCAGATATTGCCTGCACAAAGTGTGGCATGTGTAGAAAAACTTGTATAGCTGAGTTAGCAGTAGTTTACTCTAGTGCTGTTGTCAAAGACTGGTACAGCAGCTACACCAACTGATTTCTGATGAATTGCTGTCTGTGAATGTTTACTTGAAGTTGTGACCTTTGTTGAACTCTTTGAGTTGAATCACTTCTGGAAGCTTGTGGCTGTTTGTTGAGACCTGTAGATTTGACTGTATGATGTGAGACAGCCAGATATGTAGGCACTGGTATTAAAGACATCTGTGGCTGACGTAGAGTGTGTAACCTGTTGTACTCAAGAATACATGGCTTGTCAGCTCATATTTTCTGAGGTGCTAGAGTTATAATTTGCAACCCAGAAAGACTGCGGACATGTGAAAATGCCATGTAGCTCATGCCATCCTTGAAAATGTCTGTGCCTATGTCCACCATTGCTGAATCTAAACTCAAGCCCTGAGATTTGTGAATGGATACATCATATGCAGCACATAATGGGAACTGTTTCCTGTTTACATAGATATCCTTAAATACCTGGAACTTTATGCAGGTCCGTTCTATGTGTACAGGCTGTTCCATGTTGGCAAACTGAACTACAAGTGTCTCAATATATGTCTTCTGGACACTGTAGACAAAGTCAGTGATGTTTTCTATAGCACCGTTTACGATGCCTCGTTCAACATCTAGATTACATCGCAGCATGATACGTGCATTCTTACAAAGTGTGAGGACAGTTTCTAGGCCAGCTGTGTGTGAAACATCTGACTTTAGTTCACTGAGTCATTCAGTCATCTTTGCTACTAGGTTGCGACTAAGAATGACACCATCAACTGTATCAACAGCATGCAGAGTTAGAATTTCTTGGTTTTCTCTCTGCAGCATTACATTGTTGAACTCAGTGCATTTCTTTAGTCGTGGCATAAGACACATTATGTGTGTCCCTGTAGAGCATACATCACTGAAAACATTACATGCTGTTTCTATGGATGCAGTATCTACTGTGATTCTCTGATTGTTTAACATACTAACATGTTCTGGTGATAGAGAACCTGTACGAGCTTCATCTAAAAGTGATTTGTAAGCAAGATCACCACTTTGGTGCATGTTCTTATACAACTCAACATAGGTAAATAACTCCCAAATGTTATAGCCTGCAATGCAGCCAAGAATATTCTTAGCTTGCTTGGCAGTTAGAGTTGTAAATACATGCTCTGCATTAACTGGTGCAAGTTGTAAAAGGTCTCCCAAAAAAACAATACTTTTGCCCCCAAATGGTACTCCATCGTCAGTACCTAAGATCTTCTGTAGACATAGATGAATTCGGCAAGCATGACATTGAGACCATGCTGATTTCATCAATGATGAGTAACTTCATCTTTGTGAACATGGAACGGAGCTGAGATGCAACCTCAAATGACAGTTTACGATACTTCTCCAGTTTTGCCATGTTCCACTGGCAACATAAAGAGATGATGTAATTAACTCCACCAATGTTGTGTGCGGCTAGTCCTGGGGAGCAGTAACAGCAACAGACATTGATGACCCTGTCAGGCTCTGATTTCAGCAGTGATGGCTTCAATAAAGAAACTCTTTCCTGTGCCAGCTGAACTGCTAACAAAGATCAGTAGTGGCTTATAGTCATGACAGTCACATTTTTGGTTTTCATGTTGTAGGCATGTTGTACAGCAGCTACTGCTTGAGAGTGAACTGTATGCTGCTGCTGATTTAGTCTTTCTCTTCAAGTCAGCTGTGTTAACAGTGGAGTGGGTCCATGTTCCATGGCTGTCTCCATTTCTGACATTAACACTTCTGGGGCATTTAAGGGGAGGTTCACCTAGAACAGCTTGCCCTTTGGATCAAGATTGTCTTGTGAACTAACAGAAGTGTCTTCCTGAAGCTGCTTCTCTGCCTTCTCAAGCTGTTCTTCTCAGCCTCTAGTCTCTGTATGTACGTCTCTGAGTATTCAGTTTTGAAAGTCTCATAACTGTGATTGAATTCTTCCTCAATGTATCATAGTCACCTTTTAATTCAGACTCACTTCTCCAGGGTCTAAATAGGAATAGGAGAACAAAGTAGTAGTGTTCTTTGCTCTCCAATGTGCCTAGATGCAACTTACAATGGTCTATGAGCCATGGCTTGTGTCTCTTTACGAGACAGCCATCCACTCCATTCACCTTGTAAATCTGGCATGTTGAGTCAGGTGATATATCTGCCTTGTAGTCATACCACTTAGCCACCTGAAAGAGACACGTCATCCATGTCGTTGTGTCTATGTGGGTAGTATGTGTCTATCAGGTTATTCTTCAAGATATGTTTTGAAGAAGGTCTATTGGCAGCGAGCTCCTCAATTTCAGCTTGGGGAATCAGTACACATTTGCATTTCTCTTTGCAGTTAACACTGAGAAACCAGACAGCGTTAGATTTCCTAGAGATGTGTACCCATTAAACGGTCACTGGCTCATAAGCTTCCATTCTCTGTGTGAAAGAGTCTTCAAGTCCAATGACCAGAGCTGAGATGTCAGGTTGCTTGAACTGGCAATATCTTGCCAAAGAGCTTGCAAGCTAGTCTGCTCATGTTTGGTTATGTACAAAGTGATGTGCCGTGACTAGGGACAATGAGTAATCAGCCACAAACTGAACATTTGTGTTTGCTTGCCACATTAGGAGAAGAGTTGGGTTGTAGTCATTGATGTAGACCCTTTCTCATTTCTGGTAACTCGTATACCCTCTTGGTTGATTTTGCCTTCAAGTGGTGTTGCATTGCTGAGAAAAGTCATTCATGGCACCATCCTGACAAACTCGTCTAGGAAATCCGAGCGACATCGTGTGTACCAATTAGATTTGTTCTTTACTACTACTCGCGGCAGTATTTTGCACAAATATGTTGCTGGAACTTTTGAACCAACTTCTATAGTGTAGGACTGTCATACTTGTATGAATGTGACAAGTGATATATTTCTTGATGAATGATAGCACTTGTGTTGTTTCATGTTCACCTATGTGTGGTGCATCCTTGATCCACAACAGCATATGGATGTGAGGGACACCCTGCTTGTTACTCCATCCTCCAAAAGTAATGCTCCACAATACCAAGAGGTGGATTTTCCTTTGACAATACGAAAGCCAGAATGTCATAGAACCACTTGTGAAAATGTCTTGTGACAGACACAGGATCAAGTGAACACATTTATCTTACAGTCATTGATGAGATGCCGCTGCTATCAGAATTTGCTCACTTTTAACAGTTCAATGAGCTCGTCCAGGCATATTCAGCACAACTAAGTGTGATAAACCATGTGGCTGCACCATACCTCACTAGCATTGTCATCATTTCAGAGTGTCTGCATACCAATATTCTTTGGTACCTCTAAGACTTGAAAGAATGGAAGACAGATTCACTTGCACATTTTCATCTTTCTGCTTTAATTTCTCTAGAAATTGAGCAGCTGTTAGTCCATCTAGTGGACTTGTGAGACGAATAGGCTGTGCAATGGATGCAGACAGAATGCTAAGTTCACTCTCCCAGAGGAGATGAAATGGGTACTGTATGTTACGTCTGAATTTGCCATCTTTACTGAGTACACAGCTAGTGTGGTACTCAGAACCCTGCTACACACTTCCTTCTTTCATCTAGGCGTCCACCTGACCCTCTTTTGGGAACAGGTCTGGAAACAGTGTGCTTCTAGTGTTGCCTCCCAAATGCTGACTGGCTCACCTTCCACCTGTTTCATTTGATAGAGATCAATGTTGTCTCCTACTGATCTCTGCATGTAGTGGTGAATAATTGTACTGTTATACACATTGTCACTTGTCTGTCCACTGACCTTCTCAATGATTGGTTTAGATTTTTCTAATAGATCATGTTGGACAGAGAGACTAGTCATCTGATTTATGTCAAGGTCTGTATAAAAGGGATTGTTACTTTTTAAATAAGTAAGAGCAAGCTTCACCTTCTGTACATTGACAACATCTTGCCAGATGACTTTGGACTTTGTTGGAACACCATTTACAAGAATCACCAAACTATTTTCCATAGAGATTAGCCCACATTTTCCTGTAGAGGAAGTGATAGATACATCACCGAGCCCTTTAGAGATCTAACAAGCTCTTTCTGTGGAATGTTCTGTGTCTTTGTGTTCAGATGTAGAATGGTTTGGAATGGTTTCATTGTCTGAATTAGAATGTGTTCAAACATTTTCAATGTTGAAATCTCACTTGCGTAACATGTGCCTGCATATTATTCAGCAGTGACCTTGTGGCAAAATGTTAGACTCAGTTTTGAGAAACAGTGCTTTGTATAGCAGAATGGTGTTTCTAACTGAAAGTCAGATTTTTCAGCAGCAAAATGTTGAGATGGAACCATATGTCATTGTATGGTGACAAGGTTTCCAGGGTCACTCTGACTGTTGTTTATTGTAGCACAAATGGTCACATGACACACATACAGAATCAAACTTGAGACTTTGCCAATTCAAATTTTGCTATTTCTTTGCCGCATTGTCTCAGTATGTCAGTTTCTGAGAGTGATGTTTCAGCAGAAGTGTTTAACTGAGAAATTGTTGTGACTGGTACAGAAGTTACATGTTGCAGTTGTTTGAGAAATGTGATCACACCCTGCATGTCACCTGACTGCAATAAGTCATTTAAACAAGTGTACTGATTTACAACTCGTCGTACTTTATATACTCTGTATACAAAGTTTCGCATGACTGTTTGATGCACTCCAAGCATCTGCATGTTGTGAAAGATTCTATCACAAAACCACTATCGAGGCATGCTAGTGAGTGACCCATAAGTCCAGTATGTGAAGAATTTCACAATGGTCAATCTTGTTAAACAGTTTATGTCTTTCTTCGATCTGTAATCACAAATAGGCTGACAAACTGTTCAACTTTTCAAATGACGATTGCCTATGGTTGCAGGTGTCATCACATGCCCATGCCAGATAGTGTCATTTATTGGACACAGTGGTTGCATCACAGTCATCATCTGTGTCCATTGTGGTGTCATCAAAGATACTGAGGACATTGACCAGTTTACTGGACTCATCAATGGTGAACTTGATCTTCAGTTTTCTGGGAATAATAAGATTCTTCCTAGAAATATGCCTCTGAGTGCTGTATGTGCATCCAGTGACCCAGAAAACATCATAGAAATTGTGGACAGTCAAAGAAGTTGATACTGGTTGTAGTTTTTTTTTGATGTCATACACAACTTTTCTGAATTGTTCAAGCACATGAGACATCTTATGCCTAAACGCTCCAGTACAAACACTGCTCTGTTAACAAAAGTGCATACTTTGAGATGCAATTTCATCAAAGACAGGTGACTCTTTGTCTTTTTGCCCTCATGTCTCATCACAGCAGCAATAAGTCTGTCGATCTTAACTTTACTTGCTAGTGATCGAAAATACTTTTGCTTTCTCAGATGAAAATCACCAGGTGTGAGTTTATGGCATTGTTTTGGAGGTTTGTTGATGGTTGCTGATACAGTAGTTGTGTTTCGTCTGAGAGATCTACACAACTGTTGCAGAGGTAAGCATTTTTACTTGCTCTTGAGGAGTGAAGTGCTTTTGATGTGCAGTGAGTTGTTGTAGAGTCTGTTGCAGTAGAGGTCTGTTTCTTTCATATTCTGATCTCACCCAAGTGTTTTCTTTATCACCCTTAAGCAACAGTGAAGTACTATGATACCTGTCTCGTTTCCTATACATCTGCATCTGTATTTAGTCGGCATCTTTAATGTGATAGTTCACAGTGGCAGTCAGCAATTCATAGAAGTATCAGGCACCTGTATAAAAGACAGAGAAAAGAAAATGGCCCAGATATTCAAAAAGGTTGTGCCATGCACAATAGTGTTGCGTCAGTGCAAGTCCAAAATGCGCCATTCTGCGATATTCATGGAGGTATTCGCCCCCAAATCACACAGAACAACAGCACAATGATAATGAATGTAACTGAAGGGGAGGAACCATGCATAAATTGCGCAGTGCGACATTCAACAACATGTGTCATGCGCAATAGGGGAGCAGCGGACGCCAGCCATAGTGGAAATGAGCCAAAATAAAAAGGAACAAGGAGAGGTGCAGAATCTCCAGGGAGCCTCATGTTGCTGAACTATAGCCAGCCACACAGGCAACACACACACACAAGGCAGGACAGTGAAAGGGCACCTGGAGCCCATAGGCTCAGGGGAAGGTGTGGGAGCCACAGTGCAGAAGGAAGTGCCACACAGCAGTGAGGCCAGCACAGTCAGGTGTTCCCAGTGGTGGGAAGTAGCAGCTAGGACAGTGGGGAACACAGAAACAGCTGCCGGGAGGGTGAAACACAGCCAGGAGAGGAGTGGCCAGTGCCACCATCCAGATGGAGGCAGTAATGAGGGGGTGAGGCGGGCAGCAGGGGGGCACAGCCGTGAAGGGCCATTATGTATGCCCCCAACAGGCAGTACCAGCCTGGTACCAGCTCTCAAGCTGTATAAAGGATACTGAGACAGGGGCCAGTACCACCTGAATTGGGCAATTTGAGGTGGTCTGTGAGCTGTGCAGTGATGTGATGCAGGCACCCACACGATGGAGCCATGCTCTGTCAGTGGAGACTAAAGTGACAGCTTGTATGTGCTTGCACACCACGGTACCTTCAGAGACCAACAGGGGACACCACAGGCATAACCCAGTCATCTGGCGCTATGCCACTCACTCAATTCCTCAGCTTACTGCTGCCACATGCTGTGAGTACATCCATTTCCCAGCACACCAGCACGGATAATACACAAATATACAGGAGTTCCACAGGGTAGCAGTATGTCTGGCATGCTAGGGCAATAGACCGCACCATGTGGCCATTCAAGACACCACCTGGCCCGAGGGGGCCACATCATGAATAACAGCAAGAGCTATACTAGCATCAACTGCCAGGTGGTGTGTAATGCCAGGGGCACATAATCAATGTCTGTGCGCCACGCACCCTGGGAGCACATGATGCCTTCATCTGGCACCAGTCAGCACTGTGCCACAGATTCGAGAGTGGGGACATCCCACTGGCCAACCTAGTGGGTGAGTATGCAAACCATGTGACAAACATAGGGGCTTGGGAGGGCATGGTCAGAGGTGACATGGGTAGTGTCCCATGGCCCAGGACAGGGTGATTCTGATCACTAAACTAACCTCCACCCTCTCATACACAGATGACAGTGGATACCCACTCCATCCCTGGCTGCTCAAACCATTCGGCGTCCATGACCCCATCGCAGCAACGCTACAATGAGGCACATGCCACCACATGTAATGTTATCGAGTGGGTGTTCGGGATGCTGAAGGCACGCTTCAGTTGAATGAGACTCCAGAGTGCCCTAAGTACAGCCCCTCAAAGGTCTGCAGGCTATTACCGCCTGTTGCGATCCTGCACAACATGGCTGTACTGAATGTGGGATCAGCCGTGACATGCCGTAAGAGGGGGACAGCTGATGGGGGATGATGAGGATGCCAGTGACAATGGAGATGGGCAGCCCCCCTTTGGGTGACAGGACCCCTGACTGCTCCGGCTGGCACAGCTGCACCGGGACACCATCACGAAGGAGCACTTCAGCCAACCCAGGTAAGTCATGGGGCCATGTGCAACCACCAGTGGCTAAGGCACAACCCAAAAGCACACATGGACACACACCAGGGGTGCATACCATCAAGGGAAGTGGCTGGGCATGGAACCACACACACCACCAGGGATGGGTGAGGTCTAACATGGCATGGACACACACACACACACACACACACACACACAATGCACCAGACATGCACAAAGGGTAGGAGGCACACTGACCCAGAACACCACCCCTAGCCACACACATGTCCACAGACCACCACACCCGCTGCCTGTCATTGTGTGTGTTTCAGATGCTGGTCACCATTGCACACTGGTGTACAGCACAATGCAGGCATCATCATGCACACACAACTGTGGACAGCAGCTGGGAGGGTGTGCAGATGGACTGTGTGTCTGCGTGCAGGGCTGGGTACCCACCCGTGCATTGCCTGCTGAATGACACAATGCACACAGGGCAGCATCAAACAGTAGCCACATTGGGAGACAGGTCAGTCACGCGCCACATTGCCCCGGCCACCACAGATGTGTGGGCGGCCCCACCGAGACCCGCCAGCACTGACAGGCTGACCACCATCCTCATGGGGTGGCACCGATGGTCCCCAGGGGTTCCATCGTGAACGCGACCATGCTCGCAGAGGGGTTTGCAGCACACTGAACATGCCTGCGCTAGGCGTGCTTGGGATGCCCACAGCTGAACCCGGTGTCAACAAGGAGGGTGTCGCACGACACCGGGAATGGGGGTGGACATTGCACTGTGCGGTGTCTGCACCGCATGGGCAAATAACTGTATTTTCCCTGTGGCCATGGCAGCTGCGATTGTATGTGTCAGCCTGTCAATGGCAGCAGTCACATCTTCCCACATCCAGACCATCCCTGCCAGGAGCAGAGCGGTTTCTCTGCTGCGATGCTCCTCTGCCCGCTCCAGAGCCGCACTCAGTGCATCCACCGCCATCACAAGCTGCATCTGCTGATTGACTGATGCTTGCAGTATGTGGGTGTGCTCATCCAAGAGGTCATCTGCCTGATCAGCATTCTGTCCCTCAGGGTGTGCACAGCCATGATGCTCAGCACCCCTTGAGGGTGGGCGCTGCACACCAGGACCAGGCCTGGGCATGTCCATAGGTTCGAGCACTGCCGCCACCCCCTGACACTGTACCCCCAAACCCATTGGCCGACTGCAGATGCTGCCCCTCCTGCTGCTGCTCCCCAGGGCTCACTGGTGCCACTGCAGTGGCTGCAACAGTCCCACTGTCCTGTACACACACCAGTGCTGCCTCACCAGTGCTGACAGGCACAGACTGGGACTGTGATGACACGCAGGCCTCCACGGTGGCACCACCCACAGCCATGGCCTCGATGTTACCTGCTGTGTGGCCATCCTGTGGAGTACACACATGTCACTGCCCATGACGTTAGTGACATCATCATCAGTGACAGACCCAGCACCAGCCCGAGTCCCAGCATGCTGGCATCCGTGGACGCTGGCACACTGGGACATGGGCAGGGTCTCCTCTGCACCTGCTCCAACAACATCAGTCTGGACATCCAGGCGGGCCCACTGTCTCACTGAGCTGCATATTCCTGTGGAGGTGGATGGGCCCTACTCAGTCTCCATCTGACTGGCCTCAGTGGAGAGGCCCACCACCGCTGACCCATGCAGACACTCAGGAGCTGTAAGGGAAAACAAAGTCACGTTACTGCATGTGACCTACCCTGTCCCCCCAATAGACAAACCATGACCTACCATGCAGTGATGGGCTACCACCCATCTGGAATCCACCACCCGGAACACCCTCAATGGCGCAATGCTGCCTGCTGCCAGCAACCCTTCCTCCTGTGGGGTCAGGCGTAGCATCTCCGCTGTCCCCCACCTGTCATAGATCATGCTGCCCTGATGGCAGCCACCTTCTCCTAATCCTCCTCCTGTCTGTGCCCATCTTCTTGCACTCCTGCATGGAGCACCTGTGGCTGCCATACAGGTTCACAGCACATGCCACCTCCTCCCATGCAGCAGCACGGGCCTGTGGTGTTCCCTGGCATCTGTTGAGAAGCGGCTCCTGGTCCAGGTCGGCCTCAAACAGGGCATCCGTCTCTGCTTTTGTGAAATTTGGCCTCTTCCTCCTCCCACAACTCTGTTCCTCTTCCTCCACCACTCACTCAGTCATGATTCAGCCTGTGAGAATGACAGGTGTTACCTGTGACTATGCAGTCCCATGTATGTCCCAAAATCCACAGTCCACACTCCCAAACAGCATGCAACTCACCAATGGACTGCAGTAACCGACTATGGCCAGTGCAGCCCAATGTCACACTTTTATAGTGCAACCCATGCAAATGAGGTGAGGCTCATCTTTAAGTGGTTGCAAATGCAGTGACTGCGCCATTGAATGGCTGATTAGCCAATTTGTAAATGATGGCTGAATATCGTGCTTTGCACAATTGTGTTGAACGTGCTGAGCCAAGGGCGCAGTTCTGTGACATGTGCAGTACACACCTAACTGTGCATGCCCGGGTTGATGACGCAGGTGCCTGTCACGCTGCTGATGTGCTGTGCATGGGAGGCAATGCAGGGCACGGCCATCATTGTGTCAGTGGCGCTACAGCGCTGTTCACCTATATGGCGCTGTGGCACTGCTGCATCATAGGTGCACTGGGGCAACAGTGCAGTAGGCTGCAGGTAGGTATTACCAGGCACCAATCACGCCACACGCATTGGGTTCCAATCATGCTGTCGCTGTCCATGCACCAGAGACCCTTGACCCTGTGCCCACCTTTGCTCCCTAGGTGCAAGCGTCAGGCATGGGTGCACCACTATCACCGCTGTTCGGTGACAGCACGATAGGGAATGGCAGCGCTTGCACTGGCTGCCAGCATCTGGGCATCGGTGGAATCAAGGCTGCAGAGCGCACATTTTGACTTTACTGGATAACAGAAATGGAGTGGAGGAGAGCTGCCCAGTGGAGCTTGATAGAAATGGCAAACTTGGTTGCCATTGTGGCTCCACTTGTTGGCCTACTGTTTGATGAGGCACCCTGACAGGTCCAGGAGTCAGGGTGGCAGGAGGTGGCGTCGCGCCTGGAGGAGGCCACAGGAATGGGGTGGACGGTGGAGCAGTGCTGCCACAGATATGGGGACCTGAGGTGGAGGGACCTGGACCTGCTTGCCTGCCTGTGGGCACGTGCCAGAAGGGGCATGGTGCCATGGCCAGGTAGGTGCAACATCCATACACTTTTATCTTCCATATGGGTATCATGGTTGCATGCGTCCGGAACATGGAGGAGGACCGTCCGTTGTTGGCTGTGGTGGTGTTATAAGGGTGTGGGTGGTGGGTCTGGCTGTGTGGGATTGCACACACATGGGGGCAGGGGGACTTTGCTACAAGATTGTACTGATGTCCCTCTCTCCATGTTTGCACATTAGGCCCAGATGAGCGAGGGCTGGCAAGTAAGAGGAGGCATCAGCAGGAGGACTGTCACTCTGGGAGGGGGAACATCCACAGAGGCAGAGGGACCAGCCTGATGATGGTGAGTGCCTTACATCCATGATTACTATTGCATGCTGTGTAACAGGGCGGGCAGTGGAGCATGGCCACCATCCATTGATACCACTGCCATGCACGCAACTTGTTACAGTCAGCACTGTCCAGTGGCACTGCATGTCTGGGAGTGCATCAATGTTGGTCCATATGTACACCGGGTACCTGGCTGTGCCACTGCCTTTGCAGCACATAGCCATGTCACTGAACAGCCACGGTAGTGCTGTGCAGGACTTGGCCTGTGGGTGTGTGCAGTGGTACGCATGGCTGTGTGCACCTGGGTGGGCAGGTCTTGTGGATGCGATCACTGTGGGTGGTCATACACCATCACAGAGGCATGTCCCATGGCCGTATGCCATGCACAGTGGGTAGGCTGCATGGGGCTGCACATTCACACCTATTGACTCTGCTCCCTTGTCCTAGGTGGACAGCATCTGCAGGAGATCAGGGTGGCACTGAGTGAGATTCTCCAGGTAGCCAGGGCATCCCTGGAGATCCTTGAAAGGTTGGACAGGATTGGTGTCCGAAGATGTCATGGTGGGAGGAGAAGCTGGAGCGGGAAGCGGGGCTCCCACTGAGCTTTGGACTACCCCTGATTTCCCCTACCCCCTGGACACACCCTCACACCCTTCCTTCCCTCTACCATTTATTCACCCCTGCCCCTTACCCACCCCGACCTTGTTTGTATCCCAACCCACAAACCTTTGTAAATACTTGTACATAGTTTTGCTTGCTGTTTTAAATACATTTCTTTTGATATGCCTCACTGTGGTGGTCTCTGATTTGCAGAGGCTATAGTGCTCAACTGCAGTTTTGTGTGCATGGCAGGTAGGTGCAGTCTTGTGCGTGTGTGTGTGTCCGTTGGGATGGAGTATGTGTGGGAGTGGCTATCAGTCACTGTCTGTGGTATGTGTTGTTCTTTGCACTGGATGACTGTGCAGTGGTCCATGGTGCATGCTCTGTGTCCATGGCACACCTGTCAGACCATCCATGGCTCAGCAACTGACACCCATGCATGTCTGTGACATGCACGGTCCACTGGCATGTCAGTGGTGGCTGTACATGCAGGACAGCCACTGTACCCGGCACAATGCTGGGTCACCTCCTGTCACTGGTGTGGTGCATGTCTGCCTCAGGTGACACGTGGCCTCTGCTGTTGTTGTCCCACCTCCATGCTGTGGCTTGTGTGTGTTGCAGAGGGTGTGCACCACTGTCTGTCACTTGTGCTCTGGGCACATGCTGGTGACTTACAGCTCCACAGTGCCTGTGCAGGGTGGCTGGCACTCCTGTGCCATGGAGGAGTGCTGGCCATGTGTACACAGTTTCCATGGCCACACTTTGGGGAGCTTGGCTGCCTCTACCACTGTGTCCCTGTTGGTGCCCTTGGGTATGGGTGGGTGTTTGTCCATGCACTGTGTTGCATCCTGTGTGGTGCATGCTTCCAGTGCACCACTGTGGGTGTCTGTGCTAGCTGTTGTGTCCAGTGCTGGGTTGGGGTGTGTCCTTGGAAGGGTGTGCAGGGTGCTGTTCCACTGGTGGTGGGGTCTGGGGGATGCCCTGTCATGTGTTGGGTACCTCATGTGGTGACACATGGTTGGTCTCTCAGCTGTACCTTGGGGGGGATGTGCATGGTGGCACTGTGTGTGCAGTCATTGCATCGCTGTGTGCTGCCACCCGCTGATGGGTGCTCATGGTGGAACTGCCTTGCATGGTTCTGTGGTGCACAGGGTTGCATTATCACAGTGGGGGTGGTGGCATGTATGGGGTATCCTGCACTGGTGGATGCTGCTCCTGGGCAGCGTGTCTGGGGGTCACGGTGCAGGGTGTGCTCTGCATTGGTGGGATGGTGTGGCATAGGGTGGTCTGCCCTCCTTGTGGCTGGTCTGGCTTGCTGCTGGGGTGATGGGCACCATGTTCTAACTAGTTGGTTGCTGGTCTCATGTTGCCAGTGGTTATTCCAGCCCTCCCCTAGTTGTGCATTGCATGGAGTGTGGGGGGATGATGTCTGTTCTTCTGTGTGTTCCTCTGCCCATCTGTGTCATGGGTGATGGGCCCCTGGATTCCTGGTTGTGCTGTTGCATTGCTGCCCTGCTGCTGGGGGGGTGTCCCTGGTTGTGCTATGGCACATCTGGACTGCTCAGATGAACATCCCTTGTGCTATGGCACATCAGATATGCTCAGCTTCACCTCCCTAGTTGTGCTATGATGCAGGTGGTGCGATATTCAGTCGGCATCGACTCTAGGCGCATCTTGGCCAGCGCAGTTTCTGAATATCGTGCCTCTTGTGCATGGGTGCAATGGACTTGCACTTGATCCTGCTGTTGCACACTTTTTGGGTGCAGTTTGAATATCTAGGCCAATATTACTATATGCCAGTGTTCATGCCTTCAAACATTCTGCATTGAGACATATGATTTAAGTATCACATCAATTTAAAAAGAAAATATTTTCAATCTTTGAATCGCATTAGTTATTGACATTGTAACAGTTGTATTTTATTTCTGTTACATTGTCTTGTACATCATTATCACTATAGCATATAGATTTTGTTTAGTATGATTTCAATGTTCAGTTATTAACAATTAGTATTATTAAGAAACATTTATATAGCTAATGCTGTCACACTGCTGGTTGCACAATAACTTCATTAATGATCTTTCTGTTAATAACACAATAAGTCAACTTTGCACACTTAGCTTAGGTTACTGCATTATCAATGTTTTCATCTGACATTGTTAAGATTGGCATTTTACTACAACTGTTTTGCAATTACAGAGCTGTCATTTTTCAAATCCTTGCTGGAGATGTTTTTATGTAGTTACAGTGACCACTGTCAGCGTATGCGTTGTGTAGCTCACTGTTCAGAGCACATTGTGATAATGATAGTCACACTGTTCATGAGCCGAGGTGTGAAATGAGTATGTATAAAATTTAGTAATGATAGTCTGTTATATGACTGTTTATGTGAGTGTGTGATGAACTTCACAACACACATTTGTAAGTTAGTGATTTGCACTATTTCCGTGTCAGTTTGGGAACATTGCATTTACGTCCTAAAATTACTTTGATGGAAATTTGGTGGCTATGCTGCATAAAAATGACTGCTTTGTGAGGGTGATTAACAACTGCCAAACAATGCATTCCTACAAGTCTGTTGCATGGTACTGTACCCACTGTAGATTACCACCTTTTGTGGGTGTATTTACAAAGTCACAATACTATCGTCTCCAGTTGTGTAAGTTCTAATGCAGTGTAGTGTTCGACATTGAAAAATTTGGTTGTTTTGTCATTAAGCATCAAGTGCGGTAAAAATAGACAATTTGGAAAAAATAGTGTCGGTGCATGGTGGTGACACATGGTTGGTCTCAGCTGTACCTTGGGGATGTGCATGGTGGCGTTCGTGTGTGCAGTCATTGTATCACAGTGCTGCCACCCGCTGATGTGGGTGCTCATGGTGGAACTGTTCAGCGGTTCTGTGGTACAGGGCTGTATTATCACAGGTGGTGGCATGTATGGGGTATCCTGCACTGGTGGGATGCTGCTCTGGGCAGCGAATCTGGGGGTCACGTGCAGGGGTGTGCTCTGCATTTGGTGGGATTGTGGCATAGGGTGGTCAGCCTCCTTGTGCGCTGGTCACAGCTTGCCGGGGGGGGTGATGGGGCACCATGGCCCAACTGTGTGTTGGTTGCTGGTCTCCATGGCCAGTGGTTATTCCAGCCCTCCCCCAGTTGTGCATTGCATGGAGTGTGGGGGGATGATGTCTGTTCTTCTGTGTGTTCCTCTGCCCATCTGTGTCATGGGTGATGGGCCCCTGGATTCCTGGTTGTGCTGTTACATTGCTGCCCTGCTGCTGGGGGGTGTCCCTGGTTGTGCTATGGCACATCTGGACTGCTCAGATGAACATCCCTTGTGCTATGGCACATCAGATATGCTCAGCTTCACCTCCCTAGTTGTGCTATGATGCAGGTGGTGCGATATTCAGTCATCGACTGTAGGCGCATCTTGGCCAGCGCAGTTTCTGAATATCGTGCCTCTTGTGCATGGGTGCAATGGACTTGCACTTTGATCCTGCTGTTGCACACTTTTTGGGTGCAGTTTGAATATCTAGGCCAATATTACTATATGCCAGTGTTCATGCCTTCAAACATTCTGCATTGAGACATATGATTTAAGTATCACATCAATTTAAAAAGAAAATATTTTCAATCTTTAATGAATCGATTAGTTATTGACATTGTAACAGTTGTATTTTATTTCGTTACATTGTCTTGTACATCATTATCACTATAGCATATAGATTTTGTTTAAGTATGATTTCAATGTTCAGTTATTAACAATTAGTATTATTAAGAAACATTTATATAGCTAATGCTGTCACACTGCTGGTTGCACAATAACTTCATTAATGATCTTTCTGTTAATAACACATTAATAAGTCAACTTTGCACACTTAGCTTAAGTTACTGCATTATCAATATTTTCATCTGACATTGTTAAGATTGGCATTTTACTACAACTGTTTTGCAATTACAGAGCTGTCATTTTTCAAATCCTTGCTGAGATGTTTTTTATGCAGTTACAGTGACCACTGCCGCAGGCGTTGTGTGAAACCACTGTTCAGAGCACATTGTGATAATGACAGTCACACTGTTCATGAGCCGAGGTGTGGAAATGAGTATGTATAAAATTTAGTAATGATAGTCTGTTATATGACTGTTTATGTGAGTATGTGTATGAACTTCACAACACACATTTGTAAGTTAGTGTATTTGCACTATTTCCGTGTCAGTTTGGGAACATTGCATTTACGTCCTAAAATTACTTTGATGGAAATTTGGTGGCTATGCTGCATAAAAATGACTGCTTTGTGAGGGTGATTAACAACTGCCAAACAATGCATTCCTACAAGTCTGTTGCATGGTACTGTACTCACTGTAGATTACCACCTTTTTGTGGGTGTATTTACAAAGTCACAATACTATGCGTCTCCAGTTGTGACAGTTCTAATGCAGTGTGGCAGTGTTCGACATTGAAAATTTGGTTGTTTTTGTCATTAAGCATCAAATTGCGGTAAAAATAGACAATTTGGAAAAATAGTGTACGTGGTGACATGAAAGTGTCTCAGTGTGGGGTGTCATGCAATTTACAGTGTCACAAATCAGATGTCGGCATTCGCCAGTATGGGCAAGAAGTAATGTTTAACATTCAAAAGTTTTCGTAAAAAATAATGTGTATCTAAAAGTGTCACAAAAGTACTTTTGTGCATTTGATATGTCGCAAATTACTGTCCTGTGTTCGAAAGTGTTGCAAATTTTTAATTTGGGAGTGGAAAGTGCATTCATTATCGAATCAGATCTGATTGTATTTGAGTGACAGCTTGTTCTACCAATGTTATGCAAGATTTGTCAGGCCATGTGAGACAACCAATCAGAGACGGACAACAATGAAGAAGGCAACAGCAGCCATCTTAGTTCATACTGAGACACAGTATTTACAAAACTGTAAGTACAGTATATTTTATAAAGCATTTTTCTAGTATGATAAAAAGTATTAGCAACATGTAAATACTATTAATCAAAACGTTTTTAGTGCTGTATTTGATAATGTTACTTGTTATAATCTAAGATGCTGTATTATTTAGATAAAACTGTTTAAAGTCAGTTAGTAGTTTAGTACTAACTGGTACAGATACAGCTGCAAATAGAGGGAGATAGGAAGCTACACGTGGACCCATAACAGAAGAGGGAACCAATCAGACATGTTTCTGTAGTTGTAATTGTTTAAAATTGCCTATGAAAAAGATGCATTTTTCCCAACCCTCAATGTTTGCACATTTTAGCAGTAGCAGAAGTCTAGTAATAGTCAGTGTATAGCCTACATTGGTTAATGAAGCCAGAGTACTAGCCAATTATTTTTTTTATTTGTGTTTTATTAATCAGCCCAGTGAAGTTGGCTTGAAGTAAAGAGAGAAAATATCAGTTTTACTTTCACTACTGCCTAGACACTGCAGGGTGGACACTGACTTTTTTGGTAGCTCTCTGTGCACTTCTGAGTTTAAAAACTGAGAATGGCAGAAAATAGCAAAAGGACTCTGTGGATAGTTGGAGACAGTATCGTGAGATGAGTGTCTGAGTATGCTCACAATAGTGATTTTGGGAGAAACCTGCAGCTCCCAAATTGCTCTGTGAAATGGTTTGGTAGCGGTGGAATGAGGTGGGAGCACCTCATACCAACCATGTAGAGACTTTTGAGTACTCAGACTCATCCTGACATATTGCTGATACATCTTGGAGGCAATGATTTGGGCACCAAATGCTGGGTAGATTTAGTAACAGAAGTAAATTTGACCTTGGCTTCTATTATGAGCATGTGTTGCCTGCCTGTATAATCATATTTTTGGATATTACAGAGTGTAGTTCTGGCGAAGCAGGAACACCATATGTATCTGATTGACAGAGCGAAGAAAAAGTCAACATACAAATATCTGCATTTTACGCATGTAGGAATGTACACCATACGTCACCCAGAAATTTGGCATTGTTATGTGATTGGTCATATGTACTAGACTGTGTACATTTCTCACATGCTGGCAATTGCCATTTCCTGGGAGACCTTTGAGATGCAATCCTCAAAGTCCTCTAAGAATGTCAGGCTGTTTGATCAAATATTACAGTGTTAACAAAGGTTCTTTTCAGAACCAAAAAAATGTGGTAAAAAAACAGATCAGTTGCATACATCACTCACACACATGTAACACATGGGTTGGGAATATTCAGATTGTGCCATGCTGTGTAACAACACTGGGGAAAGTGGAATAACAATGCAGCATGTTGTTGTTAGTACAAAATTTCATGATGTTGTGGTGTGGTTAGCATTGTTATCATTTTCAGTCTGTAATGGCAAATTGTACATTTTACTGTGGCACTGCACAAGTGTAAATGGGCAGAGAGGAGTAGGGGTGTTACAACAGTGAAGTGCAGTCATGGTAGGCTTATGTTTTACACTATTTAGTACTATACGTGCAAATGGAGCCATGATACATGCAAGACATAAACACAGCTATTTTTCATATTATCAAGGCATTATTAGTATGCAGGTATCCTCTTTACTAGTGAGTTGTTGCTTGTATTACCTGACTCAGGATCTGTTGTCTACTGATGCCACCCCCCAGTAGCTTTGTGGTTATCTGTTTCAAAAGTATACTTTGTTTTTTTGAAAAACAAATAGTAGTAGTACAGTGTAGTGTTGCCTATCATGTTATAAATGGGTAACTTTTTTTAAAGTAATCCTTTGTGGCATTGTTAGCTCTAGTTTGTTGTTAAATAAATGTGGAGTGGTAGCTGCAGTACAGCAGAAAGAACACAATTGGGAAAGGGGGTAGGGTGCAGTGTATCACCATGGATATATTTTCATAGCAACATCATACTTGCTGAGTCACAGGTGATGACAACACATGGTACAGATAACTTTTGTCTCTCAACACAAAGCTGTTGATTGCATAGTGTGGTGTACAATACTTCAGCTATACTGTTGTTCTCATTTGTAAACAATTCTTTTGGGGGGCTTTGACACTGTGAAGCAGAATCTCGGGTCATGGTTGGAGATACTCATGTCATTACAGGGTCGATACCAGTATGTCTTAAGTGTGCATAATAGTTATAATATTCCACAAAACAACTCATGTAAAAAGTTATTTCTGTCTGAAGGAGCTTGGTAGCATTATGAAATGTGCTCTTGTCATGTTCTAAGCACAAAACTTCATACAATACATGAAAATACATATACTATGAGACATGACAGTAATGGAAATTTTTATTTATGTTTCTATTGCAGAACGAAAGTGATGAGATGATTCAGTGGACCTTGCGAGGAAGTGTGTTTGCTGCTCGAGGCAGTTCGCTTAGAGGGTCCAGCTATTAACACGGACCACAAACCGTAAGTTGGATTCGGCGAGGCTCATCAACAGCTTTTTAAATACAATTTTGAAAGTCAAAAATAAGACCATTGTTCAACCGAAGAGGAAGTGGAAGCTGTTGCGCCAGCGTTTCTATGTTCTGAAACAGTGGGAGGAGATACCGGACAATGATAGGTGGTGGTACTACCTCGCTTATGAGCTGTGGGAGGCTGCTGGGAAGCCAGCTGCAGGGGAGCGCCTCACTCATCGTAAGTTACTCAACAGAACTTTGTACAATGCATGTGTCTTGATAAAGATTTAGATAAAAATTATGACATATGCTATGACAGTTAATAGTATATTGCTTATTTGACATGCGTGGTGTGGTTCAGCTGTGAGGTTTAGCTGAGTGACTGAATAACAGCACAAATAGTAAATACACCTGTATACGCATTCCCTGTCATGACATTTTGCTAAGATACAATGCTGAAATTGTGTTGTTGTGTTAATACTAATATGAAACTTTAATAGTGGATATGCTGGAAGGAGTTAGCATTGGTATGTGATGTGTTTTTAGCAATTTGGTTACTTAATTTTAATAACCCATTGTATAACATGTATTTTTATGATGATTTTTAATAATCTGCTAATGCTAGTGGTGCAGTAACTATGCAGTATCCATTGTATCTAAACAGGATTTTACTTCATGTAAGGTTTATATAACTATTTAGTTTTGTGCATTTAGTGAGTTTATGCTCTTTTCTTTAACTTAATTTTGCTCTGTATGGCTAGTGTGTATTAGGTGCCATAATATGCAGTCATGCAAATTAGTGATGGAAAGTTTAGTGTTTCACAAGTTGTAAAATGACATTTTAAACTTTGAAATACTGGTATAATAAAAGAGAAGGTACGTGAGTTGCAGTATTCTGACACATGCAATGCAAATAGTGTTTTTTTATCATGTAGTATTAAACATGATGTTTGGGTATCTCATGTGAAATATGGTTAAGTCACCATTTGTATTTACTAGGGAATTGTTAATCTCTCTAGTTGTAGTCCCAATGTTGTCCATGTTACCCCAACAACTACTTACGGTGATTTAACAGTTGTTGTATCCTGCTCTTCAAACATTATTATTGATATTAACAGTACTTGTAATTGTATATGCACCTGCAATGCTTGTGGTGTAACTGATGAGATCCAATGTTAGCTACATGAAGCATGTTTAATGGTTACATCAACTGTTGTTATAATGTGATGTAATTTACATGCAAGACTTAGTGGGTCTATTTTTTTTCTTTTATCACAGGCCAACGTAGGGCTCCTCTGCCTGCCCCAGGGTAGTACCAGCACAGTCTGAAGCTGTGGAGGGTGGTCACTTGGACACTGAAAGTGTCATAGTTGTCAAGTCTGATGGTAAGATACTGATAGAAATAATTGTACTATGTAATTGGGGTGGTATGAGGGTATCATGTAAGGTGTGACCTGCACTGCTTTACTCAATTCTTTTTAGGAAATACTATTTAGTAAGTTAGTATTACTTGAAGCATATATGTAGTATTTGTATTTAGAAAATGGGCTGGGGAAATCCTTTTAGCTGATTGGCTAATGCCACCAACCAGCCAGTCCGGTATCAGGCAATAGAGACCAGGAAATAATGAGTCCCTGTCTCTGCTGCCTGATTAGGTTCCAAATCCTTGTGCCAACAGAATGTTCATTTTGTAAATAGAGCCATTTTTTTCTTAACATATAACTGAACCACACACACACACACACACACACACACACACACACTGGGCATAACACTTTCACACGCACTCCTCCTGCCAGATCTTCATTGCGCATGCTTCATCTGTTCCTCTAGCTGCCCGCTGGCTTAGCTGTGACACACAACATTTATCCCTCAGAAAATGCCATGACAGAAGTGGCGGTTCCTCGTTAGGCTACAGCGGCTCACGCAAACCCCCATTGATCAGCACTGTTTACCCTCCAAAGAAACAAATACAAAGAACACTGCAGAAACTGACATCTTTGCCCCAGATATTCAAACTGCACCAGGCTGTGGCACAAGCTTGGGTGCAGCTGAACTTGGCTGCACAGGGGTGTGGACGGGGCGATATTCAACGGAACTGCGACATGTCTCAGCAGCATTGAATATCGCACCCTGGCCACCCCCCAGTGTGCTTGATGCAGTGGCACTGCACTAGCATAAGTGGCCAGAGTGGAGCATGGGATGCTTAACGAAGTTCCATTGCGCCATGCACAGCAACCGCGATATTCAAAAGTTAACATGCAACAACAATGTATGGTGCAGGCACATGGGGGCCATTTGCATGTCTTTATGGCCCCATTTGTATGCAAGTGTGCTGTTCCTCTACAACACTGCCTGGTGCCCCGGCCAGGCAGCAGCCATCAGGGACTAACACCCCTGCAGCCGCAATTGCGGGCATTACAGTAAAAAAATAACTATTCCGTCTAATATTTCTGGTGGTCCAGTGGACCGCTATCTGCCTGATCGGTGGGTATCTGTATAACAAAAGAGTTTGTCCACATCCCTGTGGTCGAGTAGACCACTAGCTGCCCAATCGCGACATTTGTAAAAAAAAAATACCCACATCCCTGGTGGCCCAGTGGTACATCGCCCCAACCTCACCCACTGAGCCCCCCCCCAGCTCCCCAGGTCAGCCGGGCGGCAGCACCACCCCACCACCTGCCACCATGCCGCCCATCGACTGACACCTCGATAGGGCTGTACTCCCATTGGTCCACAGCATGAGCCAATGGGCGAGCAGCCCATACAGTACTACACATTCCACCCACTTACCAATTGAAAAAAACATTGATAGTGTGGTAGGCGTTTCTCTGTCCCTTTCATGTGCACTTTTCTTGTAAGGTAAATTCTTCTATTGAAGCAGTCAGAGAGATGTGTGTTGCTGAAATGTGGGAAGGAATAATTCTGATGCAAGAGTTCAGTGACAAGTTCAGCGGCTGGGGTCACTCGGGGAAGCTATTTCCCTTACTTGCTTAAGTCCCTAATTGCCGTTGCTCCTCTCTTGCTAACAGCAACTTGCAAAAAAAAGAAATAAACAATCATAAAGAAATGTGCTGGGAGGTGCACCACATGAAATTGCCTACAGCCTCCAAAATATCAAAACTCCACGGCTTAAAAATTAAAGAAACAACATCATTTTAAAGCAGGCGGAGGAACTATTTTATGACAAAACTTATTTTAAACTAATTTTTTAGGCCCAATGTTTTAATTTATTTATTTTTACAGTCCCCTATTTTCTTTGCAATAGTACCTTTACAGGGTTGGCTTGTATTTGTGCAATGCTGGACCTTAAAGGGGCTATAAGGTCCTCTGCCTGCAGTGTCGGGCCTCATTACACCCCTGGGTGGTCTGGTATAGCACAATACCGCCCACCCTGTAGGGTATTATTGCTTGCTAATACAGTGTACAGCAATGTGATCTGTACAATTCTGAGTTCTGATTGTGTACAAGTAACGCTTTTAGTGTAGCAGATGATACTGTGTAGTTGTTGTGAAAAATGGCAGTTACCAATCAGTCACATCAGGAACTCTGTGGTAAATGCATATGTTAATTGCTAAAAGACTTCTGGAAACCTAATGGATGTATGTCACAGGAACGAGAAGTCAGTTTGCAGCCAAATGGATGTCTAAAGTTAATTTATTGTAAAAAAAACGATTTTACACTTTGGCTCAGATGTTCAAAAGGCTTTTGCATCCTGCAACAGTCTTGCAAGATGCGCAAGCAACTGATGTGCCCTGATATGATATTTAAACAGGAATTGCACGTGTCACAAATCCCAATGTGCTGGAGTACATCACCTATATATGCTGGCACAGATAGGGGGAGTCTTCTCATGCATATTCTGCACAGCCTGACATTCAGTCTGGGATGTGATCAACCACGCATCCGCAATGCATGCTTGCGCCACACAAACTTGATTCCAAAAAAAAAGGATGAGCAGCTAGTCATGTACAGGTAAGCTGCCATATTGCAGGGTGCAAAATGGCAGCTGCCATCTCTCGGTGGCTACCCATGCTCTGTCTGAACCTCTGTAGTGGTGGCTACAAACCCATGTCCAATCGTGGGCTAAGTAAAAAATGTTTTTCTCTTACATTCTTCATGGTAGAGTGGAACACCACCTGCTAAACCACGGTAAGCATAGTACAATATTTTTCCCTACTATGCCCGGTGGTCCAGTACAGCTTTTGCCTGCCTTCATTGTGGCTACCTATGATAAAATAGTTCCTCTATATCCTAGTGTCCCAGTGGATGGCTGCCTGCCTGATCATAGGCTACATTAATATAACATTAACCACTATCCCTGGTTCTCTAGTGGAGGTGTCAGTGATCACAGGCACAAGTAACATAAAATTCACCAATTTCCCTTGGTAGTCTAGTTGACATGTGTGCTCAATTGTGGACTGAAGTACAAATAACAGAAAACTGCTATCTGTGTTGTTCCAGTGGAAACCCCTCCTTAACTGCTGACTAATCCCCACTGTCATGCTTCATCCCCTCTCCTGGTCAACAACAGTCGGCAGTACACCTCCCACCTGCTGCTCTGCCATCTGCTAACTGACACTGTCGGTAGAGCTGTATGTCCATAATTACACAGTGTGAGGCATTGGTCGTGCAGCACATATTGTTCAACAGAATGCACATATGTGAATTGATCTATGCACATATCTCTAATGTGTAGTATCATATGGGCTGCACGCCCATAGGATCACGCTATGGGACAATGGATGCATAGCGCCTACCAATGATGTAACTTGGGGCATATGGCAGCATCGTGGTTGCTGCGCTCACTGTTAATGGGGGGTGAGTTGACATTAGGGACACAGGTAGGTGGGAAGGAAAACTATTGCATACTACGGAGCATGCAGGTTTTATTGTTTTTTTTCTACATGTGGATTGGGAAGACATGTCCACAGAACCACCAGGGATATTGGTTTATTTTATATAAATTCTGTGCAGGATTGGATGGACAGGTCCACTGGAACAGCAGGGATATAGGTTTATGTTATTTGACTTCAGCCTGCGCTTGGGTTGTGGGGCACATTGATGTGCTGTAGGTGATCTGTTGCCCAAGGGCTGCTGCCTGTCAGGGTGTCAGGCCCAAGTTTTGGGGTATTGGTGCATCTGGATGCAAATGGTTCTATAATGGTATGTTAATTGTCCATTTGCACTGTGCATTGCGTTGGATCTCATTTGCATGTTGACTTTCAAATATTGTGGTTACTGCTCTAGCACAATGGAACTAGTGCTACTTATCCCCATGGTGCACTCTGGCCACTGATTCTGGCACAGTGCCACTGTTCTATGTAGACTGATGGTGGCCAGGGTGTGACATTCAACAATGCTGGGACATAGTGCAGCTCTGTTGAATATCGCCCAGTGCACATCACTGCACAGGCACATCCAGCTGTACCTGGGCTTGCATCACAGACTGGCACAGCTTGAATATCTGGGCTTTTGTTTAATTAAATATACTACTAAAGAGAGTGGGTATACTGTAGGATGTGCCACATGTGTCATGGTTAAGTCTCTAACCTGTAGTTTGTGACTGAACTCTGGCAGTCATGAGACATCTATAGTAAACAAACACCATTTATTGGTATGTTACTTGGAGATTTGAAAACAAAAAAAATGGTACTTCATTATATTAAATGTGATTCAGAAGAAACAGATATCATGGACAGATGTACATCAGTTATACACTTCTCAGTTTGGTTTAACTGAAGATGATCCATAACTGTCCATGACAGTTGTGGACAAGAATAACATATAAAATATTGCAGTACTATAATTTTTTCAGTTGTTAAATAAATAAATGTTGTGGTCATTCCAGTGTAAGAAAATATTTGTACACATATGAATTGTATTTTTGTGTTATGTCATCTTACAAATGACTAATAGGGTACTCACTACAATACATGTTACCTAGATCTTGTATGGATAGTATATGAACAGAGTTATTACATATTGCTATATTCTACCTTACTTTATGTGATACATGACTGATGTCACCAGATACAATTATATTGCACGAGAAAATTTTCTGTTATGCAGATAGTGATATGAGACGTAAAAATAGTTGCATTTCTTTATGAAGTTCGGTGATATGATCCCATGTATATGTAACAGATTACGATTTTGCACCTGTCGTGTCCTTGTTACATATTATCAGAATCTGTGAATTAGTGAATGGACAGTATTCTATGTGTATGGTAACACTGGCGTACTAGCTGGAAATGGGGTGGGCATCACTGAAGAGCTCTATGGACATCTGCAGTAATGTACACACATAGTGGTAAAATTACAGTGAGGAGTACGATGATGATATGGTCACAAGTTGTAGAAATTATCTGTGAATTGTTGATACTGTTCATGTAAATCACTTTCTCACTGTACAGATGAGAAGAGTTGCTGTGTGCATGTCACTGTTGCTTAATGACAGAACATCATATAAACACAGAAGTGTCATTGCAAAGATGAATGTGTTTCATGTGGTTTAGATGCACAATGACACAGTATAAAACAATGCATTTCATAATAAAAAGTATAGTTGTACCATAATATTTTGTGGTATATGTAATCATTTTTTTTACTTGAATATTTTATAGAGCCCAGGGAAGCTGTGGTTGAGAGACCCGTGCAGGTGAAGCAGGAGCCAAGCACCAGCTCTCCACGTAAGTACCATCACAACAGATATTCATACAAGATATAGTGTTACAGTATCCTGAACCCAGAATGTATGTTATGTCATTGTCTGCTTGGTAGGCAGTTGTGTAATGACTGATATCATAAAGTAGGACTGCTCAGCATTCTTTCATAACCTAAAGAATGCCTGTGAAGGTTGTATAGTACTACATTGTACAGAGATGCAAATTAATCCATTTATACATCTCTGTTCAGTAGTATGGTGCAAGGTTCATGTTCATTTGCTTCTGTTGTGGACAATGTGTGTACAGCCCTATTCCACAAAGTCAGTGATTGTGCATCAGGCTTACAAGTTGGCAAGCAGTGCAGTACTGCCACTGAGAGGAGTGAAGGTGGGGGTGGACATGTTGTTGCTTAGTGGTTGGGAGAGGAGCGGTGTAGGACTACTTAACAAAGGATGTTTTACTTTGATATAATATTGCAGGGATTCCTGCAATAGGCCTGTGACTGTTGCACTGGGACACCAGGGACATAGGAAACATAATTACTATAGTCATACACACAGTCAGCATGGGGGGGCCAGGATGAAGGTGCAGCTGTAGCTTGGAAGGTCACTCAGAGCTGTCAGCTCTCATGTTGCAAGGTGTGATGTGGCAACCAAACTGTAAGTGGCAGTTGTTGAACATTTAAATGAGTGAATCTACTCAGTAAAGTACAAGCAGTACTTCTGAGTGTATACTAACATACTAAAAATGCCAGCAGAATAGGTGTTACGGTCTTTTGCATCTCCTCGTTTGGTCAGCCACTACCCTAGGAGCTGAGCTTGCTGCCCCCCTGGCCTTCTCTGGCTTCTCTCTTCCCAGTTCCAGATATTCTGACTGCATTGAATTTTTCTTCCAGAACCATTACCCTATACCTGTCCCACATCCTCTTGAACCCCTGCACCATCTCTGCCTACACCAGCCCCCCTAGGCAGTGCATTACAAGGCTCCACCACCCTCCTAGTGAAGTAGCACCTCCTCCTTTCTCCCCTGAATCTTCCCCCCTCTGGCTTGCAGCCATGACCTCTAGTTGCCCCCCTCCTCCTTCATTCGAACCATCCTAACTGCTACTCCCCTATTTACCCCCTTCATGTTCCTGAAGACCTGTATCATGTCCCCCCGGTCCCTTCTCTCTTCCAATGTGTACATATTTAGCTCTTCAAGCCTCTCCACATTGGTCCTGTCCCCCAAGCCCCACATTATTTTGGTTGCCCTACTCTGGACCCTGTCCAGGAGTTTAATGTCTCTCTTTAAATGTGGCATCCAAAACTGCATGCAGTACTCAAGATGCGGCCTCACCAAGCAGTTATACAGACGGAGTATCACTTCCCTCCTTCTAGAGGCAATCCCACTAGCAATGCATCCCAGCATCCAGTTGTCCTTGGCTGCTGCCCTCCTACAAGTCTCCAAATTGTTCATATTGACATCCACCAACACCCCCAGGTCCCTGTCAACCATCAAGACTTGTAGCATTTCACCTCCCCAGGTGTACACTTGGTCTGGGTTTCTGTACCCCAGGTGCAGTACCTTGCAGTTCAATGCATTGAACCTCAGCTTCCACTTTCTAGACTATCTTTCCAGAGCCTCCAGGGCACCCTGTAGGGCCACCCACCCCTTCTCCCCATCCACACCCACCCCCAGTTTTGATTCATCTGCAAAGAGACTCATCTTACTCCTGATACCTGTCCTTATGTCAGAGACGTAGGTGTTGAACAGGAGGGGCCCAAGTACTGATCCCTGTGGAATCCCACTAATGACCCTCCTTGGGAATGAGACTATCCTGCCAATTACGAAGCTCTGGGTCTGTTCCTGGAGCCAATTGGCTATCCATCTGATGTGTTACTACATCCTGGGCTGAATATTGGGTTTGTATGTAACATGGAATGAGAATGAACCTGCTAATTGTGTTGCATATATTACTGTTATGTTTAGATACAATGGTATTTAATGGCAGGGCCATAGCGCGTTTTAATATCACACTGGCATGCATCAGTGTGTTGTGTATGGTGTCACAGTTGTGTGTCTTGCACAACACTTTGGACATATCGCCTACTCTTTATTTACATGATGTGTACAGAATGTATTAGATTAAGTACTTAGTAAAGTAAGTCAACTCTTGCTTACTAAATCTGTAAGATGGTTTCAAGTATTAGAAAACCATTGTGACAGATACAGTTTTAAATTTTCTGTAAACATTCTAACTGGTTATGGACATCATTCACAAACATTGCTGTAAAATTGATCATATGGTGAAGAAGGTTTAAGAGTGTTATTAAGTTGTTTTATTAAAATACAAATAAGGTACTTTCACTGATTGTGTCGGTGGTCAGTTAATCACCATTTAGGACATTTTGACATTTGGTAACTCTTTCTGCCACACTACATGCATGCAGATCATCAGAACAACATAAAAATGACATTTTGTTCATGGCTTGCTGCTTAATCAATGTTATGGCAGTAAATTATGATTTTTATAAATGAAAATATGTACAGAGGGTGAATAACAACTTGACATGTGTGTGTCTTTTGTAGTAGTCATTAAACTGATGATGATGATGTACACATTGGATTATGTAATCATACTGCTGGTGTGCAGGTAGTCGAATATTCTCTTGCAGGTGTGAAGAAATAATATAGGCACAGATGCTAAAGTATACTTGTTCACACACAAGGAAGAGGTAGTATCAGTGTATGAGACTGTGTTGTTTATTATGGTAAAACATTTAGATACTGAGTATTGCTGTATAGTAAGTTAAATACAAGAATAGTATAGGAAGTATACTGCTGTTATAAATCTTTTTATGTTGTCAACAAATGACATAATATGGTACAAAAAATATGATAACTGAACAGGCAAGACAGGAATCTATATTTGTATCATAGTTCTAAATAGTGTTCATAGTGGCAACAAAATGTATAACAATTACTGAATTAGATATACATATTGTAAGGTGAAAGACAGAAAGGTAATAACTGTTTTGAGGCTGATGTATTTGATTTATTTTTTTTTGACTCTATGTAGGGCGACGACGTGTGAAACGCTGTACTGGCCACTGCCGCTGTTACTGTAGGCTTGAGCGCAAGGTTGATGGTCTCATTAAAGATAATGTTGCACTCCATGAAGGACAGCAGAGATTGCTGTCCTTCATGGAAGCACAACAACGGACCGTCAACCTTGTGCTTGAGCCTGTGATGACAGCGGCTGGTGACACCGTGGCCAGTACCAGCACTTCACCTCCACCTCCAGCTGTAACATCCAGCTTCCCTGGAGTGAAGTGACCACTCTCCACCAGAGTCCAGTATCTCCTCTGGAGGGCGCAACAGCTTCCACTTCCTTTGCGCATCCACATTGAATCCAGTTTACGGCTTGGACTGCCTCAAGCAGCACACACCTCTCGCAAAGAGTGGCTGCTAATTTTGTAAATAATTGTTGTTTGATTGTTATATTTATTGTTGTTGATTATTTTTTTGTATGTTTTATATAGAAAAGAGATTTTATAAAAACAAATATATATTTTTATGTATGATTTTTTTAAATTATATCAAATCAATATATTTTTTCCTTTTCTTTCCTTTACCATTTGAAAAGTTGTTTTTTTACTATTTTCTTTTTTCAAGACTGACTTTTTAATATAAGATTTTACAAAAATATTTTTTTACTTTTATGCAAAACAATAAATATAATTTGAATATAACTTTTTGCTTGCAGTATTCAGTTGTGGGGATGTTTATCATCAATATTTGTGACAAAGGGTTAGCCAACTGTGATTTTATCATTCCTTCAAACATTCTAGCAGATTCATGTGGATTTAAATCAACATACATATGTAGGCTAATATATATTGAAAAAGGTTTCACACTATATAAAATGAGTTTAATAATTGTGGCCATAAGGGACTTCCAGGGATTATGTCAATGGATATTTAATTAGCCTGTGAATGCATCTGTTAGACTCTACATGTTGAGTCGTGCTACACCAGTAGCAGGTGATTAACAGACCATTAACACAACTGCTGGTCATGCTTTATTGGTTATATATTATATAAGAAACCATTTGGCTTACCTAGTTTGGTGAAGAAGATTGTTATAGAAAGCATTCAAGGTTTTAACAGATGACACTTTTCAATTCTTGTTATGTTACGGATGTTGCAGCATTATGAGAACATTCTTGTACCTACATTAGTAAGCATGAGTTCTGTCTGATTTGTTTTTGTCTAGTAAAGAAACAGAATAGGAAGATGTAAGATATGAATATTTAAAAGTGTGCTTACAAATAGATTACTGCATTCTTTATGTGTCAGAAGAGTAGGTACATTGACTGCAAAAAGATAATGAGTAAAACACTGCAACATAATAAATTAGTATTGACATAACAGTGGTAAGTGAAAGTAAATACATAAATATAAAAAGGAATATGGTTGAGATGGATGTTGTCTTAGTCTTCATAACAGAAAGTATTATTAGATGAGTTAGTGTGTTCTTCATTTTGGTGCATTTCACTATGTATGTGCAGTCCTGGTACAACAAAAAATAATATACTATTGGTACTAATCATTCTGAAAAAGACAGGATATTCATGGCAAAAAACTCTGTTTAATGCATCAGTTAGGGTTGTTCCACAGTGACAAAAGTGAGGAAATTCAGTGTTAGGGTAGAAAACCCTAACTCCGGATTCACCCCCCCAGCACCACACACACACACAGACACACACACACACACATATGCAAGTAGGGGGGAGGACCAAGGCAACACGACCAATGACAGACAACCAGCAGCAGGTGACAGAAATAAAAAATTTCTAAACGTACTACAAAACATCCCCACCCATCTGACCAGGTACTTTAGATAGAGAAGCCCCCCTTTTTGATTTTGTATCTTTTACTAAAGGTGTTACCTTTATTTAAGGACAATCTAGAATGTGTACATCCCCCTTTCTAGTCTGCGTGATTTTGTTATATTATGTCTCATTTCTTGGGCTGGCCACCCATTTTGTGAAACTCCTTGTCTTGTTTGTCTTTGTCCTGTCTTCTTAAATGCACTCCAGACTCCCTTTAAACAAAAGTATAATGTCCTTTAGTTTTATTCAGCCTTAAAGATGTTACAGAGGCTAGATACAAGTTTTGCTCTGTAACAAAATGTCTTTAATTGACCGCGGTACTGTGGTCTAGCACTGGGCTTTATACTGCTTTTGATTAAAGAAAGGGAACTTCCCATATAAGATGCACATTTACACTGCTGTAAAAGAAGTCAGTTTTGGTACATTGTGCCATTTCTTACTGCAGTTATTCTTGCCTGAGTCTAGTTTTAAGTCATTCTGAGGCTGCAAAGAAGTTTAACAGATGTAAAAGACTGAGCAATAGTGCGAGCACCAGTAAATGTTACCGCTCGAATGCTCGCACTATCACGAAGGAATCTTTATTCAGGAAAAAGGAACGGTTAAACATTCCCATTCCAAAATTAGCCAGCAATTGTAACTTGCCCTTTTGCTGTTAAAAACTGAACGTGGGTAAGGGTTTGAAGCTTCCTAGAAGGGGAAGTATTCTTTTACCTGTCTTAAGGCTCTGCAATTTCAAGGGCTCCTCTTTCCTCCTGTTGCAGCATTATCTAAGAGCCAGCCGGCTAGATTCATCTCACCTTTATGCTGCTAGCTGGAGGGGCGGTCCTTCCAAACCTCTCTTGGATATTAAAAAACTCCTAAAAAGACTGTAATAATGTTCAAAGCAGCCTGTAAAACATTGTTATACTGTAAGTTCATTATTCTGTGTAAATAAAATTGATTAATGCTTTCTTTCACAATATAGTTTTTAAAAGTTAAAATCCAGGGTGGAGTTATTGTGTCACATGATTGTAAATAGTCTAAATACTGTCTACCTAGAGAAGTCAGTCAGTAAGCACAAGGGTGCGGAACTAGCAATACCCTGATATGAGTTAGCTGTTACTAGCTCTTGATTTGGACTTATGATTTTGCTTTTTTTTTTTTGTTTTGTCGCCTACAAGTCCACTGTTTAAAATAAACCTACGTTTCTTTTGCTGCTAATTTTGTCTGCGTGCTTCATCTTTATCCCACACCAGCTTACATTTGGTGTCAGAGGTGGGATAGTGGGTTTGCAGAGACCTACTGCTGGATCTGTGAGCAGATCCTGACAAATATGTTATGCACTCAGACAAGGCAGAAGACCGGATGGTGATTGTCAAAAGGTCTATTGTACAGAAGTTGGATTTGCCATTACTAACCGGTCTGGAACCAGTGGTATGCAGAAAGGTGGCTAAGAAAGAAGCTGAAGGGGATATCGTGATGATGGAAGATATTAAGACTACTGAAAGAGGTGCCCAAGCAGCTGGACCAGAGATGGAGGATCCTCCAGAAAACCCCCATGAACTGCTCCACTGGCTATGTCTTTGACAAGTGGAGATGGAGAAAGAAAGGGAAAGAGATCGAGCAGAGAATGCCACCCATTGGACTGATACCCTGCATGCTATCCAGTCTCTGGGCACTGCGAGACCCCCACCAGCACCTGTGGTAGGACAAAAAGATATAAAGTTAGTAAAAATGACTGATTCCGATGACATTGAGCCATATCTTATGACATTTGAGAGTGTGGCCACTGCTTGCGCTTGGCCTAGAGATCAGTGAATTATCAGGTTGGCCCACTATTTGACTGGGAAAGTACAATTAGCCTATAGCCATACAGATATTGCTCATATCAGTGACTATGATCATATTAAGCAAGCTATCTTAAAAAGATATGATATATGTACTAAAACATACAGGCAATGTTTTAGAGCCTATAAATTTCAATCCACTGATACCCCCAGATGTATACACTCATTTAAAAGACTTATGTCATAAATGGTTGCAACCCAACAGAAGAACCGTAGTACAAATATTGGAGAGCATTATCTTAGAACAAGTTGTCCAAGTATTACCCCAAGATGTGCAGTTGTGGGTAAAGGAACACCGCCCCCAAAC
The DNA here is from genome assembly GCA_016271365.2 of Neoceratodus forsteri. NCBI lineage: Eukaryota > Metazoa > Chordata > Ceratodontiformes > Ceratodontidae > Neoceratodus > Neoceratodus forsteri. The sequence continues at coordinate 934,827,513 of CM057449.1, read as the reverse complement.
CTCTGAAGTAGCTATAAGAATGGCTGAGGACTATTTAACAACTAGGCCTCAACGACCTAGGACATTTACGAATTTTAGGACTCCAACTATGATAAAACCTGCTTCCACTAGTAGTACACCTGTAACACAGCCTAGTGGTATCTCTGGGGGTAGAGATTACAGCAAAACAACTAAAGGATATAGCCATGATATCATATGCCATGAATGTAAAGCAAAAGGACACATCACTAGGTTCTGTCCCAAAAAGAAAATAGATGCAATACACCTAGTTCTTGCCAACTGGGGGCATTATCTAATGACTGTGACAATTGGAAGAACAGTAGTATCTGGTCTTGTTGACTCAGGCAGCAAGCAGACTTTGGTTCATGCCTCACTAATGAAAAAAACAGAGACAGTAGAACCAACTGCTGGGGTAAAGTGTATACAAGGGATATTCACTGGTATCTGTTAAGAGAAACTGAGATTCAAATAAATGGGACATTGCTGAAAATGAAAGTAAGCATAGTGCCTCATTTGCCAGTGCCCGTGATAGCTGGACATGACTACCCCTATTTCAGCTCTTTGTTGACTACAAACATAGGGGCTGTTACCACTCAGGCACAAGGAGAGCGGAGAAAAGAGTTGGGACAGTTATTCCCTTTTGAGGACGACGTATTTGGGGCAACCGGAAAAGACAGGAAAAGCAAAATACAGAAGAGAAAAGATAAAAACTTGTGGACTCATAGAAACACTGGACTTCATATATTAACTGAAAAATGTATGTCAACTAACAAAGAGTTCATAGATATGCAAAAAAGTGATGTGACTTTAACACCATTTTTTCCACGGGTGAATGTAAAAACCGAACCTCATCAACCTCACTATAAAATTGAACATGAACTGCTGTATAGGGTGTGTACTAATCCTCAAACTGGAGATACAGTAGAGCAATTGATGGTGCCCTTACCCTACTGAAATAAATTGTTGACTATTGCCCATGACATCCCTTTAGCAGGCCATTTAGGTAGGGAATGTACCCTGAAATGCCTTTTGTACAGGTTCTTTTGGCCTGGCATCCACGAGCAGGTGGCAGAATATTGTAAAAGCTGCTCTGAATGCCAGCAAGTAGCAGCAGTAGGATGCAAAGACAGAGTACCCCTAATACCAATGCCTTTGGTTAGTAACATGTTTGAAAGAATAGCAATGGATATCGTAGGTCCACTTCCTAGAAGTTCAAAAGGGAACCGTTTTATATTGGTAGTAGTAGATTACGCCACAAAATACCCAGAGGCATTTCCCCTTCATACTGTTACTGCTTCCAGAATAGCTGAGGAATTAATAAAAATTTTCAGCCGAATGGGAATTCCTAAAACCATCTTAACTGATAGAGGTACCAATTTTTGTTCAAAGTTATTGCAACATTTGTACCAGGCATTAGGTATAGAAGCTATTTTTACTACACCTTACCACCCTCAGACTGATGGACTAGCTGAATGATTTAACCAAACACTGAAAAAAAATGTTAAAGAAGTATGTATTAGAGGAAGGAAAAAAATGGGATTCATATCTTCCCTACTTGATTTTCGTTTATAGAGAAGTTCCTCAGGCGTCTACAGGATTTTCCCCGTTTGAGTTACTATACAGTCATAACCCAAGGGGTCCTTTAGACATTATAAAAGAAGAGTGGGAAGATAGAACATGTAAACAAAAGACACAACCCCTAGAATATTGGCAGCAGCTATGCCAGAGATTAATGACTTATGTACAAAAAGCCCACCAGATTAATTTACAGCAACAGTTGAAACAAAAAGAGTATTATGATAAAGGAACAAAAGATAAAGAGTTTATAGAAAGAAACAAAGTTTTACTTTTGTTACCTTCCTCTGACAATAAATTACTTATGAAGTGGCAAGGCCCCTAAAAGATCACAAAATGTTTAGGCCCAGTAACCTATGAGGTCAAACTTCCAGAAAAGGAAATTAAACACCGGGTACATCATGTGAATTTATTAAAGCAATGGGTAGATAGGTCCCCCCAAATGTGTAACTACATTCACCCGGAGACCTCTTAGTCAGAATTAGACTTAGCATATCAAAGAATAGAGAATACGGGAACTTTTTCAGAGGTACACATCAATCCATATCTAACGGCTGAGCAGGTTGCCACTTTGCAGACTGTGTTACAGCCATTCCAGGCCCTATTTACAGGAACACTGGGAAAAGTTAAAAATGCTGTCCATCATATTGTGGTACCAGAAAACATACCCATATGACAGAAAACATATAGAATATCTGAAAGAGTATGGAAAGATGTTATACAGGAGATTAGAAAGATGCACGACCTGGGAATTATTGAACCCTCCCATAGTGAGTGGAACTTTCCCATGGTGGTAGTTGGGGAAAAAAGAAGGCGGTATCAGAATTTGTCTTGATTTTAGACGTTTAAATGCAGTATCCAAATTTGACAGCTACCCGATGCCCCAGATTGATGATATCTTAGATCATTTAGGTAAAGCCCAATACATTAGCACGTTAGATCTGATTAAGGGATACTGGCAAATTCCCCTAGATCCAAAAGATAAAGAGAAAACCGCATTTAGTACACCTATAGGCCTGTACCAATTTACCGTAATGCCTTTTGGCCTACACGGTGCCCCTGCCACATTCCAACGAGTTATGGACGACATATTACGACCTCATGCAATGTATAGTGCAGCATACCTGGATGATGTGGTGATATTTAGTAACTCATGGAGAACATATGCAACATCTGGAGGCAGCATTATCAGCCCTATCTGAAGCCGGATTGACTATACATCCCTCCAAATGTTCCCTGGCAATGCAGAAAACCAAATATCTTGGGTTCCAGATTGGAAAAGGAATAGTGAAACCAGAAATGTCTAAAGTCGAAGCAGTGGTTAATAGCCATCGTCCTATAACAAAAAAGGATATTAGATCATTTCTGGGACTTATTGGGTATTATAGACGTTTTATACCTAACTTTTCTACAATAGCTGGACCCTTAACTGACTTAACAAAAAAATCCAAACCAGAGAAAATAAAATGGCCAACTGAATGTGAGGAGGCATTCCGCTGTCTAAAAGCCAAGATATGTTCCTCCCCAATTTTACATACCCCTGACTTTTCGCAACCATTCATATTATAAACAGATGCTTCTAATTATGGTATAGGAGCCGTACTCACACAGATGGTACAAGAAGAAGAACATCCCATAATTTTTATAGCTGGAAGTTACATCAAAGAGAAAAACATTATTCTGTTATTGAAAAAGAGTGTCTAGCCATTAAATGGGCAATAAAAGCCTTGCGCTTCTATTTGTTGGGTAGAGAGTTCGAACTATGGACTGATCATAATCCCCTGTGTTGGCTTCATGTAATGAAGGACAAAAAACCCCGCATAATGCGATGGTATCTTGCCATGCAACCCTATAAATTCTCCATAAAACATTGAAAAGGAACGGCTCACAGTAACGCCGATTTCTTGTCCAGGTATGGCATGGGAAACACACATACATGTCAACAGACCTCAGGGTAAAGAAAGGTAATGAACTCCAAGTGAATCAGATTTCACTCCTAAAGTTACCTAGTTGTTATTATTAGGGACCCTGACGTGGAACCCTGGTGAGGGTGGGCTATGGCTCCATCTCCTTGAATAAGGGATCTGTTGACAGGTATATATGCATATTTTTTTTTTTTTTTTTTTAAAACACCAAACATAAAATGTTTGGTCTTGGGTGGAAAGGAATGTGATAGAGAAGTCCCTCCCCCCTTTTTGTTTTTGTATCTTTTTCTAAAGGTGTTACCTTTATTTAAGGACAATCTGGAATGTATACATCCGCCTTTCTAGTCTGCAAGATTTTGTTATATTATGTCTCGTTTATTGGGCTGGCCACCCATTTTGTGAAACTCCTTGTCTTGTTTGTCTTTGTCCTGTCTTCTTAAATGCACTCCAGATTCCCTTTAAATAAAAGTATAATGTCCTTTAGTTTTATTCAGCCTTAAGGATGTTACCGAGGCTAGATACAGGTTTTGCTCCATAACAAAATGTCTTTAAATGACTGCGGTATTGTGGTCTAGCACTGGGCTTTATACTGCTTTTGATTAAAGAAAGGGAACTTCCAATATTAGATGCATGTTTACACTGCTGTTAAAGAAGTCAGTTTCGTACATTGTGCTGTTTCTTCCTGCAGTTAGCCTTGCCTGAGTCCAGTTTTAAGCCATTCTGAGGCTGCAAAGAAGTCTAACAGATGTAAAAGACTGAGCTATAGTGCGAGCACCAGTAAATGTTACCGCTCAAATGCTCACACTATCACGAAGGAATCTTTATTCTGGAAAAAGGAACTGTTAAATGTACCCGTTCCAAAATTAGCCAGCAAATGTAACTTGCCCTTTTGCTGTTAAAAACTGAATGTGGGTAAGGGTTTGAAGCTTCCTAGAAGGGGAAGTATTATTTTACCTGTCTTAAGGCTCTGCAAGGGCTTTCGAGGGCTCCTCTTTCCTCCTGTTGCAGTGTTATCTAAGAGCTAGCCGGCTAGATTCATCTCGCCTTTATGCTGCTAGCTGGAGGGGCGGTCCTTCCAAACCTCTCTTGGATATTAAAAAACTCCTAAAAAGACTGCAATAATGTTCAAAGCAGCCTGTAAAACATGGTTATACTATAAGTTCATTATTCTGTGTAAATAAAATTGATTAATGCTTTCTTTCACAACATAGTTATTAAAAGTTAAAATCAAGGGTGGAGTTAAAGTGTCACATGATTGTAAATAGTATAAATACTGTCTACCTAGAGAAGTCAGTCAGTAAGCACAAGGGTGTGGAACTAGCAACACCCTGATATAAGTTAGCTGTTACTAGCTCTTGATTTGGACTTCTGATTTTGCTTTTTTTTTTTTGTTTTGTCACCTACAAGTCCGCTGTTTAAAAAAACCTACGTTTCTTTTGCTGCTAATTTTGTCTGAGTGTTTCATCTTTATCCCACACCAGCTTACAGAACTGCATGCTCAGTGGAGATCAACAGCAAAACTGAGGCCATGTACACCAAATGTACACAACATACCACACTTAGTAGTTGCATGGCCTTACCTAGCGACACCCCACACCCCACCACACCTGGTACTGTACTGTTACTTGACATCAATGATGCAGGTGTCTGATTGCAGTTGTACAAAGGTTTTTACACTAATGAGTAAACATTAATTAAGAGAACAACATAAATGTACTACAAGACACAGCCATCATCAAGATAAAAGGACTGTTGCATTTACTATGTGATTTACATAGTAGTAAATTTACTGCAATTGTATACTCAAGACAGAGAGGCTGATGTCAAGGTATGGAAAACTATTGCCTGTACAAGGATGTGCAACTCCTAATGTCAGTATCAGCTATACAGTTTATTGATGTAGGTGTACTGTTGCTGTACATATATATGCCTTCAGTGTGTCTATATACTAAAAATGCAGTAACTATTCTTTCTAAGAAGCAGTGTAATTGCCTGGCTGAGGCCAAGCAACTTCTAAATATCCTAACACTACTGAACCAACAATGATGTAGCTGTATCACAGATGTCTATAGGATCAATTTTCCTGCAGGTCCTTACTGAGGATGTACTACCTGGTAAAGACAATGTCTCTGATGCCTCACTTATTGAAATAGTGGTAAGTTTAGTATTGTTGCAATGAGTGATCTATACCACTTATGCACACAACCTCACATTTTAGTAGTTGTTCTATACTCAGGCTGTAGTACCTAGTCTTTGGGTTTGACACAATTCTGTCACTGACACTATCAAAGTGATAACTATGTAAATTGTACTACAACAGGAATCAAGTAGGTATAGTGTAGATATAAATAGAATTTCTTTTAGTATAGATTTTAGTCACAATGGGGTAAGTGTTGTAGGATGGGAGGGGTCATTCTCTATCACAGACTCAGTTATAATCACACAAAGCTTCAGATGGCTGCAATCATCGAGTTACAGTGTTCATCTTCATGGGTTAATCTTAACTGCCCTTCTCCAGTCCGACATCTCACAGATGTGCCTTTCAGTGTTTTGTTGAAAAAATATTACATGGCGGCAAAGTTACAGCACTCCAAAGTTGATGCTTTTTCCCATAGGATAACATTACAGCGTCCGGCGCCTTACAGGAATCCTTTGGCTCTGCTGCAAAATAACGGTTTGGTTTTTTGGGCTGAAATTTGGAGGGAACACAGCCAACATCCCACAGATGTGCCTTTTCATGGTTTGGTAAAAAAATATTACAGGGAGCCAAAGTTATGGCACTCCGAACTTCTCTTTTTTCCCCATAGGATAACATTACGGCTTTCGCCACGCATTTCAGGGCCCGTATCTTGGAAACAGTGCGAGACCGCGGACTTTCGTTAGAAAAATGCTTAGCCCCTAATGGAGGCTAAGTACAAAACTAGCCTGGAAAGTCATAAATCATATGACTTTTAATTTTTTTCCTACGTTTTACAGTTCCTGAGATATAAGCAATTTAGTATTCCAACTCCTCATTTTCTGCTCCGAGAACCATTATTATGCATACATTCTTTGTACTCACTGTCTTTCTTTATGCAGCTTCTGGGAAAAACCAGCCTGTGTGCTTACATTACTGTTACCATTACTGTTTTTGCTTGTGGTTCCGTTCCCGGTTCACTTACCATTCATGTCTATGCCACCATGTGCGTTACCCTTTGCATTTTCATTTGCACTTGCTTTTGCATTGTTTTTAACATTTCTGTCTACACTACTGTTTCTCTTTCTGTTTCGCTTTGTGTCACCATGCACATTACTATTTGCATTTGCGGGCACAATGCCCTAACGCTCCTTGGCCACGTACCATTCACTATTTCTCATTATCATTCTCAAAAAGAAGGGAAATTAGAGGCAAAAAACTCCATTTAATGCATTAGTTAGGGTTGTTCCACACCGACAAAAGTGAGGAAATTTGGTGTTAGGGTTGAACGACCCCCTTGGCTCCCCCTGCCCACACCCCCAACCAGCATTGGGGTGCGAATTAGGGTTGTTGGTCCTAACTCTCACCCCATTCTCCTACACCTCTGCTTCTTTAAACATGTGATGGGGTGAGAGTTATGGCCGACAACCCTAATGCACACCCCGATGCTGGTTGGGGGCGCAGGCAGGGGGGCCAAGGGGGGTCTTTCAACCCTAACACTGAATTTCCTCACTTTTGTCAGTGTGGAACATCCCTAACTAATGCATTAAACTGAGTTTTTGCCTCTAATATATATATATATATACACACACACACACACACACACACACACACACATACTGTATATATTCATTACAAAAAACTTAATTAATGCATCAGTTGGGGTTCATATTATAGCAACAAATCTATGGAAATGTGCTGTTAGGGTTCCCATCCCACAGCCAACACTACCACCTCACCCTCCACACACCAACAGGTGTCAGGGTGTGTCTTGGAGTTATCAACCCTAATGATCACCCCATTCCATGTGTAAGGAAGCTGATATGGTACCACATAGGAGAATGGGGTGATTGTTAGGATCAATGACCCTAAGACACACCCCGACACCTCTTGGTGTGTGGTGGGTTGGGGTGGGGTGGTAGGGTTGGTTGGGTTGGGATGGGGTGTTAGAGTTGGGAACTCTAACAGCACATTTCCATACTTTTGTCACTGTAATATGACCCCTAGCTAATGCATTAATGGAGTTGTTTGCAATTAATTTCCTTACTTTTTGTGAAAGTATCACCATATCCATAGTTGTTTATGGGTTATGCATAAGTGTAGAGATATTGTAATTAACCTTCATCTTCCTGTTGGAGTGAGGATCCCTTCAGGCCCCACTCTTCCATGCCTCATGATTTTCCTTATTTTATTGTGGGAGCACAAAAGGACCCTGCACACCCATCCCTCCACAGATGAGTGAGCACATTATTACCATAGCCATATGATTACCCCACAACATGTACCTGGTACATGGAGGGCTAAAAAACATTGCTTACCACCAAAATGTATTAATTCATGTTGTCTTCAACATTTGGATATAATGGGTTTTAGAATGCAAACTGCATCATTGGATAGGTCATATCTGAATTGTATCCCTGACATTTTATATTTTATCGCTACTGAATTTGGTTGAGTTTGTGACCAATTTACTCCTGTCTATATGTTACATGAAAAAAATTGTCATTGTGATTGGATAACCCCTGATTTGTTATCTTTAATGTGGGAGACGTACAGTGAAGCCTGCCAGGATGAAGCACAGGGTTACAATTTCTTGCATGTCAAAAGGGACTAATTCCCATTGAAATTACATTGTTTACTGCAGTAACTGCTGCAGCATGCAGCAGAATTGGATTTAACCCTGGAGATCTTCACTGTATGGAGATGGAAAGTTTATAGAAAGTAGAAAACAGCACAATCTCTAAATGCTTCTAAATGTTTGTATAATCATTATAAGAGAACTGTTAGGAACTGTAAAGTGGAATATTTCTGGTCTCAACAATCTTTCAGTTCAAAGAAATCCAGAGACAATTGGAAAATTTTAAATGGGCTCTTAGGCAGGTCCCAGAATACTACTAAAACATCATTGACTACTTCAACTGTTTTGTTATCTGATGCTAGATACATATTTGATCAGTTGAATTCTAACTTTAGTAATGTAGCTAACTCTATTTGGGGATTTGTGCTTGATGAGGCACCCTTTGCAGATTTAATTGATTCACCATTGCCTGTGGGGTTTAATTTTCATGCCATTTCTTTGGAGGATACTGCTTATTATCTTGATCAAATGAAGTTAAAAGCACACTATGGGGATCATTCTATTTACATTAAACTACTGGCTTTTGTAAAGGACATAATGATTGTTCCTTTAAATTATTTGTTTAATTGTTTCTTAGCTACAGGAACTATACCTATACTGTGGAAACAGGCGATGGTAATACCTATAATTAAATATTAGGATAAGACCCTAGTCAAGAACTATAGACCTGTATCTCTTTTTTTCCATTTATCCAGGGTCGTAGAGAAAATAGTAATGGATCAGTTAAAAGACTATTTATCTCAGCAAAGTATTTTAACACATTACCAACAAGATTTTAGATCTGATCACATCACACTGACAACTTTTACTTAATTGATGGATTTCCTTCCTGTGACTTTGGATAATGGGGACATGGCAGTAGCAATATTTTTAGACTTTGCAAGAGCATTTGATTTAGTTGAACACAGACTACTTCAAAATCTTAGGTTGTTAAGTTTGTCAGACACAGTAGTTTCCTGATTTGCAAATTATTTAATGGAATGTAAGCAAAAGGTGGCTTTAGGCTCTGTTAAATTTTCATTTATGGAGATAAGTATTGGAGTATGCCAAGGTTTGATATTGGGACCTATTTTGGTTAGTTTGTTTATTAATTACCTTCAGTAGTCACTAGTTCTATTATTTTTTTGTGTGCAGATGATATTGTGTTATTTGCTAATAATTCTTTTGTTCCTTCTTTAATGCCAAGGTTGAGTATGATTTTTAACTAGTTCAGCATTGGTTGATTAAGAATAGATTGGTATTAAATGTGGATTAAACTAAGTATATGCTTTTTGGGCATGCTCAAAAGCAGATTCCTGGATTGGCTGATTTGTCACTTAAAGACATACACAATAGGGTTGTTGAGAAAGTAAACAATTTCAAATATTTAGGATTTATGTTGGATAGTTCATTATCTTATGTTAATCATATTGATTTATTGGTTAACAATGTTTATTCTAGGCTTGGCTTATTGTATAAGGTTGACATTGTTTAACCTTTCATTCAAGGAAAATCTTGGCCCGGTCTTTGTTATTAGCTCTTATCGATTTTGGTGTCCCTAATTATTCCACACCTAACAAAACTACTCTTAAGAGGACAGAAGTATTTTATATACAGGTTTTTTGATTCATTACTTTAAGTCAGTGATGCACTCATTATTGTGAGTTATATATGAAATTGAACTGGTTTAATTTTGTAATGTGATGCTCATATATAAGATGTATTGTATTTTGAAAGTTTTATAGTGGCCAAGTCTTACTTACTGTAGATTTAACAATGTGTTGTCTCCTTATTCATCAGGGTACTCAACTAGGTTATCTGTAAGTGGTGCTCTTAGACTTTGAAGATATTGAACTGCTGCTGGTCAACATTATTTTTTGCATAAGTAAACAGCAAACTGGAATTTCTTACCTACAGAATGTTGTCAAATTGCATCTTACTCTAGGTTTAAGTCTTTTTTGAAAGGACATTATTTGACGTCCTCAAAATGTATGTGTTTTATTTGAACATGCTTGTGTGTTGTGTATTCATATTCATTTTGTTTTAAACTATTTATTTATTGTACTCTGTACTGGGGTTCCCCTTGAAAATTGGCCTTTGGTGATCTTGAGTTCTTACTGGGTTAACAAATCTAAATAAACAAATAAATAAATAAAAAACAAGTACCTTGGATAACCAGCAAACTAAGACTAATTTAATATGTATACTAACATAACAGAACAACATTTTGGATAAAGCCAATTAAAATTGAACAACAGGTTATCCCTAAGTTACTGGCAGCATATAAAGGATACTTAGTGGTTGAACATCTACATGGATGTACAGCATAAATCATCACGTTCATATACATGTATCTCTGCACAAATCAATACCACTATTTAAATAAACAGACAAGTATGTAACAATAAATAAGGGTTACATAGTAAGCATCACAAACAATAAATAAGCACTGCCATGTACATTTTGTATTAAAAATTTATACATAATAAACAACACGGTATATACATACTTTTCAATGCACTAACACTTCCTACAAGTTGTTTATCTGTAGTTCTGTTGTCATGTAGGTTATTTACAACATTTTCCTGTTAAGTATGTTGATATGATAGACCTTTTAGATTCTTTTTGGAAGAATGGACTGAGAGATAGACAGCATATAAAGGGACATGGTGTGTTAACTGAATATGCCACTCACCCAGTACCCTACTTAAGAGCCCACTTGAACAAGTACAGATATCAGTCCATACACAGACTCAGAGGAAACATTTGTTATGCGGTTAAGTTACTATTAAAATGGAGACACTATTTTTATTTTGGACAGAACAAGGTATACAAATATGTGTATATATCTGTTATATATGCAGTATGACAATTGTGTATTATGAAATGAGTAATATATCCTAACTTAATAATTTTTAACAGCAAACTCACAACAGAGGCTTTTGTTTTGGAAACACAGATCTATTATTCTGCTCTGCTATCAAAGTATTTATAGCTAAGGACCAATACATATGCATCCTTATGGTTTTTGGCCAACCTCTCTTTGAAAGTGCATGCTGTATCATTGCACTCTATCCAACCACTTCTATGTCTCAGCCAAGCTGTATAATGGCCAGAATGTACAGAAGCACCATGGTGGACTATGACAGCCTGAGTGTCAAAGTGCAGTCCTCATTGGGGTAACCCCACCCCCAACCCCTCTATTCGGCAACCGGGATCCACCATCAACACCTCAGTCTTTGCCAAATTCAACCTCAACCAGCTCAAAGCCATCCACTCCTGGATTTCTGTGAGGCAGTTATTAAATACTGAGAGAGCTCTATTCTGATCAGGCGCAAAAGAGAGGTAAAGCTGGGTATCATCAGCATAGCAATGAAACCTCAGCCCATACCTTCTTACAATGACTCTAATGGGTAGCATATACACTGTGAACAACATGGTGGGACAACACTGATCCCTGCGGAACCCCACATGACAAAGGGACTGAGTCAGAGGAATAAATCCCTGACACCGCCCTTTGAGTTCTTCTGTGAGGAAAGATGAAAACCACCGGAGGACTATACCTAACAGGCAACAGATGAACCACAGATGATCGAGCAGGACCAATAGCTTGGCAGAAGACTCCAGGAGAAAAGACTGCTGTGTGACTGAACTTCTCTGCTGGGACTAAAGTAGAAGAACTTTTGTATTTAGACCTTTAATTTAGGGTAAAAAAACTAACATACAAAACAAAACAAAAAAAAGTGTGTGTTTGGGTTAACTGAACTGAATGGGTAACTGAAAAGTCATCTAGGTGTAAATCTCAGGTGACTGAAAGGACTTAACGGTTGTGAGGTTTAAATTACTTGTAGAAAGATCTGGTAAGTAGGGGGAGTGGCTTAGCTAGAAGGAAGCTACATTTAAAGACTGCCTTTGAAAGATTCTGCTAATAGCTTGGCAGAAGACTCCAGGAGAAAGGACTGCTGTGTGACTGAACTTCTCTACTGGGACTATATTGCCCTCCTTTCCTCCCCTCCACCCCCACCCAAAGCTAGTTCTATTTTTATAGGCACAGGATTTGACTGACAACAGGAACTTCCTGTTTAGGGGCAGGAAGTGAGTGATCACAGAACCACCAAGGACCCACCATCCTAGAAGGGCAAGAGTAGCTCTCTGGCCCCCTCTAGCTGCTGGAGGTCTGCCTCTGAACAAGTAAGTGGTCTACTGAGAAATATAGGAGATTCTTGTCTCAGAACAGGACAATCAGGAGCTTAAAGGGCACACAGGCAGAAAGTAAGGAGAGAGAGAAAAAAAATAGAAAAGAGTAAGGATTGCAAACAGTTAAGGGGCCAGAAATAAGACATGATTGGAGTGGTGCAGTGCAGTGGCTGTGGAACAGCAGTCTTCCAGGAGATGTTCTGGAGGATGCGGTGTTGTCCCATCTGTAGACACCTCTCTGGGCTGAGGGGAGGAGGTTGCTCATCTCCAGGCTGAGTTGGCCAGGATTTGTGGGACTTCCTCTTCCATCCAGGGACCACCAGTGCCACTGCCGTTGAATCAGAGGTTGCCAAGAAAGAGGAGCGGTTGGACCACAGTGGGCTCAGGGAGGGTGAGGGTGGTGGAACAGAGGCACATCCATCCAGTTGTACCTCTCCACAATTCCTATGCCATTCTGGCAAAGTGTGGTTCATCTATGGAGGCACCTACAGTGGAGACCAAGGAGGATGCTGGGAACCTCCACAAAGGAGACCCACAGGAGGGCAGGGGACCCTGCAGGGAAGGAAACAACTCCTGGTGGGGGACTCCATTGTTAGGAAGGTAGAACTGGGCAAGGAAGGGGAGAGGGAGGTAAGGTGCCTGCCTGGTGCCATGGCTTGGAGGGACAGGGGGCGAATCCTCAGGATTGCCGGAGCAGCTGCACAGGTGAGGGATCTGGATGTCATTGTCCACTTAGGGACAAATGACCTGGCTAAGAAAGGGATTAGAGAAGTGCAGAAAGAGTTTGTGGAGTTGGGGAGGGGCCTTAGTCAAGTAACATGCACGGTAACCTTCTCGGAGGTGCTACCCATCTATGGCATAGGAGGGCTAGGGTGTTCCATACCATGGATTCAATCAGTGGTTGAAAAACTGGTGTGGAGCTCAGGGATTTGGCTTCATTGGGGACTGGGGGTCCACCTGGAGTGATGCAAGCCTATACTGGCATGATGGGCTGCATCTGTCCAGGAGGGGGACCAGGATCCTAGGTGATAGGTTTACATGCTTCATTGGCAAGCTTTTAAACTAGCCAAGGGGGGAAGCACTGGAAAGGAGCAGGAAAATCCTAGCCCCCCCAAACAATCATGGTAGTAAGTGAGGCAAACACCAACATGGAGGTGTCGATAGGGAGAAGGGCAGGGTAAATGGAGAAAGTGACAAAGGCAAGAAGGACAGGGATGGGGCAAAAGGGGGTAAGGCCATCAGGAAATGGAGGGTAATGAGTACCAATGCCCATAGTCTGGGCAACAAGCTCCCTGAGTTGGTGGCCTTAATGGAAGAGGGATGCCTGGATATCGTAGCAGTCACAGAAACATGGTACACAGAGAACCATGACTGGGATGTTAACATACCAGGGTACATAACCTACAGGAGAGACAGGCAGGGGAGAAGAGGGGGAGGAGTAGCTCTCTATGTAAAGGAAGGGATAAAAGCAACTGAACAAAAGAGTAAACAGGGAGGAGAGGAGGCACTGTGGGTCACCTTGGAGACTGGAAAGGGCACCACAATCCGCACAGCGGTTCTGTACAGACCCCCATGTCAGGGGGAAGGAATGGACAAGGATATGATGGATGGCATTCTTAGAATGGCAGAGAAAGGGGAGATACTGTTGATGGGAGACCTGAATATGCCAGATGTTAACTGGAGCACATTTGCTGCAGCGACATACAAGAGCAGGGCCATTCTTGATGCCCTACAGGTGGCAGGCATTAGACAGCTAGTTTTGGAACCCACTCATGAGGGAGCAATCTTAGACCTTGTACTCTCAAACGGGGGCAGTGAGAGGATCTCAGATCTAGAAGTGGGTTGCCATCTGGGGACAAGTGACCATCAAACAGTGTGGTTAACGTTAAACTCAGCTACAGAGTCAAGCCATACAAAAGTGAGGGTACTGGACTTTAGGAGGGCTGACTTTGGCAAGATGGGAGAGTGCCTCAGAAAAGCACTAGCAAACAGGCTAGAGAGGTGTGGAGCAACAATGGGAATTATCAAAACTGCCATCACAGAGCAACAAGCCTTTGTGTGAAACAAATAAACAAATCAAAATGAAAAAAAGCCACTATGGTTCTCAAGAGAGTGGCTGTGAAAGTCAGGAAGAAAAATATAGCATTCAGAAGTATAAGGAAACACAGAAGGAGCAGGACAGACAGCTGTACCAGTTAAGGCAGAAAGAAGCAGGAGGAAGTCAGAATAGCAAAGGCCCAAACTGAGGAAAAGATAGCCAACTCAGTTAAGAAGGGGATAAAACCTTTTATAGGTACCTCAGCGACATAGAAAGACAAAGGGAGGATAGTGAGGCTGAATAGAATAAAGCAGTGGGTGGGCAGAGGGGGACAGTGAAAAAGCAGGAATACTGAACGAATATTTCTGCTCAGTATTCCTAAGAGGAGGAAGTGCCTAATCCAATTAACAGAAGCAAGCACTCTTGATAGGCGGGTCGATCCCAGTCCTTTCACAGAAGAAAGGTTCTGCAAGAACTCCTAAAACTGAAGGTGGACAAAGCAATTGGTCCTGTTGGAATTCACCGCAGAATTCTAAAAGAATTAAGGAAGGAACTAGTGAAACCACTGGCTACTCTTTTTAATAAATCATGGGAGGATGGTGTGGTACCCGAGGACTGGAGGAAGGTGGATGTGATTCCCTTCACAAAGTGGGACCAAGACAGAGGCAGAAAACTACAGACCTGTCAGTCTGACCTCTGTGGTAGGGAAAGTGATGGAGTCACTTCTGAAAGAAAAGAATAGTTGAGTACCTAGAGGTCAGTGGAGCACAGGATCCAAGGCAGCATGGGTTCTGGCGGGAAGGTAATGTCAGGCAGATCTAATAGATTTTTGACTGGGTGACCAAAGTAGTAGGCCAGGGAGGGGCTGTGGACATGGCCTACCTAGACTTTAGCAAGGCATTTGACACAGTCCCACACAAAAGATTATTAGTCAAATTAACCAGCCTGGGAGTGGGTCCCAGGGTGGTAGCCTAGTAAAACATTGGCTGGACAACAGGACACAGAAGGTAATTGTAAATGAGTCCACTCTGAAGAAAGGGCGGTTACTAGTGGGGTACCGCAGGGTTCAGTATTGGGTCCAGTCCTTTTTAATGTCATCATCAGTGGCATTGCAGAGGGACTGGAAGGAAAAGTATGCCTTTTTGCAGATGACACAAAGATCTGCAACAGGGTTGATACACAAGGAGGCATGGAAAGGATGAAAAGGGACTTGGCAAGGTTGGAAGAATGGTCTGACATATGGCAGCTAGGATTCAATGTAAAAAAGTGCAAAATAATGCACCTGGGAAACAAGAACCCAAGGGAAGAATACACAAAGGGTGGGGAGGTAGTAACAACAACAAAACAGGAAAGGGACCTGGGGTAATCATATCAGATGACCTTAAGGTTAGCAAGCAATGTGAGAAGGCAGTAGGGAGGGCTGGGGTATACTGGGATGTATAGGGAGGCATCAGCGGCAGAAAACAGGAAGTTGTTATCCTCTGTACGGACAGTTGGTGAGACCCCATCTGGAATACTGTGTCCAGTTCTGGAGACCATCTCCGCAAGGACATAGACAGGATAGAGGCAGTCCAGAGGAGGGCAACTAAAATGGTGCAGGTTCTGCAAGAGAAGCCGTATGAGGAGAGACTAAAGGAGCTTAATATGTATACCCTTGAGGAAAGAAGGGAGAGGGGGGACATGATAGAAACTTTCAAGTACCTCAAGGGAATCAACAAAGTCCAAGAGGGTAGCATCTTTCAGAAAAAGAGACTTGCAAGAACAAGGGGACACAATTTAAAGATAGAAGGAGGGCAGTTCAGGGGCAATGTGAGAAGTATTATTTCACAGAGAGGGTAGTGGATGCATGGAACAGCCTTCCTGAGAGAAGTTGTGAGTCTAAAACTGTGGGAGGAATTCAAGAATGTATGGGACAGACATAAGGCAATTCTTGTGGGGGGCAGGAAGATATAGGCTGTTGGTT
This sequence comes from Neoceratodus forsteri, assembly GCA_016271365.2. Taxonomy (NCBI): domain Eukaryota; kingdom Metazoa; phylum Chordata; order Ceratodontiformes; family Ceratodontidae; genus Neoceratodus; species Neoceratodus forsteri. The sequence goes on along the minus strand of CM057449.1, from coordinate 934,811,022 downwards.
AAATAGGATCTGCGGCCTATCCTGTAGGTAGGGAAATGGGCAGACTAGATGGGCCTAGCGGTCCTTATCTGCCGTCAAAGTCTATGTTTCTATGTTTCTATGATCCACAGTGTCAAACACTGAAGAGAGATCAAGAAGGACCAAGATGGAGCAATTGTTCTGATCTCTAGCCATCAGAAGATCACTGAGCACCCATACTAGCACCGTCTCAGTACTATGCCTCTTTTGAAAACAGGACTAAAGAGGCTCATAGACATCATGGATGGTCAAATGGTCCTCCAGTTGTATGGCCAATACCTTCTCAATCAACTTTCCCATAAAAGGGAGGTTTGAGATTGGTATGTAGTTTGCATAGCAGTCTGGGTCCAAGGAAGCTTTCGTCAGGAGGGTTGTCACCACTGCCTCCTTTAGGGAGCTAGGAAACTCACCTATCCGTGCTAGGACCAGGCCAAGAATGTCACCACAGCCCAGAATCAGGGTAGCTGGACCTGGATTCAAACTACAGCACGTAGGGTGCATACCCTGAACAGTCCTCATGATGTCCCCAAGCTCTGGCCATTTGAAGATACTCCAGAAAAAACAAGGAGCAGTGTCTAAATGCCAGTCTAGAGCAATGCCAGAGTGTGCCGGTAGGAGTTCCACCCTGATGTCAGCCACCTTAGCTATGAAGAATCAAGCCAGCTTCACACACTCATCTTGTGAAAAAGGTCTTTGAACCTGTAGACAGACTGGGTTGCACAGTCTCTCCATGGTTTGAAAAAGCTGGGTTGGTCAGTCCCGAGGAGCCTCAATCTCCCTGGACAGGAACTCTGCCTTATTACGGGTGATTGCGAATTGATAAGCTTGATAATGGTCCATCAATCTAAGGTGATTGGCATCAACGGCAGATCTCCACCAGCAACACTCTAACCTTCATCCTTGTCACTGCATCTCCCTCAAAGATCCATCGAACCTGGTGGACTGAGGGTGAAGGGAAGGAGGATGAACGTGGACTGATAGAGTTCATTAGGGCTTTTTATGTTAAACCTCAAAAGTTGCACTTTAACAATTTTGCAACCATTTAATGGATTTGCATGAACTTTTACATGTGCAGTCTTGTGGGTTAGCTCTTTTGACATGCCAAGTTTTGTTCTGTTTGGATGTGTGCTTTCTGAGGGGTGCGTAGTGAAAAAACATTTAAAAATTGCCATTTTTTGCTGTTTTTTTGCCATTGCATATCACCCAGATGGTTTGGTATTTAGGTCTGCAATTTTCAGGGTAGAAAGGGCTTGCCTCAGAAGGATTGCCTTTGGTGGTCTGGTGAAAAAATATTAATCTTTTCCAAAGTTATTAAATTAAAAAAGTTTGGGTTCTGACCATGTTCAGTCAGCATAAAAAAAATAGCTGTATGAAGTTTCCTTACAGGTAATCCTTTTTGTGACGGAAAGAATCTGTTATGGTTTACCACCATCTTGTTTTCCCTTTTTACCTAAAAATTGTAATTTGAAAAGTCACAAAATTGACATTCCGGAGAGCTACACAGCACATGTGGCTTGCTTATTGGGACCCTCTCTGCTGGATTCTGCTCTTAGCCATTGAAGAAATTACCTTGTTTGTTTTTCAGATTATGAATCTTTTTTCATGACTCATGTATCACAAATCATGAAATGGGATCCTTTTTTTGTGATGGGAAAATCCTTTCCCTGGTGTCTAGTGGCACCCCCAACCTCCAATCGCTGTCCCTTTCATACTTTTGTTTCCCTGGTGTCCAGTGTCATCCCCACTCTCTGATTGCTGCCCTGGACATGTTTTTTTCCCTGGTGTCTAGTGGCACCTGCCAACCTCCAATCTACATCCCCATCACTTATTTTTATATTCCACCTGGTATCTAGTGGCACCTCCCCACCAACTGATCAGCATCCTAAAAAATGATTATTTCCCTGGTGTTTAGTGCCACACCCATCCTCTGATCCCCATCCTCATAATTATTGCATTTATTCCTGGTGTCTAGTAGCACACCCCACCATCCAATTGCTATCCCCATTCATTATTTCCCTTTCCCTGGTGTCTATTGGCACCACCACCTTCAGATTGCTGTCCCAACTTGAAATAAAGAAAAAATAGCCCCTTGATGTTTTTTTACATGTAAAAAAGAAAACAGTCCCTCGCTGATCTGACTCCCAACCCCCACCTCCCACTCAGCACTCATCACCCCATAACCCCCACAGTCCCCACACACCCTCATTCACCTGAACAGGTGCAAGGCTGCAGATCCACTCTCCTGTGGAAGACATGACTTGCTGCTGGAACTACCAACTGCAAAATGAAAATCTAAGGTAACTGTGGTTCAATGTAGTTCAATGCGGTTTTCAACTTTGATGCATAACTTAACCATTTTTGCATATTTTGTCACCACATTTTCAACAACGCCTTTTTTTAACCCCACCTCATGAACAATGTCAGTGGAATTATGCAAATCCAACCAAAAAGGCTATTTTATAGTAATTTGGTGAAGTCACCTTTCAGGTAGGATTTTAAAATGTTCACTGCTTTTGTTCATGAGGTGGGGTCATAAGAAGTCTATGTTGAACATTTGTGGTCAAAATATGTAAACATGGTAAAGTTACGCACATGCATTGAAATGTTGCTACACTCACTCACAACGCTGGCAATTTTAAATATTTTTATCCCATATTTTCAACATAGCCGTACTTTTTACAACACCTCACTAATGTGACAGCAGCCATTTTTCAAATCCTGGTCAAACTGTCTTTTCACACCTGTGGCATTGAATGATGCTGCGGTGGCATGGAATCGGAAATTTTCAGTACTGTGTTCAAGAGGTGGGGTATAAGAAGGCTATGGTCACAATTTGGTTATGATATTATATGCATCTATGGAGGGATGGGAGTGCAAGTCCTGGAGGGGCCTGTGCTCATGCAGGTAAATAAGGATCTGATTACACTACCTCAAAAAGTATGGATGGATGGGCCCTGCATTCCCACAAGCAAATGACGATGCAATTATACTCTCTCTAAAAATAAGAAAATTAATTGAAACAAACTTTGTTAATGAACTAGTTAGTGTTAAAGTGACAAAAGTAGTGAAATATGGCATTGTGATTTCTAACCCTAACACCTCAAACTTACTTTGCAGGCAGCAATAGGCGTGGGGTATGCCTTTGGGTTGTCAACCATAATGCTCACCCATTTTCATATACTATGCCCATCTCAGCTTTTTTAATGATGAAGCGGGGTGAGGCATTAGAGTTAGCAACCCCAAAGCACACCCCGCCTATTGCTGCCTGCAGAGTAGGGTTGGCGTGTTAGGGTTGTAAGGTCATTTTGAAGTATTTTGTTAGTCTAAATGTGATAAATACAACTGAATATTTAATGAATAAAAAGAAATAACTCAAATTCTAGAAAAAAAGAAACATTTTAAAAAATTAAAAGAATTTCACAGGAATATAGCTCTAGATATAAATATGCACCCCTATAGTTAGAGTTGAGTAGGCTGTTTAATTTTAAACCATAACATTTGCCCTTAATTTGTCACTGTTTGGCAAAATAACAAAACATTTGGCATGCATGTTCAGGCTGTCAGAGTCTCAAGACATAAAAAGTTTTGTGATGGCATATGCCAAGTGTGTGTCTTTCAAAGGTTTAGTGAAAAAATATTATACGGTTCCAGAGCTATAAGGATTTTCAGGATAACCAACTAATGCGAATGGTGTAAAAAAAACCTTTTGTAGTGCAGATTTTCAAGATTTACTTGTCATGTGGAAAAACAAATACTGATAATAAGGAAAAAATACTGATAGTGTAGAAAAAGATACCATTTGTGATGGCTGCCACTTTATTCTTTTAACTCACAACATTGAAAATACACAAAACGATATATTTCCAAAAGACATATACTTGAACTTAAATGGCGGTGGCCCACTGCACAGCAGCACCACAGCAGTGAAACCCAAAAAATTAGCTTTACACCAAAAGTCACTGTAATGGTCCGGGTTTCACTGATGCGGTGTACCCCAGTGTTCTGCCCCTTCCCTGAAACAACTCCAACCTGGAGTTGATAATATACAATTGTCCCAGATTCCCCCCTCTTCCCTCACAAAAGACAGAGACCATTGTTTGTTGTTGTGCTCAGATTGGCAATTAATTTATTTATATTCATAAATCCATATTCCATTTTTCATTTCTTTATTATCATATTTCCATAATTTCATTTATTTCCATCCATATATCACTCTCCGATTATCCATCCCCCAAGCGAAAACCTGGGTGCCTTCTTCTTCTCCTTTTCTGTTAGGTAATGGTGAAAACCGAGACCGCTTTCTCCTTCCTCTTCTTCCTCCTCTTGTGTTATTCCTTTTTTCTTCCCTCCTCCCGTCTCCCCCTCCTTTTTCCCCTTGCCATCCACCTTGGCAGCCCATAGCCATATTATCATCTGCCATCCACTTTTTGGCAGTCCCAAAGCCTTTTATCACCTGCCATCCACCTTTGGCAGTCCATAACCATATTATCACCTGCCATCCACCTTGGCAGTCCATAACCATATTATCACCTGCCATTCACCTTCGGCAGTCCACTGTCCTACCGGACGCGTCTGTCATCCACCTTGACAGACCCACCATACAGACCCAAATTGACTGTCTTTCCCTCATACTCTGTCTAGTGGGGCGGGTTTGAGGAATCAAAATTCCAGCAAAAAGTGGCTGAGGCCCCCTTGTGCTGTCCCTTATGTACCTCCCTTCTCCCCTCCCCTTCCTGCTACCTGTCCATTGTTCGTGCTCTTGGCCCCTTCCCTTCCTTCCCCCTCCCCTTCTGAGCACAATCATTCACTAAAGGAGGGAAGGGGTGTACCAGGACAGCATGGTCTGCCCCTTAAAGGGCAAACTCCATTGTCCCGGATTCCCCCCTTTTCCCTCACAAAAGACAGAGACCATTGTTTGTTGTGCTCAGATTGGCAATTTATTTATATTCATAAATCCATATTCCATTTTTCATTTCTTTATTATCATATTTCCATAATTACATTTATTTCCATCTATATATCACTCTCTGATTATCCATTCCCCAGGCGAAAACCTGGGTGCCTTCTTCTTCTCCTTTTCTGTTAGGTAACGTTGAAAACTGAGACTGCTTTCTCCTTCCTCTTCTTCCTCCTCTTGTGTTATTCCTTTTTTCCTTCCCCTCCCATCCCCCTTTTCCCCACTAGCCAGTCTCCAGCTTGCGCTGGATGACTGGCATCCCCCCAACTTAGGGTACCACTCTCCCTTACCTCAGGGATTATACTTCCTTTCCCCTTTTTTTTTATATACTAGTTTTTGTCTGTTTCCTCCATTCCTCTATGAAACCCATTGTTTCCTCATTGAACATGTCTATTGCTATATCTGACAAGTGTACCCCATCTGGCCTGTAGAAGTCATCTACCCATTCTTCTACTCCCCGAAGTATCACCTGTCCTCCCATCTGCCTTATCAATGTCCCCACCCTTCTATTCATTTTTCTCCTGGCCCTCTCCACTGCCATGTGGCTGTGTTCCTGTCTCCATACCCCTCATGGTATCATATCTGACCAAGCAAGGCATACTTGAGGCCACCACTGTCTTATTGCCACTAGGTCCCTCTTTATCTGTAAATATGTGTGCACTCATGGTCTGCCCGCCAGGTCGTTGCCCCCTACGTGTATAATGATTAGGTCTGGACTGGGCCAATGTCCCTTGAGTTCTTTAAAGTGGGCAGGAGCTGTGCCCATCTCATCCCCTGTAGGCCGTGCCATACCATCCTACACTGTCTTACATCCTGGTACAATTGTTTTCCCCCAGCTTTTTTCTCTGCTCTCTTACCAGCCCAGTAAATATAGGAATGGCCGCAGATCCAGACTTCTGTGCTCCTCCCTCTACCTATGGGGTGCAAATAAAATTAATTAATTTACATATACTCTCAGTGCCCTCATTGTATTATCCCCCAAGCCTTATTATTATTTTTTTTTTTACTTCAGTGCTCTGATGAATCTTTTATAACTGGCAGACCGCCAGCGCCCTTTTTCCAAAATGTCTTTCACAGGGTTCACTCATTGCTGCCCACTGTGAGGCTGCCCCGATCCGTAGGGAATGGGATGAGTAATTAGCTGGGTCCTCCCCCAGAAAACACATGCCCTTTTTCAGCACTGCTGTAATTTGATAGTCGGTGACCCTTTTTTCATCACCATGCACGAATAGTTTCCCTGTCCTGGTTACCTGCTCTGTGGCGAAAACCCACAGGGCCTGCACTGGGCATATCACAATCTCTGACTGCCCTTTTAGTGTTATCATGCACCCTTGCGCTTTTTGGTCCACCTTGGACCTTCTTAGTTTGATCCGTATTTCTCTTGTCCCCCAACTCACTTCTTCCCATTCCACACCTCCTTTCTTGTCATCTTTTCCATGGCCTACCACCTCACTCACTCTCATAGCCCCTGCAAACATTATCACATAAATTGTGTGAAATAACTGGACCTCCTCCTTTGATTTGCATATTGCTGGGAGCACCTCTTTTAGCTTTATTAGCCTCTGCTCCCCTATTGGCCTCCTATTATCCCCTGGCCCTCTTTTCATCCTGCCCCATCCCTGCATCATCCTTCTGATGAGCATTGATTTTGTTGGGTCATTCCATCCTTTCAGGCTGCAGATCACACTGATCCCTGCAAGATAAACCCCCATTGTGGTGTGAGCAGTCCCTTTCTGCCATTGTTCCACCATGAACATTCCCAACTGTTCCTCGAGAGGCGGCCACTTACCTCCATCTGGTGTTCTGCCCTGAATGTTTGGAAAAACCCTCAGGCCCCATCGTAGGCCCTCAGAGTCCAAGGCGCCCATGGGCTGTGAAACCGCAGTTCTGCTTCTTCTTGCCAACGTCCCAGATGTTCATTGGTATGGGCGTTTTTTGTTCTTCCACTGCTGGTGCCAGCATCTGGAAACAGTCCAGCTGCAGACGGAAAAGGCTTTCAGCCAGGGTATTGCGTACCCCTTCTATGTGTTTTGCTCTGAAAGACATGTTCAGCTGCAAAACCCTTAAAACTAACTGTCATACTACCTGCATGACTGTATCCGACCTGGCTCCCTTGTTGTTTAGTACATCAACCACAGCTCTATTGTCACACCAAAATGTCACCTTCTGATCCCATAATTCCTCCCCCCAAACCAAAGTGCATGCCCATATGGGCATGATCTCCAGTAGTGTTATATCTCTCACTTTCCCGTCCCTCACCCAACTGGCCGGCCATGGTTCTGCAAACCACCTGCTCCTCAGGTAACCCCCCATGCCCAGTCCTCCAGCCGCATCTGAGTAGAGGTCAAGGTCTGTGTTATACAGCCACTCCTCCTGCCAAAAAGAACACCCATTGTAATCCTTCAAGAATTCCTCCCATATACTAAAATCCTCCCTGACACCTTGAGTCAGGTCAACCCAGTGATGTGGTTTTGTGACCCCTGCTGTAGCTCTAGCCAACCTCCTGGTGAATGCCCTTCCTGGTCCTATGGCCCTGCATGGGAAATTCAGGTGCCTCAGTACCTGCTGAACAAATTTTAGTTGTACCCATCTCCTGCTGGCATGTACCCGGATTAGTTCCTTCAACCTCCTTACTTTTTTGTCCGGTAACCTGAATACTTCACTCATGGCATCTATCTCTATCCCAAGGAATTCCATAACCTTGCTGGGCCCCTCTGTTTTTTTCTGGTGCCAATGGGACTCCCAGCTCCCGGCACAATTCCTAAAACTTACCCAGCATCCTCTGTCTCCCTTTCGCCCTTCCCAATGAGGAGAAAATCATCCAGGTAATGGATGACTGACCTATAGCCTGTTTTTTCTTGGACTATCCACTACAAACATGTGCTGAATGCCTCAAATGTAGCACATGCTGTGAAACACCCCTTTGGCATTGCTTTGTCGAAATAATACTACCCCTCACTTTTAAAACCCAAGAGATCCCAGTCTTCCCTCCTGACTGGTAGCAGTCTGAAGGCAGACTCAATGTCCGTTTTTGCCATCCATGCATCCCCTGTGGCCCGGATTATCCGGACTGCATCTTCCAGTGTCACGTATGTCACCCTACTATGTTTCTCCCTGATATAGTCATTCACCGACTCCCCTTCTGGATAAGACAGGTGGTGTATCACCCTGTATTCCCCTTCTTGTTTCTTGGGTACCAAACCCAAAGGTGATATCTGCATGTTTTCCAATGGGGGGGTGTCATAAGGGCCCTCCTCCCTGCCTGCTGCTTTCTCTTTCTCAATCTTCTGCCTTAGCATTTCCTCTTTCCCTTTTACAGACCCCAGGTTTCTTGCTTCCCTTGCTTGCCTTGGTCCCCTAGGCCGCAATGAAAACCCTGTGTTAAAACCACATAAAATCATATCCCGCACGCTCATGTCTGGATATCTGTCCAGGCAAACTGTCCATGCTGCTAGGTTGATGGGGGTTCTGGCCATACCAAACTACTCCTTGTTGTGCCACCTGTCCCCCCTTCCTGAACCCTCCCTTCCCTTCTGTCTAACCTCCCTTGCTTCAGTGGTTCTGACTCTCCCTACTCCCATTCCCCCTGCCCCTCCCTCCCTTGTTCCGTGTTTGCCCCTTAAACTCCTGGCCATCCAGAAAAAACTGTTGGCCTGATCCTTGCCCCCCATGCCCTTGTGCTCCCTGTATCCCTGTTGTTCTGCACTTGCTTGCTGGTGCCCCCCTCCGCATCTCGAACAGGCATGTCAAAATCGACACTGAGGCCATGAGCAGAAAGCCCTGTTATAAGCCCAGCAGCCTCTCTGTGGCATAAACCCCTTTTTGCCCCACCCACCCTCTGGTGTGGACTGATCTGTTATGTAATCCATCCATAAGTCTATTTGCTTGGTGTCCCATCTTACATCCCTGAATGTTGCCATTCTCTGCCGAAAACATTCATTGTAGTATATCCATCCTACCCTGCCTTTTGCTTTTGCTCTCCATATAATCAATGAATAGGTAATGAGTGGAATACCTAGCTCCAGCCTCTTTTACAGAATGATGGCTGAAAAAGTGGCAAAACCTAGAAACCACCCGTCCCAAGTCTTCCCTTTCGTGAACTTGTCGTCTTCTTTTTTCCCTAGGAGCACTATGGCTGCTGCCATCTCACTCTTACCTATGCTCTCAGTTTCTTCATATTTTGCCGCCTCCTCCCGGCTCACCAAAGCGAATATATCCACATATTCCCCTCTCCATATTTTTTCTTTCATGGCCAATGGCACGTGCTCGCCTATTCTCATCCCCGGTGCACCTATCTTTCTTGTACCTTTTCCCTGTCTTTCCGCTCCCTTTACAGTGTCTCCCAGTACCTCTTTTCCTGTCCTAATTTCCGCTAGGGCAGATTCCATCTGCCCCAGCCCCCAGTCCCCAAGGCTGCCACAATTTTCCCTATATATTCTTTTATACTATCCCCTACTGCGCTGGATGTGTTACCTGTCCTCTTGTCCTGGTCGAGCTCCCTGGAGTCCTCCTAAGGTCTCCTTGCTTCTTCCTGTGATTGAGGTGGAGGTGGAGGGTGATCTACTGGGGTCTGCAGGCAGGACCTCCTGTCCTGGGCTTTGTGTCCAGGTCCCTCCGGGGGGGATTCCCCTTTGAGCTGAGGTGATTACTCGCATCACTGGGTCTACTGGCTGCATGGGTACTGGACCGACTGCCTTGGCGGGTCCGCTATTGCCGGTGCTACCCTAGCAGGACTGTATAGCCCTTCAGCTGGCCTCTTCTCCTTGCCTCCTCTTTCCGTACCTGCTTTTCTCTTCTCTCCAGGCTTCCCCGGTTCCTCCCACTCCACCAGTTCCCACATTTTGTTTGCTTTTTCTGCCAATTCAATTATAGCCTTGTAAGCAGCTTCCTTTGATGGCCTGCTCTTCTTGGGTGCCATGTTTGTCTTAACTTTTCTCTGTGAAGACAACTATAGGAAAAGAAAAACAGGGTTATTCATCTCTCTGTACCTCCTCGTGAGTCTTCCTCCTGTTCGTCGCACCCCCCATCATGCAAAACCAGACCTGCCCAACCATAGAAGAAGGAAAACAGGGTTAATTGCATATGTGTACCTGTTGTAGCGCCCTCCCTCTGTCCCCACCCACCCATCCCATAAGCCACAAAAACCAGGCCCCCATAAAGCCCCTGTCTTACTTTCCAGGTTGCCCGGGCCCCTGGCTGTTTCCAGCCTTGCCCATTGCGGGAGGCCTGACCCTCCTGTGCCCTTCTTTCCCTTTATGTCTCTTCCTCTGACCCTAAAATATGGGGAGGCCAGCCTAGGACTCAGGACCCTGGAGTGTTCCTCTATCCCTACTTTATCCCCTGTGCCACAGGAGAACACTTAGACCTTCTGCTGTGTGCTCCCCCTCGAACCTTTGTTTCTTTCTGGAAAAATTTTTATTTTTTATTTTTTATTAGTCTGACCGAGGGCCATGCCGCCAGCCTCCCCTTAGCTCCCCCTGTGGTGGTCTCGCCACCACGGTCACTTTCTTTCGATCCTGCCTCTGCATGAAAGAAAAGGCCCCAGACACTGCAACCCCCCCCACCCCAATGGGTGGGGGCCTAGCTTACACATGCGGTCACCTAGCAGCATATGACATCATCCACAAGGTCCCCAGTCATCCTTTCTCTCTTTCTGCCCCAGGCCCTCCACCAGGACCCCTGCTATCTACCTGGTCCACCTCACAGAGCTTCCAAAGACTGAGAAACTAAACGAATCAGCCCGAGTACCCAGATACACTTTTCCCGACACCTCCATGGTGTGTGACTTCATGCCGCATGTCCACCATCACGTACGCTCTCTCCTCTGTTTCCTAGGCCTTCATCAGACCTGGTATTCATGCTTTTGGCCAAAAGGAAAAAGAAACAAGCAGCATATCAAACCAAACCCCCCAAAAAACATCCATCCACATCAAACTTGGGCCCCCCTTTTTTTTTTAACAGTGCAGTCATGATCCTGTTATGTCCTAGGTCTAGCTAGCCCCCGCTATCCTTGTTGCCACTGCAAGCTTCCAAAACTGCACCCTGGCAGCCATAGTCATCAGCCCTGCCACACAGCTATCTTTCCTGGCCAGGACACTGCCTCAGCCCCCGGCTTGTAACTTTGCACTCCTCAGTCCAGGCAATGGGTCCTCCTTCCAGGCCTACCAGGAATTCCAAAATGGCCATTCACCACCAACAGAGCCCAAAAACTGAAAACCAAGGGTTTCACTATCCCTTACGCGACGTGTGACATCATGCCACGTGTTCCCGGATCGCACTCGTTCTTCCCAGTGCCCTATCCTCTTCATGGCCCCCAACTGCCCCTCAGGTCTTAGCATTATCATCAAAACACCACAATAGTCCTCTATCTATCAGTAGGAGCTCTCCAGCCACCCATCCCATGGCGAGCGATGTCACGCCACACACCCTGTGCCTCAGGCCTACTATTCAAATTCCAGGCATCCCAATGTGCCACTATCCCCACCTCTAAAGCCTCAAACAAGGAAAAAAGAGGGGTTTGTCTACACCCCCAAGCGGCGTGCTCCCCCACTTCACCACATGGTCTGGCTCGCACTCGTTCTCCCCCATCATTTCCTGGCCTCTTCCTGGCTTATTGTCATGCCCAGATATCCCCCAAAGGCGACCCACCACCACAAAAACCAGAAAACCAGGAAAACTTGATGACCATACCACAAATGGTGTGTGACGTCACCCCATGTGGCCCCAGCTTACACTCTCTCTCTCTCTCCCCTGTCTCAATGGGTTCCTCCAGGTCTACAGCTTTCCCATTCAGCCAAAACAGATCATAAGACCAATGCAAGACAGCAAACAAATCCAAAAACTTTCACAATGAAACTCCCATGCGGTGTTCAAAACTAGATTTCCACTGTAGGATTCAAAAGCACAATCTATTGACTCACAGAGAAACCCCAACTCCCTGCACCACGTGGCCCTGGCCATTCAGGGCCCCTATATTTGCTCTGATATCAATTGCAAGCTGTTTCCTCTGAAACCTGCCTATCTAAATATATGTATATATATATTCCCCTTCCTTTTTTTTTTTTTGCTTCACATATCGTCCTGCAAATCAATAAATCAAATGTTAGTTTCCTTACCTCTCCTTCCCCTGGTAAAACAAACCTCAAAGAATTTTTCTTGCCAATTCGACATGCTGCAGTTTGATGTAAATCAAAATTCCAGCAAAAAGTGGCTGAGGCCCCCTTATGCTGTCCCTTATGTACCTCCCTTCTCCCCTCCCCTTCCTGCTACCTGTCCATTGTTCATGCTCTTGGCCCCTCCCCTTCCTTCCCCCTCCCCTTCTGAGCACAACCATTTACTAAAGGGAGGGAAGGTGCCTACTAGATTAACATGGTCTGCCCCTTAAAGGGCAACCCATTGTGGGGGTATCATGTGAAAAGCTCCCTGCATGGGGGGTATGGTGCACAGTCTCCCACAAAAATGATTTTGTTTCTGGACAGCACAGTACCACATGCTGGCATTGTGCCATCGCCTCAGGGGGTGTTGGCAGATTTGTTGTTGACGGACCGTGGTGCTTCTGGTAAATGGTACTGATTTACCTAGATTCTGTTGTTTATTCTTTGAAAAGTAACTTAAAAATTATGCTTCTAGGCACCTGGAATTCCTGGGTGCCTAGCTTAGCACATACTGTGTATGGTTCTGGAGGCCACATCTACAGAAGGATTTAGAAAGAGTGGAGGCAGTCCAGAGGAAAGTAAATAAGATAATGATGGGACAACATAACAAGCCCTTCAAGGAAAGATTGAAGTAATTCAACATGTACACTCTGGAGGAGAGAAGGAAAAGGGGGATATGATAGAAACCTTCAATACCTTACAGGGCTGAATAAGGTACATGAAGGAAGTATTTTTCAGAATAAAAGATATATAAGAACAAGGGGACATGCTGTGAAGTTAGATAGTGGTAGGTTCATTAGGGACAGGAAGAAGCACTTTTTCACAGAAAGGGTAGTGAATTCATGGAATAGAATACCAGCCAGAGTGGTAGGGATGAAAACAGTGATGGGTTTCAAGAATGCATGGAATAGGCAAAAGAGGATCTTAATAAAAAGAAATGGTGGGGGGAGATCCAGAGTTCAACTAGGGTCTGCGTGATATTGTGTGTAAGCAAAAATGGGTGGACTGGGTGGGCCAAGTGGTCCTTATCTGCTGACAAATTCTATGTTTCATAGTTTGGGCCTTAGCTACAGTACCTGGCTGAATTTCTGTCTTGCTATTCCTCATGTTGCCTTCTTTACTCTAGTGATTAGAGGCTGATGGTGGTCCCAAAGGCCAGACTAAAAACATCTGAAGACTGGGCCTTTGCTGTTGTGGCCCCTGATCTCTGAAACACTCCTTAGGGACCTGAGAGTAGCCTCAGAAGTGGTGACCTTCAATAGGGTCCTTAAATACATTATATTTCAGGAGTCTTCTGCTGACACTTGACATGGCCACAAAGGCATTAGCTGATATTGAAATCATTTGGTAAGCTACCATCTTATGATTATTTTATGTAAGTTTTAGAAGTGTTATTTAGTGTATATTTTTTATATTTTATATGTGATTTTTTTTTATTTTTATTTATTTTATGCTATACAGTACTGTACTGTATTGTACAGTGACTTGTGCCTCTGGGGAAAAATGCCTAATTAAGTGAACTGCCATTATTTCCTGTACTGGTGAATAGATGAAACTTCAAACAGAGTGGGTTTTAAAAAGTAGTGAGACCAAGTAAAAATGAGAGATATCTACATACTAAGTCAGAGAACAGAGGGTAAGTAGATAGGAATCGGGAATGCTGAAATGCTTCCTTTCCTCTTTAAGAGTTAGGGCTCTCCCTCTCCCTAGTAAGTTGTTGCACATTCCTTTGCAGCAGTGCTCAAATATTTCAGTGTTTAGCTGCTATTTGTAACCACCTTACATGCTGTGACACATAGTAACAGTAAATCTTGTCTGTGCCCATAGAAATATAGAATTTGACAGCAGATAAGGACCGCTTGGCCCACCCAGTCTGCCATTTCCATACCTGATGGATAAGCTGCAGATTCTAGTTAATCAACAGCTTACTTCCTCCTGCCCCTCATTAGAATTGCCTTATGCCTGTCCCATGCATTCTTGAATTCTCCCACTGTTCCTGACTCCACAACCTCCACAGGAAGGCTGATCCATGCATCCACAACTCTATCTGTGAAAAAATAATTTCTAACATTACCTCTGAACCTTCCCCTCTCTATCTTCAAATTGTGCCCCCTTGTTCTTACACATCTCTTCTTCTGAAAGATACTACCCTCTTGTACCTTGTTAGAAAATGGGCTTTTATTTCCTGGCATCTGATTGGCTAGTAACCTTGCCAAGGGGGTACATTAACTTTCAATAGATGCCCAGGAAATAAAAAGTGTCAGCCTACAGTACCCCTTAACCCATTTTAATATCCAAGTGCCCACTCTGTTTCCTCATTGGCCAAAAACCCCAATTTCATTGAAAAGCACCGCCATTTTTGTCTCTCACTTAGAGAGAGAGAGATACCCCCACCACCAAATGCTGTTTCAGTACAAGCTCCCTTACAGGACCACAGGTGTTCCATCATTTTGTTTAAATAAACTAAAACTCTGCCGAATCAGATAAATATGTTGTTTTATTTCTTCTCTCAGCTGCACCACCTACTTGTTCGAAATCAAAGCCGCCCTCCTACCAGCGCCACTCCTCGCAGATTTCCCGAGGCACTGACTTTCAAAATTATACCTGACTCATGGCACCCCAGCACAAAACGAAACATTACAATGGCAGACCACATCAATATAATTCAATTTAACAGGTTTACTTTTCTTTTCTTTAGTCAGCTCATGCGCCCACTGTAACTGCTCTCGGAAGGGCTTCACACACGTCATTGTCAACAACACGATCTCTTAAACATAATGGCTGCCATGCAATTCTCACAAGCCGTATAATCTATTGCACCACACTCCTTCAGGAAGCAGTTGTCAAGTGTGAAAAAATAAAATAAAGGTAAAACGAAACTCTGTAGTGTCTCTTCTGCTGTTAGAAGTGTGTTGTGGGGGCAGCAAATGCTTGCCAGTGCTGTTTCATGCCTGTCTCAATGACAAGCAAACACATGACGTGGGGGCACAATGAACCAATGTCAGGAGGCCAAAAGCAAAATAAGCAGCACAGCCTGTACTTCGTGTCTGGGAGCATGTAAGCAATAATATCTACAAACAATCTGCAATCAGGATATGTGTGTGTTTGTGTGTGTGTGACCATGAAAAATACAGACAGAAGAAATATTTAATTAAAAAACTCAGTTTGAACTAGTTTTGAAAGAACATTTTTTAATTAAACATTTTTTTTTCAAGGTGCCTATTTTCTAAGCACAATAATACCCTCCAGGGTGGGTAGTATGGGCAATACCAGACCT
Source organism: Neoceratodus forsteri (assembly GCA_016271365.2). Taxonomy (NCBI): domain Eukaryota; kingdom Metazoa; phylum Chordata; order Ceratodontiformes; family Ceratodontidae; genus Neoceratodus; species Neoceratodus forsteri. The sequence continues at coordinate 934,795,616 of CM057449.1, read as the reverse complement.
TCCAGGGGCTATAAGGCCCTCTGCCTGTGATGTCAGGCCTCATTACACTTCTGGGCAGTCCAGTATTGCCCAATACCACCCACCCTGTCGGGTATTATTGCTTGCTTAATTCCCTTGAGATACTTAAAAGTTTCTATCTTGCCCCCCCTCCTTTCCTCAAGGGTATACATATTAAGCTGCTTTAGTCTCTCCTTATATGTCTTCTAGTGCAGACCTTGCACCATTTTGGTTGTCCTCCTCTGAACAGCCTCCACTTTGTCTATGTCTTTGTGGAGAAGGAGTCTCCAGAATTGCACACAGTACTCCAGATGGGGTCTCACTAACTGTCTGTAAAGAGGGATAACAACTTCCTGTTTTCTACTGTTGATGCCTCTCCCTGTGCATCCCAATATCCCCTCAGCCCTCCCTGCTGCCTTCTCACATTGCTTGCCCACCTTTAGGTCATCTGATAAAATTACTGCTAGGTCTCTTTCGATTTTTGTTGTTGTTATTAACTCACCCCACATTGTGTACTCTTCCCCTGAGTTTTTGTTTCCCAGATGCATTACCTTGCACTTCTTTGCATTGAATCTGAGCTGCCACATATTTGACCATTCCTCCAACCTTGCCAAGTAACTTTTCATTCTTTCTACCCCACTTTGTGTATCAACCCTGTTGCAGATCTATGTGTCATCTGCAAAGAGGCATACCTTTCCTTCCAGGTGCTTTCCAATGTCACTTATAAAGATATTAAAGCGGACCAGTCCCAATACCGAACCCTGCTGTACCCCACTAGTTACCCTCCTTTCTTCACTGTGGACTCCGTTTACTATTACCCTTTGTGTCCTGTTGTCCAGCCAGTTTTTTTTTATCCAGGCTGCCACCTTGGTACCCACTCCAAGGCTGGCTAACTTGTATATTAATCTTTTGTGTGAGACTGTGTTGAATGCCTTGCTAAAATCTAGGTAGGCCATATCCACAGCACCTCCCTCATCTACTACTTTGGTTACCCAGTCAAAGAAATCTATTAGGTTCATCTGACATGACCTTCCTGCTGTGAAACCATGCTGCCTTGGGTCCTGTGCCCCACTGGCCTCTAGGTAGTCAACAATTCTTTCCTTCAGAAGTGATTCCATCATTTTCCCTACCACTGAAATCAAACTAAGTGGTCTGTAGTTTCCTGCCTCTGCCCTGCTCCCACTTTTGTGAAGTGGAATCACATTTGCCCTCCTCCAGTCCTCAGGTACCAGTCCATCCTCCCATGATTTACAAAGAGAGTAGTCAGTGGTGTTACTAGTTTTACCCTTAGTTCTTTTAGTATTCTTGGGTGAATCCCATCAGGCCCCATTGCTTTGTCCACCTTCAGTTTCAAGAGTTCTTTCAAAACTCTTTCTTCAGTGAATGGACTGGTATCCGCCCTCCTATTCAAAGTGTCTCCCTTGTTTGGTTTAGGCACCTCCCCTTCCTCATCTGTTGTGAATAATGAGCAGAAATATTTGTTCAGTATTCCTGCTTTTTTACTGCCACCCTCTGACCACATTCCCTCCCCTTTATTAAATCTCTGTATCCCTCCCTTGGTCTTTCTTCACTCCCTAATGTACTTATAAATGGTTTTATCCCCCTTCTTAACACAGTTGGCTATCTTTTCCTCAGTTTGTGCCTTTGTTATTCTGACTACCTTCCCTGCCTCTTTCTGCTTTAACTGATAAAGTTCTCTGTCCTGCTCATTCTGTGTTTTCTTATATTTCCTGAATGCTATGCTTTTCTTCTTAACTGTCCCTGCCACCTCTTTTGAGAACCATAGTGGTTTTTACCTTCATTTTGTTTTCTTGATTTGCTTCACACAAAGGTTTGTTGCCTCTGTGATGGCTATTTTGATTATTCCCCATTGTTCCTCCACCCCTCCTTCTTGCCCATTTGCTAGTGCTTTTCTAAGGCACTTTCTCATTTTCCCAAAGTCAGCCTTCCTAAAGTCCAATACTCTTGTTTTTGTATGGCTTTACTCTATGGCTGTGTTTATTGTGAATCACACTGTTTGGTGGTCACTTGTTCTGAGATGGCTACCCACTTCTAAATCTGAGATCCTTTCTCCTGCCCTAATTGAGAGTACCAGGCCTAGGATTGCTCCCTCCCAAGTGGGTTCCAACACTAGCTGTCTGAAGCATATCCCCTGTAGGCATCAAGAATGACCCTGCTCTTGGATGTGCCTGCAGCAAAGGTACTCCAGTTAACATCTGGCATATTCAGGTCCCCCATCAGCAATATCTCCCCTTTTTCTGCCATTTTGAGGATGCCTTCTATCATTTCCTTGTCCATTTCCTCCCCCTGAGATGGGAGTCAGTACACAACCCCCATGCAGATTGTGGTGCCATTTTCTGTCTCCAGGGTGACCCATAGTGACTCGCCCACTTCATGTTTACTCTTTAGTTCTGTTGCTTTAATCTCTTCCCTTATATAGAGAGCTACTCCTCCTCCTGTTTTACCCACCCTGTCCCTCCTGTAGACTATGTATCCTGGTATGTTGACTTCCCACTCATGGTTCTATGTGTACCATATTTCAGTGATTGCCACAGTATCCAGGCATCCCTCTTCCATCAAGGCCACTAGTTCAGGGAGCTTGTTGTACAGACTGCAGGCATTTGTACTCATCACCTTCCATTTATTTGTTATGGCCTTACCCCTTTTAGCCCCATCCCTGTTCTTAACAACTTTTTCTGCATTTATCCCTGTCCTACTCCCTACTGACTTCACTGGCTTGGTGTTTACCACTCTAACTACTGTCCTTTATTGGGGGAGACTAGGATTTCCCTGCTTCTTTTCAGTGCCTCCCCCCTTGGCTAATTTAAATGTTTGCCAATGAAGCATTTAAACCTGTCACCTAGGATCCTGGAACCCCCCTGGATAGATGCAGACCATCGAGCCAGTATAAGCCTGCATCCCTCCAGGTGACTCCCCAGTCCCCAATGAAGCCAAAACCCTGATCTCCACACCAATTTTTCAGCCATTCATTGAATCCCATGGTGCTGAATACCCTAGCATCATCCTTGCCATAGACAGCCAGCACCTGCGAGAAGGTTACTGTACGTGCTACTTGTCTAAGGCCACTCCCCAACTCCACAAACTCCTCTTGCACTGCTCTGATCCCATTTACAGCCAGGTCATTTGTCCCTAAGTGGACAATGACATCCAGCTCCCTCCATCATGCAGCTACTTTCACGATCTTGAGGATTCACTTCCTGTCCCACCAAGCCATGGTGCCAGGCAGGGACCTTACCTCCCTATCCCCTTCCTCCCCAATGTCTACCCCCTAATGACTGAGTCCCCCACCAGAAGTTGTTTCCTTCCCCTGTGGGGTCTCATGCCACCCTCCTGTGGGTTTTCTTTATGGAGGTTCCCAGCATCCTCCTTGGTCTCCACTGCAGGTGCCTCCATAGAGGAACCACTCTTTGCCAGAACAGCATATGAATTGTGGAGAGCTACAACTGGAGGGATGCACTTCTGTTCCACTACCCTCTCCATCCCTGAGCCCACCTTGATCCAACCGCTCCTCTTTGTTGGCAACCTCTGAGGTAACGGTGGTGGCCCTAGCGCTCCCTGGGTGGGGGAAGAGGTTTCACAAATCCTAGCGAGGTTGCCTGGAGATGGGCAACCTCCTCCCTCAGACCAGAGGGTGCCTGCAAACACGGCAGCATTGCAGCCTCCAGAATGTCTCCTGGAACACTGCTGCTCCACAGCCATTGCACTGCACCACTCCCATCTTGACTTATTTTGTGCCCCTCTCCTGTTGCTTTATTGTCTCCTTCCTCTATGCATTTTTACACTAACTTTCCTACTGCCTATGTACCATTAGAACTCTAACCCTTCCTGTTCTGGGACAGGAACTTCCTGTAGTCTTCAGTAGTCTCCTTCCTCTGTGCTTGGATTCAGACCTCTAACAGCCGGGGGGATAAAGAGTTATTTTTTTTTTAGGTTCCATCAAGGTTGCTGAAACTAATGTGTCTCAGTCATCCTTCCCTTCCTACTGCCAAACTGGAAGTTCCTGTTGTCAGTCAAATTCAGTGGCTATAAAACTAGAACTGGCTTTGGGTGGTAGGGTGGAGGGGTGGGAAGGAGGGCAATTAGTAAAAAATCTGTAGTTCCAGACTTCTGCTTCATGCTCTGCAACCAGTTTTCTTCTCCCAGAAACAACTGGAAGCTGTAATTGGAGACAGCTGTTTTTGTACACCTAAGCTGCTAAGCCACTCCAATTAGATTCACTCTCTGCTCACAGGAAATTAAGCTGAAACGGCCCCCTTCCTCAGAAAAAAGACTTTTTTTTTACTTAAATGAGACCCCTTCTTCTAATAAAGAATCTGTTTGTTAATACAAACAGGTACTACTCATACTGAGACAGAAGTGATTAATTAGTGAAAACTCTGTAGTTCTGGACTTCTGTTTCTTGCTATGTGACCAGTTCTCTTCTGGCTGAAACAGCCTGAAGCGATAATTGGAGACAGCTGATTTTGTACACCTAAGATGCTAGGTCACACCCTTAATTAGATTCACTTTCTGCTCTCAGTAAATTAAGCTGATACTGCCCTTTCCTCAGAAAAAAACACTTTTTTTTACTTAAATGAGACCCCTTTTTCACATACAGTATCTTTTTCCTTAATCCATACAGATACAACTCCTGCTGAGACAGAAGTGATTAATTAGTAAAAAATCTGTAGTTCTGGACTTCTGTTTCTTGCTCTACAACCAGTGCTTAACTGTGAGAAACAGCAGGAAGCTGTAATTCGAGACAGCTGCTTTTGTACACCTAAGCTGCTAAGCCACACACCCAATTAGATTGACTCTCTGCTCTCAGCAAATTAAGCTGATACTACCCCCATCCTCAGAAAAAAACACTTTTATTTACTTAAATGAGACCCCCTTCTTCTAATAAAGTATTGGTTTGCTTAATTCAAACAGGTACTACTCCGGCTGAGATAGAAGTTATTAATTAGTAGAAAATCTGTAGTTTTGGACTTCAGTTTCTTGTTCTGCAACCAGTTCTCTTCTGCCAGAAACAGCTGGAAGCTGTAATTGGAGACAGCTGCTTTTGTACACCTAAGCTGCTAAGCCACACCCCCAATTAGATTCAGCTGTCTCCTATCAGTAAATTAAGATGATACTGCCCCTTCCTCAGAAAAAACACTTTCTTTTTTACTTAAATGAGACCCCTTCGTCTAATAAAGTATCTGTTTGCTTAATCAAAAAAGTTACTACTCCTGCTGAGAGAGAAGTGATTAATTAGTAAAAAGTCTGTAGTTCTAGACTTCTTTTTCTTGCTCTGCAGCCAGTCCTCTTCTGTTAGATACAGACGGAAGCTGTAATTGATGACAGCTGCTTCTGTACACCTATGTGCTAAGCCACACACCCAATTAGATTCACTTTCTGCTTTCAGTAAATTAAGCTGTTACTGCCCCCTTCCTCAGAAAAAACACTTTTTTTTACTTAAATGAGACCCATTCTTCTAATAAAGTATCTGTTTGTTAATCCAAACAGGTACCACTCATGCTGAGACAGAAGTGATTAATTAGTAAAAAATCTGTAGTTCTGGACTTCTGTTTCTTGCTCTGCAACCAGTTCTCTTCTGGCAGAAACAGCCGGAAGTGATAATTGAAGACAGCTGCTTTTGTACACCTAAGCTGCTAGGCCACACCCCCAATTAGGTTCACTTACTTCTCTCAGGAAATTGAGCTAATACTGCCCTTTCCTCAGAAAAAAAACACTTTTTTCACTTAAATGAGGACCCCTTCTTCTAATAAAGTATCTTTTTCCTTAATCCATACAGATACAACTCCTGCTGAGACAGAAGTGATTAATTAGTAAGAATCTGTAGTTCTGGACTTCTGTTTCTTGCTCTGCAACCAGTTTTTAACTGTGAGAAACAGCAGGAAGCTGTAATTGGAGACAGCTGCTTTTGTACACCTAAGCTGCTAAACAACACACCCAATTAGATTCACTCTCTGCTCTCAGTAAATTAAGCTGATATTACCCCCTTCCTCACAAAAAACACTTTTTTTTTACTTAAATGAGACCCCCTTCTTCTAATAAAGTATCTGTTTGATTAAACCAAACAGGTACGACTCCTGCTGAGACAGAAGTTATTAATTAGTAGAAAATCTATAGTTCTGGGCTTCTGTTTCTTGCTCTGCAATGAGTTCTCTTTAGCCAGAAACAGCTGGAAACTATAATTGGAGACAGCTGCATTTGTACACCTAAGCTGCTAAGCCACACCCCCAATTAGATTCACTCTCTGCTCTCAGTAAATTAAGATGATACTGCTCCTTCCTCAGAAAAAACACTTTTTTTACTTAAATGAGGACCCCTTCTTCTAATAAAGTATCTTTTTCCTTAATCCATACAGATACAACTCCTGCTGAGACAGAAGTGATTAATTAGTAAAGAATCTGTAGTTCTGGACTTCTGTTTCTTGCTCTGCAACCAGTTTTTAACTGTGAGAAACAGCAGGAACCTGTAATTGGAGACAGCTGCTTTTGTACACCTAAGCTGCTAAACAACAGACCCAATTAGATTCACTCTCTGCTCTCAGTAAATTAAGATGATACTGCCCCCTTCCTCAGAAAAAACACTTTTTTTACTTAAATGAGACCCCCTTCTTCTAATAAAGTATCTGTTTGCTTAATCGAAAAAGGTACTACTCCTGCTGAGAGAGAAGCGATTAATTAGTAAAAAGTCTGTAGTTCTAGACTTATTTTCTCGCTCTGCAGCCAGTTCTCTTCTGCTGGATACAGCTGGAAGCTGTAATTGGTGAAATATGCTTTTGTACACCTATGTGCTAAGCCACACCGTAAAATTTGATTCACTCTCTGCATACAGTAAGTTAAGCTGAAACTGTCCCTTCCTCAGAAAAAAACACTTTTTTTACTTAATTGAGCCCCTTTCTTCTAATAAAGTATCTGTTTTGCTTAATCCAGGCAGGTAATACTCCTGCTGAGACAGAAGTGATTAATTAGTAACATTTTTGTGGTTATGGACTTCTGTTTCTTGCTCTGCAACCAGTTCTCTTCTGTCCAGAAACAGCCAGAAGCTATAATTTTAGACAGCTGCTATTGTACACCTAAGCTGCTCAGCAACACCACCAATAAGATTCAATCTCTGCTCTCAGAAAATTAAGCTAATACATCCCCTTCTTCAGAAAAAAACACTTTTTTTAACTTAAATGAGACCCCCTTCCTCTAATAAAGTATATGTTTGCTTAATCCAAACAGGTACTACTCCTGCTGAGACAGAAGTGATTAATTAGTAACAAATCTATAGTTCTGGAGTTCTGTTTCTTGCTCTGCAAACAGTTCTCTTCTGCCAGAAACAGCCAGAAGCTGTAATTGGAGACAGCTGCTTTTGTACATCTAAGCTGCTAAACTACACCCTGAATTAGATTCACTTTCTGCTTTCAGTAAATTAAGCAGATACTGCTTCCTTCCTTAGAAAAAAATCTGTTTTTTTGTTACTTAAATGAGACCCCCCTTCTTCTAATAAAGTATCTGTTTCCTTAATCCAAATAGGTACTACTCCTGCTGAGACAGAAGTGATTAACTAGTGAAAAATCTGTAGTTCTGGACTTGTTTCTTGCTCTGCAATAAGTTCTCTTCTGCCAGAAACTGCCAGAAGCTGTAATTGGAGACAGCTGCTTTTGTACACCTAAGCTGCTAAGCCACACCCCCAATTAGATTCACTTTCTGATCTCAGAAAATTAAGCAGATACTGCCCTTTCCTCAGCAAAAAAACATTTTTTTTTACTTAAATGGGACCCCTTCTTCTAATAAATTACATTTTTCCTTAATCAATACAAATACAACTCCTGCTGAGACAGAAGTTATTAATTATTAAAAAATCTGTAGTTCTGGACTTCTGTTTCTTGTTCAGCATCCAGTTCTTAACTGTGAGAAACAGCAGGAAGCTGTAATTGGAGACAGCTGCTTTTGTACACCTAAGCTGCTAAGCCACACACCCAATTAGATTTACTCCCTGCTCTCAGTACATTAAGCTGATACTGCCCCTTCCTCAGAAAAATTCTTTCTTTTTTTTTTACTTAAATGAGACCCCCTTCTTCTATTAAAGTATCTGTTTCCTTAATCCAAACAGGTACTACTCCTGCAGAGACAGAAGTGATTAATTAGTAAAAACCTGTAGTTCTGGACTTTGTTTTTTGCTCTGCAACCAGTTCTCTTCTGCCAGAAACAGCCAGAAGTGGTAATTGGAGACAGCAGCTTTTGCACACCTAAGTTGCTAAGCCACACCTTGAATTAGTTTCATTTTCTGCTCTCAGTACATTAAGCTGATATTGCCCCCTTCCTCTGAAAATACATTTTTTTTACAAAAATGAGCCCTCCTTCTTCTAATAAAGTATCTGTTTGCTTAATCCAAATCAGTACTACACTCCTCCGGAGACAGAAGTGATTAATTAGCAAAAAATCTGTAGTTCTGAACTTCTGTTTCTTGTTTTGCAACAAGTACTCTTCTGCCAGACACAGCCGGAAGATATAATTGGAGAGAGCTTTTTTGTACTCCTATGCTACTAAGCCACACCACCAAATAGATTCAGTCTCTGCTCTCAGTAAATTAAGCTGATACTGCCCCTTCCTCAGAAAAAAACACTTTTTTGTGTTTTACTTAAATGAGACCCCCTTCTTCCAGTAAGCTATCTGTTTGCTTAATCCAAAGAGGTATTACAACTGTTGAGACAGGAGTGATTATTGAGTAAAAATCTGTAGTTCTGGACTTTGTTTCTTTCTCTGCAACCAGTTTTCTTCTGCCAGAAACAGCCAGAAGGTGTAATTGGAGACAGCTGCTTTTGTACACCTAAGCTGCTAAGCCACACCCCCTATTATATTCACTCTATGCTCTCAGTAAATTAAGCTGATACTGCCACCTTCCTCAGAACAAACATTTTCTTTTTTTTTCCAAAATGAGACCCCCTTCTTCTATTAATATATCTGTTTCTTTAATCCAAACAGGTACTACTCCTGCTGAGACAGAACTGATAAATAAGTAAAAATCAGTAGTAGTGTACTTTGTTTTTTGCTCTGCAACCAGTTCTCTTCTGCCAGAAACAGACAGAAGCTGTAATTGGAGACAGCAGCTGTTGCACACATAAGTTGCTAAGCAACACCCCCAAATAGTTTCTTTCTCTGCTTTCAGTACATTAAGATTATATTGCCCCTTCCTCAGAAAATGCACTTTTCTTTTACAAAAATGAGACCCCCTTATTCTAATAAAGTATCTGTTTGCTTAATCCAATTCAGTACTACTCCTACTGAGACAAAAGTGATTAATTATCAAAAAATCTGTAGTGCAGTACTCCTGTTTCCTGCTTTGCAACATGTTCTCTTCTGCAAGTAACAATTGGAAGATATAATTGGAGACAGCTTCTTTTCTACACCTATGCTGCTAAGCCAAACCCCAAATTGATTCACTCTCTGCTCTCAGAAGATTAAGTTGATAATGCCCCTTCCTGAGAAAAAAAACCCTTTTTTCTTTACTTAAATGAGACCCACTTCTTCTAATAAAGTATCTGTTTGTGTAATCCAAACAGGTACTACTCCTGCTGAGACAGAAGTCATTTATTAGCAAAAATCTGTAGCTCTGCACTTCTGTTTCTTGCTCTGCAACCAGTTCTCTTCTGACCGAAACAGCAGGAAGCTGTAATTGGAGGCAGCTGCTTTTCTACACCTAAGCTGCTGTGCCACTACCCTTTTAGATTCAGTCTGTGGTCTCAGTAAATTAAGTTGATACTGCCAACTTCCTCAGAAAAAAACACTTTTGTTTACTTAAATGAGACCCAATTCTTCTAATAAAGTAACTGTTTGCTTAATACAAACAGTTATGACTCCTGCTGAGACAGAAGTGGTTAATTAGTAAAAGATCTGTAGTTCTAGATATCTATTTCTTGCTCTGCAACCAGTTCTCTTCTTCCAGAAACAGACGGATGCTGTAATTGAAGACAAGTGCTTTTGTACACCTAAGCTGCTAAGCCACACCAACAGTTAGATTTACTCTCTGCTCTCAGTAAATTCAGCTGATACAGCCCCCTTCCTCTGAAAAAAACACTTTTTTTATTTAAATAATACCTCCTTCTTCTAATAAAATATCTGTTTGCTTAATTCAAACAGGTGCTTCTCCTTCTGAGAGGAAGTGATTTAGTGCGTAAAAAATCACAGCAGTTCTGGACTTCTGTTCCTTGATCGGCCAGTTCTCTTCTGCCGAGCAGCTGGAAGCTGCAATTGAGAGCTTACTGCTGTTTTGTATACCTAAGCTTCTAAAGACACACCCTCAATTAGATTCTTCTCTGCTCAAGTAGAAGTTAGGTTGATAGTGCCCTTAGTCAGAAAACTTTTTTTTAATTAAATGACACTCCATTCTTCTAATAAAGTTTCTGTTTGCTTAATCCAAACAGGCACTGCTCCTGATGAGACAGAAGTGAATAATTAGTAAAAAATATGAAGATCTTTACTTCTGTTTCTTGCTCTGCAACCAATTCTCTTCTGCCAGAAACAGCCAGAAGCAGTAGTTGGAGACTGCTGCTTTTGAACACCTAAGCTGGTAAGCTACACCTCCAATAATACTAACTCTCTGTTGACAGTAAATTAGGCTGATACTGACCATTCCTCAGTATAACACACCTTTTTTTACTTAAATGAGCCCCCTTCTTCTAATAAAGTATCTGTTTTCTTATTATAAACAGGTACTACTACAGCTGAGACAGAAGTGATTAATTAGCAAAACCTGTAGTTATGGACTTCTTTTCATGCTCTGCAAACCATTTTCTCTTCTAGCCAGAAACAGACAGTAACTGTATTTGGGGACAGGTGCTTTTGTACAACTAAGCTGCTAATTCACACCCCCAATTTGATTCACTACCTGCTCTCAGTAAATTATGCTTATAGTGCCCCTTCCTCAGAAAAAAACACTTTCTTTTTTTTTTACTTAAATGAGACACCCTTCATCTATTAAAGTATCTGTCTGCTTAATCCAAACAGGCACTATTTCTTCTGAGACAGAAGTGATTAATAAGTAAAAATCTGAAGTTGTGTATTATGTTTGTTGCTCTGCTAGCAGTTCTCTTCTGCTAGAAACAGCCAGAAGCTGTAATTGGAGACAGCAGCTTTTGCACACCTAAGTTACAAAGTCACAGCCCCATTTAAATTCCTTCTCTGCTCTCAGTACATTAAGCTGATATTGCCTCCATCCTCAGAAAAAACACTCTTATTTTTTTTCACTTAAATGAGACCCACTTCTTCTAATAAAGTATCTGATTACTTACTCCAAATATGTACTACTACTACCGAGGAAGTGATTAATTAGTAAAAATCTGTAGTTCTGGACTTTGTTTCTTGCTCTGCAACCAGTTCTCTTCTGCCAGAAGCAGCCGGAAGCTGTAATTTCAGACAGCTGCTTTTGAACACCTAAGATGCCAAATCACACCACCAATAAGATTCACTATCTCTTCTTAGTAAATTAAGCTTATACTGCAACTTCCCCAGAAAAAAACACTTTCTTTTACTTAAATGAGACCCCTTCTTCTAATAATGTAGCTGTCTGCTTAATCCAAACAGGTACTACTCCTGCTGAGACTGAAGTGATTAATAAGTAAAAATCTGTAGTTCTGGACTTTGTTTTTTGCTCTGCAACCAGTTCTCTTCTGCCAGAAACAGCCAGAAGTGGTAATTGGAGACAGCAGCTTTTGCACACCAAAGTTGCTAAGCCACACCTCGAATTAGTTTCATTCTCTGCTCTCAGTACATTAAACTGATATTGCCCCCTTCCTCAGAAAATACATTTTTTTATAAAAATGAGCCCTCATTCTTCTAATAAAGTATATGTTTGTTTAATCCAAATCAGTACTACTCCTCCTGAGACAGAAGTGATTAATTAGCAAAAAATCTGTAGTTCTGGACTTCTATTTCTTGTTTTGCAACAAGAACTCTTCTGCCAGAAACAGCCGGAAGATATAATTGTAGAGAGCTTTTTTGTACCCCTATGCTGCAAAGCCACACCACCAAATAGATTCAGTCTCTGCTCTCAGTAAATTAAGCTTGATACTGCCTCTTCCCTCAGAAAAAACACTTTTTGTGTTTACTTAAATGAGACCCCTTCTTCCAATAAGCTATCTGTTTGCTTAATCCAAAGATGTATTACAACTGTTTGAGACAGGAGTGATGAGTAAAATCTATGGATTTCTAGACTTTGTTTCTTTCTCTGCAACCATGGTTTCTTCTGCCAGATACATCCAGAAGGTGTAATTGGAGACAGCTGTTTTTGTACACCTAAGCTGCTAAACCACACCCCCTATTATATTCATTCTATGCTCTCAGTAAATTAAGCTGATACTGCCACCTTCCTCAGAACAAACATTTTCTTTTTTTTTACCTAAATGAGACACCCTTCTTCTATTAATGTATCTTTTTCTTTAATCCAAACAGGTACTACTCCTGCTGAGACAGAACTGATTACTAAGTAAAAATCAGTAGTTGTGTACATTGTTTTTTGCTCTGCAACCAGTTCTCTTCTGCCAGAAACAGCCAGAAGCTGTAATTGGAGACAGCAGCTTTTGCCCACATAAGTTGCTAAGCAACACCCCCATATAGTTTCTTTCTCTGCTTTCAGTTCATTAAGATGATAGTGCCCCTTCACTCTAGAAAATGCACTTTCTTTTACAAAATGAGACCCCTTCTTCTAAAAGTATCTATTTGTTTAATCCAATTCAGTACTACTCCTACTGAGACACAAAGTGATTAATTATAAAAATCTAGTTTCTGCCAGTGCTTTGCTGTCCCTCTTTTGCAACGGTTCTCTTCATGCAAGTGACAACTGGAAGATATAATTGGAGACAGTTTCTTTTGTACACCTATGCTGCTAAGCCACACCCCCAAATTGATTCACTCTCTGCTCTCAGAATATTATGCTGATAATGCCCCTTCCTGAGAAAAAAACCCTTTTTTCTTTACTTAAATGAGACCCTCTTCTTCTAATAAAGTATCTGTTTGTGTAATCCAAACAGGTACTACTCCTGCTGAGACAGAAGTCATTTAATAGCAAAAATCTGTAGTTCTGCACTTCTGTTTCTTGCTCTGCAACCAGTTCTCTTCTGACCGAAACAGCCGGAAGCTGTATTTGGAGGCAGCTTCTTTTCTACACCTAAGCTGCTGTGCCACTACCCTTTTAGATTCAGTCTGTGGTCTCAGTAAATTATGTTGATACTGCCACCTTCCTCAGAAAAAAACACTTTTGTTTACTTAAATGAGACCCAATTCTTCTAATAAAGTAACTGTTTGCTGAAAAGATACATAGATACATAGACAGTGTCGGCAGATAAGTGCCTATGGCACACCCAGTCTGCCCATTTGAGCTTGTAAGTTCAGTTTGTTTTCATAGATACATAGACAGTGTCGGCAGATAAGGGCCTATGGCCTACCCAGTCTTTAATTAATACAAACAGTTACGACTCCTGCTGAGACAGAAGTGGTTAATTAGTAAAAGATCTGTAGTTCTAGATATCTATTTCTTGCTCTGCAACCAGTTCTCCTTCTTCCAGAAACAGATGGATGCTGTAATAGAAGACAGGTGCTTTTGTACACCTAAGCTGCTAAGCCACAACAACAGTTAGATTTACTCTCTGCTCTCAGTAAATTCAGCTGATACAGCCCCCTTCCTCTGAAAAAACCACTTTTTTATTAAATAATACCCCCTTCTTCTAATAAAATATCTGTTTGCTTAATTCAAACAGGTGCTTCTCCTTCTGAGAGAGAAGTGATTAATTAGTAAAAAATCTGTAGTTCTGGACTTCTGTTCCTTGATCTGCAACCAGTTCTCTTCTGCCAGAAACAGCTGGAAGCTGCAATTGGAGACTGCTGCTTTTGTATACCTAAGCTGCTAAGACACACCCTCAATTAGATTCACTCTCTGCTCTAAGTAAATTAAGCTGATAGTGCCCCTTAGTCAGAAAACTTTTTTAATTAAATGACACTCCATTCTTCTAATAAAGTTTCTGTTTGCTTAATCCAAACAGGCACTGCTCCTGATGAGACAGAAGTGAATAGTTAGTAAAAAATATGAAGATCTTTACTTCTGTTTCTTGCTCTGCAACCAATTCTCTTCTTCCAGAAACAGCCGGAAGCAGTAATTGGAGACTGCTGCTTTTGAACACCTAAGCTGGTAAGCTACACCTCCAATAATATTCACTCTCTGTTCACAGTAAATTAGGCTGATACTGACCATTCCTCAGTATAAAACACCTTTTTTTACTTAAATGAGCCCCCTTCTTCTAATAAAGTATCTGTTTTCTTATTATAAACAGGTACTACTACAGCTGAGACAGAAGTGATTAATTAGCAAAAACCTGTAGATCTGGACTTCTTTTTCATGCCCTGCAACCATTTCTCTTCTGCCAGAAACAGACAGTAACTGTATTTGGGGACAGGTGCTTTTGTACAACTAAGCTGCTGATTCACACCCCCAATTTGATTCACGCCCTGCTCTCAGTAAATTAAGCTTATAGTGCCCCTTCCTCAGAAAAAACACTTTTTTTTTTCACTTAAATGAGACACCCTACATCTATTAAAGTATCTGTCTGCTTAATCCAAACAGGCACTATTCCTGCTGAGACAGAAGTGATTAATAAGTAAAAATCTGTAGTTGTGTACTATGTTTGTTGCTCTGCTAGCAGTTCTCTTCTGCTAGAAACAGCCAGAAGCTGTAATTGATGACAGCAGCTTTTGCACACCTATGTTACTAAGTCACAGCCCCATTTAAATTCATTCTCTGCTCTCAGTACATTAGGCTGATATTGCCTCCTTCCTCAGAAAAAACGCTCTTATTTTTTTCACTTAAATGAGACCCACTTCTTCTAATAAAGTATCTGTTTACTTAATCCAAATATGTACTACTACTACTACCGAGAGAGAAATGATTAATTAGTATAAATATGTAGTTCTGGACTTTGTTTCTTGCTCTGCAACTAGTTCTCTTCTGCCAGAAACAGCGAGAAGTGGTATTGGAGACAGCAGTTTTTGCACACTAGTTGCTAAGGCACACCCAATTAGTTTTCTCTGCCTCAGTACATCATTGATATTGCCCATTTCTCAAATACATTTTTTATAAAATGAGCCCCTTCTTCTAATAAAGTATCTGTTTGCTTAATCCAAATCATTTCTCCTCCTGAGACAGAAGTGATTAATAAGCTAAAATCTGTAGTTCTGGACTTCTGTTTCTTGTTTTGCAAGTGCTCTTACCAAAACAATAGAAGATATACTTAGAGCTTTTTTGCACTCTGCTGTAAGCCTACAAATAGATTCAGTCCTGCCTCAGTAAATTAAGCTGATACTTTTCCTCTCAGAAAAAACACACTTTCTTTGTGTTTATAAATAGGACCTTCTTTACCAGTAAGCTATCTGTTTGTAATCCAAAATTATTACAACTGTTGGACAGGAGTGATTATTGAGTAAATCTGTAGTTCTGACTTTGTTTCTTTCTGTTTTGTGTTTTCTTCTGCCAAAACAGCCAGAAGGTGTAATTGAGACAGCTGCTTTTGTGCACCTAAGCTGCTGCTACACCCTATTATATTCTATGCTCTCAGTAAATTTGCTGATACTGCCACCTTCCTCAGAACAAACATTTTTTTTTTTTTTTTGCAAATGAGACCCCTTCTTCTATTCGTATCTGTTTCTTTAATCCAAGCAGGTTTTCTCCTGCTGGGAACAGACTGATAAATAAGTAAAATCAGAAGCGTACTTTGTTTTTTTGCTCTACAACCAGTTCTTTCACAGAAACAGCCAGAAGCTGTAATTAGACATGTGCAGTTGTTGCATTACATAAGTTGCTACAACACCCTAAATGTTCTTCTCTGCTTTCAGTATTCAGATTATATTGCCCTTCCTCAGAAAATCTTTTTCTTTTACAAAATGAGACCCCTTTTCTAATAGTATCTGTTTGCTTAATCCAGTTCAGTACTACTCTACTGAGACAAGTGATTAATTATCAAAATCTGTAGTGTACTCCTGTTTCCTGCTTTGCAACATGTCTCTTCTGGTCAAGTAACTGTTGAAGATATAATTGAGACAGCTTTTCTACACTCATGCTGCTAAGCCACACCCCAAATTGATTCCTCTGCTCTCAGAAGATTGTTGATATTGCCTTCCTGAGAAAAAAACATTTTCTTTACTTAAATGGACCCTTTTCTAATAAAGTATCTGTTTGTGTAATCCAAACAGGTGCCTCCTCTTCAGAGTCATTTATTAGCAAAATCTGTAGCTCTGCCTTGTTTCTTGTTTGCAACCAGTTCTTTTCTGCCAGAAACAGCCAGAAGCTGTATTGAGACAGCAGTTGTTGTATCACATAAGTTGCGCAACACCCCAAATAGTTTTTTTTTTTCAGCATTGCCTTCCCAGAAAATGCACTTTCCTTTTTAAAATAGGGGCCCTTCCTAATAAAGTATCTGTTTGCTTAATCCAATTCAGTGCTACTCCTACTGAGACAAAAGTGATTAGTTATCAAAAAATCTGTAGTGCAGTACTTCAGTGTGCAGCTTTGCAACATGTTCTCTTCTGCAAGTAACAACTGGAAGATATAATAGGAGACAGCTTCTTTTCTACACCTATGCTGCTAAGCCACACCCCCAAATTGATTCACTCTCTGCTCTCAGAAGATTATGCTGATAATGCCTCTTCCTGAGGAAAAAAAAACTTTTTTTCTTTACTGAAATGAGACCCACTTCTTCTAATAAAGTATCTGTTTGTGTAATCCAAACTAGTACAACTCCTGCTGAGATAGAAGTCATTTATTAGCAAAAATCTGTAGTTCTGCACTTCTGTTTCTTGCTCTGCAACCAGTTCTCTTCTGTTGAAACAGTCAGAAGCTGTAATTGGGAGGCTTCTTTTCTACACCCTAAGCTGTTCTGTGCCACTACCTTTAGATTCAGTCTGTGGTCTCAGTGAATTAAGTTGATGCACTTCTTCCTCAGAAAAAAACACTTTTGTTTACTTAAATGTGATCCCACTTATCAGCACCATTTGTTATCCAAATAGTTACGACTGCTGAGACAGAAGTGGTTACTAGTAAAAGATCAGTAGTTCTAGATATCTATTTCTTGCTCTGCAATCAGTTCTCTTCTTCCAGAAACAGACAGATGCTGTAGTAGAAGACAGGTGCTTTTGTACACCTAAGCTGCTAAGCCACAACAACAGTTAGATTTACTCTCTGCTCTCAGTAAATTCAGCTGATACAGCCCCCTTCCTCTGAAAAAAACACTTTTTTTATTTTAGTAATACCCCCTTCTTCTAATAAAATATCTGTTTGCTTAATTCAAACAGGTGCTTCTCCTCTGAGAGAGAAGCATTAATTAGTAAAAACGTAGTCTTGGACTTGTTCCTGATCTCGGCAACCAGGTCTCTTCTGCTGAGAAACAGCTGGAAGCTGCAATTGGAGCTGCTGCTTTTTTTATACCTAGCTGCTTTAAGACACACCCTCAATTAGATTCACTCTGCTCTAAGTGAATTAAGCTGATAGTGCCCCTTAGTCAGAAAACATTTTTTAATTAAATGACATCCATTCTTCTAATAAAAGTTTCTTTTGCTTAATCCAAACAGGACTGCTCTGATGAGACAGAATTTAATAATTAGTAAAAAATATGAAGATCTTTACTTCTGTTTCTTGCTCTGCAACCAATTCTCTTCTGCCAGAAACAGCCGGAAGCAGTAATTGGAGACTGCTGCTTTTGAACACCTAAGCTGGTAAGCTACACCTCCAATAATATTCACTCTCTGTTCACAGTAAATTAGGCTGATACTGACCATTCCTCAGTATAAAACACCTTTTTTAATTAAATGAGCCCCCTTCTTCTAATAAAGTATCTGTTTTCTTATTATAAACAGGTACTACTACAGCTGAGACAGAAGTGATTAATTAGCAAAACACCTGTAGTTCTGGACTTCTTTTTCATGCCCTGCAACCATTTCTCTTCTGCCAGAAACAGACAGTAACTGTATTTGGGGAGAGGTGCTTTTGTACAACTAAGCTGATAATTCACACCCCCAATTTGATTCACTTCTATCCTCAGTAGAATTAAAGCTTATAATTGCCCTTCCTCAGAAAAACACTTTTTTTTTTACTTAAATGAGACACCCTTCATCTATTAAAGTATCTGTCTGCTTAATCCAAACAGGCACTATTCCTGCTGAGACAGAAGTGATTGATAAGTAAAAATCTGTAGTTGTGTACTATGTTTGTTGCTCTGCTAGCAGTTCTCTTCTGCTAGAAACAGCCAGAAGCTGTAATTGGAGACAGCAGCTTTTGCACACCTAAGTTATTAAGTCACAGCCCCATTTAGATTCATTATCTGCACTCAGTACATTAAGCTGAAATTGCCTCCTTCCTCAGAATATACACTCTTAGTTTTTTTCACTTAAATGAGACCCACTTCTTCTAATAAAGTATCTGTTTACTTACTCCAAATATGAACTACTACTACCAAGAGAGAAGTGATTAATTAGTAAAAATATGTAGTTCTGGACTTTGTTTCTTGCTCTGCAACCAGTTCTCTTCTGCCAGAAACAGCCGGAAGCTGTAATTTCAGACAGCTGCTTTTGAACACCTAAGATGCCAAATCACACCACCAAAAAGATTCACTATCTCTTCTCAGTAAATTAAGCTGATATTGCAACTTCCCCAGAAAAAAACACTTGCTTTTACTTAAATGAGACCTAGTCTTCTAATAAAGTAGCTGTTTGCTTAATAAAAACAGGTAGTACTCCTACTGAGCCTGAAGTGATTAATTAGTAAAAAATCTGTACTTGATTTCTATTTTGCTCTCTGCAACCAGTTCTCTTCTGAAAGAAACATCACGGAGAGCTGAAAGCAGGAGACAGCTGCTTTTGAACATCTAAGCTGCTAAGCACACACCCCCAATTAGTATTCTTCTCTGCTCTCAGTAAATTAGCTGATAATCCCTCTTCCTCAGAAAACACATTTTTCTTCCATAGAACCCAGCTTGTGTTAAGTATCTGTTTTGTAATTGAAAAAGGTACTACAGCTTCTGAACTGGAAGAGATTAATTAGAGAAAAATCTAGGCTCTTTACTTCTGTTTCTTGCTACAACAGTTCTCTTCTGCCAGAAAGAGCGGAAGCTGTAATTGGAGACAGCTGCTTTTACACACCTCAGCTGCTAAGCCACACACCCTATTAGATTCACTCTCTGCTCTCAGTAAATTATGCTGATACTGCCCCCTTTCTCAGAAAAAACACTTTTTTTACTTAAATGAGACCCAATTCTTCTAATAAAGTAACTGTTTGCATAATCCAAACAGGTACTACAACTGCTGAGACAGACGTCATTAATTAGTAAAAACCTATAGTTCTGGACTTTGTTTTTTGCTCTGGAACCAGTTCTCTTCTGCCAGAAACAGCCATAAACTGTAATTGGAGACTGCTGCTTTTGAACACCAAAGATGCCAAGCCACACCAAAAATTAGATTCACTGTCTGCTCTAAGTAAATTAAGCTGATACTGCCCCTTCCACAGAAAAAAACACATTTTTTTAATTAAATGAGACCCTTTCTTCTAATAAAGTAACTGTTGGCATAATCCAAACAGGTTCTACTACTGCTGAGCAAGAAGTGATTAATTAGTAAACATCTGTAGTTCTGGACTTTGTTTCTTGCTCTGCAACCAGGTCTTTTCTGCCAGAAACAGCTGTAAGCTGTATTGGAGACAGCAGCTTTTGTACACCTAAGATGCCAAGCCTCACCACAATTGGATTCACAATCTGTTCTCAGTAAATTAAGCTGATACTGCCCCTTCCAATAAAAAAAAAAACACTTTGTTTTACTTAAATGAGACCCCTTCCTCTAATAAAGTAGCTGTTTGCTTAATCCAAAAAGGTAGTACTCCTGCTGAGACAGAAGTGATTCATTAGTATAAAATATGTAGTTCTGCACTTCTGTTTCTTGCTCTGCAACCAGTTCTTTCTTCCAGAAACATCCGAAGCTGTAATTGGAGACAGCTGCTTTAGTACCTAAAGATATTTCATCAACAATGCCAGTTGCTAAATCCAAATAGGTATTACTCAGATGAGACAAGTGATTAATTAAAAAAAATATGATTCTGGACATTGTTTCTTGCTCTGTAACCATTCTCTTCAAGAAACGACAGAAGCTGTAATAAAACAACTGCTTTAGTACCCTAAGCTGCTAACCCCACGCTCTTTTATTCTATCTATGCTCTCAGTAAATTAAGACAATACTGCCCCTTCCTCAGAAAAAACATTTTTTATTTAAAAAGACCCCTTCTTTAATAAAATATCTGTTGCTAAATCAAACAGGTGCTACTCCTTCTGGACAGAAGTGATTAATTAGTAAAAATCATAGTTGGACTTCTGTTCCTTGCTCTGCAACCTGTTCTCTTCTGCAAACAGCTGGAAGCTGTATTGGAACAACACTTTTAAACACCTAACTGGTAAGCCACTCAACATTATATCACTCTCTGATCTCAGTACATTAAGCTGATACTGCACCTTCTGAAAAAACACTTTTTAATTAAAGTAAACCTCCTTCTTTTAATAGTTTCTGTTTTCTTAGTCCACAGTACTCTCTGGCTGGGACCAAGTGATTAATTAGTAAAAATCTGTTGCTCGGACTACAGTTTCTTGCTCTAAACAGTTCTCTTCTACGAAACAACCAATAGTGTAGTAGACACCTGATTTTGAACACTAAGCTAAGACACACCACAATTAGATTCACTCCTGCTTTCAGTAAGTTAAACTGATGCCCCTTCCTCAGAAAAATGCTTTAAATGAGACCCAACTTCTTCTATTAAAGTATCTGTTTCCATAGTAAACAGGTACTACTGTTGCTGAGACAAGTGATTAATAAGTAAAAATCTGGTGGGGTTTGTTTTTGCTCTGACCCTATTCTCTTCTGCCGAAACGGCCAGAAGCGGTAATTGAGACTGACAGCACACACTGGAGTTGCCATCACACACCTCTAATCAGTTTCATTTACCTCCCCAGTACATTAAAGCTGATACTGCCCTTACTATATTAAAACACTTTTGTTAAATAACCCTTCTTCTAATAAGATAGCTGTTTGTATCCAAACATGTACTACTCTGCTGAGACAGAAGTGATTAATAAGTAAAAATTAGTAGTTTGGACTTGTTTTGCTCTGCTACCAACTGTTTCTGCCAAACAGCAGAAGATGTAATTGCAGTCCAGCAGCTTTAGCACACCTAGGATTGCTAAACCCTCCCAAATTCTAGATTCATTCTCTGCTCTCAGTACATTAAGCTGATAGTGTCCCTATCCAGAAAAAACAAAGTTTTTAAATAATAAATAGACCCACTTCTTTAATAAATTATCTGTTTACTTAATCCAAACAGTACTACTCCCTGCAGAGACAACAGTGATTGGTTAGCAAAAAAATCTAGTTCTGGACTTCTGTTTCTTGCTCTGCAACCAGTTCTCTTCTCAGAAACAGACAAACTGTAATTACATACAACTGCTGTTACACCTAAGCTACTCAGCCACAAACAATTAGATTTACTCTCTCTCACCGAAGAAATTAGTTGATACTGCTTCCTCAGAAAAAACACTTTTATTTACTTAATAAGACCCCTCTTCTAATAAATTATCTGTTTGCTTAATCCAAGCAGGTACTCTCCTGCTGAGACGAAGTGGTGAAATCTGTGTTCACACTATGCTACTTGCTCTGCAACCATACACTTCTGACAGAAATAGCCAGAGCTGTAATGAGCATCTGCTTTTGTACACTAAGCTGCTGTGCCACAAAACTTTCCGCTCACTCTATGGTCTCAATAATTAAGCTGATACTGCAAGTCAATGAAAAAAACACTTTTTTATAGAAATGGACCTGTTCTTCTAATAGTAACTGTTTCCTTAATACAAACAGGTGACTCCTTCTGAGACGAAGTGATTAGTAGTAAAAATCGTTCAAATCTATTTCATGCTCTGCAACCAGTTCCTTCTTCCAGAAACTGCGGGCACAGTAAAGACAGTGCTTTGTACACCTCAGCTGCTAAAACCTACCAAGTGGTTGCTCTCTGCTCTCAGAAAGTATCTAGACTGCCCTTCATCAAAAAACACTTTTGATTAAATTATACCCCTTTCTTCTAATAAAATATATGTTGTAATCCAAACAGATGCTAATCCTTCTGAGAGAAAGTGAGTTATTAGTAAAAAATCTAGTTCTGGACTTCTGTTCATTGATCTGCAACAGTTCTCTTGCCGAAACAGCTGAAGCATAATTGAGACAATTAAGTTGCAAAACTAACTGCTAACACCTCAATAGACTCACTCACTGCTCTTACACATTAACACAAGCTGCCCCTTCCTCCAGATTAAAACACTTTTAATTTAAATAATACCCTTCTTCTAATAAGATATCTGTTTTCTTAATCAAACAGGCACTACTCCTGTTGAGACAAGTGATTAATAAGTAAATCATAGTTCTGGACTTTGTTCTTGCTCTTCTACTAGTTGTTTTCTGCAGAAACAGCCAGAAGATGTATTTTCAGTCAGCTAACTCTAGTTGTAAGCCACTCCCAATTAGATTCATTCTCTGCTCTCAGTACATTAGCTGATGGTGCCCTTCCTCAGAAAAACATGTTTTGCAAAGAAAGACACCCTGCTTCTAATAAATTATCTGTTGTAATCCAAACAGGTACTATATACTGGGACAAAAGTGTTAGTTAGCAAATAATCTGTAGACCTGGACTTCATTTCTAGCTCTGCAATCAGTTCTCTTACAAAAACAGCCAAAAATAATTTCAGACAACTGTTTTGTACACCTAAACTGCTTCAGGCACAACCCTTTTAGATATATGGTTTCAGTAAATTAAGCCCAAACTGCCTTCACAGAAAAAAACTTTTACTTAAATAAGACCACTTCTTCTGGCAAAGTATCTGTTTGCATAATCCAAACATTGCTACTCCTCTTCTGAAAACAAGAATATATTGAAACAGCTTCTTTGTACGCTAAGCTGCTAAGCCACAACTAATAATTCAGTCTCTGCTCTCAGTATCTTATGCTGATACACCTTCCTCTGAAAAAACACTTTTTCACTTAATGACATCCCTTCTTCTAATAAAGTATCAGTTTGTAGTAAACAGGTACTACTTCTGCTGAGACATTATTAATTAACAAAATATAAAGTTCTACACTTCTGTTCTCTGCAACCAGTTCTTTCTGCCTGAACAGCTAAGCATGTAATTGACGATGCTTTTCTACACATAAGCTGCTGAGCACTGCTTTTAGATTACTCTATGGTCTCAGTAAATTAAGCTGATACTGACACATTCCTCGAAAAAACACTTTGTTTACTTTAATGAACTCCATTCTTGAATAAAGTAACTGTTGTAACATACAAACATGACGACTCCTGAACAGTGATTAATGAGAAAAGATCTGTACTGGACTTCTGTTTCTTGCTCTGCAACCAGTTCTCTTCTGTAGACGCCAGAAACTGTAATTGCAGACTGCTGCTTTGTACACTAAGCTGCTGAGCCACAAGCAAGTGATTCACTGCGCTCAGTAAATTAGCTGATACCTCTTCTCAGTAAGCTTTTTTTTGCCACAAATGAGACCCGTCTTCTAATAAATTATCTGTTTGTAATCCAAACAGTACTATTCCTACTGAGACAAGCGATTAATTAGCAGAAATCTGCTGCACTTCTGTTTGCTCTCCCAACCAGTACACTTCTGACAGAAACAGCCGAAGCCAGTAAGGCATCTACTTTCAGCCACCTAGCTGCTGTGGTATAAAACTTTGATTCCTCTATGGTCTAAATAAATTAGCTGATACTGCCACCTTCAATAAAAACACTTTTACTTATATGAGACCCGTTCTTCTAATAAGTAACTGATTCCTTAATACAAACAGTAGACTCCTGCTGAGTCAAGTATTAATTAGTAAAAATCTGTAGTTCAAATCTATTTCATGCTCTGCAACCAGTTCTCTTCTTCAAAACAGCCCGAGCTGAAATTAAGACAGGTGATTTTGTACACTAAGCTACTAAGCCCTTCAACAATGAATTTACTCTCTGCTCTCAGTAAGTAATCTGAGACTGCCCTTCCTCAGAAAAAAAAACACTTTTTATTAAATTATACCCCTTCTTCTAATAAAATATCTGTTTGTGAACCGAACAGGTGCTATATTCTGAGGAAAGCGTTTATTAGTAAAAAATCTGTAGTTCTGGACTTCTGTTCATTACTCTGCAACCAGTTCTCTTCTGCCAGAATCAGCCAGAAGCTGTAATTGGAGATAGCTGCTTTTGTAAACCTAAGCTGCTAATCCACACCCGTAATAAGATTCACTCACTGCTCTTAGTACATTAACCTGATACTGCCCCTTCCTCAGATTAAAACACTTTTTTAATTTAAATAATATCCCCTTCTTCTAATAAGATATCTGTTTGCTTAATCCAAACAGGCACTACTCCTGCTGAGACAGAAGTGATTAATAAGTAAAAATCTGTAGTTCAGGACTTTGTTTCTTGCTCTGCTACCAGTTGTTTTCTGCCAGAAACAGCCAGAAGATGTAATTGCACTCAGCAGCTTTAGCACACCTAAGTTGCTAAGCCACACTCCCAATTAAATTCATTATCTGCTCTCAGTACATTAATGATAGTGCCTTCCTCGAAAAAAAACACATTTTTAAAGAACGAGACCCTTTCTTCTAATAAATTATCTGTTTGCTTAATCCAAAGGTACCGCTCTACTGGGACAAAAAGTGATTAGTTAGCAAAAATCTGTAGTTCTGGACTTCTGCTCTGCAACCAGTTCTCTTCTGCAGAAACAGCCAGAAACTGTAATTACAGACACTGCTTTTGTACACCTAAACTGCTGAACCGACATTTTAAATGCAATATACAGTTTCAGTACATTTAGCTGATACTGCCCTCCCAGAAAAAACACTTTTGCAATAGGACCCTTGGTCTAATAATGTGCCAGTTGCTAAATCCAAATAGGTACTCCAGCTGAGACAGAAGTGATTAATTAGTAAAAATATGTAGTTCTGGACATTGTTTCTTGCTCTGTAACCAGTTCTCTTCTGCCAGAAACAGACAGAAGCTGTAATAGAAACAGCTGCTTTTGTACACCTAAGCTGCTAAGCCACACGCTCTTTTATATTCTATCTATGCTCTCAGTAAATTAAGCTGATACTGCCCCCTTCCTCAGAAAAAAACATTTTTTTATTTAAACAATACCCCCTTCTTCTAATAAAATATCTGTTTGCTAAATCCAAACAGGTGCTACTCCTTCTGAGACAGAAGTGATTAATTAGTAAAAAATCAGTAGTTCTGGACTTCTGTTCTTGCTCTGCAACCTGTTCTCTTCAAACAGCTGGGCTGTAACTAGAACAGCTGCTTTTAAACACCTAGCTGATAAGCCTCCAACGTATATTCACTCTCTGATTCAGTACAATAGCTGATACTGCACCCTTCTGAAAAAAAACACTTTTTAATTAAAGAGACACCTTCTTTAATAAAACAACTCTTAGTCCACACAAATACTACTCTGGCTGGGACAGAAGTGATTAATTAGTAAAAAATCTGTTGCTCTGGACTACAGTTTCTTGCTCTGCAAGCAGTTCTCTTCTGCCAGAAACAGCCGGATGGTGTAATTGGAGACAGCTGATTTTGAACACCTAAGCTTCTAAGACACACCCACAATTAGATTCCTCTGCTTTCAGTAAATTAGTGATGCCCTTCCTCAGAAAAATACTTTTTGTAAATGGACCCTTCTTCTATTAAGTATCTGTTCCTTAATCCAAACAAGTATATCCTGCTGAGACAGAAGTGATTAATAAGTAAAATCTGTAGATGAGACTTTGTTTTTGCTCTACAATATTCTCTTCTACGAAACAGCCAAGCGATAATGGAGACAGCAGCTTTTGCACACAAGTTGCTAAGCACACCTCAATCAGTTTCATTTACTGCTCTCAGTACATTAGCTGTTGCCTCCAGAAAAAACGTTTTTTACAAAAATGAGCAACAGTTCTTCAAAGAAAGTAGCTGTTTACAAATCAAATCAGTACTACTCCTGCTGAGACAAGTGATTAATTAACAAAATCTGTAGTTTGGACTGTTTCTTACTTTGCAACAGACACTCTTCTGCCAGAAACAGCTGGAAGATATAATTGGAAGAGCTTCTTTGTACTACTATACATAAGACACCCCAAATAGTTCAGTCTCTACTTTCAGTAAATTAAGCTGATACTGCCTTCCTCAGAAAAATGCTTTTTTAGCAATGAGCCCCTTCTTCAATAAACTATCTGTTTGTATTCTAGAGGTGTTTCAACTGCTGAGACAGGGTGATTATTGAGTTAAAATCAGTTCTGGACTTCCTTCTTTCTCTACCTTCTCTTCTGCCAGAAACAGCCAGATGCTATAATTGGAGACAGCTGCTTTTGTCGCCTAAACTGCCAAGCCACACCCCTATTATATTCTCTATGCTCTCGTAAATTAGCTGATACCACCTTCCCTCAGAACAAACACTCTTTTACTTAAATGAGACCCCTTCTTCTATTAATGTCTGTTCTGTCCAAAAGTACTACTCCTGCTGAACAAAAGTGATTAATTAGCAATCTGTAGTGCTGAACTATTTCTTGCTTTGCAACATGATATATTCTGCAGAAACAACCAGAAGATATAATTGGAACAACTTCTTTGCACACCTAACCTTAAGCCACACCAAATTGATTCACTCTGTTCTAGAAGATCAGCTGATACTGCCTTCCTCTGAAAAAACACTTTTTTTACTTAAATGGACCACTTCTTCTAATAAAGTATCTGTTGCGTAATCAAACAGGGCCTCTGCTGAGACAAGTGATACATTTGTGAAAAATCTGAGTTCTGGAATTCTGTTTCTTGCTCTGCAACCAGTTTCTTCTGCCACAAACAGCTGGAAGCTGTATGAAATAGCTGCTTTGTACACCTAAGCTGCAAAGACACCCAATCGATTCACCTCTACTCTCAGTAAGTATGCTTATACTGCCCTCTTCCTCGAAAAAAACCTTGTTCAAATAAGTGTCTGTTCTTTAATCATAATTACTGCTGCTGAGACAGAAGTAATTAATTAGCAATCTGTAGTTCACTTACCTTCTGCTCTGCAACAGTTCTTCTGAAGAAACAGCAGGAAGCTGCAAATGTGGCGCTGCCTTTGTACACCCTAAGCTACCAGGCAACCCTTTCAGATGCACTCTATGATCTCAAACAAGTTAAATAATATGCCACCTTCCTCGAAAAAAACACTTTTTTACTTAAATGAGACCTTCTCTAATAAAGTAACGCACACTTAATTCAAACAGTACTACTTGAGAACAAGTGATTAGTAGTAAAATCTGCAATTCTGGACATCTGTTCTTGCTCTGCAACCAGTTCTCTTCTTCCAGAACAGTGGGATGCTGTAATTAAAAAAAGTGCTGCACCCTAAACAGCCAAACCACACCAACAAGTGAGTTTACTCTCTGATCTAGTAAATTAGCTGATGTGCCCTTCCTCGAAAAACATTTTTTTATTTAAACAATACCCCCTTCTTCTAATAAAATATCTGTTTGTAATCCAAACAGATGCTACTCCTTCTGAGACAGAAGCGTTAATTAGTAAAATATGTGTACTGGACGTCTGTTCCCTGCTCTGCAACCAGTTCTCTTCTGCCAGAAACAGCCGGAAGCTGTAATTGGATACAGCTGCTTTTGTATACCTAAGCTGCTAAACCACACTCTCAATTAGATTCACATCTCTCCTCTTAGTCCAGTAGCCTGATACTGCCTCTTCCTCAGATTAAAAACGCATTTTACTTAAATGGTCCCTTCTTCTAATAAGTGTATTGCTTAATCCAAAAGGTAGTACTCTGCTGAGACAAAGTGTTTAGTTAAAGTCTGTAGTTCTGGACTTTGTTTCTTGCTCTGTAACAGTTCTCTTCTGCAGAAACAGCGAACATATGATTGAGACAGCTGCTTTTGTATACATAAACTGTAGCCACACGTAATTACATTCATCTCACAAAGTACATTAACCTGATACTGCCTCTTCCTCAGATTAAAACCTATTTTAATTTAAATATGCCCATCTACTAATAATATATTTGTTGCTTAATCCATGAGTCCTGCTCCTGCTGAAGAGATGATTAATTAGTAAAAATCTGTAGTTCTAACTGCTTTTGCTCTGCAACCAGTTCTCTACCCAGAAACAGTGGAAGCTGTAGTGGAAGACAACTGCTTTTATACACCTAAGCTACAAACCCACAGATCTATAGATTCATTCAATGCTCTCCAATAGAATTAGCTGATACTACCACCTTCCTCAGAACAAACACTTTTATACTTAATGAAACCCTTCCTCAAATAAGTATTGTTTACCATCAACAGGTACTACTCCAGTGAAGACAAGTGATGAATTAGAAAAATATGTAGTGGGACTTAGTTCTTGCTCTGCAACAGTTCTCTTCTATAAACAGCTGGAAGCTGTAATAAACCTTCTTTTGTACACCTAAACTACGAACCCACCTCAATTGAATTCACTCTCTCAGTAACATGCTGATACCCCTTCCTCCCAAAACACTTTTTACTTAAATGAGACCCACTTCTTCTAATAAAATCTGTTTGCTTAATCCAAGCAGGTACTACTGCTGGACAAAGTGATTAGTGTAAAAATCTGAGTTCTGCACTTCTCTTTCTTGCTCTGCAACAGTTCTCTTCTGACAGAAACAGCAAGGAAGCTGTAAATGGAGGCCACTGCGGCATGTACATCTAAATCAGACCCCAACCCATTTAGATACCTCTATGGTCTCAGTAAATTAACTGGTACTGCCTTCCTCAGAAAAATACTTTTGTTACTTAAATGGACCCCTTCTTCTAATAGTAACAGTTTGCTTAATACGAACAGGTAATACTCCTGCTGAGACAAAAGTGATTAATTAGAAAAAAATCAATAATTCTGGACATCTATTTCTTGCTCTAAAACCAGTTCTCTTCTTCCAGAAACAGCCTGATGCTGTAATTGAAATCAGGTGCTTTTATACCTAATAACAACACTAACAATTATGTTGTCTCTGCTCTCCAGTAAATTAAGCTGATACTGCCCTTCCTCTGAAAAAACTTTTTATTTAAGAATACCCTCTTCTTCTAATAAAATATTGTTTGCTTAAAACAAACAACTGCTAACTTCTGAGACAGAAGTAATGATGAAAAAAATCTGGTTCGAACTGTTTCTTGCCATCCACAGTTCTCTTCTGAAAACACATGCGACTGGGAAATTGGAACAGCGGCTTTTGTACACCTAGCTGCTAATATTGATCCCAGTTAGATTCACTCTCTGGCACCAGTAAATTAGCTGAGTACCCCCTTCCACTGAAAAGACATTTTCTTTGCAAAAACCCTTCTAATAAAGTATCAGTTTGTAATCAATCAGGTACTACTTCTGCTGAGACAGAGGTGATTAATTAGTAAAAGCTCTGATTCTAGTTTCCAGCTACTATCTGCAACCAGTTCTCATCTCCCGAACAACTGGAAGCTGTAATTTTAGACAGCTGTTTTATAAACCTAACAACTAAAACAGCCCCTATTAGATTCACTCTAACCCTCAGTAAATTAAGCTGATACTGCCACCTTCCTCAGAACAAGCTTTTTTGTAATGAAACCCCCTTCAACAAGAAAAATCTGTTTGCCCAATCAAACAGGATTCAACTCCTGCTGAGACAAGTGATGGTTAGCAAAATCTGTAGTTCTGCCTTCTTTCTTGTTCTGCAACCAGTTCTCTTCTGCAGAAACAGCTGGGCTATATTTGGAGACAACTGCTGTGTACACTAAGCAGGCCTCAACCACTTTAGTTTCACTCTATGGTTTCAGTAAATTAGCTGATACCTTACCTTCCTCCAGAAAAATACACTTTTTACATAAATGAGACCACTTCTTCTAATAAAGTAACTGTTTGCATAATCAAGAGGTAGTACTACTGCTGAAAAAGTGACAATTAAAAAATCTGTAGTTCTGGACCTTGTTTGCTCTGCAACCAGTTTTCTTCTGCAGGAACAGCAGAAGCTGTATTGGAGACAGCTGCTGTACCTAAATGCCAAACCACACCATTAGATTCTATATGCTCTCCAGTAAATTAAGCAGATGCCCATCTTCACTGAAAACACTTTAACACATGAGACCCCTTCTTCTAATAATAATGTCCTTAATCCTACAGGTAGTACTCTGCTGAACAGAAGTGATTAATTAGTAGTATGCGTTCTGGACTTCTGTTTCTTGAACACAATTTCTCTTCTGAAAAAGCGTCCACCAATGTGAGGTGGAACCTGCTTTTGAACACCCTAAGCTGCTAAGCCAAACCCAGTTATTTTCACTCTCCATCTCACTAAATTAAGCTAATACCCTTCCTCAGAAAAAAACACATTTTTTACTTCAAAAACTTCTAATAAAGTAACAGTTTGCATAACACAAACAGGTACTACCGCTACTAAAACAGGGTGATTTATTAATAAAACATCTGATTCTGAACTGTTTCTTTCTGCAACCAGTTCTCTTCTGCAGAAACAGCCAGATGCAACAATGAAACAGTTGCTTTGTACCTAAGCTGTAAGCCACAACCCAATGATTCACTCTCTGCTCTCAGTAAAGTATGCAGATGCCTTCCTGAGAAAACTATTTTTACTTAAATGAGACACACTTCTTCAAATAAAGTGTCTGTTTGCGTAATCCAAACCTGTAGTACTGCTGCAGAGACAGAAGAGATTAATTAGTAAAAATCTGTAGTTCTGGACTTTGTTTCTTGCTCTGCAACCAGTTCTCTTCTGCCAGAAACAGCTGGAAGCTATAATTGGAGACGGCTGCTTTTGTACACCTAAGCTGCTAAGCCACAGCCCTATTAGATTCACTCTATGCTCTCAGTAAATTAAGCTGATACTGCCTCCTTCCTCAGAACAAACACTTTTTTTTTACTTAAATGAAAACCCTTCCTCAAATAAGTATTTCTTTACTTAATCCAAACTTACCTCTGCTGAGAGAGAAGTGATGAATTAGAAAAGTATGTAGTTCTGGACTTGGTTCTTGCTCTGCAACCACTACTCCTGCATAAACAACTGACTGTGGAAACAGTTACTTTTGTACACCTAACCTGCTAAGCCACCCCCAATTAGATTCACTCTGCTCTCAATAACCTTGCGGTACCCCTTCCTCGAAAAAACATTTTTTTTAATTAAATGACATCCACTTCTTCAATAAAATATCTGTTTACTTAATCAAACAGGCCTACTCCTATGAACAGTGATTAGTGCAAAATCTGTAGTTCTGGACTTCTGTTTCTTGCTCACCAACAGTTCTCTTCTGCCAGAAACAGCCAGGCTGTAATTGGAACAGCTGCTTTTTACCCTAAGCTGCTGAGGCACAACCCCGCAGATGCTACATGGTTTCAGTAAATTAGCTGATAATGCCAACTTCTCCAGAAAAACACTTCTTCAACAATGAGACCCTTCTTGTAAAAGTAACTAGTTATAATCCAAACGCAACTACTCTGCTGAGACAAAGTGATTAGTTAACAAAAATCTAGTTCTACGCACTTCCTGCTCTGCAACCAGTTCTCTTATGAAACAGACAAAACTGAGAAGTGGAACAACTGCTTGTACCCTATTTGCTGACCACAAC
Organism: Neoceratodus forsteri; assembly: GCA_016271365.2. NCBI lineage: Eukaryota > Metazoa > Chordata > Ceratodontiformes > Ceratodontidae > Neoceratodus > Neoceratodus forsteri. Next base: position 934,763,939 of record CM057449.1, on the reverse strand, counting down.
CGCACCAGATGCATATGGTTTCAGTAAATTAGCTGATACTGCCTCTTCCACAGAAAAACACTTTTTCATAAATGAGAACCCTTCATCTAATAAAATATCTGTTTCATAATCAAATAGGTACTACTACTGAGACACAGGAAAAGAGTAAAAATAGAGGTAGTTTCATAGTTTTGCTCAAACGTTCTCTTCTGCCATAAACAGCGGGAAGCTGTAATAAACATCTGCTTTTGTACACCTAGCTCTAATCCACACCCCATTTAGTTCTCTCTTATAATAACTTGCTAATACTGCCACTTCCTCTGAAAAAACACTTTTTTACTTAAATAACATCCACTTCTTCTAATAAGTTTCTGTTGCTTAATCCAACAGCTACTACAGTGAGAAAGAAGCAAAAATCAGAAATTCTGGACTGTTTCTTGCTCTGCAACCAGTTCTCTTCTGCCAGACACAGCGGGCTTTGTAATTGGAACTGCTTTTGTACACCCTAAGCCTTCAAAGCCACAACCCTTTGCATACTATATGGTTTCAGTAAATTAAGAATGTGCCACAAAACTCTTTTAGCAAATAAGATACTTCTAATAAAGTAACTGTTTGCATAATCAAACAATTTTCTATGAGACAAAAGTGATTAGTTAGCAAAAATCTGTAGTTCTGGACTTCTGTTTTGCTCTGCATCAGTTCTTTTATGCAGAAACAAGAAACTGTAATTCGAGCTAACACACACACCTAAACGCTGAGCCACAACCCTTTAGATGCACTATGGTTTCAGAAATTAGCTGATGCCCCTTCCACAGAAAAAACACTTTTTTGCTTAAATGAGACCCCATCATCTAATAAAGTAACTGTTTGAATAATCCAAACAGATACTACTACTGCTGAACAGAAGTGGCGTTAGTAAAAATCTGTGTGGTTCTGCATGTGATTTCTTGTCTGCAACCAGTTCTCTTCTGCCATGAACAGCTGGGCTGTAATGGAAACAACTGATTTTACCTAGCTCTAAGCCACACCCATTAGATTCACTCTCTCTCAGTAACTTATTCCTGATACTGCCTTACTCTGAAAAACACTTTTTTTTTACTTAAATGAGACCCACTTCTTCTAATAAAGTACCAGTTTACTTAATCCAAACAGGTACTACTCCTGCTGAGACAGAAGTGATTAATTAGTAAAAATCTGTAATTCTGCTCTTCTCTTTCTTGATCTGCAACCAGTTCTCTTCTGACCGAAACAGCAGAAAGCTGTAAATGGAGGCCGCTGCTTTTGTACACCTAAGCTGCTAAGCTACCAACAATTTACTCTCTCTGTTCTCAGTAAATTAATCTGAACTGCCTTCTGCACAGAAAAAAAAACACTTTTTATTTAAATATACCCACTACTTCTTATGAAATATCTGTTTGCTTAATCACACAGGTGTTACTTCTTCTAAGAAAGTGATTAATTAATAAAAAATCTGTAGTTCTGGACATCTGTTCACTGTTCTGCAACCAGTTTTCTTCTGAGAAACAGCCAAGCTGGTGGAACGCTACTTTTGTTAACTAGCTGCTAAGACACACCCTCAATTAGATTCACTCCTGCTCTTAGTACTAACCTGATACCCTATAGTTAAAACACTTTTTTTAAATTTAAAAATATCCCTTCTTTAATAAATATCTGTTTGTAAATCCAAACAGGTACTACTCTGAGACAAAGTGATTAATAAGTAAAAAACTGTAGTTCTGGACTTTGTTTGCTCTGCTACAATTCTCTTCTGCCAAAGCAAGAAGATGTAATGCAGTCAGCATTTTGCACACTAGTTGTTAAGCCACACTACCAATTAGATTCATTCTCTGCTCTTAATACATTAATCTGATAGGCCCTTCCTCAGAAAAAAACACATTTTTAAATAAATGAGACTCCTTCTAATAAAGCATCTGTTTGATTAATCCAGACAAATCTACTCCTGCAGACAAATGGATTAGTTTGCAAAAATGTAGTTCTGGGCATCTGTTCTTGACCACAACCAGTTCTCTTCTGCCGAAACAACAGAAACTATAATTGTGACAGCTGCATACACCTAAACTGCTGAGCCACAAGGAAATCCCTTTTAGATGCACTATATGGTTTCAGTAAATTAAGCTGATTCTGCCATCTTCCTCAGAAAAAAAACTTTTTACTTAAATGAGACTTCTTCCTAATAAAGTAACTGTTTGCACAATCAAACAGTTACTACTCCCTACTGAGACAAAAGTGATTAGTGCTTAAAAATCTATAGTTCTGAACTTCTATTTCTTATACCAGATTTTCATCTGCCGAACAATAGAAACTGTAGTGGAACAACTGCTTTTAACCTAATACAGGCCACATCACCCAGATGCTCTATGGCATTAGTAAATAAGCTGATACTGCTGCTTCCACAGAAAAAACAGTTCATTTACTAAAATGAGACCTTCAAAAAAGTACATGTTTGCTTAATCCAAACAGGTAGTACTCATACTGAGACAGAAGTGATTAATTAGTAAAATCTATCATTGGACATTGTTTCTTGCTCATAACCAGTTCTCTTCTGCTAGAAACAGCCAAACTGTAATGGAAACAGCGCTTTACAAACCTAAGCTGCTAACCCACACACCTTAATTAGATTCACTCTCTGCTCTCTGTAAATTAAGCTGATACTGCCCCCTTCCTCAGAAAAAAACACTTTTGTTTGTTTTTTACTTAAATGAGACCCACATCTTCTAATAAAGTAACTGTTTCCTTAATCCAAAGAGGTAGTACTACTGTTGAACCAGAAGTGACTAATTAATAAAAATCGATTCTGAACTGTTTCTTCTCTGCAATTTCTTGCTCTGCAACCAGTTTTCTTCTGCCAGGAACAGCGAGCTGTATGCAGACAGCTGCTTTAACACCTAGATGCAGCCACCACCGATTAGATTCACTATCTGCTCTCGGTAAATTAAGCAGAGTGCCTATTCCTCTGAAAAACACTTTTTTACTTAAGTAAAGGACCCACTTCTTCATAAAGTCTGTTTGCTTAATCCAAACAGGTACTACTGCTGGTGAAGTGATTAATTGTAATCTGAAGTTCTGCACTTAACAACGCTCTGCAACCAGTTCTTTACGAAACAGCAGGCGTGTAAATGGAGCCACTGCTTGTGTACATCTAAGCTGCAGACTACACCTTTAGATACACCTATGGTCCCAGTAAATTATCAGCCTGCCACCTCCTCAGAAAAAATACTTTTGTTATAAATGAGACCCTTCTTCCAATAAGTAACTGTTTGCGTAACAAACAGGTAATACTCCTCTGAGACAAAAGTGATTAATTGAAAAATCAATAATTCTGGACATCTATTTCTTGATCGACCAGTTCTCTTCTTCAGAAACAGCCTGATGCGTTGAAATCAGGTCTTTTTACCTAAGCTGCTAACCACTAACATTATGTTTAGTCTCTGCTCTCAGTAAATTAAGCTGATACTGCCCTCCTCTGAAAAACACTTTATTTAAAAATACCCTCTTCTTCTAATAAAATATCGACTGCTTAAACAAACATGCTACTCCTTCTGAGACAAGTAATTAATTAGAAAAAAAATCTGTATTCTGAACTACATTTCTTGCTCATCACAGTTTCTTCTGAAGACACTCAAAAACTGAAATTGGAACAGCGGCACGCACCCTAAGCTGCTAAGCAGACCCCAATTAGATTCCTCTGCTTTCATAAATTAAGCTGATACTCCCCTTCCACTGAAAAAGTTTTTCTTCTTCAAAACCCCCTTCTAATAAAGTATCAGTTTGCTTAATCCAATCAGGTACTACTTCTGCTGAGCAAGTGATTAATTAATAAAAAATCTGTAGTTCTGGATTTCTGCTTCTTGCTCTGCAACCAGTTCTCTTCAGCCAGAAACAACTGGAAGCTGTAATTTTAGACAGCTGTTTTGTAAACCTAAACTGTAAGCCACAGCCCTATTGATTCACTCTATGCTCTCAGTAAAATAGCTGATACACACCTTCTCAGAACAAACACTTTTTTACTTAAACCAAACCCCTTCTTCAATAAAAAATCTACACGTATCCAACAGGTCCTCTACTGAGACAAGTGATGAATTAGCAAAATCAGTTCTGCACTTCTGTTTCTTATTGCACAACCAGTTCTCTTCTGCCAAAATAGCTGAGCTATATTTGAAACCATGCTGTGTACTAAGCTGCTGAGCCTCAACGCTGGTTCACTCTATGGTTTCAATCATTGGCAGCTGATGCTGCCACCTTCCTCAAAAATACACTTTTTTTACACAAATGAGACCAATACCCTAATAAGTAACTGTTGCATAATCCAAGAGGTAGTACTACTGCTGAAGTGACCAATTAATAAAATCAAGTTCTGGACCTTGTTTCTTACTCTGCAACCAGTTTTCTTCTACCGAACAGCCAAGCTGTATTGGAACAGCTGCTTTTATACACCAAATGCCAGCCACACGATTAGATTCACTAGGTGCTCTAAGTAAATTAAGCAGATGCCATCTTCCTGAAAAACACTTTTAACCACATGAGACCCTTCTTCTAAAAAATAGCTGTTTCCTTAATCCTAACAGGTAGTACTCCTGCTGAGACAGAAGTGATTAATTAGTAAAAAGTATGCAGTTCTGGACTTCTGTTTCTTGCTCTGCAACCAGTTCTCTTCTGAAAGAAACGTCCGCAATGTGAAATTGGAGACAGCTGCTTTTGAACACCTAAGCTGCTAAGTCAAACCCCCAGTTATTTTCACTCTCCGCTCTCACTAAATTAAGCTAATACTCCCCCTTCCTCAGAAAAAAACACATTTTTTTACTTCAAAGAAACCCCCTTCTAATAGTAACGGTTGTAATCAAACAGGTACTAGCTGCTAAAACAAGGTGATTTATTAGTAAAATCTAATTCCGAACTTCTGTTTTTCTCTACCCAACCAATTCTCTTCTGCAGAAACAACCAGATACTATAACGGAAACGGTGCTTTTACACCTAACTGCTAGCCACAACCAAGTAATTCACTCTGCTCTCAGTAAAGTATGCTGATACTGCCCTTCCTGAAAAAACACTATTTTTACTTAAATGAACACTTCTTCAAATAAAGTGTCTGCTAAGTAATCAAACCTGTGTACTGCTGCAGAACAGAGACAATTAGTAAAATCTGTAGTTCTGGACTTTGTTTCTTGCTCTGCAACCAGTTCTCTTCTGCAGAAACAGCTGGGCTATAATTGAACGGCTGCTTTGGCACCTAAGCTGCAACCACAGCTAGTAGATTCCTCTATCTCAGTAAATTAGCTGATACCCACCTTCCCAGAACAAACCTTTTTTTACTAAATAAACCCTTCCCAAAAAAGTATTTCTTTACTTAATCCAAACGAAAGTACTCCCGCTGAGAGAGAGATGAAAGAATTATGTAGTTCTGGACTTGGTTTCTTGCTCTGCAACCAGTTCCTGCCATAAACAGCAGGAGTGTAATGGAAACGGTGCTTTTGTACACCTAACCTGCTAAGCCCACCCCAATTAGATTCACTCTCTGCTCTCAGTAGCATTAATACTGGTACCCTTCCTCTGAAAAAACATTTTTTTTAATTAAATGACATCCACTTCTTCCAATAAGTATCTGTTTTAATCCAAACAGGTACTACTCCTGCTGAGACAGAAGTAATTAGCAAAAACCAGTTCTGGACTTCTTGCTCTGCAACAGTTCTCTTCTGCCAGAAACAGCCGGAAGCTGTAATTAGAGCAACTGCTTTTGTACACCCAAGCTGCTGAGCACAACCCTTTTAGATGCACTACATGGTTTCAGTAAATTAAGCTGATAATGCCAACTTCCTCAGAAAAAACACTTCTTTAACTTTAATGAGACCCCTTCTTGTATTAAAGTAACTATTTGCATAATCCAAACAGGTACTACTCCTGCTGAGACAAAAGTGATTAGTTAGCAAAAAATCTGTAGTTCTGGACTTCTGTTTCCTGCTCTGCAACCAGTTCTCTTATGCCAGAAACAGACAGAAACTGAAATTGGAGACAGCTGCTTTTCTATACTAAGCTGCTGAGCCACCTTTTAGATACACTGTATGGTTTCAGTAAATTAGCTGATACTGCCTCTTCCACGAAAAACACTTTCATAAATGAGACCTTCATCTAATAAAATATCTGTTTTCATAATCCAAATAAATACTCTACTATGAGACAGAAGAGGCTAATTAATAAAATCGGTAGTTCTGCATAGGTTCTTGCTCTGAAACCAGTTCTCTTCTGCCAAACAGCGGAGCCATAATGAAACATCTGCTTTGGCACCTAAGCTCTAATCCACACCCCATTTAGATTCACTCTCTGCTGTAAGTAACTTAGCTGATACGCTACTCTGAAAAACTACTTTTTATGAATGACATCCACTACCTAATAAAGTTTCTGTTGCTTAATCCAAACAGCTACTACTGCTAAGACAGAAGTGATAAATTAGCAAAAATCTGTGGTTGGACTTCTGTTTCTTGCTCTGCAACAGTTCTCTTCTGCAGACACAGCGGAAGTAAAGTGGAGACAGCCTTTTGTACCTAAGCACAAAAGACAACCCTTTACATGCCCTATATGGTTTCAGTAAATTAAGCTGATAATGCCACCTTCCACAGAAAAAAACTCTTTTTTTACTTAAATGAGATGCCTTCTTGTAATAAAGTAACTGTTTGCATAATCCAAACAGGTACTACTCCTGCTGAGACAAAAAGTGATTAACAAAAATCTGTAGTTCTGGACTTTGTTTTGCTCTCTGACATCAGTTCTTATGCAGAAACAGCTGAAACTGTAATTCGAAAGCTGCTTTTCTACGTGGCTGCTGAGCCACAACCTTTTAGATGCACTATATGGTTTCAGAAAAATTAGATGATACCCCTTGCACGAAAAAAAACACTTTTTTTTGCAAATAGCCATATCTAACAAAATAACTGTTTGAATAATCAATGATACTACTACCAAGAACAGAAGGCTAAGTAGTAAAATCGTAGTTCTGCAGAAGCTTGTCTGCAACCAGTTCTTCATGAACAGCTGGAGCTACAATGAAACAACTGATTTTGTACACCTAGCTCCTAGCCACACATTGATTCACTCTGCTCTCAGTAACATTCTGATACTGCCCTTACTCTGAAAACACTTTTTTATAAATGGACCACTTCTTCTAATAAAGTACAGTTTACTTAATCCAAACAGTACTATACTGCTGAACACAAGTGATTAATTAGTAAAATCTGTAATTCTGCTCTTCTCTTTCTTGATCACAACCAGTTCTCTTCTGACGAACAGCGAAAGCTGTAAATGGAGCCGCTGCTTTTGCACCCTAAGCTGCAGCTACCAACAAATATATTTACTCTCTGTTCAATAAAATTAATCTGAGACCCTTCTGCAGAAAAACACTTTTTATTTAAATATACCCCCTTCTTCCTAAATAAATGTTTGTAATCACACGTTTACTTCTTCAAGAGAAAGTGATTAATTAGTAAAAATCTGTAGTTTGGACATCTGTTCACTGCTCACAACCAGTTTCTTCTGACAAAAAGCAAGAAGCTGTAGTGGAGACAGCTGCTTTTGTTAACCTAAGCTGCTAAGCACCTCAATTAAATTCACTCAATAATACAGTACACTAACCTGATACCTTCTCAGATTAAACACTTTTTAAAGCTAAAAAATATCCCCTTCTTCTAATAAAATATCTGTTTGTAATCAAACAGGTACTACTCCTCCTGAACAAGTGATTAATAAGTAAAATCTGATTCTGGACTTTGTTTCTTGCTCTGCTACCAGTTCTCTGCCAAACAGCCAGAAGATCTCAGCACAGTCAGCAGCTTTTGCACCCTAAGTTGTTAAGCCACTACCAATTAGTTCATTCTGCTCTTAGTACATTATCTGATGGCCCCTCCTCAGAAAACATTTTAATAAATGAGACTCCTTCTTCTAATAAAGTATCTGTTTGATTAATCCAGACAAATTTACTCCTGCTGAGACAAATGGATTAGTTTGCAAAAATCTGTAGTTCAGGGCATCTGTTTCTTGGCTGGCCAGTACTCTTCTGCAAAACAATAAAACTGTAATTGTGAACGCTGCTTTTGTACACCTAAGCTGCTGAGCCACAATCCTTTAGATGCACTATATGGTTTCAGTAAATTAAGCGATTCTGCCATCTTCCTCAGAAAAAAACTTTTTATGAAATGAGCCCTCTTCTAATAAAGTAACTGTTTGCACAATCAAACAGTTACTACTCCTCTGAACAAAAGTGATTAGTTAGCAAAAAATCTATAGTTCTAAACTTCTGTTTCTTGTCTGCAACAGTTTCATCTGCCAGAAACAACAGAAACTGCAGTGGGACCTGCTTTACACACCTAGCTGCTGAGCCACAAGTCTTTTCAGATGCTCTATGGTATTAGTAAATTAAGCTGATACTGCTGCTTCACAAAAAAAACAGTTCATTTTACCATGGACCCACCTAAAAAGTACATGTTGCTTAATCAAACAGGTAGTACTCCTATGAACAAGTGATTAATAGTAAAAATCAATCATTCTGGACGTGAGACAAGCCTGTAACAGTTCACTTCTGTAGAAACAATGACTGCTCAATAAACAACTGCTTTTGCAAACCTAAACTGCTAAGCCACACACCATAATTAGATTCACTCTCTGCTCTCTGTAAATTAATGATACTGCCTTCCTCAGAAAAAACACTTTTGTTTGTTTTACTTAAATGAACCCATATTCTAATGAACTGTTTCTTAATCCAAAGAGGTAGTACTACTGTTGAAACAAGTGACAAGTATAAAAATCTGAAGTTCTGAACTACAATTTCTTACTCTGTAACCGTTTCTTGCTCTGCAACCAGTTTTCTTCTGCAGGAACAGCAAGCTGATTGCAGACAACTGCTTTGTACACCCAAAATGCCAAGCCACACCACCGATTAGATTACCATCTATCTCAGTAAATTAAGCAGATGCTGCCTCTTCTCCACTGAAAAACACTTTTTAACATGAGACACCTTCTTCTATAAAATAATATTTCCTTATCCAAACAGGTACTACTCCTGCCCAGACAAGTGATTAATTAGTAAAAATAGGCAGTTCTGGACTTCTGTTCTTGCTCTAACCAGTTCTCTTCAAAAAGAAACATCCCCAATGAAAGTGGAGACAGCTGCTTTTGAACACAAAGCTGCTAAGCACACCCAGTTATTTTCACTCTACTCTCACTAAATTAATGATACTCCCTTCCTCAGAGAAAAAACACATTTTTATGAAACCCCCTTCTAATAAAAAACAGTTTGCTTAATCCAAGCTGAAATTTACTCCTGCTGAACAGAGGTGATTTATTAGTAAACATCTGAAGTTCTGACTGTTGCTTGCTCTGACCAGTTCTCTTCTGCCAGAAGCAGCCAGATGCTGTAATAAACAGCTGCTTTAGCAAACCAAAAGATAAGCCCACCCAATTAGATTCCTCTTTGATCTCAGTAAGTATGCTGATTTGCCCCTTCCTGAAAAACACTATTTTACCAAATGAGACACACTTCTTCAAGAAAGTGTCCATTGTAATCAAACCTGTAGTACTGCAGAGAAGAAATTAATTAGTAAAAAATCCGGTTCTGGACTTTGTTTCTTGCTCACCAACAGTTCTCTTCTTCCAGAAACAGCAAGCTATAATTGGAGACAGCCTTTGTGCACCTAAACTGAGCCACAGCCTATTAGATTACTCTATGCTCTCAGTAAATTAGCTGATACTGACCTTCCTCAGAACAAAACTTTTTCTTACTTCATTAACCCCTTCCTCAAATAAGTATTTGTTACAATCCAAACAAGTACTACTCTGCTGAAGCAAGTGATGAATTAAATTATGTAGTTCTGGACTTAGTTTCTTGCTCTGCAAACAGTTCTTCTGCCAGAAACAGCTGGAAGCTGTATGGAAACAATTGCTTTGTAAACCTAGCTGCTAAGCCACACCCCAATTCACTCACCATCTCAGTAACTTATGCTGATACTGCCTTCCTCTGAAAAAACCACTTTTGAATTAAATGACATCCACTTCTTCTAATAAATATCTTTATAATCCAAACAGGTACTACTACTACTGAGACAAAGTGATAAATTAGAAAAAATCTGTAGTTCTGGACTTCTGATTCTTGCTCTTTTAACCAAATTCTCTGCCGAAACAACATAAAGCTGTAGTGGAGACAGTTGATTTAACTTTTTCAAGCTGCTGGCAACCTTTTAGATACCATATATGGTTTCAGCAAATTAACTGATTCATATCATCAGAAAAACACTTTTTACTTAAATGGACCCTTCTTCTAATAAATAACATTTGCATAATCCAAACAGTTACTACTCCTATGAGACAAAAGTGATTAGTTAGCAAAATATAGTTCTGAACTTCCATTTCTTGCTCTGCAACCTGTTCATCTGCCACAACAAACAGAAACTGGAACAACTGCTTTTGCACTAAGCTGCTGAGCCACAACCTTTTAGATGCTCTATATGGTATAACAAATTAAGCTGATATGCTGCTTAAACAGAAAAAACACTTCATATTACTAAATGAACCACTTCACTTAAAGTTCCTGCTATGTCAAACAGGTAGTACTCTGCTGAGACAGAGTGATTAATTAGTAAAATATAATTTCTGGACGGTTGTTTCTTGCTCTGGCAACCAGTTTCTCTTCTGCCGAAACAATGAAGCTATATTTAAACAATAACTTTTGTACACCTAAGCTGCAAGCCACAACCCAATTAGATTCACTCTCTGCTCTCAGTAAATTAAGCTGATACAGCCCCCTTCCTCAGAAAAAACACTTTTGTTTGTTTTTTACTTAAATGAGACCCACATCTTCTAATAAAGTAACTGTTTCCTTAATCCAAAGAGGTAGTACTACTGCTGAATCAGAAGTGACTAATTAATTAAAATCTGTAGTTCTGGACCGTGTTTCTTGCTCTGCAACCAGTTTCATCTGCCAGGATCGCCGGAGGTGTATTGCAGACAACCTTTGGCCACCCTAAGATGCCAAGCCACACCACGATTAGATTCACTATCTCCCTCTCAGTAAATTAATCAGATGCCTCTTTACTCTGAAAAACACTTTTATACGAGTCCCTTCTTCTAACAAAACAGCATTCCTTAATCCAAACAGGTAGTACTCCTGCTGAGACAAGTGATTAATTAGTAAAAAGTATGCAGTTCTGGACTTCTGTTTCTTGCTCTGCAACAGTTTCTCTTCTGAAAGAACCATCCACAATATGAAATGGAAACGACTGCTTTGACCATAGCTGCTAAGCCACACCCCAGTTAATTTCACTCTGCTCTCACTAAATTAAGCTGATACTCCTCCTTTCTCAGAAAAACACATTTTTACTACAAAAACCACCTTCAATAAGTAACAGTTGCTAATCAGGCAAATACTCTCCTGCTGAGACAGAGGTGATTTATTGTAAACATCTGAGTTCTGGACTTCTGTTTGCTCTACAACCAGTTCTCTTTGCCAGAAACAGCCAGATGCTGTGGAAACAGTTGCTGAAATGCGCCTAGCTGCTAAGCACAGCCCCTAATAATTCGTCTCTGCTCTCGATATCTGCCGCATACTGCCCTTCCTCTGAAAAAACACTTTCATAAATGACATCACTTCTTCTAATAAAGTATCTGTTTGTAATCCAAACAGTACTACTTCTCTAAGACAAGTGATTAATTAGCAAATCTGTAGTTCTGGACTTCTGTTCTTGCTCTGCAACCAGTTCTCTTCTATAGAAACAACCGGAAGCTGTAAATGGAACAGCTCTTTTACCAGCTACTGAGGCACCTGGAGTGCATTATGGTTTAGTAAATTAACTGATAATGCCAACTTCCTCAGAAAAATACTTTTGTAAATGGACTTCTTGTAATAAAATAACTGTTGCATAATCCAAAGTACTACTCCTCTGGACAAAAGTGATTAATTAAAAAATCTGTAGTTCTGGACTCATTTCTGCTCTTCAACCAGTTCTCTTATGCAGAAACAGACAGAAACTGTAATGGAACAGCTGCTTTTCACCTAAACTGATGACCACAACCCTTTTAGATGCTGTATGGTATCATAAATTAGCTGATACCCCCTTCACAGAAAATACTTTTTCTTAAATGGGACCTTCATCTAATAAATAACTGTTTATAATCAAACAGGTACTACTTCTTGAGACAGAAGTGACTAATAAAATATCTGTTGTTCTGCACGGTTTCTTGCTAAAACAGTTCTCTTCTATATAAACAGCTGAGCTATAATGGAAACAACTGCTTTTGTACCCTAACTCTAATACAGCCCATTAAATTCCTCTCTGCTCTCAGTAACTAACAGTCCTGCCCTTCCTCTGAAAAAAACACTTTTGCTTAAATGACATCACTTCTTCTAATAAGTTTCTATTGTAATCCAAAAGGTACTACTACTTCTGAGACAGAAGTGATAATTAACAAAATCTGTATTTCTGGACTTCTGTTTTGCTCTGCAACCCAGTTCTCTTCTGCCAGAAACAGCTGGAAAGCTGTAATTGGAACAGCTGCTTTTGTACACCTAAGCTGCTAACACAACCCTTTTACATGCCTATGGTTTCAATAAATTAAGCTGATAATGCCACCTTCCGAAAAAACACTTTTTACTTAAATGAGACCCATCTTGTAATAAGTAACTGTTTAATCCGCAGGTACTACTCTACTGAAACAAAAGTGATTAGTTAATCTGTAGTTCTGGACTTCTGTTTTGTTCTGAACCAGTTCTCTTATGCCAGAAACAGCCAAACTGTAATGGAGACAGCTGCTTTTCTACACCTAAGCTGCTGAGCCACAACCCCTCCAGATGCACTATGGTTTCAGTAAACTGTCTGCTGCATACAGAAAAAACACTTTTTACTTAAATAGGATCTTCATCTAATAAAATAACTGTTTGAATAATCAGCAAATACTCTATATGAGACAAATGGCTAATTAGTAAATCTGTAGTTCTGCATAGTTTCTTGCTCTGTGGTTCTCTATACATAAACAGCTATAATGACAACTGATTTTGTACCTAATATAAGCTCCCAATTAGATTCCTCTCACTCTTAGTAACTATTCTGATACTGCCCTTACTCTGAAAAACTCTTTTTACTTAAATGGACCATTTCTTCTAATAAAGTACCGGTTTGTAATCCAAACGGAATACTCTACACAGAGACAAGAGATTAATTAGCAAAATCTGTAGTTCTGCTCTCTTTCTAGATGCAGCCAGTTACTCTTCCTAAGAAACACGAAAGCTGGAAATGCGGGTGGCACTTTTCAGCCAAGCAACAAGTAGATTTACTCTCTGTTCTCAATAAAGTAATCAGAGACTGCCCTTCCACAGAAAAAAACACTTTTTTAAATAATACCACCTTCTTCTTACCAAATATCTGTTTGCATATTCAAACAGTTGTTATATAGAAAAGAAGTGATTAATTAGTAAAAATCTGTAGTTCACTTCTGTTCACTGCTCTGCAACCAGTTCTCTTCTGACGAAAACATCCAGAAACTGTAATTGAGACAGATGCTTTTTGTAAATCTAAGCTATAAGCCACACCTCAATTAGTTATACTGCTCTTAGACATAAAACCCAATTGTCCTATCAGATTAGAACACTTTTTAATTTAAAAAATATCCCCTTCTTCTAATAAGATATCTGTTTGCTTAATCCAAACAGGTACTACTCCTTCTGAGACAGAAGTGATTAATAAGTAAAAATCTGTAGTTCTGGACTTTGTTTCTTGCTCTGCTACCAGTTCTCTTCTGCCAGAAACAGCCAGAAGATTTAATTGCAGTCAACAGCTTTTGCACACCTAAGTTGCTAAGCCACACTACCAATTAGATTCATTCTCTGCTCTTAGTACATTAATCTGATATTGCCCTTCCTCAGAAAACACTTTTTAAATAAATAAGACCCCTTCTAATAAAGCATTCGTTTGGTTAATCCAAACAGGTATTACTCCCTGCTGAGACCAATGTATTAGTTTGAAAAAATCTGTAGTTCTGGGCATCTGTTTCTGTGGCCTGCAACCAGTTCTCTTCTGCCAGAAATAGCCAGAAACTGTAATTGTAGACAGCTGCTTTTGTACACCTAAGCTGATGAGCCACAATCCTTTTAGATGCACTATATGGTTTCAGTAAATTAAGCTGATTCTGCCATCTTCCTAAGAAAATCTCTTTTTTTACTTGAATGAGACCCCTTCTTCTAATAAAGTAACTGTTTGCATAGTCCAAACAGTTACTACTCCTGCTGAGACAAAAGTGATTAGTTAGCAAAGAATCTATAGTTCTGAACTTCTGTTTCTTGCTCTGCAACCTGTTCTCATCTGGTAGAAACAGCCAGAAACTGTAATTGGAGACAACAGCTTTTGCACACCTAAGCTGCTGAGCCACAACCTTTTTAGATGCTCTATTTGGTATTAATAAATTAAGCTGATACTGCTGCTTCCACAGAAAAAAAACATTTCATTTTACTAAAATGAGACCCCTTCACCTAAAAAAGTACCTGTTTGCTTAATTCAAACAGGTAGTACTCCTGCTGAGACAGAAGTGATTTATTAGTAAAAATCTATAGTTCTGGACATTGTTTCTTGCTCTGTAACCAGTTCTCTTCTGCCAGAAACAGACAGAAACAGTAATGGAAACAGCTGCTTTGTACACCTCAGCTGCTACCACACCCCAATTAGATTCACTCTCTGCTCTCAGTAAATTAAGCTGATACTGCCCCCTTCCTCAGAAAAAACACTTTTGTTTGTTTTTTACTTAAATGAGACCCACATCTTCTAAAAAAGTAACTGTTTCCTTAATCCAAAGAGGTAGTACTACTGCTGAATCAGAAGGGACTAATTAATTAAAATCTGTAGTTCTGGACCTTGTTTCTTGCTCTGCAACCAGTTTTCTTCTGCCAGGAACAGCCGGAAGCTGTAATTGCGGACAGCTGCTTTTGTACACCTAAGATGCCAAGCCACACCACCGATTAGATTCACTATCTGCTCTCAGTAAATTAAGTAGATGCTGCCTCTTCCTCTGAAAAACACTTTTTTAACTTACATGAGTCCCCTTCTTCTAATAAAATAGCTGTTTCCTTAATCCAAACAGGTAGTACTCCTGCTGAGACAGAAGTGATTAATTAGTAAAAAGTATGCAGTTCTGGACTTCTGTTTCATGCTCTGCAACCAGATCTCTTCTGAAAGAACCATCCGCAATGTGAAATTGGAGACAGCTGCTTTTGAACACATAAGCTGCTAAGCCACACCCCCAGTTATTTTCACTCTCTGCTCTCACTAAATTAAGCTGATACTCCTCCTTTCTCAGAAAAAAACACATTTTTTTACTTCAAAGAAACCCCCTTCTAATAAAGTAACAGTTTGCTTAATCCAAACAGGTACTACTCCTGCTGAGACAGAGGTGATTTGTTAGTAAAACATCTGAAGTTCTGGACTTCTGTTTCTTGCTCTGCAACCAGTTCTCTTCTGCCAGAAACAGCCAGATGCTGTAATGGAAACAGCTGCTTTTGTACACCTAAGCTGCTACGCAACACCCCAATTAGATTCACTCTCTGCTCTTAGTAAAGTATGCTGATACTGCCCCTTCCTGAGAAAAACACTATTTTTACTTAAATGAGACACACTTCTTCAAATAAAGTGTCTGTTTGCTTAATCCAAACCTGTAGTACTGCTGCAGAGACAGAAGTGATTAATTAGTAAAAATCTGAAGTTCTGGACTTTGTTTCTTGCTCTGCAACCAGTTCTCTTCTTGCAGAAACAGCTGGAAGCTATAATTCGAGACAACTGCTTTTGTACACCTAATCTGCTAAGCCACAGCCCCATTAGATTCACTCTATGCTGTCAGTAAATGTAGCTGATACTGCCACCTTCCTCAGAACAAACACTTTTTTTTTACTTTAATGAAAACCCCTTCCTCAAATAAAGTATTTGTTTACTTAATCCAAACAGGTACTACTCCTGCTGAGACAGAAGTGATGAATTAGAAAATTATGTAGTTCTGGACTTAGTTTCTTGCTCTGCAAGCAGTTCTCTTCTGCCATAAACAGCTGGAAGCTGTAATGGAAACAGTTGCTTTTGTACACCTAAGCTACTAAGCCACACCCCCAATTAGAATCAGTCTCAGCTCTCAGTAACTTATGCTGATACTGCCCCTTCCTCTGAAAAAAAAACTTTTTTTACTTAAATGACATCCACTTCTTCTAATAAAGTATTTGTTTGCTTAATCCAAACTGGTGCTACTCCTGCTGAGACAGAAGTGATTAATTAGCAAAAATCTGAAGTTCTGGACTTCTGTTTCTGGCTGTGCAACCAGTTTTCTTCTGCCAGGAACAGTCGGAAGCTGTAATTGCAGACAGCTGCTTTTGTACACCTAAGATGCCAAGCCACACCACCGATTAGATTCACTATCTACTCTCAGTAAATTAAGCAGATGCTGCCTCTTCCAGTGAAAAACACTTTTTTAACTTACATGAGTCCCCTTCTTCTAGTAAAATAGCTGTTTCCTTAATCCAAACAGGTAGTACTCCTGCTGAGACAGAAGTGATTAATTAGTAAAAATCTATAGTTTTGGACATTGTTTCTTGCTCCAGAAACCAGTTCTCTTCTGCCAGAAACAGCCATAGAAGCTGTACCAATAGCTGCTTTTGTACACCAAGCTGCGTCACACCCCAATAGATTCACTCTCTGCTCTGAGTAAATTAAGTTGATATCGTCTCTTCCTTCAGAAAAAAACACTTTGGTTTGTTTTTTATAAAATGAACCCACATCTTCTAATAAATTATCTGTTTCCTTAATCCAAAAAGGTACAACTACTGCTGCTGAGACAGAAGTGATACATTAGTGAAAAATCTGAAGTTCTGGAATTCTGTTTCTTGCTCTGCAACCAGTCCTATTCTGCCATAAACAGCTGGAAGCTGTAATGGAAACAGCTGCTTTTGTACACCTAAGCTGCTAAGCCACACCCCAATCAGATTCACACTCTCCTCTCAGTAAATTATGCTGATACTGCCCCCTACCTCAGAAAAACACTTTTTACTTAAATGAGACCCACTTCTTCTAATAAAGTATCTGTTTGCTAATACAAACAATTTTCTCCTACTGATACAGAAGTGATTAATTTGCAAAAATCTGTAGTTCTGCACTTCTCTTTCTTGCTCTTCAACCAGTTCTCTTCTGAATGAAACAGCAGAAAGCTGTAAATGGAGGCCGCTGCTTCTGTACACCTAAGCTGCTAAGCCCTGTCAACAATTAGATTAACTCTCTGCTCTCAGTAAATTAAGCTGAGACTGCCCCTTTCTGTGAAAAAAACACTTTTTATTTAAATAATACCCCCTCCTTCTAATAAAATATCTGTTTACTTAATCCAAATAGGTGCTACTCCTTCTGAGAGAGAAGTGATTAATTGGTAAAAAATCTGTAGTTTTGGACTTCTGTTCCTTGCTCTGCAACCAGTTCTCTTCTGCCAGAAGCCAAGTCAGATGCTGTAATAGGAAACAGCTGCTTTGTGCACAAAGATGCTAAGCCACACCCCAATTAGATTCACTCTTTGCTCTCAGTAAGTATGCTGATACTGCCCCTTCCTGAGAAAACACTATTTTGTAAATACATGTACACTTCTTCAAATAAAGTGTCCATTTGCTTAATCCAAACCTGTAGTACTGCTGCAGAGACAGAATTGATTAATTAGTAAAAATCGGAAGTTCTGGACTTTGTTTCTTGCTCTGCAACCAGTTCTCTTCTTCCAGAAACAGCCGGAAGCTGTAATTGGAGACAGCTGCTTTTGTACACCTAAGCTGCTGAGCCACAGCCCCTATTAGATTCACTCTATGCTCTCAGTAAATTAAGCTGATACTGCCACCTTCCTCAGAACAAACACTTTTTTTCTTACTTTAATGAAAACCCCTTCCTCAAATAAAGTATTTGTTTACTTAATCCAAACAGGTACTACTCCTGCTGAAGCAGAAGTGATGAATTAGAAAATTATGTAGTTCTGGACTTAGTTTCTTGCTCTGCAAGCAGTTCTCTTCTGCCATAAACAGCTGGAAGCTGTAATGGAAACAGTTGCTTTTGTAAACCTAAGCTGCTAAGCCACACCCCAATTAGATTCACTCTCTGCTCTCAGTAACTTATGCTGATACTGCCCCTTCCTCTGAAAAAAACACTTTTTTTAATTAAATGACATCCACTTCTTCTAATAAAGTATCTGTTTGCTTAATCCAAACAGGTACTACTACTGCTGAGACAGAAGTGATAAATTAGCAAAAATCTGTAGTTCTGGACTTCTGATTCTTGCTCTGCAACCAGTTCTCTTCTGCCAGAAACAACCTCAAGCTGTAATTGGAGACAGTTGATTTTGTACACCTAAGCTGCTAAGCAACAACCCTTTTAGATGCCCTATATGGTTTCAGCAAATTAAGCTGATTCTGCCATCTTCCTCAGAAAAAACACTTTTTTTACTTAAATGAGACCCCTTCTTCTAATAAAGTAACCGTTTGCATAATCCAAACAGTTACTACTCCTGCTGAGACAAAAGTGATTAGTTAGCAAAAAATCTATAGTTCTGAACTTCTGTTTCTTGCTCTGCAACCTGTTCTCATCTGCCACAAACAGCCAGAAACTGTAATTGGAGACAACTGCTTTTGCACCTAAGCTGCTGAGCCACAACCTTTTTAGATGCTCTATATGGTATTAACAAATTAAGCTGATACTGCTGCTTAAACAGAAAAAACACTTCATATTACTAAAATGAGACCACTTCACCTTAAAAAGTACCTGTTTGCTATATCCAAACAGGTAGTACTCCTGCTGAGACAGAAGTGATTAATTAGTAAAAATCTATAATTCTGGACATTGTTTCTTGCTCTGTAACCAGTTCTCTTCTGCCAGAAACAGCCAGAAGCTGTAATGGAAACAGCTGCTTTTGTACACCTAAGCTGCAAAGCCACAACCCAATTAGATTCACTCTCTGCTCTCAGTAAATTAAGCTGATACTGCCCCCTTCCTCAGAAAAAACACTTTTGTTTGTTTTTTACTTAAATGAGACCCACATCTTCTAATAAAGTAACTGTTTCCTTAATCCAAAGAAGTAGTACTACTGCTGAATCAGAAGTGACTAATTAATTAAAATCTGTAGTTCTGGACCGTGTTTCTTGCTCTGCAACCAGTTTTCATCTGCCAGGATCAGCCGGAAGGTGTATTTGCAGACAGCTGCTTTTGTACACCTAAGCTACTAAGCCACACCCCCAATTAGATTCAGTCTCAGCTCTCAGTAACTTATGCTGATACTGCCCCTTCCTCTGAAAAAAACACTTTTGTTACTTAAATGACATCCACTTCTTCTAATAAAGTATTTGTTTGCTTAATCCAAACTGGTACTACTCCTGCTGAGACAGAAGTGATTAATTAGCAAAAATCTGAAGTTCTGGACTTCTGTTTCTTGCTCTGCAACCAGTTTTCTTCTGCCAGGAACAGCCAGAAGCTGTAATTGCAGACAGCTGCTTTTGTACACCTAAGATGCCAAGCCACACCACCGATTAGATTCACTATCTGCTCTCAGTAAATTAAGCAGATGCTGCCTCTTCCAGTGAAAAACACTTTTTTAACTTACATGAGTCCCCTTCTTCTAGTAAAATAGCTGTTTCCTTAATCCAAACAGGTAGTACTCCTGCTGAGACAGAAGTGATTAATTAGTAAAAATCTATAGTTTTGGACATTGTTTCTTGCTCTGTAACCAGTTCTCTTCTGCCAGAAACAGCCAGAAGCTGTAATGGAAGCAGCTGCTTTTGTACACCTAAGCTGCTAAGCCACACCCCAATTAGATTCACTCTCTGCTCTGAGTAAATTAAGCTGATACTGCCCCCTTCCTCAGAAAAAAACACTTTAGTTTGTTTTTTACTTAAATTAGACCCACATCTTCTAATAAATTATCTGTTTCCTTAATCCAAAAAGGTACGACTACTGCTGCTGAGACAGAAGTGATACATTAGTGAAAAATCTGAATTTCTAGAATTCTGTTTCTTGCTCTGCAACCAGTCCTATTCTCCATAAACAGCTGGAAGCTGTGACAAACAACTGCTTTTGTACACCTAGCTGCTAAGCCACACCCCCAATCAGATTCACACACTCCTCTCAGTAAAGTATGCTGATACTGCCCCCTACCCCAGAAAAAAAACACTTTTACTTAAATGAGACCCACTTCTTCATTTAAAGCATCTGTTTGCTTAATACAAACAGGTACTACTCCTGCTGATACAGAAGTGATTAACGGTGTAACCAGTAGTTCCGTACTCTCTTTCTTGCTCTTCAACCAGTTCTCTTCAATGAAACAGCAGAAAGTGCAAAATGGAGCCGCTTCTTCTGTACACCTAAGCTGCTAAGCCCTGTCAACAATTAGATTAACTCTCTGCTCTCAGTAAATTAAGCTGAGACTGCCCCTTTCTCTGAAAAACACTTTTTATTTAAATAATACCCCCTCCTTCTAATAAAATATCTGTTTACTTAATCCAAATAGGTGCTACTCCTTCTGAGAGAGAAGTGATTAATTGGTAAAAAAACTGTAGTTTTGGACTTCTGTTCCTTGCTCTGCAACCAGTTCTCTTCTGCCAGAAGCAGCCAGATGCTGTAATGGAAACAGCTGATTTTGTACACCAAAGATGCTAAGCCACACCCCAATTAGATTCACTCTTTGCTCTCAGTAAAGTATGCTGATACTGCCCCCTTCCTGAGAAAAAACACTATTTTTACTTAAATGTGACACACTTCTTCAAATAATGTGTCCATTTGCTTAATCCAAACCTGTAGTACTGCTGCAGAGACAGAATTGATTAATTAGTAAAAATCTGAAGTTCTGGACTTTGTTTCTGCTCTGGCAACCAGTTCTCTCTTCCAGAAACAATGGAAGCTATAATTGAGACAGCTGCTTTTGTACACCCTATCTGCTGAGCCAACAGCCCTAATAGATTCACTCTATGCTCTCAGTAAATTAAGCTGATACTGCCACCTTCCTTAGAAAAAACACTTTTTTTCTTACTTTAATGAAAACCCCTTCCTCAAATAAAGTATTTGTTTTCTTAATCCAAACAGGTACTAATCCTGCTGAAACAGAAGTGATGAATTAGAAAATTATGTAGTTCTGGACTTTGTTTCTTGCTCTGCAAGCAGTTCTTTTCTGCCATAAACAGCTGGAAGCTGTAATGGAAACAGCTGCTTTTGTACACCTAAGCTGCTCAAAGCACCCCCCAATTAGATTCAATCTCTGCTCTCAGTAACATGCTGATACTGCCTTCCTCTGAAAAAAAACACTTTTTGTACTTAAATGACATCCACTTCTTCTAATAAAGTATCTGTTTGCTTAATCCAAACAGGTACTACTCCTGCTGAGACAGAAGTGATTAATTAGCAACAATCTGTAGTTCTGGACTTTTGTTTCTTGCTCTGCAACCAGTTCTCTTCTTCCAGAAACAGCCGGAAGCTCTAATTGGAGACAGCTGCTTTTGTACACATAAGCTGCTGAGCCACAACCCTTTTAGATGCACTACATGGTTTCAGTAAATTAAGCTGATAATGCCACCTTCCTCTGAAAAAACACTTTTTTTACTTAAATGAGACCCCTTCATCTAATAAAATAACTGTTTGCATAATCCAAACAGGTACTACTACTGCTGAGACAGAAGTGGCTAATTAGTAAAAATCTGTAGTTCTGTTCTTAGTTTCTTGTTCTGCAACCAGTTCTCTTCTGCCATAAACAGCTGGAAGCTGTAATGAAAACAGCTGCTTTTGTAAACCTTAGCTCCTAAGCCACACCCCAAATTATATTCACTCTCTGCTCTCGGTAACTTATGCTGATACTGCCCCTTCCTCTGAAAAAACACTTTTTTTAATTAAATGAGACCCACTTCTTCTAATAAAGTACCTGTTTGCTTAATCCAAACAGGTACTACTCCTGCTGAGACAGAAGTGATTAATTAGCAAAAATCTGTAGTTCTGCTCTTCTCTTTCTTGCTCTGCAATCAGTTCTCTTCTGACTGAAACAGCAGAAAGCTGTAAATGGAGGCCAGCTGCTTTTGTACACCTAAGCTGCTAAGCCCTACCAACAATTAGATTTACTCTCTGTTCTCAGTAAATTAAGCTGATACTGCCACCTTCCTCAGAACAAACACTTTTTTTACTTTACTGAAGCCCCATTCCTCAAATAAAGTATTTGTTTACTTAATCCAAAAAGGTACTACTCCTGCTGAGACAGAAGCGATGAATTGGAAAAAAATGTAGTTCTGGACTTAGTTTATTGCTCTGCAACCAGTTCTCTTCTGCCATAAACAGATGTAATCTGTAATGGAAACAGCTGCGTTTGTACACCTAAGCTGCTAAGCCACACCCCGAATTAGATTCACTCTCTGCTCTCAGTAACTTATGCTGATACTGATCCTTCTTCTGATAATACACTTTTTTTACTTAAATGAGACCCTCTTCTTCTATTAAGGTATCTGTTTGCTTAATCCAACAAGGTACTGCACTACTGAGACAGAAGTGATTAATGCAAAAATCTGTAGTTCTGCACTTCTCTTCTTGCTCTGCAACCAGTTCTCTTCCTGACGAAACAGCAGAAAGTTGTAAATGGAGGCTGCTGTTTTTGTACACCTAAGCTGCTGAGCCACAACCCTTTTAGATTCGCTCTATGATCTCAGTAAATTAAGCTGGAACTGCCACTTTCCTCAGAAAAAATACTTTTTTATTTAAAGAATGCCACCCTCTTCTAATAAAATATGTGTTTCCTTAGTCCAAACAGCTGCTACTTCTTCTGAGACAGAAGTGATTAATTAGTAAAAAATCTGTAGTTCTGAAATTCTGTTTCTTGCTCAGCCTCCAGTTCTCTTCTGAAAGAAACATCCAGAAACTGAAATTGGAGACAGCTGCTTTAGTACACCTAAGCTGCTAAGCCAGACCCCAATTAGATTCACTCTCTGCTCTCAGTAAATTAAGTTGATACTCCCCCTTCTTCAGAAAAAAACACAATTTTTTACTTAAAAAAAAACCCTTCTAATAAAGTGTCAGTTTGCTTAATCCAATCAGGTACTACTCCTGCTGAGACAGGGGTGATTAATTAGAAAAAAAAATCTGTAGTTCTTGACTTCTGTTTCTTGCTCTGCAACCAGTTCTCTTCTGCCAGAAACAACTGGAAGCTGAGAAATGGAAACAGCTGCTTTTGTACACCTAAGCTGCTAAGCCTTACCCCACAATTAGATTCCTCTCTTCTCAGTAAAGTGTGCTGATACTGCCCCATTCCTCAGAAAAAAACACTTTTTATTTATTTAAATGAGACCCACTTCTTCTAATAAAGTGTCTGTTTGTTTAATCCAAACAGGTACTACTGCTGCTGAGAAAGAAGTGATTAATTAGTAAAAATCTGTAGTTCTGGACTTTGTACTTGCTCGCAAACCAGTTCTCTTCTTCCAGAAACAGCCAGAAGCTGTAACTGGATACAGCTGCTTTTGTACACCTAAACTGCTAAGACACACCCCCAATTAGAGTCACTCTCTGCTCTCAGTTAATTAAGCTGATACTCCCCCGTCCTCTAAAAAAACACTTTTTTTACTTAAATGAGACCCTCTTCTTCTATTAAAGTATCTGTTTGCTTAATCCAAACAGGTACTACTCCTGCTGATACAGAAGTGATTAATTAGCAAAAATCCGTAGTTTTGCAATTCTGTTTCTTGCTCTGCAACCAGTTCTCTTCTGACAGAAATGGCAGGAAGCTGTAAATGGAGGCCACTGCTTTTGTGCAACAAAGATGCTGAGCCACAACCCTTTAGATTCACTCTATGATCTCAGTAAGTTAAGCCCATATTGCCCTTTCTCTGTAAAAACACATTTTTTTATAAATGAGACCCTTTTCTCCAATAAGCAAATTGTTTACATAATACAAACAGGGTACTACTACTACTGAGACAGAAGTGACTAATAGAAAACTCTGTAGTACTGGACATAGCTTCTTGCTCTGCAACCAGTTCCCTTCTACTAGAAACAGCCAGAAGCTGTAATTGGGGACAGCTGCTTTTGTAGACCTACGATGTCAAGCCACTCCCCCAATTAGGTTCAGTATCTGCTCTCAGTAAATAAAGCAGATACTGCCCCTTCCACAGAAAAAAACACTTTTTTTACTTGCATGAGATCCCTTCTTCTAATAAAGTAGATGTTTCCTTAATCCAAACAGGTAGTACTCCTGCTGAGACAGAAGTGAATAATTAGTAAAAAGTCTGTGGATCTGGACTTGTGTTTCTTGCTCTGTAACCAGTTCTCTTCTGAAACAAACATTCGGAAGCTGAAATTGGAGACAGCTGCTTTTGTACACGTAAGCTGCTAAGCCACACCCCCAGTTACATTCACTCTCTGCTCTCAGTAAATTAAGATGATACTCCCCCTTCCTCACAAAAAGCACATGTTTTTACTTCAAAGAAACCCCCTTCTAATAAAGTATTAGTTTGCTTAATCCAAACAGGTACTACTCCTGTTGAGACAGAAGTGATTAATTAGTAAAACCTCTAAAGTTCTGGACTTCTGTTTCTTTCTCTGCAACCAGTTCTCATCTGCCAGAAACATCCAGAAACTGTAAAGGAAACAGCTGCTTTTGTACACCTAAGCTGCTAAGCCACACCCCAATTAGATTCACTCTCTGCTGTCAGTAAATTAAGCTGATACTGCCCCCTTCCTCAGAAAAAACACTTTTGTTTTTTTTACTTAAATGAGACTCACATCTTCTAATTAAGTATCATTTACTAATCCAAAGGAGCTACTGCTGCTGAGACAGAGTGATACATTAGTGAAAAATCTGAGTTCTGGACTTCTATTCTTGCTCTACAACCAGTTCTCTTCTGCCATAAACAGCGCTGGAGCTGTAATGGAAACAACTGCTTTGTACACCCTAAGCTGCTAGAGCCACCAATTAGATTCACTCTCTGCTCTCAGTAAATTATGCTGATACTGCCCTTCATCTGAAAAAACCTTTTTGTAAATAAAGAGACTACTTCTTCTAATAAAGTATCTGTTTGTTTAATCAAAATGATACTACTCCTGCTGAGACAAAAGTGATTAATTAACAAAATCTGTAGTTCTGCACTTCTGTTTCTTGCTCTGCAACCAGTTCTCTTCTGACAGAAATGGCAGGAAGATGTAAATGGAGCCATTGTTTTTGTACTCCTAAGCTGCTGAGCAACAACCCTTTTAGATTCACTCTATGGTCTCAGTAAATTAAACTGGTACTGCCACCTTCCTCAGAAAAAACACTTGTTTTACTTAAATGAGACCCCCGTCTTCTAATAAAGTATCTGTTTGCTTAATACAAGCAGGCGCTACTCCTGCTGAGGCAAAAGTGATTAATTAGTAAAAAATCTGTAGTTCTGGATATCTATTTCTTGCTCTGCAACCAGTTCTCTTCTTTCAGAAACAGCCGGATGCTGTAATTGAAGACAGGTGCTTTTGTACACATAAGCTGCTAAGCTACACCAACAATTAGGTTTAGTCTCTGCTTTCAGTAAATTAAGCTGATACTGCCCCCTTCCTCAGAAAAAAACACTTTTTTATTTAAAGAATACCCCCGTATTCTAATAAAATATCTGTTTGCTTAATCCTAACAGCTGCTACTTTTTCTGAGACAGAAGTGATTAATTAGTAAAAAATCTGTAGTTCTGAACTTCTGTTTCTTGCTCAGCCACCAGTTCACTGCTGAAAGAAACATCTAGATGCTGAAATTGGAGAGAGCTGCTTTTGTACACCTAAGCTGTTAAGCCAGACCCCCAATTAGATTCAGTCTCTGCTCTCAGAAAATTAAGCTGATACTCCCACTTCAACAGAAAAAACAAATATTTTTACTTCAAAGTAACCTACTTCTAATAAAGTATCAGTTTGCTTAATCCAATCAGGAACTACTCCTGCAGAAACAGAGGTGATTAATTAGTAAAAAATCTGTAGTTCTGGACTTCTGTTTCTTGCTCTGCAACCAGTTCTCTTCTGCCTATAAACAGCTGAACTGTAATAGAAACAACTGCTTTGTACACCTAATGCTTAAGCCTTACCGCAAATTAGATTCACTCTCTGCTCTCAGGAAATTATGCTGATACGCCTCTTTCCCTCAGGATAAAAACATCTTTTTACTTTCAATGAGACCCACTTCTTCAAACAGAGGTCTGTTTGTTTAATCCAAACATATCTACTGCTGATGACAGAAGTGATTAATTAGTAAAATCTATAGTTCTGGACTTTGTTTCTTGTTCATAACCAGTTCTTTTCTGCCAGAAACAGCCGGAAGCTGTAATTGGAGACCGCTGCTTTTGTACACCTAAGCTGTTAAGCCACAGCCCCTATTAGATTCACTCCATGTTCTCAGTAAATTAAGCTGATACTGCCACCTTCCTCATAACAAACACTTTTTTTTTACTTAAATGAAACCACCTTCCTCCAATAAAGTATCAGTCTGCTTAATCCAAACAGGTACTACTCCTGCTGAGACAGAAGTGATGAATTAACAAAAATCTGTAGTTCTGCACTTCTGTTTCTTGTTCTGCAGCCAGTTCTCTTCTGACTGAAACAGCTGGAAGCTGTAATTGGAGGCAGCTGCTTTTGTACACCTAAGCTGCTGAGCCACAACACTTTTAGATTCACTCTATGATTTCAGTAAATTAAGCTGATACTGCCACCTTCCTCAGAAAAACACTTTATTTTTACTGAAATGAGACCCCTTCTTCTAATAAAGTAACTGTTTGCAAATTCCAAACAGGTACTACTACTACTGCTGAGACAGAAGTGACTAATTAGTAAAAATCTGTAGTTCTGGACTTAGTTTCTTGTTCTGCAACCAGTTCTCTTCTGCCAAAAACAGCCGGAAGCTGTAATTGGAGACAGCTGCTTTTGCACACCTAAGATGCCAAGCCACACCATGAATTAGATTCACCATTTGCTCTAAGAAAATAAAGCTGATAGTGCCCCTTCCACAGTAAAAACACTTTTTTTACTTACATGAGACCCCTTCTAATAAAGTAGCTGTTTCCTTAATCCAAACAGGTAGTTCTCCTGCTGAGACAGAAGTAATTAATTAGTAAAAAGTCTGTAGTTCTGGACTTCTGTTTCTTGCTCTGCAACCAGTTCTCTTCTGAAAGAAACACCCTGAAACTGAGATTGGAGACAGCTGCTTTTGTGCACCTAAGCAGCTTAGCCACATCCCCAGTTATATTTAGTCTCTGCTCTCAGTAAATTAAGCTGATACTCCCCCTTCCTCAGAAAAAACACATTTTCTTACTTCGAAGAAACCCCCTTCTAATAAAGTATCAGTTTAGTTAATCCAAACAGGTACTATTCCTGCTGAGACAGAGGTGAATAATTAGTAAAACATCTGAAGTTCTGGACTTCTGTTTCTTGCTCTGCAACCAGTTCTCTTCTGCCAGAAACAGCCAGAAGCTGTAATTGAAACAGCTGCTTCTGTACACCTAAGCTGCTAAGCCACACACCAATTAGATTCAGTCTCTGCTCTCAGTAAATTAAGCTGATACTGCAAACTTCCTCAGAAAAAGCACTTTTTTTACTTAAATGAGACCCACATCTTCTAATATTGTATCTATTTGCTTAATCCAAAAAAGTACTACTGCTGCTGTGACAGAAGTGATACATTAGTAAAAAATCTGAAGTTCTGGACTTCTGTTTCTTGCTCTGCAACCAGTTCTCTTCTGCCATAAACAACTGGAAGCTGTAATGGAAATAGCTGCTTTTGTACAACTAAGCTGCTAAGCCACTCCAACAATTAGATTCAGTCTCTGCGCTCAGTAAATTAAGCTGATACTGCCCCTTCCTCATAAAAAACACTTTTGTCTTATTTTTCTTACTTAAATGAGACCCACATCTTCTAATGTGGTATCTATTTGCTTAATCCAAAAAGGTACTACTCCTGCTGAGACAGAAGTGATTAATTAGTAAAAATCTGTAGTACTGCACTTCTGTTTCTTGCTCTGCAACCAGTTCTCTTCAGTCAGAAGCAGCAGGAAGCTGTAAATGGAGGCCGCTGCTTTTGTACACCTAAGCTGCTGAGCCACAACCCTTTTAGATTCACTCTATGGTCTCAGTAAGTTAAGCTGATACTGCCACCTTCCTCAGAGAAAAAACACATTTTTTTTACTTAAATGAGACCCCCTTCTCTAAATAAAGTAACTGTTTGCTTAAGACAAATAAATACTACTTTTGCTGAGACAGAAGCGATGAATTGGAAAAATATGTAGTTCTGCACTTAGTTTCTTGCTCTGCAACCAGTTCTCTTCTGCCATAAACAGATGGAAGCTGTAATGGAAACAGCTGCTTTTGTACACCTAAAATGCTAAGCCAAACCCCCAATTAGATTCACTCTCTGCTCTCAGTAACTTATGCTGATACTGACCCTTCCTCTGATAATACACTTTTTTTACTTAAATGAGACCCTCTTCTTCTAATAAAGTATCTGTTTGCTTAATCCAAACAGGTACTGCTCCTGCTGAGACAGACGTGATTAATTAGCAAAAATCTGTAGTTATGCACTTCTCTTTCTTGCTCTGCAACCAGTTCTCTTCTGACCGAAACAGCAGAAAGCTGTAAATGGAGGTTGCTGCTTTTGTACACCTAAGCTGCTGAGCCACAACCCTTTTAGATTCACTCTATGGTCTCAGTAAATTAAGCTGGTACTGCCACTTTCCTCAGAAAAAACACTTTTTTATTTTAAGAATACCACCCTCTTCTAATAAAATATGTGTTTGCTTAGTCCAAACAGCTGTTACTCCTTCTGAGACAGAAGTGATTAATTAGTAAAAAATCTGTAGTTCTGAACTTCTGTTTCTTGCTCAGCCTCCAGTTCTCTTCTGAAAGAAACATCCAGAAACTGAAATTGGAGACAGCTGCTTTAGTACACCTAAGCTGCTAAGCCAGACCCCAATTAGATTCACTATCTTCTCTCAGTAAATTAAGCTGATACTCCCCCTTCCTCAGAAAAAACACATTTTTTACTTAAAAGAAACCCCCTTCTAATAAAGTATCAGTTTGCTTAATCCAATCAGGTACTACTCCTGCTGAGACAGGGGTGATTAACTAGTAAAAAATCTGTAGTTCTGGACTTCTGTTTCTTGCTCTGCAACCAGTTGTCTTCTGCCAGAACAACTGAAAGCTGAAATGGAAACAGCTGCTTTTGTACACCTAAGCTGCTAAGCCTTCCCCCCAATTAGATTTACTCTCTTCTTTCAGTAAATTTTGCTGATACTGCCCCATTCCTCAGAAAAAAACACTTTTTATTTACTTAAATGAGACCCACTTCTTCTAATAAAGTGTCTGTTTGTTTAATCCAAACAGGTACTACTGCTGCTGAGAAAGAAGCGATTAATTAGTAAAAATCTGCAGTTCTGGACTTTGTTTCTTGCTCTCAAACCAGTTCTCTTCTGCCAGAAACAGCCGGAAGCTGTAATTGGAGACAGCTGCTTTTGTTCACCTAAACTGCTAAGCCACACCGCCAATTAGATTCACTCTCTGCTCTCAGTAAATTAAGCTGATACTCCCCCTTCCTCTGAAAAAACACTTTTTTTTTACTTAAATGAGACCCACTTCTTCTATTACAGTATCTGTTTGCTTAATCCAAACAGGTACTACTCCTGCTGATACAGAAGTGATTAATTAGCAAAAATCTGTAGTTCTGCAATTCTGTTTCTTGCTCTGCAACCAGTTCTCTTCTGACAGAAGTGGCAGGAAGCTGTAAATGGAGGCCTCTGCTTTTGTACATCTAAGATGCTGAGCCACAACCCTTTTAGATTCACTCTATGGTCTCAGTAAGTTAAGCTGATACTGTCCCTTCCTCTGAAAAAACACTTTTTTTTTACTTAAAAGAGACTCCTTTCTCAGAATAAAGTAACTGTTTCTTTAATACAAACAGTTACTGCTACTGCTGAGACAGAAGTGACTAATTAGAAAAACTCTGTATTACTGGACATAGCTTCTTGCTCTGCAACCAGTTCTCTTCTGCCAGAAACAGCTGGAAGCTGTAGTTGGAGACAGCTGCCTTGGAAAACCTACGATGCCAAGCCACACCACCTATCAGAATCAGTATCTGCTCTCAGTAAATAAAGCAGATACTGCCCCTTCCACAGAAAAAAACACACTTTTTTTTACTTGCATGTGATCCCTTCTTCTAATAAAGTAGCTGTTTCCTTACTCCAAACAGGTAGTAATCCTGCTGAGACAGAAGTGATTAATTAGTAAAAAGTCTGTAGTTCTGGACTTGTGTTTCTTGCTCTGCAACCAGTTCTCTTCTGAAACAAACATCCGGAAGCTGAAATTGGAGACAGCTGCTTTTGTACACCTAAGCTGTTAAGCCACACCCCCAGTTACATTCACTCTCTGCTCTCAGTAAATTAAGCTGATACTCCCCCTTCCTCAGAAAAAGCACATTTTTTTACTTCAAAAAAACCCCTTTCTAATAAAGTATCAGTTTGCTTAATCCAAACAGGTACTACTCCTGTTGAGACGGGGTGATTAATTAGTAAAACCTCTAAAGTTCTGGACTTCTGTTTCTTGCTCTGCAACCAGTTCTCTTCTGCCAGAAACATCCAGAAACTGTAAAGGAAACAGCTGCTTTTGTACACCTCAGCTGCTAAACCACACCCCAATTAGATTCACTCTCTGCTGTCAGTAAATTAAGCTGATACTGCCCCTTCCTCAGAAAATACACTTTTGTTTTTTACTTAAATGAGACCCACATCTTCTAATTTAGTATCTATTTGCTTAATCCAAAAAGGTACTACTCCTGCTGAGACAGAAGTGATTAATTAGCAAAAATCTGTAGTGCTACGCTTCTGTTTCTTGCTCTGCAACCAGTTCTTTTCTGTCAGAAGCAGCAGGAAGCTGTAAATGGAGGCTGCTGCTTTTGTACACCTAAGCTGCTGAGCCACAACCCTTTTAGATTCACTCTATGGTCTCAGTAAGTTTAGCTGATACTGCCACCTTCCTCCGAAAAAACACATTTTTTTTTACTTAAATGAGACCCCCTTCTCTAAATAAAGTAACTGTTTGCTTAAGACAAACAAATACTACTCCTGCTGAGACAGAAGTGATGAATTGGAAAAATATGTAGTTCTGGACTTAGTTTCTTGCTCTGCAACCAGTTCTCTTCTGCCATAAACAGACGGAAGCTGTAATGGAAACAGCTGCTTTTGTACACCTAAGATGCTAAGCCACACCCCCAATTAGATTCACTCTCTGCTTTCAGTAACTTATGCTGATACTGATCCTTCCTCTGATAATACACTTTTTTTACTTAAATGAGACCCACTTCTTCTAATAAAGTATATGTTTGCTTAATCCAAACAGGTACTGCTCCTGCTGAGACAGAAGTGATTAATTAGCAAAAATCTGTAGTTATGCACTTTTCTTTCTTGCTCTGCAACCAGTTCTCGTCTGACTGAAACAGCAGAAAGCTGTAAATGGAGGTTGCTGCTTTTTTTACACCTAAGCTGCTGAGCCACAACCCTTTTAGATTCACTTTATGGTCTCAGTAAATTAAGCTGGTACTGTCACTTTCCTCAGAAAAACACTTTTTTATTTTAAGAATACCACCCTCTTCTAATAAAATATGTGTTTGCTTAGTCCAAACAGCTGCTACTCCTTCTGAGACAGAAGTGATTAATTAATAAAAAATCTGTAGTTCTGAACTTCTGTTTCTTGCTCAGCCTCCTGTTCTCTTCTGAAAGAAACATCCAGAAACTGAAATTGGAGACAGCTGCTTTAGTTCACCTAAGCTGCTAAGCCAGACCCCAATTAGATTTACTCTCTTCTCTCAGTAAATTAAGCTGATACTCCCCCTTCCTCAGAAAAAAACACATTTTTTTACTTAAAAGAAACCCCCCTTCTAATAAAGTATCAGTTTGCTTAATCCAATCAGGTACTACTTCTGCTGAGACAGGGGTGATTAATTAGTAAAAAATCTGTAGTTCTGGACTTCTGTTTC
This sequence comes from Neoceratodus forsteri, assembly GCA_016271365.2. NCBI lineage: Eukaryota > Metazoa > Chordata > Ceratodontiformes > Ceratodontidae > Neoceratodus > Neoceratodus forsteri. The sequence continues at coordinate 934,731,935 of CM057449.1, read as the reverse complement.
TTGCTCTGCAACCAGTTCTATTCTGCCAGAAACAACTGGAAGCTGAAATGGAAACAGCTGCTTTTGTACACCTAAGCTGCTAAGCCTTACCCCCAATTAGATTCATTCTCTTCTTTCAGTAAATTATGCTGATACTACCCCATTCCTCAGAAAAAAACACTTTTTATTTACTTAAATGAGACCCACTTCTTCTAATAAAGTGTCTGTTTGTTTAATCCAAACAGGTACTACTGCTGCTGAGAAAGAAGTTATTAATTAGTAAAAATCTATAGTTCTGGACTTTGTTTCTTGCTCTCAAACCAGTTACCTTCTGCCAGAAACAGCCGGAAGCTGTAATTGGAGACAGCTGCTTTTCTTCACCTAAACTGCTAAGCCACACCACCAATTAGATTCACTCTCTGCTCTCAGTAAATTAAGCTGGGATGTTCAATCCTTCTCACACTGGCCAGCCCTCTGACTCCCGAGTTTGTCACTGAACCTGGGATGTCAGCATCCCAAGCAAATGCCTTGCCTCTGTGCTGGTGGCTGGCCTAAAAAGAGATTTTTTAAAAGATAGTAGAATGGTGGAATGGACTGCAACACACCTATCTGGTCTCTGCTCCCATTTCACTCCCTCCCACTTTCAACTGTCTGCTCCATTTCAAAGAACCCTTTAGGATAGAGGCATATGGTGATCCAGTCTCAAACAGATCAAACAAAAATAGACTTTTTAAAATGAAGAACATGGCAGCATTTGGACAACTTTCAGGAACAGAAATCATCCTTGTCCTTCACCTGGCTGCTACGGGGGACTACTTTTTCAACAGAAGAAGGATATATAAAAAGAAAATCATTACAAAATATGAATATATCATTTTCATGATGTACTGTATTTTCCATTCTTTTTCTATCTTGCAAGAAGACCCACACGATAATCTTAATAATGTACTCCAAGGTGTGGGATCTTGCAGAATTTATCCACTTCTGGTATGGTTTAAGTCACTCGGCCTGCACCCTCACAAAATACCATGCCAGGTTTGTGTAAATCCCACAATAACCCATACTCTGTCATGAATTATTGCTTAAAAATAGTCAACACAAAATGATCCTAGTAATTTCTTGCTTGATAGCTTTTAAAGTGTTTGTTTTACTGATACTGTACTAATAGTAACTGCCTGAAAGCTACTGTACTGTAGCTGTATGTAGCTATCTGCTATTTTAGTAAAACAAAAAGTAGCTAATTAGTTAGCTAAAAAGCATCTGCCATATTTCCAATTAGCTGGTTGCCCTACAAACTACAGTAGCATATCTTCTCTGCTGCTATAAAGTGCATAATTAGCTGATCTGTTTGCTTATAAACACTCATTAGATGTACAGGTAGATGACTGTGCTTTGCAGTCTAGTTACTTGTTCTATAAAAAAGACATGTTGCATACCTCTTTATTTTTATTAGAAGTCAAAAAACATTTTATCATGTACTTAACACACTTAACAGCAGAAGACAATGCACTCTCATGGATTAAATGTACACTCTGGGGTGCAAAGGAACTTGACTAATGCCTCATCCCTTCTTAGTGCCAGAAGTGTGCATTCATTCCCAGGATCTCATATTTGTTAATGTATTTATGTGTGTATTCATTTATTATTTATTTATTTATTAAATGAGTTTAAGTAGGAAAGGTCTGCTGAGCTAAAAACATTTTATTTACAGAGTATCCTTTGGGGAGGTTAAACTGTGAAATGATGCTATATTGACAATTAGCACTAAGGCATCAATCACAATACAAATGGAATAAAACAGCAATAAATCTGCAGTAATAATACAGTGCCAGTGAGCAGTGTAAAAATCTATAATTAAATGATAGAAAACAAAAAAGGTAGGACGAAGCTAGGACAAAGTTAGGTACTTTAGCAAACATGGGCTGTGTGAGCCTGAATGTAAGTAATGCTTTGAGTTGGGTGAGGACACAGACTAAACAGAGGGAGGGAGGCTGGTCAAGAGATGGGAAAGTCTATGAGGAATGCAGCATTCATAGTCAAAATAAAACACTTCAACATGAAAATTGTAACTTGTGGTTTATTCACAAGGTGATAGAGTGGCACAAGAACCCCAGTATGTCAGGTCTGTTATGTGACCTTTGTTATGGAGGTGAAGTAATTGAAGTTGAAAATATGCCGAAGAAAACTAGTATATACAAAAGGTGTTTAGATTTAAAGAGCTAGAAGAACCAAAAATAGCAGCAAGTAGAATGTTACAACTTTTAAGAAGCAGCCCAATGCATTTTTTTTTATTTCTGAAGTACTCTTCTTTTTCTGTTTGTTTATTAGAAAGTTTCTGATCTGACAGCATTATGCTGGATGTATGGAATAGCAGCCTCCCTTGCAGCTGAATTATCTAGTTCTATTCACCCACTACATCATCAGCACTATAACTTTACTGGCTGTGACATCACTGGTAACTGATCTGAGAGCTGCTGAGTGGCTCCTCCAGAATAGTTGTGATGTCACAGTCAGTATCACCATCAGTGAGATCACAAAACCAATGATGTAGTGGGGAACTAGAACTAGATAAGTCAGCTGATAGGCACCGTGCTGTTCCACAAATCACACCCACTAACATCAAATAACAAATCTTCTAATTACCCAAAGGGAAAAGAAATGATGCCTCAGATAGAAAAGTTAATATCTGATTGCTTTTAAAAGCTAATATTAGTTTTAGATAGTAAAATAGCTCTTTACAAAAAAAACAATGATGGTTGACAGTTCAGTTTACTTGGGGGCATTTTTGCAAAATGGTTTTCTCTCATTCAGTGGGTGATACTGTTTTTAGAAGACTACCTTTAACTGTGCAGCTTTAATAAGTCTTGATTTATGCTATGAATTCTCATGATCTGTCTGATATTTAAATATTGTAACTGTGACTTGAAGCCCTGTCCCCTGACAAAGGGTCACCATTCAGGCCAAAAGCATCAGAGATTTTGTGCTGCATCTCTCTTGTTCAAATAAACCATGCAGAGATGGGAAAAGTTGGCAAACTCCACTCTGTAAAATATTTCATGAATTCCGCACATTTCGCGAAATATTTTGCAGATATGAAGTGCAAGAGTTCTACTGTGAAATGTGGAATTTTGCCCTCAAAATGCAGAATTTCACCTGTGAATGGCAGAATTTTACCACTCTCGGGTGAAATTTTGCCATTTGCGGGCAAAATTCCACATTTTGCAGGCAGAATTTCTCAAATTTGCACCCTCAAAATATTTCAGATAGCTTGAAATTCGCAAAATATTTCACAAGCGAAATTAAGGACTTTGCCAGAACTTCACCAGTGAAATTAAACTTTACTACATCTCTAAAACCATGTTCCCAATTCATGAAGCACTTTTTCTGCTGCAGGTCTCCGGTGTGCCAAACAGACGGTGCAGGGGGCTTGTGGGAGACATTTGGAGCTGATCGTGATTTATGATTGGGTGCGCCAGATGCAGCAAGTTAGACCAGCTCCCCCCAAGTTTAACTTTGTGTCAAAGGGGGATGCATTTTAATGGGCTTGCAGCAAACCTTTGCTGCAAGCTGCTGTAAAATGTGGTAAAGGTCACAAATGCGCCAGCATGTCTTGAATTGGGCTGCTTTGCAACAGTGCTTTGGCGCAGCTGTGCCAAAGATTGTGGATGATGCATGTTGGTGCAAGGCCTGGTCATTCTTTGTGAATCGGACATTATGGGTCTTTAACTTTGAATTACAGCCTATTATTATTCTGAGTGTAGGTTACCTGTGGTGTTGTCATGCCAATGAAAGTATACTGTCAAAACTGTTGTTCTTAGATGACAGTACTGTTCTATTTGCTATTACAAACATTTTTTTCACAGAGTTTCCTCTGTTTTAGATAAACTGTAATGTACTGTTTTTATTTGTTATATACTAATGTCGTCACATATTTTTAATTATGCATGTTGCAAATTGTATGCTTTATGGATGTTATTTATGAATAAAGAATCTAATTCTTAAAATCTAAATCATTATTCTTTTTCTATATGTACTTTATGCTTTTTCCCCTGTTTTCTCTCCTTAGTTCCTGGGGTCCCGGCAAACATGGCAGTGCATGCACATGGTAGCACATATGCACTCTGGGCTCTAGCTCAGCACCTTCTGCCCCAACCCTGGCTATCCCTGGGCTCGCCGTAACCCAAACTGCCATCTGTCCTCTACCGGGTGGCAGCAAAGGGCTGGGGAAACCTCTCATCCCTCCCCAAGAAAGGAGAGCCACCTCACGGCAGCTCAGTCCTGCTCCTCACCCTCCCCCTCCACACTCACTACAACCCAGGCTTGTTCCTGAACCCAGGTTGCTGGCATGGCACGAGATGTGGCACCTATCACCTCAAACCTCAACACCAATAAGCTGGCTCTACAAATCATTATTCTATAGGCCAAAATAGGAAAGCAGTCTAAGTGACAAAGAACCTTAGCACAAAAGCACGTAGGAAAACCTGTCTAGAAAGGGCATCAGCAATAAAGACCGGTTTCAAACAGATATAAAATCATAATACCCCAGTAATGCAATGCATCATGGGAAGAAATACATTTGTTTGAAACCTGGCTTTATTGCCCATCCACGTCCCATGTAACCTTTGAATCAGTGCTTTTGTGATGAGGTTCTTTGTCTTTTATTTTGCTTTCCTATTTGGAACCCCTGTGTCAAGCAAGTGAGCAAAAGCAAGAGGAAAAGGAGACTGCTATGGTTCTCAAAAGAGGTAATAGAAAAGGTAAAGGCTGAAAGGATAGCCTTCAGCAGGTATAAGGAGACACAAAGGGAGGGGGAAAAGCGTGGTGTATCGGGGAAACCGAGGAAAGCAGTGAAGGAAGTGAGGAGCATGAAGGCACAAACTGAAGAAAGAATGGCCTAGATGGTAACAATAGGGGACAAGATATTTTTTATGTATGTAAGTGGAAACAGGATATCAGGGGAAGGGTTTATAAGGTTAAAAAGGGAACAGGGGGCTGTGCAGTGGCAGACCATGAAAAAGCAGACATCCTGAACAAATACTTGTGTTCAGTGTTCACAGAGGAAGTGGGGGCGCAAAAAAGCAACAAGAGCTTTGCAGGAAGGGATGTATGGATACCAGTCCTTTTTCAGAGGACAGAGTCCTGAATGGACTCATTAATCCAGAAGTGAACAAAGCAATCAGGCCTGATGGGGTGCATCCAAGGCTATTGAGGAAGGTCAGAGGGGTACTGGCTGCACCTCTTGACAGTCTTATTTCACAGCTGACTAGAAATAGGAGTGGTTACAGAGGACTGGAGGAAGGCAGATGTAGTCCCATTACACAAAAGTGGTGGTGGGGAGGAGGCTGGCAATTATAGGCCAGGCAGCCTGAATTCAGTGGTGGGAAAGCTATTGCAATCAATGATGAAGGAAAGGATTGTGGAATAATGTTACTCTCATGGGTTACAAGACCTGAGGCAGCATCAATTCATGAATCTGATAGATTTCTTTGACTGGGTGACCAAGGAAATCAGATAAGGGTGGAGTGGTGGATATGACCTACCTCGATTTCAGCAATATATTCAATACTGTTCAAAATATGAGACTAGAAAGCAAGTTGGATTTATGTGATAAAGATGAGTACAAAATCTCGCCCGCACAACAGTACTGCAATAACCACCCAGTGTCAAAACCATAACACACATTAGAACAACCGCTGCAAACAGTGATGGTAGCTACATTTTCCTACAGCAACAAAATAAAATAAAATAACATTTTATGTAGGGGGCTATGCTCCCCCCACCCCCTTGACCCCTAACTTTAATATTACTAACTCCGGAGGGGGGTGTGTGGACCTACAAAAAAAAAAAGAAAACCCAGGGCAAACTAACTCAGGTCCTTGACTTCCACTGGTGGTGGATCTAGCCACTATGCAAATGGCCAGACTGGCAGGGTTCAGCCAAATTACTCCACTAATCTTCTTCCTGAGGGTGTAGTGAGTGCATCATACTGCTACACTCACTCTAACCCACTCCTTACTCTTTTGCAGCACTCACTATTCCTATGAGTGCCATTACAGTACTAAGTCACTCATATTGAACTGCTCAATAATATGTGCTCATATCACATGATACAAGCAGGCTGGGTGGCTTAGAAGTAGGTCCAAAGGTGCTAAACTGATTAAGAAACTGGTTAGGGGATAGGCAACAGATGGTTGTGGTAAACAGAGTTCACTCCAAGGAATGGAGGATGACCAGTGGGGTGCCTCAGGGATCATTACTGGGACCGATCCTCTTTAATGTTTTTGTAAGTGACACTGCAGAGGAGTGGGAAAGGAAGGTCTGCCTCTTTGTGGATGACCCCAAAATCTGCAATTGGTGGGCATTTGGGGGATGGGGGTGAAAGGATGAGCAGAAAAAAATCAAAGAGAGTGATCAAGGGTATGGCAGATAGGTTTCAATGTGAAAAAGTGCAAAAGAATGCACTTTGGGCACAGAAACCCAGGGATGGAGTACAAAATGGGGTACTGACAAACCCAAAGCAGGAAAAAGACCTGGTGATAATCATATCTGATGGCCTAATGGTGGCCAGGTAGTATGACAAGGTAGTAGGGAAGGCTAGTGGGATGCTGGGATACACAGATTGGTGCAAGCCCCCCCCCATTGTGGAGCTAGTCTGTTTTGGGCTATGGCTCTTTTTGCCCATCTGTGGTTGAATTCTGCTTCTGGTCCCCTGAACTGTTGGATTGGGACCAGAGTGCTTTAGTCAGGAGCCCTGTTAGGATTCAGATCAGGGCTCCTTCCCCGTCCTTCACGTTTACCACCGCTGGCTTGTCCTGTTCCTCAGCCCCATAAGTAAATTAGAGCTGAGGTCCTTTAGAGTTCCATGCCTATGGGCACTGGGGCAAAGTTTCTGCCTGGTTTGTGGGTTTTCAGGGACAGCAGGTGCCAATAAACATTGTGGCTGTGCATGTGGGAGTCAACGAATGCATGATCATAAGCCTTACAACAGCTGCTGCATCCGAAAGGTTTCTGGCCATGTGGCAATAATTTAAGAATATTCCCAACTCCAAAGCAGGCAACAGAGCCAGGAATTAAGTAGTAAGTGCCATCTGGTGCATCAGTGAGGGTTTCCCAGACCCCAAATGGCCATTGGGGCTGGGAGCAGTATCTGGGAAGTGAGCATGCACACCCACAGCAGAGAATGGCGTGAAACGGGCACCTTTTTTTTCTGGAGCCCCAAAAGGAAAACGGGGCTCATTTCAGTTCAAAATTGGGACTTCCCAGGCCCCATCTCAGCAAGACGGGTAAGGGCATATAGTTAGCACCCCTTAAGTGGGCTTAAAATAACTTCTGGAGGCTTCCAAAAGTCAGGCAGAAAATGTAAACTAACATGACATCCCCCAGTGAATCTCCCTGCCACTGAGGCTGTTGGGAATGGTGAAAGGGCACCTTCCACTTGCCTGAGAAAATTTTAGCCAAGTAAGTGGGGAACTGGGAGTTACTATAAAAAGGACTGTGCCCTGCAATCTGGGAGGAGTCAAGACAAGGGCTAGAGGTGGAGAATGTGTGAGGGGGGGCTACACCAACCAGAGGCTAGCTGTGGTACATATAGACTAGGGCTGGGAGAACTCGGTGAAGTTCTGACCATTATTAAATAAGAACCAGAACATGGTGAAGTTCTGATTTGTTCTGATTAGTTCTGATTTATTGGCAAATATTTGAAAAAATGTGAACAAATGCATAAAAGTGGCCAAAGTCAGTCACATTTGACACAGAAGCCCAATGGAAATAATTTAATGGATTATTTGTATAAAAATTAATGTAAAACTACTAAATAAAAAAAGCAATCACTCACTACTAGCCCCTTAATGGCTGGCCTGTAATGGTGGGTGGCATATCCTTCTCGGTCCGTAACATGAGTGTGCTGGGAGAGACAGAGAGAGAGAGATAGAGAGAGAGAGACAGAGAGACAGACAGATGCAAATACCTATATCATAGCACCACCAAGCACTGCAGGCACTGCCAGGCAACTAAGATTTTTTTATTAATGGTACTGTGTGGATATTATTTTGATGAATGTTCCAGTCAGAGTCAGACAGGCCAAAGAAATGGATATGAATGATCAAATGTGCAGCACTAAGAGAACCCACCCACTCTAACCATGCGAATGATACAACTGCTTTGCATGCCCCAGTGTATTGTGGTATATGGTACACTACCTGATCTAAGAGGTGGTAATGTTTTCTAGCACTACAGTTAACTTCTACTGAATCTGATCAACACGCTGAATCCTTGAAAAGGAAAAATGAACGACATAGTGATCACCACCAACCAGGCAGACTGAGCCAGTCACACATCATATTGGTGAAGTGCAGTGCAGTCATAAAAAAGTTTGCCACTGACACCTGAAGACCTGATGATAGATACACAACACAATTACTTCCGTCCTAGTTCCAAAATTGCTGCTAGCCACTGCCAAGTAATTTAATTATCAAAAATAAAATACAGTTGTATAATAATCTCAGCCCAGTTACTGTAAGTGAGATGTAACCAGACTAGCATACCACACACACAAACAATAAAGAAATTACATGAATTTTTAATTTAGTAGCATTTTTTCTGTGATGTGTTCACAGCCAAATATGGGGGATGTGAGAAATATACAAAGAGTATTCATTTTCTTGGTTTCAGGTATCTGCTAAGCCATGTACTGCCCGAAAATTAAAACAATACAGTCAGGATCAGTTGCTGAGGGCAAAAAAAAAAATGACAAGTAGTAGTAGTAGTAAGGACTGGAGTAAGAACAAAAAGTGTTAAGTAGCAGTCGTGACTTGTGAGGACAAAAAGTGATAGTAGTAGAAGTAGTAGTAGTAGACACAGTACCCTATCTTCCAGATCAAATAGTGGTACCAGGCACCACCAAGTAAGTTTGTAACATGAAATGCAGTTGCTTTCTTTATTTGGACTCTGAACCAATTAAAGTTATTATTTTTTTTTCTGTTCTGTGCTACTTATATAATTATTCAAGTAATAGTGGCCTGGCCTAGTCCATCTTTACCTAACTTGTTGCAATTAATTGCTACCTCATGTAGTAGACCTTATTTGCAAAAGATTTTCAGCACATGCATGAATTCTTTAAAGTGTTATCTGGATAGGGCCTGATCAGAGCAGTCAGTGTATGTTTTATTCAGGTATCATATTTGAAATGAATGTGAGGAATGTTGACTTTGAGACATGTGAGATGCTCAACATTTTCCAGTGTCAAACAGAATTGTGTGTCAGTAATGACGTTACCAGCTGAACTAATCAATCGTTCTGAACAGACGCTAGTAGGAGGGCAATTCATGTACTTCATCGCAATGTTTACTAAAGCAGGTCACATATTTGGTTTGGTTTCCAGTACTGAAAAGGATTAGCATTCCAGCTGATATTGGGCTCTGCCTGGTACATTTCAACAATGGTTTGTGCTGAGGCTGTTACAAGAGGCAGATGAAGAAGATGTTACAATTACATCTTCTGAGTGACTCCAGAGACATGAAGCTGAACCAAGTGACTGTGGGACAGTGCTATGTTTGGATGGTGGTGAAGAAGATTTGACTGCAGTGGCTGAGGAAGAAGATGGGGAAAATGCCACAACAGTAGAGGGTGGGCCATCTGATGCTGGCTGTGTCGAGAAGAAGATTCTGGATGTGCTGCTGCTGTTGTACTCTGTTCCATGACAGCACACACCTCGTCAATTATTTCTTGTTTGTTTATCTCAAAACAAGTGTCATCATCATCACTCAGTAGTTGCTTCGATTTATATCATGGGTCCAAGAATGTTGCTTTAATGTAGAATTCAGAATGAAGCATTGTACATAGTTTGTCATCTTCAACTTTTTAAACATATGTCTTGTTAGATCTTGTTGTATTCTTGAGGGCAACCTGCATGTGTCAGCAGCACCACTGGCAGCCTGTGTGATCATGGAACTGTCTTGCTTCTCTAATGTTTCCCTAATCATATTCAATCTGAATTTTACATTTATTAGGGGTATCACCTGGCTGACAGCTGCTGCGTTTGCACTAACCTCCCTGGTGATTTCCTCAAATGGGTGGAGCAGAAACATTAGAAACTCCAGAATGGCCCACTGTGGTGGAGTAATATAGACATCTGCATCACCAATTTTATTTTCTATGGTGTACTGCCTGACAGCTTTCTTTTGTTCCAGCTGCCTTTGGAACACATTAAAGGTTGAATTCCATTGAGTAGAAATGTCTTGGATCAGTCTGTGCAAAGGTAAAATGTGCTTCTGCTATATTTTTTTCAAACAAGTGATGGGCAATGCTTCAGTGACTGAAATGAGTGCAGTGTTAATGAGAGCCTTAATCTCTCTGCTGTCATTGAGAAATCCATGAACTATTAAATTTAAGCTATATGCAAAGAAGCAGATGTAAACAAAGCCCCCCTCCTCCAAGGCCTTCCTGATGCTGGACCCATTATCTGCAACTATAAAGCCAACTGACAGTCCTTGTGAAGTGAGCCATTGCTGTATTGGTTTTTGGAGCTCTTCATTGATGTTGCATGAGGTATTTTCAGACGGAAAATAAAACATCCTTAGAACAGCAAACTGTGATGCTTCACTGTCCCCAGTCCCACATGAATTATAGAAACATGTCCAATGTGCCATGATAGACATGAAGGGTTCAGGCTGACAGCTTGTCCAGATATCTGTTGTGAGATGCACGACTCTCCCAACAGCACTGCACAAGACGTGTCTTAATATTTTACTACAGTATCATAAAAATCTGGAACTCTTGTTATTGAGAAGTATATCCACGATGGTAAACTATATTGAGGTTCAAGGTACTCAAGCAGCCACCTGAATCCTATATGTTCAACCAAGTTATATGGTAGCAAATCAACAGCTATCATTTCTGAAATTTTGGGGCTTATTGTAAGAGCAATAGGGTGAGTCAAGGCATATTTGGCTTTATGCTTATAAGTTTCTGAGATGGTAAGCTGTCTCCTTGAAGAAGGAGAGCTTTTGAACACATTGTCACTTTCAGTAACAGTCAGAGGAGTCCTTCAAATGGCAGAAAGTTGTGGTGGAGGTGTTTCTGTATTGCTGCAGTGGCTGCCACTGCTTTCATATGTGGGAGTTATCCCTGAGTGTAGTGAGCTATCACTGTCACTTTCTCTTCGAGAGTCACAGCTGGACTTCTCAATAATGTAATGACATCTGTCTAGGTGCCTTTTCATTGGTGAATTTCCCAATGATCATTTCTTTTTACTCCTGCTGATTGGCCATTTACAAATAGCTCATGTTGCTACCAACTCTTTGGAAGCACTAATGGAGAAGTAGGACCAAAGAAAAGATGGAATTTTTTTAGTTTTTTTTTCCTCAGGAAGACATGGCACCTTGGTCACCTTTTCAGGGCCCCCTCAAAATATTTCTTGGGCCTATTCCTCTTGTGGTTTATCCCCACTGACCCCCTCCACAACAAACCACTGCTGCCTGTTTCTTCCTCATCTGCAATTTCCATTCCCTCCAGTAAACCTTGTGCTGCCTGATCATTCTCTTCATCTTTATTATTACCCTTGCTGGGTTCAACATGAGATAAATTGGATGAGGGACTGGCAGCAGCATAGTATGCAATTGTTCCATACCATTGGATGCCTCTGTGGATGGTACCCACCATGCCTTTAGTTTTCTTAACTACATATTTTTTTTTTCACTTGGAACTGATGATGATCTGAGACATTCACCTTTTTTGGATTCAAGGATTTTCTTGGAAGACAAAACCTTAGATGTGAAAAAAACACTTTTTGGGGTTTGATTTTGTTTTCCCTTTTCAGGCTGATTGCTGTCTTTTGCAGTGCCACTGCCTACGTGAGAAATAAAATGTGCTGCATCAACACTTTGATCCATTTGTTACAAGTATTCTAGCCTGTAACAAAAGATCCCTCTAACTAATGTGATGTCCTTCTGATGACTCCCATGCACAGGCCATGGACAAATTTACTGTTGAGACTCATGACTGTACACAGAACACTGACAGCACAGCAGTCCACCACCACTTCCTTTCAAGATTACTGGACTGACTCCTAAAATATAGTTACTGCTAATTGACCAAATTCAGCAACTGTTAATTGTGCCTCAGAATTTGAATTGGAGATGCAAACACATCTGGTGCATAGCCGCATGCAGCACAATACCACACTGCAGGTTGATTAATGTTTATAGGTGATGTAACGTGATATACTATAAAACTAATGATAATAAGGAAAAATAATGGGAATGAGTGACGATGATGATGATACTTGTGTGTACAGTACTTGTACTTTACTTATGTTGTATGGTAAACAGCCTGCTACAATTTACAAAGTCAGATTATCCCCTGGGCCACCCACAACCAGCAGCACAGGTGCATCAAGTTGTATGTTATTTTTCTGAACAGTATTTTTTTAATACATCAAATCGTGAATTAATGTTAACAAGTCATCATGTTTGTTATTTGATGGCACAAGTCAAAGATTTATTTTGCCACACTGCTGCCCTTGCTCTGTACACACAGTCACACTGAAGCCAGGAAAAAAAATTCTATTTTGGATTTCTGGGACTGTTACATTTATTGTGGGCCACCACAGTTTCTCTCTCCCCTCCGGACATCACAAGTCAAAGATTTATTTTGCCACCATGGTGTCCTTGCCTGTACACACAGCCATCACTGAAGGGAAAAATACATTTTATTTGGAATTACTGGGACTGTTACATTTATTGTCCCCCAACAGTCTCTCTCTCTCTCTTTCCGATTCTGGACATCACAAGTCATAGATTTATTTGCCACCATGCTTGCCCTTGCCTCTAACACAGCACACACAAACCAGGAAAAGAAATTCTATTTGGGATTTCTGGGACTGTTACATTTATTGTGCCCCCTGAGCTCTCTCTCTCCCTCTGGATGTCATAAGTCATAGATTTTTTTTGCTGCCATGGTGCCCTTACCCAGTACACACAGCCACACTGAAGCCAGAAAAAAAAATTATTTGGAATTTCTGAGACTGTTACATTTATTGTTCCCCCTCCCCCACCGTCTCTCTCTCTCTGATCTGGACATCACAAGTCTTAGATTTATTTTGCTGCCATGCTGCCCTTACCCTGTACACACAGCCACCAGGAAACAAAATTTGGGGGGATTTCTGGGACTGTTACATTTATTGTGGCCCCCCCGCAGTCTCTTTCTCTCCCCTCTGAAGGCCACAAGTCAAAGACTTATTTTGCCACCCTGCTTCCCTTGTCCTGTGCACACAACCACAATGAAGCCAGGAAAAAATTTTTTATTTGGCATTTCTGGGACTGTTACATTTATCGTCAGCCCCCTGTAGTCTCTTCTCCCCTTTGGATGAGATCATGAATGAATGTTAACAAGTGATTGTGATTCGTGATTGGATGGCACAATTCAAAGATTTATTTGCCACCCTGCTGCCCTTGCCTTGTACATACAGTAACACTGAAGCCAGGAAAAAAAAAATATTTGGGATTTCTGGGACTGTTACATTTATCGTTGCCCCCTCCCACTGTCTCTCTCTCTTTCTCCCCTTTGACTGCCATAAGTCAAAGATTTATTTTGCCACCCTGCTGCCCTTGTCCTGTACACACAGCCATACTGAAGCCATTGAAATAAATTTTATTTGGGATTTCTGGAACTGTTACATTTATCGTCAGCCCCCCTGTAATTTCTCCCTCTTCCCTCTGGACGAGATTGTGAATGAATGTTAACAAGTGATTGTGATTTGTGATTGGATGGCACAAGTCAAAGATTTATTTGCCACCCTGCTGCCCTTGCCCTGTACACACAGTCACACTGAAGTCAGGGGAAAAAATGAGATTTTCTGTAACAGTAAAATTTCTCTTGAACCTCTAGTATTCTCTTCCTCTCTCCTCTAGGTCAGGAATGGCACAAGTCAAAGATTTTGCCAGCCTGCCCTTTCTCATATACACAGTTAGCTACACTGTTTGAGGTCAAGAAAAGAAAAAAAACTTTCATTTGGGATTTTCTGTAACTCTAAAATCTCTCTTGGGCCCCAGTAGTCTCTCCCTCTTTCCTCTGGATCTGGAATGGCACAAGTCAAAGATTTTGCCAGCCTGTCCTTGTTCATACATACAGTTACACAGTACTGCCACAATGCCTTAGTTTGCTTCCCTATGGCAGCCACCCAGGCCACCACTATCTCCCCAGTCCCGACTTCCTGACCTGCCTTCACCCACCCCTAATGATTGGTTTCTCTCCCCTCTTTTCTCTCACTCTTTCTTCCCCTCTTGCTCATATATTTTTGGCATTTTTTGAGAGAGTTGGCACTTTAGTTTGATGACTCTCTGCTGGCTGCCTGGTTCTGCTGAGTGCAGCTCCTGCTCCTCTGACCCTCCTCACTCATCTGGGGCTGTGTTGTGCACTCAGTGTGGTTATATACCATGACTGCTTCACATGACATTCTGTTGTGTGATTGGATGCCACTGGCAGCCTGTACATGCTGACGACATCCCCATGGCAACAGACAACAAAATCATGGAACTGGTATCTCCACGGACCTGGCACTGGACTTCTACAGCAAAGTCCATATTTATCCAGATCTATGGATTGTGGGTTCAATCTGGGGTCCAGATCTCCGACAGAACAGTCCTCCCAGCCCTGATATAGACCCCTCTTAGCCAAAAAAAGTTTCCAGGCATAGTAACTGCTTGCCTGTTTTCCCAGCCAGGAAGTGACTTGAACTGTTCTCCAGTTTTATTTCAGCCTGTAAATTTATTTGAACTGCTGTACTGTTTTTCCCAGCTGGGAAGCAACTTAACAGGACTTGTTTGAGACTGCAAAGAAGCCCAACTATATTTAAGTTACAGCAGAACCAGTATACTCAACAAACTGTCCTGGGTGACCACAAGCTTGGGTGGTACCCTTGTGAGATTGCAAGCTCTACAGATAGTGGCTGGCCTTCACCTGCAGCCTGGGTGGGGTTGTCTGATCTATCCTCCAGAGGGGTCTGGAACACTATGTCCCATGCTGAAGATGATGAAAGGCCTGAGGGGCAAAGACAATGAAAGGCCTAAGTGGCAAAGTTGACAAAAGACTGAGGGGCGACGGTGACAAAAGGCACGAGGGGCACAGATGATGAAAGGACCTCAAGGGTGAGGGAAACAACACCTGCTTCAAAGTTTCCTGCCTGCATCTTCTGTTCCTTGAGAGACTGTCTGCTGTATTCAGAGCAGTGCTGGCAACCCTTATCTTTCCAGAACACCCCCTGAAATCTTCAAAAAACTGTGAGTACCTCTGGGCTGTGACCCCAATGAGTTCTGTTGAAATTTAGTTAGTTAATTTAGATAGCTATGGGGGAGAGGAGTCACGGCAGGACTTTGTTTATCTTTAGGAAAAGCCCATGCTAATGACTATAACAAAGCCATTCAGTCTATCCTTTTTTGGAATCCAATTGGGGCCCCTTACAAAAAATCTTTCAGCTCAATGTTAAAACTGTTGTTTCCACAGTGTCCCAGAGTACACAAACTTAATGTTAAGTGGTTAGCAACCAGCAACCTGGTGAGGTACCCACCACAAGAGACAGTTATCATTATCATGGCTTTTGGGGGGGCAAGCTGGATGCAGCCGCTGGTTGGTATGGGGACTGTGTATGTGGGACAACTAAAGCAAAAGTTATTAAAGTGTTACTCATTGACTTCCATGATTTCTGTGTTGTTTTGCTTCATCTTACCCCTCCCTTATAGTAAATCAGAGGATAGTTCATTTACAATTTGCATTCATGGTTATTGCTTTGTGTGTATGTACTGTATACTGTGTGGAGAAAAGTTAGCAAAGTTCAAAATCCTCAGCTCCACACACCTTGCACCTTGCAAAAAATTAGTGTAGGGTGAAACAGCAAAGGCACCGCAGGTATATTTTTTCATTCAGTTTAATAAGTGCATGGAAATCACATAGCCACCCAGCAGTACAGGGAAGAAAGCCTCAACTAGTTTCACACGCTGTTCATCTACATGGAGAAAAGTTAACAGTGTGTGGGAGGGAAAATCATGCTTGTCCCTTGGGGAGAGGTTAGGGCCACAATGGGTAGCATTTATATACTCCTGCCCCAGGTGCAAGCACCAAAAACTTTTCCTGGTATTCTGTCAGTGTATTGCACCCAAAAGTACCCAAGCTGACCTCACAATGGGTCAGTGAGTGAGGAGATGCCAGGTGTGCATGTCAGAGATACCCCCCTCACATAGGGGAATTACAAGCAGAACGAGTGTGGTGGTGTTGCCTCTGTATAGCTCAATGATAAGATCCTACCTAGAATGCTGTGTCTAGTTCTAGAGACCACATCTCTGGAAGGACATAGACAGAGTGGAGGCAGTCCAGAGGAGGGTAACTAAAATAGTCAAATTAGAAGCACCATGATAGGACCAGTGAGGAAGGGGTGCAGGTAATTGTAGCCAGCCTAGAGTCAAAAAATAATGTCTAAAGTACCAGCACTCCTATGAACAATTTCAGCATACAGCACACTCACAATGACTTTATGGCAAAATTTGCTCTTTATTTTCACTTCACCATTCAGCCAGACCTCAGCAACCCACCCACCAGCATCTGTGCACGGCATTCACCCGCCCGTGGGTGTCTCTCTGAAACAGCGGCCGTGGCATGGCTCCTCACCATTCAGCTGCACCTCAGCAACCAGCCCACCAGCATCTGTGCACAGCGTTCAACTGACCAGGGGCACCTCTCTGAAGCAGTGGAATGGCTCCTCACCATTTGGCAGCACCTCAGCAATCCACCCACCAGCATCTGTGCACAGCATTCGCATGATCGGGGGAACCTCTCCGAAGCCACGGCCATGGCATGGCTCCTCACCGTTTGGCTGCACCTCAGCAACTGGCCTGCCAGCATCTGTGCACAGCATTCACCAGACTGGGAGCACGTCTCTGAAGCAGTGGTTGAGGCATGGCTCCTCACCATTCAGCACACCTCAGCAACCCACCCACCAGCATCTGTGCACAGTGTTCACTCAACCAGGGGCATCTCTCCGATGTGGCCATGGCATGGCTCCTCACTGTTCAGCCACACCTCAGCAACATACCGACAGCATCTGTGTACAGGTACACCTCAGCCCTCTGCAGAAATAAGTGGAATTGAAAGCCCTCTAAACCATTGGGTTTCTGCTCATCTACAACTACAAAGCCATTGGCTGCAGCTCCCTGTCTGGCCAATTGGACTGGCTGTTGGTTTTGTGCTCAGGAGCTAGGACCTGAATTTTAAAAGTTCCTCTGATCGAAACTTAAATTTTTAACCTGGAGCTTAGCCCTCTTCCCGTGGCTGTAACAGTTACCAATGAATGTTCTTTACTGAGCTGTACTAATTATTTATCCTTAGTCTGGGTACATGATTTATAACCAGCTTACTAGATAACCACAGTGAATTGTTGTCTACTAAACAAAAATTGTTTATTTATTAAACATAAAATATGATTTGCTGCCTGCTTCCTAGATAACCCCCACAGTGTATTTTACTAAAGCTAAGTTGATAGCCACCCATAGAAATGTACTGCTGCTGTATCCCTTCTTAGCCCCTCAACTGCCTCCCTCTCCCATTACTGCTGTCTCTCACTACACCTGTCTTTTCCTCCTCTCTACCCACCCAGTAAGAACTTGATTTTCACTGATTGCTCATTCTTAGATTTGACCTGTGCACCTCTGCCGCCCTCTCTCTCCAAAATCTCACCCTCTCACTCTGCTAATGCCTCTCACTTTTACCTCTACCTTTCAATACTCTTGAAACTGCTCTCCGTCCCACTACTCCACTAATTGCCTCACTTGGTAGCATGTGAGGTGGGTGCCTGAATTAAGGCACCATTCAAATGGCACGTGATGTGGGCAAGCCCCCAATGGCGAGGGGAGGAGGTGACCGAAGTGATGGGGTAGGCAACCGTAGCAACAGGATGTTGCAATGGGTACACTCTGCTGGGGGTGAGCAGCAAGGCAACCAACGAAGGGGGTGGAGGGGATGTAGGGGTGGTGCTGCTATTGATTGCTGAGCTGCGCCATTGCATTGGGGTTGGCCTCACTTCTGGTGCTGTGGTTCCAGGTTAGGTCTGGTTCTGGGCGCTACTGTGGTTTTGTTGCGTCCAGCCCAAAACTGCATTTTTTTGCTTTCACCCCCCCCGACTTGCACCCCCCTGGAGGTGAGAATCCTTAAGTAGGGGGGTGCAGGGGTGAAGCAAATGATTTAAGTCCCCGGCGCCATTCTTCTGTGTGCTGAGAACGTCAGGGTGGCAAAATTGTTTTCACCACCCTGACATCACAATATTGCGGGGAGCCATTTGGCTCACACCATTATCACATAGAATCTCCTCACTTTGATCTCCCTCCTGAGAAACTCCTTCCCTCCACCACCCAGCTATGACTTGTCCTGATAATCAGCCCTGTTTAGTGAATCTCAATAGGGTCTCTCCCCACTGGTGCCTTTCAGCCAGACACCACCCCACCTAAGCACTTCTACTCTATCCCTCCCACTGTTTTTCTCTCTTATTGCTTAACCCTCACTAACCCAACACCCTCACTTATCTTTCATTGTTTTCTCAAACCTGCCCTCCGATTAACTTTTTGGCCGACCCAACAGCTGATTAAGAATATCTAACTCCCTCTCTTCTTTCCCTTTCAGTGTTCGCCTGACTAGGGATGCCTCCCCGAAGCAGCAGCCACAGCCGCAGCACAGCTACTCAACATTCAACCCCACCTCAGCAACCCACCTGCCAGCATCTGGGCACAGGTACACTGCAGCCCTCTGCTGAAACAAGTGGACGTGAATTTTAAAAGTTCCTCAGATCGTAACTCAAATGTTGTTCCACCCACCATCCCCCACCCCAGGCACTGTTTAAATCCACTTTCTGCCCAGGGATCACACCTTTCCCTTGCTGATTTTTTCACTGAAATCTTTTAGATTCCATCCCTCTTAAGTACTTCATCCCTCCTTAGGGGTTAATATTATAGCTTGGCCTTAAGAGCCTGCCACACTTACACCTTTAGCCCTGTAATTATCCCCTGCTCCACAACTAATTAGTGAAGCATGAAGACATCACTGCAGCTCTTCATAGTATTATCCCTTATAACACCCTCTCAATTAATTCCTCCTCAAGTAACATTGTTGACAGTATCACATTGCACAGTGCACAGTGTCCAAACTTGACATCAGCCCCACTGCTCTCAACATTTGATGTCTGTCATTTGAACCTAAGGTTAACACAATCTTCATTTGACTGTGCATATCCCTTCCCCCTCCTATCTTAAACATACTCCTGCTAATGTGTAAGAACATTAAGCAACCCGTAACTCAAAGGATCCACTCGCTAACACTAAAACAACTCAAGCTGCAGATAACTTGACTGATCTGGCTGCTCTTGCTTCTCTCGGGTAACATTCACCCTAACCCTGGACCCAAAACCTTGGGCTTCTATCCCCCCATGAAGCACTGCAACCTCACAGTTGCTTCCATCAACATCTGCAGTCTGTTATCCAAATTTGACTAACTGCAGTTATTGGTACTCTATATAAGCTAGATGTACTGTCGGTTGTCGAGACCTAGCTTACGTTGAGGACCTCTGATACTGAAATACTATTAAATGGCTATACTTCATTTAGACTGGATAGAGCTGGAAATTGTGGAGGAGGTTGCATCATGTATATTAAAGGCCACCTTCAGGGCCAAGCACTACCACCGATAAAAACAGGCAACAATGTTCAAATTCGCCCCAAAAAATAATTCTTGGGAGTCAAGGGAAGGGAATAACCATCCTCTCCACTTATATACCCCCAAAGGAACAGGCAGAAGGCTTTAAGGTACTACTTGAGTACATTACCAGCCTCAAACATAACTCAGAGATAATTGTGATGGGAGATTTCAATATAAATTGGCTGTCTCCTGACTCTGCCCCTTACAGCAACACCTTAGCAGCTCTAAATTTTGACCACATGGTAGTGTTCCTCACACACAACAACTACCGTACTGGGTCCAGTACACTACTGGACTGGCTGTTAACAAATCATGCTGTGTTCATCATCAGCAATGATGTTCTCCCCGATTCCATAAGTGACCATTCTCCTGTACTCAGTACTTGGTTTAATAAGTCTCCAAAAATCCCTGCAAAAAAAGTTACTACCTGAGTCATAAGAAAAGGGCAACTAGGATCCCTGAAAGCCTACCTAAGACAGCTAAGCTGGTCTTCAATCTATTCAGCAGTTGATGTCGATACTGCGTTACACAACTTCATTCAGAACTTCAATATCACCTGTGACATCTTTGCCCCCACCACTACAATGAAGGTTGAAGATTCCCAGAACTCCTGGATAACCCCATCCTTATTGCCTAATGCACTCCAGGGATAACCTCTGGCATAAGGCTAAAAGCACAGGCTCCTACTTGACCTCCAAAATTATAGGTCAGCTCACAACAAATGCACCCAAGCCGTCCATCATGCCAAAGCCAACCACTTTAGATCTGAATTAGACAACCCATGGGGTGATGGCCACAAATTCTAGAAGAATATACAGGCTTTAACTGGGAAACCCAACAAAGCACCACCTGCTATGCTGAATCTAAATGGGCAAATAAAACAAGACTCAGTGTTCATCACCAGTACCTTCAACAAGACCTTCACTGACCTCAGTGGAATGCTCCCCAAAGAGTATCTAAATCCAGTTAGAAGAGGCCAAAGCAATACACCACATCTAAGCCCCCAACCATGTACCACCATTCTACCTGAAGACAATCACTATCCCTGAAGCTAAAAATTCCTATGACAGGGTCTGGGCAAAACCAGGCACAGCAGTAATGGTATGGACTGCAAATTAATCTCACTCACCCTAGATGTTATCCTGGCTTCTCTAACAAGGATTCCGAATCTCTCACATACCACTGGACAGTTCCCAAAGCTCTGGAAAGCCACAGTAGTTATCCCCATTTTTAAAAATGGGGACAGAATGGTACAAACTAACCTCTCACCAATTTCCATCTTTCCTCCAATTTCTAAAGCCCTAGAACATGTTGTCTACAATCACCTCTCTTTGAGAATTGGGCCATATGTGTCTATGGAACATGGAGAAGAAATTGATGGAAGATGGGAAACTGGACAGTCCAGTGTAAGCAAGCTTCTCTTGTCACTTAACAAAGTAAGGGAAAAGAGATATTGGCCAGAGGTTATTCAGAGAGGAAGGGCCCCTCCTTTGTGAAGCAGAATAAATTTAGCCAACTACTATGAATGAGGGACAGCACTGAGGGAAAAGGAGAGGTTGAGTAAGTGAGTCTGAGGAGATGGTATGGCAGGAGTGAAGATATGGAGTAACTTGAGATCCAGCCCATCAGGACTGGGCTTGCATAGGTTAAGGGTGTAAAAGGCAGTCAGATTTCCTGGGTAGTAACAGGGAAAAGAGGAAACCCTTGAAAGAGAAAGTAGAGAGAATGTGAGTTGGAGCAGTAGAGGCTGGAGGGTGAGTGGAAGGAAGAGCACAAATGGTGAATATCTCACTGAAGTAAGCAGCAACAGTGGAGGTATGAGACACTAGTGAACCATTTACTAGAAGGACTGGGGCTCAGAGTGGACTAGGTGGGTGGGTCAGGCAGGTAGTGAATTACCTTCCAGAACTTTGAAGGAATGTTACAGTTGCTCTGAAGATTGGCTTTGAATTATTGTGATTTCACAGCCTGGACAGCCTTTGTACAAGAGTTCCTGATGGTCCTGTATAAGAGGATGTCAGTAAAAGAGTTAGATAATTTGTAACATGCCCAGCCGAGATCACAGGACTTGCTCTGGTCAATGATTTCAGAGGTAATCCAGGGGTAATGGTGAGTTTTGACCCTGGATTCTCTGAGTGGATTATACTTGTCCCAAACTGAGAAGAATTTGGAGGGAAAAAGGGAGATATCAATGTCAGTATCAGTGACAGAGGGTATGACTATCCAATCTACAGCAGCAAGAAACTCAGGAGAGCATAGGCGTTGAGTGATCAGAAGACCTGTCCAGATATATTTAGAATGTCAGACATTCCTCCCCCTTGCTAAAGTCAAATCATAATCCAAACCTGTATGCCTTCCTTGCCTGTCACAGAAGTCTGATGTGAATATAGTAACACATTACTATAAGGCTGTAAGAGACTTTGGTCCATCAAGTCTGACCCCTTCATCTCATAACCAGGGACCAACAAGTATGATGTTCAAACATGAACTAATTTATAGGTACTTCAAACCCAGTCCACAACTCAGGGTACCCTGTAATTTCGTAGTTAGGCAGAATTCCTTAGCTAAGCAGAAATTTGTCCAGGCTTATCTTGAATGACTGTATTTGTCTCCATTTCCACTGTCTCTACCTGTACTGTAGGCCATTCAATAGCTTTAACACCAGTGGTGGTCGAAGTGGCCAAAATTCGCTCCGCAAAGTGATTCGTAGAGTAACACAGAATCCACAAAGTACTCCACAATGCGAAGTGGAGTACTTCACGTTATAATGGGGAGTGTGAAGTCCATTGAAAACAATGACTTTGCATTATTCCACCTTCCCCAAACCACTTCTCGACCAGTTTTAAGGCAAAGTACATTGAAATCAATGTAATTCACCTCACTTTGCCTTGTTTTTGAGCTCCAAAAGTGAATTTTGAAGTGCTTCATGGGATTGCAGGTCACATGGGCTCTAGATTGTTCTGCACAGCCTCAGTTCTGTGTAGTGTGTGTGTAGTGGAAGATGGAGACAGTTTCCTCTCAGAGCTCTGCGATTCAAATCCTCTAAAAGCTGTTAAAAAAGCCTTTTTGAGCTATTTTTTTTTGCTCAAAATTTAATACATCAGTTTGCAGGAAACCCTCCTGTGCTCATATCATCAAGTGTTTATTGTTTGTGTGTGAATTCTGAATGTTAATTTAGAACAGTCAGTCTGTGTACTGTGAAGTGTGCTTTGGGGAGGGGTGTATCTGTGGTGTAGGTAAATTAACTTGGAGAAAAAGGCAGTCTTTCTGTTTTGGTTATATTTTTCTTGTATAACTGTGTTAATGTACACACAGTAATATTTTCAGTAATTCTTGAAATTTTTTTTGCTGATTGTTGTGGTGCAGCAGTGTATAATTTCAGTTTGTTTAAAACATTTGGTTATACTACTAAAGGTTTTCAATTTGCTATGCATTACTTGTAGTCTGTGTGAGTGTGTGTGTGATGCTTGCCATTAAATCAGACACCTTTTATTGTGCCACAGAGTTATCGCAGCAGTGTGAACCTGCTATCCACCACACTTCCATGAAGTTTTTATACTGCTCTGTGGTATCTTCACTGGTAGTGGACTGTTACTGCTGTGCACTCCCCCCACCACACCTGCAAAAAGTATTCTTTTCCAGATTTGGAGTTATGATTTATGAGCACTGGTTAGGTGTTGTTGTGCCTTTACGTCTGCATCTCTTGAGTGTGCAGCGCAATCTTAATCTGTCTGTGCATTCGCAGTACACCCTTAATTCTGGGAGACTTTGCATTTTTTGTTACACTCTCATTTTACTTCATCATAACTTGGGAATTTTCTGGACACAAGACAGTAGCATTTTGGGGATGCACGTTAACTCTGGTGACTGTGTGTGACCATTGCGTGCATTATGGAGTGCACCATTAATTCTGGGAGACTTTGCATTTTTTGTTACCCTCTCATTTTACTTTGTCAGCACTGGGGAATTTTCTGGACACAAGACAGTAGTATTTTGGGGATGAAAATTAATTCTATTGACTGTGCGTGACCACTGCCATTACGACAGAGAGTGCACTTATTAATTCTTGGAGACTTTGCATTTCTTGTTATGCTCTCATTTCACTTCATTGGTGCTGGGAAATTTTCTGGACACAAAAAAGTAGCACATTGGGGAATGCACATTAATTCTGGTGACTGTGTGTGACTACTGCATGCATGACATCTGAGTGTGCCATTAATTTTTGGAAACTTTGTATTTCTTGTGCTCTCATTACACTTCATCAGCACTGGGGAGCTTTCTGGACACAAGACATGAGCATTTTGGGGATGCACATTAATTCTGGTGACTGTGTGTGTGAAAGGCTGCCAATATTGTTGTCACTTCACCTTACTTCATGTTAAGGCAGAATGACAATGCGAAGTAATAATCACAAGGTGAAGTGAGCCTTTTGCATTGGCCACTTCACATAGTGGAGTGAAAACATGAAGTGCCCACTTCACGGACACTTCGCTGGCAGAATTTAAATTTGCTGTATCTCTATTCACCACCCTCTGTGAGAAATTCCACCTAGTGTTATCCTGAATTTACCACCTTTATGCTTCAGGAAGTATCCCCAGGTAGAGCACATCAAATTAAAATATCTCCATCTATTCAAGCTTGCCAATACACTTCAGTGAACCAGCATGGGTTCACAAAAGACAGATTGTATCAAACAAACATTCCAACCATATAAAATAAATAAATACACTACCACAATATTATTACCTAAAAATCATTTCATCTGCACATATGTCTAGAGTTTTGTAGACTTCAAGTATGATACCAGTTTCTCATGATTTTCCTTATCCTTTAAGTTAAATAATTCTATTATAATTTGATTTGGAGGGAGACCAAGGTTCATCAGAATTGGTCCTAACCATTTTTTCTGTGTCTGTTCATATAAGGGGCATATCAGTATGACAAGCTTAAGATCATCTGGAACATTCATTTTACACTTACAGCATTCAGTATTAATGCCCTTTCTTTTTTGCTTATACCAGACATGATTACTTTGGAACAGATCTAGTCAGAAGCATGTCATAATTCTATACATTTCTAAATAGGGCTACCACCTGTCCTGATTTTCTCAGGACAGTCCTGATTTGGGCAGCTGTGTCCTGCAAAAAAACATGAAAAATACTACATGTCCTGATTTTACAGTAGAGAAAATGTTTTCTAACTTTCCACTAAATGTTGCAGAAAACTACAATGCCTTAACTAAAATACATTAAAATGACAAGAAACAATTGAAGCAACTAAGAAACTACAATACTTAGCATTAATTCTAATTATATAGAGAAAACAAGTCTGTTGCATTGGTTGAGGTTACGTACTGTCCTGCAAAAATCATGTTTCAGTAAGAAATGTCTCACTCTGTGCTTCTGAAAAGGTGGCAACTCTATTTCTAAATCATTAAGAGAGGTCAAATATGTTTCATAATTATGATTATTCTTAATAAGCTTGTACCAGTAAAACCTTTTGTATTTTTGAACTTTTTCCATATCCTGTGCAAAGTATGTATCATTTATTTTTGTTTTCACTTGCAATTTGATTTCATCAAAAGGTCTCATATAGATTTGAAATAATAAATGTAACATTCCCATAGGAAGAATTTGTTTCTTAATAATCTCCAGTGAGGGTGGAAAAAATCCATTGTCATTATAACTTAATTCCTCTTTGAGACAATGTCTTGGCAATCTGTCTTCTGATAATAAGAAAAATATCAAAAGATGATTTATTATCCTTTCCTCAATGTATGCAGAGAAGGGAAGCTGTCCTAACTCTAATCATAGATGTTGGTATTGTTAGCGAAACTCTTAATATATGCATGCAAAGTTTATTCAACTGTGTTTCCAATTTATTGAGTGTGGTTACTGCTCAGATTTCTGCTGCATATAATAAACTAGATATTATTTAGACTCTACTGTTTTTAATTGCCCTGTTACTGTGCCATTTCCTATTTTATCTGCAAATCTTTTAAAGGTATTGAATGACGATTTTGCCTTTTGAAAGACTAATTTCTGATGGTCACTCCATGATAAATTAGATGAAAAACATACTCCTAAATATATACAATGACGCTCGCCAGGATGAAACCCAATTCTGCAACATGTTGCAGCATTCTGCAGCATGCTGCAGCAGAGTTACTGTGGAAAACAGTATAATTTAAATTTCAATTAGTCCCTTTTGACATGCTTGAAACTGTGACATTGCCTTCATTCTGGCAGTGTCACAGTTTCCTGCATGATGAAAGGGATTAATCCTCATTTAAATTACATTGTCTACTGCAGTAACTCTGCTGCAGCATACTGCAGAATGCCTTAGAAGTGTGTTTCATCCTGATGAGTTTCACTGTATATTTGGTAACTGTAGGTATTTTTTCTTTTCCTACATATAATAGTGGGGCCTATTTTTGTTTATGACAAAAAATCAATAGATTAGTTTTTTTCTTTATTTATAACTAAATTATGTTCTTGACACATTTTAGTAAAATGATTTACCTTCCATTGTAGGCCCAGTAATAATGTTGATAAGAGAACAAGATCGTCTGCATTTTCTAACACTGACATTTTTTTATTTCACTCATAATATTGTCTGGACCTGGGACTTTATTATTTTTGATTTTAAGAATTGCTTCAATTATTTCTTTTTTTTTTATGTATATTGGTTGTGGTGAATATTGATTTCTTAATGTTACAGTTTATTTTTCTTCTTCTATTGGGGAGAAGTATAACATTTTAAAGTAGTCTTCCCAGACTTTAGGTGTGATACATACTTCTAGTTGTGTTGAATACTGTTTAAAACCTATGGCAACTAGTATCCAACATTTCTTTGTATCTTTAGTCCCGAACATCTTTTCTGAGGTTATCCCACATTCCTTTTTGATATTTTTTCCTTTCTATCTTTAATATGTTTTTGTAATTTTTCCTTGCTTTATTCAATATTTGAAAATTAACTTTTGTATGCTGTCTTTTAACTTTTCTGACCAGATTGTTCAGAAGTTTATTTTCTCTGTTGCACATGGAGTTAAACCAGGAGTTTATTTTTTTGCAGTTTTTCCTTTGTTCTTGGAACATTGGTCCTATATAGTTATTTATTTCTTCCAATCTTTCTATGCTATCTGAAGAATTTATTAAGTTCTTTATTATTTTAGTGTGATATTGTAGAATATTTTGAGCATATAAAACATTTTTTAAATCTTGGTTAGCATATCTGTCTCTTCTGATCCATCTCAGGTTCAGTACCTCAAAATTATTTGTCTCTCTATCTGTGGGAATAAAATGTTTAATATTTCTATACCTTTGATTTCTATTTTTAATAGAAAGTGAGCTGAGGCTGGTCTGTCCAGTATTTGCAGTTCAATTATTTTTTCTATTGTGACTGGATTTGCCCATACTAGGTCTATCACTGAGGAACTCATTGGTCCATTTATGTATATGCTGCCTCAAAGTCTCCGAGCACCCTTCCATTTATTATAAAACAATCTACTTCTTCAATGGTTTCTAATAATTTTCTCACCTGTTTATTTATTTACATTTATTTACTTTGTCTTACTAATCAAATATGAGGATTTAATATTGATAAATTGCAGTGGTTTTGTGACAGTAAAATGTATCAGATTTTCATTTATGACTCTTACATTAAAGTTGCCTACTATTATCATAGGATATGTTCAGTAAGTTTCATCTATGAATTCTAAAAGTTTTAAGAATTCCACCCAGTCATGCAGAGGTTGTATGTCCTTTGTCAAAGGGGGAACATATACATTCAATAGTACAAATGTTGGGGATTTCTGGTTGGGACACCCATCTAATGGCAGCCTAAACAGCACACTCCACCAATTGACTTAACAATCCATGGGTATCCAAATGTAAACCCACCACCCTGTCAACCAAAAGAAGAATCTCGAATTACCTGATGCCTCTGAAGCACCGATGGAGGGATAATTCCTCCAACCAAGAAAAAGCTTAAAAATGCCAGGTTCAGTTGACACTGAGAAGGCCCTGGAATCCATGAGTCTTGTGCCCTGGCAAACAGCAGAGGCCCCTCGGGAGGAATCTGAATGCATGATTACATCTAGAGAACTTTGCCAAACCCTGAAACAAATTAACCAAACGCTCCAGTGATTAGAAGCAAAGGTTTCAGACCAGTGTTCAGAAATTTCCACATTAACCAAGCGGACTTGGGAAATTGAGAAGACTTTAACAAACTATACAACCACTACCAATGGGCACAACAAAGCCCTTCTGGACTTACATTACCATTTACAACAACTTGAAGCATGCCTTGAGGAACTAGAGAACAGAAATCGAAGGAGCAACCTCCGGATTCATGGGCTTCCCTGGGGTGCTGAGACTGGCGCAATGGTTGCTTTCATTGACTCATTTTTGCATGAAATTCTAAATCTTCCTCAAGACAAAGCTCTTAACATAATTTGAGTGCACAGATCACTGATCCCAAAACCTCGGGACCCTAAGGCGAAGCCACGTTCAGTAGTTCTTGTTTTCTTGAACTATAGAGTGAAAGAGGAAATCCTACAACTAGCACGGTAAAAAAAACTGATTCATTTTGGGGACACTCACTTGTATTTGGACTATGATTTTACAACACAGCTGCTCTCCCAAAGGAGAAAGGTACTCACAGTGGTTAAACAACTACAGCAGCAGAACATCAGGGCTTTTATTGAGTACCCAGCATGCCTGAAGGTTCAGCTGGCTGAAGGAATGAAGCATTTTCCAGACCTAAAAGTGGAGTGGGACTTCTTGATTTCAGTGGGCATACAACCCCCAGGGTGAGGAGGTCAATCTACCACAATGCAGGCAATTAGAGTCCAGGGACTGGGCCTACAGTGGAACAAAAAGGCAGGATGCAAAGGGCAACACAGATGCCTCCACCTTGTGGGACTTCCTATGCAACAAGAAATGTTCAAGAGGCCTGAACAAGGAGCCAACACAGACAGAATCCAAAATGGACCAAGGGGACACTACCGCAGAAGCAGCAAACTCCCAAACTTCCTGATCATTTTCAGGTGCAGTATCTCTTAATAATTTACTTTTTGTGATCTCCCCAGGCTTGGTTCTATGAAGACACATGTTGAAATTGGCTCAGGCTGTTTAAAGGGTCATGGAGAATAACCCCACCTAAAACAGAAGACAGACTGTTTAATTTGGAACATTTTATAAGGACAGGATGTATATGTTTTTAAAATATACCATTTGATGTATTCATAGCCCATGGTCTGATGGTTTGAGGGAAGGGGGAGCACAGCTTCCTCATTGAGGGGCTTGGGTGGGCTTGGGGGCCTTCTGAGTCCACCGGGTTCAGGTGGAGAAGCCATACCTAGATCAATTAAATCTCCCTTATGTTTTGGAAGTGCTAGTGGGGTGATCTGATTTAAGTGGTGGTCATATGGGGCAGAAGGGGTAAAGTCTAAAATGGCTAGACTGTAAAGGACTTATAGGGCCTTTATTGGTAGCCTCCTCAGGGGAGTCCTCGGGGCTGGGCCTTGCTCTGGGCAGACAGTTTCTTTCTGCTTGGGGGGCTTGGCTGGAGGGCACTCTGGGGATGTGCTGCTGAGGTTCGGTCCCTTAAAACTGCTAAAGATGCCTGTGGCTGGGCTTGTTAGGGCTCCCACAACTAATCTGGTACTTTACCAACTTAATAAATGAGGGGTCTATCAGTTCATTGACACACAATATTAACAATTTGCTTTACTGCATGGACCTAATGGCAGGTGGAGGCCCCTTATGAGGCCTGCTTAATGGCTCTTCTGATGGGGGGGGTGATTGCGTTCCCCTTTATTCCTTCACCATGGAGCAGGATTTAGTGGACTACGTCAACACCTTTTTATTTTGCATTGAGTCAATTGGCTTACAGTTTCTCATGGTAGTGATAAAAATAACTTGACTAAATAACATTCTTACTGTGCTTTCATGGTGTCCTACTTATAGGAGTGTCAAGGGTGGTTGGGCTCACAATTTTTATAGTTAGCTTATCCGCTGACACTCACTGCAAAGAGCTAAGAGTATTTAACACCATTGAAGCTCTAAGGGGGAGCCCTCCATTTGGAGAGCGTATATATTCCCACCCTCTTAATTCCTTTTCCACAGTGGGAAGGGAGTTCAGACAAAGATCCTTCAAACTTGGATCTTCTACCTAGGAAGTCATTTATGTTTAACCATAAAGGTTCTTGCCCAGTTGGCAGTGATGGTTATTGTATAATTTATATGTTGTTTAAGGATGGAGACTTACTGCACTGTTTTCAAGGGAGGAGGTAGACAGATTTTGAGAGGGAAATTTGGTGAACGTATCATAATTGGATTTTATTATTAATTTTTTTTAACAAATAATGGCTAATTCAGGTACACTGGTATGCACATACAATGTAAATGGTCTTATAAGTCCAGTTAAATGCAGTAAGATTTTAGCTTTGATTAAGAAGTCGGCAGCAGAATTTGTGCTTCTACAGGAAACCCACCTCTCTGAGAGAGAGCATAGTAAATTTTTGAAACTAGGGTTTAGGGAGGTAGCTGCCTCCTCGTATAAAAAGGGTAGATGTAGAGGCACTATGGTACTTATTCCACACAAGTCCCATTTTGAAAAACTAGCAGAAAAGGTGGATAAAGAGGGTAGGTATGCTTTCAGGAAGGGAAAACTTGAGGGGCAATTAATAACACTGGCATCAGTGTACTTTCCACCGGATACCCCTTAGTGGGACTATAGACCTTTCCTCCTTCTGCTTCAGGAATGGGTGGAGGGAGTCTTGCTCTGTGGAGGAGACCTAAATCTAACTTTCAATCCCACCCTAGATATGACTTCCCAGATTCCAAGAAAGTCACATCATGTGGCAAGAAGGGTCATAAGTTGCTGGGAGAGTTGGGTATTTTAGAAGTTTGGCATCATTATCGCCCTAAACAGAAGGACTACACCTATTTTTCTGCCACATTTAACATTTACTCCAGACTGGACTACTTCTTGCTACCAAGGGATGAGGTCTATAGGGTACAAGACACTTGGACTGGGGACTTTGTCTTTTTGGACCATGCCCCACTCTTTATGTGTTTGAATCTGGGAGGATTTCATAGAAACACCTTTTGGAGATTAAATATCTCCTTACTTAAGGATAAGCTGGTTAAAGATCAGATTCTAGACACATATCAATGTTTCTTAACAGAAAATGAGGGACAGGACATGTCATGTGCCATTCTATGGGACACGGCCAAGGCTGTTCTCCAGGGGAGGTTTATACAGCTCATGGCATGGAAGAAGAGAGATAGAGGAGAGAAGGAGAACCCTTACTGAGCAAATCCAGTCACTGAAGGGAATGCAAAAACAGAAGTACTCTAGGGCTGTAGCACAGCAGCTTAAGACTCTTAAAGGGGAATTGGGCCAAATATTGGATTATCAGGTGGAACAGAAATAGTTATTTTTAAAGCAGAAATATTATCGAGGGTGGTCCAGGTTCACTTAGACTATTAGCCAGTAGATTAAGAGCACAAAGATCTAGGGCCACAATCACAAATTTGTGGCACCCTGGACACCAGAAAGTGGTATATAAAACAAATGAGATAGCTGAGACTTTTGAGGAGTTTTATGAACAATTATATCAGAAAGGAGCCTCTCCACATGATGGGAGAATGGAAATTGTTCTACATATTGAAACTGCCAATCTTATCCCTACATCAGGCTAAAGAGCTGATGCACCCGATAATGGCAGAAGAATTTAAAGTGGACACCGGAGCCCTGAAGACAGGGGAATGTCCCAGGAAAGATGGGCTCCCAGGGGAATTTTTAAATGTTTTAGGGACCTTCTCCAGCCTCTTATTCTGAGAGTGTTTTCTGAGGTCGTGGAGGGCAGATGCTTGATTTCACTCTCCTGCACCACAGCATTGATTTCGATGATACACAAGCTGGGGAAGGACTCCTCCAGATGTGCTTCTTATCATCCAATTTCCCTGCTAAATACTGATTATAATATTTTTTCCTCCATTATGGCAAAAAGAATACAATAGTATCTTCCCCACCACATACAATTAGACCAGAATGGGTTGTGCCGGGCAGACAGCCCAGGATAATTTAAGATGGACCACCCACCTTATTGACCATATTAACAACTCAGCTATCGTGGCTATTTTAATGAGCCTTGATGCTGAAAAAGCATTTGATAGAGTTGACTGGAGTTTTTGGGGGGCGGTCCTTTCCCATTTTGGGTTCCTGAGAGAATTTACACAACTGGTAAGCAAATTATATCACTCCCCATCTGCTTATGTCAGAACAAATGGCCATATTTCTAGACTGTTAAAACCTGGTAAAGGTACAAGACAGGGGTGCCGTTTATCACCATTGCTTTTTGCATTATATATAGAACCTCTTGCTCAATCTATTAGGGAGAATGGGAACATAAGGGGAATAAGACTAGATGGCTTTGAGCACAAACTGGCTTTATAAACTGATGATGTACTCATGTACCTTACAGAACCTGACTCTTCCATCCCTGCCTTGTTTTGGCAGTTAGAGGAATTTTCCTCCCTCTCTGGATATAAACTGAACCATGCTAAAACAGAGATACTTAGCTGCAACTATACCCCATCCCTGGGTTTAAGGAACAGATATCCTATGAGATGGGACTTAGATCAGATGAGCTAACTAGGGATTAAGATTGGGATTAGCAATCACCGCTCTGGGAACTCATCTGTCCCCCTTTGATCACCCAGCTAAGGAAGTACATCCAGAGGTGGACCCTTCTGCCCTTGTCTATATACTCTAAGACACAGGCATTGAAGATGAAAGAATGCCCTACCAAGGTTGCTTTATTTATTCCAATGTGTACCCTGTCTGGTCTCTCAGAAAGATTTAAATACATGGCAGAGCATGTTTTTTGATTTCCCTGTGCTAAAAATTCACCTAGGATCTGTAGAGCCCTTTTATACACCCCTAAGGCCCAAGGAGGTCTAGCTTTTCCTAACTTAGAGGGTTATTGGGCCGCAGCCCAAATGTGGGTGGCACTCCTTTGGGGCAGCCCTAGCTTTGATTCCCATTGCAAAAGAATGAACTTGGCAGTTGGGACTGAGCCACCTCTCCTTGCCATCCTGTTTCAAAGTGATGCTGGGCTCCCGTAGATTTGTTACACGGGGATGAGGACTGTCCCAGAGGGATGAAGGCAAGGTGTAAACCGTGGTCCCATTAGACACCAACTGTGGAAGTTTCAATGGTGGGCTAATAACTCACTTTTCCCAGCTGCCACTTTGGATTCCTGGTTTAAGAAATGGGCCAAGAAAGGATTTCATTCCCCTTATCAGGTCTTAACAGCAGATAATCCTATTTCTTTTGAGGCAGCCAGGCAGACATTTGGTCTTCTCCCATGAGATAATCTAAGATTTTACCAAATCAGAGATTATGTCCATACCTGTCATAAAATTTACATTCAACTGCAGGAGGATGCAATGGACCCCCCTTTTTGAGGCATTTGGTCATCAGGGGTGGCAGAGGATCCATATCCTTATTGCATCAAAGGTATTTATTAGATCTGTCTCTGCCCATTGAAAGACTTAAAAGTAATTTGGAAACAGACCTGGGGATTACTCTCCTAGAGAAACAATGGGCTGATATATGGCACACCACATGGCGGACAACAGGGGCCCCTCTTTGGAGGGAATATGGCTGGAAGGAGATATCTCAGTATTTTCGTGTTCCAGCGCAGGTGGTACACTATGCACCAGCAGCTGGTTCGACTTACTGGAGGGGCTGGGGGCTCACTCCAGCCTCCCGGGATCACATGTTTTGGACATGTCAGATGCTTAAGAGGTACTGGACAGATATAGAACACCATCTTAAGGAGATTTTTCAGTTTCAGTCCCCCTTGGGTCCTGAGCATCTTGTTTTGGGTCTTAGACCAAGGGATATATGGGGAAGAGAGGCAACATATTTATGGTCAGTTCTGACAATAGCTGCCCTTAAGGCCATTACTAAGAAATGGGCTCAGAGAGCTCCCCACCCATTAGCAGACAGGAGGGCAATAGTAGACAGTATTCACTTAATGGAGAGGATTACATTTGGTCTTCGCCAACAAACCCACTTATACCAAAACAGGTGGACCAGGTGGCTCTTGTATGAGCCTAATTTGTATACAGATGCTTAGCCACTCACCATTGGGCCCCTTCCCCCCCTCACTCTCTTATCAAGAACTCATAAGAAAAAATAAGAAATAAAATATATTTTTGTTACTCCAATCAGTGCACTGAACAATCTTTTAGTATCTTCATCGAGTTGCAGTAGATAGAAAAATTAGTAGAGTTATTTAATAGATCTATGGGATCTTTCAGTTCAGTCTAACTAGATCATCATATGCTTTTATTCAGTAAAAAGTTACCTTGTAGGTACACACTGTGATGTCAACAAGATTTACCTTATGTACCTATGTAACAGATGTATGATCTATATGTTTGGACATGATGTAACAAGCCCCTTGGGGCCTACCACAATAAAGGAAGTATAAAAAAAATGTACACATTTTGAATCTTGGTATTCCAGTATAACGAGTAATACTGTTATTAATTTACAAGGAATGTGTGCTACTTTTAAGTTTAGTGTAGTTTTTCAATATGTGGCAATTCCTGCTCTTGGTCTGCCATTTTTCTTCTGTTTAATAGTTGGGCTAGCATATGCTGCCTATCCTGGAATTATTGTTAATTGTCTGTCTTTATACCAAGTCTCTTGGAGGCAAAGGATATCATAGATCTCCATGAATTTTGTTATTTCAGCATCTGCTAGTTTCAACATTAGTCTTTCAATATTCCAACTTAATATGGAAGTCTCTAGTTCATTAAGTAATCCTCCCTCATTTTTATTATTATTATTATCTAGTTGTCAGGCCTCTTTTGTATCCGTCAAAGCAGTGTATCTATTACTTATGTTTATCATCTATACCTTTTCGTTAGTACTTCTGTTCCTTATTAATGTACTTGCTTCAAAAACATACATTTCAAGGCTATCCAAGACAGACGCTTTTTCCAAGATCCATGTTGCCAGTTTTGTCTGTTTAAATGTAATGTCTACTTCTGGATAAAATGAATCTGTTTATTTATCTTGACCCATGCTATGTTATTTGATCCAATGGAGTTATGTAGTTCTTTAGAAAAGAATGAGGCTGGTTCAGATTTAATTTTCTTCATACTATCTGTTTTGTATACCCTCCATCCAAGGCATGCTATGGTCCTACTTTCCCAATCTTAGTCTGTCTCTCTTCTATAATTTGATATTGTTTGTAGAGATACATCATACCATCCTTCTGACATTTTGTTCTTTGGATTAGCATTTTGTACTATTTTTGGCACTATTTGAGAAGGAAGTAGATATATACCTCTAATTCTCATTTCTGGTTCTTTTTGCTAAATAATATCAGCAGTTTCTCTTGAGGAGCATTATATTAGTACAGTGTCCCTCTAAGTTTTTGGTGGTCTAGTTATATGAACTTCTTTCTTTCCAGTTATACTTAGCAGTTTCTTTACCCAAGAAGATCATTTTTCTTGTGTCCCCTCAAATAGTTTCTGGACTCCTTGTGCTTCTATCAAATATTCAATGCTTTTCTCTTTTGTTTGTTTTCTTTGATTTAAGTTTGGAATTTCCTGATTCAAGCTCTCTGATTTATAATTTTGACCCATTTTTAATGGAACCTCAGTCTCCCTCTGAAAAATCTCCCTTTTCTGCATTTGTTGATATTTATCAAGGGAACACTATAAAGTGCTGATGCCTCCAGTTCTATAGATTGTGTTAAAAGGACTATCTCATTGTCAGCTTTGTCCACGTCTTTGTATTGTTCCGGCTCCTCAATTTTCACTATCTGTGAACTTTGTATTATTTTTATTTCTTTATTATCATCTCTAGCAGTTAAAATCTCAGCTTCCTATTTTTTATTTTAGTTAATTATGTGACATTGTTCATTTGATCTTGTTTTCCTGTGTTTTCCATAAATTCTTCTGAAAGTGTGCTCTTTTGGGGGATTTTTGGTATTCTGGGTTTGCTTATTTATATTTTGCTTATTTTTATTTTTTTATTTACAATTTTGGGGAATAATTTTTTTCTTATTAACATAATTTTGAAAAGTTCCCTCTTGTTTTTGAAAAGGTAGTGGTAGATTAACCTACAGTACATTGCATTGTTTGACTTTTCACATCTAAGACCCAACTCTGAGTCATCTGTTTTGGGTTCTTTTATGTTTTGTTTCAGTTTTTCCAACATAATTTTATTGTGAAATACTTCCGTACATATTGTTGAAAGTATTTATATTATTGCACAAAGGTCTTCTAAAATAATTATATTTGCATAGTAAAGGTTTTTGATCATCACAAGTAATTGTTTTGATAGAGCTGAAATGGAGGCAAAGTCCTTTTATTTGCAAAATGTTCAGTATCACATACTATTTCAGTTTTCGGAGCTATATATTTTGGGCTTTTATTTCCACTCTAGCTGGTGAAAATTTAGGTGACTCAGAATGGTTAATACTTTTTTGTACCCCAGAAGCTGCTGATTAAAAGTCCTCTACCTGTTTCTTTAATCCATTTACTGTATTGTCAAATTTAAATCAGTGATTACTGAGGTTAAATTATCTTTTTTTTTTTTTTTCCCTATAGGTATTGTATTCTTTCTAAATCCAAATTTCCCTTCTGTTGAATAGAGGTATCTAAATTTATCTTACTATGTTGTTCTATTTTCCCTTGAGTTAAATTTTTCATATCACACCCCTGCAACTCATGCCTTAATGTTGCCAGCAGTCACTGCACATTTCACGTGCAGTTCCCTCAAACCAACATTTATCGTTCCATTCTGCTGTACCAACCAGGCTCAACGTGCTTTCTTCACCAGGGCACCCCTGCTGCTAAACAACCTTTCCCTGAAATTGCAGCTGAAAACAAGCTTGACCCATTCAAACATAAACTCTGCCAGCACCTCACTGACCTCAGCAGCTGTGACTACTCTGCTTAGGCTTGTGGCTTTGGTTCACCTCTCCCTCCTCTTCTCTCCTCCCTTGCTACCCTCCCCACTTCTCTCCATCCCTCCATCCCCTGCTACTCCCCATCTCTCTCTCCCACCCCACCTACCATTCTACCCCCTCTCACCTCCCACCTACCATTCTGCCCCTCTCCCACTCCTCTCCTCTCCTCTTGTCTCCCCCTCCTTATCACTCTATCTCTTGTTGCTCCACCCAGACTACCTAGCATTTATCTTTCTGTTCTTGCACTTATGACAATGTCAAATCCTTGACTACCTACCCACTTTTCCCCACCCCTCCCCCTCTTATCCTCCACCCGTTGCTCCAGTTATGTCACCCCTAGGATGGATTTTATTTGTATTTGTGTCTTGCTATATATACACAACCATATTGTTAATTGTGCACTGATATTTGCCACTGACTGTTTACTACTGTGCTAGTCTATACACATGTACTGTCTTTTGCTACTAAGTTAACCTCCTGACCTGTATTGTATCTTACCTCTGCTTACTTCTATGTTAACCTCCTGACCCTGTATTGTATCTTACCACTGTTTTGCTTGCACCCATTGCTGATGCAGAACATTTGTAAAAGAACCCTTGGTTCAAAGGTATTTGTAATCCTAATAATAACTAAATAAATAAAAGAAAACATTTTTAGTGCTCGATTGATTTTTTAATCCCTCCAATTTCCATGTTTGACTGCATACAAGGAGTTCATTATAACTTTCTTCACTATAGCTCTCCAGGAAACAATGCATAGTTCCAAAAGTGTTATCATATGACTTCAATGAAATAGCTTCTATTTCAGATGGTGGGAGCCTGGGGAACATAATTTTAAATTATTTTTTACAAATACTCATCTCATTTGTTTGATTTAAGGGACTCTCATTAATCAGATTTGGTGTGTTAGATAGCCCAACTTCTGAGTTTTGCATAAAATTTGTAATTTCCAATTGTCTGATTTTATTACTCCATTTATTTATTTTTAATATAGGGTTGTTTGGTCAACAAGTTCTATATTCTTTTCATCTGCTTTACTCAATTTTTCCCCTTCTCAGTGTTATCTTTTCCTTCTCCCAGGCTTTCACCATTAATTTGTACACTTGGTGAGGTAAGTTTTCCACTTCTAGTATTCACCATATTTTTTATTATTATGTAAAAGATACAGCTGCAAGTAAACAGTACTGTTCAAGCTGACCTCTGATATATAGCAAGAAATACCCAAAAAATAAAAATAAAATATTAATCAGATTCAGAGCTAAATGAAAAATGTTGCAAGTATTATATAATACTGTCTTGAGTGTATAGTTACTCAGTTGTCAAATCTATTAGTGTTCTATACTTACAAAATTGTCATTAGCCCCTAGGCAGCTGTCAAAACCAGAGCTCATAGGGACTCTGGGATGTTATACCAATCTGCGGCACAAAAAAGAGTTAATAGTAATGACTCATTTGTGCCTCTGGTATCCTGAGAGTCTGTAACAAATCAGTAAAGAAGATTTCACTTCTGTAACAAGGCTGAAATTGCAGCATAAGTAAAGAAAAGTAGGACAAACCAGACTCCTGTTTGCCATCTTAGTTCCAAATATTGTCTGTAGGCCTTTATTTCCCTTCTGGACTTGATAGTGCAACTTGCTCGATTAACCTTTCTCTTTGAAGCCTTACTCCAATGGATCTTAGGAAGCTTTACAGTTTTTAAATTTCACCACACTTTAATGTGTGGCTTTAAAATACAATTTCCCAGTCTCAGTGTCCTGCCACTACAATATTTGTGGATAAGCTGAGTTTTGCTGTTGCAAAGTGAAGGTAAGAGTGTCAACGGTCCTGCTGATCCATTCCCCCCCCCCACAGAAATCAGAGCACAGCTACACAGTTCCTCCAGGTGCTCTTCTCCAATTTTCATCATGAAAAAGAATGTAGATAGGCTGGAAAAGTGTTTGGCAATTGAGACTCAACTCCAAAATATTTTACGTAGTGCACCCAGTCCCATCCTTCTCCCTTATGGCATCCTTTGTGAAAGAGTACTGTGTGGGCTGGTAAAAAGTTAAAAAGGTCTCACAATGGGTGACAGGCACTTAGACTCTTGCTCCACCTCAGCCAGCTGCTTCACTTCACCAGCATATAGTACTTTATGAAGCCTCACTTGGTTAACTGCCCACTTTGTCAGATGATGAACTATGTGAAATAACATGTTGCGATATGCAAAGTAGTAACATTTCTCATAGCTTTTTGCAAAGCAAAGTTTCCTGACTTCATCCACTTCTAGCTGGGACTATAGCTGAGACATTTATAAGTGGGTTATTAAAAACAAGATGACACTACAGGTACTAGGCCATTAGGAGATCTTGGACCTCACAATGTCCCATCAGAACATTATATGTGATATCACAATTGAGGACACAATAGGACAAAGCAGCCACAACTCAATTAAGTTCAACAATGTGTTTGACTCCCAGAAGCTAAAGGTCAGCATGGTGGTCATGATTTTAAGAGCATTGACTTTGACATAATAAAATTAATCAAATATCAGCAGATACATTTTCATAAGTCAGAGGAAGAAGAATGTGGGTAGCAAATAAAGGGACAGTATTACTGGCCACCAAAGTGCATATTGCATTTTAGTAGACAAAGAGTGTAGGAAACCAATACTGCTAGATAGACAACTAAGGGGGCATTCTGGGACAAAAAGAGAGTTTTCAAGATTTACAGAGGGGCATGAAATAGGAGCAACAGGAAGGTATATAAACAATAGCTGAAGAAAAGCAAGCAGCACATTAGGAAAGCAAAGGTAAACACAAAGCTAAGGACAGTGGAAAGGGCCAAGGAAGATGATGACACAGATGCATTAAGGGAAGAAGACAAAATATAATGTGGGCATTATGAAGGAAGGTGGGGATAGTATGGAGAATGATGTAGGGGAAAGTGTGTATATTGAATGAATACTTTAGTTCTGTGTGTACTGCGAAAGATTGGGACCTTTGCCTGACAATAAGATAATATTTGAGGGCACTGCTAGCCACAAATTGGAGATATGACATGTATCTAGATAATTCTGAGGAGTCTAATGGTCTGCAGGGCCAAAAGATTAAAAAGTCTTCAGGGCCAGAAAGGATGCACCCAAGGGTGTTAAGGGAGGCAAGACAGGCACTGTCAGCACTCTTGGAAGGTCTATATACTTAATTACTAGTAACAGGCAAAATGCCAGTGAACTAGCAGTTGTGAAATATGCTCCCCTTGCACAACAGCTGAGATGGGAAGAACCTGGGCACTTACTGGCCACTGAGCTTGATGGCTATAGTAGGTAAGCTACAAGAGACAATTAGGATGGATATTTAAATTCCTGGAAGAAAACAGGTATTTGGAAAAGAATCAACGTGGGTTCATAAGAGGCAGGTTATGTCAAACAAACTTGATTTTTTTTTTCAGTTCAGTGGAACAAATGGTTAACAGTGGACAGGCAACTGACATCCTCTGTCTGGATTGCAGTGAGGCCTTTGATTCAGTGCCACATACTGTAGGAGGCTATTGGAAAGGTGGGTGACCTAGGATTGGGTGTGGGAGTAACTAGATGGAGTGGGAATTGGTGTAAGGATAGTACTCAAAGAGAGGTAAAATGGACAGTTTTCTGATTTTCAGAAGATAACTAGTGTGTGCCTAAGGACTATGTCCTGAGGCCACTACTCTTTATCATGTACATTAGTGATATACTGTGGTGGGGATAGAGAGGAAAGTCAATCTGTCTGCATATGACATAAATCTCCTTGGGTGAATGAATAGCAGGAATGGAATTAACAAGAGCAAAAGGGTGCAGAGAGTCTGGAGAAGATGTTCGGCATTTATAAACTGAATGCTAAGAAACGTAAAGTAATGCATGTTAGTAGAAGAAATGTGCAAATGGATTATTTCATACTTAGACAATGGCAAAGTAAAATACTAAAACCTGATTGGCTGAGAACCTTTGTGAGGTGGGCATCTATTTTTCAATAGGTGCCCTCTAAAAAACAAGTGCCAACTTAATACACCAGTGACAAACTGATATCCTTCTGCATAAAATTCACAACCAATGAGCTGCCATTTTTTTCTCCATTACCGGCTGACCAACTGAAGACCCCTCCAGTGACAGAAGTCCCCACCCCTGCCACGAGTAGGCAAACCATCAAAAATAAACAAAAACATGTTTAAAAGATTAAATCAAGCCTTTCAATGGAGCATAGTCCTTTACAGAGCAACACAGAGAACTGCAGCTCCTGCCCCCTTAAAAGCTGGCCAACGCAGTACTTTAGCAAGCTGGCAAAGAATCTACACATATGACGAGCCAAATTCAAGAAAGTGCCTCCTCTACTCCTCACCCCACCTTTACCTCACAACACGCATACTGTCCACGTTATTGCTTACCTCTTCCGGCATGTTGAGGTCACTAGGCAGGCTGTTCCTCTGCTTTTTTTTTTTTAAACTAGACCCATCTTGTCATGGCCACCACTCCTGATGGCCGATTTCTTGCCCAATCTCAAAATGAGTGGTACGGATGATTCCTCGCACGCTCTCCAAACCAGTGGTACCATGTTCAACATGATAAATCCTCACATCACTTTACTGCCTGGCCTCAAACCCCATCAATACCTTAGTTACTGAACTACACATCCCAAAAACCTACAGGGTAGTTATGCACTTCATACAAACAAAATGTCATAAACAAGACCACCCTCT
The DNA here is from genome assembly GCA_016271365.2 of Neoceratodus forsteri. Classification (NCBI taxonomy): domain Eukaryota; kingdom Metazoa; phylum Chordata; order Ceratodontiformes; family Ceratodontidae; genus Neoceratodus; species Neoceratodus forsteri. Next base: position 934,690,511 of record CM057449.1, on the reverse strand, counting down.
AGTGGCACACATGCCATAGTACAGGGACTACTTTACAAAAAATACATTTTAATGTTTTTTGAAACATTTATTAAACTATTTTAAAGCATTTGTTTCTATTCTACAAAAAATGTTACTGATGGGCCATTTTCTAAGTGCAAAAATACCCTCCAGGGTGGGTGGTATTGGGAAATATCAGACTTCCAGGGGCTATAAGGCCCTCCGCCTGTGGCATCAGGCCTCATTACACCCCTGGGGAGTCTGGTGTTTCTCAATACCCCCCACCCTGGAGGGTATTATTGCTTACCTGGAGTAAAGGTGGAGCACTAAGTGGAAGAAAGGGATCTGTGGGTCAGAATTACCAATAATATAAAAAACACTTCCGGATGCAGTAAATCATATGGGAAGGCAAACAGGATATTGTGGGGGTATCAGGTAGAGTTTCATCAGTCATAGGAGGAAGGTAATGTTGCCACTATACAGGTCACCAGTTTGACTACATCTGGAGTATTGTGTGCAGATTGGAGTACACATCTGAGGAAGGACCGAGGTAGGTTGAAATCTATATAGTAAATAATGACAAAACTGATCCTTGGCGGCACCGTAGGCCTCATGAGAAGAGACTGAAAAGCCTCAATATTTATTCTCTGGACTCACAAGGGGGAAGGGGATATGACAGAATCATAAATACATGCAGAGTAAAATAGGGTGAACTCCACAGAGTTGGTGAAGCTGGGGAACAGTTTATCTGCTACTAGCATACACAGTCTCATTAATGAATGGGGACATTCCAAAAGCATATTAGTAAATATCTTTTCAGAGTGGTGGTACACAGGTGGAATAGTCCGCACTGCAATGTGGTCACTATTGAGACTATATCTGGGTTTGAAATCTAATGGGACATCTTTATAAGGTTTTTAAGGAACACGAGGGAGTAGGTATGGGTGAAAGTTTCGATTTCTGCATTCTTGGAAGTTCTGAAACATTTTGAAACTTTCATGGAATTTTCCGCTCTTTTGCCTGTGGTGGAATTCCAAACTTGCATCAAATTACGGTGGATTTCCATCTAGTACTGCAGTGTTTGATTATGAACTGTGGAGATATTGTTATGAAGTGAAGAAATAAAGTGTCTTGTTAACTATTTTACTGTATCGTGTAATTATCCCTGGTTTTCTAAGTGATTCTGCAGATTTTTTTTCCATCAGCAATGTGTGTTAATATTTCTTTTTCTACATGTGGCATTTCAAATTTTAAGGTCACATACTGAATTTAAGCACTCAACCTGTTAAGCACCTTAAGTGTGATGTCAGCAATTAACCCATTCTATGTTTTTCAATTTTTTTTCCTCATTTTCTGGTTGTATTTCATGTTTCTTTCTTTTGAATTCTGCCAAACCCAAGAATTACTCTCTTTTTAATTCTGCGGCATACAAAAAAAATCACACAGTTTAGAACAGAAATTCCATGAAAAGCATATTTTCACCACATGTAGCTGTAATCACATGCTTTGCAGCTCTGCAGTCACATGGGGTGTTGAGGGAAACATTGTACTGTTTACTTATAGGGCAACTGTGGAATTTTACTTAAGAAATATGGAAAAAAGTGTCTTGTTACTTATGTCACCATATCATGTAATTATTGTGGATTTTTTTCTGCCAGCTATGTATGACTATATTTGTTTTTCTATAGGTGCTATTGTCAGTCTTAAACACACACAGTGAATGTAACCGATCAAGCTGTCAAGCACCTTAAGTGTGGGGTCAGCAAGTAACCTGTTTTTTTTATTGCTCCATTTTTTCCTTCTTTCTATGTCTTAGTTTGCATTTCTTTCTTTTGAATTCTACAGAACCAAAGAAGTGCGCTCTTTTTAATTCCGCAGTAAATGAAAAATTCCGTGGTTCAGCACAGAAATCCTGCAGAAAGGTCAAATTACACCCCATGTAGCTCTAATCACATGCTTTGCAGCTCTGAAGTCACATGGGGTGCAGAAGGGGGCATCAGGTGATAGCACACTTTTCTCACTGCATAGCTACTCACTTCTGTAGAGTTTTCTGAAGAGGGAAGAGCTCTGTTTGTTCTGCTTCACAGAACAGGCTTTCTGATTGACAATCTGCACTTCTTTTTTGCTCAGGAGAAGAACTATAGTGCTGGCATCTATACTTGGAGTGCTGGGGCAAAGATATTTCAGCTCTTTTGTTGACCTTTGTGATGACATCATATGTTGTGGTACTCTGTGTTCTGCAGTCTCAGTCCGTATTATTGCTGCATTGTTCTTGAATACTTGCTTGTATTTAAGGCTTTAGTGATGCATAGAGAGTAAAACATGTCAGGCAAAGAAAAGGGGAAGCATGAAGGATGTGGAAAAAGTTCCATTGGTACTCGATCACTCAACGGTGTCACAAGGAGGTGTTCATGGTGCTGGGAAGGTGGTAGTAGGAGCAGCACTGTTTCTGGTACAGTAAGTTCTGGTGTTAGTGCAATGCCAGCCATGCCACATACTGCACCAGTGTCAGCTACAGTGGGAATCAAAGCTTCTAGCTCTTTGGCTTGCAGTGCAGCACAGTATTGCTACTTCCAGTGCTGCTGGTGCTCATCATTCAAAAAAGTGTAAAAAGACTGCCATGGATGTCACCGCACTACTGTGTGAATCCCTTAGGTCTAAGGAGGAGCTGGAACATAGTGGAAGTCTCAATCACAGGACACCAAGGAGTTATCTCAGTAACTGCTCGGGTCTGAGAGTGAGAAGGGTTTGGTTCCAGTGGCAGTGTTGTTGAGATGATGATACTAAGTGTGGTGCAGGACCAGTTACTGTGGGTGGAGTAGAAATTGAGAAGGAGCAACAGCACAGACAGCTTCAAAAGTTGTCTGAGGAGCAAGAACCTCCTCAGAGTGAACATCCTGTTAGTGCCACTGCTCATGTGGCAGATGGCTACTGAGGAAAAGGAGGTGGGGTACAGTCAGTCCTTACTGTCACAGCTAGAAATGTCAGAAAGCAGTGAGGGTACTAGTGATGAGGGTGTTGAGGGTAAGGGCGATGATGACCCAGTATTACACCCTAACTGGCAGCCACCATTTCCACAATCAGCAACCACAACTCTCAGTGGTAAAATGCCAGCAACCCCTTTTATGTCACTCCACAAGCAGCAACCTGTCAGGAGAAAGGCACAGCAATTGCCTGACGCTATAGTGAAAAAGATGCACCCCAAGCTTGGTGCATTATACAGGAAATGGACTTGCCTCCCTCTCCCGGCTAGGCGTGAACTGGTCCAGAAAATGATCCTTCCCATCTTCGATTACTGCGATGTTATTTACAGAGCTGACTTCACAACTTCCTTAGCCAGTTTGGACAGTATCATCAACTACTTCTGTCACTTTGCTCTTGACTCTCCTCCTCTCACCCATCACTGTCATCTCTACCACTCCCTGGCATTTTGTCTCTTGCTAACAGGTGCTTACATCACTGTGCTAACTTCATCTCAAAATTCTGGCTTGACTCACTACCACCTTATCTTATCTCTTCTCTATCCATTCCCTCTCCTCCTGCTCACTCTCTCAGATCTCATGACCACAGAACTCTTATAATCCCACAATGTTCCACCACTATAGGCCAGACCACCTTGTCATACTGCTTCCCAAAACTGTGGAATTCGCTCCCTCAGCAGATTCACCTCTCATCATCTCCAGCCTCATTAACTGCAGCACTCCAAAACTACCTCTCCATTAACTGCTCCTGCACCTAATTTCCCTGAGCACCTAACTCCATCGTGCTGATTGGACCTACCAGTTCAGTGTATATGTTACACGGTTTACTTCCTAGATGTCACCCATGCATTGCACTATGTATCCTGTTTATTGTTACCCCATCTATATTATTTATTTATTTTGTGTCAGTTCACCACCTTCTTGCCCGCTGTCTATACTTAAACCCATTCCTTCCGTTCTCTACCTAGTTTTGCATAGTACTACTACCTTGTCTACCTGGTCTACACTGGTGAATCAACTGGTTTATATTGTCTGTACATTACCTTGAATGCATTATACCTATAATAGCTTACCTTGTCTATATAGGCAATTTTAACTGGCTTATATTGTATGTACTTTACCTTGAATGTATTATATCTTGTAAATGGGTCTATACATGAAAAAGGGCTACCACAGTGTGACATTAGTGCCATTTTTTGAACTCTATAATATAACAATTATTATTAGCATTTCTTAATGCTTTGGCTCACCTCATAAAAATGTAGTGTGGTGTGGAATAACTCCAATTTCAGGGTCTGAGAAGAAGCCTCCACAAAGTTGCACATGTAACAGGGGACATAAAAGCAGACTGCACATGTAACTGTGGACATAAAAGCAGGGCTGCACATGTAGCAAGGGACATTAAAGCACCACAGGCATACCATTACCTGTCTGCACACAACATGGAGGCACAACACCACCCATCTGTGGGCAACAAGGAGGCACGTCACCACCCATTTGCAGACTGTATTAAGGCATGCAGCTAAATACCTGATGGAATCTTTCAAAGACGTTCATCATTAAAGTATGCATTGTAATCAGGGCATCATCAGTCCATATCACCTTAATAATAGACTGTCCATGTAAACTGAACACAGACAACACCCACAGAAAACAGTATAATTGGTTTTCACAGTAAGTTTCTTTTTTGCTAGGCAAAGTTGCATAAACCCACCACACACATGTATGTTATGGCTGACAAATATGGCCCAGAGAATAATGTATCCTAATTAGGGCACCACAACAAGCAGCATGGGGAGAGTACTTTTTAACATTAAGCTCCACCCCTCCAAAAGCAGTGACCATATGGTTTTGTGCTATGATTAACAATACACTGTGGTTGCCCTGTGATGCACCAGAAAATCCACAAAGGCACAATAAATACTTTAAATGTGCAAAAAATAGAATACTGCAGGCAGTGCCAGACAAGTTAGCTAGTGCAGCAGCATCACCCAAACACCATCTGAATCACAGCACACAAATCAGCCACCCCACCAACATTAGTTGTTGTCCACTTAGGTATACAACTCAATTGTGCATGAACAGGTAATTGTGTGATGGTGTAGCAAATACATGTGTAATATGCATAACTGTTTGTTTTTTCTGGGGCGGGAGTTGTGGACATAGTCATACACAAAATATGTTTTACCCAGCTCACCAACCCAGTACAAGCTACCTGTTTGAATACAAAAGGCACATATCTGGGGTTGTTTGGTGATTTTGAAATTTAAACTAAATTAGCAGGTAGGGTTACCATGGTGGTGATGTACACGCTAAAAAAACAAAATAAACAAATTCATTTTGTTCATGTTTTTGTTTTCAAATACCAAAATCCTAATCCAATGTTCAAACAATCACAAATTTACTAACAAAGCTGTTCAAATTAATAAATCACTTCTTAAGTTAAGACAAAAAAGGAAAAAAACATAGTAAATGCAGTCTGAGCCATGCATCATCCCATCTGCCAAAAAGGAAAAAAAATGGCAGCAAGCATACACCCATCTGGTAACAAAAGAAAGCCATGCATGCACACAGCTGCAGACAAAATGAAGGTATGCAGCCATCCGTCTATAAACAAAATGGAGGCAGGCATCTGCCAATCTGCAGATCATAGTATCATAGTTATCACAAAGCATATATAGACTTTCATCCTTGCCTGCTTGCCATAAAGTGTATTAGAAACAAGGGGACCAATTAATAAATTATAGACTTGGTTCTACTGGAATCATCTAGTCTTATTTTAAAAATATCTATAGTTGGACTGCTAACTATCTCATAAGGAAGAGAATTACACCCAGATACCACCCTCTGACTGAACCACTGTTTCCTTTTTCGTGATTCCAACTTCTGTTGTTTAATTTGTTTACAGTGAGCTCTAGTATTGTAATTTCTGACATATAATTCAAGTCCTAAATCTTCTCTGAGGATATTATCGTGTAATGATCTATAGACTAAAATCATATCACCCCTCCATCTTCTATAAGCCAAGGAATATAGATCAAAATTGTCCAACCTCTCCTCACAGGACATATTTTTAGGTCCCATTATTGATCGGGTTGCCCTTCTCTGTACTCTCTCCACTCTTTCTATCTCATGTTTAGTGTAAGGGACCAGACCTGGGAACAGTATTCCAAGTGGGTTCTTACCAATGATCCATACAATGGGATCAAGACCTCCCTACTTCTGCTTGCTGTATGTCTCAATATACAGTTTAGAGCCCTGTTAGCATTTTTTATAGTTTGATCACAGTGGGCAGTAAAATAAATGTCATTTTGTATGATGACACCCAAATCCCTCTCCTGTGTCACTTGTTTTAATTGTTTATTATTAATAGTGTAACTTAGTTCCAAATTCTTATTTCCCATATGTAGGACAATACATTTATCTTCATCTAATTTAAGTTTATGATCTAATGTCCATTTCTCAATGTATTTAAGAGCTTCTTGAAGTCCAATATAGTCTGAAGATGAATCTATTACTGCTCCCACTCTACAGTCATCAGTAAACTTGGTTATCCATACATTTCCCATATTATATTGTAACGATGATATATATATATATATATATATATATATATATATATATACTGTATATATATATTAAACAGGCAGAGGCCAAACACTGAACCCTGAGGGACCCCACTTGACACTGAAAGCCAATCAGATAACATCCCATTTATCACCACTCTCTGCCTCCTATTCTCCAACCATTCCGATATCCAGTTTACAAGAATCCTATTTATATTTATCAAAAGAAGTGGTTTAATTAATTCTTCATGTGGTAATTTGTTGAAAGCTTTTGAGTAATCTAACTGAATTATTGCTCCATTTTTTCATCCACTGACCTACCATGATCTAAAAAACTGCCAACCTTTTCATAAAATCTCAGTAGGTTGATCTGAAATGATCGTGATTTTGTGAACCCATGTTGGCTACGATCAAAAAGGTCGTTTTCAGTCATGTGGTCCTGAATATGATCTTTTATTATGCTTTCCAAAATTTTCCCCAATGTAGATGTTAAGCTAACTGGTCTATAATTGTCAGGAGAATCTTTCTTTCCATTTTTAAAGATGGGTAACATATGTGCTTCCCTCCATTTGCTAACAGCATCTCCTCTGTCTAATGACGCTTGGAAAATAAAGGTTAATGGATGGGCTATCTCCTCTGCTATTTCAAAAATCAGTCTCAGATGGATATTGTCCAGTCCAGGGGATTTATTAATCTTAACTCTCTTTAATCTGTCCAAAACATCTTTTATATTAATTTTAATATGTTTTTCATTTATTATGTTGCATTTTGTATTAGTTGTTATTGTATCTTTGGGGATAAATACAGTAGCAAAATACTGATTTTGTACCTCAGACATTTCCTTATCATTTAGTATGTTGCCTCTGTCATCCTTGAAAGGGCCTATTGTTTGTTTGTTCCCTTTCTTATTATTTATGTATGCATAAAATGCTTTGTAGTTATTTTTACTTCTAGTAGCTAATTTTATTTCAAAATTTGTTTTGGCGTCTTTTATTAATTTCTTTATACATTTAACCTGTACCTTATACTTTGGCAATAAATTTGTATCAATTTTGACTAATCTATACATTTTATGTTTTTCTTTAATTTGTCTTTTTATTTTGCAGGTTAAGCATTTAGGGGAAGCACACAATTTAGAATTTTTACTTGTATATGGTATGTTTACTTCTGCACTCTCTCTAATTTTATTCACTAAAGTGTTCCACATTTCATCTAACGTTAACCCAGTGAAATCTGATTTCCAATCCCATGAAAATAATGCCTGTCTGATTGTATGGAACTCTGCTTTTTTAAAATTTGGGATATTTATATTACTATCCTGTTGAGTAGGTAATTCACTTAATTGAAAGAAAACAGTGTTATGGTCACTATTTGAGAGTGGAGTTCAATCTCAGTGACAATCTGGGTCCCATGTTTGACAATACAAGATCCAATATATTATTAGATCTTGTATTTTCTAAGACTAGCTGTTCCAAGCCCAATTGATTAAAACTTTCTAGATAGTTCCTTTCATTTATACTGAATGTTGTCTGGTTTGCCCAATCTATGCCAGGAAGATTAAAGTCTCCTGTTATAATAATATTTTCAGCTAAATCAATATGGTCCAGATAACTTAGAATTTCCTCATCCAGTTCTCTATTTGTTGAAGGGGGATGATACATAGCTCTAAACATAATTTTAGGTGCCTTTTGTGGCATGATTTTAACAGATAAATGTTCAATATTTGATTTACCATCATGTATTTCCATACTAGGAATAGACTCATGAACATAAATTGCCACCCCACCACCCTTTCTAGGTATCCAAGATTTGTGATAGATATTAAATCCTTTTTATGTTTTTATCCCATGTATCATCTTCCTCCCACCAAGTTTCCATAAGAATTGCTATTTTGATGTTTTTATTCTTCATAAGAAGCTTAAATTCATGGAATTTGCTATCCAAACTCCTCACATTTGATAGTAAGCAATTTACTGATTCAGAATCTTTATTTTGAACATTTTGTTTACTGGTGACAGGATTTATCTTAATACATTTCCCATCCCCCACTTTCTCCAGTTTAAATGTTTCTCGATTATTTTATTATATGTATTTCCCTGAACTCTTTCACCCATTTTATTTAAGTGAAGTCCATCATTCTTATATAATGATCCATTTCTGAAAATACAGCCTGTTTCAATAAACCCTATTTTATGTTCAAGGCATAACCTTCGCAACCTACAATTAATAGAGACAATATCATGATTGATATGTTGATGCATTCCATAAGTAGGTAGGATACCAGATACAATAACATCAGTGGTGTATTTAATCACTTCCTGGATTAAATCAGTATACATTTCTAAAATATTCCCTTTTGTACTTGACTTAATATCATTTACTCCTATTTGGAGAATCACCAATGATTGTTTAGCTTGCCCCATACATCCCTCTATTTCTTGTTTAAGCTCTTGAATTTTTATTCCTGGAAACATGCTAACCATTGTGTTATTATTCCTTCCTTTACATATAATTTTATCAGTACCCCTTATTGTAGAGTTCCCTAATACTATAATTTCCCTTGATTTTAAATCTAACTGCTCTCTATTGTGATTAACTGCATCATTGTCCCTCATTGAATTTGGATTTAATTGCTAGGGTTTGGTAGATGTTAAAACTGGAGATTCAGTTTCCCTTCTATCACTTTCTATGGGACAACCATCACTGATTTCCTGGGCCTGGTCCATATCCAGGACTGAAAAGGAATTTTTATTTTCCAGAGGTGCAACATTATATACTTGGTTACCTCTACATTTTCCCTTACTGTTTTTAATTGTAGCCCAGCTTCCCCCATCCTCTTCCAACGTTTCTATTTCAGTACCCAAATCACTAACAACAGTATCAATGAATTTCTCAAGTGTTTCTATATCGTGCTTAGTTTCCCACCTATTTCTTAGTTCATTAATTTCCTGTATTAGTTCACCTATCAGCACACATTTGCTACATTCATATTCCTCTATGTTTCCTAATCCCTGAACAAACATTAAACAATTAATGCACTTTGTAAATCGAGACTCCATGGAGGCAATCATACACAAATTTGCAAACAAAATAGAGGCATCCATCCACCCTCTGCAAATTAAAATGGTGGCAATCATACACAAATCTGCAAACAAAATGGAGGCATGCATCCACCCATCTGCAAATCAGAATGGAGGCAATCATACACAAATCTGAAAACAAAATGAAGGCACGCATCCACCCATCTACAAACAAAATGAAAGGAAGCATACACACACCTGTAAGCAGAATGGAGGCATGCATCTAGCCATCTGCAAACAAAATGGAAGCATGCTTCCAGATCACTGACAACCAAAAACAGAGGCACATCACAAAACATACCACAGGGACTCAGTCAAAAACTGTAATCAGACCTGATACACACAGACCAAGTAGTGCCCCCGGAAAAAGAGTAAATAAATAATCGGTGACCACATAGTTTGGTACCCTGATTAACAAAAAATGCTGTGGGTGCCCTGTGATGCACAATGACAAAACAGAAGTGATGCACCCCACTAATAGAGAAGCCAGTAACAAACACATTATGCAATGCAATAGCCCATCACAATGAATATCGAGATCACGCCAGGTAAACCTACCACTTCACCTAAATTTGTGGTTGCCACCAGCCCAGTGGCATGGAGGGCTGAGGCATCTGTGCTTTACCTAATACCATGCTGGTGACCGGCCAGGGTGCCATGGGCAGAAGCATGCACTGCACGGCCATTGTAAACATTGCATGCTCTACCCAGGGGGAAAACAAGGGACAAGGAAAAATGAGGTCCCAGGTCAAGCAGGATGATGATAGCCACATGCCACAGGCCCCAACTCTGAATGGCACCCCATAGAATCTGAATCCTAGTCAAGGTAAGTTTGAGCAAGGGGGGGGCTCCTCACCACTCTGCCAAGGAGGGTTAACTGTGGGGGAAGAAGAGGTTAGCTGCCTGATGTCAGGGTGTGGGGCTGGGTGGGAGGCTGAAAGACAGATGCCAACTGGTGGGGACCCAAAGGAGAATCAAATAAGGTAAAAAGAATAAAATTTGTGGTTGCCTAATTGGGGCGCACCAAACTAACATGCAAATCTGATCAAACCATGCCTCTCAGCTGTTCTGCATCATGAGGAACAGTTCCTCAGTTTATTCACAAAAGCCCCTTGTTACACATTGAGAGGGTTTGTCCAATGTTCAACAACATTATACAGAGGATAATGGCTGGGGTTCTGTAGTTTACTGGGTTGTAATCACCTCGAGAGGTTGCCATGCCATGCTTGTAAACCTCAAGAGCGGAGCTCGAGAGGTTTACTGTCGGCATGGCAGCCGCGACAGGTGATTTCAACCCAGTAAACTGCAGAACCCCAGCCATTATCTTTTATAGTGTATGGGGTTTGATTTGGTTAAACAAAATGACTTTTACAGCAAAAGATGGCAAAGGGGTTGTGGGAATATTTGATGGCCGAGATGGGATGCCATCCTTCACCGGAGTCCACCTGTGGATGGAGGTGGGGAAGGTAAGAGACAAAGCATAAAGAAAGAGTAGACTGTTTGAAAAAAATAAAAAAATATTAGGCGGTAACTGCGAGAAAAATAAACAAGACAACTTACAAAAAATGAAAGGTTTAGCAATTCATTCACCCTGGCATAAAGTAGTGAATAAGAGTCATTCATTGTTTACTTTTTTCCCCAATTTATTTAAATTTAAAATTAAAAATGCCACTGTTGCTGACAACATTTCTCCAAAGGTAACTTTCCCAAGGACAGTGACCCTAGTTTTAAAAGAGTAATTCCATATTCAGATAGTTTAAACATTTCAAAATTCATATCAGGGCCTCTGCACTAATGATAAGCATTCCCTTCATGACCCGTAACAATCGCACTTAAGGGCATATAATGCTCAGACATGCATGCCACAACCATGTGGCACATATTTAGGACATGCAGAGGTGTGTGAATGTGTTCCACGCATACACCATGGCAGCTGTATGCACGTGCAGAGGGGCATGGCCTCACAACATGCGCACCCTCCACATACATGCATTCACAAAGTGTAATACAATACCCCAGCATGTCCTGTCACATGTTCAGTACTACACCATGAGGAGGGCTGCCATAAAATGCATGCATACAGGGTCAGCATACAGGGTGGGGCAGAACGTGTATGGTGTAGGGGCTATGGACACATGAACAGATGGACCACTACTGCGGATAACCTGTAGCCATATACGGGTCCAATACTGGCTGTGTAGTAGTATGCGAAAAGTGCAATCCAAACCCACAATGCCAGAATACCATGGAGATACTTTAGGACACCAAGAGGACAATGGAAAGCCTCTCCCCCCGGGGCTGACAGTTCCGGCCAGCGACATAACAATGCTGACCGGAATAAAGTCATGGACCTGAGACATGTTTTATATAAAGAAGTTTAGTTATTGCTCCACAGCCATAAAGTGAGTACAGTGTACAATAAATAAATGCTGTTAATGAACAGGTAACACTGCAAGTGGTGCATGGTCACTGCAAATCACTGGTGAGCAACTACCTCACCCAGACTCTGCCTAGTCATCCTCCTCCTCCAAGACCATTCTGGACCCTTTTAGGGAGGTAGTCATGTACCCCTCTCCTCCATCAACAGGCACTGTAGAGGCCCAAGATACCTCCAAAATGATAAGAACACAGAGGACAGTCATGAGCAAGGTGCACATGCAAGCCCACATTTGAACACAGCTGGCATGCAGTGCACTGCAACAACACCTACCTTTGAGGGCTCTGCCATGACACATAGCTCTCTAAAATTGTTCATATAATGGGTGTCCCAATTGCCAACTCTCCAGGACAGGAACTCCAGGATCTGCAGCTCCCTCCACTACCTCTGGGCCACCACCACCCTGCCACTGTCCCATTCAGCTGCTTCTCTCACTTCAGGGCAGTCTTTCAGGATAGCCATAGAAGCCCTGCAGAGACATACAGAGGGGAACAACATTCCTGACAGAGCACACAAAACAGAGGTCATGCATTCCCCGGTGGCCCTTGACAGTTGGATACCTACCTCTGATGTCTTTGTCACCTGTCAGACCTCCCCCCCCAGAGCATCCTGGTAAGTGGATAGGGACATTCTCCAAAGCTTTTTTGGGTATTCAATCACTTTCCCCACTACCTCAGGTGAAATGCTGTGCAATACTGACATTCTGAAAAAAATAGGATGGTAATGACCCGGTGATACCAGAGCACAACACCTCTCCCCTCTGGCATTCTGGGTGCACCCATCTTTAAAGGGATTCCCATTCACACTGGATGTCTGTTTAGCAACCCTGTCAGGGCCTCGGTCAGGAGAATCACAGACAGACATTTAGCATACAGTGCACACCTGGCAGCTATGCAAAGGCAACTCCACAGGGGTACACAGGATGTGCCATGGGCTACTACTGAATCTCCTCCTGTTGGATGGTGAGAGGGAACATGAGCAGAAATTGAGGGCACAGCTACAGCCATGTGTATTCCAGTCATGGCTGGATGCCACCACCCTGCGAGACAGAAACTGTCTCAAGAGATTCTATTTGCACTATGACATGATCAAATGACAGTATGACATTATCAGTGTACAAGTGGCACCACATATTTGTTGGTCATGGGCAATGTCGGTGGAGACCAAGGTGCTATGTGCATTGGCATACTATGCCATTTGGTCCATCCTGAGGCTGGTGGGGGATGTCACGCTCATCAGCCAGTCCTCTATATCCTGGGCACTGAACCAGGTTACCAATGCCCTGCTGCTGTGTGAGTGTAAGCACATACAATTCACCACCTCACAGGCTGACATACTGTTCACAAAGGAGGAAATCTATGCCATGCATGGCATGCCAAATGTTCTAGGTGCTATGGACTGTATGTTTGTAACAATCCTGGCAACATCTGTTGACAAGGAGGCATACTGTAACCACAAAGGGTATCGCAGCATCAACTACCAGATTGTCTATGATTCCAGGGTTATAATCACTAATGTGTGCACCAAGTGCCCAGGTTTATGCCATGATGCCTACGTCTCTGGATGGCCAAGACTGAGAGCACTCCTTGTTGCATACGAGGAAGGGATGGATGGTTGATTGGTGGGTCTCTTTACCCTAAATACATGGTACACAGGTAGAGGGCAGGCAGCTGCATGGTACTATTCTTGTTTTTCATTAATCACACAGGCAACAGCAGATATCCACTATGGCCATACCTGATGGTACCATACCTGGAGGCATATGGAGCAGCACAGGAGACATGCAATGAGGTAGAACAGAATATATGATCTGTGATAGAGAGGACAATAGGGCTACTGAAGATACAGTTCCAGTGCTTGGATCTGACAGGCGGTACAATGATGCTTGCCTAGGGAAGGCATGCAGATTGTTCATAACATGTGCTATGCTGCACAATATAGATTTGAGGGTGGCTACCCATCCCATAGGATGTACAGAGGGATGTTCAATCAGGTGACAGGAATGGGGCCCTTCATGGTGGGATGAAGGGTCACTGTCTGGACAGGTGGCACAGCATGGACTCATGCAGGGTTCATTCAGCTGTTAGGTTGGGAGGCTGGGATGGCAATGTGATGATGACCCTAAGTACAGAATAGTGCATGGTCAGTGGGAGACAATTGGGGTTTGTGCTTGGGGTATATGTGTAGTTAAGGTATGTGTATGTATGGTATATGTACAGTGTGTGTTTATGTGCTTATTTGTCACACAATGTTCATGGCAGGGTGGCAGACATCACTTTTTCTTTGACTTTTGCAGTGCCTGTCATGTGGATGCACATGTGCCCTGATGAGGGGTCTTGGTTGTGGCCTTTCCCCCTCTGTTTGCCTATGTGTCAGTGTGTGTACCTGATGGCTGTTGCAGGTTGATGTGTCCCTGTACCTTGGGCTTGCTGGGATGGGGTCAGGTGCATGGTGCATGGCGGCCTTCAGTGTTTTCTGGAGTAGAGGTGGTATGGCTCTGGTGGACCTGGCTAGCATGTGCTCTGTCTGCATCACAAGCATATCCCCTATGCAATCTATTCTACACCACGTGCCCCTCACCTCTGATGTCAGATCACACAGTACCTCAGTGTTCTCCTCCTGTGCAAGGAGCTGGTCATATTCCATCTGCCTCACCTCAGGGTGGTATGTGTGAATTTACCACTTGTGGTTGGCCTTCGTGTACAGTGGTTGGGCAGGTTTACAGTCCCTCGGCCTCATCCCCGCTGTCATGGGGTGTTCTGTGGTCTCCAGCAGCCCCTAACAAAGCCTCATTGTTAGAGGTGGAGTGCTGGGTTATGAGTTTTTGGTACTGCCTCAGTGCTTTTAAGAGTATTTCACTCTGCAGCATTTGGACAATTCAGAGATACTTTTTTGCATGGTAATAAAATATTTAAATAGCAATGTGTTGGGCCTCTTCATAAAAAATGTCTCTGAATGATCAGAGTCTGTGTGTATGAGGTGTTGTGTGGTTACCAACACCACCCCGCTCCGCTGTCTGATGCTGGAGGGTGGACAGACCATCTCCTGTGTATGTCCAATGGTGCTTCAGACCATGGCTGTGGGCCCACCATGAGTGGCTGTACAGCTGGGTTGACAGAGTCCCATAGGTCATCCTGAGCTGTATGCACTGGGTGCATCTGTGGCAGGGGATCTGCATAGGGGTCAGAGGGTGAGCAGTTTAGAGTGGGTGCATCTATACCCTCCTCATCCTTCTGTGTGCTCAGGTATGCCTCTGTGCCAGTGTCCTCCAGTACACCTTCCTCTTCCACCATGGCCACAGTATTCTGCGGTGTACCTGGGGTAGTTAAACAATCCCAGTGTTACAGGCTGCAGCAGTGCTATGGGTTTATTGAGGGTGTGCCAGGGGCCACAGGGGGTACCACCAACCTGCACAGTCCTCCTGTCCCTGACTGCCACCGCAAGACTCTGGTCATGTGCCTACCTCTGCCAGTGTTGTGGACTCTTCATTTGGGATGTTCCCTATCACCGAGTCTGTAGGGTATAAAACAACGTGATTAGCATGGCTATGTTACTCCATCCCCCAGCATGTCCATGTAATGTGCTGCATACCTGTCAGTGTATCCAGGACCTCCTCTTCCTCCATGTGTGCAGAAACACCTCTATGAGGGTCTCCACTACCATCCTTTCTATGGGGGATAGGCTGTGCTCCTGTGTGGGCAGCCCAATGGCAGTGGTGGCCTGGGGACAGCTTGACATCTGCCAGCTTGCGCTTTACAGCTGACTGAAGGTTATGCCACTTGTGGTTTATCACCACCAATGTGTGTGCCTCCAGCCCAGCAGCATTGACGGCATCCTAAATGTCCAGCCATAGCCTGGCTTCTGTTTCAGGCAGTGCCTTTAGTGACTCTGCCCTTACAGGATCCTGCAGTTCTCCCTTATATGAACATCCATGGCTGCCACCTGTCCGTTGGAGAAGTTATTGAAACATGGTGGAACATGTCCATCTGACAGTGCATATCTGGGCATATCCCAGCACCTCCATGCACTCACATTCCAAGCCATCCTGTACCAGTCGGTACCACAGGTGGTGCCCTTTCCCTTGCTGTACTCTGACAATGCATGTCCCTCAGTGTCCATTATGGCATTAACTTTCATGGATACGCAAGGGGTGGTGCAGATATCCAAATATGGCAGGGTCAAGGGTTATGGCCATGTGCTGTAGGCCCACCCATGGTCTGCTCCATGTGTACATCTGTATATCTTGCCCATACCTCTGCCTGTCCTGTTTGCATGTTTGTGCATAGCATGTAACTCAGACTGCTTGCATGGCATGTAGGTAAGCGCTGCTGCTACATCATTGATAGGTACATTCACGTGTGTTCATGCATTGGCATATTGAGTGTAATTACTAATAGTTTCTTAATGAGTTTTTTAAGGAATGGCCGTGTTCAAAAATGGGTTTTACCTTCTTAGGAATATCGCCCAAATCTGAGCCCTGATCTCGTCTGATGAACTGACCATGCTGGTGCATGCTTTCATCACTTCCAGGCTGGAGTACTGTAATGCCATGTACCTAGGGTTATTTGGAGGCAACTTCCACAGGCTGCAACTGGTGCAGAAAGTGGTGGCAAGATTGCTGATGGGGGTTAAAAGGTGTGACCATATTACCCTGGTCCTCCGCAGACTGCACTGGCTGCCGATCAGGTGGAGGACTGTCTTCAAGATAGGCTCCTGACCTATAAGACCCAACATGATAGGGGTTCTATTTACCTGCAAGATCTCCTTGTCCCCTACTGTCTGCCCCAGGCACTCCGGTCTGCTAGGGGAGACCTCCTTGAGGTTCCCAGGGTTAGGTTGCAGTACTCCTGGGACAGGGCGTTCTCGGTGGCCACACCTACCCTGTGGAACCCTTGCCTGGTTATCTAAAGGAGGCTCCCTCAGTAGAAGTCTTTAAAAAGGGCCTCAAGACATATTTGTTTCAGCAAGCTTTTATTCATTAACCAATTAACTGAATTATGTGGTGATTTTAAATATGGGATAGATAGATTAATTTTGTTCTCACAGTCTAATTTGATATATATTTTTTAGTATGATTTTAATAATTGAACTGATGTTTTTGTATAGCATCCAGAGTCTTTTTGAATATAAAGTATCTATCTATCTATCTATCTATCTATCTATCTATCTATCATACATTACTAAATAATATTATCATAATTACATATATAACTAATTTAGAAATTGCGGCCCACATGCAGGTCATGTTCATAACCAGTCTTCAGAGAAAATCAGAACATTTAAATATTATAATATGCAAATCAGCAAACCATAACAACATTCTCATGAACAACTTCTTGCCCAGCCTTAAGCTAGTATAGATTCAGCACTGTTAATTTAGTTATGAACATACTGTATGAACATACGAAAAATGGGCAGCAAATACAGGCCTTACAGTCTATCTAGTCTGCTTGAGTGTGCAGCACTTCAGCTATTTAGACTGCAGCTGCCCCTTGCCCCCCCCACTTTGTAATTACTCCTACCTCCTTCACACACACACACACACACACACACACACACACACACACACACACACACACAGCCCTTTCACCCTCAGTTTGGACTCTTCCTTTGAACTTGTCCCAACCCCTCTTGAAGCTGTTCACTGGCTTCAAAGATACCATCTCCTCTGGCAGCTCCTCTTTCCAGTTTCAGACTGTGTCCATTGGTTTCCCTCCCATCTTTTAATTTGAACAAACTCTCTATCTTTACCCTATTTATGCCCTTTAGGTACTTGAAGGACTCAGTCATATCCCCTTCTCCCTTTTATCCTCCAGGGAATACATATGGAGCTCCATCAATCTCTTTTCATATGGTTTATCTCCCATTCTCAGGATAATTTTCATTGCCCTAAGCTGTACCCCTCCCAAGAGCTTGATGTCCTTTTTTATGTAGGGGCACCAGTACTGCACACAATACTCTAAGTGTGGCCTCACCAGGGATTTGTACAGTGGTATGATGACTTGCTCTCTCCTAGATGTGATTCCCCTAGTGATGCACCCCAGCATTCTATTGGTCTTTGCCACTGCCCCCCTGCACTGGGCTGAGTGGTTCATTTCCCCTGTCACTAAAACTCCCAGATCCTTCTCCTCAGATGTATTGGATAACTGCACTCCCCCCTAACAGTAACAATTCCCAGGATTTCTGACCCCCCAAAGTGCACGACCTTACACTTTTTGGCATTGAATCCCAATCGCCATGTGTTCAACCAGTCATCCAGTATTGCTAAGTCCTCCTGGAGCAGTCTACTGCCTAACCCCACCCCCGGGAATCCCCTACCACACAGATCTTAGTGTCATCCTTGAACAGTCTGATCTTACTTTTTATCCTGTCTGATATGTTGACAATGAAAATGTTAAACAGCACTGTTAGTTATTAGAGTTTATAAGAATTCTCTTATTTAATATAAACTATACCTGTCCAACTGCACTGAAATTGTATCCTTAGTAGAGTATGTATCCCAAAAATCATATCATACTATGGATATATGTTAAACCACATGTAGTAGTAATATCTCATAATGTGGTTACTAATGTCCATGTTCTCGGAAATAAATTATTTTAGAACTGTTCAGTACCTGGTAGACTTATATTTGAATTGTTTCTTCTACTAATCGCTTTGCAATACTTGTTTCATGTTTATTAGGATAAGTGTCTACAACAGTTTCTCTACAGCTTTGCTGACTTATTTATTAATGAGCTAGAATAAAAAACAAAAATAGTTAATTTAAGCAATATTCATTTAAGATAAATAAGTTAACTTTATGCAGCAAAACCACTAAATGACATTCCCTTATTGTTAATTTTTACTCATAAACAATGGCAGAAGTTGATTTACAGCAATACAAAGATCAGTAGAAGCATGATACATACTTAATACAACCTTACAAAAATAACAAATAGATACCTACACAGTAGTGAGACAAAATACTTGTCTAGTGTTACAAAATACATGGCACAGTCAAGAGGGACCCATTACAATATATACTAAAGCCAAAAAGACATCGGGGCATGAGGCAGACAAATAGCAGTGACACTTAGAGGTAGGGCACAGGTGGCAGAGCCAGGGTCAGAGGTAGGGCAAGGGAGGAAGAGTACAGCTGTAGAGGTAGGGATCTGTGGTATTACCAGAAGCAGAAGCAAGAGGTAGAGGTAGAGAGGAAAGAAAGCAGATTAGATTGCAACTTAGGGAGTGTGGAGCATGACAAGATAGATGGGGGGAAGGGAGTTCCAATCAGACACAGCTGCACAGCAGAATGACTTACAGGCAACAGCAAGCCACACTTTGTGCATTATGAGATGGGGAAGGAGGCAGACCACACTCATAGCATATTAGGTATGTATTCTATATAAGCATTTTGAAGGGACAGGTTAAACATGCAGTGAAAATACTTACCAATTTAGAGATAAGAAGTTGAGGTATACATTCTAAACAACAGACATAATGTTTACCTTCACTTTAATGTTATCAAAATATCATGTTCTTTGGTAACACACTTGTCACTGGCTCCCTGTTCTGACTAAGGGCCTACAGTTAAACTAATTATTTTATCAGCGATCTTCAAAAGAAGTTTGACAGAGCATGCTTATGAAAGAGGAATATGAAATATGTCTCATAGTTTGGCCTCTTCTATTGACATGCCCCTTGAACTCCTAATAAAGAGGATGCTAAGGTGTCTGGTTACAAATGCCATTTTAGAGGAGCAGTGAAGCGTACATATGTTGAGCAGACAGCAGACAGCAGGGAAATAGGTAAGGCAGTTCTTTCAGTTTTTGCTAAGAACACTAATTTGCCCACATTGAGTTTCATAATGAGAATGCTGTGGGACAGACTGAACTACTTTTTAAAAGCTCAAATGTATGTTTCTATGAAGATCACTGATAAAATATTTCATGAGTGACAATTCAACCATAGGTCACCACAACAAAGCAAAACCAAAGGAGCTGGCACAGGAGCAGGGGGACAGCAAACAACCAGGAGCCACCAAAAGCAATGAGGCAAGAAGCCTGGGAGAGCAGGGGAGGAGTACTACCAGCCAGACAACCAGAGGTCCACCAGAGATGATCCTGAGAAGGATGGAAGAAGGAAGGCCTCTTAGCTGCAACCACTCAGTGAGCCAGATAAGAGAACAGGGAGGATCACAGGAGAACTGGGTGCCATTGAACAGGTATCTGGAGGACACTTGAGGAATGCACTCAGACAGTGTTACCCACTGCTCCATAAATCCACAGGCCTTATCCTCACAAATGTTATTCTGGGATCAGAGTAAGAGACAGGGAGATGGAAACATGTCAAGTGTACTTAATTGGCAAATACCCCTTACCACATGCACTAAAAACAAATTCCTTTGCTAAAAATAAAGATTTGTATTAAAAACATTTTCTGGTGCTGGCCCGGTGACGCTGAGGGTTGAGGTGCTGGACGCCACACCTCACGCCATGCCAGCGACCCAGGTTCGGGAACAAGACAGGGATGCTGGGGGTCAGCAGGGGAGGGTAGGGATTGAGCGTCCGGAGGATAGCTCTCCCTCCCTGGGGTGGGGGGTTCACGCTCCCGCAGTCCAGTGGCCTCTGGTGGTGCTGGGGGCTCATAGCAGTAGGGAGGCAGGAAGAGTTGGGATTGGCTGGGAGGCACTCCTGTGGATGTGCTCAGCAGCGAGCATGCAGCACGCTGGAGTACATTGCACTTCCCAGCCAATGGGGGGAAAACATGAAAAAATCCCCTACCGCTAGGTGAGGCAATGGGACCATCAGTGGCCCCGGCCACATGACCAGTGTTGGCCACTACTCCCGACTCTCCCGTTGGGGACTTGTGGGCCTCCCCTTGAGCCAGGAGAGCCTGGGGTCCTGATCCCGACATAGCGACGGGAGTGCAATTCAGATGAGCAGTGGGACCGAGGAGCAGAGTATGGATCCCCGAGGGATGCCCTGGTTAGGGAGGTACATAAAGAGATTAAAAAAAAAACAACATTTTCTGTGTGGTTGGATTTCATTTGAGATGGAAGGGGAAGCTGAAGTGGAAACAAAATTCATGGGAGTTCTGGGAAACATAAATGTACAAGAAGCAATCACTTTTCACTTGGGAAACCTAGAGCCCCAACGTGGTCATTTCTTTTAATAGTTTACCTCATAAAGACAGACAGCCACATCTGGTATGTACAAATACTCATATTACTGTAACAAAGTTGTTTATTTTATGTATAAGACACTACTTCACTGATTTATCTTTTCAAATGTCACCTGAGTTACTGTATGTGTGATGTGTGTTAGGTGGTAAAGGTCCGAATTATTTATGTGCACTGTGAACTCATGATCTGAACAGAAACAGAAGCAGGTCTGTGATTAGAAAAAACTATGCTTCTAAAATAAAACAATTTCAGAAAACAATAATACAAACTGAAGTTGCACTGTATTATGGGACACAAGTGCATAATTGTTTTTGGTGGGGGGAACGTAAATAAGAATGTCTCCTATCATATGACAGATAAACAGCTGTTACAAACAAAAGGAAAATCAAGAATTGGCAGTAATGATAACATTTTTCATTATTTCAAGTATGTTACCTGAATGATGAATTTTGCTAAGAAGGATCATGGCAATGACTGACACTGCCTCTGAGACATCCATGATTTCCCATGTAGGGACCATTTTTGAAAACTGTCTTACAGAACATGGAATTAAGAACATTCATAGTTTTACAGCTGCACCATGGTGGAAAGGGAACATGCAACAGAACTCTGCTGCTCCATCCTGAAAATTGGGATTTTGAAATGTGGCAGGTCCCATCTGTGGTCCCATCTGTGGTTAGACCAGTCAGAGCTAGTCTAACTGCCCCATGTGCCACTATGGCCATAGCAGCCGGACATCCAGAGAGACCCTTGCACTAGACAGCACATGTCTGGAACATCCAGGGAACCATGTGCTATACGCAAAGGTGACCCTAGTACAACACAAGATACATAAATTACCTGCAGATGTGAACAGGGCAAACAGCAAGCTAACTATCCATATCCAGGTTCACAAAGCTGCACTGGTGTCACAGTGGTGAGGTATCCAGTGAACAAGGTGACTGAAATTGGACACTTACTAAAACAGTGACTCAGTTATGGCACCTGTGTTCATGGCTACCAAGGAGGGAGGGCAACCGGATACTGGGGGAGGGGGACCGTGACAGGAAGTAGCCGGTATATGTGTGCATCTGTGAGGGGAGATGCAGGGGAGGGATGGTATGTGGAAAGGAGTGTGGTGGGCAGTTGCTGAGCGGGACTGCTGGCATTGTGAGGAGGGTGGGCAGCTGGGAGGCACAGGTACAGGGTTTAGGTCCGGCTAGGTACAGGTTTTTTGTTTTGCCAGCAGGTGGCACGTATTTTAAGTTTTTAACCCTCCTCCGACATGCACCCCCTGGAGTTGAGAATCCATAAGTAGGGGTGTGGGGGGCTGAAGCCCACCGGGTGGCACAGCCCCTGCATTAAGAATGAGACATGTAGGTCTAGGATGCCATTTTTTTCTTGTCTGTGCTGTGAGCGTGCGTCACTGAAATTGATTATCGTTGATGTGAACTCGCTGTAACGATGATCGCCTTTCCGCGATCGCCATTATAACATGGAACCCAGTGGTACAGCTCTAGGTCTACAATCCAGCAAGCAGTCAATATTACCTGAAGTCCTTCACAGCTGCATTGTGCAACACAGTACTGAAGAAGTGCCACACTTGCCTAGACAACAGTTAGTGGTACCGATGTAGATATAAGGGAGATATTGTGCTTCCACACATAAGCACACCCACACACAACTAAATACAATACACCACTCCTAACACCACATAATGCCTTGGGGGATGCACTGCCATGGTGTAGAAGTACCATGTTGGTAGCCCACAGTTCAGAATTGAGAAGCACAGCTAGTACTGGTGCCACACCATATACATGCTGCCACATACCTTCCTGGGTCATCTATTTGCAACATCATTAATATGTGTGGGGTGGTGGGTGGACAGCCTGTATGGGTGGAGAATGAGGGGCTGGATTGGATGTGACCCTACCCCACATAGTCACTGCATGCTGGGATGCCCTGCAGGAGGCACCGGACTATGCTACAGCCATATGCCAACATGGGATGGATATATGACTGTGTGGTGCATTCTGTGGCCCATGTACATGATGGTTATCAACAAAATCCAGATGCAACTATAGCTCCATATACTTTTTAAAAATGTCAGAGGAACTGTACATAATCTAAACCTCATGTGTTGCTTGAAGTTGAGGGTTCCATGGTTGCTTTCACTTTTGCACTAAAAAAAACTAGTAAATCCTTTAAGCAGTTTCCTCACATTTTAGATTTTTTAATCTTGACATGCTGAGGCCATTTTTTGTTACAAAAAAAAAATTAAAGAGTCGCAGCTATGGAGCATTAATTTTGCAAAATAAAAATGAAAAAATGGACATAAAGCTGTTGTCTGTTGTTTGGTGCCTTTCAGGCTGCCATCCCTGTAATAACAGTGCAGCAGGTGAACCTTTCACCTTGTCCACACCACAGATAGTTCCTTGGGCGTGAGGGGAGCAGGTCAGTGCTGGCAGCTCCACTCTCTCCACATATAAAAGCATTTAGATTGCTTTACAACACTTCATCCTGAGCCAGTCTGGGTTCCTTTTGTTTGCTAACTCCACTGTGGATTTTGTGCTGATTTTTCTCTTTGCCTGATTGCCTGCCCAGTGGATGCTAATTATCCACATGCTGCTTCTGTTCTTTGACTTATGGACAACTGTCGTGCATCCTGTCATTGCATATCATATTACATATTACAGGTATGATATGAAAATGGTACTGAGGAGAAGAAGAGGGGTGTTGGAGTCGACTGATGTTTCCTGCATTTATGTGCAGGGCTGTCATTAATTTCATTTATTTTAGAAAATAGAAAAAACAGTGAAAATGTTCAAGTACTGTGAAAATGGATGCAACCTGTGATCTGTCAAGATACAGTGTGCTATACACTCCTTAGATCTTGGCACCATCCCACAGACAACCTCTTGGTGGATACCCTCAGAAAGTCCATCCACAACATGGCATGCAAAATATGGCTGCCCTGTCACATATAATACTGTCAGCCCTGCTATGACAGCACCAGAGACCTATGTCATCCTCAGAACTGTTGGCACCTGTACACAGGGCCACAAATGTAGTTGGCAGCAGATGGCTAACTCCAATAGAGCTTTAAATAGCATGTACAGTGGCCAATAGTGGCTTACATGCCAACATGGTACCAGTGTGTCTATGTGGGTCCTGCTTAGGTGTACTGTACTGGCCAACTTTTTATAGACCAGGGGATGCCTGAAGTGTCTGTCAATACCCCATGTGTGCTAGCTGTTAGATACAAGAGAATGGTTGTGGAAACATCGGGGAGTTTAGTGCTAGGACCCCTCCTGTATTAAAATCTGGTGCAGGGTCCATGGTGAACCAGGCTTGGATGCAAGGTGCTGTTTGCCACAGCTTGCGTCGGTCTACCTGGCCCTTTGAAAATTGAGCTCATGATTTATAAAATATAGAATAACATCTTATATATTTTAACCTGTATGTAACTATTCCAATTGGATTATGTTAACTTGTTGACTGCTGCTGCTGCTGTCTTACCTGGGACCCACATGAAAACATGATATTGCATCTCATGGGGTCATCCCAGTTGGAATTATTTCAGTACAGTTTACAAAAATATAATAAATATAATCATTTATCAACAGAGATTGTTAAAAAGCCTATAATGCAATTATGTCTTCACTCACTCTACTGGGGGTTAGATGTTAAAAAGAGTTAGAAAATGGCCAATAGAATCATAGCATTCTGATTGGCTATGAATAGAAACATAGAAACATGGAATTTGATGGCAGATAAGGACCGCTTGACCCACCCAGTCTGCTCATTTCCCTACCTAATGGATAAGCTGCAGATCCTAGTTAACCAGCAGCCTACTTCTTTCTACCTCCACCCCCTAGAATTGCCTTTTGACTGTCCCATGCATGCTTGAATTCAACCACAGTTTTTGACTCCACAACCTTCCTCCGAAGGCGGTTCCATGCATCCACAACCCTCTCTGTGAAAAAATTGCTTACATTACCTGGTCCACCCCCATCTTCAAATTGTGACCCTTGTTCTTGCACACCTCTTTCTTTGAAAGATGCTACCCTCTTGGACTTTGTTGATTCCCTTGAGGTACCTGAAAGTTTCTATCATGTCCCCCTCTCCTCCTTTCCTCGAGGCCTATACACATTAAGCTCTTTAGTCTCTTCATATGTCTTCTGGTGCAGACCCTGCACCATTTTAGTTGCCCTCCTCTGGACAGCTTCCATCTTGTCTATGTCCTTGCAGAGAGTAGGTCTCCAGAACTGCACACAGTACTCCAGATGGGGTCTCACCAGCTGTCTGTAAAGAGGGATAACAACTTCCTGTTTTCTACTGGTGATGCCTCTCCTTCTGCATCCGAGTATCCCCCCCAGCCCTCCTTACTGCCCTCTCACATTGCTTGCCCACCTTTAAATCATCTGATATGACTACCCCCAGGTCTCTTTCCATTTTTGTTGTTGTTAGTATCTCACCACCCATTGTGTACTCTTCCCCTGGGTTTTTGTTTCCCAGTTGCATTACCTTGCACTTCTTAGCATTGAATCTAAGCTGCAATACATTTGACCATTCCTCTAACCTTGCCAAATACCTTCTCATCCTTTCCATCCCACCTTGTGCATCAACTCTGTTGCAGATCTCGAATCTGAACTAAGCGGGCAGTAATACAGCCCACTAAATAACTACACCCAGCTATATCCAGGAAAGGGTGCCCCATGACCCAGAGGTATCATGGTGCCTGGCAACAGCTACACGAATCAGCAGTCTGAGAGAAATGTGGGTGAGATGACACCTGGCCAACACCCCCTCCCCTTAGTCTATCTTAATTTTGGTTAAATAAATAAATTAAACAACACCCACACATCAAAAAAATTAAGAAAAGAAAGTTATTTGTCCAATCAGCTCACATAACAGAAGCTGGGCAGCTTGGTTTTTAAATGGACAGCATGTGCCTTTTAACCTAACATCTCCCGGGCAGTCACATTCACCTAACGGTGAAATACACCATAACTGCCCCAAAAAAAAACAAGCACATCAAAATTGAAAAATAAAATGCACACAGCCATCTATTTTCTTTCTTAAACCTGCTAGAATGTGACCGCCTGTTCCTCTATGCTACTGCCGTGTTTGACCTCTCTCTCTTCCCCCTGCCAACAAACAACAAAACATGATTGAAAAAAGTAGCTTCAGTGTTTTAAAAAGATACCTGTTCTCTGCTGCTGCCCTTCCCCACTCTGGTGTAATCCTTTTGAGACCATGCCATCCCATACAAATAGAGCGGTGTATGTGTGTGTGTGGGGGGGGATGGACTGACACTGTCTCAAGCAAATGAACTGTGACAGTGCATGTGGGAGCAGGTTGGAGAACATCTCACCACAGAAGCAACCATAAATGACTACAATGCCTTCTATTGACATAGCAGTGGAGGGACTATTTTATGGAAAAAAACAGTTCTGCAATCATTTCTACATTTTTTTAAAATTTTCTTGTAACTTTTAATTTCTTACATAAAAAAATGCCACATGTAGCCCATTCTTTAAGCACAATAATACTCTCCGGGTGGGTGGTATTGGGAAATACTAGACCTTTCAGGTGCTATAAGGCATTACGCATGCAGCGTCAGACTTCATTACACCCTTATGTGATCTGGTATTTCCCAATACCACTCACCCTGTTGGGTATTATTTATATGTAGTCGACTATAAACAGTGGTCCAGATTCTAAAAAGGCTAGGAATGATGCACAGTGCTTGCGCCAAAAACCTTTGACGAAAACATGTACAGAAATAGTTACATGAAATGTTTTCATGCTGCACACATAAAACTACCCATGCGATATACAAGCATAATTTAAAAGTGAAATAAGAACCAATTGCATGCATTGGCATGTGTACAGAATGCAAGTGTGGAAAGCATGCTTTCTATGTTAAATAGGAAAAGACTGCATGCATGTGGCATGAGTGCAAAAAGTAAGTGGTCACTGCACATATAAGAGCTAAGTGACTTGCTCAGGATCACACAGTATACAAGTGGGGGTTGATGAGATTCAAACCCAGGTCTTCAGATCTCCTTGTTCACAGTTCAATGCCTTTAATCACTAAGCCATACTGCCTGCATACATATGGCTTGCTTGTACTTCAATACAAATCTGCTTACATCTGCACACCTGAGGCATGCTTATAGCCACTGATATATGTGAAAGGCTGTGGGATAACAGATGGACCAAGAGGCAGTAATGGCTTAAATAATAACAATAATGTGTTATTCTCTCCAGCAGAACAAAATAAAAGCAAACTTGTTTCGGCAAAATAAAAGAGAAGCAAAATAAATAAGGCTATTATTCAGCAAAACAATCAAACGGCATCCAGTTCTAGAAGTAGCTAGACTGTACAAGGTGCTTCCCCTTCAACACCCTTCTCCACTCTGACCTACCTGGACATCAGTTCAGTATAAATAGAGAGCTATACTCATGTGATGGGTTAGCTCCACCCATCAGTCAGACGTTTTACATTAAATCTTTATTTAACTGCTTTCTTTTTAACTGTTAAGACAGTACATGCATCATTTCATTATAGCAGTGTCTGCATATCACTGTGAACAAATAATGTCTGGATCCAGAATTTACCCTGTTCTGTTGTCAGTAACCACTGCCCCCAGCAGTTGCATGAATAAATATGGATAGAAAGAGGCCAGATGGCTCTATAGTTGCTGACTGCTGAGAAGGTGTACTGAGAACCTTTCTGTAATTAACCAAGGATTACCGAGAGAACTAAGCACCAGAACCAACAGCAATTCACTGGAAAATATGTACTCGGTTTCAAATATGAAAGAAATATGTGCGCAAACTTGGTATTCATTTTCCCTTTGTTTGCAGCACAGTTGCTTTTCAAAGGAGTGGCGCCTGCACTCCTGTACACTAATGCATACCTCTGTGCAGAAGAAACAGGGGACCTCAGCCCGAGAAGCCACACCGCCTAGGAGGAAAAAAGCAAACCACTTTCTCTGCGGCGGCTCCTCACAGAACTGAGCAATTTCTGGGCTGCTCACCTGTTTATTACCTAAAAAGAAAAAGGCAATCACAAACCTGTCGCTTTTGCACGATGGTAACCTTTCACAAGGAGTGCTTTTATTATTTTATTAACACTAACCTACGGTCAGCCTTTTCTCAAGTCAGGGGGGAGGGGGGCTTTTCTGCCCTATGAACTTACTCTGTTTTCCGGGAGCCCTTTGGTACATTTTGACATAACTCAGGAACACTAGACAACTGAAATTAGGCGCTAGACATAGCGCATTACAATACGGACTATTTCCCAACTATTTTCGTATGAAACCTGATTACATAAGCTTAAAGAAAGACTATCTTTTTAAAGGTTACCCAATTAACTCAGCGCTACCTGTGGGAACACATATCTGTTTTAGGCATAAACTGGGAACTTACATTGTTTTTGTTTTCTTTGTTACTAGCTCTGTATTAACGTGAATACCAGCAATAATTAATCCTGAACGCTTCAATATGAAGGGGGTCCTAGCCATCAATACCGAGACCATCAGGGGTCTGCATAGACAAACGAAAGACAAAAAGAAGTGGGTGGCCAGCCCAACAGGTACACAAACATTGATATAGACATGTTCCACAACAGACTGCCATGCATACAACAAAGACATTTAGAAAGTAGCAGACCCTAAAAAGACCCAAAGATCTCTGACCAGGGGAACCCTTTCACATTATGCTTTTTAGTTTTCATGTCCCCCTCTTCTCAGCTGCACAGCTAAACTGTAGCACACCTACCAATGGGAACACATGTTGTTCTTCACACCCCCGATACATACACTTGCCAACAAAACTACTTAAAGCAGCAGTGCAACAATCTGGTGAAGATTTTGACCTATACTTGTTTATGCTATTTTAAATTTCCGCTTACCTCCTGACTTGTATGATACCCTTCTTTCTACAATTTGAGTCTGCTTTAGTGCTCTTTTTCATGTCTGAAATAATAAAAGGAGTACTCCTTTTATTATGGTGTGGACCAGGTCTTCATTAGTATTTTCAGCTGTTTTTGGCAATCAGTTGTTTATACTGTATATCACTTCTGTTGTGACTAAAATTAAGTATTATGTAGCAGGCAGTGCTGTCTGACCTTACAGAACAATAACTGTTCAAAACAGTTGCAAATACTGATAAAAACCTGATCTGAGCCCTATTAAAAGGAGCACTCCTTTTATTATTTCAGACATGAAAAACAAGTACTAAAGCAGACTCAAATTGTGGAAAGAAGGGTATCAAATAAGTCAGGAGGTAAAGTGGCAATTTAAAATAGTAGAAAAAAGTATAGGTCAAAATCTTCACCAGATTGTTGCACTGCTGCTTTAATTACTTCTGTCTTGCCTGTGCTCCTGCTATTTTCTCTCTATAGTTTTGAATGCTTCCACACAAACAGACTTTAAGGGGCAAACACAAACATAGCAATAACTCAACACCCACCAACATGGACAGACACCCCCTACATGCACATGCACTATAGTGGGTGCAGCCACACTGCTACAGACAACCCACCAAATATAGATATAAGTCAAGAGTCTCTTACCTGAGTACTAGGGTGCCAGAGGTAGGAATCTTTAAGAGAAGATGTCTAAGGGTCAGACTGCTGGGGCAAAGCCCCTTGAAATGAATGCAGTTATTTTTTATTACTATTTTATACATTATGATGGTGAGCTGAAGAATAATGAAGGCCACTGTTCTACAAACAAGGCCCTTTTTAGTTGAGCGGTGTCCTTCATTAATCTCCAACTCTCCAGCAAAAATGTATAAAATAGTAATAAAAAAATACCCTCATTCTTTTAAATGGGGCATGCCCCTGCCCTCTCCCTTGCCTTATGTCATAATATGCCTGAGTGTGGGGATGTGGTGGTCAGCTTCACTGGTGGGATAAGCCTGACTATAGTGGGCTCCAACAGTCTGTGCATACTATACTGCACAACTGTCCCTGAATGCAAGGGACAGCTCACATTTTACCCCTGAAAACTGCTCTGCCTCTCATTCATCCCTCAGAGAAAACATGCCACTCACACAGAGGATGTCCTGTAAATTTGGACTTACAGTAGGGGTTCCATTTCTGATTTCATCAGTGGTGAGCCAACAACTAGTGGAGATCAGGTGCTAGTCAGCCCCTATGTGGCAATCTCTGGAATGTCTGTACCATCTCTAAATGGTAAAACTTATTTGTTGTGACTGAAAAGTAATATGCAAATCAAGAAAAATTCAAATGCATAAGATTCATCTCTCTATACCCCGGAGCAGAGCATCAGATTTGGGCTTATACCCACCCAGTTACTAACTAATGTTTTTCCTGGCAGAAGTTCTGACACCCCGCCCTAAAAAAAAAAAAACAGTTTTAATTTCTCTCACCAACTTCATTTCTTTAAATACCCAACCCATATGGATCGTGAAGCCATCCAAAGGTGCGGAAACATGAAAAACACATCAATATTTCAGTCCTTCCTCCTTCCCCTATCCCCCTGCAAAAAAATTATTTACTTTTACTTACCCGGCCAGCTGTACAGAACATGCCACCTAGCCCAGTGCACTACCAGCCCAGTTTTCAGTCTGCTCCTCCTCCATCCTTTTGCCAGAAGCTGGATGCTAGAACTGACCATCCCAGGTCCTCAAAGTGATCTGAGATCAAGTCACCTCATCATCCAAATCCACCCAACCTGTGTCACTTGCTTCTTGCTTGGCTGCTGCTAAGGCTGCTTCCACAATGCACTGATCAAGGCCTATGAATGAAGGCCACCAAAACCACTGTCACTTCTGCTGCTGTGAGGCCTAGCTTGCTACTGCGGGAGACCTGTGCTGCTTTTTTTTGAGAGGTTAGCCTAGCAGAGTAAGTAGATAGCCTAGTCTTGAGTTAGCTTCTAGCTCACCCCAGCCCCTTCAGCCACCAAGGGAGCTGGAGACTCACTAAGAGTAGACAAATAAAAATATGCTGCCACAACACTGCTATTGAGAGTTCAGTGCTCACTGACTCCTCCAAGCTGTGGTGTGCAGCCAGTCTACTCTGTGGTGGGAAAGACAGTGTCCCACTCATGTGACTCATGTGCTCTTGCTTGGCTAGAGCTCCGCCACATCACATGTGATGGGTCTGTCACTAATAGGTGGAGAAAGTGGACAACACAATACAGACACAGTCAAGTCAGGAGTGCACCTACAGCATAAGCACAACACAGGCCAGGGGGGCACTATTTTGCAAAAGATTAAATCCAAATGTAATGATATTATTGACACACCATAAGAACAAACTTGGCACAAATGCAGGGAGAAGGGGGACAACTGCCCCCCACCCTACCTAAATGGCATCCCTACTTTATGATACAAATTAATTCTCAGCGGCTAACATCAGTATAAGTAAATATAATGGTTTCCATTGTGTTCTGATACTGCATATCCATGTTTCAGGATGTGTCCTGATCATTGTGAGGGTTATGTCCCACATTGTCCTTCATTTCGAGGGTCCATGTCCCTTATTTCAGTGACAAAATGTGAGATATGGTGCATGCTTCCATAACCATTCTCAGCGCAAAGAGTGCTGAGCATGGCTATAGTGTGTATGTGCTCCATGCAGAATGACAAAGGGAAAGTACTGTAAGTGAGCCATAACAGTCATGGAAAAACACATTTGAAGCACTAAATATGCATAAGAGGATTTGCATAGACCAAAACAAAAAAGTCAGACTTCACAGCACTGAGGCCATTCTTCGCATATCTGGAATGGAGGATGCTGACTGATTATATCCTAGACATTTAATGCAGTAAGCAAACAATAGTTGATAAATTATTGGCAATTTAATGACAAATATCAAAAGCCATTAAACAACTTGCAAAAGGATCAAAATTAATGAGTTTACTGCATTTTAAAGGGACATCAATGAAAAAGGTATTGTAATGGCTCTAATTGCTAGCAGTAGTATGAGAAAAGGAAGCAGATGTGTTTTTAGATGAGATTTGCACCAGCTTAGTTACTGCACATATGGCAAGCGTGCAGCATGTGAACCTGATTTGATTTTTAAATGATGTATTGTTCACACCAGCTTAACTCCTGCACTGTCAAGGGTGCAACATGTGAACCTGATGTGATTTTTAGAAGACGTTCACCCCAGCTTACCTGTTGCACATATGTCAAGCTTGCAGCATGCAAATCTGATTTGCTTTTTAGACCTGGTTCAGATAGGTTAATGTTGTGTATGCTAACCACATGCAAAAATTGCACAATTAAGCATGCGGCATGCATTCTGCATGTATGCAGCACACTTATATTTCTGTAAGGGAATTGTGACTTGCATCAATGTTTGCATTAATCCCAGTTCCATAACATACCTTGCATCAAAGCCTGGACCATTAGCACAAAAGTGGCTTGTCTCATGCTTGCATTAAAAACCTGGGTGTGCAATGTTGCAATGGGGCTTGAATCACAAGAATGACACAAGATCCCCTTTTCTGGTATTCTTAAAGGTGGAAGCCCTGACACTGTGCCAATGATGGCAAGCATCTGTTAGACCAGGATGAAGCTGGTCTCACTGATAGTGGTGCACAGAATGGAGAGGGTACAGCACAGACAGGAATGGTATCTTGAAGGTTTCTTAGTTACTGCAGTCTCCACAACCAAAGAAACACCAACGCTGTGTTCCATTTAACACATTTTATTGTTAAAAATCTAGCTGTTTAATGGGGCCATCAATAAATTTGGTTAACGATTCTGTTTAAGACAATTGGTCTTGCAGGAGGGTTAATTAAACTCTTATGTATCTTTAGGAGCCTATACAGAACAGCTCAAATAGGGTGTGCCACACAGAAAATCATATGTATCTTTTGAAATTACATTTTCAACCAGTGCTTCATACAGTATAGAATCAATGCTCTCCTTAAATAAATAGGTGGGATCTTTCTAGGTACATAAAAAGCTGAATTTGATAACTGCCATAGCATCTCTTTTTCGTAGTCTTCCCTCCCTAAAACCACAAAGATCCCCCCTTATCTGCAGGTTTTATAACTATGGCAGAATTATTTTTCAAGCTGTTAATTGCCTGTTTTTCTAGGTTGGCACAGTTATTATACCAAGCAGCTGGTAAATTAAAAAATAAAAGTTCAGGATCTTTAAGACATACTTTTAAAAACACAGAGACTGTGGTGTTAGAAGGATGAAGTAAAGTTAGTGAAGTAAAAAGTAAGTCTATTTATGTAGCGCCTTTCTAAAACCAAGGCGCTTTACATTGCACAACAATGCAACATATACATTTAAAAACAATACATAGGCATAAGTAAATTATAATATTACAGACATAGAAACTCAGATTAAAAATCACTGGGAAATGTCTGGTTAAAAAGATAGGTTTTAAATTCAGCTTTAAAACTTTCAATGGTCAGGCATTCTCTTAACCAACGAGGTACAGAATTCCACAGGGAGGGCACTGAAAAGGAAAAAGCTCAGGCACCAGAGGTTTTTAAACTCACCTTGGGAATCTCTAGCAATCCCTCATCGGTGGATCGGAGAGGATGGTAGGAAATCAGAAGATCTTTCAGATAGCCGAGTCCCTGATCTTGTAGGGCTTTGAAGGTCAGCAAACCAACCTTAACGGTGATCCACCACTGAACAGGTAGCCAGTGCAGTTCACATAGCACAGGCGTAATGTGACTGGCCCAAGATATACCAGTCAAAAGCCTGCCCACCGCATTCTGCACTAGCTGCAAGTGGCAGATATCAACCCCTGGAAGCCCTAGGTAAAGGGCATTGCAGTGGTATAGGAGGGTGGTAATGAAAGCATAGACCAAAGTTGATAGGTCATCCAGAGGAACCAGGTGTTTCACCCAGGCAATATTCCTCAGGTGGTAAAAAGAGGATTTGACCACTCCGACACTTGAGATTTCAAAGTCAGGCCATCATCAAAAATAATGCCCAGATTCCTCACCTAGTCTGAGGTAGTGAGCTGGACAACCTCAAGCCATAAGCTTGACACCCGCCCAGCCCCCAAAATTAACCCTGGCTGACCTGGGTCCACCACCACCAACACTTTGTTTTTTTCCGGGTTCAGTCTCAGCCAGCTGGTACTCATCCAGTCCTTGATCTTGGCAAGACAGTTGTTTAAAGACAGAGACTACATTATCCTGTCTCGGTAGAAAGGACATATACAGTTGTGTGTCATCTGCATAGCAGTAAAAACTTAAACCGTATCACCTGATGATATCTCCTAATGGCAACATATACAGTGCGAACAGCATGGGTAACAATATGGAGTCCTGCGGCACCCCACAGGATAGGGGGAGGGAGTCAGAGGAATAAATTCCAGTGATGTCCCTCTGAGTCCTGCCTGTGAAGAAGGACTGAAACCTTTTGAGGACTGTCCCCAAGAGTTCGCAAAAGAATCGCTGGCACTCCAAAAGCACACCATGGTCCACAGTGTCAAATGCTGCTGAGAGATTAAGAAGGACCAAGATGATACAGGCCTTTCATTTCTTCAGTATTAGGAGGTCATTCAATACTCGGACAAGTGCAGTCACGGTGCTATGTCTTTTTTAAATCCAGACTGGCTTCCCTAAGAAAGCTTGAACAAGCGATGCACAGAAGATAACAGCTGTATCACTGTGGTTGCAAATAGAAGCATTAAAAGGTACTGAAACTTTTGAAATTGAAAAGTTTGGATTTGTCTTTTTTCCTGAGAGACAGCTTCATGAAAAGTTTTATGTTCTTAAGTGGTGTGCTGAGCTCTTTGATGTTTTTTTGATGTGGGCATTGAGGGCTGATATGGTTGGTAATTCTGGGATGTATCTATCACATGAAAACTGGCAGTTTGTGTTGGCATTGAATTGACAAGGCTTCTTGATTAGGTGGGATCTCCTCCCGGTTGGAATCTAAAAAAACATTGAGTTACTTTCAGAGTGCGACCCTCTTGTATAAGTATCTATTGGGGTTGCAGAATTTTGTTTGACACTATGCAACATTTTCAAAATAAATTTACACAGTTTCCCTTGTTTGCTCCAATTCAAAATGAGCCCTTCAGCATAGTCTTTCTTGTCATACGAACATACGAAATTTGCCAGCAGATAAAGGCCTAGAGGTCTATCAAGCCTGCTCGAATGTGCAGCTAGCACCCCTTATTCTGCAGCTGCCCCTCCCTTCCACCCTTCCCCTTCATTAACCCTCCCCCTTGTCCTGTCCCATCCTCGTTTGAAGCAGTCCACTGTTCTACTGCATACCACTTCAGCAGGTAACGCATTCCACCCAGCCACCACCCTCTCTGTAAAAAGTGTCTCCTCATCTTCCTCCTGAACCTTCCTTGCTCCAGTCTCATATACATGGCCCCTGGTGGCCCTCCCTCCCTGCTTTGAACAGCCCTCTGTACCGTCTTGTTTATTCCTTTCATGTATTTAAAGGTTTCAATCATGTCACCCTGTCTCTCCTCTCCTCCAGTGAGTACATGTTCAACTCCTTCAACCTCCTCTCGTATGATAAGTCCCCAGCCCCTTGATCATCTTTGTCACTCATGCTGCACCCTCCAGTAACTTAATGTCCCTCTTCAGATACGGGACGCCAGTACTGCATGCAGTACCCAGGTGTGGTCTAACTAATGACCTATTACAGTGGCAGAATCACCTCCTCCCTCCTCGAGGATATACCCTTGCAATACAACCTAGCATTTTGTTGGCCTTGCAGCTGCCTTCCTACATTGTCCGAGTTGTTCATTGACCCTGTAATGAGCACACCCAGATCCTTCTCCTCCTCTGTCTGGGCTAGCTGCACTCCCTAGCTAGTAACTCCTCCTTGGGTTCTTCATCCCAAAATAGCACTGCACTTTTGGCATTAAAGCCCAGTTGCCAGGTGTCTGACCAGGTTTCAAGCTTTGCCAGATCATCCTGCAACCCTTGCCATCCCCTAGGTCATCCACCACCGCGCCTACCTTGGTATCATCAGCAAACAGACTGATCTTGCTCTTGATGTCCATGATATGTCTGCAATGAATATCCCAAACAACACTGGTCCCAACACGAGCCCTGTGGAACACCGCTCGTCACTGCCCTTGGGTGTGAGAGCTCCCACCCACCACCACCTCTGTTGCCTTCCCTGCAGCCAGTTTCCTACCAATCTCACCAGCTTTGCACCCCCTGTGCCTACTAACTTCCTTCCCAGCCGTCCATGTGGCACTGAGTCAAATGCCTTACTGAAGTCCAGATACAGGACATCCACTGCATGGCCCCTGTCCAGTTGCCTAGTTACCCAGTCATAGAACTCGACCAGGTTGGTTTGGCAGGATCTGCCACGTGATGAAGCCATGCTGTCTGCTGTCCTGTAGTCCTTGGCCTCTAGGTGCCACCAGCCTCTCCTTCAGGATAGTCTCCACTAGCTTACCCACGATGGATGTGAGGCTCTCTGGTCTGTAGTTTCCCGTTCATCCTTGGGGCCACTCTTGTGGAGGGGCACCACATGAGCCATCCTCAGTCCTGAAGTTACACCCCAAATGTAGTGAGGCATTAAATAGGTCTGCCAAAGGTCCTGCAGGGACCTCTGCCAGCTCCTTCAGTACCCTGGGGTGGATGCCATCTGGGCCTTGGCATTGTCCACCCTCAGTGCCTTCAAACCCTCTCGAACTCTGCTCTCCATGATTTCCCCATCTGTCACCACTTCCTCCTGCTTCTGCCATTTCTCCCACCTTGGGTGTCACCCCCCTCTTCTCTTTAGTAAATACTGAGCAGAAGTACTCATTTAGTGCTTCCGCCTTATCGCACCCTGCTTCCACCCAACCCCCCTCCTTCCTAATCCTTACTATGTGGTCCTTACAGCTCCTTTTCTCCCTGATGTACTTAAAGAAGTTCTTCTACCCCTTCTTAATGCCTTGTGCCAGCCTGAGTTCCGTAGATGCTTTGGCTCCACTTACTGCCCTTGTCACCTCCTCCGATTCTGTCAAGTACTCCTCCCTGTCTTCCCCCCTCCCTGTTTTCTTGTACTTCCTAAAGGCAGCTCTTTTCCACCTTACCTTTTCCATGACCTCCTTGCTCAACCAGATCTGGTTTCTTAGCTCTAGCCTTCTTGCTCTGGGCTTTGCAGCAGGTTTTGGTTGCCTCCACTATCCCCAGCTTTATGAGCTCCCACCTCTGGTTAGTGTCCATTCTATATTGAATTCTGTCCTGTACCCTTTTACCACTTCCCCCATCCTCCCAAAGTCGGCCCTCCTGAAATCCAGCACTATTGTGCCAGATTCCACTCCTTCCTCGCCCATATCCAATGTGAGCCATACTGAGCAGTGGTCACTCCCTGACAGCGGCTCCTCCACCGTAATTTCTCTCACAAAGTCCCCATTTGCCAGCACAAGGTCAAGGGTATTTCCTAACCTGGTTGGTTCACTGACCATTTGCAGCAGGAAGCTGTCCTGGAAGGCATACAGCAGTACCTGCTCCCTTCTGTTCCTGGTTGTTGGGGTGCTCCAGTCCACTCCTGGCATGTTGAAGTCCCCCACAATCACCACACTACCCTTCTCGCAGGTCCTCCTGATCTGTTCCGCTAGTTACCTGTCTAACTCCTCCATCTGAGATGGTGGCCTGTACACCACTCCCATTCTAAGAATCCTATTCTTGGAATCCTGGATTTGCATCCAAAGTGACTCATACTACCCTCCTCCCCTTCCTCCCTTACACACTTCAGTCCTTCCTTCACATATAGTGCCACCCCTCCTTTCCCAATCACCCTGTCCCTACAAAATAATCTGTACCCTGGTACAGACAGGTCCCAGATCATTGTATTGGGTGGCCCCATGTTTCCGTATGACTGCAATGTCCACCTCTCCCTCTGCCATGAGAACCTGTAACTCTGCAGTTTTCCTTCCAAGGCTCCTAGCATTAAGGGTAACCACCTTCCACCCTTCCCCCACCATCCTGCCCTCCCTTTCTTAGCATCACCAACAGTACTTGCCATTTGTCCTTTGTCACTGTTATGGGGGTAAGCTCATATGGTTTCCCAACCTGTGGTCTCTGCATATCTCTTTCCCAACTGCCACCCCCCACTCCTAGTTTAAATTCCCAACTTTCTCTATGTACTCCTCCATCCTCTGTTTCAATACTTTCTTTCCCTCCTCACTCAAGTGTCATCTGTCCTTGGCATAGAGACTACTGTCCTTCCAGGTCCCTCCCAACCCCCCAACAGCCCATACCCTTTAGCACAACACAAGGTTCTTAGCCATCCATTAAATTCCTCTATTCTCAGCTTTCTTGTTGTGCTTGCCTTTGGCATGGGAAGTATCTCTAAAAAAGTTACTGATCTTCCTGCCCCCTCACATAATTGTGCTAGTTCCTCAAACCTCCTCTGGACTGTATCTACTGTCTTGTCAGCCAGGTTGTTTGTCCCAAGATGTATAATTAAATGAGGCTTGTCCCTACCCCTTCTAGCATATTTCAGAACAGACTGTTCCACCCTTTCCACTGTCATTCCTGGCATGGCCTCCACCCAAATGCGACTATGCCTCTCCCCCTTGCTACCCCACCTAACTCCTCTTAGTATTGAGTCCCCCAGCACTAAGATTCCACCCCTCTTACTCCCTGCTTGCTTCCATTCATCTCCCTCTCTCATTTCCAGCTCCTCTTCTTCCTCCTGCACATTATTTCCCCCTTTTACCCCTGTTGCAATTCTCCCAGCAGAACCCCCTCCAGTTTGGTGCAGGCATTTATCAATTACTCCTCTAATTTCATCATTTCCCTCCTCCACCTTCTTCCTCTCTAGCAGTGCACAACTATTTTCTGAAGGCCCTTCACAAATGCCCGCTTCCTCTCTCTTCATAGTAATCTGTTTTCTCCTTTCCACTCCATGACTTTTGCCACTTCTTCGCCTCCCCCTCATAAGTCCCTATCTCCTTCTTCCATTTGTCTTTTGTCTCCTGACCTGGTTTCCGCACTTGTTCTTCCTGGCCTGGCCCCTTTGTCTCTGCTTCCTTCTTCTGACCCTCTCCTCACCACTGTTGGCTTAAATCACGCTCTCATCTCCCTTCTTCTGCCCTCCAGTATTGGGCTAAACCACCCCCAATCTGCCTTGCCTGTCTTAGTTCCTTCTGCAGACCCTCAATCTCCTTCCTAAGTTTTCTATGTGGTTGCACACTAAACATCCTCCCACACTTCAGGCAATTTTGAAGATTGGTGCACATGAGTGTTGCAGCCTACCACCCTACCCATTGCTGTCGTTGCCTCCCAGCGACCCCCACCCTTCCAGATGCAGGATACCAAACACTCCCCAAGTCTCCCTCTCCCCCCTCTATCAGTGCAAAACATTTTCTTTATTTCCCTTACCTCCTTTGTTGCACACGTTTAGATATATTGAGCAACTACTTTTTATATTCCTATCCTTCCTATCCACACTCAAAAACAGACTTTAAGTAGCCATTGCACAACCTTCTTCAAACTCCTACTCCTCTTTTCCCCAATGCAATATCAATGTGAAGAAGTAATAATGAAAGCTCCTAGATTTGCATTTACTTCCCTTCCACTGAGAGAGCAATCACCTCTTCACTTGCTGCTGTTCCTTTCCTGGATGTCTGCTTTTGCTATGACAGGTGCATATCCTTTGCCTGTTTGAGGAAGTGATGTCAGAACCCCTGGTATAAAGGAAGTAATGGACCAAGGGTGGGACCAGCCCAAGTCTTCCAGAAACAATCAGGTAGCTGAGGCCTCTGGTCAGACCATTAGCACCCTTTCCCCACTCTACACTCAAACTTTGCAGCCAGTGAAGCCAGCAACAATGAATCACAATTCTACTCAAAGCCCCCAAAATAGGTTTGCTACCCAAAGAAACAGGACTCCAATTCAAACAGCTTCACCAACAACACATCAAAATAGGCTTGGAATTAGAAGATATATGTCTCCAATTCAAAGAAACAGACCCCGTTAAATTACACCAATTATGTTTTAAAACAGAAGAAATAGGTCTCTACAAATGCAGCCTGCCACACAGTGAATCAAACAAATGAGCCCACTTATAGCTACCAAAACAGGTTTCAAAAATTCCAACAGCCCCAAACAATACCCTGCTAGCCCCTTAGTAGTAAGAAAGAAAAGAAATAACCTTCTACCAAGTAGAATCCACAAGAAACAATGTAAAACAAGAAGAAGCTACGTACTGTAGATCTGATCTTGTCCCCCTTCTAGTTCCTTCTGAGAAGCCAAAGCACTGAGTTCCAAACTCTGTGATTTCCCTTGTGCTGCTTTCAAAATCAGAGTTCCAAACTCTTTGACTTCCCATGTGCTGCTTTCAAAATCAAACAGTTCCAAACTCTGTGATTTCCCTTGTGCTGCTTTCAAAATCAGACAGTTCCAAACTCTGTGATTTCCCTTGTGCTGCTTTCAAAAGCAGAGTTCCAAACTCTTTGACTTCCCATGTGCTGCTTTCAAAATCAAACAGTTCCAAACTCTGTGATTTCCCTTGTGCTGCTTTCAAAATCAGACAGTTCCAAACTCTGTGATTTCCCTTCATACTCTTAACTTATTTTGTTTATTACGCTTGATGCACTCATTACTTTTTTTAATTGTCTCATCTAATGTCATTGGAATGAGTTACATTCAAAATGATTTGGAAAAGTTTGTACTACTGCATTCTTGGCTATTATATCTGTTTTTAGTTCTTGTTCATTCTTTTCTACATCTTTTAGGATTTATTTCACAAGACCAGCTGCACATTCTAATAGATATGCATGCCACCCTGTTAAAAAGTCATCCCTTTCATTACCAAATGAGGACTGATTAGTGAATTGATGACCTCTTGGTATAGAAACATAGAAACAAATACTTTGACAGCAGATAAGGACCGCTTGGCCTACCCTGTCTGCACATTTCCTACCTATTGCATAAGCTGCAGATCCTAGTTAACAAACAGCCTACTTCTTCCTAACTCACACCAGAATTGCTTTATGTCTGTCCCATGCATTCTTGAATTCCTCCATTATTTTTGACCCAATGACCTCCTCAGGAAGGCTGTTCCTTGTGTTCACCCCCCTCTCTGTGGAAAAGTACTTCTTCATATGGCCCCTGAGCCATCTCCCCTTTAATTTCAAATTGTGCCCCCTTGTTCTTGCACATCTCTTTCTCTGAAAGATGCTACTCTCTTGGACTTTGTTGATTCCCTTGTGGTACTTGAAAGTTTCTATCATGTTCCTCCTCTCCCTCCTTTCCTCGAGGGCATACATATTAAGCTCCTTTAGTGTCTCTTTGTATGGCTTCTGGTGCAGGCCCTGCACCATTTTGGTTGCCCTTCTCTGGACTGCCTCCATCCTGTCTATGTCTTTGTGGAGATGGGGTCTCCAAAACTGTATGCAGTACTCCAGATGGGGTCTCACCAACTGTCTGTACAGAGGGATAATAACTTCTTGTTTTCTACTGGTGATGCCTCTCCCTATACATCCCAGTATCCCCCCAGCCCTCCTTACTGCCTTCTCACATTGCCTGCGTACCTTTAGGTCATTTGATATGACTACTCTCAACTCCCTTTCCATTTTTTTTTGTTAGTACCCCCCCACACAGTGTACCCCTCCCCTGGGTTTTTGTTTCCCAGTTGCATTACTTTGCACTTCTTTGCATTGCATTTAAGCTGCCATGCTTTTGACCATTCCTCCAACCTTGCCAAGTCCCTTCTCATCCTTTCCACCCCACCTTGTGTATCAGCCCTGTTGCAGATCTTTGTGTTGTCTGCAAAGAGACATACTTTTCCTTCCAGTCCCTCTGCAATGTCACTTATAGAGACATTGAAAAGGACTGGTCCCAGTACTGAGCCCTGCGGTACCCCACTAGTAACCCCCCTTTCTTCAAAGTGGGCCATTTACTATTACCCTCTGTGCTTTGTTTTCCAGCCAATGTTTTATCCAGGCTATCACTCTGGGACCCAGTCCCAGGCTGGCTAATTTGTTTATTAATCTTTTGTGTTGGACTGTGTCAAATGCCTTGCTAATGTCTTGGTAGGTGATGTCCATAGCCAATCCCTAGTCTACTTCTTTGGTCACCCAGTCAAAGAAATCTTTTAGATTTGTCTGACATGACCTTCTCGCTGTGAATTCATGCTGCCTTGGATCTTGTGCCCTGCTGGCCTCTAGGTATGCAACAATTCTTTCTTTCAGAAGTGATTCTATCATTTTTCCTACCATTGAGTAGTTTTCTGCCTCTGCTTGCTAACACTTTTGTGAAGGGGAATCACATCCACTCTCCTCCAGTCCTCAGGTACCAGACCATCCTCCTATGATTTGTTAAAAAGCGTTGTCAGTGGTGTTACTAGTTCTCCCCTTAGATCTTTGAGAATTCTGGGGTGAATCCCATCAGGTCCCATTGCTTTGTTCATCTTCAGTTTCAGCAGTTCTTTCAGAATCCTTTCTTCCATGAATGGACTGGCATCGACCCCAATATCTAGAGTGCTTCTATCCTGTTCACTAAGAAATAGGCTGACAAAGAAACTCTGTCAGTATAATCTTCGGGCCTTAAGTACTATGTGTTCTAGTTCGATAAATGCAGTCTTAAGGTCTATTATATTTTCATTAAGTTGAGTGCTTGGGACAGGTGTTGTAACAGGATTACCTGCTGTATTGTTATCCAGGAGTGGGTTGACTTTTTCATGAAAGAATAATGAATTCACAAATTAACTGGAAGTTCCCTGGGAAGGAAGAAGGGTAACCTCTGCTGGAATCAGTAGGATTTTGCTCAGT
Source organism: Neoceratodus forsteri (assembly GCA_016271365.2). NCBI lineage: Eukaryota > Metazoa > Chordata > Ceratodontiformes > Ceratodontidae > Neoceratodus > Neoceratodus forsteri. The sequence continues at coordinate 934,647,613 of CM057449.1, read as the reverse complement.
CATCTTCAGGTGTACAGTAGACAGGCAGAAGAGTGGGCCATTGAGCTTACCAGGCAGAGAAGTAATTGTGAGCAAATGTGAGGTGGCTTCTATCATTGCTTAGGATTGGTGCCACAGCAAAAAAACTAATTTACAAGTATCTTCAAAGCAGCTCAGTTAGTGTGGTCTGCTCAACCAAAGAAACACCAAAGCTTTGTTCAGGCTAACACATTTTATTGCTAAAAATCCAGCATAAGGATACTAGACAAATCTTCCTGTAGCAGTCAAATGTTTTTGCACTTTCCAGCATTTTGTCAAGGCTGAATACCTTCAGGTGGTCTTAGTTTAAAAAGGCATCTGTTTAAAGGCCCAGTACAGATAAAGCACAAATATTTAAAATATACACAGATTTATGCACTGATCACCAAAAATCCAGGCAAACCACTCAAGTAAATACATCAGCACTCTCCCCCACTCAGATGTATAAATACACATTATCAACACATATACAAAATAGTATACAGTGAATATCTCATATATAATGACTGGGTTTTCCTTTTTCCCATAGAGAAACCCGTTGCATAATTTGCCATTATAAAGGAGTGTTTATAACACCAAGCACATGCTGGGTTTCCTGCATTCTGCTCATGCACCACCCATAGGTCTTCCATTCTGACCACTGGCCGCCTTGCTTGCTGTCATAGACTGCACTGCCACACTGACTCGGAGGTAAATTACTTTTAAAAAGGAAAAAAATGAACAATCAATGCTAAAAATCATTCAAAATAGCCATCTACCAGAAAAAAAAAGTTAACTTTCAGCCTACAATCTCGGGCCCTGCTAAAACCCAACTGGACCATGGCTGCACATTAACATCTTTTATTTTATGTAATTGCTGTTGCAAAAAAAGTGAAACACAGCAATTATATAAAATAAAACATGGGGTAGTGCAGAAACTTGAATTTCACACACACCATCAGTGTTGGATGCCTAGATAAACCCCTTGAGCTTCACTCAGGTGTGTGTAAACTTCTTATTACACACACCACCCCATATATTATTCTATATATATAAAATATGTATCATAATATTAGAGTATTACCAAAGATAAAGAATGACAAATCATTTTACCCTCTGGGGTTGAATGATCAGTTTCAATTTAGGTCCTTTTCTGATAACTAGTAAATGTATGATTATGTGAACAAGGAACTTTATGCATTTGGATATTTTTCACTATTTACAGACATTTGCAATTATCTTTCTTAGTGATACAGTATATGATTACATTGTTATTTATTTGCATTGCTTATACTCTCACAATGTTTTTCATTGCTGCTTGCATTAGTTCTCACCCATTGCATCACTTGTTTGATGTGGCTTATATCAGTTCCTGCTCCATATCTCCCTCTTCAGTCTTAACCTACCTTGAGGCATTCCCACCCCCTGCTTCATCTTTGTGCCTCCACAGGAGCATTCTCCCATCCTCCCCCACATCATCATTGTGACTCAGTCAGAGGCATTCTTGCCTCATGCTCTGGTGCCTTGGCTTGTGGCATTCTCCCCTCATGCATCATATTTGTGATGCAGTGGATCTCTTGCATCAGTGTGGGGGACATTGCTGTAGAGATCGCTGTTCTTTCAGAAAACAGTGCACTGTATGTGGCACACCTGGCTTTGCCATAAGGTTGGTGTTTGATGCACTTTGAATCAGTCTATGGACCCTTTGAGAATCTGTCCAAGTATCTTTTAAATACATATCAGTAATATGTTCTGTATTTATATTGTAAACTGGTCTTTCTATACATATGGATTCTTCAAAAAATACCATTTTTGTCTTTCAAAAAGCTCTAGATTTAGTGAGTTCCATTGACTTAACATTTTGTGTTGCTATAGTTTCTTAACAAATATTGACTTTTCTTACTTATCTAAAGAACAAGAGTTAATATCACTAATGACTAATTGAGCACACTCAAGGTTTACCTCTTTCCCTAATATCTTTTCTGTTTCTCTCCTTGTCTCTTGCTACCATGAAAAGTTAATTTGGTGGTCCTGCAAACAGTAAAACTACTTCCCAGTTTTTCTGTAACCATATCAGCATAAATCTTCTGATGGATAGATCTGCTTTTAAGTGGAAATGTAATATTTTTAAGCTGATTTCAATAAAAGTCACCATTGCACAGCAACTCTCTAGGTCACCAGACACCACAAAAATTGCACTGCAACATATAAATTTACAGTTGAAAAGATTTACTAATACAAACATGTGCAAACCATACTCAAAAGTGCTAGCAACATAATGTAGAAACCCTTGTTCAGTTATTTCTGAGTCCCTTCTCAGAGCACCACTGTCTTTATTTATTTTTCAATAACTTGATCTCTTTGTTGTTTTAAGGCATGCTTCAACATTGTTTTCCAATTTATTCCCTTAATTTTACAGTGCAATTTTTTTTTCATATTCTATTTGTCTATTTATGATTTCTGGCTTTTCAGTACCTTTTCTTTCCCATTCATGTTTTTTTGTATTCACAGATGTAACCTCTTTGCTATTTTACTCAACATTTTATCCAGATGTTTTTTGTTTTGTTTCTTTTTCATATTCTCTTTCTTGATTTGTTTCTTTATGTGATAATAAAACATCTCACAACTGCTTCAGAGAGCAAGGGAACTGCATGAAATTAATAGTAATTTTCGGATGCAGTCAGCTATCACTTCCTATATCAAAATGATTTTTTTCTGTTTGCTAACTAGAATAGATTTTCTACCTGGAGTTACTGGGGTGATATGTGGAGCAACACTTTTTTGGAGGCTAAGAAAAGTCAGTTCTGTTCCTCCCACTACATCATCAGAATTGTGAATAAACACATTGAGGCACCACAATCCTTGCAGCTGGAGCAGTGACTTTCATAGGTTACCAGTCAAATGCAGGAAATTGTTTCATCACTAGTAACCAAGAAGAGCCAATCCCTGCTGCTTCATGTAAAAGAGAATAATCTTGCAGTGAGAAATGATTCTCCTTGGTTACTATTGATGTCAGTCAGTGAAAATACTTAGGAGTGGCATCCCAGCTTCCATTGTGGCCCTGCTCAAGTCCTCCCACTTGTCCTACCTCCTGAGATCCAGTGAAAATTTCCTTCTCATTGTCCCCCAAAACATCCACCCACAAGGGGCACCATGCTGTTAGTACTTCTGCACCCAAACTCTGGAACTGTCTACTGCTTGGTGTCCATAGCTCCTCCTCCAACCCTCAATTTAAAAAGTCTTTGTGGGTTCACCTGAAAGCCAGCATAAGTTGTACCTGCACATACTTTTCAAAGGCATTCCCCTAACATTAGTCTGTCTAGCCTTGCCAACCAATGGTCTAAACTAAACTAGTCTATGGGAGCATTTCCCATCACTAGAAAAATGTGCTAGAAGACAATACGTTTTATTTGCTTTCTCAGTTCTTGGTGTCTATTCATTTGAGTTGGCCTGTAACTTATTAACTCTTTTGGCCAGCTCATGAATTTTTCAGGTATTTTTGTATCTTATATTTGTGTTATCTTTCTGCTTTGCAACATGTTATGTCGTGTGTGTTAATTTATTGCATTTGTCCTTAATGTATTGTAATTTTGTTCTAGCTTGCTTTTCATTATTGTACAGTGTCTTGTAACCTCCCAGGTCATGCATGAAAATAGGCATAACTCTGTTTAGTAAACTCACCTGGTCAATTAAAAGCTAATAAATAAACAAGTAAGAAGAGATAAGCAAGGGATAGTGAGGATAAGGAAGATAAGGAGGACAGCAGAGAGAGACTGTGCAGTAGGAGACCAAGAAAAAGCAGGCTTTGTAAAGAGGTGCTTCTACTCAGTCCTTATAGTGGATGTGGGAGCAGACCACCAGAAAACAGGAACAAAGGAGAAGCACATAACTCAAGTCCATTTTTGGAGAAAAGAGTTCTGAAGGGCCTCGCATCTATGAAACTGGACCAAGGCTATGGAACCAGACAGAGGGGTACTAAATGAACTCAGGGAGGTGATGGTTTCTCTGTTGATGGCTTTATTCAACATCTCACTGAAATAGAACATGGTTCTAGAGGACTGGAGGTGTGTGGACATACTCCCTGTACATAAAGGTGGTAGCAGTGAAGAGGCTAGAAACTATAGACCAGTGAGCTTCACCTCAGTGGTGGGGAAATAAATGGAAACACTGTTAAAGGAAAGGTTGTAGAGTATCTTGAATCAAATGTCTGCAAGACTAAAGGCAGCATACATTCAGAGGGGGAGGTCATGCAAGATGAATCTAATTGATTTCTTTGACTGGGTGACCAGAAAAATAGATCAGTGGAAGGCAGTGGATGTGACCTTAAAGTTCAAGTTTATTTGCAGGAAAACTCCATTGAGCATGCCCATTTACAAGTAGGCCCCGATAGGACAATGCAATACATCGATCTATCTGGACTTTATCAAGGCCTTTGACAATGTACCACACAGGACACTGAATAAGAAATTGGACAGCCTATGGGTGGGATCCAAAGTTGTGAATTCAGTTAGAAATGTGTTAAAGGATAGGAGACAGGGGGTGTTGGTTAATGGCACTCACTCAAAGGATGAAAGAGTGACCAAGAGGGTGCTGCAGAGCTCTGTACTGGGATCAGTCCTCTTCTGTGTCTTCATAAGTGACATTGCAGAACAACTGGAAGGGAAGTTATGCCTTTTTTGTGGATGATACCAAAATCTGTAATAGGGAGACTTTCAGGAGAGGGTGGAAAGAATGCATAGTGATTGTGGGAAACTCGAGGGGTAGAAAAAGACATGGCACTTGGGGTTTAATGCCATAAAGTGAAAATGTATGCATCTAGGGAATAGGAACCAAAGAACTTAGCATAGGATGAGGGGGTACTGTCATATTGTCAGTCACTAAGTAGGAAAGGGATATTGGGATTATCATATCTGATTACCACAAAGTGGTAGAAGAGTGTGATAAAGCAGTGGGTAGGGCCAGTGCATTCCTTGGATGCACTGGGAGAGGTATTTTCAACAGGAGGAGGGAGGTAGCATTGCCACTGTATCACTCACTGGTGAGACCCCATCTGGATTATTGTGTTTAGTTCTGGAGGTTGAACCTCAGAAAGGACATAGACAATGTGGGGGCAGTCCAGAGGAGGGCAACTAAAATGGTGAAGTGATTGCATCAAAAGCCCTATGAGGAGACACTGAGAAATGTCAACATGTACACCCTGGAAGAGAGGAAAGTGAGATGGGGCATGATAGAGACCTACCAGTACCTCACAGGGGTAAACAGGGTACAGGAGGAGTCTCTTTAAAAGAAGGAAGAGCAGCCAGACTAGAGCCCATGTGATTAAGCTGGAAGAGGGAGCTAAACAGGGGTGAGAAGTAGTACTTCACTGAAAGAGTTTTAGACACCTGTAACAGACTGTGAGCAGAAGTGATAGAGGCAAAAACAGTAGAGGGCTTCAAGCATGAACGTCGTTTATGTAAGGGAATATTAATGAACAGGCAGGTAAGGAGGAGGGTTATCAGAAATCAGTTAGGGTCTACAGAGACAGACTATAAACAGGGACCATTTGGGCTGACCAGGTGAACAAAGTGGTCTTTTTCTACGAACAAATTCTATGTCTCTATGTGATGTAAATGAAATGATTCACTGTTGTCAATTTGCAGGAATATGAAAACTAACATTCTGGTTAAGAAGCAAGTGTGTGTGTGTGTGTGTGTGTGTGTGTGTGTGAAGTTGTACTATTAATTTGGTAGGAAATCACATCACTCTTTAAGGTAGACCAAATTATTTTGGCAAGGAGTTTTTCTCAAAATGAGATCAAATGATAAGGATGTTTATTTGTTGCATTTTCTAAGTTGTATAAAATAGAAAGGGCTGACTTGTAATTAGTGTAGCTATGAAAGAAGTCGGCAAAATTCACTCCATGAATTAATCCATTAATGGGGGTAAGAAGAAATAGGCTGTTGGTTAACTAGGATCTGTGGCCTATCCTGTAGGTGGGTAGGGAAATGGGCAGACTAGATGGGCCAAGCAGTCCTTATCTGCCATCAAAGTCTATGTTTCTATGTTTCTAATGTCATGCAATTCATTTAGTGTGGATTGATCCACCAAGTGTGAAGTTATGCTGTGAAGTGTGGAAGTTTGACCGCAAAGTATGGAATTTTACAGGAAAAATTACTCACTTTGCTGCAAAATTCTACACTTCACAGTGAAAACATCTCACTTTGTTGTGAAAACTTCACTATCTGGGTGAAGTCGAAGTTGCTGAGGTCTGGAAAACTTCACAAAGCTCCACAAATTTGAATTTTCACCACTTCATGACAACTTCACTAGCAAATTATAACTTTGTCACATCTCTAAATTAGAGATGTTGTGAGGTTTTAATTTACCCATGAAGTTAAGGCAAACTCACCAAATTTGCCATCATGAATAAATTTGGATTTTTTTTTTTATTTAATATGAAGTTCACCTTTGAGAACTTTGCATATAGCATCACCCTTGAGGTACATCAAGCTGAAGTTGGGTCAAAATGAGGCTGGGAAGAAGCAAAGTCACCAGCCACTCCTTAACAATAAGTAATATTTTATTTCTTATGATGAAATAAAAGGTCACATTCTGGTCCTCCTTTGTAACCAACGTTTCACCACAAGGCTTCATCAGGGAGGAAGATCTGCAATTAAGGCAGGTACATTTCATTTTATTTACACATTCTATATCATTCTTCATGATATTAATTGTGTTATTTCTATTCTGAGTTATTGAAAAGAAAACAGAATATGGCACCATAATTATCCTTGTTATATCATACCACAGTGTTAAGAATTATCAATCATATTTGCATTTCATTAATCAATCGTATTCATTTATTTTATCATTCTCTCAACTATGTTGATCAGTCTTAATTTTCATTACAACAATGCCCCTATTGGTTGTTCCTGGCAACCAGCTGGCATGCCTATTGAACACCCCTACTGTCCTGTATTCAGTCCTGCTACATCGTAGTATGTTTTATCATTCTTATCTTAACCATGAAAATCAACAATCTCTGTTCCCCAGTGTCAGACTATTTAAAAAACATATACATTAAATATTAGTTCTTCACACAATTTCACATTACCACTCTAGGACATTTAGAAAGTTCAAATTTTCTGTTATCATCTTTTCATAAAAACTTTAAACATCATTCTTCATGTTTTCTCCAAAAGACCTGTTTATGTTCATGTGTACCTACCTATTATGTTGTGATTCATATGCATATATGAAATAAACCATGATTTCTTTTTTCCATAAATGTGTTAATTGAATTTTTCATATAACACATGCAGACTATAGTCAACAAGGTTGAGGCCTATTACATAACAATATACATCAGAAATACTACTTATTATAGATGGAAAAACAGGAGGACAATAGGCATTGAAAACAAAAGATGAAGCATACATTGTCCTACCTTACGTCACAGCTTTTCCAGTAGGTTGGGACTGGGTTGCAATTAAATTAAGTATCAAATGGTCCATAGTCACCCTAGATATATGAGGGAGAGAAACAAAGAACATTCAGTGAGGGCCTAAGTTACTACAAAAGTACTATAGGGTAAGCCTGTAACAATGACCTGTGCCCTGTGATATACCTACCAAGGTAAGAGAAAGAAATTGGGTTAGAGCAGTGACACATAATTGTTCAATACCTCCAGTGAAAATGTATCTATTGTTTGCCACTGACAAAATATAATACACCATCCGTATATCCCCTGGTCTCAAAGAACCTACTATATGACATAGGGGGTATAAGGGAAGCAGAATAGCAAGTGTTGGATGTGAGTTAACCAGAAACAGGTCAGGAGGGGGGAAATATATATCATGTAAGATGTTGTATGGGGTGATGAGGAGGGGGAGGGGGACATATAGTAAAGAACTCAATGTTATCCATCCAAGATGAGGAGGGAGAAGCACAACAATGGGGGCTACAGTCCATCAGAGTGGTACAAAGATTCCCAGCTTAATACAAGAGAGTCTAGGCAGTAGGTAAAGCACTAACAGCAGAAGAACCCATAGTCTTAGACAAAGGTTACTCAGGACTCATCTATTTGGTTAGTTCTGGAAAGATGCCATTGGAAAGGTAGCAAGAGGGTCCATATTTTCTGATAGTCTGGTAGAATGCCTACTATGAGGTGTGCCGTTCTTTTGTAGTGAGCTGTTAATGTCAGGAGATTGAACCATTCCTCATGTGAAGGGGGATCTGGGTCTCTTCAGTGCCATAACCGTACATGTTTGACAGCTGCCAAGGTTCCACTAAGCCATAAAAGCTGGAATCTGGACAAAGTGGAAGTCAGTTGTGGCAGGCCAATAAGTGCTAGTAGTGGGTCTCAGATTTCTAGGTCAAGGAGGACTTTAGTACAGGTAGACCATAATTGAGTCTGGTACAGATCAATGCTAGGACATGCCCAGGGGATATGGATTAGTGTTGCCTGAGGAGATGAGCATCTCCAGCAATCACTGTGTTCTAGGAGTTCTATATAGTCTATGGAGGATCTTATATTGTAGGGATTTTGCTTGGAGTTCACGTCATGCCAGCTACTCATTTGGCCAAGTGTGTGCCCACTCCTGGGAGGAGAGTGAAATATCCAGTTTGAGTTCCAGTTTTGCATTGGAGTCTGTTGAGATGGGAGAGGGGAGAGTATGAGGGTTGGGCAATTTAAGTTTGGCAGTGAGGTGTTGTGCCCCATGAAGTGAAGTAATCTACTGATCAAGCATTCAAGGTTGAGGAAGAGTAAGGTCTTTCAATATTTTGTGTTTAAGAAGGTCCCTGATTTGTAGATACTTCCAAAAGTGGGAATGAGGGAGATGATATTTGGTCTGGTTTGGAGGATTTCAAACAAGTAAAAGCAGCCTGTGTGGTTATCATACAGGTCACAGAGCTTGGAAATGCCCCTAGCTTCCCAATCCCTCCAATGAACAGGGTGGCCGTCAAAAATTGGTGCAGTGTATCATGGCAACACCCTCTACCTTGTGCTCTTAATGAGAGTCATCATCAATAAATAAAAATTTGAATTAATATTGCCTCTTTGGATTTGCGTTTTCTCATACCTCACTGATTTACTCCATTTTATGGGTTCCTTCTGGTCCCTGGTTCTTTGACTCTAGGGCTACAAGCCCTCAACCTCCCTGCTCCCCTACCTTTCCTTTTGTTTTCTGTTGGCCGTCAATAGTTAAAGCTGTTTTTTGCCATAGTGGTCTTGTAGTTGCCATCTGAGGGTTCCAGCCCAATTGTTTACTATATTTAGTCCATAAATGCCTCATATACCATGAACATGGGGAAATGGGAGTACAGAGGGACTAACCGGGGAAGATAAGGGCATGGGGTGTTGGTAACTGACCCTGTGCTATTTCCATGGAAATCCAGATCAGAATGGGATTGACCAGATGTGGGGCATAACTCATTACTGCTTGACATAGCAGGGTAAGGTCATGGAAAAGTTTCAGATCTGGCAACCCAAATCTTCATTCTTTCCAGTATTTATGTAGGGTCTTAAGGTTTATTTTCAGTGGTTTAGCTTCCCAAATATAAGAAGATATTTTGGCTGAAAGTCTCTGAAAGAACTCTCCTGGTAGGGAGGTGGGCAGGTTAGCCAGAATGTATTGTAGCTTGGCAATTGCAATTAGTTACAAGGCATTGACCCTACCACAGACAGCAAGAATGTGGGCTTTTCAACATTGTAAATCCAAATCCAGAGTATCTAGCCTTTTTTGCATGTCAGCTGCTATTGTGGCTGAGATGGTGGTTCAGAGCTCAATAATCATGCAAATAACTCCATCAGGGGACCACTGATAAGGGTATGGGAGAACAAATCAGCAGTACAGGTTGCATTGAGGGGGAGTAACTGGGATGTTGTGCTGATTAGCCTATAACCCAAAAGCCTAGCATAAGCCCCTAGAATGTCCTGTAAGGCTGGCAGAGAAATGGGGGTGGGGGTGGACTGGTTAGGAATCACATCATTTACAAACAACGGTATTTTATGCAGGAGGTTGCCCATCACAATGCCTGGGAAACTGGGTTCAGCTCTAATTTTTGAAGTCAGTGGTTCTACTGCCAACAGGAATAAGAATGGGGATGGGGACAACCCTGTCTGGTTTCCCTATGAAGTGGGAAGTATGGGGACAGTAAGGAATTAATGAGAACCACCACTGATGGTGAGGTATATAGGAGGTGAACTAGGAAAATAAAAGATGGGGGAAGCCAACTCTACAGGGTGTCAAACAAGTATGCCCATTCCACCCTGTCAAATGGTTTCTCAGCATCTAAAGACAGGGTGGCAGCAGGTTGGGATAGAGTGTTGACTTCTCAAATAAGGTCTAATGCCTGATGAATATTGTCTGAGCCCAGCCTCCCAGGGATGAAGCCCACTTGGTCTGAATGAATGAGGAAAGGCATAAATGGCTTGAGTGCTGCTTTTATTTGTATACAATCACAGACCCAAGGGCAAATACTCAAGCAACATAACTCCCCTGTGTGATGTATTCGTATTATGGAGGTGTGCTCAGCATTTTCTCTTTACTTGGAATGCCTGGAAAGCAATCAGGGCCTAGTGATTTCCCTCTGGCCATGTTCTATATAGCTTGGGCAGCCTCAGTAGGCTGAATACGGGAGGTGAGTGATGAGATATATGAAACTAGCACCTGTGGTAGCTGAATGCTAGAATTTAAGGCAGAGTACTGTAGTGATGTGGTAAAGGACTAACCTCTGGGTAGTAAAATGATGAGTAAAAGTCTTGGAAGGCTCGATCAATATCATAAGGGGCCATTAGTTTACTCCCCTGGGAGTCATGGATAACAGGGATGTACTTTTTCATAGCTTGAGCCCTGAATTTGTTCAGTAAAAGGAGACATAGGTAGTCTTCCCTTGTCCCCACTTAAATTATGGGGAAGATAGTTGTAAACAAAACACTAACAACAAAACAAAGCAAACTTACAATCTTAGAGTGGGAACCACTCCAAGTATAGGCACACTGGTCTCTTCCCTTGTGGAATGAGTTGGAAGGCTAGTAAGTCAACACCCTCACGGGTCTTAGGTAAGCTAGAAAGGAGATGTGTCTCTTGCTACCCCCCCCCCTCGGTTCATACTCCAGTTGAAGATAAGGAGAGAGTACTAAGGCAAATAAAATGACATTAGAAGTGAATCAATGGCCCTGATTCTGTGTCCCTCATTGTCCATTTTAGTAAAGGGGCTCAATGGTCCATCAGGAATCAAGGATCACCATTTAGGAAGGAGCGGTGAAGTGGCAATTGAGTCAGCTATACAATAGATCTCCACTGAGTCAGAAGAACATAGAAACTAGTCTAGTACTATTGCACTTACACAGCTGACCCGATCGGTTAGGCTGGCTAGGCTGGTTTGTGTGTCAACAACTGTGATCCGAATCGCCTCCACTGACACTGCTGTCTGTTCAATCAGGTTAGCCTGTCTCACTGGATTGGGAATCTTGGAAGAGCAAATTTTTGATGTAGCCATTTTGGATTCCAGTAAGTCTGAAGAGGGGGTCAATTTCAAGATGGATTTTTTATGTTTTTGAAGGTAAGGAATGTGAATAGTTGAGACCCCAACAGATTGCATAGCGTGTAAGCTCTTGAACATGATAGAGAATAGATGGTTCCCCAATGTTGAAAGTATAGTAAGACCTCAATTATCAGGACCTCAATTATCTGATTCAGCGGACTTTGCGTCCAGTCCAGAGTTCAGCACTATCTACAGTATCTAGCTACGCAAACTCGAATTTCGAGTTCCAGTACTACATCCAAAATCTAATTTCGCCTTCTGGCAGTTGTCTAATCACTTTAGTACCATGATTACCTAGATTGCCAAGAAATGAGGTGCGATTGCTGATTGGTGATTGTACACAGGTACTTCCCAGATACTTGTAGCGGTGTGGCTAAAATAGACCAGTGTTAATCAAGTAATCAAGTACTTAATTCAAATGTTTAAAACAGCTGTTTAAGCCAGTGTTAAAATCACTGTTCCTCTTGGCAGCACATTACTGTCATCTGTTGCTCTTGCCCACAATGGATGTCTCGTGTAGTGCTTCACCTAAGGCAAGCGATGTAAGACATAAAAGAAAAATTATCCCTCCGAGTAAGAAAATGCTTATCCTGGAGAGACTCGACAGGGGGGAAGAAGCAATTGACATTGCTGCTTCATATGGCATGAGCAAGCAGTAGGTTTCGGACATCAAAGCAAGCTGAGAGAGAATCCTGTGTCATGCTTTGACTGTAGAAGACTAGAGGGCATTAAAAAAATGGAAGAACTTAAAGAAATCTGTAGACGAGCAGGTGGAGCAAGCAAAATACCTTTGATTTATACAGCAGCGCACCAAGAGAGCCCCTGTTTCATGCCTAATGATTCAGGAGAAGGCACTGCAATTTAACATTGAACTGCACAGTAAAGAGGGCAAGAATTACTTAAAGCTTCCACAGCATGGCTACAGCACTTTAAAAAAAGGTGCTCTATATGACAGCTTGACATTCAGGGGGAAAAGATGTCAGCAGATGAAACACTTGTCCAGCACTACATTGATACGTTACATGATCACATTGAAGCTCAGGGTTATACCCCGAGCAGATTTATAATGCAGACAAGACTGTCCTTTACTGGAAATTGCTACCAAGCAAAACGCTGCCAGATCACTTGAACAAACAGTTACAGGCTACAAAATAATTAAGGACAGAGTCACCATCCTTGGATGCTCGAATGCCACAGGGACACACAAACTGAAACTGCTCTGGATTGGCAAATATGCAGGGAGCTGCTGACATCGCAAGACCTGTCTGATGCTGATGTTGTGGGGCTTGTCACCCAGCAACCTGAAATCAAAAAGGAAGAGTCCGATGAGGAGAGCGATGAGGGACTATAAACAGTAAGTGCACAAGACGCTTTTGTACCCTTTACTAAATGCATCAGATGGTTAGAAAGACAAGCTGACTCAAACCCAATTCACTTAATAACTCTGAACTGGCTTTTGGCATATGCATCTCAGAAAAAATATAGTGTGTCCAAACAGCACAAAGTAACAAATGTTTTTGTGAGCACACCACTGTGAAACTGTTGCAGACTATTGCAGACTTACAAATTGCTTTTTAACACATGATCATTTTACAATTATGTATTTATTTTGTATTTCTCTATATTTTATCTTTTTAAACCAGAATTAAAGGGATTTGTACTATGACACAGTGTAAGTGTTTATTCAGAGGTTTCATCAGGCAACATTAGTTGTGACGGATATGACAGCCTGAAAATTGGTTATCCGGATGATCGATTATCTGGACCAAAGTCAGGTCCCCTGATTGGTCTGGATAATCAACATTTCACTGTATTAGATAGAGTGAGATAAATGGGGGGTATCACGGAGCTGAAGTTTTAGGTAGCCATTTCCATCCAACACTCTTGTGACCTCCAAATAAATTATGATTTCTAACAAGAATATTATGCTGTCTATGATACAAAGGATATTTTAAAACCTGAAACAAAGGATCCCTGCTGAATGCATATAAATCACTTTATAACATGGGCAAGGTTGTTTCTGTCATCTGATTGGCAGAAATTAATCAGATGACTGTTGATTAATCTCTGTTAATCAGTCACTTCCTGGCTTGTGGTGATCAGTCTCCTGGGGAAATTGTTACACCTCGCCAGTAGGTAAACATGAACATAAACAGATCTTCAGGTAAAAACATGAAGAGCAATCTTTAATGTTTTTATGAAAAAGTGATAACAGTAAATTTGAACTTTTGCACCATTTCATCCCTCTAAATACTCACTTAAAACTGTTTTTAAAATGTGCTTACTATTTACTGCATACCCCAGTTTTTACTTTCTCACTCATCTTTGAACCCAGTAGATTTTGCTTATTTACTTATGCCTCCTGTATCTTTGTAACCTTTCTGTACTTTTATGACTGGCTGTAAATTTTGTATATTGTAATGCAGTAACATGGTTATAAAACATGTATTATTCCCTGTATATACTCCATTTGTTCCCCTTCCCCGAGTTGCACCTGGAAATGAGCCTCAGCTCAGTGTGCCCCTCCAGGTTACCAACTTTTAAATAAATAAATTAAGATCTCTTGCATAGATGGGGTTTTGTCCCTCCTCCCCCTTGCCACCTAGCTTACCATTACTGTCCTGATTAAGTATTAAGCCCTTAAAGGGGAACAGTTAGCATGTAGGGCCTCCACACTCAAGAGTGGGGCTGGTCCTGATGTGCACTTTGTGTACAAGCACATTTTGGTTTTTGCACATGAAGTGCACATTGGAACCAGCCCCACGTGAGTGTGAGGCCCTTTTTATTGACTGTTCCCCTTTAACTCTGCACCAGCCATGCTTGAAATGATTAGAGTTTTCAGGCCGACTGCCTCTACCAGCAGGCTGTTTCACAGCTCAACCACTCACTCTGTAAACTAAAACATTTTCTCATTTCCCTCCTGAACCTCTTCTCCCAACAGCTTCTGCCCTTGTTCCTGTTTGTGATTCACTATTCCTGCTAAATTGTTCCTCACAGTTTACCCAGTTTATTCCTTTTAGGAACTTAAAGATCTCTTTCATATCCCCCCCTTCTGGCCTCCAGTGAGTACATATGCAGTGTCCTAAACCAATCCTAGTAGGATCAGTCCTGTTGGCCCTGAACAATTTTGGTTAGCCTACAGTATGTTGTGCTATCTTCAGCCTATCTTTGTCTTTCCTTAGGTGGAAACTCAAGAACTGCTAACAGTATTCCAGATGGAGTCTCACCAATGATTTATGGATGGGTATTATTTCCTCCTTCCATCAGTGATAATGAACTCTTTGAACTGAGTTGAGACTGCTAAACTCATTTTAATAATGGTCCAAGGAGGGTTTTTGATCACTGTTAATTAAATAAGAAAATTGTTAAGTGCTGAGTTATTGTCCTTAGCATCATGATACCTGAACTTAGAGTTATTAGAAGCACAACTAAAAGAAGCTCTTCACTATTTTAGTAAAAATATAGTGTTCAGTATTGTCATTTGTTTTTAAATAGTAGTACATTGTAGGCTTTCAGTATTATCCATTAAATAATGGCTGGCCATACGCTTACAAAACTTAGTTGATAAATATTGCTATCGAGAGTAATTCACAGCTGTAACAAACATGCTGGTTAATTTGTTTCTCAATAAACCTAATGGTAATTCTTCCAATCTTAAATGCTTTTAGATTGCAAGTTATGTTTTCATATGTTTTAAAAGGAAAAAAATCAAGTAGCTGAAAAAATAGGTTATGTTTCTTTCTAAAACAAAATGTGTGCTGAGAACATTGCAGATGTCCCTAAAGTAAGAAACAGTGAAGTAACACAGTATGGGATTAATGATAATGAAATAGTAATGTTATAATTACGCTGCACAAATCAGTTATGCTCTCACTTATCAATCAAGTGCAAGCAATGTTAATGAGCTTCTTTGAGCTCATTATCTTAGAAGATTTTCATCTTTGAAAAACTAAAAAGGATGGAAAATCAGACCTTGACAAACAGTTGCATAATTGTCACTTTTGCTAATTATTAAAAAAAAAAAAAAACAGTTTACGGGTTCCTCCTAGTACAGGATGTCTCAGACTTGATGTTCTCTGTATTTTCATTGCATTTGGAATTATCTTTTCATTACCTTTCATCATTATGCAGGAAAATATCATGTTATCAGTTTCATGGGGAATGGAATAATAACTGTGTAATTACATTACACCAGCCATTTACACAATTGCCTTTCACACTAAAATGTAAACCTTTGTGGAACTTATTAAAATGAAACCTTAAAAATAGGAATGTTGAGCTGGCTAGTAGCACAGCAGTAGGTCGATGGCCCAGATAAATGAACAAATCCAAAATCCTTGGGGCTAGCATGGGATTGAACTTCCCTGAGGGTGCTCTCTTCCTCTTCTGAAGAGGGAGGACAACAGGCTCCACTGTGAAATTGCCATCTCTATGAATACAGGAGGCAGTGCAAATACAGCAGCTTGTGGGAGGGAGGAGGCAGGCTGGTGCTAGGCTAGGTATGTGCTAGGTACATGGTGCCCTCATTGATGGCATCTGATGGGGATGGGAGAAGCAATAAGGGAACAACCCGGAGCGAGCAGGATGATGCCACTGCTTCTCAGGCCCAATGAGCCTACTGGCCAATCCTCACCTCACACTTGTGGACTGAAGGGGGATGTCTCCAATCTCCAATGAATTCCACCACAGCAGATGCAGGAGCTATGCACTATGAACCCCCTTGGAGAGGACGTAAGTGCCAGAGATGGTAAGAATGGATCTAGGAGGCAGATGAGTTAGCAGAAGGGGGAGCACCAGAGAAAGGGAGTAAACAAACAGAAAAAGGAATATTGTGTATTTTGTAGGAAACCATGAATATGCTTTAGGAAGCCCAGTTCTCTGTCCCACACTATTTAGGCACTAAACAGGAAAAATATTGCCTCCCCACTGCATCACCACACTTAGCAGCTGTACATAAAACTCTGTGTGAGTCAGAGTTCCCCTTGCAAATAAGTTGGAATGCAAACTAGTTTTGATAGAAACTGACGTGTGCAGTGCCACACTAACGCTGGAAGTAAAACACCCAGAATGTGCTGTGTATGGCATAGCACCACTAAATGCCAGGCCATGCACAAAAACCTAGGACACTTTCTTTACTGTCATTCTCACCACCAGCCCTTCACCTTTAGACCTGCTTCTGAGACAATGGCCCTGTTACTGCGGCATTCTTTCCTGCTCTGTCTCTTGGAAACAAGTGTCCCCCACACTGCAGTTTCTGATATCCATGGGATCGCTTCAACTGTGCCACCTGTCTATCTGTCCAGTCTCTTATAGATCTTAATACTGTGCTTGTTCCACAGTTTGGCACAATTTATTGGCACCCTTTCCACTAACCCTTGATAGTTCTAAGTGTAGGGGATGTCAGTAAAATTTGAGCCTATCATTGAGAGGGTCACCATGCTTTGTGAATGGTATTATATTCCAATTGCTGGACAACCCTTGTCCCTTTCCAGGTGCATTCATAAACTGATTTACTAAAGCACCAAAGAGTTGTGTGACTCATTTAAGCATACCACATGTGGCTGAAGTCAAAGGACTGATACAAAATTATTGTGCAAGTCCCTTGCATCAGAACTGGTCCAAAGATATCTCCCTCTTTCTTTGTTTCTTTCAATATATATACACACATACATACACATATATAGATGAGGACCCCTTAAAGAAAGAAACCTCTTTTTAATAACTATTCTGATATGAAATTGTTAATTTCTTCCTTTGTATTATGATGGCAAGCAGATATAGTGCTTAGTTTATTTCACTAATAATTCCACTTTGCTCAGGCATTTCTGTGAAATTTCTCAGGTTACTTTTGGAGCATCTAGTCAGACCACAAAAATGATCTGTATTGAGTCAGATCAGTGTGTTGCTTGGCAACCATGTCTGGATTGACAAAGAGAGGCCACCTTAGCACTCTTCTCCCAAAAAATCAATATGACTGGCTTGATGCCAGAGATATGAGATTAGCAGAGAAAAGCATGAAATTGCCAGAGCAGCTCATTTCTTTAAAAGACTCTAATAAAAAGGTTTCCATTAACCACTTTACTCTTTTCATGCAACTGTATCTTTAATGAATTTTTAACAGATACTGTAAGTTAAAGCAGCATTTACAGCAGCAATGTCTGTATTTTATTTGTATGACATTAGCAGCTGTGTGCAACACTCAGAGTGATGCTGCTGTGACAGAAGTCCTGAGTCTAAATTTGTACTAAGGTGTCAGGAAGAATTTCTTGATTCCAGATAGCAATAGTTGACAAGAATTTAATGATGGTAAAAGTACAGCTGATGTAAAGGATTATTAAAAAAATAGGAAAAAGCATTGGTGTGGGCTGAGGATTATAGCTGTTATGCCAAGATAAGATTGGCTTCTATTAGCTGACATTGGTATTTTTGAAGGTATTGGGAAATCCAGCAAGATGATTTTTGCCCTTTTAAATAAAAAGGTGTGTGTGGGGGTAGGGGTAAAGTGATTTTTTTTTCTAAGGTTACGTAGGATCTCTGATATAGTTCACCACCTCCATTTATGTGTCCAGTACAATTTCCTTCATCATTCAGTTTTTACCTTTGAAAATGAAGTCTCTTTTCTTTGATGATGCAAATAAGGAATAGCTGACAAATGACACCTTATTGCTTATAGAACAGATCACTGTTTACTCCAGACGTTGCACACATAATTACATAAATGTAGTAAAATGAAGCAACTCATGCATCAAACATAAAAATTAGCATTGATTTAGTAACAAAAAAAAGCCAACTTTCAGCTATGTCAATCCTTTTGACCCCACTGGTATTTCATGGAACAGATTGCACATAAACAGGGGCTGTAATCTGCAAGTTCTGCTATAGTAGTGAAATTTTCATATTCTATGGCTTCAGGATAATTTTGACTTTCTTTCTTCCTATTTTTCTTCTGCTGTAATCTTGAAGTTTAAGTAAAAGCAATGTTATTTTTTTAAGTGAATGCTGACTTCAGTACCTGCATCTGCAGCTCATTATAAAAAAAAAAAACGTTATTGTACTCTTGAGTGTTGACTGGGGCTGGGAGTAGAGATGCAGCAAAGTTTTACTACATGGGCAAAATTGCCACAAAGTTGGCAATTTCACCCTGCATAGCACATCGCATAATTTTCCCAAATAACTCATAAGTCACCATTTGTGACTTCACCTTGCTTTGGGGGTTTTAAGTGAAAATTGCACTTAAAAACCACAAAGTAAGTAGAGGTCACAAGTGGAGAATCACCCCCAACACCACCCCTGTTCAATCCCTGGAGTCTAGCGGCCCCCACACCCCCACCCTGTCAGATAGTACCCTCCCACCCTGCTCCCCCATCCCCAAGTTGGATCCATATAGAAAATACTTATTATTTTCCCTGGTGTCTAGTGGCCCTCCACTCCCCCACCCTAACAGGTAGTACCCCACACTGCTCCTCCCCAACCTCGAGTCATAGCTGTGTAAAAAAAAAATACTTTCCTTGTTGTCTAGTGGCCCCCTACCCTGTCATGTAGTACCCCCAACCCCGCTTCCCCAACCCCGACCAGAGCAGGCCACCAGCACATCCCCAACTCACCTCCATGGCTGGCAGCTCACCCGACTCAGCTTAATGAATGAGCATGTGCTTGTACAAGCAAACACCATTCATTGACAAATCATGGTAATTTTCTGAGTCCTGTTGGAGTGTACAGAAGGGGAGGGAGCTGCTCTGGTATCTCACTGGGGCAGGATTGGGAGGAAGGTCATTTTGAACCTTGGGGGGTTCACAACACCTTTCCCTCCCATCCTGCAGCCCTCACCACCAACAGGAGCAGCCCCCTACCCTTCTGTACAACCATGCAGGACTCAGAAAATGACAAAGACTTGTCAATGAATGTGTGTGTGCTTATACAAGCATGCACTCATTTACTGAGGCTGAGTCAGTGGGTAGCCAGCCATGGAGGTGAGTGGAGGGATGTGCTGGTGGCCCACTCCAGTTGGGGTTGGGGGTGAGTGGGGTGGGGGGTACTACATGGAGAGTGGGGGGCCACTAGACACCAGGGAAAGTATTTTTCTTTACCCAGATCCAACTCAGAGTTGGGGGAAGCGGGGTGGGGTTACTACCTCTCAGGGTGGGGGGCCACTAGACAGAAGGGAAAATAATATATTTTTTTAATCAGATCTGACTCAGGGTTAACGGGGAGTGAGGTGGTGGTACTACCTGTTAGGATGGGGCGGTGGGGGCCACTAGACACAGGGGAAAATAATATATATTTTTTATATGGCTCCAACTCGGGTTGGGGGTACTACCTGACAGGGTGGGCATGAGGGAGCCTCTAGACACCAGGGAAGCAAAATAAAAGCTTTTTACACATTCCAAAGTAATGCAAAGTATCCACGAAAATGGAAATTTTGCATTACTTCTGGATGCGTATTTATTCGCTTCACTACCAGTAGTATGTCCCGAAGTTTGGGTTATACACAAAATACTACAGGTAGCGTATTTAATGCACTTCACCCACCACTAACTGAGATTAGATATATTACTAAACATTTTTAAAATGCAAAATAAATATTCTACGTACATCCTTGCTAAATGGTATCTGAGACACTGTGAGCAGGATTTCAAAGGTGGTAGGTATAGGCAAACATACATGTTCTGCCCATGTCTGGGTTCATCAAGTTACACCAAAACATTGGATTCTTATTTTCTAACCTTGGTATACCCCATATTGTATTAGGTGGTCTATCAGTGCCAAATCATCTGATGCAGCCATGGTACAAATAAAAGGCACAGATCTGAAATATTCTCATGTCTTTAACACATAAAGAGGCACATACGGATATCCTGCAATAACACTCTTCAGCTCTGAGGAAGACTCTTTTTAATGATATGAAAACATTAGTATCACATATGTGCACACTCATAATTTGCACGTCTGTTCATCCTGCATCCAGGCTGCTTGTGTTTAGGAGTGTTTTTAGTGTGAACTCAAGCTAAAGACTTAGAACCTGGTCTATGTGATTGTAAATCCCTTTCTATCAAGGATATTGCTTTTCTCCCTCATTTTGAAAAAAAAGCACAAGTTTTGCTAGCATTGAGGTACTAATCTGTTTTCATTTTGTTGTGAATATTGTATCTCTCAATATTAAAGTGCATTTCTATTTTATGGCTGTTAGCTAATGGTGCAATTTTTTTTAATTTTTAACAAGAAAGGTTTCAATGAAAGCCAGTTGTCCCTCAGTGCAAAGCAAACTTTCTCTATGACATTTGGCACCAAGTACAGGCTTGCTAGACTCACACCTATCCCTTCCTTCCATAACCTCTAAATAGTGCAGTGACTGAAGATGTCTCCTTCTTCAAGTACATGGGGGTCTGGCTGGACTGTAACCTCAGTTCCTCTGTATATGTGTAAGCAGTCCACAAGAAGCTTCACCCCAAACATAATGTGCTTTAGAGGAATAAGAGGAGCATCCTGCTTTCAACCGGCAGAGAGATCCTCTTCAAAATGATTCTCCCCATTTTTGAGAATGGTGACATTTTTTACAGCGCTACTCGTAAGTCCTCCTTAGTCAAACTAAACCCCCTTTTTCATTCCTTCTTTTGATTTGCTCTCAACAAACCCTTGCGTACTCACCACTGTTTTTTGTACACCTCCCTCTCCCTTCCTTCCCTTGATGCCAGGCATCTTGCCCCCTGTCCCTCCTTTATCTCCAAATTTGTGTTTGGCACAATCCTCTCTTATTTTGCTTCTCTCCCCCTTTCCTCCACACTTCCTGTTATTCCCCTTGCAACTTTTGCTCTTACTCTCTCTCCACAGTGAAATTATTTGCTGGTCAAGCTGCTTTCTCTTTCTGCTTCCCTAAACACTGGAGCACTCCCCCCCCTTCCATTCACTCTTCTCCTTCCCTTCCTCCTTGCTCTGAAATCCCTCCTCCATGATTTTACTACTCACTCCTGCAGTTGCTCCTGACAACTGGACCTTGTGTTTTTGTCCTCTGCCTTCCACACTACACTATAAGTAGTACAAGCCCTTTCCCCTAGTTTTCAGCTACTATCCCCTCCCCTTTTATTATTTCATTATTGCTCACTGTGTATTGTTTTTATTGTTATTCTGCAATTATTATATTGTAACATTCCTGCTCAGAATCCAGAACAAGTGCCTGTAATTGTTCATTTTGTGATTGTCCTTTTACTTTGTTTTTGTACTGTTGTCTCCTCCCCACCAGGTGCTTCGGGAAATTGGTCAATACCAGTTCAGCATGTCTTTCCTGGTAAAACATTTGTAATAAATAAATAAATAAAAGTGCACTGAGCAGTGACTGTCCTGGAGGCAAGGAAGATGGGAACATCGAGGAAAATGGGAACATCAGGGTGAGGACCAGTGTCAGGTGGGAGATAGAATAGTAGGTTGTAACAGATGCGGGGCTGTCATATTTATGAGTGCTCTATGGAGGTGGGGAGTGTGCCCAATTTGCCAGAAATTGAGGGAGCTGAAAACTGAGCTGTTATGGTTAAAAAGGGAAATGGAGAGAAGGAGAATAAGAGAAGGCTGAGAGGATGGGAAAATCAGACAGGAAGGCAGGAAGGATGGGAGGCTAGAATGATATGGAGAAGAGAGTGCCAGAATGGGGAAATGAGAGGGAGAGGCAAGGGAAGGGAGAGAAATAAGGGGGCATGCAGGAACAAGCAAAAATGAAACAAGACATAAGGGAGGATCAAAAAGGAACTGACCCTTATCCACATTGCAGGAACAGGAGGTGGCAGGGTGGACAGGAGCAGAGGTAAGCAGGAAGCTGAAACAAGGCAAACATAGGGATCTTACGGGGTTCTGTCCATTATATGGGATCAGACAGGTACTGGCCCTTATCCAGATTGCAGGAATAGGAGGAGGAAGGGGGGAGAGGGACAGAAGATAGCAGGGAGTTGAAACACAGAAAACAAAGAGATCCTGAAGTGAGGGAAAGGTCCATGACAAGAGTACAGGAGAAGAAAGACAAGGGTGGCACAGTAGGAGAGGGGGGAAACAAATAAAGGTGATGAAAAGGCTGGAGAGGGCAGGAGGAGGAAAGGAAATGGGGTAGGGGAGGATGCTGCAGTGGGAGGGGGAGACAATGGAAGGTAAATAGCATTGGGGAAGGGGGAAGTAAGAAAAATACAGGGGGGAAGGAAGGTAGAAATCGTAGTGGCAATGAGAGAGGGGAAGAATGAGTAAAGGACCAGCCAGGGGAGGAAGGAGGAAAATAGGGGAAACAGAGATGGTAACTGCAGAGGTGGGAAACCAGGGGGTATCAGCACAATAATGCAAGGAAATCAAAAGAAAGTAGGCAGGCTAGAGTTACACAGGCATGCTCAGGTGTAGAGAATGCAAACTCAGTAATGGTATATAGGGACTCAATCATAAAGGGGATACACTGGCTTAGGAAGAGGGGAGCATATAAAGGGAGATCAGTTTTCTGTGACCCAGGGATGGAGGCAAGCAGGGCATTACCAAGAATCAAGGAAAACATTAGGTTAATTGGAGGTAAACCACAGCTAGTCCTTCACCTCAGAATAAATGACCTGGCAGGGGAGGAGGTTGAAGAGATACAAAGGAGATTCAGGGAGTTAGCCAAGGGGTGTAAAGGGATAGTCAGTTCCCTAACTTTTTCAGAAGTCCTGCCGGTACACAGTGGAAGTACTGCCATGCAGTTAGGAATCAGGGATTTTAATCACTGGCTAAAGCAATGATGCAGAAGGGAGGGGCACACATGCATAGGGGATTGAGGGGACACATAGGTAGACATACACCTGTATGCAAGGGATAGACCACATATAATTGATGAGGGAGCTAGGCTGCTAAGAGGGAAGCTGCAGGGGTATATGGATGAAACAATAGGGAATTATTTAAACAAAGGAGCAGAGAGTACGAAGCTAGGGGTGGACTAGAGAAAGTAGCTAGTAGGACTTGCCTAACTCGCACTTCTCCACAAAAGGGGGCAGGGAAAGACAGAAGGATGGAGAATGGAGGAGGAGGGTATAGGTGGAAGGGACTGCTAGCAAATGCTAGGAGTCCGGGGAATAAGATGAAGGACCTGAAAGCAGTGGTGGGGTCAGAAGACCTAGACCTGACAGTGGTAACTGAGACATGGTGCATTGATAATGACAGTTGGGAAGTGGAACTACCAGGGTATAACCTCTGTAGGAGGGACAGGAAAGGAAAAAGGTGGAAGGAGTAGCCCTATACATAAAGGAAGGGATAAGAGCCATGGTGAATGGGGTAGTAAAGAGCTTGGCGGAGATCTTCTGGGTCACGATAACTAAGAGGACTGGGGAGGTAGTAAGGATGGGGTAGCATACAGACCACCAAACCAGGGAGAGGAGGTAGATAGGGAGCTAGCTAGGGAAATACAAAGGATTGCTGGCAAAAGAGAAATACTAGTGTTAGGGGATTTAAATCTTCACGATGTGAACTGGGGTATCCCAGCAGCAGCATCTGAAAGGAGCAGGGAGCTGTTGGAGTCAGTACAGGAGGTATTTATTCAGCAGCTGGTCAGAAAACTAGCTAGGGGAGAGGCCATACTTGACTTGGTAATGACCAATGGGGAAAGTATTGAGGATGTGGAGGTTAGAGAAAATCTGGGAGATAGTGACCACAGGATGGTAAGGTTTAGTCTCCAGACTGGGTAGACTGGTTAGGTAAGAATAGGTCCTCCACCAGGGTACTGGTATTCAGGAAAGTGAAATTTAGTAGAATGAAGGAAATTTTCAAAGAGGAGTTAGAAGAGAATGAGAACATAGAGGGAGTTGAGGAATTATGGGGTGCAATAAAGAGAGGAATTCTGCAGGTGTCAGAACAATGCATCAAGTGAGTGAACAAATACAAGAGAGGGTGGAAACCACTATGATTTACAACGGAGGTGAAGACAGCAGTCAGTGAAAAACAGAAGGTATTCAGGACTTACAAAGCTTCACATGGGATGGAGGATAAGAGAGTATATGAGGAGAAGCTAAAGGAAGTGGGGAAAATAGACAGGAGAGCTAAAGTGAATACAGAAGAGAAAACAGCAACGGAGGCTAAAAGAGGCGACAAGAAATATTTCTGATATGTAAGTGAGCTAAGGAAAAGCAAGCAGAGGATGATGAGACTAAGAGGGGAGAAGGAGCTCTGATAGAGCGAGATGAGAAGAAAGCTAATCTGCTAAATGAATACTTTATCTCACTCTTCAGGATTGAGGAAGAAGGGAAGAGGCCAAATTTAGGCAACAGGAGAAGAGTGGCAGGGAGATGGACACAAGCTCCTTTTCAGAGGGTAGGGTGTTGGAGGAGTTAGGTAAACTGCAGACAGACAAAGAAATGAGTCCCGATGAAATTCACCCCAGGGTGCTCAAGGAGTTAAGGGAGAAGCTAGCAGCACCTCTAGCAAAGTTATTTAATCTGTCTCTAGACCAAGGGAGAGTCCTGGGGATTGGAAAAGTGCTGATGTGGTGCCCTTGCACAAATGGGTAGGGAAGGAAGAGTCAGGCAACTATCATCCAGTTAGCCTTACCTCTGTGGTGGGGAAGATGCTAGAGGCACTTATAAAGGAAAGGCTAGCATAATACCTGCGGTAGAGGGGCTCACAGATGAAAACCAGCATAAGTTCACAAGGGGTAGGTCATGTCAGACTAGCCTGACTGAGTTCTTTGGTGGAGTAATGGAGATATGTGATCAGGGACGGTCAGTGGACATGGCTTATTTGGACTTCAGAAAGGCCTTCGACACTGTCCCTCAAAGAAGACTAATAAGTAAGTTGGGTAGCGTAGGGGTAGGGAGCAAACTATTGAACTGGGTGGAAAATTGACTGGAGGGGAGAACGCCAGAGGTGATGGTAAACAGGGTGCACTCCATAGAGGGAGGGGTGATGAGTGGGGTACCTCAGGAGTCTGTGTTGGGTGCCATACTGTTCAGCATTTACACTGGGGACATTTCAGAAGGCCTAAATGGAAGGTGTGTATTTGCAGCAGACGCGAATCTCTATAACCATTAGGACTCAATGGGAGGGGTGGAAAATATGAGGGAGGACCTTGTCAGGTTGGAGGAGTGGTCAGGGAAGTGGCAATTACAGTTCAGTGCAAAAATGAATTCTAAATTATACACATAGGGAGTAGGAACCAAGGGCAAAATACTGGCTGGGGGGGGATTAGAGGAAACAGAACAAAGAAAGGGACATGAGAATCATCATTTCAGATAACCTGAAGGTGGGGAACCAATGCAACAAGGCGATGGGGAAGGCTAGCAGAATGTTGGCATGCATAGGGAAGGGCTTTACAAGCAGGAGGAGGGAGGTGATCATGCCATTATACAAAACTGTGGTCAGACCACATCTGAAATATGGGGTCCAGTTCTGGAGGCCATACTTGCAGGGAGAAAGAGGTTTGAAAGGGTCTAGAGTTAGGCAACCAAGATGGTTCAAGGGCTGCACTGGAGTCATACGAGGAGTGATCAGAGGAACTAAATTTATACACACTCAAGATGAGGCTGGAAAGCGGGACATGGTAGAAACCTTCAAACATCTAGAGGGAGTAAACAAGGTGAGGGAGGGTGGCATATTCAGAAGGAGTGAAAAAAATCAACAAGTGGGCAGGCATTCAAGCTGGGGTGGGGGAGATTTGGAGGAAATGTGAAGGGGGGGAGTTCTTCCCTGAGAGAGTGGTGGGTCCTTGGAATAGCCTGCCAGTATGGGTGGTGGGGGTAGATTCGGTGAGCAAATTCCAGCGGGCTTGGGACAATTACATGGGGCTAAATAAAGGCAAAAAAATGGCATGGATGTGAGGGGGTAAGATAAACAGGGGGGTGGTATTTGGGCACACTATATGGGCCAATGGGTCCTTTTCTGACAGCAAATTTCTATGCTTCTATGTTTCTGTATCCAGATGCTTCCTGGTGGTTGAGATACATGGAATGGTTTATCGAAAGGGGTAATGGTCAGGACACTGTGGAAGCTTCCCTGCTCTTATGATAAGTGCATTGGAATCTAACACCCACATAGAAAGCCTCCAGAGATAAGCATAGTGCACTTGCGTTTGTTATCTCATATAAAGGATGGCATTGTAACAGTGCAGCATCCTACTAGTCTTGGACTACAATGTTTGGTATTGTCCCGACTTCCTGACGTGGGACTAGAACTCAAAGCCTTCTGCTCCTCCAGCCTAAGAGGGGGGTGTGTATCCTACTAAACTGCTGACATAGATTTTCCCTTTTTCAGAACTGTCCCAGCAGCAAGGTACTGCAGCTTTCCTATGAAGTAAATACGCTGTGAGGAGCTTGAAAATGTTTGGCATTTGAAGGAAGTACAAAGTCCTTTTTAGCATGATTGAAAAACAATATATATATGTCAGTCAGAAAAACAAACATGATTTGCACCCTTCTGTTTGTCTTAGCATGATCTCTTTGTGGTTTTGACAGCGACTTAAGACCATCTTACAGCTCACACAATTCTAAGAAATAGACTCTAATACTAAAGCAGATTTTCCATTAACCCTTTCTGATAAAGGGAAGGCTGTTCTATAAAACAACAGTTGGTTCTAAAGTGTGAATGGAGCTGTCATCTTTAATGAATCTGTTTTGGTGAGTGAGCTGCTTTCTGCTGAAGTTTTCATTTGTTGGACTTTTGGAGAGCAGACTTCTCCATTTTTTGTTTTCCATTTCTCTTGGGTTCTGGGACAACACTTGATCACAAAACATTTTATAATTATGCCAACATGGATCAACCAGGCATACACATAATTCATGCATAGCCATATCAAGCCACTCTGCACGCCAATGCCACTTCACAAGCCTAGCTCACAGGCAGTATTCACTTTCTTCAGCTGCTGCTGTCCACTGGAATGGAACTTCTTCTGGTGGCAGTGGGAGGCTGAGTATGTGGATCTGGGCTGGACACCAGGATTCCAATTTGATGTTCAAGTGTGTTCTTTAAAGATCATCTGTGCTGCATGAGCAAGGGATTATATGATGGGCAGTCTGGCTGGAACTTCAGTATATCCTTTAAGGAAATAAACTTCTTTCTAAAAAAATGAAACATAGTTCAGTGTAAATATCCACATCCTTCGTGTTTAACAGGAGGGCTAGGTATTGTATGCTGGGGTAACTTAGGTCACCAAAGGCCATAGAAGGATGGGGTATGGAGGTGTTATGCCAGGGGTCCTTCTCATGTGAGGTCTGTACCCTCCCAGTGCTTACCACAAAATGTATCCTTGGTTCCTGCCTGCCTCCCTCCCACCTGGCAGAGTGGGATCAGGTTAGGAGCCTTGCCCATTAATTGGTGGATATATTTGTGGATGGTGTAAGGTGCTCCACATGTGTGGAGAAGGCCCTCTGCAGAAATCCATAGCCCTACAAACCTCTTCATAGGAACTTCTTGACTGAGATCTTATGTTGTTGAAGGACAGTATACCACAAAGAAAATATTATTTTTTGTGTCTGTGCTGAAGCCCCCCGAGAAGCTCAGCCCCCACACCACTGGTCACAACACAATCAACTCTCTGGTACTTATCTCTGTGGCAAGCTTTCCCAGGCTTACTCCCCAGGATGGAAGGCAGTGAGCAGGCACCCCCGATGGAGTTCAGACAGGGTAAACCCTGGCTTGAGTCTCCCACAATGGAATCCACAAGGTTTGATCGCCAACCAGAAACCACAGCCAGGTGGAATGGGACCAACGGCAGAGCAGGGCATCATAGATGGCTGGGATTTTATTGTGCATGCTATAACTTCAATGGGAGGCATGGAGTGCAGTGACATAGTGACACCGAAGCATCAGCATCTGACACACCTCCACACTAGATCAGTGTCAGGAGCTACCTCCCCCAGGATCCAACAGGGGTCAGTCATGCACAGGACATTCACCCACAGTCACACCGGAGGAGGAGAGCAGTCCCTTGGATGCTCCATTCTACTCTCCCGACCAGCTCTCTGCCTCCCTGTGTCTATTCCCAAACCCTGTGAGTTGGCATCACAGATGGATGCCTTGCAGCTGCACCAGTAGGTCAGCTAAAGAAAATATTCTTACTGTACATACTGTAGTTATACTGCTCAAAATATGACATCACCTCTTTATTTATTGCATTTAGTTCTGTGTTTAAGACTTAGTGTGGACAAGTTTCTTTACAAATATTAAAAAACCACTAACCCCATATTGGTATCACATCAAAACACTGCATCCCATTCGGTTGCACTGACATGACATAAATAATGCCAGTAGAGCCAGTGTTGGAAAAGGAAACAATTCACTGAGGGGACTCATCACTTGTAATACCAGTTAATATGGTCTATGAGAGGTGTCTGTTATGGTATAAGAGACACTGAGCATAAGGTTTTGATGAGAGGGCCATAAAGTGAAGCTGAAAGGTTCTGACTGCCCAAACCTCATGAGAAGTGTCTCTTATATGTAGTAGTAGTGGTAGTAAAAATGTTATTCCGATATTCAGAAAAAGAAAACTCAGTTGAGCCTAGACTCATTTACAATGGGGTCCCATGGGTATATAAAAACAAATATGTTACACATATAGTATACAACATATACAAATTACAATCAATGTATGGTTAACAGATTTACACAGTGTGGTCACAACAAGCCTTAGGTAATGCAGCATTGCACTTATATCATAAGAGACATGACTCAGAGGCCCTATATACGTATTATAAATTATCTCAGTTTAGCTTGAATGATTTATAATAGGTTGACAGTCTTTTTTTTTATTTTCTCATGCTGTCCTCCCCCTGGCACTGAAGTGAAGTGCTCCGCTTTAGGGAAAGGGGTGATTGTTTAACCAGGAAAGGCATGCTAAACTGGAGCTTGTTTCCAGGTGCAACCTGGGAGCAAAAGGAAGATAAACGACTTGCTCAGGGTCACACAGTATGCAAGCGGGTGTTATTGGAATTCAAACCCAGGTCTCCAGCTCAGTGCCCTTAACCAGTATGCTATACTGCCTTCTTTAATTCTCTGCACAAGAGTACACTGTCCACAGGATAAGAGGTACAGTACT
This sequence comes from Neoceratodus forsteri, assembly GCA_016271365.2. Lineage (NCBI taxonomy): Eukaryota > Metazoa > Chordata > Ceratodontiformes > Ceratodontidae > Neoceratodus > Neoceratodus forsteri. The sequence continues at coordinate 934,618,071 of CM057449.1, read as the reverse complement.
ATAGCTCTGCATGCTGATTGGCTGAAATCCCCTTAGTGATTTATAATGTAAAACTGAATACCTGATAGGTGTTTGGGGACACATTTCCTCATCATATGTTACATTTTTGCACTTTATTTAGTCAACAGCATACCTTTTGGAGGGTGTATTGTACATAGGACCAATAATGCTCCATTTTACTCCCGGCACTGGTCATACCCCATAACTGTGTCCCCCCCCCCCCAGTTCCATCACTGAGGACACCATAGCTTATTCTTCAGTGGAAAGGCTTTAAGTGTTTCTAGTAGAGTCTCAGACCCAGCAAAAGCAAAACAAAAACTGAGTAGGTTCTCATAGGGTCTTAAGATTGAGCCCCTAATCCCTATTTGTGCCCTCTTACCATGACTTCAGGAAGGCAATATGTGTGGTATGTAGACAGTGTAATTTATTTTTGCTTTTAAAAATTTCTGTCCCTCCTTTGCCTTGTGATTTCATTGTCCCACAGTATCCTAAAGTATCTTTGTGCTTGCATTTTATTGAAAAATGGATTAAGGATGATAGGGCAAATTCAGCATTATGAAACAAAAATTTCTTATGCAAAAGATAACCATTCTTTTCTCCACAAGTTTGAGCCCTTTAGGTCCAGATTAGTTTCTGCACATTTTCAGCCCTGTTCTCTGAACTGTCAGTACCCTGGCATGAGTTCCAAAGTCTTTCTAACAGTTATTACTTAGTTTGATACCTCCTAGCTATTCTTCTGTATTGCTGAAGCCCACCTCTCTGAAATGCAACTAAAGAATTACCTCATTACTGGAACTTCTGCCACCTTCTTCAGAACACTAAAAGAGTTGAAATGTACCATGTACTACAGTTAGAGGTGATCTATCAATACATCAGGCATAATAAAAGCTGAACTTTTAATTGTACAAGATATAGATATATAAATTTTAAGTTACAACATGACTTTTGGCTGGGTGTAGGTGTTGATTTAGGTCTCTCCCCCCTCCCCATCTCTCTCTCTGTTTCTCTGACAGACTCCCAAACTGATTAGTGAAGCTTATGGAACACATTAATCAGTCTCCCCTTTTGATAACGTATCCCACTCTAGTGGCTTTTCAGAGCTGCTCTACTTCAGTGAAAAGTCAGATGTCTTGTCTCATATCTGAGATAGTCCCTTCAGATAGTGGCATCCCACTGGATCCTTGATGATAGGATCCAGCAGTGAGACGCTAATAGTATCCAATAGCCCCACAGTGTCTGAGAAAACTGGTTGTATCTGATGGTATTCAAATCTGTCAGATGCAATCTGAACAACACAAGTCTGAAGTATTACTTAAGACATTCACATGCATCTGTCAGCTTCTCAGCCCCACCAAATGCCCTTCAACTTCAGTCTTGTAGTCAAAACAGTGATGTTCCAAAAATACATATCTTAGGCCATCATCTCTAGTGAGGCTACACATGAAGTTCAAACTTTGTGCATGGGCCATGTGATACAGAGTTAAAGCCTTTGCTAAAGTCTAGATGAATAATATGCATTTGTAGGGGTGTGCAAAAAAAATTCTGCCAGTGGAATTTTGCCAAAAGTCAGACTTTCGCTTCCACGAAAGTTCGAGATCATTTCACCAACTTTTGAGGAAATCCCGCCTAAAAACTGCAGAATAAATGTATGAGACGCTGGTTAATGTATTGAACTCTGGGAAAAAATTCTGCCGAACTGATCACTGTCAGTATTCAGGTCTGCAGCTCTTTTCCCCACAGTTTAATTGATTAACCCACTCCCCCCCGCCAATTGCTGGCATCTGGCATCTGGTTTCTTGTGCCCCCCTGCTGATCGCTGGCCCCATGTAACAAAAATTGCTGTGTCCAGTCCTCCCACCCACCAACTGATCACCCCTCCATATACAAAATAATAATATCCTCAATCCTCATTTACTGGTGTCTAGTGGCCCCCTACCCGCCGATCATTGGTCCCATATAAAAAAAATAATTCCCTTTGCATCTAATGGCCCTATAGAAAAAACATTAGGTGTCCAGTCCCCCACCCTGCTGCCGATCACCCTCCATATAAAAAAAATATTATTTTCGCTTCCTGGTGTTCATGTGACCCCCCACCTTGTGAAGTAGTCCATCATCACCCCACCACCCCATCCATTGCAAACCCCGAGTGGACAACCAACACAACCCTCCTCTCTTCTTCATGGCTGGCTGCCCACTGAGCTGAATGAATGAGAGCGTGCTTGTACAAGCATGCACTCATTCATTGCAGCTCCTGGTCATCTTACAGCACAGTTTTCAGGAGGTAGAGAAAGGTAGGGGGTTGTTCTGGTCACCTGCAGGGAGGCAGGATTAGGACAGAGTTGTGGACCTCTCAGGTCCGCAGCACCATTCCCCTCATCCTGCCCAACCCGTAGGTGACTGGAACAGCCCCCTACCCTTCTCTACCCCCTGAAAACTAAGCTGTAAGATGTCTGGGAGTTGCAATGAATGAGTATGTGCACTCATTCATTCAGCCAAGTGGATGACCAGCTGCAGAAGAGACAGAAGGGCTGTGCTGGCCATCCACTTGGGGTTGGGATGGGGGGAGTGGGGTGGTGATGGACTACCTTTCAGAGTGTGGGTGTGTGGGGTCCACTAGACACCAGGGAATGAGAAAATAATATTTTATTTTTTTATATGGAGGGGCGATTGGTGGCTGGGGGGAGGAGACTGAGCACAACATTTTTTTTTTCCTATGAGGCCAGCTATCGGTGGGTGGGGAGCCACTAGACACCAGGGAATGAGAATATTTTTTTATATGGGGCCAGTGATTGGTGGGTGGGGGGGCACTAGACACCAGGGAATGAGGACTTGAGGATATTATTATTTTGTATATGGAGGGGTGATCAGCGGGTGGATGAGGGGACTGGACACAACAATTTTTGTTATATGGAGCTGGCGATCAGAGGGGAGGGTAGTCACAAGAAACCAGGGCCAGGGGCCAGCAATTGATGGGGGCAGAGGGTCTGTATCAGTAAATAATACATTAAATTGCAGATGGCATAAATTCCACAGTTTAATGTATTATTACGCAGTTCAGACCAAATATTCTGCAGAAAAGAGTGAAAATGCATGGAAAATGGTCAGAAGTTTCTGATCTCACCATGTGCAAAAGTGCAAAAACTTTCATGGAATTTCCAAAATTCCATGAAAGTTCTGCCAAGGTGGAATTCGCAACTTTTGCAGATGGCTATCTATTTGTTAACCCTCATCTGATTGTTTTGTTACCTACTGAAGCAATCACACCACATCAGTTCACTCCTGTTTCATCATAGAAACATAGAAACAGAATTTGACAGCAGATAAGGACCGCTTGGCCCACCCAATCTGTTTTTTAGATTGTTCTTGATCTTGTCTCTGTTTATTTTCTTTAACATATTCCCTTTTACTGATGTCATGTTAACTGGACAGCAGTTACTGTGCCTTCTGTAGATCTTCAATCTGTCCAACTTTTTGTGTTGATACTATGTGTGACTCTGTATAATCCTTTGGTGCTATAACCAGTCCTTATTTCAGAGATGTGAGGAAATACTTCTTCACAGAAAGGGTGGTGGATGCCTGGAACAGTCTTCCAGTGAAGGTAGAGGGTATGAAAATAGTGGTAGGGATCAAAAAAGCCTGGGTTAAGCAGAAGGCAATCATAAGAGATAGGAAAGGTGTGGAAGAAAAAGTGTCCTAGGCCTAAAATGGTCTGCAGTGAAAGCAGTACAATGAAGAAGGGCAAACTGTATGGGCCAAGTGACCCTTATCTGCCATCAGTTTCCATGTTTCCATGTTACTGATTCCCTGAAAATTGCTATGAAGGGCTCTAGTATTCCTTTAGAATTTTGGCAGTGAAACCCATCTTCTCAAATGACTTTTGTGACACCTAATTCTTTTAATAACTCTATAATTACTTATGTGGTTATAATTAAGTCCCTTAATTCTTCTAATTTTTCACTGTTGAATTCACATCTCTAATATGATGATCCCATTCTCTAGTAAATATGGTTAAAAAAATAACATATTCCTATCCAGTCATCTGAGTCATCTTCCAATTGTCTGCCCCACCCACCTTTATCTAATGATCTCACACTTTTAACTGTCTCGTCAAATGTACGTCAATAGCCTTTTGTTGTTTGATTTTGCTTCTATAGCAGCTTTCTCCCTGATCTCCTTCTTTGGCACTCTGTCTTCCTTCATACCTTTTTAGTGAGTTCTTTAGGTTTCTGTGTGTCTCCTAATTTCCATCAAGGACTTTAAGCTTGCTCAGTTTTAAGCAGCACTGTGTAGTGCCAAAGGTCCCCACAAAGAATCTGGAATGGCTGAAAATAGCAGACATTTCTTTATGCTTGCATGCGCATGCCAGCATGGCAGACATTTTGTTATGATGAATGATATTTCAGAGGTGTGTCTCTGTTGGGTCCAGTGCAGTTCAAGCTGCACTGGACTGGGCAGTGAACAGACCAGTGACCAACTAGGCTGATCATGATGCTATGTACTTTTTGCAGGGCATAACCCTTACAGAAATATAGGTGTGCTGTGTACATGCAGAATGCATGCCACATGCTTTATTGTGCAATGTTTGCATGTGGTTTGCATACACTAAGTGAACATATGCAAATCAGGTCTAAAAGGCAAATCAGTTTAGTAGGTTGCAAGCTTGACATGTGCTCAGCAGGTAAGCTGGTGTGAACATCTTCTAAAAATTACATCAGGTTCGAGTATTGCATGCTTAACATGAGTGCAGCAGTTAAGCTAGTTCGAATATCATTTAAACATCACATCTGGTTCACATGCTGCATGCTTGCAATGTGTGCAGCAGCTAAGCTGGTACAAATCTCATCTAAAAAAACACATCCATTTCTATTTCTTATAAGCTGCCAGCAATTAGTCATTAAAATACATTTTTATTTGAATTCCCCCCAAAAATTAAGTAAACTCATTAATTTGGATTCTTTTTCAAGTTGTTTAATGGTTTTTGATTTTTGTCATTACAACACCATTAATCTGTAAAGTATTGTTTGCTTATTGCATTAAATGCCTAGGATATAGCCAGTCAACATCCCCCATTCCAGATGTACGAAGAGGGGCCTCTGTGTTGTGAAACCTATCCTTTTTGTTTTGGACCATGCAAATCCCTTATGCATATTTAGTGCTACAAATGTGTTTCTCTGTGACTGTTTTATCTCACTTACTTTCCCTTTGTCATTCTGTACTGAGCATATACACTATGGCCATGCTCAGCACTCTTTGTGCTGAATAGGGTCAAGGAAGCATGCACCATGCCTCACACTTTGTCATGAAATGAGGGACATAGACACTCAAAATGAGGGACAATGAGGTACACCAACCCATATGATGATCAAGACATGTCGTGAAGCATGGAGATACAGTGCGTCAGAACACAATGGAAACCATTGTATTAGCACCTGAGAATTAATTTCTACCATTAAGCAGGGGTGCCATTTAGGTAGGGCAGAGGGGCGCAGTGGCCTCCTCCCCATATCTGTGCCTAGGTTGTTCTTATGGTGTGGCAGTAATGGCTTTAAATTTGGATTTAATCTTTTGCACAATAAGTGCCCACCTGTCCTGTCTGTGCTCAGGCTGCAGGTACTCTTCTGACTTGACTATGTCTGTACTGTGTTGTCCACTCTCTCCACCTATTAGCAGAGGCACAATCACATGTGATGTAAATGAGCTCCAGCCAAGAAAGAGCGCATGAGCCTTGCAAGTGTAACACTGTCCTTCCAACCGCAGAGTAGACAGGCTGACCACTACAGCTTAGAGAAGTCAGTGAGCACTGAACTCTCAATAGCAGTATTGTGGCAGCATATTTTTGTTGTTCTACTCTTGGTGAGTCTCCATCTCCCATGGTCGCTGAAGGGGCAGAGTGTGAGCTAGAAGCTAACTCAAGACTAGGCTATCTACTTACTCTGCTAGGCTCGCCTTACAAAAAAAAAAAGCACAGACCCCCATGGCAGCAAGCTAGGCTTAGCAGCAGTGACAGTGGTTTGGGCAGCCTTCATACACCTTGATCAGTGCAGTGTGGCAGCAGCCACAGCAGCAACCAAGCAAGAAAGAAGAAACCCAGGTTGGGTGAATTTGTATGGTGAGTTGACTTGGTCACGGAACATGTTGGGGACCTGTGATGGTTGGCTCTAACATCCAGCTTCTGGTGAAGGACAGAGGAGGACTGGACTAAAAACTATGCTGGTGGCACACTATACCAGCAGGTTCTGGCCATATGGCCAGGTAAGTAAAAGTAAATGATTTTTTTTACAGAAGGATTGGGGAAGGAGGAAGGACTGAAATATTGATGTGCTTTTCTCATTTCTTCACCTTTAGGTGGCTTCATGACCCATAGGGGATGGGTACTTTATGGAATGGAGTCAGGGAGAAAAATCGGGACAAAGTTCTATTTTGGGGTTGGGGGCTGGTGAACTTCAGTCAGGAATAAAACCTGGTTAGTAACTGGGTGGGTTTAAGCCCAAATCTGATGCATTGCTTTGGTGTATATACGGATGAAGCTTATACATTTGAATTTTTCCTGATTTTCATATCACGTTTCAGTCAAACCAAATAAATTGTACCTTTTAGAGATGTTACAGACATTCTAGAGCAGTCCTTTGCATTCTTGGACAGTTAAGTGGTATGGTATGCACAGACTATTGGAGCCCCACTATAGTCAGGCTTATGCCATACCACCCACGTGAAGCTGACCTCTACATCCCGATGCTCAGGCCCATTATGACAAAGGGCAAAGGAGACTGCAGGGGTGTGCACCATTGAAATGAATGAGGGCATTTTTTAATTACTATTTTATACATTATTGATAGAGAGTTGGAGATTAATGAAGGCCACCGCTCAACTAACAAGGGCCTTGTTAGAGAACAGTGGCCTTCATTATTGTCCAACACACAGTCATAATGTATAAAATAATAATAGAAAATAACGCCATTCATTTCAAGAGGGTATGCCCCAGCACTCTGGCCCATGAACATCATTTCTTAAGGACTTCTGCCTCTGGCTGATTGTTTATTTTTTAAGATAATTTTAAATATAATAAATAAGCAATGATGGAGCTTTCAGTAGCAAGAGGGATAACAAATATGAAGAAAAAGACAAATCAGCATTTATATAGCACTTTTCATACATACTGTATCTCAAAGTGCTATACACACTATGAGTGGCAGTGGAGTGATTGCATGTGTTGTGGCAGCCATTTCACACATCAACACCCAGACACAGCCTTGAACAATTGCATTAACCAGTTCTATGGGCCTGGAATGTTGGTCAGGACACCAGGGGAAATCTCCTGCTCTTGAGAAAAGTGTCTTTGTTATTTTATTTCTACCTTGACATACACCAGGATAATACCAAAGATGGGTAGAAGCGACCTCAGTTTACCTTCTCATCCAAAGGACAGCACACCCCAAAAGTAAAGCATCCACCCACTATTGTACTCAGGGGTCAGTGTTCATGGTATTAGCACTATCCTATTTTGGGGTTAGAACCCATGACCTTCTGGCCCAGAGGCAGATGTTCTACAATATGAGTCATGCCGACACCTCCATGAGTTTATGCAGACCATTATTTAATGTTAAGTCATGGGTATTGCACATAATTATGTAAGAATTGTGTGGTGATAGGGCATAAGAGTTAGTCAAACACATGAGTGTCTTGAGTAGCATAATCTTTTGGGAACCAAGATGCAAAATAACAAAATACTGGACTACATTTTGCTTGATTGCTTGCCTCTTTTTTTCCCAGTTAAGAGGTTAAAAGTTATTACAGCTTTATTTTGTCTGGTATTTCTACCTTTCAGTAGTTTTAAGATCACATATTGTTACTGTTAAACTGTTGGTTAACCATGACAGTCTGATTTCTAGTTGCTTTAGTGACAATGGGTGTTATGCATGATGCCAACACGCTGCGTAAACTGGGAGTGTTGGCATCACTACATCCGAATGCCATGGAGTGGTGTCTGCATGGCATTCATCAAGGGAGTGCACACCTGTTATGTGCCTAAACCCCTGGCTGCGTGGACAGCAACGCACTGAGGTTGGACAGTGGGGTGTGCCGGGGGGCATGCCAGCACTACTTGGTATGCACAAAGCTACAATGTGCTGCACGCAGTGGTGTGCAGTAGGGTGCAGGTTATGCCAGGGTAGATCCTGCCATAACCCACTTCATGCCCCCCCAACATCACCTGCTGTAGGCGGCAGGACCTTGAATCAACTCACTCCGTGCTGCCAGAGCCCACTGGGCAGAACAGGAGGGCTGGGGCTGCCGATCAGGTGGGTGCCCATGTGTCCAACAGTGCCATGCCCCCCCAACCAAGGTGGGCCCCATCCATGGGGTAGCAGGGAGCATGGACACCCCCCAACACCACACAGTCCTGTCCTGGACTGCCTGAGGCAGACCCTCCCGACCCATCACAGCCACGACCCTATTGTTGTTCAGAACAGCCCCCCCCAACACACAAAGGTGCCCCACAGCATGCAAACAAGACCCCACTTGGTACCTTGCCAAAACCATGCTGTCCAGTGTCCGGTAGTCCAACCACCCAACTGCAGCACCGACCCTCGCCATTGCAACATACCTGCCCAATGGGGCTTCAGGAATGGACAGCTGGTGGCACAGCCCTCACCACACTGCCTCAGTCACTAGCTGTCTAACTGCTGCTGGGAGCGAGCAACCTATTTATAATGGCATGCTCCCAGCAGCAGTTAGGTGGCCAGTGGCCGAGCCAGTGTGGTGAGGGCTGTGCCACTAGCCATCCATTCCCACAGCACCACCGGGCAGGTATGTTGCTTTGTGAGGGGTCTGTGCCATGGTTGGGTGGTTGGACCACCGGCCACCGGACAGCACAATTTCGGCAGGGTACCAGGTGGGGGGTCTTGTTTGCACACTGCATGGCATCTGTGTGTGCAGGGTGGAACTCCAACTGCTGGCTGGCCACTGGAACATGGGCACATGGGTCCGGGTGCCTGTGGTAGTTATTCACGACCCCGGAGCCATACCTTGCTACACAAGTAATCCACTTTGGGACCCAGGACTGTAATCCCATTAGATGCCTATCCGGGAGCGTGACTCCAACCTGGCCACCCTGCATACTACTGTGTGCCAGTTGGGCAGTGCTGTTGACAGGTGGCAGCCGATAATAAATGCCTGCCATGTGCACCTGTCTGCAGGTACAGCCCTACTTGAGCATGATGTGTGCCTTCAGTGCATAATTCCCACCAGATAGTGCATAGGGCCCATAGTGAGTACAGTAGGAAAGAAAAACAATTAACCTGAACATGGGTGAATGTAGAAAAATTACTTAACTTTAGTACTGTAACTAGGTCACCACTGATAATGTGGTCACTATCCCTGCCGTATGGGCTTCAGCAAGGTTTAGAGGCCTGGGTCTTTAAACTCCTACCTGGGGGGAGGGTTGTATCCAATATTTAAGTTGCTTGTGTGGTGCTTCTTCACAGAGAATGGTATATGTGGATGTGTACCTGGTGTAAGTATGGTATAACATCTTGGGCTGCAGTACGTCCCCACTAAAGATGTCCCAAAGTCAAACTTCGCCCTTGAATTTTGTGAGAAGAGCTAAAAATTTGTACTTTGTGGAATCTGCACAGTTTTTTAAAACTTTGGGACTTTGATCAGCATGATTTGCATGAATGTTTCCTTGAAATGTTCAGTTTTTTACTACGAAGTGTGAATTTTGCAAAACTGCTCCTCAAAATCCGCAAATTACCTCATGGAGAGAATTTTGCGAACTTCTCATATCTCAAGTCCCCACCTCCCTACTAGATCACCCCACTTATTAACCAACACACCACAGTGACAGTCCCCACAAAGCGTGTATTTATAGATGAAACAAAATAGTACTCAGATGACTGATTCAAGCAAAAAACAAAGGGTTGTGTCTAGGGCCAGGCATCTCTTATCCATTCTGTTGTGCACCTAATATTTGCTTCTTTAATATGTATGTGATGATTTGGATGCAGTTTCCTGGTCATATAGATATACTGACTGATGATAAATAAATAGGGCCATGCAGACCACCATGACTATGATGATGCATAGTTGTGGACATTAATTGTCATGATGCACCACTAAGATGACTGATGAAAAACTAAAGTGACCCTCTTTTTGATGGTTTCTCTGCACTGACAAATAATAAAGGATGACACATCCACCACAGCAGGTTTTGTTGGGGAGAAGACTGACAGGTTGACTGATTGACTGACTGAGTGACTGGATGGCTATATACCTATGAAGTGATGATGCCTGATTCCACCCGCCTTAAGTTCTTCCACTGATTGATTTGGCACCGTAAGAAATATCATACATTGTTTCTTCTTTAATTCATTTTTATTTTGTTTATATTTTTTGATACCAATGCCAAATATCACTGTATTTATTTTTATGTTTGCTTGCGCTCAGCGCGCAAGAAACATATTGTGGCAGCTTGGTGCTGAAGCAGGTTCTGGAGGTGCGACACTGTTGAGACCAATACCGGCACAGCATTTTGGGGCGTGTGTGATGTCCACCAATAATGGGGGACACAGCCGGTGCCACTAGTTTGGAACCTTGCCACCAACTTGTGAAAAAATAGCCGCTGCAATCAGGGGCTGCCTCATCATTGCAGCGTCAGCCATTCGCTGCAATGAGGGAGTGACCCGTCATTGCAGGGCAGGACCTTGTGTCTGATATTGTTTAGAACATGGGGCAGTTTGCCACCTGTTCACAAACAATATTAACTCTCCCCCTGCCAAGGGGTACCTAATCCCTGGCAGCATGTGCCCCAACACATCTGTGTTTGCCAAGGGGCCCCATTCCCTGTCAGATGCAGTGCCCCAGATGTAGGTTGCCGACGGGGGAGCCCACTCCCCATTGGCAGTATGTAATGGCCCCCCCTGCTTTTCTTGTCTGCCAACGGGGTGCCCAATCCCCATCCGCATAGTGTCCCCTCCCTTTTGTTGTGTGCTGACAGGGGTGCCCAATCCCCTGTCAGCTACAGTGCCCCCCTCAAAAAAAGGACCCAGATGGCATGCTGGGAGCCCACCCCAGCATGCCACATTGCCCTGTAAATAAAAAACCGTCCCACGATGTCTTTTTTTTTTTTACCTGTAATGAAGGAACGGTCCCCGGCAGTCTCCCTGGCCCCTCCCACAATCTGCACCCACCCACTGTGCACCCTTCCTTCTCACCCCCACCCCATGCTTAGCTCCTCGAGTCTGTGCGATGATCTTGGTGGACCGGGAACATGTCTGCACTCTTCAAAGCTGACCGCAATCTGAGGAAATGCTGGTAAGCTGTATAATGGAATAAAAAGGTTTTTTTCAACTTTGATGCATATCTCATGCATTTTTTAGAATTTTGCCACCAAATTTTCAACAAGGGGTTTTTGGGACCCCTCCTAATGAATTCTATCACTGTCATGGCGTTAATCGGCGCTGAAAGGTGATTTTGCAGTCACCGCATGGAATAACCTTTCAGGACTGATTAATGAAATGACACTGCCAGTGTTCATGAGTTGGGCTCTCAAAAAGCCTATGTTGCAAATCTAGTAGGAAAAATCCAAAAAATTACTGTTTTATGAGCGTGTGTTGCGCAGTTGCTATGCACGCTCATAACTTTGTGAATCTGCAATATTTTCACCCCAGATTTTCAACATTGGCATTTTTCCAGACCTTCTTGTGAACAGTAGAGCTGTCATTTTTCACACCCTGGCCGAAATGTGTTTTCGCATTTCCAGCATTGAATAGCGCAGTAGCTGTGGGAAATCAGTGTTCCGCACAGTTTAAGAAACTGACAGTGGCACTATTCATGAGCAGATGTCCTAAAATACTTATGTTTAAAATTTGGTGACGATACTCCATAAAATGACTGTGCTATGAGCATGTGTTGCGCTGCTCCTATCCACGCTCGTAAGTTCACGAATTTTCACTATTTTCACTTCAGATTTTCAACATTGCCATTTTACCACACCTCCTTATGAGCAGTAGAGCTGTCTTTTTTCACATCTCGCCCAAAAGTGTTTCCACACATGTAGCGCACATTGGCTCAGTCAGTGTACAAAATCAATGTTTGGGACAGATTAAGAAAATCACAGTGACACTGTTCATGATCAGAGGTGTTACAATGGCTATGTTAAAAATTTTGGGAAAAAAGACCATAAAATGACTGTGTTACCAGCGACCATTGCACAGTTTCCACGCACCCTTGTAAGTTCATGGATTTCTAATATTTTCAGTCCAGATTTTCACCACTGGCATTTTTCCACACTTCCTTATGAACGGCACAGCTGTCATTTTTCTCACCATGGCTAAAATGTGTTTTCGCACTTCCAGTGCAGAAATGCGTGGTCACCGTGGGAAATCATTGTTCAGGACAGATTAAGAAAATCACAGTGACACTGTTCATGAGCGGAGGTTCCAAAATCCCTGCGCTGACAATCTGCTGTAAAACATTCCCAAACTAATTGCATTATGGGTATGCTTTGCGCAGTTCCTACACACGCTCGTGACTTCAACAGTTTTTTTTTATATTTTCACTGCAGATTTTCAACATTGCCATTTTTTACACCTCCCCATGAACAGTACAGCTGTCATTTTTCACATCCTGTTCAAAATGTGTTTTCGCACCTGTGGTGCCAAATGGCATAGTTGCTGTGCAAAACCAGCTTTCGGCTAACAAACTGATATTGCCACTGTTCATAAGGTGAAGGTCACAAAAAACCATGTTGACAATTTGGAGTGAAAATACCAAAGAACGCCTGAGACGTTAGGGTTTCCGACCATAACACCCCACCCCGTAGAGACTGACAGGCATCAGGGGTGTGATTTGGGATTCTCGCCTGTAATGCTCATACCATTCCACACCCTGCAGCCAGTGAGAGGCATCGAGGTGTGGTGCCTTGGACTTTTTGGCCCCATCTCACTGTATTTCCTGATGGAATGGGGTGAGCATAAGGGCCAAAGACCCCAAGGCACACCGTGACACTTGTCGGTGTCTGCAGGTTAGGGTGTGATGAAATGGTGTGGCCGTTATGCCTGATGACCCAAAGGCACACCCCAATGCCTGTCAGTCTCTGCAGGGTGGTAGTGGGGTTGGCTTCAGTTCAATACTTCACTGCCATTTCTATTATGCAGCTCTCTAACTCCTACACTACCAATGCCAATGCCAGCAAGCAAACATTTGGCACTGACAAAAGCTTGTTTTAATTGGTTTCATACAAGATATGTAGCAATGCTGCAGTTGAGGCAGGATGTGAAATAAATGCACATGAAATTTTCTTTATTGGTGCCAGCTTGTTGGCATGGAGGGCTGAGGCATCCAGTGCATTACCTCCTACCACACCAGCCAGCTATGTTCAAGGCAGAGCATGGGTTGCTGGGGGTGACCAGGTGGGGAGAGGATTGCGCATCCCACAGACTGCTCTCCTGTCCTGGGTAGGAGGCCATGTCAGCAGCAGTACAAGACTGCTTCAAGTGGAGACCTCTGTTGTAGTGTGAGACAGGACTGGCAAGTAAGAGAATGGAGCTGCGGGACTCTATGATGCATGCATGCCTTCACACACACATTCCAATGTGTGTGCCCCAGCTATGGGGAATAAGGAGAAAAACAATGTAAAATGGAAGGTGGGGCAGGTGTCTATGACACTGTTTACACTGAACCACACTGGTGTCACCACCGGGACCCTTTTGGCTTATTTCTATGTGTGCCTCTGAGGACACATAGAATTAGTCAGTTGCCGTATTGGTCCTGTAGGAACAGATCCAGAGCCAAATGGTTTGATACCTTTTATTGGACCAACAAAGATGTAACAAAAGGAAACAGTGCTTAAGTTTTCAGACCAGCCAAGTCCTTCCTCAGAAGCTTGTCACTGAGGAGTCAGCTCTCCCCTGGTTCTACCACAGGGGGCAATCGGTGGGGTAACATGGCTGACAGGTAGGTCCCATGTGGTGGTCATTGTCAGGGGGTAGTGGGTACTGAGCCAAGTGGAGCCAGCCTGCCTGGTCAAGGAGAATAAAATATATACCATATAAAAAAAGATACATTTTGTTTTCTCATAACTGTTTCTCTCTTTCCATCTGTCTTGCAGGCAAACTGGACACCTTCTTTACACAGAAGTACTAACTTAAGTGTCTTCATGTGTAGATCATTAGAATTATGCTTGGTATTTTCATTTACTAAATAGTTTAATTTATTTATTTAACTTTTTTTGATTATTTTCTTTTTCCATGTTTTCCAAGGTATTTCACTGGTATACCTAAAACCTTGAACTATGGGGATACCACCCACAGTAATACATTTGGTGACACATGTACAGGCTACCAAGTGGAAAGCATTTTCACTCACAAATGTCATGTATCTTCTCTGACAGGCAAATGATGAGCTAGGTTAGATTGATTTTGGACTTGCAGGGCCACAGACCTCTTAACAAGGATGGCTCAAAGTCATATTCAGGTTTCCTTTACATTACTATAACTATTATTTTCTCAATATTTTTGTCGGCCTCGCTCCTTATCTTGCAGATCCTTTATTATTCTTTAGAGAGAGACTCAGTCTCCAGATCCATCTCTGTCATCCTTCATGTTGTTAACAGACATTTGGGGCAGCACAACCGAACAAAATTGCATGGTTAGATGGTCTGTCATTACCTACAGCATATGACATTAACTGTACTCATAGCACTGAAATTATATAAAGTTGGGTGTCCATCTAATTACCAGTTCCACTGTTTTATCTCCTGGCACTCCAACCCATCAGTGCCATCTCTCATGGTGCTCCCCACACAAGTACAAGAGCAATCAGACTTGCAATCAGCAATGTAAACAACCTGTTCTTGTAAACAAATGTGTTCATTTTTAAAATCTAAAGAACGGGTATGAAAAGCTAACAAAACCTCTTAATGAAACACTCCTTACAAGCACAAACTACTTGCAAGTAATTGGCAGGCTAATGCAGAAGTGCTAGAAACATTTTCCTTGTTTCCATCAAGCAGGCACTACTGAGGTAAGTGTCATCATAGTGATGTGGTTGTTGCTGCTCCTGGCATGCTAGCTTTCACACAGAGCTGCTGCTCCACTCTTGTTAGTCCCCATCATATTTTTCTTTGGTGCATGTAAACACATTCCACCTGCCTCCTTTCCATCTATGTCATATGTTGGTCCATCAACATGATTTTTCAATAAAGCATCTTCAGTAGGCTATGGGTTGGGGGGAATGAGCTGGAACTGGCCCTCCAGAGTCTTTTTTCTGCTTCTCCTTAGCCCTGATATAGGCATCAAATATTTATTTATTGAATTTTGTTGACCAGGTAGGCTCACTGAGACTAGAAGTCCCCTTTTTCAGGAGTGACAGGGGAGAGGGGATGCAGATGGTAATAAACCAAAATTGAACCAGATTAAGCTGTTGGTGGTATTTTTAACCCTTAGGCTGCTGACAGAATTAGAATGTATTGGCATTCTGGACTGATATATCAGTCTGTGGCACATTGAGGTTTAATGAATGGGGGAATGGGGGAAATTTGGCCAGGACACTGGCCTATTCAACACAAAACAGCAGAGGAATGTTGTACAGAACAGAGATATTGGATTATAGCTGAGGACGATATAAATACTGCTGGGACTGATGTAGAATGAAACTTTGATTGTCTTGAATTTTGCACCCCTTTCCCCTCAAAAAATTCCCCTATTGGTTTTGAGTCAGGATGGCCCTTAGTGCCTACAGGTGAAGTAGCAGAGATTGCCTTAAGTAAGGATAAAATAAAGTTGTTGGGGATTACGTTTGGGACACAGCAAAATGATTTGGAAAATCAGAACAGTAAATTACAGCAAGGGAGAAATCTGGTGGCCCAATGGAATAAATGGAAACTAGGGAAAAAGAAGAGGGTATACCTGGTCAAAATGTATTTAATGCCCATATTCTTATTAATTAGTTACATTTTTTTTCCCCCGAATAGTCTGGAAACTACCCTACTTAGTGTGTTTTTCCAAGCAGTCTGGGGTAGCAGGCTGAATCCTTTAAAAAGAAACATTGTTTATTTACCAATTATGCAGGGAGGTTTTGGGAATGGTAAACCCTATTGTTTTTTTTGTTTTTTTTACAGCATTTTCATTTATGCTAATATAAGGCCTTTGTTGCAACATACAGGTCAAAGCTGGGTACCAATCTTTTATTTTTCTTGTCATGTCTGGTATCAGCAATGGGAAAGGGGCAGACTGGGACGTCTTAGCAGATGCACGTTAATTCCCTTGTACATTAGAGAAACTTTTGTAAAAATCAAAAGCTGGAAAGTCACAAGTATAATGGTATTGACCAAACCCAGAAAAATGTTATATGATTGGGTACAGAAAAACAATTATAGAGAGTTGGAAACATTTCCAAAATGCCCCCTACAATATTTATCTGATCTACATAACTTGTTAAAAGAACAGAGCATCCCAGTTAAATTGTGGGACATACACTGGCTTAGCTGTCATATGAAAATGAATGTCAAGGACAATCAGAAGCATAAAGCTCTTGAAGACAGACACTGTACTAGAGCCCTCTGTTTACAACAATTGGAAACTTTGGATGACTTGCTTTTTACGTGCTCTTACATTTCTGGCTTTTGGAAAATACTAGCCACTACTTGGAGCTAGCCCTGGTTTGTCTCTGTTACATTTGAAGACTTAATGTATGGTCATTACCATGGGGCAATTAATAAGTGGCATAGGAGTTCATTACACATAGTAATATTGTGCATAAAATGGTTTATATGGAATGTCAGGTGATTATTTAGCCTGCGGCCGAAGTAGATTCTGCATTCTAAACTAATAGAGAAGATCACATCAGAACTGAGACAGATTTATACACAGAAAGCTAAGAATATATTGGCTAGGGTCTTAAGGGCAACATGGTACAACATGCCATGGATCTCCAATTCGGATGTTCCAATAACTTGAATGTTTTGGATGTATTTTTTTCCATTTGTCAATTTTTCCACCCTTTGGTAGATGTATTTTATAAAATTGATCTATTACATTGTATTTCATTTGCATATAGCTGAGGTTAAAGCATGTGTTATTTTTGATTTTCCCTTCATATTGTACTAAAAGCGACGTGACTGTTTTTTCTTACTGTCCCTACTTGTGTTACATTGAGATCTGTGTGTTTGTTTTGTTGTCCTACTGTACAATATTTGTGATGCTTACATGTTTGATTTTCCTTTCCCTAATAAAAGCCCCTATTGTTTTCAAGAAGTTCCCTTGGATCTTTAAAGTCAACCTGAACAGCCACCAGAACAGTCAAATGGGACCTCAGTTTAATGTCTCATAAAAAAGGACAGCACCTCAGGAGTGCAGCTACCCCCCACATGATACACTACTGTGTCAGTATTGGGATTTTACCCAAAGTGCCTGATGTGGGGCTAGAACCTACAACTTGCGATCTTCCAACCTCAGAGGTGAGTGTATAACCTGCTGAGCCACTGACACTGCTCATCTGTAATTCTCTTGGCTGTATGGCAGCTCAAGTCTGTGTATCTGTATGCAAAGAGACAATATTATTAATTACAAAAAAAAAATTCATTAATGCACTTGTTGAAGTTAAATTGACAAAAGTAGAGAAATGTGTTAGGGTTTCCAACCTAATCCCCCGACATACATCAAATGTAGCAACAGGGAAACATTACTGTTTGACCTCTACTGCATCTTCACAAATCAGCCATTGGGTGTGCCTTTGGGTTATCATCCCTAATGCTCACCACATTCCAACAGTAAATAAGCTAAGATATGTACAGTATGTGAGAATGGAATGAGCGTTAATGTTGGCAACACCAAGGCACACCCACACCTCATTTGCAAAGATGGAGAAGAGGTCAAACAGTAATGTTTTTTCCTATTGCTGCCTGCAGGTTGGGAGGGGGGGTGCTAGGGCTGTGAATCCTACCCCCACATTTCTCTGCTTTTGTCAGTTTAACTCTAGCTAGTACATTAACAAAGTTATTTGCAATGAGGTTTCTTACTTTTTAGACAGTAGAATCATATCCTCATTTGACTGTGGCTTCCATCCCTCCATAGTGTAAATGCATACATCTATGTTGCTGTGCAGGGCCCTCAAGGACTTTGTTTTGATTGATAGATTCTCCCATTAGTCCAAATATTGAGAGTTATGACTTGTTGAAGTTCAAATGTGGAGAAAAAACGAAGTCTGTCTTTTTTTGTATGAAGGAATCCTTTTTTGTATCAAACAAAAAAAAATACAAAAATGGATGGCTTCACACGAAAAAAGAATAGGGAAAAATATTAAGTCCAAATACTTTTTTTCATATGAAGGCATCCTTTTTCATATGAACAAAAATAAAGCACACAAAAGAGGATGCATCCATATGAAAAAAAAAGAATCTGAAAGAAACTAACTCCAAATTCTTTTTTTGTATGAGGACATCCTTTGTACAACTATGGGCATAGCTCAGCAGGTGTTTTGCATTCAGAAAAGGGCTGATGTCATTTTTGCTACCAAACACCATGATGAAGTGTTAAAAACAGATTCCTCTGCTGAAGTCTCATTACTATGCTGCCTGTGTGTATAGAAAGCTTTAGAGCACTATTTTTCCTGTGGCTTGATGAGTTAATTGAGCCCACAGAAAGTTAACTCATCATCTTCTGGCAGTCATTCTGTGTCAGATTGCCAGTGGATAGTACAGACATCATAGAAAGCTATTGGAAGTAGAATGGGTTAAACACTTCCTGGAGCTTTCTGCATAACAAGTAAGCTCTGCTGTTCCCCTAAGCTGCTATGAACACCTCATTAAGCCATTTGACACCACCATCCTAACAGCAGTCATTCTGCCATTTTACAGGACATTCCATAACAAGAGTCCCAATTTTGTCTGTTTCCAAATAATACATCATATTCATTTTCTCAGGCAGGCAGTTCTTGGCTACTGTTTATATTCTACTGATTGTTCTTAACCTGCAGTTTGTGACTATAGGTGTTTACAACTGAATGATAGTAACCACATTTGTGTCACTTGCAAACAGGTAGGCATGTGTGTGTTTAATTTTTGTTTGACTTTGGTTTCACAAAGAATCTGATCAGTTCATAATATACTGTATTATGATTAAATGAACTGATAAATGGGGGCTTTGGTTTCTTTTACAAATTCATTTTTCCTGACCATGGATATACTAAAACAAACATTTCTCAGCAAAATGTTTAAAAATAAGGAGTTTAGCAGTAATTTAGCTGATACGGTTTAAAGAGCTGCTCCCTGGAAAATTACCTGGTTGGGGGGGGGGCTGCCACAAGCAGAATGGGACTTCATGGATGGAGGAGCTCATGGCAGCAGAAGAGGCATGATGACATTAAAAGTTTAGTGGTGTGGATGTAGAGGCGCCAATATTTAAGCATGACTTTGGTAGAGGACTAAGTGTGACTTTGGGGTGGGGGAGTAAGTCTTGATATTTTTAGCATAATGGTTTTCTGAAACTTCAGCCTTCAATGGGTTAGACTCTGCATCTATCTGTACAGTATGTTACTAAGCCACATGCAGTAGGATAGGGGTAAAAACTAGATCACCAGACCCAGACCAAAGCTGTAAAATCTGGACTGGGCACAGCTTGTGCAAATATTGCTGATCCACTCACTCTAGATGATCTGGTCTGGCGTTTATCTATCTGGTCTGGTCCTGATGGTTCTATTTTCAATCACATTAAGGAAGGGTTGAAAAACAGACCCAGGAGTGGACCAGATACATAAAGTTGGACTGAACAGTGCAACCAGAGTAACCAGACCAGCAGTATTTGTACAAGTTGCACCCAGTATGGCCAGTTTGGATTTTTACAGAACAGCTGTGGTTCAGGTCTGTCAATCCAGTTTTTAATCAATAAATCTTTATTTCATACTGAAAGGTACATGAGCAAAAATGCCCATTTATACAAATGTCCAGTTTAGCATAAAAACAGAACAGAACACCAGGCCAAACAATTACATAGTAAAACACAGTATAAACAGGTTTAACATAAAAGTGTCTAATACAGAGATATTGAGGGATATACAGAAGAAAGGGGAAGCAAATAAATAACAGTGACAAATTTACAGCATGGGATATAGTTAGAGGTACAATTCAGGAACATGAACAGTTGGGTGGTGCATCGAAAAGAAGAAGTGCAAGTCCTGCGGCACCCAGATCCTGCATGCTGATGAGCATTCCTGCTGTGTGATCTGCCCAGGCCCCAAACACAGGGTCAAGGATTGTGCACCCTGCCAATCCTTCAGTCAGGACACACAGATTAGGCACCAGAAAAAGCTTGAAGCCCACTTGCTGGAGAAGTGCCTAGCTTTGATGGAAAAGGAGCTGCAGATTCTAGGGGAAAAATCTTCTTCTCCAACAATAGAATCTAAAAAGAAGAAGAAAGACAAGGAGAGGCACCAAGACTAGGATAGGTCTCCATCCACTTGTTGGTGACCATCAGGCACCACTGACACCGGAGTGGTCTCCACTTCGGTAAGTATCCCTACTGCCAGGTCTCCTACCACTCTGGTGGATTAGACCACTGCCTCCTTGCCTGCTTTACTCACAGTGCAGTGGGGGCTCTTCTTGGATGATGGAATCCCTATTGTGCTCCTTAGGCCCATATCTTCTTCAGGGTTTATCACCACCAGCCAGGTCAATAAGTCACTCCCCAACCCCACTGAGGAGCATACAGTCACAGCTGGTAAACTGGACTCCAGCTCTGCTGTTGTCGGCATGGCCCAGGCCGATATGTTGGATGTTAGCTCTTCTGACGTCTGCATTGCCGCGACTGATAAGTTGCTCCCCAGTTCCTCTGAGGACCACACAGCAGGGGCTCTCCCGTCGGGGTCGCAGTATACCCCTGACATCGAATTGAGCCAGCTGCTGGACATGTAAGATTCTTTTGAGGGTTTCTCACTCCCACTGACATAACCAGACCCTCTGGGCTTGCCTGAAGATCAAGAGCAGGAGCTGGGAACTAATCTGGAGGTTCCCCCTCCTTCACTGGGTCAGTCTCTTCCTTATTTTCCCACTGGGCCTATTGTTAATCCCTCAGGGGACCTTCGGTCAGGATCTCCTCAACCCAAGCCCCCTTGGACAACCATGTTCCACCATCTTGGACTCCAGCTCCCCAGCTGATGGCAGGTCTTCTGTCGGGTTCTACTCACACCCTGAAGCCAAGTAACCCTTTGCCATGTGACATTTCACCAGGTCAGTGTATATCTGGCACTCTGGCCAGTCCTCAAATGCTGAACAACCTTCCATCAGGTCCCCAGGCACAGAATCCTCTGGTGCTAGTCATTCCTGTGCCTTATCCAGTGTCAGCCCCTTTAAATGTGCCTACAGGGCTGATGTCTGGCTCTTCTGGACCACCAGCCAGTCCTTCAGCCCCACCTCCTGCCAGGCCTTCTGCTCCGCCTATGACCAGGCCTATGGTCAATGTTCCAGGCTATCTGCCCCCAAAACTCCCAATGTACCTTTCACCGGGGCATCCAATGCCTGATCATCAACCCCATTATGTACCCTGTTACCAGATGCCGGGCTATGTCTAATCAAGGGTATGCTCCTTCTGGATTTCCCTACTCCTATTAGGCTCATGGATACCCTCAATATCAGATGCCAGGCTATCCATTATACCAGCCTCCTCCTCCTCCACCACCACCTCCTCAGCCTCAGTCTCTGCCTCCACAGCAACCTCAGGCTGATATCCAGGCAGTGTCTCAGACCCTGATTCAGAAGAACAGGACTCAACTAGCCTCAGAGCTTAACTGTCAGAAGCCAGTGGTGGCCTCTACTCCTGCCTCCTTTCTGGCCCCTAGATAAGCCTCTCCTGTGAATTCTCACCTTTCCAGAGAAGGCTCCTCTAGACATCAGGTTAGGGATAAAACCCAGGACATTCTTCTAAAAAGAGTTCAGACCCCCAGGAGGAACTCTTTGGACTCTGACTCTGATTTCTCCTTCAGCTCTGGTACGCATACTCCTATAGAGCCTCAGCCTAAGGAGTCTGAGAAGTCCCCTCAGGAGGACTCTTCCTTTGCAGAACACCTCATAACTATACAACATGCCTGTGGCTGGGCTATCCAGGACCAGGATCCAAAGTGGAAAAGGCTTGTGGCGCATCTAGACATGACTAACACAACTCCTATGCCCATACTGCCTTGGAATGGGCCCCATGAAGAACCGATGTCCACTATCTGGCAACAGCCTTCTTCCATTTCTGCTGTTTCAAAATAGGCAGACAGAGTGTACCACCCCCCCCAGATGGGATCATACACCTTTCTGGCCATCCTAATACAGACTCAGTTGTTATCACAGCTGCCCATGACCGGTCCCCTAAACCTAACATTTGAGCATGTCTTCTTCTGATAAGGAGTCTAAGCAGCAGGACAATTTCAGTCTCAAGATCCAGTCCTCATCCACTTGAGCCCTTAGGTCACTTAATTATGTGGCTCATATGGTTTTCTATCAGAAATCTTCCCTGGCCTCACTCGAGGCAAAGATGGGAGCTATCCATGACCAGGAGCTTAAGGCCGAGATTGCCAAGACAGTGAGAATAGCTAAAATCTTCTGTCATCATGCCCTCTGGGCCACTTATGACACAGTAGACTCAGTTGCTCACACCACAGCCACTGCTGTCTATATTAGGTGACATTCATAGCTCAGGATTGCTCGCCTGGCACAAAACATCCATACCTCCATCCTAGATGCCCCTTTCAGGGGATACGTGTTATTCAGAGGTGACAATAAGGAAGGATATTATCACCGAATTGCAGGACCAAGGTAAATCCATCCACTTCATGTATTGAGGGGGTTACAAAACCAAACAGCCTTTTCTTCAGCAACAGAGAAGCTAGACCAAAGAGGCCTCTGCCAAAAGCCAGGCAAAATTCTGGTATCCAGCATCAGGAACTCCTACTCCCCTTTCCAATTCCCAGATGCCCCTTAGAGGAGCTGCCAACCCCTCCCCTCAGCATCCTGGCTTGTGGGGAACCCCCCACCTCCTCCAGATCCTCTAGAGGAACCAGTGGGTGGGAAGATTTTCCCTCCTCTTTCTGGGGTCACAGGACATAACCACGGACTCTTGGTTCCTTCAGTTAATAGCAAGAGGTCACACCATAGAGCTCCTAGACAGATCTCTGGACAACCCCCCCAGGCCTCTCCCATTATCCTCCTAGGCACCTGTCTCTGATAGGGGATGAGATCCAGGCACTTCTGCAAAAGTGAGCCACAGAGCCTGTGGCTCTGGCACAGATAGGAAGAGGGATCTACTTCCATTTCTTTCTAGCACCCAAAAAGATGGGCAACCTAAGACCCATCTTGGACCTCAGCATGCTTATCCTGTATGTCAAGTACAAGAGGTTCTGCATGCTCACCATCCAGGGACTTCTACCCCGGCTCCATAAGAGCCATTTACTTTGTGCGCTGGACATCCAGGATGCTTACCTGCACATCCCTGTCTTCCAGGCCCACCACCACTTTCTTCGGTTTGCCTTCCAGGGGGAACATTACCAGTTCAAGGCTCTCCCTTTTGGCCTATCCTCAACACCTCGGGATTTTACCAAGTGTCTAGCAGTGGTGGATATGGCCCTGTGCTGCAGAGGTATCTAATTGTGCCTGTATCTGGATGATTGACTTCTATCGGCCCCATCACAGAGCAGTCTGAGGGAGTCACTCTCCTTCACCCTGGACCTCTTTTTCAGACTTAGAATAGCAGTCAACTATCCCAAATCCCACCTCTCTGCTCCAAGTGCCTACTATTCATTTGGTGCAGTGCTGGATACAGTTCAGGGCAGGGCCTTCCTCCCATCGGACAGAGCAGAGACCCTGCAGGAACAGGCCAGATTAGTGGCCACCTCATGCTGGACCACAGCCTGGTCGATCCTCCATCTTCTTAGCCTGATGGCAGCTGCAATCCCTATAGTTCCTCTAGCCAGACTGCATATGAGGGTGACCCAATGGACTCTTTGTGTCCAATGAGATCAGCGGCTGGACAACCTCTGCCACAGGGTCCTAGTGTCCGGGTACATGAAGAAGGATCTTCTTTGGTGGCAAGAGTTGTCCAATCTCTCCACAGTGGTTCCCCTTTCAACCCCCTGCTCCTATCATGACCCTTACAATGAATACTTCATATCAAGGCTGGGAAGCCCATCTATGAGACCATCAGACCCAGGGAACATGGTTTCAGCTGGAAGCATCTCTACACATCAGTGTGTTAGAAGTGAGGGCAGTACTGTATGACCTCCAGGCCTTCCAGTCTCTTCTATGTCTGGGGATACTCCTGATTCACACTGACATATGTCTGTGGTCTGCTACCTGAGCAAACAGGGAGGCACTCACTCGTACCCACTGTGCTGGGAGGCAATGCATGTGTGGTACTGAGCAATCCAACACAACCTCTGCCTGACTGCTGTCCATGTGATGCATGTCAGCAACATCTTTACAGACAGTGTCAGCCAAACCACTGTCAGGGTTCATGAGTAGGAGCTAAATCAAGAGGTGGTTGGCATCACAAACTCGCTTAGTCGGTCAACCCTCTACTTCCAAAGTGCCAACCTCTGAGCATATGATTTGGGTACAGTGAACAGACAAGGTAACCCTCTTGTCTGTTTTGTGGGTTCAAGTCAACTTAGTCTCAAACTCTGAAGGGATTCAAACTGATAACCTCGTGTTAGCATACGCAATTATCAGGCTCAGATAATTCTGTCTTCGGGGGGCCAGATATCTTTGCCAATGGGCACCTAACCAGGTCTTTCAAATGAACCCTTAGAACTCTATGCAAGACTTTTAGAGAACTCTGTCCATTTCCCAGTTTGGTATACAATAAGCCCATACACAGTGTTACTTATAACCTTAAAAAGCTCCACTTAAATAAAAAGAAATGTCAAGGCACTCCAGACATTTCCATTGTAAAAATATCTCTTTACTTTAAAAATATCCAAACAGAACAATAGTTACAGAACAAAATAATGTATATATCCCAACACATACAGCCTTAAAACAAACAGGTAAAAAAGTACAGTTCCCACAATTTATAACTTCAGACTAATCTAAGCTAATGCTTACTTTCTTCAGTGCTTTTAGGGTCTCTCTTCTCTCAGTCAGAAATATTTTCTTGTGTCTCTCTGTCATGTTCTCTCAGAAGTTAAACCCACTTCTGAGCCGCCCTTCTCATGAGGTCACTAACTCTGCCTTGGTGTATCAAAATCCATATTTTACAATGCAGGGTCTCCAAATAAAATATTTAAAAAAACATGTGAGGACCTCACTGACTTTCCTCTCCACAGGTTAACTGGTCAGAACTGTTTTTTGCTCTGCTACACATACATCTCAAAGGTTTCTTTGATCTAAGTCACTGTACTCAAAACAAAAGTGTATTTGCCTCTTTAATCCCATCTGGACCTTGGAATCTATACCTCAGGTCTCTCTGATGTAATTCAAGGTTTCCCCAGGAAATGTATATTGGACCTTCCAAATCCATCTGGGTCCTCCCTGGCTCAGACATCAAACCTCTTCAATGTCCATTCTGGCCTCTCTCTGATGCCCCTCCCCACAAGTCCTTCCTGGTAACCTTGCAAGTCAAAGGATCTCCCTAAGGGCATTATGAATGGCTAATCATATTTCCTGGGATGAAAGCAAATTGACAAGGTAATTGCATGCCAGATCTCTGCAGTTTAAAGTACCTCCTGTCCTTTGAACTTATCCTTGGGGGGTCTTGATGTGTCAGTTCCAGTAAGACAGCCTTTTCCTTGAACTGACCTTCCCATCACATATTTTATATGTAATAAAAATAAATTAATACAGCACTCGAGCACTCAGAGCTGGCTGTCTACTTCTCACTCCTCCCCACCTAGACTGAATTTGAGGGTTCCATCCCCTACATGGGATGAGCTTCCCAAATCAGTTCGCTCCTCATAGACCATAGACAGTCCATCTGAGTTCTTATTTTTGGCTCTGGCCCTATGTACGATTTTCAAATCATACCCTTGTAAAGCAAGACTCCATCTTAGTAGTCTGCCATTGTTTTTCCCCATCTGTGACAACCAAACCAGGGGGTTGTTGTCAGTCTGCACCACAAAAGACTGCCCATACAAGTATGGCTCCAATTTCTTTAGGGCCCACACTAGGACAAGACACTTCTTTTCCTCCGTGGAGTATGCTTGTTCTTTGGGGAGCAGCTTTCAGCTCAGGTAGGCTATCGGGTGGTCCCTCCCTTCACTGGATGTCTGGCTTAGTACTGCCCCAATACCCACTTCTGTGGCATCCGTCTGAACTATAAAGGTTTTACTATAGTTCGGACTTGTCAAAACAGGAGCACTGCACAGTGCCTCCTTCAGTTTGGTAAAGGCTTCCTCATAGGCTGGACCCCAGGTGATTTTCTTGGGCATCTGTTTCTTTGTCAGGTCAGAGAGGGGAGCAGCCAGGGCACTGTAATTAGGTATAAATTTTCAATAGTACCCTGCTGTCCCGAGAAAACTCCTAACCTGCTTCTGAGTTTCTGGTCTGGGCCATGCCTGTATTACCTCTATTTTTATCTGGTTAGGATGGAGCTGTCCCCAGCCTACCACATGCCTGAGATATGCCACTTCTCCCATGGCCACCTGGCACTTCTAGGCTTTGACAGTGAGCCCGGCCCTCTGTATTCTGCCCAACACTTCCCTAAGGTGTGACAGGTGTTCCTCCCAGCTGGTACTGAAGATGGCAATGTCATCCAGGTATGCCACGGTGTACTCCTCAGCATCATTTAACACCTGGTTCACCAACCTTTGGAAAGTAGCCAGGGCATTCTTCATTCCAAAAGGCATTACTTTGAACTCAAAAAAGCCTATCGGAGTGATGAAGGCCAACCTCTCCCTATCTCTGCCCATCAATTCTACCTGCCAATACCCTTTTGTCAGGTCAATGGTCGTAAGGAAGGTCACCCCCCAACTTGTTCAGGAGTTCGTCCATCCAGGGCATTGGGTGGGCATCTGACTTCATGACTGCATTCAGT
This sequence comes from Neoceratodus forsteri, assembly GCA_016271365.2. Classification (NCBI taxonomy): domain Eukaryota; kingdom Metazoa; phylum Chordata; order Ceratodontiformes; family Ceratodontidae; genus Neoceratodus; species Neoceratodus forsteri. The sequence goes on along the minus strand of CM057449.1, from coordinate 934,591,072 downwards.
CCATGACAGTCTACACAGAAATGAGTCGAGCCATCTGGCTTGGGCACAAAGACTACGGGTGAGGCCCAGGGACTGTGAGATCTCTGGATTACCCCTAAATCCAGCATCTCCTCCACTTCTCTCCTAATGTCCTTTTGTACAGCCTCCAACACTCGATATGCTGTCCGCCGTATGGGTGTCTGTGTCCCTGTCTCCACATTATGGGTTGCTAATGGGGTTAGTCCAGGCTTGGTGCTAAACAAGGAGGCAAAGTCTGCTAAAACCTCCCTCACTTTCTGGATCTGGCCCGGGGTCAACTGGGGAGACAATTTCACTGCCTCCACAGAGGACTCCCTCTTACTCTTTTCCAACAAGTCCAGAAGGGGGTCTCCTTTGTCCGTCCCCTCCCCATGACTGCACACTGCGAACACCATGTCAGCCCTATTAGCATATGGCTTCATCATGTTGACATGGTACATCCTTGCTGTCTGTCTACAGTCAGATAACTCCACAATGTAGTTTACGTCATTTACCTTCCTAACCACTTTGTACGGTCCTGCCCACTCAGCTTGCAGCTTGTCTTTTTGGACCGGAATAAGGACCATGACTTCCTGACCCACCATGTGTGAGTGAGCTCTGGCTCTGCGGTCGTACCATACCTTTTGTTTCTGTTGGCCAGCTGCCAGGTTGCTCTGGGATGTCCCCATAAGCTCCTTCAGCCTTCCCCTAAACCTTAGGATGTCATCCACAATGGGAGTTCCCTGGGTAGTGTGCTTGCCTTTCCAGTCCTCCTGGATCAAGTCTAGGGGCCCATGTACCCGGCTTCCATACAAGAGTTTGAAGGGGGAAAATCCTGCTGACTCTTGGGGCACTTCCCTGTATGAGAACAACAGGTGGGGAAGGTATTTCTCCCAGTCCCTCCCATGCTGTTCAGCAAACACCCGGAGCATTGACTTTAGGGTACCATTGAAGTGTTCCACAAGCCCATTGGCTTGTGAGTGATACGGTGTTGTGCATCTCTGCACCACCCCATACCTCTTCCATAGACATTTCATTAGGTCCAACATGAAGGAACCCCCTCAATCAGTGATTACCTTCTGCGGAAACCCAACACGGGAGAAAATCTCAAGCAAGTCATCTGCCACTTTGTTTGTCCTCAGTGAGGAAAGGGCAACTTCCTCTGGGTACCGGGTGGCATAATCCACCACAGTCAGGATGAATCTCTTCCCTGAGGAGCTGGGGGTATTTAAAGGCCCCACAATATCCATTCCCACCCTCTGGAATGGCTCCTCCACTATGGGCAAGGAGATCAGGGTGGCTTGAGTTTTCTTGCCTGCCTTCCCTATTTCTTGGCACCGGTGACAACACCTGCAATATTCCTTCACCTGCTGGGTGAAGTTAGGCCAGTAGAGATTCTGGGCCAATGGCTGCATAGTTCATGTGATTCCCAGATGACCAAATAAGGGAATATCATGGGCAACCTTGAGCAACTGTTCACGGTATCCCTGGGGTATGACAAGCTGCCTACCTAGCATCCCTCCCTCTGTCTATACTGCCTGTGTATACATAAGTCCATTTTCCCAATAAACCCTATGTCTGCCATCACCTTCCTGTGCACCATCCGAGTCTACCCAAGCCCTCAGCTTCTCTAAACTAGGGTCACTTTGAGCAGCTGCAAACCCCTCACAACTTCCCAAGGCATGGGACAGGTCCCCTTCAGTCACTAAACTAGGGTCTCTAGTACTAGCATCAGGGCCCTCAAGATCACTGTCAATCCCTACCCTCTGACAAGGGGTCAACCCACCCTCTCCAGAGTAACCCTCTGTAGCTGTGGGGTTACTTGCTACTGGGGAAATTTCTACCCTCTTTTTATCAGTCTCCCCCTCTGGAGACACAGGCTGGGGAATCAGCCTCTCAGTATCTTCCCCAATGGCTTCTGGCGGGCTCAGAGAACTACAATTTTCCCTGGCCGCTTGGCTATGGGTAACTGCACATATCACCCCCTGCTGGAGATTGTTACCCAGGATCACATCCACTGCTAATGTGTTAGCTACAGCCACCTGTTGCACAGTTTCCCCGGTTTCACCCCAGTCCAGGAGAACACTGGCCTGGGGCAATGTTTTCTCTTCACCAGTAAACCCCTGTACAGTTATGTATTTGTTGGGTATAAGCTGACCAGGCTGTACCAGATCCCCTTTTATCATTGTCAGGGATGCCCCTGTGTCCCTTAACCTCTACGTCTGTTTGCCATTTACCATGACTGGGTGCATGTCCTCCCTCATGTTCACTGGCATGCTTCCAGGGACACACAAGCAACACACTTTCTTTCTGGTACGACTTTGTGTATTATTGTTTGCCCTTCTTGGACACTGTCTGGCAATGTGCCCAGTTTCTTTACATAACCAACAAGCATTTCTTACTTCAGATAAATCTTTCTTTGAAACCTGGGGCTAACTGGTTTTGGTGGAGGCAGTGAGGGTATTAGCTGCCCTGAAGGCATGCTTTTCCCTTTCTGCGCTGCCACACTCACCCCATTTGCTCTCAGAGCAGGTCTGCTCTTGGCATAGCGGTCTGAGAGTTCAGCAGCCTCTTGCACTGTTTTTGGATCTCGGTCCTCTAGCCAGGTTTTTAACTCTGCTGGGCATGCCCAATAAAACTGTTCTAATAAAATCACATTTTCAATTTTATCAACAGTGTTTGCCTCAATTCCTTCCCACCAATGTTTTAAAAACTGACGTTGTTTCATGGGTAGCTCCTCCTAGCTCATATCAGGGCTTCTCCTGAGCTTATGTAATTTGTCACTGTATGATTCAGCAGTTAATTCAAACTTTTTTAGTAGTGCTGCTTTTAACTTGCTGTAATCATTGCTGTCTTTATTGTCCATGTGACCCAATGCATCCTGAGCTTTTCCGGTAAGTAGTGGGGGTAGCTGGAAGCTCCAGGACTCTCCAGGAATTTTAGCCTGAAGACAAATTTTTCAAAAGAATTTAAAAAGGCGTCTATGTCCTTCCCATCTTTAAACTCAGCTATTAATTTAGAGTTCCATTTGTAACCCAGTCCTGCAGTCCCAGTTAAACACAAGCCACTTACCTGCCCTGGTGCCACTGGTTGGAGTCGTAGCTTCTACAGTTCATGTTGCCACTGATGCTCCTCTCTCTTCTCCTCTGCAGCTCTGTGTTCTCACTCTTTCTTCTCCTCTGTCTCTCACTGGCACTCACGTTCCTCACGGTCCGCCTCCCTCTGTTGTCGCTCTGCCTCCAGTTCTATCCTCCGCAACTCAGTTTGCAACTTGAGCACCTCTGAATTCAAGATACTGGTGACCTTCCCCTGCTGCTGTGTCCCTTCACTGACAGTAGCCCTGCTGTCTGCCTGATTGGCTCAGAACCCCTCACTGGCCACTAGTTCCACCACACTCGAGGTCTGGCCCCTTTCAGTCATGGTTGGTGACTTGCTGCTCTGGGTATCTGCTACCATCAGGGCCTCTAAGAGGTTCTGCTAACTGGCTTTCACCACAAACAGGACTCCCCTGTCCCTGCACAACTGCTTTAAGAAATCTACAGTGTGCTTGCTGTAGTCAGAAGACATTTTCTTCTTCTCTCACTACTAATACTATACTGACTGGCACTTCAGAAAAAAAAATAAAATGGGTGGGAACTTAACTGTAAGTCAAGGGATATAGTTCTGTTTCCTTTTGAAATAAAACACTGCCTTTCTTTTTCCAAGTGAGCTAAACAGTTTCAAGCTAACACACTGAACAATGAAGCTTATACCACCAAACTTTTTTGCCACCGCTGCCAACCAATCTGTCACAAACTCGCTCAGCCAGTCAACCCTCTTCTCCCAAAGTGCCAACCTCTGAGTGTATGATTTGGGTACAGTGAACAGACAAGCTAGCCCTCTTGTCTGTTTTGTGGGTTCAAGTCACCTTAGTCTCAAGCTCTGAAGGGATTCAAACTGATAACCTCTTGTTAGAGTACCCAATTATCAGGTTCAGATAATTCTGTCTTCGGGGTGCCAGATATCTTTGCCTACGGGCACCTAACCAGGTCTTTCAAATGAACCCTTAGAACTCTATACAAGACTTTTAGAGAACTCTATCCATTTCCCAGTTTGGTATACAATAAGCCCATACACAGTGTTACTTATAACCTTTAAATGCTCCACTTAAATAAAAAGAAATGTCAAGGCACTCCAGACAGTTCTGTTGTAAAAATATCCCTTTACTTTAAAAATATCAAAACAGAACAATAATTACAGAACAAAATATATATCCCAACACATACAGCCTTAAAACAAACAGGTAAAAAAGTATAGTTCCTACAGTCTATAACTTCAGACTAATCTAAGCTAATGCTTACTTTCTTCAGTGCTTTTAGGGTCTCTCTTCTCTCAGTCAGAAATATTTTCTTGTGTCTCTCTGTCATGTTCTCTCAGCAGTTAAACACACTTCTGAGCTGGCCTTCTCATGAGGTCACTAACTCTGCCTTGGTGTATCAAAATCTATATTTCACAATACAGGGTCTCCAAATAAAATATTTGAAAAAACATGTGAGGACCTCACTGACTTTTCTATCCACAGGTTAACTGGTCAGAACTGTATTTTGCTCTGCTACACATACATCTCAAAGGTTTCTTTGATCTAAGTCACTGTACTCAAAACAAAAGTGTATTTGCCTCTTTAATCCCATCTGGACCTTGGAATCTACACCTCAGGTATCTCTGATGTAATTCAAGGGTTCCCCGGGAAATGTATATTGGACCTTCCAAATCTGTCTTGGTCCGTCCTGGCTCAGACATCTAACCTATTCAATGTCCATTCTGGCCTCTCTCCGACACCCCTCCCCACAAGTCCTTCCTGATAACCATGCAAGTCAAAGGATCTCCCTAAGGGCATTATGAATGGCTAATCATATTTTCTCAGATTACAGCAAATTGACAAGGTAATTGCACCCCATATCTCAGCAGTTTAAAATACCTCCTGCCCTTTGACCTTATCCCAGGGGGTATTGATGTGTCAGTTCCAGTAAGACAGCCTTTTCCTTCAACAGACCTTCCCATCACATATTTATATGTAAAAAAAAAAAATAATTCAGCACTTGAGCACTCAGAGTTGGCTGTCTGTGTCACCGTTGGCAACTTATTCAATCTGTGGGATTGACTGAAGAGAGACCTCTTCTTCTCCCCATCCAATGCAAAACTACCTAATTGTTGCTCACTCATTCCCAGGCGTGGTGTTTTCTGGAGAGATGCACTGTCTCTTTGCTGGACAAGGAGGTTATTGCATGCTTTTCCTCCCTTCCCAGTGTTTCAGAGGGTTCTCCTGAAGCTACAGGTGGAAGAGGCTCATATGATTCTAATAGCCCCTCTTTGGCCTCATCAGATTTGGTTCCCTCTGTTTCAACAGCTTTCAATGGAACCCCCAGTATCTCTGCCTCTAGTCTCTGCCATGATCTTCTGACTCAGGGCCTGGGCAGACTGGTACATCCGGGCCTCATACCCCTCCACTTGCATGCATGGTACCTGTGGACATATGTGGAATAGAAACATAGACTTTGACGGCATATAAGGACCGCTAGGCCCATCTAGTCTGCCCATTTCCCTACCTACAGGATAGGCCGCAGATCCTAGTTAACCAACAGCCTATATCTTCCTGCCCCCCACAAGAATTGCCTTATGTCTGTCCCATGCATTCTTGAATTCTCCCACAGTTTTAGACCCCACAACTTCCTCAGGAAGGCTGTTCCATGCATCCACTACCCTCTCTGTGAAATAATACTTCCCATTTGCCCCTGAACTGCCCTCCTTCTATCTTTAAATTGTGTCCCCTTGTTCTTGCAAGTCTCTTTTTCTGAAAGATGCTAGCCTCTTGGATTTTGTTGATTCCTTTGAGGTACTTGAAAGTTTCTATCATGTCCCCCTCTCCCTTCTTTCCTCAAGGGTATACATATTAAGCTCCTTTAGTCTCTCCTCATACGGCTTCTCTTGCAGACCCTGCACCATTTTAGTTGCCCTCCTCTGGACTGCCTCTATCCTGTCTATGTCCTTGCGGAGATGGGGTCTCCAGAACTGGACACAGTATTCCAGATGGGGTCTCACCAACTGTCTGTACAGAGGGATAACAACTTCCTGTTTTCTGCTGCTGATGCCTCTCCCTATACATCCCAGTATACCCCTGGCCCTCCCTACTGCCTTCTCACATTGCTTGCTACCCTTAAGTTCATCTGATATGATTACCCCCAGGTCCCTTTCCTGTTTTGTTGTTGTTACTACCTCCCCACCCATTGTGTATTCTTCCCCTGGGTTCTTGTTTCCCAGGTGCATTATTTTACACTTTTTTGCATTGAATCCCTAGCTGCCATAACTCTGACCATTTATCCAACCTTGCCAAGTCCCTTTTCATCCTTTCCACGCCGCCTTGTGTATCAACCCTGTTGCAGATCTTTGTGTCATCTGCAAAGGCATACTTTCCTTCAGTCCCTCTGCAATGTCACTGATGAAGACATTAAAAGGACTGGACCCAATACTGAACCTCGGTGCCCACTAGTAACCGCCCTTTCTTCAGAGTGGACTCCATTACAATTACCTTCTGTGTCCTGTTGTCCAGCCAATGTTTTACCCAGGCTACCACCCTGGGACCCACTCCCAGGCTGGTTAATTTGACTAATAATCTTTTGTGTGGGACTGTGTCAAATGCCTTGCTAAAGTCTAGGTAGGCCATATCCACAGCCCCTCCCTGGTCCACTACTTTGGTCACCCAGTCAAAGAAATCTATTAGATTCATCTGACATGACCTTCCCGCTGTGAACCCATGCTGCCTTGGATCCTGTGCTCCACTGACCTCTAGGTACTCAACTATTCTTTCCTTCAGAAGTGACTCCATCACTTTCCCTACCACAGAGGTCAGACTGACAGGTCTGTAGTTTCCTGCCTCTGTCTTGGTCCCACTTTTGCGAAGGGGAATCACATCCGCCTTCCTCCAGTCCTCGGGTACCCACCATCCTCCCATGATTTATTAAAAAGAGTAGCCAGTGGTTTCACTAGTTCCTTCCTTAATTTTTTAGAATTCTGGGGTGAATTCCATCAGGACCCATTGTTTTGTCCACCTTCAGTTTTAGGAGTTCTTGCAGAACCCTTTCTTCTGTGAAAGGACTGGGATCGACCCCTATCAAGAGTGCTTCTGTTAATTGGATTAGGCATTCTCTCTCTTTGTGAATACTGAGCTGAAATATTCATTCAGTATTCCTGCTTTTTCACTGTCCCCTCTGCCCACCCACCATTCATTCTATTCAGCCTCACTATCCCTCCTTTGTCTTTCTACACTCACTGATGTACCTATAAAAGGTTTTATCCCTTCTTAACTGAGTTGGCTATCTTTTCTCAGTTTGGGCCTTTGCTATTCTGACTTCCTCCTGCTTCTTTCTGCCTTAACTGGTACAGCTCTCTGTCCTGCTCCTTCTGTGTTTCCTTATACTTCCGGAATGCTATCTTTTCTTCCTGACTTTCACAGCCACCTCTCTTGAGAACCATAGTGGCTTTTTTCTTTGTTTTGATTTGTTTATTTGCTTCACACAAAGGCTTGTTGTCTCTGTGATGGCAGTTTGATAATTCCCCATTGTTGCTCCACACCTCCTTCTAGCCTGTTTGCTAGTGCTTTCTGAGGCACTCTCCATCTTGCCAAGTCGGCCCTCCTAAAGTCCAGTACCCTCACTTTTGTATGGCTTGACTCTGTAGCTGAGTTTAACGTGAACCGCACTGTCTGATGGTCACTTGTCCCCAGATGGCAACCCACTTCTAGATCTGAGATCCTCTCACTGCCCCTGTTTGAGAGTATGAGGTCTAAGATTGCTCCCTCACGAGTGGGTTCCAAAACTAGCTGTCTAATGCCTGCCACCTGTAGGGCATCAAGAATGGCCCTGCTCTTGGATGTGGCTGCAGAATAACTCCCTTTGTTATTATTTCTTTATAAAAATTGCCAACTCTGCAGATGCATTTGGTAAAAAATGAATTATAGTTATGAGAATTTTTGAAATGTTGTTTGACTTACCATACTCATGCTTGCCTACCATCTTACTCAGTCTCCTACTTGTTTCTGTCCTTGTACTAACTAATTCCTGCTGCTTCATATCAAGGAGTTGTTGATTTTCATAATGTGTGTACCTGGGGAGGAGCATCAATAAAAGTTAATCTATGCAATACCCTCAATAACACACCTACCCCAGTTTACTTTTACCTAACGCCCATTTTTAGGCCTTGAACAGTAAGATCGTCCTTCAAGAGAACAACTTGTAATGAAATGTGTAAGATTTGGTATCCCATGAGGAGGGCACATGGGGAAGGGTGTTGTCCATAATGGTGACTCATTCCCTGCTGAATCCCTCACAGTGATGGGAGGGTAGGGTGACCGGATGCGGGGGTGGGCAAAATGGGTGACAGGATATCGCTATATGTATGCTCGGGGGGAGTGAGCATGGTGAGCATGAGCTAGAAGAGGCAGAGGAGCTGTAGGGGGTGTCACTGTGGTGGGTTGCTGAGCTGCATCATGGCATCAGGGGTTGGCCTGTGGTTGGGGTGGGTGAGGTACCGTGTTCAGGTCTGGGCATTGGTGCAATTTATCGTGCCCAGCTTGAACTTTTAATTTTACATGTTTTCAACCCCGACATGCACCCCCCTGGAGTTGAGAATCCTTTAGTAGTGGGGTGCTGGGAGTGAAGGCCCCCTTGTGGGGAAGGTGTCAAGGTAACCCCCCCACAGAAAGCATTGAAATGTATGTCCCCAGTGCCGTTGTCCTGTGCGCAGGGTTGTTAGACTGCCGAAAATATTTTTGGCACTCTGACTGCATGATAATGGCAATTGCCTTTAGGCTTTCGCTGTTATCACATAAAACTGTAAGATTTACATTGACATTTGGGTATATACACTTTTATATTATACTAATTATTTGTGTGAACTGTATAGCAATCTCTAAAAAAATCAATTAAACACATTAAATGTCTTCAAAAACATGTCTCAACATTGTGTTTATCTTCCACCTTGTCACAAAATATAGTTGTCTCAGCAGTGTTTGTAATTAAGGTACTGTACCTTCATGCATATGATGGCCCAGTTCTGCTGAGCTGATTGCTATAACAGTGCATAGAATAAAATGTGAAACATATAGGTAACTGTAATACAGGTGGTGGCATTATTTTAATATCTGCCCTTTCTCAATGTACCATACTTTGATTCAGTTAGTGTATGCAACAGCAATTCATGTTTATATTTAAGCCCATGAAACACCCTTATCTAGCTAATGCATTTACAGTCATAGTGGCTGTGCCAGAGCTCGTTCGTATGGTCAAGAAAAGCCCACAAATAAGGATACTTCATGCAGAAAAAAAAAGAGTCAGAAAAAGAAACTAAATCCATTTATTTTGAATGATGGCATCCTTTTTTAGATAAATAAAAAAAACATACAGAAAAGGATCCCTTCATACGAAAAAAGAAATGGGACTTATTGTTTTTTCTGATTCTTTTTTCTTATGAAGGGATACTTTTTCATGAGCTTTTTTCATTCATAAGAAAAAGGATGACTTCTTACAAAAAAAAAAAAATCTGGACTTAGTTTTTTTTTCCAGATACTGTTCTTTTATGAAGGGATACTTTTTTGTATGGCCAATATCTTTTTTCGTATGGAAATACAAGAAAATGGAAGTGAGTCATGAAAAAGGATTTTAAAATAAAAATAACACACATTTGGGGATTATTTTTCCAATAGTTAAGTGCAGAATCCACCTACCAGGATCCCAATGACCACGATACATGTGTTGGTGTCTGTCAAGGATATCATTTTTGTGGGGTTTGATTTTTTTTAAACACAGAAACAAGGTGGTGTCAATATGAAAAAGGAATTTCTCCTCACAAAGAAGGATGTTCCTCATAGGATCCTTTTTCATATGTATCAAATTCTTTTTCCATTCCAAGCAGCTACCCAAAAGACTGTACTGAGCATGCTCAGAATGGAAATTTTATAATTTAATAATGTTGGAATAGATTAATATTTTTTTCACAAAACCAGCAAAAGACACATTTGCTGGGCAAGCATTTTCTACCCTAAACACTTCAGACAATTCCAAACCATCTGGGTGCTAGACATTAAGAAAAATAAACTGCAGAAAACAGATGTTGAAACTTTTTTTTTTGCTATCCACATCTGAGAATCTGTGGATCTGACTGGAACAAAACTTGGCAAGTCAAGAGACCCACCACCTGAGATCATGCATACAATGTTTGTCCAAATCTGTTGAACAGTTGTGAAGATATTAAAGTGCAAAGTTTGAGGTTTAACATAGAAATCCCTGCTCAACCCTAATTATGCATTTCTTTATTTAGAAATTGATGTCCACCTATGGGAAAGGCACAGTGAACCAAAGCTCATTGCTAGGTGTGATACAGAGGATGGAGTACATGGGAAGAGTAAGGAAACAGGCAGAAATAAAACAAGAAACAGTACAAATCAAATGATACAAAAGAATCAATACAGACCAAATGTTACAAGTCAGTGCAGATAGCAACAAAGTACAATTAAAATATGTACAAATAGCACAATAAGATTTGAAAATGTAATATAAGTTTGTAGTAACTGTGCATGAGTAAAAAAAAAAACATGTATAGGAACAATGTAACATTATAAGTCCTTCACACTAGTTCACGATAATATCAAATTTAATAAAAAAAATAAATTAATTAAAATGAAACAGAGGTTCTGGATGATCTCTCCATATAGCCAGAGGGAATGACTCAAGGAAACGTTGATTAACAGATAATTCACTTGACTGTTCACCAGAGGACCCCTTAGTGGATTGGGATGATCATTGAGAGTGCCTGCATAATGTCAATAATAAGATCCATAATGCAGCCACCAGCCATCACACTAACACCAACACATACCCTCCCTGAATGTAGACTATATGGCAACGATCCTTCAATACAGGTAAATTCTGTAGGTCTAAAGAGGAAGATACCATGGTGTCCACACTAACATTGTTGTGTATGCACCTAACCAAACAATTTATTGTTCATGGACGGACATCACCAAACAGTTTTTTGTGTAGCTTATAAATACAGACCTGCCAGTTTATAGCACTGGGAAAGGTTTTCATCTCTGTCATTGCAGAGAACAAAATAATAGAGAACAAACTGTTTACAGCAAAGATGACGTCTGGGAAATAAAATCCTGGATTTAGATGCCATTATGGCAGAGGCTGAGCTGGACATTGTCACCCTTACAGAGACATGGTACAATGAGAACCATGACTGGGAAATAGCCCTAACAGGCTATACTCTGTTCAGGAAGGACAAAGTTTGAAAGAAACAGGGAGGAGTGGCTCTTTATTTGAGGGATAGCATAAGAGCAACAGAAACACAGGGAATACAAGGAGTGGAGGATATACTGTGGATCAACCTAGAAACAGGGAATTGAACAGAAATTCACACAATTGTGTGATTTACAGACCTCCAGCATGGGGGTGGGTGGGTGGATGGGTTGGACAAGGTTCTGGTGGAAGCCATCCAAAAGATGGCAAATAAGGGGGAGCTGCTACTGGTAGGGAACTTTAATCTGCCGAATGTAGATTGGAGCATCCCAGCTTCAGCTACAAATAAGAGCAGGGACATCCTGGACTCCCTGCAGGGGCCTTTCCACAGGCAAGTAGTAACAAAGACCACTCATGAGGGGGCAATACTGGACCTTGTACTCACCAAGAAGGACAATGTTGCAGACATCACAGCGGATGGCCATCTGGGGTCCGGTGATCACCATACAGTGTGGCTCAATGTTAGCTCTGTCACAGAAATGAACCATACAAAGGTGAGGGTCTTGAACTTCAGTAGGGCAGATTTTAAAAAGATGGCAGAATGCCTCAGGGGTGCCCTGGTTGGGGAAGGGACTTGAGTGGAGTGAAGGAACAGTTGGTGAAATTAAAAGAGGGGATAGCGAAGGGAACAAACCTCTGTGCCAGCCACGTAAGCAAAAATAAGGTGAAAAAAACTGCTGTGGTTTTCAAAAGAGGTGGACAGGAAGGTAAAGGAAAAAAAGGTGAGCATTCAGGAAGTATAAGGAGACATAGAGGGAGGAGAACAGGGGGGTGTATCAAGAAAAACAGGGTGAGGCAGGGAAAGCAATTAGAAGCACACACGGAGGAGAAAATAGGCCAGCCAGTGAAGAAAGAGGACACAACATTTTTCAGGTATGTAATCAAAATGAGAAAGTCCAGGGGAGGGATCGTAAGGCTTAGGATGGGGGGGGGAGTAAGCAGATCGGGGCCAGGAAAAAGTGGACATCCTGGACAAATACTTTTGTTCAGTGTTCACAGAGGAAGGGAAATGTGAGGGACCACAGATAAGGGACAGAAGCATTGAATGAAGGTAGGTAGAAACTAGTTCATTTTCATAGAAGAGTCCTGATGGAACTCGCTAATCTGAAAGTGGACAAGGCAATGGGACCAGAAAGGGGTGTATCCAAGGATATTGAGGGAGCTCAGGGAGATGCTGGCTACACCTCTGACAGCCCTGTTTAACCACTTACTGGAGACAGGAATGGCTCTGGAGGACTGGAAGAGGGCAGATGTAGTCCCACTTCACAAAAGTGGTAGCAGGGAGGAGGCTGGCAATTACAGACCAGTCAGTCTGACTTCAGTGGTGCTGAAGTTAGTAGAATCACTGTGCGAGGAAAGGATTGTGGAATATCTTGAATCCAGTGGCTTACAAGATCTGAGACAGCATGGATTCACTGAGGGGAGGTCATGTCAAACAAATCTAATAGATTTCTTTGTGTGACCAGGGAATTAGATCAGAGTGGATTGCTGGATGTAGCCTAACTAGATTTCAGTAAGCCCTTCCACACCATTCCACATAGGAGACATAAACAAGATGAGCAGCCTAGGAGTTGGTACAAAGGTGGTTAACTGGGAAAGGAATTGGTTAGGGGAAAGGAGATAGAGGGTGGTGTTAAACAGAGTTTACACTGTGGAAGGGAGGATATCGAGTGGGGTACCAAAGGGATCACTACTGGGACTGGTCCTCTTTGATGTCTTTATTACTGACATTGCAAAGGTGCTAGAAGGGAAGATATGCCTTTTTGCTGATGACACAAAAATCTGCAATATAGTAGACACTCTGGGTGGGGGGATGATCTGAGATCAAGGAACGCTAGAGGAGTGGTCAAGGGTGTGGCAGCAACATTTCAATGCAAAGAAGTGCAGAATCATGCACTTGGTTCACAAAAATCCAGGGGCAGAATACAAAATAGGGGCTGTAGTATTAATGACCACCAAACAGCAAAGAGAGCTGGGGGTAATCATATCTGATAATCTAAATGTGGTCAGACAGTGTGACAAAGCAGTGGGGAGAGCAGTCAGATGCTAGGGTGCATAGGAAGGGGTATTAACAGCAGAAAGAGAGAGGTGATGTTACTACTGTATAGACCACGGATGAGACCTCACCTAGAGTACTGTGCCAGTTCTAGAGACCACATCTCTGGAAGGACGTAGGCAGAGTGGAGGCAGTCCAGAGGAGGGCAACTAAAATGGTGCAGGGTCTGCATCAAAAGCCCTATGAGGAGAGACTAAATAACCTCAAAATGTACACCCTGGAGGAAAGAAAGGAGAAGTGGGATATGATAAAGCCTTTCAAATACCTCACAGGTATACATAAGTTTCAAGAGGGAAGCATTTTTCAGAAGAAAAAGATGCTTCAGAACAAGAGGACATGCTATGAAGCTGGAGGGGGTAGACTCTTGGGAGATTTGAGGAAGTACTTCTTCACAAAAGAGTGGCGGATGCCTGGAAGAGCCTCACAGCAGAGGTGGTGGGGGCAAAAATGGTCACAGGATTCAAGAATGCATGGAATGGGCAGAAGGGAACCTTAATGATAAGGTAAGGGGGGTAAAGCTGGAGATCAAGTAGGGTCTGTAGTGTTACAGTAGGAAGGGAACATGAGCAGACTATTTGTGCTAACTGGTCCTTATCTGCCAACCAAGTCTATATTTCTATGTTTACTGAATTGACATATTTCATCCTGCTTATGAAGTGTGTCACAGTCTGACAGGAGTGAACAGCAGTCTTTTTTATTCACATATGAAATTTATTTTTGCTATATTTCATAACTATCATACCAGTGCCTAAATTTGGGTAGTGGGTTCACCCCTGGTCTATTCTGGCAACACTTCCCCAATAGGGGCTACCCAAATATTTCCATGCAAATGGACACCAACACTGGACCCTGCTGCTGCACTGCCTCCTCCCTTTAGTGTCACTGGCCTCTCAACTGATGAACAGCTGCCAACACAAAAAGAAAAACATTACTTCAACAATACTTTGGCAAATAGATTATTTCCCAATAGTTCAACAGTGATATGAAGAGAAGAATATTTTCCACACCCGGGTCAGTTTATGTTGAACTGGCTGACTGCCTGCAGAAAGCTGACAGACACTCACTGTTGAGTCTGACATATGTTACACCTATCATTCAGGTAGGGATGGTACCAGTTTCCAGTGCAAAAGCTACACAGGTGGGTTGGGGACGTAGCCCCTTAGCAGATTTTATTCCTTGTTCATAAGTTGTCGACTGTCATCACCCCAGACATCATAGATTCATAGATTCATAAATTGTTACAAGTTCGATAAGCTGATACACATTATGAACTTGCCACCTTATCATTCCTTAAGGGTGGTATTCACATCTTTTCAAGCCCGTAAATGTATCCAATCTATTTTTAAATGTTGTAATGGTATTACTTTCTATTATAATTTGGGGTAATGCATTTCATTTAGTAATTATTCTTTCTGAGAACCATTTACCCCTCTTTACAGTATTATTCTTCTCACCTTTTATCCAAAAGGCATGGGGTCTGGTATGTATCTTTTTGTTATGTCTTACTAGACCTATGGTTTCCATTAAGTATGCATCATTCTTGTCCTTGAATGCTAGACATATGTCTCATCTTGTTCTCCTATAATGAATTGAATACATTCTGAGCTTCTGTAACCTATCATCATGATATAATAATAATAATAATAATATTTATTTATATAGCGCAATTCTAGACTTATTAGTGTGCTGTACAATAAGACAATAAAAGCAGGATAAAAAAGGTAAAATACATTAAAATATACATTAATAGAGTATACATTCAGTGATACTTCTTAAACTTGGTCCCCAAAAGCAAGATAAAACAAGTCAGTTTTTAAAGCAATCTTAAAGCTCTCCACGGTCTGACGCTCTTGAATCTGACAAGGTAGAGAGTTCCACAGGGTCGGGGCTGCATGCATAAATGCTCGAGCACCAGAAGTTTTCAATCTAACCCTGGGAACCTCTAGCAATCCCTCATTCACTGAGTGGAGGGGACTGAGGTTTTCCATATCTTCAATTTTTTTAGTAGCTTTCCTCTGTACCCTTTCTATGATTTTTTCACCCATTATTGTCTGTGGAGAGCTAAACTGAGAGCAGTATTCCAAGTGTGGTCTAATCAAACTTCTTTACAGTGGTAAAATAACATCTGGCTCCCTACCCTTAATGCTCTGAAATATGCATCCCATTATTTTATGGCTTTGCTTGACCTTATTTTTAGTGTGTACATCAAAGGACAGATCTTTACTCACATAAACATCTAGGTCTTTTCATTAATTGTGGTACCTAGTACATGTCCATTTAGTGCATATGAAAAATTAGGATTGTTATGACCCAAAAGCATAATTTTGCATTTGCTTACATTGAATTTCATTCAATTTTGTTTAGCCCAGTTATTAAGTTGATTGATATTTTCTTGAATAACACAGGGGACCTGGAATCTGTAATGACTACACCTATTTTGCAGTCATCTGCATACTTGCACATCCATGCAGTACTGGATGTTTGCATGGATGAAACAAGTTTATTAAAGAGGGCGGGTCCCAAGACTGATCCCTGTGGTACTCCACTCATCACTAGTCCCACACTTGATTCATATCCCCTTATCATTATTCTGTGTTCTATTATCCAGACAGGACACTATCCAGCTAATTATGATGGGATGAAGTTTAATTTTGATGTCAAGTTCAGCCAAAACTATGTGCAAGACAGTGTCAAAAGCTTTTGCATAATCTAAAAAAAGTACACCAACTGGCATTCCCTTCTCAATAGCTGCACTCACAGGCTCAAAGAACTGAAGATTTGTGAGGCACAATCTATCTCTATAAAACCCATACTGTGTTAAATCAGTTAAATCATTATCCTTAATGTGACTGGTTATTTTTTGTTGAAGTAGCCATTCTATAAGTTTTCCAGTCAATTAAGTAAGGCTGAAAGGCCTATAGTTGTTTACCGTAGATTTGTCCCAACCTTTCAATATGGGTGTAACATTTGCTACCTTCCATTCATGTAGTGACTTCCTTTCTTTGAGGGATACATTAAATAACTGAGTTATGGGTCCAATTAGTGCAGTAGATGCTTCCTTTAAGAATTTTGTGGTAACACCGTCTGGGCTTGCTGAGCTGTTCTGTTTGATAAGTCCTATAACTTCAGATATCTCTTCCTTTGTGAATTCACACAGATTATCAACATTTACTTGCTTAACATTAATTATAGGCTCCCTGGGTTCAAAAACACTTAAAAAGTAATTATTAAGTTCAATAACAATATCTTGTTCATTGCTAATGATATCATTGGTTGATTCCAAGGGACCCACATCCTTTTGATTACCTTTTAATGAGCCTATGTAGTTGAATAATTGTTTTTTATTATCCCCTATAAGTACAGCCAATTCTGATTAGTATGCTTTTTTGCCATTCTGATTTCTTTTTAACTTTATTATTAGATTTTTTTATACCTTTCCCATGTAGTTTCAGTTGGAGATTTTTCTGTATTTACTGTACAATTTCTTCTTTTTATTAATGAGCTTTTTAATTTTCTGAGTCCACCATGAGGGTAGTCTTTTATTATTAGAATACGTTATCCTTTCTGGGACCCAGTTAGCTATACAGAATTGTATTTTTCCATTAATCATTCTCCAAGTATCACTCAAATTTTGATCTTTTAATTCTGTTGTCCAGTCCCATGTAGATAACCAGTCCCAAATCCTTTTAAAGTTTGCATTGTAGATGTTTTTCATTTTTGTTATGCCATTGATAATTTGATCTTTAGTCTCCATTTCAATTTCAACAATTCTATAGTTGCTATCGCTTAGGGGAGGTAGTACTATTGGCTCTGATAAACCTGATTGAATATTTGTGAAAATAAGATCAAGAACATTGTCTTCCCTTGTCTGGACTTAATCTAATTGCTCCAGGTTTGCAGTTAGACTATTGATAAATCTGTTTTCACAGGAACCAGTACCTTTGAGCATATTCCAGTTTATTGATGGGAAATTAAAGTATACCATCAAAATATAATCCTCATCAACTGTCATACTTTCAATATCTGTCAAAAATTGATGAGTTTCAACAGAATTTCAACTTGGGGATCGATAGCCCAATCATATTGTTAAGGCTTTATTATAAATTTGTATCTTAGCCCAAATCAGCTCAGAATTGGTTTGACCTGAGTTTATTTCACAGGCCTTATATTTCTCATCAATGTATAATGCGATCCCCCCACTGGCCCTATCTGTATGATTGTTTTCATATTTTCATACAACCTGTTATTTCTGTGTTCCAGTCTTCATTTTGAAACCATGTTTCTATAACCCTGCATATTGCTAAATGTTTGGTTATCAAATGACTTCTTAATTGATTAATTTTGTTTTTTAAACTCTGGACATTTATTAGGAGTAGGGTAGCTTTATTGCTTTTTATGTTTGAAGTTATTTTCTTATTATGATTTTTAATAATACTAGTCACATCTGAAGTATGACTTTTTTTCTGTGTTTTGATGAGTTCTAGAGCGTTCTATGTAACAATGGCGAGTGCCGAATGGCAACCCACACTATCGCAACGTCAGGGCGGTGAAAACCATTTCACCATGCAGACATCCTCGGCGCATGGAAGAATGGTGCCGCAGACTTAGAGCGGCAGGAAGGTCATACCTCTCTCCCCTTCAGCTAGTTTTAAT
The DNA here is from genome assembly GCA_016271365.2 of Neoceratodus forsteri. NCBI lineage: Eukaryota > Metazoa > Chordata > Ceratodontiformes > Ceratodontidae > Neoceratodus > Neoceratodus forsteri. Next base: position 934,573,033 of record CM057449.1, on the reverse strand, counting down.
ACTCATTTAGTTTGGATAAAATTTGTTTGCTTAGTAAATTGTTTCCTCTCCTACTTAGATGGAGTCTGTCCCAACAGTAATATTCACTTTTTCCAATAAACTCCTCCCAGTGAGTTATGCATTTTATATCCTGTCTCATGCACCATCTCCTGAGCCAACTGTTTATAACTTTCATCTTATTCCTTTGTTGTTCAGTTGATCTGGTCAGAGGAAGAATCTCTGATATCATAATATTACAGCCCATTTCAATTAATTTATTGCTTATAAATACAAAATCTTCTTTTATTTTGTTGACTGACTCTGTAGTGATGTTATTTACCCCAACATGTAATAATACCAATGGGCTTTCTCCAGATTTGGATAGATTATTGTTTAGCTTGGATGAAATGTCAAGGATTTTTGCTCCACTGTAACATGACAAAGTTCAGTTAGTATTATCAGGTTTACAAATTGTCTGATTCAGGTGTTTTATTATTGAATCCCCCATTACATATATCTGCCTTGGTTTGCATTGTTTGCATTAACACTATCATTGGGGCTGGATAAATTGGGAATTAAGTTAGCCCTGGGACTGATTGTCCTATTTTTATGAGGGACATTTATCTTGTTTTCACCATCATCATTATTATTTGTTACTACATGTTGGGACAAATGTGTTTGTTCAGTATGTTTTAGTGATATTTCACACTTTGGTCTATGTATAGATTCTTTTTTGGAGTTTTTATTAAGGGAGACCACTATAGGTTTCAAAATGTGAGTCTGGGGTTCATTTGCCTGCTCTACATGATTTAAGTCAGATACATTGTCAGTAGATACTGTACACAATGGATTGAAGTAACCTGATATAGGGATCCTGAACCGGTTTGCTTTTCTCCCCCTTTTTGTGCTGGTGGAACTTTGAACTAAAAAACAATCTTCATCAGCTCCAACAAGTGTTTCTTCCTCCCTAAGTCTTTTCCTAGGCTGATTCGCCATCTGTGTTGTTGTATCTGAGGTTGTTGCCATGGTAACATATTCTGTGGTTTGATTAGTAATGATAGCAGTGACAGGAGGGTGTTCCTTACTAACTGTTTGCACACTCATATTGGTATTTAAACCCTTTATTGATGTACATTCACTACATCTGGACTGAAGTCTCAAACCCATGTCTTTTTGACTTTGTTCCACAGATGCCAACCTCTTGTTAAACAGGCTAATTTCATATGACAGTTCTTTATTTTGTTCACATTTACTGCATATAAATTGTTGTACTAGTTTAGGCAATACATCAAGTTGATACATGGAACAGGATATACACCTGATTACCACCTTACCCTCAACCGTTTTGATTGTATCCATTTTAATAACTCGCAGTTTAAGAGGGATATTTATTCCAACAGTACAGGTCTTTGAGGTATATAAGAAAGTTATGCACACTATGGTTGCAGATATTAATTCAGTTCTAGCTACTATTCAGTAATACTGTTTTCGTTTCAATATTTTACTAGTGTATTCTGACAATGTTAGTTCCTGAGGAGTCAGGTGGGAGAAAAACTGAGAAAAATGTAAGGCTAACCTTCAGCTATGTCCTGCACTGTGTATCACCACTGTTTGGACAAACAGTGGTGAAACTGATGAATGGAACTTGGGGAGCCTCCACTGAGCACAGATCCAACTGGGCAGACTTTAGGTGGTGGCCTAAAAAGCTTGATTATTAAAAATACTGTTAAGCTCAAAATGCAGGTGCAGAAGTGGGCAGAAGAAGAAGTCAGAGTCTAAGTGTTACCCGATATCACCCTTAAGCCCACTGAAAGTATTATCATTGTACACAATTGTGATCCCAATTATTGGAACAAGTTGCCTGACTCACTCCATAAAGCTTGCACTACTAATGTTCTTAAATTTCTCTTTTGACATCGTTTCTTAGAAATAAGTTATTGTAATTGTTTCTGATGCGTTTCACTGCTTGTTAATTATTTGTCTGCTGTACTAATTGTATTTTGTAAGTGCCTTTTTATGGCCCTGGTGGAGCCTGAAAAAGGACACTCAGTTCAGTTCTTCCTATCCCATAAACAAATATTGAAATAAAAAAAGGTGATCACTCAGACTGCAGTGACTTAGACCATTAGAGGGGTAGTTGACGATCATAACAAGGGTCCCAATAATTCTTGTGGCCAAAACAAAATTCAGAGGTAGATCTTGGACATTGCCAGCCAGCTACCAGCAGCTGCAACATAGCTAACCACCACACCAGCACCAGTCGAGACAACACAATCAATAGTTGCTCAGTTCTCAGCTGTACAATTTTCTTTAAATATTAAAATGTTTTTATGCCTTATATTGCCAAAGATTAGAAGTTTGATAATACTAAGAGTGGTATGATGTTGTGAATTTTGATCCTTCGGTCATAATGACAACGCTTGCAAGCATCTCTAGCATGTCTAGTTCTCGGCATTCAATGACCTCCTGTCAATGCATTAACTGATTCAGCTTTTGAGTCTCTGTCTCTCTCTCTCTTTCTCTCGCTCTCCCCCACAACTTTGCAAACTGCAGATCTCACACATTTTCTCTCCTTCAGTCCACGGTAGTATTTTATCCCCCAAAATGAGTCAGCATTTCTGCTCACTTCTTTGAACAATGTGCTTGTCCTCTGTGGTTGGGAAGGGGCAGTCAGACCTTCCTAATAAAGTCTTCCAATGCAGACCTCTCAGAAATATACAGTTTTGAATTTAAACTGTATTACTGTATCTACTCAGACTCTTTTTCTCTCTTTCCAGCTGTGAGAATAAATGCCAAAACTGCAGAACCGTAACCTTCAGTTCACCTGTCATACTTTCAAAATCATGGAATGCCACCCCAGTGCAGTCAGATCACATCACTAAAAAGTGGGTGTGGAATAATAATCTGTGGTTACAATGAAAATAAAAATATGGCAACAGTTGCATTGCAAATGGTTTATAATTGGTCACTCACTAAATTAAAAACAGCAAGCGGAATCACAGTCAGTAGTTTTAAAAATGAATCGACAAAATGCTTTTGAAATTCTGCAGAATTACCCATAAAATTCCAAAATACTTTTCTTAAATGGAATTCCCATTCTTCAGGAATGTTGCCTGGGGTTTCTTGCGTTCTGCACAATACTACTTAACTATTTCTAAATGAACTGACAGTATAGTGCAGTGGTCTAAGGCTCTGAGTTGCAAATCTGGTGACATCCAGCAGACCAGACCTGGGTTTGAATCCCACAGTTTCCACTTGCATACTGTGTGACCCTGAGCAAGTCACTTAACCTCCTTGTGCTCCCAGGTCGCTCCTGTAAAAAAGCTTTCAGCTTAGTGTGCTATACCTGGTTAAACAATGAAATAAAAAAAACTGGTTCTTTAAAATCTGCTAAGGAATGCAGACAGTGGTGCACGTAGGAGAGGTTAAAAAATCACAGACTGATGATACATTCAATTGCTCTGAAAAATGTATTGCGCTATTAGCTGAAGCAGTAACGCAGCAGTACAGACCACTCACTGTTATGTGCTGCTCCTGTGCTTTGCTCAATAGAGCTTCATCAGGGCACCTTTAAAATCTGCTAAAGTCATTCCCACTACAATACTTTCTCTATGTGCTTTCCTCCTTTCTTTCTGCAACATACTATTTATCTCATCCTCATACCAAAGAAATCGGTCATATAAATTTGAATGTTTTCTCTTCCTATTTATCCATTATGTTCACCTAAGATTACCATGTAATACATTTAGCCACTTCCCACTTTTTTTCTCATTATGCTGTCCTTCCTGAATAATGAATATCTGTGAAATTCAGTTACTAACAAATCCTCATCTCCCCACTAGGTCTCTTTTATTTATATTAATGTTCCACAGCCAGCAGTTCTGTTTTTTTAACAGACCATTTCTTTATCCCCATCTCAGTCCAAGACTTCTGACTCGTAACCTCTCAGCACCATCCAATCCAAATTATTTATGATGACCTCTCCCAAAACGTCTCAAAGATCAATATAATGAAAAAGAGTAAAAACAATACAAATTATGTATGCTTACAATATACATGTACAATTAAACACATATTATTGTCACTCATAAAAACAACAATAAAGTTATGATTAATCAAGGCCAAGGAAAAGAGAACACTAACCACCGGTCAGCATCCTCCTATAATTTTCACTGCGGTGGAGTCAGGAGGACTCAGTCCTCTGGGCTGGAGTGTACTATCATCATGAAGGGCTGAGAGAGGCACTTTTCCTTGTTCTTCCTCTAATATTCTAGTCCTGCACATCCCTCATTTGGCACTGTGCACAGCCACACTCAGCATGATCCATGACAGTGATGACATATAAGTACCTACCCCTCTCAAGGGAGCAGACTGCCTGACTCACTTAAAGGGTATGTTACAGTATCGAGCTGCAGCACCATTCCTTTCAGGCCGGGATGCATCAACAAGTGACATTGTTCCTCCTCACAGTCTGGTTAGCTATAGCATCTTGAACATGAGTTGCCTGAATGAAAGTGCAACACATTTCCACTAGGCCAATGGGTAGCCCCCAGGCAACAGCCCTGTTACCTCATACATTACTCTACTCTTACTTTCAGTGTCTGGGCTCAGTTCTCAAAAGTGTTGTAATGCTGCAAGCCCCAGGTGCACCAAACACAGCACATGGGGCTTGTGGCATTCCCTGTGTGGCAAGCAGGATTCTTGATCCCATGCACCACATGTTGTGAGTTAGACCAGCTTTTGCTGATCTAACTTTGTGGACCTTTTTATGGGGTTTGCACTAAATATTCGGTGCAAGCCACCATAAAGGAGAAAAAGTGTTGAAAATGCTCATGACCTTTTGTCAGCTGAGAGCATGGTGTGGCAATGTGTTCAGCACAGTGCAGGGTATGAGGCAGGGCTTGTGCAAGCCCTGCATCAATCTTTGAGCATCAAGCCCTGTGTTAAATTGCAGTTACAATTGCTTCTTTTAAAGGAAACAAAAACCCCTGCTGTTTAAATTTTTAATATTATTGTAAATACAGTATGGACATAAGATATGTGAAAACTATTCAACAACCCTTGTTGGTTTTCTGTAAAATAACCCTATGTCTTCCTTCTTTTGGGTCACCTTTAGTGCAACCCTTTTTCATGCCCAGTATTCATTTTTAAATACCTTCACTAGCAGTTCTTGAACTGAGGGACATCAGTTGAGTGTAGGGCTGGGCAAATTTAGTGAGGTCTGCTTCTGTGAAATTTTCATGAAATTCTCAGAAGTTTGCTAAATTTCTTGAAATTTTGTAAAATTATATATTGATCATACCTTAGCCATTCTTGCATCTCAAGAACTGCAAATTGGCCTGCTTATGCTCTGCATGGGGGTAATACATAATGTCATTAGGTTCCAACAATTCAGAACACTGGAACCAGTGTGCCCAGTCATTATGGCGACAAGTGGGAAAGTCACTATCCTCTCATTTTGTGGGGCTTTATGCACATGCAACCCATGTGGAGGGCTGTGCCCCCCCACACCCTTTCAATGGATATTAACTCTGCGGGGGCAGACCTCGGGAAGGAGAAAGTGAATCTGGCATTTGGTGCTGTAATGACCTGGCGCTGTAGTGCCGGCACCCTAATGGCAAGAAAGGATGTCATTACATTTGGAAGAGAAGATATAAATATATAGGGGCTCAAATTCAGGCTATTTATTTTTGTGTACAATTTTTCTGAAATATTTATTTGCTTATAATTCAGCCACCTTTGGTGCTAGATATACAGTTTACAGGCATAACCTTCCCAAAATGCTCTTAGAAACTGCTAAACATGTAGCAATTTGAGTAAATTTTAAGGTACTAAGTTACGGGAGTTCATAATTTAATAATTTAATTATTTGTGAAATTTTTTGAAAATGTTCCAGAAATGTGGATATGTGTAGATGCACTGCTGTTGCAAGTATACACTAAACATTGGCATGCATCAGTACAACAATGGGTCCTGGAATCTAACAACTATGACATGTTCTCTGTACCCAAGTTGTACAAAAAACCTGAATTAAAAAAAATCTGTAGTAATCTGGTTTAGTAGTTTAAAATTTACAGTGGAAATACCACAAATTACAACTTGTCAACATTTGCTCAAAATGTCATGAAAGTGTAATAGGTAATGCCACTAGAATTAAACTTCTGAAATGTAACTTTTCTCAAAGCACATATCAGCATGAATCCATTTTGCCGTGCTGAGCTGTTTTGCAGTCCTGTAGTTCCTTTCTGAAAATTCTGAGTGACTATTTGTTTCCCCAGACTGCAATTTTCTCTCAGCTTGACCAGGCAAACAGTGTAATTACATCTCACACTGATTTCATCCTTCTTTATCACAGTCACCCTCCCTTTACCAACAAAAGTCACATATCCCTTTTCCTGTGTCAAACCTATCTCTTTAGGATAGCAGGAAATGTTTCCTTTGATCATCAATAACCCCCCCCCCCACCATGTCCTTTGAGTGCCAGTAAGTCCTGGCCATTAAAGTGCATTGGGCTCTCAGACTGCTCAGTTTTGCTCAGTGTGATTTTCTTATGGACTGCTTTCATGTAAGAATTGTTATTGTCCCTCTAAGCTTCTTTGTTCCAGCTGGTGCTGTACTATTCTTGTGCTACCCAGTTATGCTGCCATTCTCTTGGTGAACCCATGCATCTATCCTCTGTCACTGGTGAGCCCTGCAATAGCTGCCGTCCCTATCCTTTAGTTTAAATACCACTGACTACCATTTCCCCTGACATTACTGTACATCTCCTTCCTGTCACAACTGCAGTCCAAGGGTGGAAAGGAGGGACAGCTGCAGAATAACGGGTGCTAGCTGCACATTCGAGCAGACTTGATAGACTCTAGGCCTTTATCTGCTGGCAAATTTCGTATGTTCGTATGTTTGACCTGGCTATGGATCACATTAACTTGTACTGTAGACAAGGAATGAGCCTCCAGCACTCCTGCTACAATGATGCCCAGCATCCATTTTTATTATGATTAAAAATATCTGGACACTTCTGTCACAATGGCCTCAGTTACGAGTTGTAATGCTTTGTGTCACAGTTTTCAAATGCCAAGAATGTACAGTACATTGTCATCTGCAGGTTTGTTAAAGAGTCAGCAGGTGGGACTGTACAGAAACAGTGCTTCAGGTGTTTGTACAGTACCTTCACAAACTATTTAATTTGTGAGTTCTAGTGCTTAGCTGGAAACTGCAAGAATGCAAGAAAGTGCAAAGTGATGGTCTTGACTATTCTTTATGATTGTTCATTCAATATACTGATTGATATGAGGGAACCAGACCCTGAACATCACTGCAGTTTTACTATGGAGCCCCTCATATGAATGCTACCTAATTACCACTTTAATCAGACTTTTCATTTCACCTCCATCATGGCAGCTCAAGTGTATGGCTGAGCCACTTTCATGGACATGGTTTCCACAAAATTATCACAAAATTGCACAGTTGTCACAAAAACTTATGAAACTGAATTTTTTTTTGTCCTGCTCCAGTGCCAGTTCTCTGCCCAGTCACGGACCCTGCCATCCCCACTCTCATATTAACTGTACTCCCTGCCAACCCGACTTGACCCCTAGGGCAGGGCCGTGCCACCGGCCAAGGTGTCATGAACACAGGTCTGGAACGGGATTCAGCCCAAGAGCTATGAGAGATGGTGAGGTGACTTCGTGAAGGCACTGCGGCAGGGAATTTTTTTTATGTTTAGCTCCCTCTGGAGCCAGATGCATGCAATGATGTCAGCTGAGGTGGCCAGCACATGCTCCTGTGTGCACTCCCAAGATGTCTGCACCCGAATCTCCCTATGTACACACACATACACCTGTACTCCCCAGCCTTCGCTAGGGGGCACACAGGTGCCGATGTCGAGATCACCCCACTCCCCAGGGAAGGAGAGCAGTCCTCCAGATGTTCCATCCTTCCCTGCCACTGCTAAGCCCTGGCAGCCTATGTCCATTCCCAAACACGGGTCGCTGGCATGGCACGAGGTGTGGCGTCCAGTGCCTCAACCCTCAGTGCCACTGGGCCAGCCATGAAACTGAATTTTAATTACTGACATTATTTTGCTAATTTGGCTGCTTATAACTTACTGATCCTTTAAGCAAAAGAGTAAAAAGTGGACAAACACGGTCTCCTTTTCATGGCCTATGAATCTATCAAAATGAATGACATTCTGTCATCTAGTTTTAAAATTATAGAGCCCTAATTTATGTAGTTGGTGTAGTTGTTGAATTTCTTGTTAACATTTCTGAATACTTGGCTGCTTATAAGTCAGCCCCGTTTGATGTTAGAGATCGGAAACATGTTATACTTATCCATGAGGTTGAGGATTTCAAGCATTCCAAATCTGATGCAATTTGGATAAGTAGTCTCCACTCCTATTCAGACTCTTCATAAATCAACTGCCTGCTGCCTGTCAGACAGCCAACATACTCCTCTTTGCCAGTGATTCTTTTGCATGTATTTGTGTATTGTACAATACCTATGAATAATACTGTAAGGGAAGGGGTCCAGGGATACCATGTGCAGCTGCCAGGGTTGTGCCTCCTGATGCCATGTTGCATTCTGTCCCTGGACCTTTCCCCATGGTACACTATAATTCATAGGTACAGTACAATAGGCAAATGCATACAAAAGTAAATGTACCCCACTGAGTGGCACAGCACTCCCATTAATGTCCAGCTGTCTCCTGGACTCCCCCATGCCACCTCCCATGCCCCTTCTGCCCTCAGCAGCCCATTGTCAGGCCTCAACCAACTGGTAAAAGCTACTTAGACTACATCCTGAATGGTCTAATGCTGTGTCCATGACAAGGCCAGCAAAATCTCAAAAAGAAGGGGATGTTGCTGCCCTGCTATGGTGCAAGCCCCCTTGTGACCTGGTGCATTGTGATGTTTGATGCAACTTTGGTGCAAGGGGGCTTTGGCGCAGCTGCATCAGGATTTGAAACAGGCTGCATTAGAAAAATCTGATTGACACAAGTTGTGATGCAAGTCACCCCTTATGTCAACATCTTTTAATGCAAGTTCCTTGCATCAGACTAGCCCCTTTAAAATTGGGCCCTATGTCTCTGTCATTGTCTTACTGGGTGCAGCTTTACCCTCACCTCCATCTGTGCTGTATTTCTTGTAACATTCTGCCATAGCTGTATTTCTAGCAGCAAGCTGTCAGGCCAACTTTGGAGCAATAAGGGCATTAATAACTAAATGTTCTGGGCCTCTAAGTGGCTTTCACTCCTGAAATCCGCTTAGTGGGAACATATGGAACCAAGCTTCTGGGACCAAGAGAAAGCCATATTGCCCTAATCTCTGCCATAGCTACATTGTTCATTGTTCATCACTGGTTAGTAGAGCTGTGCAAAGTTGGGAAATTCCACTCCATGAATTAATTCACAGATTTCCATCATTTCACGGAGTTAATCTGTGGTGTGAATTTCAAATTTTGTGCAAAAATGGTAATTCCGCATAATGCAGAGTTTGGCAGCTCTGCCGGCAGAGTTTGGCACAGAACAAGTTGCTAAAAGTATAGTATAATTTGCTGGGGTTAGATTCACTATAGAGTAAATATGTTGTAGCTGGTGTCTAGTTTCAATTTATTGTATACATTTAGGCAGCACCAACAAAATTAAAAATGTATACAATATATTCTTGTTAGACACCAGCCAGCTACAACATATTTACTATATAGTGAATCTAACCCCAGCAAATTATGCTATACAAATTAGTAATTTAAAAGATAAAATGAAACAATTTCAATATGATAGAGCAGCAACTATTGTAGCTGAATTGAGTTATGGAACCTCCAAAACACCTTTTCATGTCCCATGTGTAGCTTGTAAGGAAAGGCTGGATACATCTATGATTACCTGCTTAAAGGATTCAAAGGTAACTTTTATTTACATCACTGGAAGGAATGCATAAGATTGCGGAAGATTATGTACAGTCATTGAATATTCCAAACCACTGCAGTATGAAAGTCATCACCCCTTTTTTACAACCAATAAAGGTTAAAGTTGCAGAAAAAAGATAAACCAGATTTGTTAAATCCCATAACTGCAGATGAGGTAGGATAGATAATACAATCCTTGAAAAATAGAGCATCCCCAGAATGTGGTAGCTTGCCCAACAAATTCTGTCAAAAATTCAGTACAGAACTGACAGTATTTACAGATATGTTAAACAATACAACAGTGGATAGACAATTTTCAAAAGGTCTGTTGAGATTTCTTTTGAAATCCGAGGATAGAACTTTAATTAAAAATTGGAGACCAATATGTCTATTAAACACAGACTGAAAAATATCAATGAAAATATTAAATAACAGGATACAAGTGATGATTAATGCTATACTTCACCCAGTACAAACATGCAGTTCTGGGGGAAAAATATCAAGACAATGTATACATTATATGAGATTACTATGAATTTTCTAATCTGCACAAGGTAACAGTGTACCTGTTCTCATTGGATTAGAGTAAGGCTTTTGAGAAAATTAATCACTCCTGTTTATTTCATGTTTTAAGACAGTAGGTACAGTTTGTATGGATTTTACCTTTTTTCTAGGTGAGATAAAAAAAAATAATATATCCGAGTTCTCAACCGCCCTCTAACATAAGAGTTTCCCATCTCTTTACCAAAAAATAAACAGATTTCCTAACAACAATTGCTTAATACCTACTTGTACCTGTGTATTTATAAGAAAGTTGTATTCAACCTCCATCTTCTGCTAATGTGGTTAATTTTCTTGCTGTCCTGAATTTCACTTCTAATCATGAGTGATTTGAAAATTGTATAGGTACAATTTGTATGGATTTTATTTATTTATTTATTTATTAAATTGTGTTAACTGGGTAAGCCCACTGGGTCCCGAAGGTCCCTTTTTCAGAGGTGACACAGAGTTATTTACTTATAATTTGCATATACAGGCAGGTAATACAGTATAGAACATATCATACAGGATAACAGTGACAGTATACAGTTTTCATGGCAGAGGGTGGTAGGGTACATCACATTTACAGAATACAGCAGGGGCAGCAGATAGAATTGAGGCCCTAGATGCATTAAGTACATACAAGGAATACAGCGAAAGGTAGGGTACAGTGTTATAAAGACAGTATACAGTTTCCCTAGAGGGGATCACTATGTACAATATATTGACACAGTTCAATAGTGATAATTTTACCTTTATTCTAGGTGATATAAAAAATAATCTATCCTAGTTGCCAAAGGCTCTCTAACATAAGTGTTTCCCATCCATTTGCCTTTCCATTTATATGCATCTAGTAACCAGGCTATAGTGATACAATTTTTCAGAGCAAAAAAATTATGGTACACCTTTTTACCATCCACACTTTTGTGTTCAATATCTATGAGACAGTTAAAATGTCCGCCAAAATATTTGTTTCTTGCTGTAGCTAAAAATGGTTTTACTTGCTCAAACAATGCTACCCTTTCTGACATTATTTGTGAAGCACAAATATTTAGAAATATGCATGAATGATTTCTCCAGGCTCCATCTAGGATCATCAGCCTTCCTGAGCACAAATCAATTAATTTGCATAATTTAAACTCCATTCCCTTAAATAATATTCCTAACCCATCTGCTTTATCCAATCTAAAGGACCAATTGGACCTATTCAAAAATGGCTACATTGGCTACATGCCATGTAAGTCAGGCACATAGCCACCATGTAACTGCCCACACCCACTGCACCCCCCTCTGCCCCATTTCCAAAAAGGATGCATCCCCCTCAAGCACTGGATCTCCCAACCAATCACAGAGCTCCATGCATGGGTGGGATGGGGATGATGAAGGCAGCGAGCCAGCACTCCATGGCATACATGACCTCACAGAGTGCTATGAATGGGGGCTTCTGGCTCCACATCTGGGAAGCAGCGGTAAACCACCTAGACTGGTTAAGCACCCCCCGGTGAGGCTGTTTCTAGATGTGGTGGACTCAGTTGGGGGATAGGCACAATGCTTCCCCTGCCATCAGGGCACTGCAAGAAGCTGGGATCGGGCAGACAGGATGGACCTCCTCCTCAACTCAGTTGGTGTACTGCATGCTGGCTGGCAACATGGCACCAGAAGCATGCAAGGGATCCACTGCGGATCCCTGCCTGGGCAGCTGATTGGTTGCCTGCCAGGATCCACACTCATCACCCACCTGTCCCCCATGGACCTGTGCACCGGGGTGGCAGGACTGCATAGGGGAGCTGGGCAGCGGCCAGTGTTCATGAATACAGCCCCCATGTGGAACTCCCTCGGGTGCAGAGCTGCATGCCCCGATAAACACCTCTTGCACAGGGTTTTGTGATCCTAGGCCCCAATATGAGGGTCTCCAAATTCAAGATTTTGCATTGAGATAGCAGAAACGTATCCAACTACAACTTTCCTGTAGAAATATAATATCTAAATCCAGCGTATCTAAAAATGAAAAAACTGCTTTCCTTTTAGTTCTATTCTTAATGCTACATATATTTAGTATGGCTAATTTTAACTGCCCCATATGCAAGAGCATGGAAAGAAAGTTCTGTAGCAAAAGTCCCCAGCATTATGTACCTTCAGCCTCAGTAGTTTTCTTTTTATTTTTCTTCTTTTTGTTACCAACTTTCTCTTGCACCACAGGTAATGACTGCACAGACAGAGGTAATATTTGAGTCTTGGTCTACTAAATCTGAATCTCTCCAATAATTTTTGTCAGATAGCAATTCAAATCTATTTTCAGTAGTTATATTATTATATGTTTGTTTTGTTGTTATTAACCATGTTTTTCTCCTCCATGTTAAGGGTTTTCTCCAGGCATGAGGTGGATGCATTTCTTCCCTTCCTCCATCTCATCCTCTTTTATCCCAGTGGAGGTGGTGGCTCAGAAACTGTAAAAGGGTTCAAGAAAGCATGGGATAGGCATAAGGGAACCTTCGTGATAAGGCAAAGGGGATAAGCAGGAAATAAAGTAGGGTCTGTGGTGATACAGTACGTAGGAAAAAACAGGCAGACTAGGTGGGCCAAGCGGTCCTTATTTGCTGACAGGTTCTATGTTTCTATGTTTCTGTGTTTCTATGGACAAAGTCGATGTGCCTGCAGTAGCTCCTTGTGACTGCTCCTGTTGTTCTTGTTCTTTCTCTTCTTGTTGCCCCCGTCAGAATTTTGACCTTGTTCAGCTCTGTCAACCCTTCTATCTGTAGTCTTTCTGTTGTGTGCCTGGAAGTAGTAGGTGCAGTGGTGGAAGCAGAAGTCCTACCCTTTTCTGTTGAAGGTTCATCTGCAGTTCTTTTCAATGCTTTTTTCAGAGAATCTTATTCCACTCTGTCTTTCCAACTTTCTTCTGCCCAAGGACATTTCTGAAAAACATGTCCTGTGGCATCACACAAATTGCATCTGGCATAATTTAGACAGTGTGTGCTTATATGATCATATTCCCCACATAGACCACATCTTAATTTGTCAGACATGTTTGCTAGGTGAGTCTTTGTTCCTCGTTTATAACATACCTTTGGTAGTCCTGCATAAAAGCACACCCCTCTCTGTCCTTCCCTAAAAAGAAACTATTAGGGAGGTAAATAAAGGCAGCCTCATTTTGTATGAGTTTTACTCCAAACTTCCTTCCTCCAGTCCAAAAAAAGTCTGAATCAATTATGGGTTCTGGTGCATTAAGTACTTCACAGCATTGCTGTAACCAATTATGTACTGTATATCTCTCACATTCACTCCTTCATTACGGAACATCACAGTTATGTGTTTAATTACTGGTTTAGTTTGATGAATGACAATAAATGGTGTCCATAAAGGGGACAATTTAACCTGGTTATACTTAAGTTAAAATCTTTCCAAATGTTGTGGAGTTTTAAAGCAAATATCAAAATTATCCACTTTTGAGATGTGCATAAGAGTGTACATTTCTGATGCCATGAATTTAAGTGATTCTTTCAATAATTTCCTTCCCACAAGCACTCTATCAGGTTGGGGTCCATTCCTCCCTTATACCTTCTTCTTACTACATTCCTTCTAGGGGTAATTATCAAACAGCTCAGAATATCTTGAGGGTTGTTTTGGTGAATGATCACTCTCCTCCTCCATGGATTCCTCAGAATGTATGTCCTCATTCTGTTGTGTTTCAGTATTCCCTGTGGACAAAGTGGGAACCTCATCAGCAGCAAGTTTATCTATTCCCCCTTCAATCACAGTATGCATGTCATTTACAATTTTGAGAGTAGTTGTATCCATGTGAACCTTAACCCTTCCCACTACTGTATTATTGTCCAGCCTTTTGTTTTCCATTTCTGAAGCAAATTCAGTTTCAGCGACACCTCTTGACTCGACTCACTTACTTTGTTTACCAATATTTGAATTAGCTGCTCTCTGAAAGGGTATTAAATCATCAGTGTTAGCAGTTTGATTTATTGGTTTCCCTGTTCCTAGTTCCCTCATAGTTTTTGAAGTCATAATCATAACCTCTTTTGTTTTTGGCAGCCATTCCCCATTCCCCACCCGAGTTCTTATCCATCTGCTCTGCATCACCTGCCTTTCTGTTTTGATAACATTTTGTTTGTTTTGCTGAATCACATTTCAGTATAACTTGGGAATTACAAAAAGTTTTATCCCATTCTGGGTCAGGTAGCCACATGCTCTCCAAATTCTTTTTCCACCTTACACTTAGCTGTGCAGACTCTGGTGTCCAGTCTTTTTCTGTAGCCAGGTGTTGTGCTACATCAAACACCTTTGTTATATAAGTCCTTGTAATCTGTCTCCATGTAGCAGCCTCTGTCAACTTGGTGCAAAAATCACCTGTGTTCTGCTTATCAAAAACAGTTGATTACTAAGTGATGTCAGTTGGCCTTCACTCTGTCTGTCTTTTATATTTTAACACTTATTTCCATTTGAAGTATCATTCCTCATCTTCTGCAAAATTTGCAGCAAACTGGCATCTCCTCTCTGTAATTTCCTTCTCTAATTGAGCTTCAGCATGTAAAATACCTACTTCATCTGTCCTCTTATTTCATTGTGATATGTCTTCTTGCAAGGCTATTTCCATTCTTGAAACTATGTCTCTGTCAGACAGTTCAGAAGTTTTCTCACCAACCATGTCCTTCTGGTTGCCACCAGCTGGGATGGAGGACCTCTCCTCAGCCTGCTGCAGCAGTCCCTCCTCTGCAGACTGTGGACCCTCCATCTTGGGAATAGGAGCAACAGTGCCCTCTCACAAGAGCAGGGGAATTTTTATTTAAGAAACACAGCACAACACAGAGAACATCTGCCATATCTGTACAATAACATTATTAACTATATACACTATTTTTGTGTAAAAAGAAACTTACAAGTAATGACTAATAAAAAGTGGTAAGGTGAAATAACAAGGGAGAAGGAAAAAAAACATGAAATGGTTCCCTTTACAGCAAACTAGAAACACAGAAAGTTTAACATATACATGTATCTATGCTCAAAATTAATACTGTAAAGATTCTGTCCACAATATTTAAGATGATGTCGAAATTCATTTCATTCATTTAAATTTTATCAGGAAGGAAAAACCCCTCCACTATCTCATTACTTTATTTGTAGTACAGTGTGATGGGCTACATCCTTTATGTATATGAAATTCATAGCTTTTTCTACAAGTATACACAAGGTTTCATAAGGCATTATCATCTGGTGTAGAACCCATTGGCACCTAGCCTGCAAATATAAAACTTTAAACATGAAAAGAAAACCATTAAAGTACCTGTATCATGTTTTTATAAGCTGTCAGAAATAAGGCTTATAATAAAAAAGTCATAATTCATATTTGATGTCCTTGGTAACTTCCATTTTTTCTCTATATAGAACCACAATGGTTTAACATAAGAACATTCAAAGAAGAAATGAGTCATGGATTCTTTTGCTGCTTGGCATGAATTGTAAGGGTAATTTCTTTTCTCTTGGGCCTTGTGTTTCTTATTGTCACATACAGTATGTTTAATCTTCCATACACCATGAGCCATAGCATCATATGGAGTGGCACCCTGGGATTATTAAATTGAGATAAAATGTTTTTTGTTATTGGCCTCAGGGCAATTTTTAAACTCAGGAACACAAAGATAAATCTGTGAGATAATGAAGGTGTAAAGTTGAGACCCTGACCTGCCACAAATTTGAGATGTGGACAAACCCCATTCGTATGGTTTTATTGCTACCGATCTGAAGAACCCCGGAATTAAATGCCAAGCAGTAACTTTAGGGGGAGCAGTGACCTACTGGGACAGATAAGTCCCCAGGATATTTGTTATCCAAGTGGCACTTTGAAGGTCTAGATCTTGTAAACCTGTTTTAATATTTTGGGATATAAATATGGCATTGAAAAAAGTAATGGTGTTGATCATCCCAAAATCAGTCTGTTTCTTAGAGAGGTAAGTGAAACATCTTTTGATAGGGTTCAACATATTCCTCCATAGCATTTGGAAAAAAAAACATGCATATAATCTGGTTTCTAATACTACTGGGGGGGTTCATTGCAATATGAAGTAAGCATGGAAAGTCTCTAACCTTTCCACCTGGACATGCTTTGTTCTACTCCCTGTAGAGATACTTCCCAATTTTCTAAAGACATATTTTGAGGACCAAAAGTCATGCTCAATATTTTCAAAGGAGTTATAGAAATTTTGATGGCATTTATATTTATTGTAGGAAAGGGAGTTGGCCGAATAAAAAGACCTTTACATTGCCCTAGATTAAGTTGGGAATTTGAGAACTTGGAATAATCACTAATGGAGAAGAGATGGGATTTGTGCATGGTTTAACATAAAGATTACAATATTATCTGCATATGCCTGTGCTTTCAGAAGATCAAATGGTGCAGTTCCCATTAATCTTTGCCACTGTGTTGTCCTATGCAGTTTCCTTAATAAGGGATCTAGAGAAAATATATGAAGTAGAGGGCATAATGGGCACCTCTGCCTGACTTCAGATGTAATTTTTATTTTTCCTAATATTTTTTGCTTTAATACTGGTTGTACTGTAAAATAAGAATAAAGAAATTGTATCCATGCCACAAAATCAAATGGGATACTATATTTTTCCAGAATAGCAAATACAAAGGGGTGATAGACTCGGTCAAAGGCTTTGCATTGGTCGAGAGAAATAATTCAACTATGATTTTTCTGACAATTATGGCATTCAATCAGATCTCTTATAATCATGAGGATGGACTGGATTTACCTATCGGAGAGACTGCAGTACTGGGATGGATGTATCAAACCAGCCGCTTTACTTCTCAGTCTATTATTTAATATCTGAGAGAGTATTTTAAAATCTGAATTTAAAATGGATATCAGTCTCCAATTCTGTATACTTGATCTATCACCTGATTTAAACAAAGAAAAAAACTGTTAATCCAGAAGTAAATTCTGACAGAATGGATTTAACAGTAAAGAAATAAGAAAACACAGCCTCTAGACAGGTAGCAAATTCCAAGGGAAAGGCTTTATACAATTTGTATGGAAGACCGTCAGGGACTGAAGAAGCTCCTAGTTTTAGGGATCTTAATGTTTGCTCAATTTCAGGTGCAGAAATAGGTAGCGAGAGCTCCGATATGTTAATAGGTGGATCTGGAATATTAATGTCTTATAATTAGGAGGAAATTATCATATCATCATTTGAAGGTACATTAACCATATTATGGGAATGTAAGTGGTCTGTAATAATTTGATAAATCCCATCTTCAGACTCTATTTTGACACCATTACTATCCCTTAGGTTTTGTAAATTCATGTTTTTATTTCTAGTTTTAAAGCATTCATAAGGATTACCAATTGGGGATTTTTGTGTGCCATATAGCAGTTCAGTTCTCAGTGTTTTGGATCTATCATACTGATAGTCTTTCATGTCATTTTTAATTTTTTTTATTTGTGGGCTATAATTATGCTTAGATGAAACTGATAAAGAAAGTAGGTATTGAAGCTGATTATGGAGTTGTAAATATTTTAAGAATTTTCTTCTTTCCTTATTCTTCCCAAAATTCTGAAATCATAGTTTAATGTCTTCTTTGGTGTCTAACCACAAGGAACCTAGATTATCATAAAGAAAACTGACCTAAGCTGTTGCCCAAAGCAGATGAGCTATACCTTTTTGAACTTCAGGGTCATGTATAATAGAGTATTTAATTTTCACCTGCTATGATGTGATACATTAGATTGTAAGGTAAAATTGATTTTTAAGAACATATGATTTGATAATTCTATAGGGTATATTTCTACTTCTGGGACTGGAACATTTTTGGAAATGAAAAAGCTATCTATTGAAGTGATACATTCCCCTCTTCTATAAGTATATATGGGTCCTTTTGTCTGATTTTTCTTAAAATCCACCAACTCATTAGTTTGGGTAAGATTATATAGGGCATTAGAGCCACAGTATGTTTTTTTGCCCTCAGATCCCCTCCTTGTCCTTGGGAGTTCACAATTAAAGTCACCCGCTAAATTGATTGTTAGAGTAGTGGCAAGATAAGGTTGAAGTAAATTGAATAAAGCTACTCTTTCAGATTTAATTTGGGGCCCATTAATATTTATAAAATGGAAAGCAGAATGGTTCCAAATACCATCTAGGATTAACAAACTGCTAGGATTAAATCTATAAGTTTTTTTAAAGAGAATGATAAAGAATTAAATACTAAGGGTTGGATATTCAGACTGCACTGGGCAGTGGTGCAAGCCTGGGTGCAGTGCAACTGGGCTGCTCTGTAGCCAGGACTAGGTGATATTCAATGGTGATGTGCCATGGCTCAGCACCGTTGAATATGGCATGGTTGGTGTACATACTGCACATGGTGCAGTGGCACTGTGCCAGCGCAAGCCACAGAGGGGGAGCACAGGGATGCGCCAGTGCAAGTGCGGTTGAGCTAGGTGCATCACCCATGATTTTCAGCCAGGGGCATGCAAATGAGGGCATAAGCTATGCAAGGCACAAATGGGGCTATTTGCATGCCATTATGGCCCCATTTGCATGCATTGTGCTGTGCGCTCTGCACTCTGATGAAATGTGCCTGGCACCCTGCCATGCTGATGTTGTTAGGGGTTGGCTCCCTGCTGGGTTAGTGTAGCTCCCCCATCCTATATGCTCAATTGCAGGCATCTGTAAATAAATTACATGACCTGGTGGTCTAGCAGTCCCCCGCTGCCTGATCACAGGCTGTAGTAACTGCAGAATGTCACCTTTTGGTCCAGCGGTACCCCCCGCACGGAGGCCCCGGCCACTCAGCTCCCCCGTCATCGGTGGATGGCAGCTCCTCACCTGCATAACATCTGTCCACCCACCGAATGACAGTGTACAGTATGGTCTATATGCCTATTGGTCCACAGTGTGGACCAATGAACTTGCAGACCATACTTTACTACACAGGGCCAGATATGTGAAGAATGTGTTCATTCACATATCTGGTCCTGTGTCGTACAGTATGGTCTGCAAGCCCATTGGTCCACACTGTGGACCAATAGGCATACAGAGCATAATGTAAGCTGTCATTCAGTGGGTGGCTGGGTGGTATATGGCCGGGGTGCTGCAGCCCGCCAATGATGGGGGGTGCAGGGTGGCTGGGGGCCTCCGTCCGTGGGAGGGTGGGGAAGGGGTATCACTGGACTACCAGCTGACATTTTGCAGTTACAACAGCCCATGATAGGGTGGCAGGGGGACCACTAGACCACCAGGTCATGATATTTATTTACAGATGCCCACTATTGGGCAGCTGAGGGACCGCTAGACCACCAGGGCTCAGCTGTTTCATATAGAAGCCTGTGATCAGGCTTATGGGATGGGAAAGGGTTCCACTAGACTGCCAGGGGGTCGGGGTGCTTATGGACAGTGTTCATGCTGGGCGGGTGGCCACCAATGGCTGGTGGCTCTTGTGTTGCACCTTGCAATACAGCCATCTGCCTGTGGGTGGCCAGCTTTTGAGCCTATATTTTAAGGCTCAACTTTGAGCACCATTGTGTGGCACAAGTACGGGTTGCAACAGCATATGTGCCGCATATCCTGAGCTGAATATCGGGATGTGCCGCATATGCATGGGCATGCCCCCTGCATCTGCGCTGCATAGGATTACATTGCACCCTGGCACATTGGGATTTGCATTGCACCGGGCAGCCTTTTCAATGTCCCACTGGGTGCAATGTGGGGTTGCGCCAGTACAACTTAGTTGCTTCAGGCACAACCCCTTTGAATATTCCGGCCTATGTCTATTCCATCCACTCTATTGGTGCCGAATGACCAATAAGCAGGCCTCTATAGCCATTCTGTGGAGAAAAGGTGAGACTGATCTAAATTGGACATCCAGGATTCTTGACTAAAGCAGATGTCTACCTGTGATTTAAATAAGTATTGAAAGACAGCATGTCTTTTAGACACATTGATCAGACTACAAACGTTCAATCAATCTATGCATAATTTAGAATGAGAAGTGAGTTGAAGGGAGGGCACATCAAGAATTATGTTTCCTCCTTTTTTTTCTTCCCTTTATAGCCAGGGGTTTCAAGTTTAGTTAGGGATTGGTCAATTTTGTCAGACTCTCCTAGCTCCCTGTCTGACTCCCCCCATGCCGTTGCTAGAGCTGCATAGGAATTTGAGGTTTATATCCCTTGATCTTCCTACACAGGGGTGGAGGGGTGATCAGGTTTAGTATTCCTGGTTATTCTACTTCTGAGAGCAGGAGCTGGTTATAGAAGAGGTTGAGGAGTGTTATTTGACACTCCCCGAGGTTCCACAGGGGAGTTGTGGTAACAGACTGGAATGAGAATTTCAGAGGAGGAGGTGGGGGGTGGGGTCCCCTTATCCTGCTGGGTCTGCCCTCTATCTTCCACATCCTGGGTAGTTACATCCTGAGCTTCCTCCTGTGGATAGTTAGAAGTAGAATGGGGGGGATCTTGAAATTCTGCTTTATCTGCTATGGCTGCATCTTGGGCCTTTTGGATTAATAATTTGGGACTGATCACAGAGGGCTAATTTTCTGCTGCCCACAGGCGCTCAGAAAAGGCATTGCCAGTTTCCTCACACAGGTCACATTTAGTTAAATTTGCACATTGATAACTATTATGCCCTATTTCCTCACAGTTGTCACACTGGGGTCTGTCACATACACTTGACAAATAAGTTCTTGCACCACACTTATAAGGTGCCCGGGGCTGATCTGCCCGAAAGCAAACCCAGCAAAATGGAATTAGGAAAGTGCTCAATTTCACTGTCATTTTGGTGGAGTTTGACCTTATACTTCCACCTCCAGTCCAAAATAACTTAGAGTCCAAACTGGCCTCTGAGGAACTAAGGACTTCACATTTTTGAGATAACCAATAGGTTATGTCCTCCACATGGACTCCCTCATTCCGAAACATGATTGTGACAAATTTAATCAATGGCTTTGTCAGAGGGATAACCAGAAAGGGCATAAAAGAGGGGGGGGGGACAATTTAACCTGATTATACCTCTGCCAGAATGTTTCCAAAGCATATGATGAGCGAAAACTGACATCAAAGTTATCCTCCCCTGATATATTGATGAAAGCAAAAACTTCCCTAGGAGAGAAATGTAAAGACTCTTTAAGCAGTTTTTTTTCCAGTGTATTGCCTATCAGGCCAACTTCCAAACCACCCTTGTATATAATCCTTACTGCATTACGCCTAGGTACTGGTTCTTTTTTAATTTTAGTAAATAAATCAGACAAGAGAGGTCTTTGGGGAAGACTATTTCCTAAGTTTGTAGGTTCCTCTTGATTGCAGCTCTCATCAGTGAGGTGCACCCTTTCTGTGCCACTTTGTTCTGAAGAAGGTGGGGTGAGGCCCCTACCCCTTCTGTATTGATATCAGTCTTTTCTTTTTGGAGATCAGGATTATAATGTCCCAGTTTGGTATTGCCTCCTCATTTCTGTCCCAGTAAATTACTTATGCCAAGTTCTTGAAGGCCCAGCTCCTGAGCTGCAGGATACCATAATGGGGAGTCTTGTGATAGAGGTTCTTTATCCCATTTGGGGTCTAGTGACCAACTCCCATCAGGAAATTTCTTCCACCCTGCTTCCATTAAGGCTTTCTCTGGGGACCGTTTTAGAAATAGATCAATATTTTGAGGTTGAACAGCAAAGGCAGTCTGAATTGTTGATGCTACTGACTGTGGTTTTGGTTGAGAGGGGAAATCATCAGCAGAGTTATCACTGCCAGTGGGAAAAAGAGGAGGTAAATTCCTTTTTGCAAGGGTAATTGTAGTTCTCTTATTTTACTTATCATCATTTGTTATGCCTTTTTGACCAAGCCCTTTAGCTGTGAAAGAAAATACTGTGGTTTCCACCTGACTGGAAACATCTGTTTGGTAGCATATTGGAGTTTTTGAGGGACAAGATGCATCTTTAACTGGAAAATGTTCAATTTATGAAATCACACCTAAACCTTTGTCTGAGCATTCATCTACTCTTTTAGAAGATACACAAGCAGTGGTATCTGAGGAATTTCCCTATGTGGGAGATATTTGAGCAAGCAGATTAGTGTGAGTACAAGCAGAGCCCTGTATGCCAGCTTCATTCATCTGCTGACAATCGCTTCTCAACCCAGGAATATCTATTGTAAATGGTCTCATGGCTCTTGACACCCACTGTTGCATGTGGTTTCACTGCCAGCTGCTAACATTGTAGAAGGATTAAGAGGTTTATTTACCTGGGAAGCGTTCAGCTTGCAGATTTGTGGTGTGGCCAAATCCTTTGATGCTCCTATGCCACTGGAGCCAGCCAAAGATCTGACAGTGCAGCTGCGCTCTTTGACAGGTGGCGATACAGCTTGGAGTTTGGTGAAGTCCGTCTGGATCTGCAGTTTCTGGAGCTCATGTCTTCATTCCCCCCTCTTTTAATTCTAGCAACTTAATTTCATGCAGGTTAGTTTCATTACCACAAACAACAGTATCTGCTTCCATAACATTTGGATCATCCAAACTGAGGTCTTCTGTAGAACAAAAATCTCATATCCTCCATCTTCAATATTAGCAACAATATCAAGCTCATCCATGGCTGCCCCTTGTGGTAAGACAGCAGAGGAGGAGGAGGAGGCCTGCTCCTCTGTCTCTGTTGCATCCATCACCTCCAATGTCTCCCCCAGAGTGGCCATTTTGGAAAGATGCCAACAATCCCATGTATATTACTAGTATGTTTACTTTGAAGTTCTGTACTATAACAGCTCTGTATATAACCCATAGGGCGCTCAACTTCATGTATAACTTGTCAAATCTGTTGTCAATTGATTGTGTACTTATGACATTTTGTCTTGACATGTACTCTGTCTAATGACATCCTTGTAACATGAGAACTGTATTTGCTTGTTGCACTTATACCTTTGTGGTCGACTCTCAATTCTGGGTCAACCCTGAAAAAGGGACTGTAATTGTCTCAGTGGACTTACCTGGTTACCAAAACTCAAATAAATAAATCTCCCTACTGGTGAGTAGGGTAATGTCCCCAGTGTCCTCGTCCAATTTCACCATTCACTAGAAATACCAGCAACATCTTAATCTGGTTCAGTGTCAGCTGGTTTCCCTCTGTCCCCCCCCCCCTTTCCAGGACGAGGCTGAAAATGGGCAGAATTGACTAGTCCTCCCTTTCCCGGTCAACAAAAACTAACTAAATAACCAACTAAAAAAATAAAACAAATGAAATGATATGTAGCCTCTGTCCGCAGCAAAAGAAACAGAGCTTCTGAATGAGGTTGGAGGAAGCTGGCTTACCTAACCCAGAAGAGAGGATGTGGTTGTTGCCACCCATCGAACAGCAGGCAGGGGAGCACAGCCCAGAATGCTTCTGGCTTCAGAAAAGAAAAAAAGGTTCCAAATAAGGCTAAGTCTTAAATAGCCCAGGAAGGGAGGGAGTGGTTAGTTGCTCACACACTCTGAATCACAGGCCTAGCCTTACTGTGCATCAAGTAATGATGACATCCATTTTAAAGCTGATGGACCACTTTTCTATCTCCTTATTTCCCAGCAACAGTTAACACTTTTCTCTTTGCTTTTCTTCTTTTTCCCTCCTACCCTAGGTTGGCCACCTAGAGTGGCTCTTTACTGTCCCTATTAAAATTCCTACTAGTTCTCTCTTTTCATTCTTTTTCCATTCCCATCCATCCATCCATCCATCCAGTCCCTGGAATGATGCCAAACTCCTGGAGAGGTCCAGTGGAGCGCAGCCCTGAGAGGGAGGAAAGAGAGGCAGACAAGCTCTTGAATGCAGATGAGAAGGATCTTAGGAGCTGTAAGATCCAGGACTGTATTATATGAGAAACTTCTGATGTTAAGTAGCAATTTTCTTTGCAATTTTTTTTTGTTTTCATTTATTATTTTTCTAACTTTTGAAAAATAAATATCATACCACAGTGTATTTTAAACCTGTAAATTTGCCTTGTCTGAAGTTTATTCCCACATGCTGTGACAAACTTGGTGTCAAAGTGTGATAGTACTGGTTGTCCAGAGAAACAAGGGGGAACAGTACCCATATATCAGCCCTGGTATCCAGACATAGGAGACAAAGAGCAGGATGGCATACCTCCAGGATCTCATGGATGCCAAGAATCTGTTGAAGGAGGAGGTGCTTAACCAGTGTGCATGCCAGAACCCAGGTGAGGAGAACTGGAGAGGAGCTATTGCCTGGATCGGAGCTCGATTGAATGTGGACATGGACCAGTGCCAGCAGAGAGGTGGAGCCTGCTGCCAGGTGCTGATGGAGGGTTCACAGCTAGAGGATTTCATGGTCAAAGCAGAGGACAAGGATCCATGGGTTCTAGAGGAGGACCCCCTGATGGTACCTTTGTTGCCTGCCACTTTTGAGATCCCGTTGTTGCCCATTTTTCTGGGTTGATGCTACTTGGAGGACAACGAGATGAAGGCCCCAGGTAAGACTATTGCATACTGAAGTGAAGACTACAAGCAACAGGGAAGACACCATGGTGGTTGAATGGACTTTCCCATGTTTTAAACCCCCTGTGATATGGTATGAAATGTATGAAACATGTAATGTTTAAAATGAATATAGCATTAACTCGGATGCTGAGTACTGTCAGTTGAGGGTACCAGAACAGTGTAAGGATTGAAAGGAAACCCCTGTATGTTAAAAATAAGGATTGAAAGGAAACCCCATAGGTTTTGGAGTTAGTAACTGGCTGGTTGATGTTCAGCATGAGAAGGTTCCTTGTCTACCATTAAATATACGAAAGGGAAATTGATAAATAAAATGTATGAAATGATTACAAGAAATGTATAACATAAAAGAAATGTCTATACTGTATGATATAAAATGAGGAACCTAGGGTCATAGAGGATCTAGGTATGGGGTGGAACCTATGATTGGGCCCCTGAGTGGAAACAATGTGTTTGAATGGGGTTAGAGCTGGGTACAACTCACCCCAGAGAAAATTGTGGTATAGGCCTGTACAGCTGTCCTGATAGCTAGATGGAGGAAGCTCAAAGTCAACATAAAACTGTTGTGTATTACTTTCTCTTTTTTAAGGTACTGATGAACGTACAATAGTAGGTGCTCAGGGTTGAAACGATGCCAAGTGATGGGTATGGAGGAAACTCGAAGTCAGCATAAAACTGTTGTTCATTACTTCCTCATTTTTTAATGTACTGATGAAGATGC
This sequence comes from Neoceratodus forsteri, assembly GCA_016271365.2. Classification (NCBI taxonomy): domain Eukaryota; kingdom Metazoa; phylum Chordata; order Ceratodontiformes; family Ceratodontidae; genus Neoceratodus; species Neoceratodus forsteri. The sequence goes on along the minus strand of CM057449.1, from coordinate 934,547,418 downwards.
GATAGTTGGAGCCCAGGGTTTTGAAATGATGCCAAGTGATGGGTTCTGAAAAGATGCCAAGTGATGGGTGCTGAAATGATGCCAAGTGATGGATTCTGAAATGATGCTAAGCGATGGGTGTTGAAACAATGTCTGTTGATGGGTGCCTGATATTACATATGAAATGTCTGAGTTGTAGTAACCAGAATGAAATAGTTATGGGGTAGACAGTCACTACAGACTGACATCCTCTGAGAGCATAGATGGGTACTGTGCTGAACTGTGTGACAGCCCCAGGGTAATGTTGTGAAAGTATTGTCATACTGCAGTAACTTGGTATGGTGGACACTACTAAAAATAGCTGAATTAAGGGACACCGGGGAGAAGCTCTCATAGTGGGTGAGAGAAAGTTTCAACCAACCCCATTCTATTGTTTTGGTAGAATATTTATGACTGAGAGGGGGTTCTTGAAAAAACAGTTTACTGTAGTTTTGAAAACTTTTTTTTTCTTAAGGGGGGAGGTGTGTGGCGGAATTAGGCTACACCCTCAGCTGTGACTGATGGACCACTTTTCTATCTCATTTCCTAGCAACAGTTAATAGTTTTCTCTTTGCTTTTCTTCTTTTTCCCTCTTACCCTAGGTTGGCTACCTAACGTAGCTCTTTACTGTCCCTACTAAACTTCCTACTAGTTATCTCTTTTCATTCTTTTTCCATTCCCCTCCATCCAGTCCCTGGAATGATGCCAAACACCCAGAGAGGTGTTGTGTAAAATGCATAAGTGCATTTTGTGTACAAAAAGCATGAAGGCTATTTTAAATAAAAATGAATACAGTTAGTAAAGCCTTTTTAAAGAAAAAGGATTCAGAAGTCATACAAAAATAATAATAATGTCATGATTAGTACAGATGTAAGAAATCCTTAAGGTATTTTCATTACATCACACTATAAAACTGTTACTGCATAGGGTTATATGTATGAAGCTGAACAAAAGAATGTGGTATACTTCATAAAAGTGCTTAGCCACTGTGGATCAAAAATATAGAGTTAATATCTGTGGAGATATAAACTGTTCCTTTAAGTGAACCAGGAAATCCCCTGAACCCCCCCCCTTGGTTTTGAAACAACATGTTTAGACATGAAACAGCAAGTCCAGACATGTAAATAGAAAAGGGCTCAGTCAGCTGACCCCACCAAAAGATATGAAAAACTCTTCACTGAGTTCACTTCAGCTCAGCCTTGAGAGGGAGGAGAGAGGCAGACAAGCTGTTGAATGCAGATGAGAAGGGTCGTAGGAGCTCTAAGACCCAGGACTGTATTATGTGAGAAACTACTGATGTTACGTAGTGACTTTCTTTGCAATTTTTTTTGTTTTCATTTATTATTTTTCTAACTTTTGAAAAATAAATATCACACCATGGTGTGTTTTAAACCTGTAAATTTGCTTTGTCTGAAGTTTATTCCCATACGCTGTGACACCTGGTTGCATTTTTGTGACATGTATCAGCTACAGTAAATTAATATTCTGCAGTGTAGCATGGAGTGGTGTCAGTTATATGGTCACTCCTTTATTGTTTATGTATAATGGTTTTATATTAGTTACCATTTCTTATATTACATGCCCTCTATTCAGAAGAAGATAAAACAGCACTGCCTGATTCAATATGTCTTGCTTTAGTTCTTTTTAAATATCTGTCCACCAGCTTTCTTTATCAATACAAAGTTCTCCGCAGTACCTTCCCTAATTCTAAATATCAACAAAGTTTAAGATCTTCATATGTGTTCCAAAGAGAAAACATCAGCTGAGTTTATTCAGAATAAATTGAGAAAAAGCTACTGGAGTTAGACTCTTGAGAGGGGTATAGCTGATGCAGCACCACAAAACATATTAACCAAAGAGGTTGTATAAATGTCTACTACAAATTGTTTATAAGGAAGACATTATTTATGCTATGATTTGTTTTATCTTCCTATGCTTTTTGACTTGCATAATTCATAGAAACTGTTTCTGTATTTTTCTGCAACAGAAGAGGAAATGTTATTGATCCTGGACTCAATCCAGGTTCTACAGAGCTTGAATCTACTGGATCTTACATTGTACACTGCAAAGGAATACAATTTAGTGTTTACTGTCTGGTCTTTTATAACAATTATTTCACAATGCGTGAAAAAGTTGACAAAATTACAGAACATAAACATTTATATCAATCAAATCATGAAATAGTAAGGAAGGTGTGTGTGTGTGTGCGATTTAAATAGTTCTTACACTCATCACCAAAAAAAACTTCCAAAATGTATCAAATAATATGCCACATTCTCTGTTGTCATTTGGCAGCACACAATGGGGATTTTACTGTCATCTCATACCCCACCCCCAGAAGTGCTAAATACAATGATGAAAGCCTCAGAAGAAAGGACACCCCATGACTGTGTTGCTATACACATTAGTGATCCATAAGTTACTTTGTGCAAACAGTGTTTGCGCCCCTTAATATGCTGATTAATAAGTGACCGAGTCACAGCATACTATAATTCTAGTCACATGGTTGTCATGCTGATAATCAGCTGGAAAGAGGTGAGCCAACTTGAAGTATTTCCCCACTCTGGAACCTCCACACCCTGTTGACAATAGTAGGCCAGTTTCTAATAATCTGTGGCCCACTGGCTTGATTGCCCTGACAGTCCAAGGGTACCATCCCCCCAATCACCTCTTGATAAATGCTTTCTGATATCCAGTGGCAGCCTGTCTCTATTCTCAATCTTTTTTCAGAGCTGCTCTGTGGTGTCACCCCCCCAACACACACACACACACACACACACACACACACACACAAAAGACATCTCCCCTTGTGCATGTTGACTTCTGTATGCAATCCTCCATGGAGCAAAGGTGATGGTGAAGGTGATCGGCATCAGCATTGTAAAGGCCCACCACTGGTTGTGAGCAGTCTTGTTGATAATCCGCATTATGGTCCCATCTCCTTTCTTGCACATTCATGTGAACTTTCATAGCAATGTATAAAAGGGTTACAATCCCAGCTGAGCATATCTTAGTATGGTCAACAAGTTGTTGGTAGTCATAATGTGGTCATATGGACACTGCTGGGCCAAACTACAGTATGTGGGCCCAATTCTAGAAAAAATATGCCACAGCACAATGCAGATGTGACAATGGAAATGGCGCAAGTCGCAAATACATCCAGCAAATGTGCCAAACGCAATTGTACATTGCGATATACACCTTGACCCAATGCAGCATGCCAAATGTGACTTATGCCACAGCTACGACATGCCCACATGTACTCAAATGTGTAACTGAACATACACCAAGAAAAGGGAAGAGATACGCCAGGGCAAGATTCTAGAAGCTGCAGTGCCACAACTTACACCAAGACCAGCCAGTGTAACATACACCAGGTGGGAGCAGTTGTAACTTACACAGTATATAAAGGAGCACAGACAGGCAGGAGACACAGCAGCACAGCACTGTGACAGAGAGAGAGAGAGGAGAGAGACAAAGTGGAAGGACCAGTAGCAATGCTAGGTGTGCTACTGCTGGAGCAATGGGACAGACACAGGAGGTGACACGATGCCAGGAACCAGAGGCACAGGCAGCAACCAGGAGGGCACATACCTGCCAGATGCCATGCACCATGGCTGTACAGAACGAGGAAGACATACCAGGACCTGTTGGAAGAACACTGTATCGCATACCGGCTGCCCCAGGCCATCATAGTCAGGATATGTGATGACCTCTGCGCAGACCTGGGCAATGCCACCCGCACGGGGAAGCCAGTCCCTGTGGAGGTAAAGGTGACGGCAGCACTATGCTTCCTGGCAACAGGGACATTCCAGACACAAACAGGTGACACTGTAGGAATATCACAGCCGGCCACGTCCAGGTGCCTACACCAGTTCCTGAATGCCATGGTGGCCTGCATGGACCAGTACATCACCTTCCCCCAGGAAGCATGACAGCAGCAGGCAATGATGCAGGGCTTCTACACCATCGCCCAGTTCCCACATTTCATGGGTGCAATAGACTATACCCATGTTGTCATACAAGCACCATCAGTCAATGGTGATGTGTATGTGAATTGGAAAGGCCACCACTCCATGAACATGCAGGTGGTGTGTGACAGTCATGGGCACATACTGGATGTGGTTGCCCAGTACCCTGGTTCCATGCATGATACCTATATCCTGCAAAACAGTGGGCTACATGAGGGCTACAAGAGGGGCCAGCTCACCAAAGTATGGCTAGTAGGTAAGTGAACACAGCACAGAGCACTGCATACCTGAACACCTGCACACCATGCAGACACAGGACAATAGGCCACAGAGACTGATGATGTGCCATCTATCCAACAGGGGACAACGGATATCCACAGCTGCCATGGGTGATGACACCACTGCACAACATATGCACAGCAGCACAGACACGCTACAATGAGATGCACAGCCAGACCAGGTGCACCATAGAGCTCACCTTTGGGGTCCTGAAGGCATGATTAAGGTGCATTCGTAGATCATTGGGGGTGTTACAGTCCAGTCCAGAGACAACCTGCAAGATATTCATTGTTTGCTGCATACTGCAAAACATCGCAGTGCAATACCGTGTGCCACCACCGGACCAGCTGGATGACGTGGATGAGGAGGAACAGGAATGGAATGGCAGGGCACACGGACATGTGAGGCACCACCAGACAGATGCAACGCAGGCACAGGCAGGCCAACGTGTGTGACACAACCTGATAGAGAGGCACTTCACCTGCATGACGGCATGGAACAACAGTGACAGCCACCACCAAACGCCAGGCTGAGATGTCCCACAAAACATCACATGGGTGTGCTGCCTGGTGCAGTGCACAGCCATGGTGACATTGGATGATGGCATCAAGTCCCATGGACTGTGGCCATATTGGGTGGTGTACACACAGCTGTGGACATGGAACAGTGTGGGAACTGAGAGGTGGCATAGAGCAATGTAAGAAAACCAGCACAACAGATAGGTGGTGATGGGCTCAGCACTGTCTGTTGGGGAAGTGAATATGGCCATGCAGAGGGCAGCACAGAAGACGCATGGCACTACACAACATGGCACACAGTAGGGCGGCCAATGGGCAGGGGCAGGCAGCACACTATGAGGCACACACCTGTGAGGCCTGCAGACATGCGGCACAACCCATAGACACTGACACACATGAACAGGGTGGAACCAGTGCTATACAGTGGGCAATGCAAGCAGCACACAACACACCATGGGAGACGTGACAGACAGATTGTGCGAAAAAAGCAGGCACACAGCCACAGTGTGGCACAGGGTACAAAGGGTGCACAGAGGCCACAGGCACAATGCTGGTATGATGGCACCACCAGGCACAATGCCCCTGCCATGGCCATTGATATACAACAACAGTGCAACCAGAACAGGGAGACAGCACCGGGTGGCACAGACCTGTGGACATATGGTGGTGAGACACACCAATGTCTGTGCCAGTGGTGCCACCTGCAGGGAACAATGGTACTTCAAGGTGGAAGGGTGCAGCACAAGCACCGTGCCACCACACAGCTGGGAGGTACAATGTGAGGTGGCATGGATGCCATAGTATGCATGGTGACCAGCAGCACACAGGACACCATGCAGATGTGGCCAGTGGACAGTGCTATGGGTTGTGACCAGCACAATAGTCACACTGACCAGATGCACAGTGAGGAAACACTGAGGACAGCAGGCACCACCACCAGTGTGCACCCATGTGCATGGTGACACACACTCACATGGCCATGCACACCTGGAACAGACACACAGACACAGTGATGATGGCAAATGGTTTAATTGAAACAACAGGAACAGGGATACAGAGTAACAAGTAAAGGGAGTTGGGATAAACATCAGGCAATGGCAAAACATAGAAATAAAACAAAGTACCCACACCAAAAACAGTAACCCACAACAACCCCAAATGCCACCCTATACCCACAAACAACGGAACACAGGCCCAACAACAACTACCCAATCCCACCCACAACATAAATCATAAACACGTAGAAATGCCCTCCCGAAATCAACCCACCACACCCATATATACAATCCCACCCAACCAATGCAACCACCCCGATATACACACCCACCCACAAACACAGACCCACCCATGGTTGGAATGTGCAGACCCATGTGATCTAGGTCCTCCACAGTTCTGTAAGCAAGGTGCCCACTGATCCATGGAGGCACCCAATGTCCTGGAGGATGGCTGACACAAGGCCCACAAGGTGCTCCCAGTCCAGGCCCCCACCCTGCATGGGCCCATCACCAGGGTCACCTGCTGTGATAGGCATGGCCTCTCCCTGCTGCAGCCCTGGCATGGCATCACCTTACTGTGGTCCGGAGTCCCCTGCTGCAGGTGCAGCAGTGCATGGTGCCATGCCAGATAGTGGGGCATCGTTGGCTGCCCATGCTGCATCATCTCCCTCTGTGATCCCAGACAGTGCTGCAGCCATGGCCTGGTCCCCATCTACTGCATTGCTGCCCTCTGTGGCTAGGCTGGCTGGATGTTGTGTGTCAGACCCCTGGGGCCCAACATCAGTGGTGTCCATTGGATCAGGCGAAGGTGCCACGGTGGTGATGTCCTCTGCAGATGTCACTGTCACAGAGGAGGTGGAGGAAGAGGAGGAGGAGGAAGTTGGAGGAAGGACCCTGGCTCTCCACTGGCAGCACTGTGTGTGCTGCCTGTTCTCGGCAGCATTGCTGGCCTTCATGTTGGCCATCGCCCTCAGCAGGGCCCTCTGCCACTGTGACAGCCTGCTATGGACACCTGTAGGGATGCAAAGGATGCAGTCAGTGCTGGGCCCGGTCAGGTGGCACACACACATAGGCAGTGTGAGGGTGCAGCATGAGCCATCATGCAGCAGTCCGCCATGGCCAAGGCACCAGGGGACCACTGTATGTACTCACCTGAATGCCAGTGACATGCCTCCTGCCTGAGGCTGCTGATGCAGCCCTGCTGCATGCCATGGGATGTGCCAGTGGAACCTGTGGGGTGTAGGGACAGGTGAGTTTGTGTGAGGCACCGTGTGCCATGGCCACCACGTCAGCACTGCTGCAACAGACAAACAACAGTAGCTATACATACCATCACCTGTGGCCTGCCCAGACCACATTTCTGCATCCCTGTGCCTCGCCATGCTGATCATCAAGTGCAGGATCTCAGCCTACCACCGTGACAGGTCCTGCCAGTGGTGTGTGAGCTGGTGGATAGTTCTGCATGTTCTGGAGGACTCTGCCATGAGGGCACTGATGGCATGCCATGCCCGCTCCTGCTCTGCAGCACTGCTCCTCTGGCACCCAGGTGGCAATAGCGTTCTGCCCCACTGCTGCTCACAATTAACCAGCATTTCTGTTTCGAGGGGGTGTAAAGTTTGGGGCATGCCCACTGAGGCTTAAGGAGGACCCTGAGGATATAGTGGAACATTGTCGTGAGACCTGTAATAGGGGAAGGAATGGCACACCCATCACTACAAAATGGCTACATGGATGAGCTGACCACCTCCACCCACCATGTACAACACTGGCATCCGTCCATGGTACATGGGACAGGGCCAGGTCACATGACTGCAACCACAGGTCCCCACCACAGGAGGTGCAACACGCACCATTGATATGCACAGCACGAGGTGTGGAAAGGCTGATTTGTGCCAAGGGCCGGGCACACAGTGCTGCACACAGTGACCACAGTGCACCAACACGCCACCTGTCCCCTGCAGAGATGTGTCACAGCCTAACCCGGCACAGTGTGGGTGTGGAGCACCACGTGCAGCTCTGCCACATGTTTGCACCACCTCCCCAACATGAAGCAGCATGTGGCCACATCCAGCAGATGCCCATGGGGCAGGCCCAAGGCCAACTGGGGGGACAGAATGGAGAATGACAGATACCTACCTGGACTGTGCACTGTGGTGACAGGAGTGGGTGGCACTGATGGATCTGGTGGCACACCTGGATGGAGAAAGAGCAGGGCATCATAAGCCAGTGGCACAGTCAGTGACCACCACAGCTGCAGTGGTGAGGCAGCGTGAACCTACCTGGTCCTGTGCGGTGGTGCTGAATCCTACACAGGGACAGTGAACAGCGATGTTAGGTACACAGTACTGTACATGCAATGGAACAATGCATGCTGAGCAATGGCAAATACTCACCGGAGACCCGTACGTGTCTGCTGTGGTGCTGGGGAGGGAATGGACATGGGTTATTACACCGCCATATGTGCCACCGTGGCCTGCTGCCTGTGGGTGCTGCAAACCCCCCCATCTGTCACCAACCCACAGGTATGTCCCCACACATGGCCCAGGATGGTCCCAAGGTCACCCTGCCATGACTGACCCAGAACAGGGTGGATGTTACCTGGAGCATGCCTGCAATGACAGTGGGTGGCATTGCAGACAGGCTACCATTGCGTACCTGACAGACACATCATGAAGGGCATGGTACAGGGACAGTGGTACACAGCCAAACATTCAGGCAGCTGTGCACCTGTGTGTCAGGCACTGGCAATGGCCTGTGTCACCCCCCTGCACTGTGTGAAGGGACGTGTGGCAACACCCGACCTGTGAGGCGTGGGACAGCCGGGACATGGGCAGCCATATGCTGGGCACAGGCATGAATGGTGATACATGGAATGACCAGCCATCAGAAACGGATACGGCACACAGGACAGCATGTAGTGCAGCCCACCAATGCAGTGACACACTCCCACCAAACAGACATGCAACACAGTTGCAGCTGCACAGTGACAATGTGACAAGGCCATGGACCTGACCATGTGGGGGTGCACATGTCAGAGGCGCAGTGTGGGGATGTGCACCATCCTGGAGGTACCCATGTCACAGCAAGCCAAGTACCACTCTGGGATGGGTGTGGGTGGCCATGGCCCATGAACACCATGGTGTACCAATGCCCTGGAGTGGGGCAGCACACAGGTGCTGGTGTGCTCCCAATGGCCATCTAACCCACCAGTGCCACATGCTCCCTCTGTACCATTCTGCCTAGAGGCCAGCAACATGATTATAGGTCACTGTCACCATCCCCACACCCCATGGGCAGGTCATTCATACAGCTCCTGGGATGCAGTGTGGGGGTCTGGTGTGCACTGCAGTGCGTCTGTGGGCAGCCATGCATGGGAGGGGCAGTAGCCAGTGGCATATGCAGACCTCACAACTGTACCACGGTATGAGGAACCATCTGCAGCCTACAGCACAGTAGCACCCTGTTCCATGACGTGTGGTCCTGTCCCACAGTCAGTACAACCATTGGAATGCACATGTCTACAGTAGACGGTGACACAGCCAGAATAATCATGGCATACCTGACCATTGGAACAGACCTGCACACATCATGACAATGGGCCATACCCCCCCCCCCAGGCATTGATGTGGATGGGTGTACCCTATATGGAGCAGCAGGCACACAGTGTGATAGGTGATGTACCACACCTGGAGACTGATGGATGTGGGGCATGGCCATGGTGAACAGTGTTGTACAGCACATGCCAACAGGGGCATCCGACATATCCCGTGCACATGCCTACATGCTTGGCTGCCTTCCTGACCATAGACCTCCCAGAGGATGGTACACCATTGTGTGGCCTGCCTTGGCCATGGGGGGGGGACATCCCTCACCTGCTATGCCGGCTGCAGTGCACTATACTGGGGTTGCCCAAAGGGCCCCGTGCACCACAGTGGTGTAGTGATGTCCCCCAGCATGACAGAGCCAGTGCAGAACCCACAGTATACAATGACATGACAGAAATGTGGTCTCTGATTGGTCAGTCCAGTACTGGACCTGTGATGGCATCCCAGCACAGTATCCTGTGTCTGGTCTCAGCCTCACTGTGCACCCGTGGTGGACCAGTTGGCAGTCTGTCTGTGCAGCTACGCCTATGACACATGACTAGTGTACCACATGTACAGAACAGTCCGTGACATGCCCTTGTGAATCTGTAGTACAACATGCCATCATATATTAGCATCAGTGGCTTCCAGGGTGTGTGTAGTGCTGGGATACCATCACGACCCATGTGTTGGAAGCACCTGAGGTGTGACAGTATGCCAGCACACCATACACCATGTCGGCCAATAGTGCCTACTAAAACCACCATAACAACCTGTGTTGGTACGACCATCCCTCAGTGCCTACAATGTGGAACACACCCATGGTGGACAGTGTACTGCGCACATTGAGGTTGTGCCACACAGTCTGGCCCATACCCCTCACCCTCCCACAGCACAACCCAAGGACAGGGCATTCAATTCCAGGTTCTCAGCCATCACAACAGTGATATCCATTCCAGGACCTGTGTACACCATGCCTCTGGGTGTGCAAACCACATGAAGGACTGCTGAGGTAGCTGCAACAGAATCAGGAACAGCCCTGTAAGGCCAACCCATGGAGGGGTGTGGCCTGGTCCTGTGCCAAGCAGGTATGGTGGACTGTGCCATGGGTAGTACTGCTGAGAGGCTCAGAGGTATGGGGCATACCTCTCAGGTGTTCCTCATCATGGAGGCCATCCTTCCCCATGCCCCTGAACAGTGCTCTGACCCACATCAGTCCCTCATGGGAAGCATGCTGACCACACAGCTACTGTGCCGTGAATGCAAGCTGCAGACCAGAAACCATGTAACCAACAATCCTAACAACATACTAAACGGTGTACATGTCAGCACTATGGTGTCCACTGTGGTCTGATCCTGTATTCCTATGCTTGGGGCTGTGACCCCCATCCTGAGAGTCTGTGTCCCTCATTGTCCCCAGGGTCCAGTTAACACCATTATTGGAGTATTAGCCTTCCAAATATGAGGCAAACACTACCACAATAAAGAGGGAGGAAGTTATTGCCATCCAGGTGTAAGCCCAAATATTAGATGATTGCCACAAATGCAGGCATGGAGGTCAGTAATTTTGGGTTTTCCTGAAAGAAATAGAGTTGTCCCACTAAGTCATCATGTTACCATCCATACATTAGTCCATCCTAGAATACTGACTGCCAAATTGTGGAGTCTGGAAGTATTTTGACCCCCATAACTTTGGAATTACATCCAGATCTAAGCTCCTGGATGTTTTACACATCCATTGTAAACAACTTATCTGAACCCCTGATTGTCCCCCATTGTGAGGGTCCATACCTGTTCTTGTCCCTTAGGTCAGTGACATATGGATTAGGGGTATATATTGGGGGGGGGCTGCTGTAGCCCAGTACTCTATCTGTCCCTGTCCTGCTCTGGTTGGCTATGTCACAGTTGGCGTTCAGTCCTAGACCCAGCTCTCCAGCTCCTGAAACTCTTCACTGTGCCAGGGCCCAGCTACTCACTACCGCACGTGCCGCACATGCACGCTGCATGTGCATCGCACATTGCATGTGCGCAATTGCAGCCTGTGACACAGCACTTGTGATGAGCAATTGCGGCATGCGTGACAGCATTTGTGATATGCGATAGTGATGTGCATGTTGGCATTTGCAATGTGGAGTTGCAGCCTGTGTATTGTCATGCAACTGCGTTTGCTTCCTGTGGCTGTTACGCATTTGTGATATGGGTATGGGAACACTTACATGTGTAGCAAGTGAGCCTGCAGGGCCCTGTGTTTGTGCCCTGTGGTGGTCAGAGGCAGGATGCTGTAACTGACATCAGTCCACACACAGGGGTGGGACTGCACGGTACTGCGCACATCCATGGTGTGGCGCTGGTACAGTCATTGCCCAGAGGCAGGGCTGTATCACCCACAGAGGTGTGGGGGGATACTGTCCCATGGGATGCCTGGCAGCATGGCCCACTAACTGAGTACCTGGGATCCCATGGGTGCACTGCACCTATCAATGCCACGGGTGGAATGCATGACTGTACAACTTGATCGCATCGAGGCCACGGCCTGTCATGTTGTGCAGTGCTGGCAGGGTGCCAGATGTCATCGCACTGTGCCATGCTAGCTGGCACCAGTCACCACAGTACTGTGTGGTGTAACTGACCTTGCACCTCTGTGCTGAGTGTGCCATGCCACGCTGACAACAGTGGTGTGACACACACTGTCCCATGGTGTATACTAGTGTATGGTGCTGCAGGCACATGGCATGGCTGTGTGGCTTACACAGTGCTCAGTGCTGACACCTCACAGGGGACCGTGGACTCAGTCATAGATGTCATGATGGACATCACAGGGACCTGTAGGAGGGCTGCGGCAAGGGCTTGTGGGGTGCAGGGATGCATCGCGAGGGGGATTCTCCCCAGGGCGGTGGATGTCGGCCGCCCACTGTATTACTGCATGGGTAGACCACTCCTCAGGTACTGTGTACTGCTGTGGACACCACAGTGGTAGAGAGACATTGTAGGCCAAGAGAGGGCCACGGGAGGGTGACCCATATCAACATGAGCCTGTGAGTCGGTCCTCTGGGGAGAGGCCCATGGAGCTCGACATGTACACCCAGGAGGAGAGGAGGGACGGGGGGACATGATAGTGGTCACTGGGTGCATGTCGGGGAACCATTACAGAGACCCAGGCAGGGTGCTCCAAAGGGAGCTGGTAGGGGGATGGCTGTGTTCCACGTGGGCCCTGCACCCTTATTGGCACCCCCGGGGGTGCAGCATAGACAGCCAGCATTTAGGCATATGTTATACTAACACATTGGGCTAAGGACATCTACCGTACAAATGTAGATGTCAGGATATGTATGCGTTACATTGTTTTACTCTTCACTGTCTAATACATATATGTATTTCCTGCTTACAGGGTGCTAGGACACCTATGTCCTTGTAATAATTATGATATATATGTTGGCATTACCACCTTTTGGTGATTTGTGCTACTACACTGTTGTATGTAGAACTGTACTCCTTTGTTTCACGAACTGATGACTACTACAGACCTGTATGATGTTATCTTGGACTGTGGAGCCATCTCTTATGTAACCAATAGGGCTCATCACTGTAACTAGTAATATTTCTATCATACAGTAACCATCGTAATTATCATAGGTATATAATGTGAGGCATTACGTCTTCCACCGTGGAGATCCCAAGTGCCACTGAGAGTCCTCGAGGTGTAGAGACCACTAGCAATTGGCTCCCAGTTTGTATTGGTAAGTACTGCTTAGGGCAACTGTAATTATCCTGTATGGTAGTGTTAGACAGGTGTACTACTCCTATGCAATGTGTCTGTGATTCCTTGCATTCCCAATATTGCCAAGAACCTGAGCGTGAGGTCTAGACCTCCTGACAGCTGGGAGTGGAGGGGAGGAGCCATCAGTCCAGTGGACAGGTGGTGGTGCCATGGACTGCACAGCCCAGGGGGCTGGTACCGGTGTGGACTGTGGCCGGGTGGACAAGGGGATGGGGTGGGTATGGGGGCATGTGACCAGGCCCAGTACAGGTGGTACTTCTGTGACAGGGGATAGTATTGCCCAAGGGGACGGGTGGGACACCAGGAACAGCCCTCGCTGCTGGTGTCATATATCAAGCAGACCCATGTGATTGGTAGGCCTAGTCATGTGGCAGTATAATATGGTAGCATGTGTGTCTGATATGCACAAGCTGCTCATAACAGCTGTGTTGCCTGTGCACTGCAACATGCTGTGTCCCCATTCACCCCCCTGCAGAGCATGGTCAACCCTGCTCTGGCTGTGGCCATGCCTGGTGACACATCACCCAGATACACCCCTTCCCCTGGGTGTGGCACCACTGGCACATGGGCATTGGGACCCATAGCACGGTCATGCCCTGTAGCTGTGCTGGACAGTGCAGCTGTCCTGCTGTGGGATAACTGTACACATGGCATGTGGCCTGTCTGGGCTACCTGTCTGGGCATGTTCTGTCCTGCAGCACCCCTGCCACCGCTGGCCATTGTGGTACCCCTCCCGTGGCACCCGCAGGCCATGGCATATGCCATCCCAGTGTTCAGCTATACCCCATGCACCAGTCCCCATGGACTGCTGCTGGCCTCAGCTGTCTTGTAACCTGTGCCAGGTGCCTGGCACCACCGCTGCAGTGCTGTGAAGCCATGTCCCATCAATGGCCTGACCCATGCCCCACGATGGCTATCACCTACCTACCAGCGCATGCCCTTCCAGGGCTGTTACTGGCACTGGTGGACATCTGATGATACCTGAGGAGTGACACAACACAACGTACAGATCAGGTGCAATGTTTTATTTACAAGGTGCATATTCAACTACAGGTGTGTATATCACAGTGCTCCCCTGTTCTTCCCATCATGCGAGCCCCCACACTCACCCATGCACACAGTCATACATACACAAACTCACACCCTCGTGTACTGCACAGTGCTCCCCCCAAATACAAGTAACTCCCTGCTATGCTATTGGCCCCACCTCATCATTGCAGCTCAATCCAACCATCCCCCATCTACACCAGACTCCTGGGCGTATTACAGCCATCTGCCACGGCCACGCCATGCTCGTACAGACTCCTCCCATGCTGGGCTGTGGAGGACCCTGCTGTGCTGGGGGGTTGTGTGGTGCCCTGGTGGACTTCTCCTGGCATCACACCCTGTGGACCTGTGTGTACCACCACAGTGGATCTGCTGTGCCTCTGCCCCCACAGGCCAACATGCCTTGATGCCAAATGTTGTTGCAGCTGTGCCGGTGCTGCTCTGTGTGTTCCCCCCATCCTGTGTAGACCTTCTCAGTCCCTGTGCAGTCTGTAGAGCACCAGTCTCCATGTGCTCCACCCCCCGTGTGGGCCCTGTGCCTGTCCCTGTTCCATTGGGCCTGTGTGTTACTGTCAACCTAGCTGTGTCTGTGGTGTCGGCATGGCTTTGTGGGTCAGAGTGGGTGTACCATGGTGCTGGTCAGTGCCCAGGTCAGTGTGGGCACTGCCTGGCTGGGCTTGTGGCTCCAGCAGCATGACTGGAAGGGGGGGTGCAACTGACACCTGGTGTGGGGTGGGGTTGGGGGTTGCACAGGTTCCGGTGGCTGTATCTGTGTGGTAGCTTGTGCAGTGGCTGGGGGTGCCATTCACTGGGTCTGGTACTGCAGGTGTTGCAATGGCTGCAGTGCACACACTATGGCCTGCATGGCCATGGCCATGGCTGTGTCATGGTGCTGTTGCTGTGCTATCATGTGTTTCAGGCCTGTGCTGAAGCAGTCCATGAACATCGCCTGGAGTTCAGCACAAGTGCCGGATGCACTGTATGACATCCCCCAAGCCAGCCATGCATGCCAATGTCTCCCTGGTGCATGCCTGCAGACAGCTGGCAATGCTGGACAGCATTGTCTCCATGCTGGTGTGGTTCTCCTGCATGCCCTGTGGAATGTTCCCCAGCTTCTGCCTGACTTCCCCCTAGTTGGCCAGCACTGACTGGCAATAGTCCCCTATGTAGGCCGGTAAGGACGACTGGTTCTGCAGCTCCTGAGAAGCCTCATCCAACTGGTCGACCAGTCCATGGGTGCTCAGAGGGCTCAGCAACCCTATTGCAGTGTCTTGTGCTGCTGTCTGTTCATGCTCAGCCACCTCCTGGTTGTCCACAGGCATCCGCACTGCCTCCATTGATGTGGCGTCATTGCTGGTGGTGTCCTCTGTGGTGCCCTGCTGCTCCCATAGTGGTCCTGCTGCATCCTCCTCACTTCTGGCCACCCCTCCTCACCCACGGGGCTGTCACCATCACCATTCCCCTCAGGTTCCGACATGGGTTCCGGTGTGCCGGCCACAGGTGTGCTGGCATCTAGGCTGCCTCCACTGGACGGTGTGCTGCTGCCATCACCCGACACTGTGCCAGTGGCCTGGTCTGTGCTGGCAACATCCTGGCCTTGCTGCTGCTGCTTCCACCTTCCAGCTCCACTCGGACCACCTTTGCCAGCTGCCACAGCACCAGTTGGATGGACAACATGTTAGTGTGACTGCACATCACTGTGTGCCTTCACCTGCCTGATCAGTGTTGCTCTCACAGGTCTGCTTCAGCATTGCACTATGGCATTGCACCTATCACACATCTGTACAGTCCCACCAGGTGTATGCCACCTCTGTACCTGCATCCTGCGCTGTTGGCATGTTACCCCCACTATTGCTGCCCATGCTGTGCTGTCCATCCTGGTATGTCTAATCCAGCTGTCACACAGCTGCCCTGTTCAGCTCCCCACTGCCAGTGACACTGTGCACAGCCATGCTCATGGGGCAAAATTACGCTGCAGGGGCCAGCTCCACTGGGTGAATGCATTGTCCCTGCCATCCATGCACATGTCCTTCAGCCCTAGCCCTCACTCTGCGAGTACTGAGGCAGTGCCCCATGCCCCCCGTACAGCACAGCCCATGCCTGTGCACTGTCCCCCTCACCAGTACACAGTGCATGTCACAGCACCCCCTGGTAAGCATAGCCCCCCCAGTAGACAGTGCATGTCACAGCAACTCCATGTTCAGCACAGCCCATGGCTGAGCACTGCCCCCCAACAGTACACAGTGCATGTCACATCACCCCCTGTCAGCATAGCCCCCACAGTACACATTGCATGTCACAGCAACTCCCAGTTCAGCACAGCCCATACCTATGTACAGCCACCCCCCCAATAGTACACAGTGCATGTGACGGCAAACCCCAGTTCAGCACAGCCCATGCCTGAGCACTACCCCTCCACCAGTACACAGTGCATGTCACAGCAACTCCATGTTAAGCACAGCCCATACCTGAGCACTACCCCACACCAGTACACAGTACATGTCACAGCGCCCCCTGGCCAACGTAGCCCCCCACCCAGTACACAGCGCATGTCACAGCAACTCCCAGTTAGCACAGCCCATACCTGTGCACTCCCCAATATTACACAGTGCATGTCACAGCAACTCCATGTTCAGCACAGTCAATGCCTGAACACTACCCCCCACCAGTACACAGTGCATGTCACAGCACCCCTGGTCAGCATAGCCCCCAGTGCACAGTGCATGTCACAGCAACTTCCAGTTCAAAACAGACCATGCCTGTGCACAGCCCCCCAACAGTACACAGTGCATGTCACGGCAACCCCAGTTCAGCACAGCCCATGCCTGAGCACTACTCCCCCACCAGTACACAGTGCATGTCATAGCAACTCCCAGTTCAGCACAGCCCCCCCAACAGTACACAGTGCATGTCACGGCAACCCCCAGTTCAGCACAGCCCATGCCTGAGCAATACCCCCCACCAGTACACAGTGCATGTCACAGCAACTCACAGTTCAGCACAGTCCATGCCTGAGCACTACCTCCCCGCCAGTACAAAGTGCATGTCACAGCACCTCCTGGTCAGCATAGCCCCCCTCAGTGCACAGCGCTTATCACAGCAACTCCTAGTTCAGCACAGCCCATACCTGTGCACAGCCCTCCCCCACCAGTACACAGTGCATGTCACAGCAACTCCATGTTCAGCACAGCCCATGCCTGAGCACTACTCCCCACCAGTACACAGTGCATGTCACAGCAACTCCATGTTTAGCACTGCCCATGCCTTAGCACTACCCCCCACCAGTACACAGTGCATGTCACAGCAACTTCTACTTCAGCACAGCCCATACATGTGCAGAGCCCCCCCCCACAATGGTTTCATGTGCACGTGCCAGCCCCTCCACAGACTGGCATGGCACATTCCTTTGTACAGCAGCACATGTCAGCTGCACACGTGCTTTTCCCTGGCCTGCCCCTGGCTATGATTTGGTTCCCTAGGCCCACTGTGTGGCCAGCTGTGACCATGTGGCATTCCTGCGGCATGCCACCTCACCGCTACATCTGCCTACACATTGTCAGCCCACCATTGCTTTTGGCTGTAATGCTATTGCCATGTCAGGCCTGTCACATACATTGCTGTTGTTTGCCCCTACCTGTGGCAGTGTGCTGTCTGAAGCTGTCCAGCTCTGTGACTCCACCGATGCTCTACTGGCTGAGGTGTGCTGCTATCCTCCTCTCCAAGATGCTGAGTGGCTGTTGCTGGGTGGGTCCACCCCCTGTGCGCTGTGCACTCCATCTGTTCTGTGCCATCTTGCGCTTCACTTGGCACTTGAGATTATTATATTTTTTCTGAATGTCACATACTGTCCTGTGCTGTGCTGCAATGGCATTCACCTTTCTTGTCACCCTGTCCCATGCCTTCCTCCTTTTTTCCCTCCTCTTGGACTCCCCTCCATGGCTCATGAGAAGTGCATGGTGCTTATCTATCTTTTCTACAAGTGTCTGCACCTCCTCATGATTGAAATTTTTCTTGCGCCTTTGCCTCTCTGCAGCAACTTCTGCCATAGCTCTTGCATATCTGTTGGTGTATGTTAAGCCGCAACTGTGTGTTACACCCTTTTATATTATGTATCTTCGTGTCGCGACTTGTGCAGTTGCGTTTGGCGTATCTCTCGCATGTTCTAGAATAGGCTGTATATCGCATGTCGCGTTTGCATTGGCATATCTTGTGCAAGTGTGTTACTTGCGAATGGCGTATTTTCCTTTGAAGAATTAGGCCCCATAACTATAAATGGTGTAAATTTTTACCTATTTAGGAACTGAACATAGGCCCACTGAATACCGTCTACAGTATGTGTTCTACCGCTACCATAAAATGATCAGGGTAGCTAGCTAACCTGTGTTTTCATATCACTTTCTTTTAAGAGTAGATGTGGTAGTCATTACAGTCCATTAAAAATGCAGACAAAACAAATACATTGCAGGCAATACTTTTTCTTGGACTAAAAAAAATAAATTTTAGACTATGGCAGCTTCTGAGTGTTACTCTCCTCAAGGACCTGATGAAGAGAGTAAATTCCTGTTCTTGAAAGATAGCCTCAAAAAACATTTTGTTAGTTCAATAACATGTATTGCCTGCAACATATATGTTGTTTTTGTCCTCTGTCTTTTTTCAAATAATAAATCTTTCATAGAGGAATATTAATATTAATTATGCAGATAGAAATACATTGTGGAGCCCCCCCACCACACACACACACACACACACACACACACACAGATATATACTCAGTGATTCTGGTCAAGTGCCCTTTAAATTGAGTTGTAAGGTCAAATGTTCAAGCTAAGCTTGTCTTAGCCATTTTCATTCCCAAACTGTCAATGTTGTTGCTTAGAATATTAAAATGTGGGGAAGTTGTTAGTATGATAACTTGTTGCTGCAGGGCATTAGAAATACAACTGACCCAATAAAAGAGTGACTGGGGAGCTTCATGCCATGATGGTAATACAAGTTCATGTCCCATATCCAGAAAGTAAATCTATATGACTATGACATTGACTGAGGGTTCCATATGATCCCTAATACTGCAGGTGGGGCATTATGTGCCCTTTCCACACTTTTCTGCCCCCAGGTGTTCAAGGAAGAAGATGCCAGGTAAATTATATAATGATGATGTTTGGATGTTTATATGGATGGGAATTTGTTCTCCAAATCGGAGGGGATGCTAAGAGAAAGGAAATGGGCCATTCAGAGCATAATGTCCCTACACTCCATTAGTCTCCCCCTACACCCCCTACAGTGGGTAGACTTAGAGGTAATGTGAGAAAGTATTTTTTCATGGAAAGGGAGGTGGACCCATGGAACAGCCTCCTGGCAGAGGTTGTAGGGGCAAAAATGGTAGGGGAATTCAAAAACGCATGGGACAGACATAAAGGAATTTTAGCAATAGGAAAGAGAGGGGAAGCAGCAGATCATTTAGGATCTGCAGCATATGAAACATGTAGGGAAAATGGGCAGACTTGGTTGGCCAAGCAGTCCTTATCTGCCATCAGATTTTATGTTTCTGTGTTTCTATTCAATCTCCTATCGGCTGTCTGAGGCAACCTCCATGTCTCCTTTTCCTCTCTCCCACTGGATTCCATTTCTCCAGTCACTTGTCTTTGGGGTTCCACTGGAGAGGATGATCAATGCAGGGATAAACAGGAAAATGAACACTACAAATGTGCTGGGGAATGAGCATGAGCACTCCAGAGTATTAGGAGAAGAGCCTGTGAGTAGACCAAAAGGGCTCTGTGTGGTGCAAAGTAAGGTGAACAAAATAGAAAGGTACTGTAATGTGATTTCCAGTATTTAGGAAAACATTTGAAAATATTATATTCCGACTGGATTTATCTTATAAAGTATTTCATTAATGTTCTGGTTTTATCTCCCCTCATTCTATGTTTCTAAGGACATATGCATCAAAACTGGATCTCTGTGTCTCAGATTTCATCCTGATTTTCCTCCACCCCAGTCATAATTTGCTGCGTTTGACATCACAGTAATTTTCACAACAACATATTGTGATGTCATCTCCTTCTGCTTGACATGCTTGCTGGAACTGTATATTTTGACCTCACAGTGGTTCCACAACAACTTGTCTGAATAGTATCAGAATATTGATCAGTCCTTTTAGGTTATTCACGCACCTTCTCCCATGATCACATGAAACATCCTACAGGTTTCTGTCCTGGATTCTACTATATTTTCCATATTTTTGAAAGGCCTCCTGAAACCTGTTCCTGTGTACATATCCACAAGTGCATGGATAACACAGCGCTCTTCCTCAGTGGTCCCTTGGCTTCTGAGCTGAAAGCAGATCATTGGCTTGATATCAGCATCAACCAGGGCTGGTTCCCCACATACCAGTTTATCCTGAATGATAAAATAAAATGTTCTCCATGATCTTTGGTAGAGTGCATTGATTGGTGAGGGCTCTAATCCACAGTGTTCAAGATTATCGGTGGCTTCCAGTTGGAAGAAGTTCTCTCTTCAAATACTTTCTGCTGTGGTTGAATCAGAACCTTATCTTCTCCAGATACATTGAAGCCATTCATTCCTAACTGATCCCCAAACTTCTGGCACTGTACAGGAACAGGTCTTGTATACTCACCATGTGTGTTGTGAGTGTGTTCTTCAAATGATCCTCCTGAAGTTTGCCTATAGGGGTGTGGTATACAATTTTGGCTCCAAGTCCACCCATGCACACCCGTATCCTTTCTTTGAACTTACTGAACTTTATCCACTTGCAGCCCAACTGACTCCCATCAATCCTGCTGCTCTGCTCAGCCCTGTCACCTGCCATCTCTGGGACTTACCTCAACCTCGCAGTTCCCCCATTGATAACCCCCATGGGAAGGGCTGTCTTGGGTCATACCCTTACTTCTCCAGCCAGAGCTGAAGTGTCAGTTGGCAAATTGGAGAACCCAGTTGATGGACTTTGGGAAGGCCTTGGCTGACACCTAGTGTGCTGCCAACATCCCCCTCCCTCAAACCATGACTCTGGCTGTGCCACCATCTTTTGGTCACCCAGGTAGCAGTGTTTCAGTGGTAACCAAACTCCCTCACACCCCTGAGGAGGTGAGCATCCATGGGATGCTGAGTCACCCTCCTCTGGCCAGTCATTTGACATCCCAGGCTCATTTCTGAACCTGGGTAATTGGTGTAGCAAGCAGTAGTTATATACCTGCACTGATGGGCTGGCCCTGCCTGTCTGGATCCTGTCTGGCACTCCTTCTGTTGATTTGCTCTTAACTTTTCACTCTGTACCTACTACTGATTCCTATCCTCTAATCTCTCCCCTGCCCTCCTTTAAAGGCAGACATTTATTCAACTACTTCACCCTCATTTCAAACTTCTGTGTCTCTGTCTTTTCCTGCTACATCTCCACCCTCACCTCTCTTTCTTCATCCCAAAATACTGGCTGCTTACTACTCTTTTGCAATCCTTCTCTTTGAAAATACTACTGGGCATGTCTCCATGTCTTGCTACCTCAAGTCCTTTGGAATAATGTTCCCCCCTCACACTTACTCCTCCTACTCTAATTTCCATCTGAAGACCTGGCTTCAGTTCACTCCTACTCCTGTTCCTAGTTTCTTCTTACATCTCTGTGACTCTGTTCCATGTTTTGGGCCCTGTATATCTTATATACTGCAACCATAGTGTCTCCCCAGATACTATCCTTGCCCCAAGTAACTGAATTATTGAACTATATATTGCTGCTAGGCAATACTGCCAATATTACATCCATGCACCATACAGTAGCTCCACTATTTGCA
Organism: Neoceratodus forsteri; assembly: GCA_016271365.2. NCBI lineage: Eukaryota > Metazoa > Chordata > Ceratodontiformes > Ceratodontidae > Neoceratodus > Neoceratodus forsteri. The sequence continues at coordinate 934,525,429 of CM057449.1, read as the reverse complement.
ATCACTGCAACATAATTCTTATTTTGTATGTTTCCTCTGTATTTACCATGTCAAAGGTTCTGTTTTTGTGTTTTTGCTGTAAGTTGCTTATTTTATGTTATTTTGTGAATATGCTGCTATATTTTGTATTTCTATAGCTACAGTTTTTATTTATTTTTTTATTTTATACAATGCTTCCCACAAATACCAAAGGTTGCACATGAAAATAAGCTTCAGGTCATTGTGCTTTTTCTGGTCAACATTTTAATAAATAAATAAATGCATACACACATACATACATAAATGAAATTTGATGTCCCAATCACAGGGTTAAAACTTATGATTCATCAGATGGAAACTAATGAGATGAAGTCTGGCACCAAAAAGTCCCACTTAGCATGCAGATGGCCTCACTAGTGTAGCAACTCCTTCTAACAGCAGAGCAGGTGATTGTTCACTAGAATGAGTGCATAAAGACTGGCACTCTGACATTAGGTCCCCCCCCCGGAATAGATGGGGAGAATCATAGAACAGATAAAATAAGTTGCCCTTTTGACATCCAGGGAGTTAGGCGCTAGTCTTGGTAGACTAATCAGTTGGGTTCTCTCACCTGGCAAGCACTGTCAGGGTGCCAAGTGTGTGTGGGGAGCAGACTGGGACATCCTGGGCAAGGTGCCATTCTGGAAACAGCAGACATGGCCAGCAGGATGCCTGGCAGTTCCAGCATGCTTTTGAGTGCAATGGGTTCCATTCTGAGTGCATAGGACAGAGGGCACTGGTTTGTGCTCACAAAGCTGCTCTTGCATCACAGAAGCAGATAGAGTTGTTGTTAGAGATGCAGCAAAATTAAATTCCACCTGCGAAGTGACCTCAAAGTGGCCTCTTCACGTTATCATAATGCTACGTGAAGTGGCCATTAAAAAGTGCTAACTTCACTTTATTATTATGACTTCATGCTGTTGTTCTGCCTTAACACAAAGTAAGGCAGAATGCCAACAATATAGGCACTTTTGGCAGCCCCCCCACACATCACATGGCTTACAGTACTGTAAGTTATATGCTTTAGCCAGGCAGGAAGAAAGCGAGCCATACAAGCAGAAACTTTCACTTTCTCCTTTGCAGAGGTAGAAGGAGGAAGCATTTCATGTAGGAGAGGAGAGGAGAGTTCGGTATTAGTTTCTTTCTTGAGCACATTCCAAAAACCCAAAAGCTTTTTTAAAAGCTAATTCTTTAGTTTTTGTTGTACTGTTTTATCAGTTCTTTTTGGTGACTAATTTCCTTGTTTCATAAATTTTGTTGTGTGTGTGTATGAGTGTGTGTGTGTGTGTGTGTCTGTGTGTGTGAGTGTGTGTGTGAGTGTATGTGAAGTCACTCATCATGTTGGAGAGGGAAGGAGTGTTTTTTGTGCAATGGACCAGGGACAGTATGTGGCCCATGGCCGGAGGGGAGTGCGCACACATGGGGGTCATAGCCGGGTGGCATTGGACAGCTCCAGACTCTGTGATCCTGCCTCACCCCTCTGGAAGCAGCAGCACCACCAGAGCCACCCCCACATCCACCAAGTCCACCACCACCACCACCACCACCAATAGCAGATGCAGGAGCTCCAGCAGCACCACCTCCACAGCAGCAGGTGGAGCCCCAGGTGCATGACCATGCTGCCAGCTCTACATCTGCCCCTCCTGTGCCTGGTCTCCCCTGCAGATCCCAAGTTTGGAAGTTTTTCAACTGGGTCAGTGGGGACAGCAGCCTTGTGGTCTGTCTGCTTTGTGGTGTGCAGGTATGCCGTTGCCTCCGGGGGACACAACTGGGGACTGGGAGCCAGTGCACACATATGCTGAACATAGAAACATAGAAACATAGAAACATAGACTTTGGCGGCAGATAAGGACCACTAGGCCCATCTAGTCTGCCCATTTCCCTACCTACAGGATAGGCCGCAGATCCTAGTTAACCAACAGCCTATATCTTCCTGTCCCCCACAAGAATTGCCTTATGTCTGTCCCGTGCATTCTTGAATTCTCCCACAGTTTTATACCCCACAACTTCCTCAGGAAGGCTGTTCCATGCATCCACTACCCTCTCTGTGAAATAATACTTCCTCACATTGCCCTGAACCACCCTCCTTCTATCTTTAAATTGTGTCCCTTGTTCTTGCAAGTCTCTTTTCTGAAAGATGCTACCCTCTTGGACTTTGTTGATTCCCTTGAGGTACTTGAAAGTTTCTATCATGTCCCCCCTCTCCCTTCTTTCCTCAAGGGTATACATATTAAGCTCCTTTAGTCTCTCCTCATACAACTTCTCTTGCAGACCCTGCACCATTTTAGTTGCCCTCCTCTGGACTGCCTCTATCCTGTCTATGTCCTTGCGGAGATGGGGTCTCCAGAACTGGACACAGTATTCCAGATGGGGTCTCACCAACTGTCTGTACAGAGGGATAACAACTTCCTGTTTTCTGCTGCTGATGCCTCTCCCTATACATCCCAGTATACCCCGGCCCTCCCTACTGCCTTCTCACGTTGCTTGCTAACCTTAAGGTCATCTGATATGATTACCCCAGGTCCCTTTCCTGTTTTGTTGTTGTTACTACCTCCCCACCCATTGTGTATTCTTCCCTGGGTTCTTGTTTCCAGGTGCATTATTTTGCACTTTTTGCATTGAATCCTAGCTGCCATACGCCTGACCATTCCTCCAACCTTGCCAAGTCCCTTTTCATCCTTTCCACGCCTCGCTGATCAACCCTGTTGCAGATCTTGTGTCATCTGCAAAAGGCATATGCTTCCTTCCAGTCCCTCTGCAATGTCACTGATGAAGACATTAAAAAGGACTGGACCCAATACTAAACCCTGCGGTACCCCACTAGTAACCACCCTTTCTTCAGAGTGGACTCCATTTACAATTACCTTCTGTGTCCTGTTGTCCAGCCAATGTTTTACCCAGGCTACCACCCTGGGACCCACTCCCAGGCTGGTTAATTTGACTAATAATATTTTGTGTGGGACTGTGTCAAATGAACCACCACAAGGTGAGTGGCAGGCTGCCAACGAATGGGCCAGGCCTCCACCTGCTGTCTCTTCTGTGGCAGTGCAGAGGGTGCTGCTGTTGTGCATCACCACAGCAGGAGGAGGGCCACAGCAGCAGTTGCTCCACCACTACCCCCACCACTACCATGAGCACCACCCTCACCACCACCACTACCTGTTTTTTTCCCATACCACTGGACCCCACAATGGTTGCAATGCAGGCAGACATAGCATTTTTGTGGGCTGCGGTGGAGGAAAATAATAAGAGGGTGGGTGCTGTCCAGCAGCAGGTGGAGCAGCTCAAGCAACATTAGCTGCAGATTGTGTTGATGCTCCATCTGCTGCTGGAACAACAGAAGATCCCCCATTAGCTTTATTTTCCAGCACACCTCCCTGCCCCCACTGCTGTAGTGTTTTGTCTTTTTTTTATGTTTAATAACAGACAGAGAGAAGGTCACAGTATTAGTTTAAAGGGAAGCAGTCATCAACAGGAGGTCCCACCCCCTGCAAGGCTTACCCTGTGGTTAAGCCTTTTAAGTATTTTGCAGCACAGTGACCCGATACCTCTGAGAAAATATCATACCACTTACTCCACTTGTGCTAATGGTACAAATAAAATACACATCATATATTCTTTCTTATCTTTATTCTTGAGATACTGCAACAAGTCACACCATATGTATGTTTGCACAAAGCTGGACAATGTCTGCACACACAGGAAAAAAAACACTGACAGCAGACATGCAGTTTAGCAAAACATACTTGCACTGCTCAGTCATGCTTTTTGCGAAACACTTCAAATCACGAGTCCCGACACAAAGTAAACATCACTGAGACTCCAGAAATATTTCTTTTTTGAAACAGACATTAATAGACATTAAAGCTGCAGTGCTTTAAAGCAGACTCAAATACTGGAAAGAATGGTATCATACAAGTCAAGAGGTAAGTAAAGTGGCAATGTAAAATAGCATAAAAAAGTATAGGTCAAAATTTTCACCACATTGTTGCACTGCTGCTTTAATTTATCATTTAAGTATGACATTATGTGCTCACAATCACAACACACAAAATGCAACTGTTTTGTGTCCAGAAAATTACCAAGTGCTGAGGAAGTGAAATGGGAGCGTTACATCACATGCAAAGTCCCCCAGAATGTGTTGCGCAGTCATTCATGCATGCAGTGGTCACACAGAGTCCCCAGAATTTTTCTGCAGTTCCAAAATGCATCTGTCGTGTGTCCAGAAAATCCCCAAGTGCTGAGGAAGTGAAATGGAAGCGTTATATCACATGCAAAGTCCCCCAGAATGTATTGCACAGTCACTCATGCACGCAGTGGTCACACAGAGTCCCCAGAATTTTTCTGCATCCACAAAATGCATCTGTCTTGTATCCAGAAAAATTATATATTCTGTGATGATGAAGTCATGATGCACAGTGTCTTGCCAAACTGTGTGAAGGAGGGATAACATGACATGAATCCATTCAGTGTTCCATTATAAATGATGACTGTGAGAGAACTGTTGCTGGTTGAAAGTGTGCTGCAATTCCCTGAAATACAATGTGATCACGTCAACCGGATGGAAGGGTGCCCTTTGTGTGTGGACTAATAGTAGCCTTGGTGAGTTGATATATATATATATATATATATAAATCTCTGTGTGTGTGTGTGTGTGTGTGTGTGTGTATATATATATATATATATATATATGTATTTTTAGGTGGGAGGTTGACATATATAGACATGTACTCATTGTATTGTTTTGTATCACAAGTCACAAGTACTGTTGGTATGCACATTCCAGTGCTTGATGAGAAATTGAGGTGTTGAAATTGGACATAGAATACTCTCAAGCCAATGAAGGTAAGTATTTTTTAAGGGGGGAGGAGCATATTTGCAAGTAGATCTCATTAATGGTTTAATTTTTGGTTGCTTCTTCACATATTTCATCTGCATCCTTCTCCAGTTTGGTAATGATGGTCATGGTCATTGATTGAAATGACTTCTGCATGTTGCATGTCTGCCCCAGCCTGTGGGGGGCCAGATGTTGAAGAAGTTCTTTGGATAAGGCAACTATGACACAACAAAGCATCTGGAAGTTTCCTAAAAAAAGAAATTAAGGAATTATTACAACTTGATTGCAGCAGTAAGACATTGGGCCTGATTCTCAAACACTGTACCAAGTCGCAAGATGCGTGGGCCAAGCAGCAGGACGCAAGCAGCACTTTGCACCAAGATGCAAGCAAGACGGGATTCACAAATGCACCATGCTTGAATGCAAAGACCCACTGCATCAATCAACCCATGCACCAGCACAGTGCCAGGTGGCTGCTAGCACCATGACACATGGTGTGTTGTGACAGGGGTAAGACATGCAGGACGCAGGAGTGCAATTCACAAAGGAGCACCTAACAGCAGATATCAAACACCTGCTACACCACACACAGCTTATCCAAGGGGACTTAGAAAAAGGAAGGAAAGGGGCAGGGCAGTGATACAGGACTGAGTCACATGACTGCAGCCTGACAGAGACAGACAACTGCCAGGAGGATATTAGCACCACAGTCCCTCCTGGGCATACAACTGGCCAGGCAATGCAATAGGCGATGTGCCCACCAAGCTGCACAACAGGGTGGTGCTGCACAGCAGGTGCACAGACAGCAGCAACCCAGACACCAGAGGCTTGTCAGGTGTGTGTGCCAGCCACACATCTCCCACATGGACCTGAGTGAGGAGCAGTGCATCGCACAATATTGACTTGTCAAGGCAGCCATAGCAGAGCTATGCCAGGAACTTGATGCCGACCTCAGAAGCAGGATCCGGAGAGGCCATACCATACCAATAGAGGTGAAGGTATGTGCAGCCCTATGGGTACTGGTCACTGGCGGATTCCATACACTAAGTGGTGACACCATGGGCATCTCACAACCCTCCATATAACGGTGCCTGCGGGCAGTCATGGTTGCCCTTGTACACAGGTCACACCAATACATCCACCTACCCACAGATGCCCAGGAGCAACAGGCAATCCAGCAGGAATTATACAGTATGGCAGGATTCCCACATGTGCTTGGTGCAGTAGACTGCTCACACATTGCCATAAGGGCACCACTGGATGAACCAGACATCTATGTCAACTGGAAGGACTACCATTTCATGAATGTACAGGTCATCTGTGACAGCAGGTGCAGGATCCTCAATGTTGTGGCACAGTATCCAGGGTCCACACATGATGTGCACATCTGCAGGAACTGCAGAGTGTGTGAGGCCTTCCAGAGTGGGACACTCATGGATGGCTGGCTGATTGGTAAGGCACACACTGACACATGCAGAATGGGTAGGCATGGGACAAATGTGGGCACAATAATAACAAACACCTCCCTCCCCACAGGTGACAGCAGATACCCACAACAGCCCTGGCTGATGACACTGGTGAGACATCCACAGAGTGAGGCACAGTAATGGTACAACAATGCCCACACAGCAAAATGCAGTGTGATAGAGCACACATTTGGCATCCTCAAGATGAGGTTCTGGTGCCTTGACAGATCAGGGGGTGCACTGCAGTATACACCAGCCATGTCATGCAAACTGTTCATAGCATGCTTTGTGCTGCACAACATAGCACTGAACCATGGCATACCACTGGCAGAGGATGAGGATGCACCCAGCGAGGATGGTGACACTGCATTGGAGGAGGAGAAGTAGGATGCTGCGGGGTCAGCCCATGACAGGTGACAGCAAGGCCAGGCATAATAGACAATAGCAGGACAACAGATGAGAGTGCAGCTAATTGTGGCACACTTCAGATGAGCAAACAATAGTATGCACAGTGTGCATGGCCACATGTATTCCAACATCACCATGCTGCATGCAGGCCCTGAACCACAGCCCCAGGACCATGGGAAGACCACACGCATGCAGCAGTGGCACACACAACAGGCACACTGGGCAGCAGTGCCATGCAAATGCAGGAAATGACAATGCAGTGCCAGGAACCCAGGGTCCACCACGGAGAGCACACACAGTAGGTGGACCTGAACAGCTGCAGCAAGATGGAGGTGTCACTGCCTGGGCCACCACACAGGCAGTGGCAGCACAGGTGACACAGATGTGCCCATTGCCTGTGTGCCATCCCAGACAGTGCAGCACACAGTCACATGGACAGTGGCATGTGCATCCGGGTGTCCAATGCTAGCAGGGGTGACATGTGCATGAGCAGCATGATGTGAGGATGGGGGACTGTGTGGAGCAGTCGCGCAGTAGCCACAGCACTAAGCAGCGGGATTGCACATGCTGGGGCCAGAGTCACATACAAGTGGCACACAGCACACCCTTGCCGGTGCCAACATGTAAGGGCAGTGCACAGTGAGCACCAGAGGTAGGCAGAATGGGGACATGGGGAACTGTGTGGGTGGGAGGCTGCACACACCATGAAGCAGTGCTGCAGGGGATGCACAAGGGTGGGTGCAGTGCACAACAGGCAGCAGGACATGGGTACGTCATGACAATAACCATAGGGACATGTCATGTGGACTGGCACAAAACCACTGGATGCATGCCCCCACAATAGCTGAGGTAAATTCCTGCAGAAGTGCAGTGTGGTGTCAGGGGAATGGAAAGCACGGCTCCGCACGGTGCACTGTGCAGCAGCAGCGGGTAGCCGCAAGTCACATTGTGTGTCAGCTACAGCTATGCTACCTGCATACCGAGTTATCTCATATGAAATGCACAGTGCATTGCTTGCTGCATGCCGATGCAAGCTGCATAGCATGTGCGACGCAGAGTGTGACTAGCGGGGGAAAGTGGGGAACACATGGAACCGAGCCATCAGCATGTGTAGGGCCCTGGTAGTGCATGCTAAGCTGCACAGGATGGTGTAGCACAGGCACAGCCCCAGCCACACTGCAGAGGGAGGCAAGGGGGAAATCAGCAGTCACAAGGGCAAGCTGCAGGTGGCAGTCCCAGTTGCTATGGCACACTGGAGCAGGGCACTGAACTTCACAGACAATGCTACTGTGCTTCTCATCAGCCTGGCTGAGCAGTGGAGCAGGGTGCTGTTCCCACAGGGGGCACAGCAGTCCAGCCCAGCAGACAGGGAGAGGGTGTGATCCACCATAGGCAACAGGCTCCAGGTGGTGTCTGGAATAAGGAGGAACATGTGGCAGGCCAGGCACCATTGGAATGACCTATCCTGGAGGGAGGGAGGGGCGGCTCCTTGGATACCTGAGGAGGATGGCATGAGAGGCTGATGTCCAGATGTGTGTGGTGGACACCCATGCCGGTCAGGTATGTGGCACCAGTAACATGTCCAACACACAGCACACAACAAGGACCTCAACTGCACAGAGGGGTACTGATGTTGTCACACACCATTATGTCCCCACAGGTGAGGGCAGTGATGCCGAAGGCTAGGGCAGGCGCAGGGATGCCGGACTGGATGGACATGGCAGAAGACCCCACAGAGAACAGCATCGGCAAGGTAGGTGTGCAGCAGACATGTCAAGTATGCAGCTGTGCAGGCAACTGTGTAGGGATCAGCAGGCAGGGGGGTAGACATGCACTCACACACTCACACACACACACACACATGCACCAGTGGGCCAGCACAGGTTGCCGTGGCTGGCAATTGCTGGTGGGGCACAGGCACCATCGACACAAGTGTGGGTGTGTGCCACACACATGGTCGGTGCATGGCACAGCCCATGCAACACGTGCCATGGCATGATGGTGGCTTGCTGGGCCTGCATCAGTGGTGTGGGCAACATGCATGGAGGTAGCACATGGGCCTGTGGTATACTTACTGGCTGTCACTTTGTGTTCTAGGTGCCTGTGGAGGTTCAAGGAGTGAGCAGCAGGGCCAGGATGCATGGTGGCATTCCCTGGAGCGGGCAATGCGACACCTGAAGTGGAGTGATGCACGGGCGTACAAAGCCAGGATCTGGATGATGGCCCAGGGTGGGCAACAGGTGGCACCACACCTGGATGCAGAGGAGGCAACAGGAGGAAGATGTGGAGGAAGTGGAGAAGGTGTCCCAGATGCCCGACAGGGGTGTCATTGGAGTGCAGGGCCATGCGACAGTGCTGTGGGACAGAGTGCAGCAGGTGACACGGCCATCACTGCAACAGGTGTGAACGCCCGTGGCACAGCTGGCCAGGAGGCCACCAAACTGACCAGGGATGAGGCTGCCCCCATGCATGGCAGTGGTAATGCAACTACCGACCAAGGTCCAGGGTAGCCCAGGAGTGACAGTGACATGTTGTCAGACAGGGACTTGAGAGGTGTAGGTGACATGCAGCCCCAGCTGCACAACCTCTGTGACTTTGCCCAGGGACTCGGCCTGCACATCAGGCCCATGGCTAAGCTACTGACCAACCTGCAGGTTGTGGTGCAGGACCTGCTGGACTACCAGGACCGTATTGGTGGACAATGAGTGGTGGACATGTGCGTGCATCAAGGTCCTGGCCCCAACCAAGCTATAGTGGATACACCCAGGACAGAGCACACTGGGTAGTATGAACACAGAACACTGGGACATCAGGGATAATGGAGCTGTGCATTCACTGCAGTTAAGTGCAGCACTGTTGTATGCCAATTGCTGATTGTGGGGCAGTGCCCATTGCACTGTGTACCTCTTAGTTCATCTTGGCTGTTTTGTGATATTTATGTGTCCCCAATACAATGTTGTTCAATGTGCAAGCAGTGTCTGTGTGCCTCTTTGCACTGTGCATGCCTATCACCTGTCTTTGCTGTATACCAGTCAGGGATAGCCATTGTGTGGGTAGCAGCCCACAGAGCCTATGCAGGGCACCTAGTGGTGAAAGGGACCACCGTCCAGCAACATGTAGACAGCACTGCAGTGTGCAACAGGGTGTGTTGCTGCCACATGCAGGACATGATGTCAGGACACTGTACCCTTGTGGGCCTCTGCCACCCAGTATGGGGTCCTCTTAGTTTCCCACAGTGGTATGCCACAGTGGGTAAGCCAAACCACTAGTCGACAAGGTGGGACCCTGCGGTTTGGGACTGCATGTGCCATGCATGTGTCAGTACCAGCCGTGTGGGGCCAGGTGGTGTGGCATGGTTTGTGGCATATCACAGGACCCACACAGTGGACTGCTGTGCACAGCTCTGTATGGCTGCCGTGGTGGAATGCCCCATGGTGGGTACTGTGTGTGTGGGTTGGTGATGCGTGGACTGTGGTGCCCCTGTGTGGTGAGAGGAGACAGTCCTGCAATGGCCATGCACCTGGGTGTGGGGGCACACATGACAACATGGACAGGTATGGTGCAGTGTGTGCCAGGGACCACGCCTGTGCTGGTGCTCCATGCCATGGTGTCTGCACCCACTGCTCACACTGGCCACATGGGAGGATGTCTGGTTGGTGGTGGCAGGGGGTGCACAGGTGTGTGAGTGGGCTGTGGCATGCCATGGTGTATGCACCCGGGTGCATGCAACAGGTCCCACGGTGGCATTGGGGGCCATGCAGGTGTTCGGTATGTGTCTGCAGGGATGGCAGTGTGCTGCACACTAGTGTGTGGGGGGTGTGTGCCACTGTCAGGGGATGAGATCGTGTGTGCAAGTCCCATGCTGCAGTGCCATGTGGGGAGCACCAAGGCTATGGCCACTGTATAGGGGACATGGGTTACAGGTGCATGCAGCATGGGTATGCATGGCTCAGATGACTGCACATCCATGTGTGGTGTGCATTGTGCTGTGGTCCACAGCCATGGCTGGGTGGGAGTACTGGAACATTGCATTATGGTGGGCAGCACCATGGGGCAACCCTCCTCCAATGGGCATGCCTGGCATGCTGCGTGCACCCTACTGGTGTGTGTACTGGACTCTCCCTCCAGTTTATAGTGTCCAGTGGCTCAGTCTGTGCAGTGCATGGTGGCTGTACTACCGTGTTGCTGCTCTGTGTAACTTCCAGCTGTGGGGCACACCCTGACTGCACCCCCGCCACTGGAGACACTGTGTTCACACTGTGCCTCTGTGACTGGCACCATGTCACCGGGGGTCTCTATTGTGCTGCGGCAGTCCCTGGCAGCCTGCTGTTGTCATCCCCCCTACCTCCTGTCCTGCTGCCGGCAGCTGCCATCAGTGCTATGGGTGTCACTGCTGGTGCACCTTGCCAGGCCATCAGCCCTTCATAGGCGATACCACCTGCCTTGGGGTGGGGCCTCTTGCAGCCTTGGGAATGGGCTGGAATGTGTTGTCCCAGCCTCTGCGCTGCACTGGGTGGCAGCATGGCCATGCTGTTGGCATTCACTGTACCATCCTGTGTCTGTCCAGGCTGCTCCATGTCACTGACACATGGGTGGGTATCCATCCCCCTGTGTCCGTCATGGTCCAGTACCCCTGTGTGCGGGTGCACATCCTCTGCCGTGTTACTGGGTGTTTCGCCATGGTTGACATCCATGCCCTGCTTGGCTGTGTCTCCCTGCTGTGTGTGACCCACTGCGCCATGGCCATCCTCCGCACTGGCATCACTGCATGGCTCCAGCCCAACCCTGCTGTCTGTTTGGCCCGTATGTCTGTCTTCAGAGGCATCTGCTTCTGGCTGCTGTTCCCCTGTGGCTGCGTGTGTGCCTGCCATGTCACCCACAGCTCTGTCCTTGGGCATGGCAGTGCGTGACACGTGCTGTGTCAGCACTGTGTCTGGCTGTTGTCCTGTGGGCATCCCCGGCTGCCCTATGCCCTGTGCATCCTTATGGCCCTGTCCCACATCCTGTCTGCTGGCTGTGTTCCCCATGCCATGGTGGTTATCTACTGACCTCTGTTGTGCCGCCACACATTGCAGTCTGGGCATGCCTGTGGAACTGGTGCCACACCTGCTGCCTGCTGTTGCATGCATCTTGCAATCTCCTGCAGTGCAGCTGCCATTACCATTGTTGCCTCTGTCTGGGCGATATGCTGCCCAATGCTGCATTCCATGAGCATGGTTTGCCATTCTATGGCATCCGTTTGTCATGTGACTCATAACCATATGTCCTGGAGTAGCCGTGTTGTCTGTGTTGTTTGCATGCCCCTTCCTGGATCCCATGTATGATGGCTGCATGGATATCCACCACTGTCAGCTGCAGCTGTCTCATGTGTGCGCCCGTGGCAGTGGTGTGTTCCCAGATGCTGTCTTGTATCCCTGCCAGCTCCTGCTGTGCTGTCTTCTGGGTGAGCAGGATGTATTGGCAGTAATGTGACAGGTCATCCCCAAGGTCATCCTCAAGTGGCAGTGGGGTTGCACCATGTTCACCTGTCCCACATGCAGCATCCATGGTCTGGTATGGTGCTGCGGTGTGCCTGGCCGCCATGGCCTATAGTGGTGGGTGCGTTACTAATCTGCCCCACCACAGGGCCATCCCCTCTGTCCTCCATGCTGCTGTGTGTCCACTGTGGTGTGGCACTGGTCAGATGTACTGGACGTGGGTGTGCTCTGCCCAGCGGTGCTGCTGGACGGTGTGGCATTGCTGTCAGTGTCATTTCCCTGTTGAGCTTCTGACTCACTATCTGTCACCCTCCTGTGGGCCTGGCTCACTGTGCTGTCACTGGTGGTTGCCTGCTGCTGTTCCTCCTCACTGCTGCTCTGTCTGCTGTGCTCCAATGCCTCATTGTCACTGTGGGTCACGGCATGGCACTGTGGTGGCGTTAGCTGGCTGGCTGTGGCCTGTTGTCTGGTTGCTGTCGTCCTGGCATCTGCTGGGTGTACAGACAGATGTGCACAGTGCATTACCTCGGTTGCCCACATGCCGTTATGTGTCCAGCACCACAGTGCATGTCCAGCCTGTGGCAACCAGTGGAGGGGTCACCACCTGCATCTCCTGCATCTCAATGGGGGCCCAGGCCACTCTGTGTCCCTCTTTGCCTGCCCCCCAGATCCCTGTCCAGTGTCGGTCCCTGGTGCCCCTGTGGTGTCAGCCTCCACTGGTGGTGCCACATTGGCTGTCTGCATGGTGGTGCCACCCACCCCATTCATGCCCGGTGCTTACCTTGTGCATGTTGTTGCTGATACAGGTCTAGCTCTGTGTCACCCTGTATGCTGCATGTGCTGATGTGTGCCAGTACATGTTCCTTGTGTCTGCTGAGGGGCCATGGTTGTGTGGGTCCTCCTCCCATTGCCATTGTGCAGCACCTGTTGTGGGCTGCCTTCTCCTTGGCATGGCACCTGATGCCACAATGCCGCTTCTGCAGCTCCCTCACACTGCGCTTGCTGGGTGACACTGCATTCATTAGTCTGGCTACCTCGACCCATACCTCCTGCCACTTTGCCCATAGCTTCTGGTCCCCTCCCCGGGATAGTAGCAGGTCCACATGTTGGGTGTCACACACTGGTCAGGGCCTTGCACCATTGCCCCACATGCTCATGTCCTTCTGCCACACATCACACCTATCTGGGCCTCTATTGCATCCAGGAGGATGTCTGTCTCCTGGTCTGTGAGATTCTTTTTCCTGGAGTGCCCACTCTTCTTCCTTCATGTCCCTGGGGTTGGCTGCCCCTTCTCTCCTTGCTGCATCCTCTGTGGTTCAGCCATTCCTCTGCCCCTTGCGTTTAGGCGCTGCCTGCACCTTGCGCGTTGCCTGCACTATTTATCTGATGCACCATGCGTTCATATGCCATGTGCACTGCATCTGGTGCATGGTGCGTTCCTTACAGAATAGGGTTGCTGATGGTGCAGGGGGCTTTAGTGCATGCTGCATCTGATGCACCTTGAGCCACTCTAAGGGCATTTTTGAGAATCGGGCTCTATGTTTCAGCCATGGCTGTTATACAGGTATCTGGATTAACACAGATAATAAGCTGTCCCACTGCAATCATCAGATCACAACTTAATTTAGTACCAGGCTGTGTAACAAATACACTGTGTAAGTGTCCCTGCATCTCAACTCAAGTTACATTTCAAAACCACATCTTGCCAAGTAACACTACCTGGGTCCAACTTTTTCAACACTGTCATGGCTGCAGAGCTGCAAATTTGGAATACAGTGCATGTGATGTTGCAGAAATATTTTTTGTGATGTACACATGTCACCTAGTTTATGAATCCTAAGTTGGATTTATTGCACTCTTATGAAAAAAAAAAGGAACAGATGAAATAAAATTGATGCACTTACCAGTATGGATTGGAAATGGATATTCCATAGGTTCCTGTAGACAGTACTGCTGCTGTACCATTGATACAGACCTTCAGTGAAGGAGAGTCATTTCTTGTTAACCTGTAAAAAAAAAAAAATAAGTTGACCAAATGTGTTTGACCAATGCAGCTCAGAAAAGCAACAGAAAACAAAACACACAGCTAAAGGAAGTTGAATAGCATAAAAAACATTAGTACACATACTCACTTTATAGTTTTAATAGTAAGAAGCCTTGTGCCTGTGGCTGATGGATGTGGTCTCCTGTTCAACTCCCACTGCCTTGGCATGGTCAATGTAATGGAAAAACATTGTCTGAATGACACTGGTGGTGCGTGCTGGTGGTCATAGCTGTGGCAGATGATGACATTCCCTCTCACATCTTCCTGCATCTGGTGGTGGTGGCAGTGGTGAACAGCGGTCTTATGGTGGTGGTAGTCCGGGGGGACACATGGTCACATTTCCTATGGTGGCAGTGGAGAACAGTGGTCTTATGGTGGTGGTAGTCTGGGGGGACACAAGGTCACATTCCCTATGGCGGCAATGGAGAACAGCAGTCTTATGGTGGTGGTAGTTCGGGGGCCTGGATATACTGTGCTCTGTGTTATAAATGTGATGATGTGACATATGGAATTTGAGTCAGTATGAGTGGGACAGTGCTTTAACTTTATGAAAAAGAGAACATGTATCATACAAGACATGCAACAGCCTTTTAACCACTTAAGTTAAAACCTGCCAACATTAACTTCATCATCATTCATCATCATCCTCAGAAAGAAAGCTGTCCTCACAGTCTTCTATGTCTGAATTCAAACCACAGGGACATTTTTTCTCCACTGTGTTATCATCTATGTCAGTGGTAGGCCACTTCATGTTGTCACTGCTACCAGGCTGGTCCCTTTCTTCAAAATCAGCAAAACCATGAGTATGCCAAGGTACGAATACTGAGGTTGCAGTCTGAGCTGGTATGTGCCTCTCATTCATTTTTATGAATGTCTGGAAGCAGGAGAAAGGTTTGTACAATGATCCCAAGCTATTGCACTGGCTGAGCTGAATACCGCTCTCGACACTCTCACTGGATGGTGGGCATGGCAGGTATTTCAGTGCCACAGCGGTCAGTTCTGTCCAATCACTGACCTTTCCACTCCAGTATAAAAGGGGATCATCAGTGATTGACAGATGCCTGTTTTCAGACACATATGACTCAACCATTCGCTGTGCTGCTCTAAATCCAGTGGTTGATGCATCACCCTGTTCTCTGGAATCATTTATGTCACAAATCCCCACTTGGGACAAAGACTCCCAAAGTGGGTTAACGCCAGCCACTTTTGATGACAGACCACCTGAAACTGCAGTCCCCTTCCCCTTACAGTATATGCTTGATACTACTCCTGCAGGTTCACCTCCATCCTGATTATGCTGCTCAGGTTTCCTAACCTTGGCACGTGACTTCTGTGCCACATGAACCAAGCGCATCAGTTGCCCACTGTCATTTTTTACCTGTTCAGACCCGCCTTCCAGTACTGCGGCAATTTCATGTTTGTATAATGGGTCCAGCATTGTTGCTATTGTAAAGTTGTCACTATGCTGAATGCTCAAGATGTGACAATTCTGGTCAAGTACTGTCAGCATGTGTTTCAGCAACACATTGCTAGCATTGGCTCCGGCAACATCAAGGCTATGCTGTACATTCACCAATGCCTGCCTCAGCACCTGTAGCAGTGGAATTGATTGGCTAATAAAGGCAGACTCTTCACTCACTGCCTGCGTGGCATGTTCAAAAGGCCTCAAGATTCTTATTACAGAGTCTGTGAGGTGCCACTGTTTAGTCGTCATAGACATGGAGTCACGGCTAGTGTGCAAGATATTCTGAGAAGGCTTTGTACTGTTCATACAAGCTCTCTGCCATGTATAAAGTGGAATTCCACCGAGTGACAACTTCCAGCTTCTAGCGGTGCTGCGGGATGCTGTTTCGGATCTGCAACTGCAGAAGTTGGTCACGGGCATTTTCAGAGCGTGAAAAGTGAGAACAAATATGGCATGCAACTGTCAGCATTTTCTTTATATTAGGGTGCTGCAGAAACTCCTACACCACAAGATTTAAACAGTGGGCCATGCATGGAACCTGAAAAAAGCCACCATTCATGATGCATTTCGTCACATTTGACATATTGTTACTTGCTATGAACCCAGCTCTCAGGGACAGGGGGTTCAGGCACTTGACAATTTCAGTCAATACCACATTCAACAAGTTTTCACCAGTGTGTGAACAGGTCACATTGCACATAGAAATTGTTGCATGATGTCGAATTCCTGGAAGATTGCTACCACGACACTTCACCTTACTACACTGATTATTCACACTACCAACAGCATAGACAACCCTTGGCACCTGCGCCCAGTGTGCAGTTATACACAGATATGAACTCCCCACTGTTTTGCCACTTGTCCACATATCCATACTTAAATGGATGAATGGAGAGGAGGAATGTTGAAGGGCGTGTCTTACTGAGTCAGATACAGTATGGTACAACTTGGGGACAGCACGGGTCGACTGTATGTCCTGGATTGGACTGTCCTATTTGGATGGGCATGTGCAGAAAACCACAGGAACCCAAAATTCTCCACAAAGGAGAAGGGCAAAAGATCAATTGCCAGCATTTCAGCTACAGCAGCATTAAGTTCACGTGACACTGTATGATTGGGTGGATAGTTCAGCTTATGCACAAAAACACTCTGTAACGTGGGTTGACTTAAACGTTTTATACAGGGTGTGATGACAAATGGTTCTGCTCTGCGAATAGCAGGGGGTGGAGTGTGGACATGTGATGAAGACAGTTGCACAGGTGATGACAAACCCAGAAATGCAGTTATTTTCCCAGATTTAGCAACAGGGGTTGATGTACCACTTGCACTAGGCATACTGCATTGACTACCACCAAAACTGCTACTCTCACCACCACTGGACAAGAATTCAAAATCATTCTGCTCTTCCACCTCATCATGCCTGTAGTAATCCTCTGCTATTATTTCATCACTATTGCACACATTTAATTTTCTACTTGATGCTACAGTCATGGAAGGGGATAATATGCTCATTAGGGTTGATGATGAGGGTGAATACCCCACTGTGGTACACTCATTAGCTGCTGTCTTGTGCTGAGTCCACAGTGCCATGTGCCTATTCTTAAGATGTGTCTGCCATCCCCCTGCAGCCAGATGGCTCCCCTTTTTACCTCGACTCACATGCACCTGGCAAACCTGACAGATTGCAACTGACTCATCATTTGCATCTTCCGAAAAAAAATCCCAAACAAGGGATTTTGATGCTCAAGTTTTAACTTGTCCACCCTGATGCTGCTTATTGAACTCTGTTTTTTTAAGCCATGAAGTGGGGGGTGTGCTACATGATTTTTCAGGCAGGACAAACTTGGACTGCAACTGGCCACCATGACTACCTATCATTATTACTGGGTCATCATCATCAACTGAAACTGGTAAATCACAACTTCTTATGGGGGGGGGATGCAAACAGACCCAGACACCACCACCTTGAGTTTCTTTTTCTTCAGTTCCCAACAGGGGTCACTGACATCATCATCATATTCATCAACACCATCCACATCTTCTGCTTGGACGCTGGCATATGGACTGCATGTTGCAACCACAGCAACATCATCATCATCAGCTCAGCACCTCCATCACCCAAATTTTTTTCACCACACTGTGAATCACTGCATGGCAAATGCATGACCTGAACCGCTGTGGAAGAAATGTCATTTTGTGCGTTATCATTGACATGATGATCAGAATCCGCATATTCAGTTACTGGGGAGTATGACATCATCTACACTGTCACTCCCTGCCAAGGCTTCACAGTCCACTATATTTTTGGACACGGTAAACTGGTCAGAACTGGAACTTGAGGCAGCTATAGTTATACCACCACCAGCAACTGCACTAACTCCACCACCTGGGACAACATCATCTCCCCCAACTATGAGTGAAGCTACTGATTGTGCTGTAAAAAACACTGAAGTAGAAATACCTTTCTTCACATCAGCAATGCACTTCTGTGACTGCGTACTACTACCTCGCCCACAGACAATCTTACCACTGGCAACAGTGCCATGGCGAGAAACAAGTTTGCTTGCATATCTCTTTGCAGACATTTTGGGGGATCAACAGGAATATTCTAAAAAAAATTCCAGTTTTGGAATGTTTACTGGTTGGGGGCCGGGGGGGGGGTTATGCTGTATGTGAAGTCAAAAAAACAACTGTGGCTTCAACAACAGATGCAGACGCAAAGTCACAACAAGCTCAACACCTTAACTAACCAATGGTGTTCTCAAGTCACAAAAAATTCAATTGGGAAAAGAATACCTTTTACCAGTGGGAGGGGGCACTGACTGCAGACTACTGCAGTGCAAAACCAAGAAAAGATACCACAATGGCAGTACAAAATCAGGCAGCTGCAGTGGATAGCAGGTTCACACTGCTGCACCTGCAATTACCCTGAAGCACTATAAAAGGTATATTATTTGATGTCATGTCATGCACCGCACACACACACAGAATTTGTCTACAAGTAATGCATACCAAATTTAAAACTTCAGTAATATACAAGGTTTTTTAAACAACTTCAGTGCTGCCCCAGGTCCCTCCAGACCACAACACATACAATCAGCAAACAAATGTCAACAATTACTGAAAATATTACTGTGTATACAATAACACAGTCAGTTACACAAGAAAAATATCACCAAAAAACAAAGAACTCCCTATTTCTCCAACTTAAATCTACTTACACCAGCTACACCCCTCCCCCAAAGCACACTTCCACTATCTCTCTGTACACATACTGAATGCTGTGCATTAACATTCAAACTCCACACACAAACAATAAACACTCAATGATATTGTTTTCATTTATTTATTTATTTCAGATTTGGAAAAATACCTTTGAGTCATAGACTCATTTACAAAGGTTCAACGTCACATAGAATAGGTACAGACAAACATTACAATGATTGTTTCAGAGTATAAAGATCAGATTGTTACAAAGAACATCCAATGCTAACATTCAAGTACTAGGGTTGCTTAACACAGTTAATTACAGAGTACATATCAACCCCAGGGAGACTCAGTTGGAGCACTAAGGAGGAAGAGGTAAGACAGTGGCCATTGTCAGTGGATAAGGAGAAGGGAGAGGGCAGGGTTGAGTTACAATCACAGGTACTTGTGGACGGAAGGTGGGTTTTAAATTGTCCAATTCTTTGTTCATTTACCAAGGAGGTGGGTAGGCTGTTCATCCACAAGGGGGACCTGTAGCTGAAGGATCATTGGAATTGAGAGGTACAACAGGAAGGAATCGAGAAGAGAAGGTTGTCTGAGCTACAGGTGTGTTTAACCTTAAAGTCAGAGTGTATTAATGGGGCGAGCCCAGGGGGGGAGAGGTCTAGTGTGATTTTTTTTACCAGAATGCAGGTGTGAAATCTGATTCTGTTGTCGAGATTAAACCAGTTGGTGTCATTATAAAACAAACAGGTATGGGTGAGACAATCACATCCCAATACAAGATGACAAGGTTTGTTTAGGGCAAGACAGAGTCTAACTAGGGCTGAGGTGCTTGCTGCCCCATATATCAGTAAGCCATAGTCAAACAGAGAGAGGACCGAGGAGGAGACTGTGAGCCTAAGGGCACCAGGAGTAAGGCAGTGTTTGAAGTGATGCAAAAGCCCAAGCCTAACTTTGGATAAGTGGTGAATATACTCATGATAGTTATGCCCTGTGTCTAAGGTGATGCCCAGGTATTTAAAGGAGTCCACTTGTTCCAGGGGAGTCTGGGTTGATGTTAGTACTTGAGGGCAAAACCCCTTCCTGGTATTCTGTGTGTGTGCAAGTAGCATATTTTTTTTTATAGTTAAGAATAAGGCGTTGTGCAGAGAACCAGCTTTTGGCAAAGTTGAAGCAGGACTGGAGGGAGCAGTGAAGTTGAAGAGGGTCAGGGCTGGAGGAGGAGAAGATGATAGTATCATCCGCATGTAGTAACAGTTTGGTGGGGCAGGACTCGGGAAGGGAGTTTAGGAAAAGGCTGAATAGTAGAGGTCCCAATATGGATCCCTGTGGGACACCAGAGAGGACAGGAGATTTGATGGACAGGGCATTACCAATTTTGACCTGTTGAGTCCGGTTCAAGAGGTAGTCAGAGAACCATCCCATGGCTTTCTGAGAGAGACCCAGTTTGGTCAAAGTGGTTAGAAGAAGGGAGTGGTGGACAGTATCGAATGCCTTTGTGAGGTCTATGAAGATCGCACCCATGATGTGACCTTTGTCCAACGCAGAGTGTATGTTGTGGTAAGTTTGAGAAGTGCAGTAGTAGTGCTGTGTCCTTTGCAGAAACCATTTTGCTGTTTGCAGAGAAGGTTTTATTCATTGAGGTGCTCAGTGAGCTGATCAGGGAAAAATCCTCTCTGAGACCTTGTAGAGGGGTGGAAATATGGAGATAGGGCAGTAATTGTTTGCAATGGAGCGGTACCCACATTTAAATACAGGTGTGATTGAGGTGGATTTCCACTTGGAGAGGAATTTACCTAGACATAGGGAGAGGCTTAAAATGTGGGTGAGGGGGTAAAGTACCTCATTAACGGTGAGCCGAAGGAGTTTCAAATCGAGGGAGTCAGAGCTGGAGGAGGAGTGGCTAAGGGCTGTTTCAAGGTACGGGTCTGCAGACTTAGGAGTGATACAGCGCAGATAAAAGGGGGCAGCTACGGGGAGGGGGAGTAGATGTGCTAGGTGCCGGGAGATCATAGAAATTGGGGGAAGAATATGGCTAAGGTTCGTGAAGGCATTATTGAAGACTGCGGCCATCTGAGTGGGGTCAGTGATTAAGGACCCATCAACTATGACCTGAGCGGGAACTGGATTAGGGTCCTTACTGCTTATTTCCTTAATATTGTTCCAGAACATGCTGCCAGATCCCAAAGAGGAGGTTAAGGAAGATTTATAGTACTCTGCTTAGGCTTTGTGAAAGGCCCAAGTGCACTTGTTCTGAGCCTCTCTATACTTATGTCTATCATGTGGGAGGCCAGACACTTTAGAGAGTAGCCACAATGAATCTCTAGTTCGCATCAAGGTCTTGAGGTGATCAGAGAGCCAAGGCACATGATTGCCTTTAACCATTCTTTTAGTGAATGGGGCAAATATGTCGCACATATTATTGAAAGACAGAATGAAGAGGTCAAGGGCTCTATCGGGGTCTAAAGATTTAGTAATGAAGGACCAGTCCGTGGACCTGAGGTGAGTTTTAAGTTGTGCCAGTTTACCAGAACCAAGCTTGCGGTGCTCTATTAATTTGGGAGGAGATCTAGGAGCTTTACAGGACCAGGAGCAGAGAAATGGGGAGTGGTCACTAAAAGCATTTGGTAGGATGGAGACATTAGTGATCTTGTGTGGATGATTGGTGAAGACAAGATCTAGCAGGGAGGAAGATCCAGTGCGTGGGTCCAGATGGGTGGTGGAAGTGACCACTTGGGTTATGTTTTGGGCTCTGGCAGTATCAATGAGCAGGGTGGCATCCTTACCTAGCCAATTGTTAGTAAAATCACTGAGAACAATCATTTCTGTATGAGATGGTAGTGTGTCCAGATGCGACAATACAGTGTGGAGGGCTGCTTTTTGATCCCTAGGGGAATGTACACCATAGTGATATGTAACGGGTTTAGAGCTCATTCCAAGGTCAGTTTAATAGTGAGGGCCTGTGGTTCTGGTCCCAGCTGGGGGGAGGGGAGCAGTTGTCCATGTAATATGTCCTTAGTGTAAAGGGCGCAGCCTTCCCCTCGCTTACCCTACCGGTCAGCACGGTAATGGTTGAAACCAAGAAGGGTTACTGAGGAATCAAGAATCTGAGGGGTGAGCCAGGTTTCACTCATGGCTATGACATCAGGTTGATGTTGTAAGACCCAGCCCTGGAAGGAGTCCCACTTTTTTTTAAGATGCTGGAAACATTGAGGGAGGCAATGTGCAGCCCACCAGGAGTAGGTTGGAAAGGCATCATGACTATTGGTGGCCCAGGATTAGAATGGACATTGCCCGACATGAGAAGGAAGAGAAGAAGGAACCTTAGTTCAGGGTTCCAGGACCACTTCCTTTTGTTGTAGTGAGAGAGTTGGGTAAGGCACACAGCACATATGAGCACAGGAGGGTTTCCTACAATCGATGAACTAAAGTTTCAGGAAAAAAAAAATTACACAAAAAGACTTTTTTAACTGCTTTTAAAAGGTTTGAATCACAGTGGCCTCTCAGAGCAGACTGTTGCCTACAGCTTCCTACACACACTACCCTGAACTGAGGCAGTGCAGAACAATCTAGGGCCCATGTGACCTGAAATCCCATGAATCACTGCAAAATTCACCTTTGGAGCCTTAAAACAAGACAAAGTGAGGTGAAGTACATAGTTCTCAATGTACTTCGCCTTAAGATTTGGTGGAGTAGTGGTTTGGGAAGGCGGAGTAATGTGAAATCATTGTCTTCAATGGACTTTGCGTTACCCATTATAACGCAAAGTAGTCTGCTTCACATTGCAGAACACTCCGAGAATCCGCCTTCAATCCACGAAAAACTCTGCGGAGTGAATTGAGGCTACTTCACCCATCTCTAGTTGGTGTCCAGATTTTGGCCTGGTCTGGGGCAGGATGCAGGACATGGGCATCACAGGAGGCTCTGGGAGGGAAGGCCTCAGTCACACAGTGTGGATGGAGCAGGGTGCTTGCTGCTCTCAGGGCACTGAGAGTGGCAGAGTTTCAGGACGCCACAAGGTATTGAAGGTTACTAGGTTACTAGGTTTTCAGAAACAGATGAAGGCCATGGCCAGTATCCCATGAGGATGGTGCATGGGGAAGTGTGCTGTCCATAATGGGGACTCATTCCCTGCTGAATCCCTCACAGCGATGGGAGGGTAGGGTGACAGGATGGGGGTGGGCAAAATGGGCGAGTGTGGGCTTGGAGGCATGGGCTGGGAGGAGGTGAAGGAGCTGTAGGGGGTGGTGCTGTGGTGGGTCACCAAGCTGTGTCATGGCATCGGGGTTGATCTGTGGTTGGAGTGGGTGAGGTACCAGGTTTGGGTCCAGGGACTGGTGTGATTTTATTGCTCCCAGCCTGAACCTTTAATTTTACATGTTTTCACCCCTTCCCGACATGCACCCTCCTGGAGTTGAGAATCCTTTAGTAGGGGGGTACAGGGGGTGAAGCACCCATACAGAAAGCATTGAAATTTATTTCCCCAGCACCATTGCCCTATGCGCCGGGGTCTCACAGTGCCAAAAATGGTTTCGGCACTCTGACTGCATGAAAACTGTGATCACCTATAGGCTTTTGCTGTTACCACATAGAATCACCATGGCCCATTAAGAATGTCTCTCACGCAGTGTGGGTGGATTAATGTTGTTCCTGCCTCCAGTTAAGATGCCTATCTAGTCTGGCCTTAAAGATATTGAATGTGTTAGCTTCAACCATGTACTGAGGAAGAGAGTTCCGTAAGTTAGTCACTCTTACAGTGAAGAAAATATCCCTTTTTTTGTTTTACTGATCTGGGGACCATTAGTTATAGGATGTTGCTTCTGAGGTTTGCAGTTATTGTAGAGAACTTTAGTCTGCACTGTTCTGCTAGATTTTTGTTATCTAGCATCTTGTACAGCTGTAAAATGTTCCCCCTTCTTCGTCTGTCCTCTAGTGAAACTAGTCCTGTCTTTGACAATATTTCCTGGTAAGGTAATGATTTAGGTTTGGGTATCAGTTTAGTGACTCAGTGCTGAAATCCTTCTATTAAATTAATATCCTTTTCATGTAGGGACTCCAAAAAGGTGAACAAAAATTCAAGTGGGCTCTGATATAAGTTTGGTAAAGAGGGATGATGTACTGGGCACTATAATTTACAAATGTGACTTTTAATAGAATTGAGTATTATATTACTCATTTGATCAACTTTATTATAGTCATTGCTTGGAGATAAAGAGTTATTTATAATAATACCCAGGTCCCTTACTTTAGTAACTTTTTAATGGTAAATTATTAAGATAATAAGGCATGTTGTATTATTATTACCCATATGGATAATGACACATTTATCTATACTAAATGGAATTTTGTAAATGTTGGTCCAGGTCTCTGTTGTCTTGACATCCCAGGCCAGGGATTGTTGTTTTTGTACAGTGTCAACCTCACCACCCAGTTTAGTGTCATCTGCAATTTTGACAATCTGACTTTGGATGTTGCTATCTATGTCACCAATAAAGATATTGAGGAGTAGGACCCAGGACAGTACCCTGGGGAATATCACTACTAACCTCCCCATGCAGAGAGACTGCAACCTATACAAACTTGTTGTGTTCTACCAAGAAGCTAATTACCAATCCATCAGGTTAGCTGTTTACTAATCCCCAGGTTTGCTAGCATTATGATCAGCTCATTGTGTGGGACTTTGTCAAACACTTTACAGAAGTCAAGTAGAATTACACGGGGGAACCTCTATCTAAACTAATGCTTACACTGTTGTAAAAAGTGACCAAGTTTGTGGTACATGTGTATCCCAAGGCATCATAGAAACACCAAAAGAGACCCTAATGGCTACCAGGGATAGACCTCAGGCATCACAGAGCAGATCCTATGCCACTGGGTATCGATGGGTTAAGTCAGAGATACTTTTCATAGAGTTGAGAAGTAAGACACCACCAGGAGGCTGAATGAATCCCAGGGGTTTATCCCTCAAGAGAGATCAACCAGTGGCCATTGGGACTATGGCACATACACCTAAAGATATCAAGGAAGATCCTATTGAAGAATCAGTTGAAAATCTAGTGGTTATTTTACATGTGGGTACCAACAGTATAAATAACTCACTTGATACTATAAAAGCAGATTTCACCAATCTCTGTAATAAATTTTAATCAAAAGGTTATTCTATCACTATTTCAGAAATGTTACCTGTTCCAAGAGCTGGCTATTACAAAATTAAGAAAATTAAAACTGTCAATGAATGGTTCTGCAAGTGGACACTCCACAACAGTTTCTCATGCCTCACCCACTGGGAGGAGTTTGAAGGAAGATTCAACTTCTTCAGTTGGGATGACCTACACTTGAGCAGATAGGGTAACAACCAGCTGGGGAAAGCAGTTTAGAACCCACATATCTAACCAGTTAAACCAGTAAAATCAGGGAACATGGGAATACCTTCTCAAAATCCAAACTCACTTCCCCCATCAAATAGTAACTCCAGGTATAAACTTTTACTTACAAATGCCAGAAGCCTCAATTCTCACAGGATCTCTGAATTAGAGACATCAATAATCAGGAACAACCTTGACCTCATAGCGGTGACAGAGACATGGTGGGATGACTCTAGAGATTGGCACAAGGAGATATGTGGGTATACGTTATACCAAAAAAACAGAGTAGCTAGAAGAAGGGGAGGAGTTTGTATGTACATCAAGGATAACATAAATTCCAGTCTTTGTATACCTACCACCATGTCGGACATGGCAACTGAAAGCTTATGGGTAGAAATAAATGGGAAGAATAAGCATAAAATCGCCACTGGTATCTGTTATAGACCGCTGAACCCATCTGAGGATTATAACAAAACACTTAACTCTGAGATTATTAATACTGCAAAAAAACGAGACGTAGTCATTCTTGGAGATTATAACTATCCTGGTATAAATTGGTACTTACCAACTGGATCACATCCTGCTAACTTAAACTTCTTAAACACTGTAGTATATGTGGGCCTGCCCCAATTAGTTACAACACCAGCTCGGGGCAATAACATTTTAGACTTAATACTTACAAATGAGGACAACTTAGTTGATAATATTACCACAATATCCCCTGTTGGAGGAAGTGACTATATCGTACTGACGTGTGATACAAATTTCATATCCTCTAGACCACCTAAACCTATCCTTATAAGAAACTACAACAAAGCTAACTTTGATTTGATTAACAATTACTTTAATAATGTAAATTGGGTTAGACAGTTAAACCATTCAACTTGCAAAGATAGATGACTAGCTTTTAAAAATACTATACATGAAGCTGAGACTAAGTTTGCCACTATGAAAATCAAATTTAATAATATGGGTAGAATATCACCATGGTTAACCAGTGCAGTCAAAAAACAAATTTAAAGCAAAGGAAAAGCTTATTCAAAACTCCAAAAAGAAAATACTGAGGAGAACTATAACAACTACAAAAAGACCCAGATGGAATAAGCCTCAAATTGGTAGAAAAGGCAGTAACTAGTTTAGCAGAACCAATTACTGCAGTATTCAATTTTTCCATCACTACTGGCTCGGTCCCTAAAGACTAAAAAAAATCCATAGTCATACCAATATTCAGAAAGGGTGAGAAAAACAAGGTAAACAATTATAGGCCTATAAGTCTTACATTAGTTCCATGCAAAACACTTCAAAAATTAGTAAAAACCAAGACTGATCCTGAATAGGTGTCCATTTCACACTTAGACAACAAACAGCATGGGTTTACACCAAGATGGTTATGTACTACAAACCTGATTACATTTTATAATCAGCTTAGTATTAGCCTTGACAATAGGATCCCAGTGGATGTAATTCTATTGGACTTTGTCAAAGCTTTCGACAATGTCACCCACTTAAAACTACTGAACAAACTAGTTAACATTGGGATAAGTTATCATACTGTAAATTGGGTCAGCAACTGGTTGCTTGGTAAACCTCAACAAGTTAGGGTCAACAGTCAACTCTGTCTCTCCATTGGGTGAAGTTACTAATGATGTGCCCCAGGGCTCAATCCTGGGACCCACCCTATTTAATATCTTCATAAGTGATATTAATGCTAACATCACAAATCATCTCGGTAAATCTGTGGATGATACTAAAATCGGAGCAGAGGTAAATACATTAGAAAAACACTTGTCACTGGTCAGTGACCTTGAAAAAATTATACAATGGACTAAGGATAACAAAATGAAATTAAACTTGTACAAGTGTGTGGTCCTCCATTTTGAACTAAACAACCCCCAGTACACTTACCACACTGATAATATACCATTGAGAACAGTGAGCATGGAATGAGACTTGGGGGTCATTATAAATAACTCCGTCTCTGCCACTGGACATTGCAAAAAAGTGACTCAGATAGCAAATATGACATTAAACTGTATCAAAAGATCCTTCACAAACAAAAGTTAATACTGTATAATACCCCTGTTCAGAACATATGTTAGACCCAATCTCGATTTTTGTTCCCCTTTCTGGAACCCACACTTGAAACAAGACATTAGATCAGATCAAACAAGTCCAACACAGGGTACTAAATTAATACCCAAATTAAAAAATGATAATTTAAATGACAGGCTACACAAATCAGGATTAGTCACACTTAAGGAAAGGAGACCTAGGGGACATACTACAACTATATCAAATCCTCCAGGACCCTGTGCTTGCACATCAGTATGGCCTATACTTCTCACATCATAACAACAATCTTAAAAGCCACAATAGACTATTAGTAATTTCCCAAGCAAATTCAAATAAGCAAGACAACTTCTTCTCAAGTCAGAGCAGCTAAGGCCTGAAACTTGCTTCCGAAGAATACAAACACTACCATTTTTTTAAAATCAATTACATAAACACCTGAAATGGATCACTAATCAGAACTAATATACCCACACAATTGTGACATTCCAGATGGGCCTCAGCCTCCTTATGTCTGTATTAATTAGTAACCTAGTAGGTGATCCCAAATACTGGCCTGTGCAGAGCCATCACACCTGAAACTATCAGGCAAAGTATGCTGAGGTATAAAGCAGCAAGATAAGGTAGGTGATCCATCTCAAGGAAAAAAGCAAAAAAGCAAAATCTCCTGTTGAGCAGAACCCACAGAATGACCCACCAGGGAAGCAATCAGTGTGGGGGGGGGGGTACCTGGCAGCGCACACAGCTGTGAGTGGGATATGATCCAGTAAGCCATCAGTAGTATCAGGATAATAGGAGGTTTTATGGATTCTGTCAAAGGAAGGGACAACCCTTTTATATCTAGGGTCAGAGCAGTTCACACTTGACATGTGTGCCTTTTCTGCCTTCTGAAAAAGCCAAATAAAAGGAAGGGACAGAGTGTACAGTAACTTTGATGAAAGAAAGCAGAGAAATTGGGTGATGCTGGGGATAAGACAAGGTTCAGATCTGTTTCTGTTGGAGGCTTTGAACAGAAGCTTTTCTTCTGAGTCAGCAAGAATGTGGGGATGGGCAGCTACACATACCCCAGGAGATTTATATAGAACTGTATCAATAATGAATTGAAGGCACATGGATTAGGATATCTGGATCTTGTAAATAACTGTACAAATGAACTTAGGCTGTCCCTTGTAGTAAATGTCAAGCACTTGGATATTTAAGAGTGTACGTGCAGGGGTGTCATTTAGAGGTAGCCAGAGGTTGTGGTTGAGACCCTATGATTTCTTTCCAACTCCAATGATGTCCACTGCAACCCCTAGGAACACCTAAAACAAGGCTTACCTAGTATTTATTTAGATACAATGTGATGAGTAGGGAGCTTTGTAACCCCTATGATTTTGTTGACATGGGTTTTTGCAGCCACTCTGATTCTAGTGAATTAATACTACTGTTTTCCTCATGCTAGTTTGAAGACTGTAGTGTTCTGCCATAAGGTTGTGTCATAAAAAGACTAGGTTGAACATCTGGGTCATAATCTCAAAACAACAAAAAAGTTATGAAAAAATGTTGACATTTTTCAATGTTTACTCATAACATTGGAATTGTCTTTCTTTATGAACCCACTTTTTTATCATAGTCATTTTCTTTTCTTTTCACCTCACTGAATGAACATGGCAGGTGTCATTTTTAAATCCCCCTCCAAAAACTGTTTTCAAGGTTGTTCTGCAAAATCATATTTTTTTTTTGTTGTTTCGTTGATGTTTTGTTATTTAAGAAAACAACATTGCTATGGGTGAACCTCTTCATTTCCCAATCATGATAATTTCACTATTATAACCTGGGCTATTATTTTTTTAATTTTTACTGCTGCACTAGCTATGCCCAAAAACTATGAAGCAAGTACAAGAAAGCAAACATTTTGTATTGACCAAGACTTGTTTCTTTTACTTTCTGGACTGTTACCTCATGGCTAAAAGTGTAAAAATGGATAACCAATATGAGTTCCATTTGTTCATGTTTGGAGGTGGGGATTTTTGCATCCCAAACTTCCAGACACAAGCAATCCTAATCATCTGCTCATGAGCTAAATACAATGCTTTTTCACCATGTATGTGCCAAAGTGTTTGAGGCTCCAGCAACTTTTGTATTCCTTGAACTGAATCTGAATGATATCATAGGAATCATAGGATTAGTATTGAGTCTACAAGCATTAACCATATGTAACTTGTCAATTATTATTGGACATCATTCCCGGACGCATACCTGTCAATTGATGATTAAAAAATATCCATTGTTGGGCTGCTTTCTACAGTCTCAGGTAATGAGTTCCATGTCCTAACCACCTGCTGATTAAGTCAATGCCCTCTTCCATGTGTTTTCTTTTCAAGTCCTTAATGGATTATAAGATGAGGGAGAAGTTGGGAGTAAAATTTAAGAATAAAATTTATAATACAAGGGCACATTCAATCCAGCTTTCAGGGGAACACTGCAGAACATGGAGGAGAAAGATGTGGTTAAATCAGAGGGTAATTACAATTTGGAATGGGTTTCCTGGTTCAGCAATAGAGAGTCCATCTATGGAGGTATTTAAACATCGCTTGGATGAACTTTATCATTTGGTTCGGCCTTAAACCACATAAGGCGAGCATTATGGATGAAAGTCCTTTCAGCTCAGTATATACGTATGATACCTATGATGTGTTTTATAATTCTCTCCTCTGAGTAGAAAGTCATTCCTTCTCAAATTTTTTGTTATATCTTTTTTTTTTACTAATCCTGTACATTCTAATAAATAATTTATGAAGGCCCTATAGACGAAGCAGAGATCATCCCTTAACCATCTCTATTCAAGAGAATATA
This sequence comes from Neoceratodus forsteri, assembly GCA_016271365.2. Classification (NCBI taxonomy): domain Eukaryota; kingdom Metazoa; phylum Chordata; order Ceratodontiformes; family Ceratodontidae; genus Neoceratodus; species Neoceratodus forsteri. The sequence continues at coordinate 934,495,231 of CM057449.1, read as the reverse complement.
ATTCCAGTTCTCTTAGTCTTTCACCATACACTAAGTGTCTTAGACCTATTATCCTTTTAGTTGCCTTCCTCTGGACTCTTTCTAAAAGGGAAACATCCCTTACCTCGTGTGGTGCCCAAACTGGCAGCAATACTCCCAGTGGGGCCTAATAAGTGCACCATATACTATAGGTGCATTATTACACTTCTGTCCCTATTATGTATATGCTTAAAAATACACCCCAACATCTTGTTGGTCCTGTTAACCACCACCCTCGTATGTTCATTGAAGGAAAGCATATTATCTATGGTGACACCCTGATCTTTTTCAATATCAGTTCAATACCATTTAAACTATATCTGTGCTTTCTGTTGTTCTTTCCTAGGTGCATAACTCTGCATTTTTTCTTCATTTAAGATGGTTTGTCCCTTAAAGGACAGGCCCGATTGTTCTAGGTCTGGAACCTTGAAGGAGGGTCAAAATGCAGGTAAGAAAAGGAAGGGGGTGGGAGGGGCTTAATGACATCAGAAAGAGGAGGACCACAATGAGGTAAGAAAAAGGGGGTTCAGTCAAAGGGATCAAGACCTCTGAAAAGTGGTGGGGGCTGGGGTAGAAAGGAAGATTGGGGTTGGGTTAAAGGAAACAGAGAAAGGAGAATGAGAGCTAGGGGGTTGGATTAAAGGGAGGGTTATAAGGGGCTGCACGGAGGGGCTCTCCCTCACTTTTGTGAAGCAAAAATTTTGTTTAGCTGGAGAGTTCATGTTTTTTCTCCTGAGCTAGCCTGATTTACAGTTAAGCTAAATTTATTTCTTAGTAAAGGGATGTTTGTGGGAAATGCAACAAACAATTTCAGTATAAAAAAATATATAGATATACTGTATATAATAAAGGCAATGATGGATATATAGGGGACAGCATCAAAATGACCAGCATTGTATAAATTAGTGCTTCAAGGAAGTGTGGATAAACGGGTAATTTTAGTTTTTAGTTTGAGCAGTTTTGTGATGTTTTGTGAGGCAGAGTTTAAAATGAAGCCAGAAAGATATGTGCTGGGGAATTTTTTATGGGGAAGAGCTGGATAATGCAAGTGTTTGTTTGGAATGGCCACAGAAATGGAGGTTTTGTTGATTTCCTTGCAAGGGACTCAGTCGAGCACCTGGAAGACAACTGGAGTGGGCACCCAATTTGAATTGGTAACCACGTGGTTGAGCACGGGGGAGACCACGGAATTTGATGCAGGTGGGAGTCAGAAAGGCAGCAAGACTAGAAGCCTGAATAAATGTTTGAGAGGAGAGAATTTTGTAAGAAAAGCTTTTGCAGTCCTCAAACTTTCCTGTGTAATTAAAAATGCGTACTCAGTGTGAAAAAAATGAAGTCGTTGTTATTTGTCTCCTCTAGTTGTTTATTGCACCTATCTACACAGTCAAAGCTATCACTGCCTACTGCAGATGGTGTCTTGGAAGTTATGGACTCTTCATACATTTCTGGGCTACTGGCTTGATGCCTGTATTTCAGGATTTGTTCAAAGTGATAATCTCTTCAACTCCATTTCAAAGAAAATAGGTTTCTTTCATAGAAACAGGTATTTTGCTGTCTTACCCCTTCATCTCAGATTGGCTCAGTCCTTAATTTTCCTATGGACATTTGTTATGAATCTGCAAAAAAAAAAATCCATCTTCATACATTAGATGTTCTATTTGGATGTCTTGCTGTCTTTGCTTCTGGTGCTCCCTTTCTCACTCATCATTGTGAACTGTTGAGGCTTCTGGGTTAGCTCTCCATTGAAGATAGGCACTAGCTTCATAAACATCCGTCTTTATTATGAGATGGTCAGGGCAATTTACCTTCTTACTTACTATCAACAATTGTCACTAGTATGCTGTGCCAGCTTTACTGAACTTGTTGATCCCTGCGTGAAAAAAAAATACTAACAAGCCTTTAATTAATTCTGCCCAGTGTCTTGGAAATCTCATCCATCTTCCTTCAGGTCCACCTCTGGCTTTTCTTTACTACAGTCCAAACTGCACAAATGGTTCCTCAGCTGTCTTCCACTATAAAACATATGTTGTGAGGGCATAACCTGAATGTTTATTTTTGACTGTTCTTCTGATTCATGCATTGGTTTTACTGTTTATATTCATGTTTGTTCCAGATTTATTTTATCTTGTTTATACTTTTTGTAATTATGTTGAAACTATATTTTATTGTCTCATCATCCTTTGGATACCATTGTAAATGAGCTGCAGCCCAATGGTTTTCTACAAATAAAATGAATGAATGAGTCCATGGTCTTGCAACCACTCTGGGTTTGGTGAAAAGATACCCCTGTGTACGTGCTCATTGATATACAACAAACCAAGGACTCAAGAGTACCCCTAAAGTCCTTTAACCCTGGGAAAACAGCTACTGAAACAGTTGAATGCAGAGGAGCTCCTAGTAAGCAAAGATACCCTTTGACACCAGCGTTTTCCTGGGTCATACCTGCCCTCTTCCAAGGCAGTTATGTAGGATGGTGTGTGCACCACTCTAGGGAGCATTAATAAAGGATGAAGGGATATAGATACAGACAATTAAGGAAATTTAAGCTGAATTGTGTCAGAATTTTATACTGTAAATCTGCAAAGGAAATGGGAAAGCACTTGATTAATGGATGTATGTATTTATTTATTTAGTTCTATATTTGGTATTTGTTAATTATTTAAGTATACCAGAAAACTGAATGCATATTTACAGGCATGACTTGGAAGAGTAGGTGGTGCATTGCAAGGAACACCAAAGAAATTGTAGGCCAGAAATCTGAACAATAGTAAAATCAGAAACAGCAAATACAGTTTAGGCAAAGCAGTTAAACATAGCTGTGAGTGCAGATTATCTATGCTAATATAACAAGCATTTGTCAATGCCGAATGTTTGCTTGCTGGCATTGGCATTGGTAGTGTAGAAGTTACAGAGCTGCATAATAGGAATGGCAGCAAAGTATTGAACTGAAGCCAACCCCACCACCACCCTGCAGAGAGTGACAGGCATTGGGGTGTGCCTTTGGGTCGTCAGGCATAACGACCATGCCATTTCACCACACTCTACCCTGCAGACACTGACAAGTGTCACAGTGTGCTTTGGGTCTTTGGCCCTTATGCGCACCCCATTCCATCAGGAAATACGGTGAGATGGGTGTGGTATAGGAGAATGGGGTAACGTTTGGGCCCAAGAGTCCGAGGCACACCTTGATGCCTCTCACTGGCTGCAGGGTGTGGGTGGGGGTGGAATGGTATGAGCATTACAGGCAAGAATCCCAAGTCACACCCCGATGCCTGTCATTCTCTACAGGGTGGGGCGTTATGGTCAGAAACCCTAACGCCTTAGGCATTCGTTGGTATTTTCACTCCAAATTTTCAACATGGTTTTTTTGTGACCCCACCTTCATGAACAGTGGCAATATCAGTTTGTTAGCCGAAAACTGCTTTTGCACAGTGACTATGGCATTTGGCACCACAGGTGCAAAAACACATTCTGAACAGGATGTGAAAAATGACAGCAGTACTGTTCAAGGGGAGGTGTAAAAAATGGCAATGTTGAAAATCTGGTGTAAAAATCTTAAAAAAACTGCTGAAGTCACAAGTGTGCATAGAAACTGTGCAACACACATCCGTAATGTAACTAGTTTGGGGATTTTTTTACAGCAGATTGTTAACACAGGCATTTTGGGACCTCCGATCATGAACAGTGTCAGTGTGATTTTCTTTATCTGTCCCGAACAATGATTTCCCTCAGCGATCACGCATTTCTGCGCTGAAAGTGTGAAAACACATTTCGGCCATGTTGTGGAAAATGACAGCCATACTGTTCGTAAGGAGGTGTGGAAAAATGCCACTGGTGAAAATCTGGATGAAAAATATTACAAATTCATGAACTTACGAGGGTGCATGGAAACTGCATAATACTCACTTGTAACACAGTCATTTTATGGAGTTTTGCCACCAAATTTTCAACATAGCCATTTTAAGACCCCTGCTCATGACCAGTGTCACTGTGATTTTCTTAATCTGTCCCAAACATTGTTTTCATACACCGTCTGTACCATTGTGCGCTACATGTGCGGAAACAAATTTTGGGCGAGATGTGAAAAATGGTAGCTGTACTGCTCATAAGGAAGTGCGGTAAAATGGCACTTTTGAAAATCTGGTGTGCAAATAATACAAATTCATAAACTTGCCAGCGTGCATACAGGAACTGTACAGCGTGCGCTCCTAAAACAGTCATTTTGGGAATTTTCACCAAATTTCAAAATAAGCTCTGAGAGCCCACCTTATGAACACTGGCAATGTCGTTTGTTAATCGGTCCCGAAGGTGATTTCGTCAGTGACTGCGAAATCACCCTTCGAACCTGAATAATGCCATGACAGTGACAGCATTCATGAGAAGGGGTCCCAAAAACCCCATGTTGAAAATTTGGTGCAAAAATTCCAAAAAATGCCCAAGATATGCAGCAAAGTTGAAAAATCCCTATCTATTACATTATACAGTTTACCGGCATTTCCTCAGTTTGCGGTTGGCTTTGAAGAGTGCAGGCGTGTTCGCGGTCCACGAAGATCATCGCTGGACTCCAGAGGTAAGTATGGGGTGAGGAGGCTGTGGGGAGGCAGGGTGCACAGTGGGTGGAGTGCGGGTGGGGGCAGGGAGACTGCGAGGACCGTTTTTAATTTACAGGTTTTTAAATTATTAAGATAGCAGAATGTTTGCCACGCTGGGGTGGGCTCCCAGCGTGGCAGCTGTAAAGCTGTTTGGGGGCTGGAGCTGACGGGGATTGGGCACCCCGTTATGCCATACCGATGTGTGCCACGCTGGGGTGGGCTCCCAGCATGGCATCTGTAACACTGTTTTGGGGGGCTGGAGCCGATGGGGGATTGAGCACCCCGTCGGCTATACTGTATGTGTGTAGGGGGAACGCATCAGCATGCAATATGCGTGCGTGCGTGCGTGTTGGGGGGGGAGCTCTGCTCACTGAAGCGGAGCTCTCCCTTTCAACTGTATGCCACTGCATTTTCAGCTGTCATAGACAGCTGGAGCAGTGATTGGTGAACTGTGACTGCACCTGCAAGCACACTGACTGAATTGGAAGAATCTGACACACCTCTGGAAAACTTGGATAATGGCACTATGTTTCTTGCACATGCGTGCAAGCAAACATAAAAATTGAAAAGCTGTTAAAGATGGAGATACAAAACAAAGTGTCAGACAAAATTGTCAGCCCTAGTGGGGTAGCCAGTAAGGACATAAAACAGTTCAACAGAGGGAATAATGGGTATTAGATGCAGTTACAGACTGAGAAGATGATTAGTTGATTCCTCAGAGCACACTTAATGAAAAAGTAAGTGTGAGAGTTGCATACCGAGAGGGGGAGGAAGTTTCAGAAACTGGTTGCAAAAGAGAAGACCTGATCCCCCATTCTGATGGAGCATTTAGGGATGGAGATGAGGGCCATGTTGCTGGATGTAAATATTTCAGATGAGTATGCATGTGTAACAGAGGTATACATTAAGAGAGGCAGGGGAGACAGATCTCAGTAATTTAAACAGGAAAAAAAATAGAGTACAGGATGCTAAAGCAGAAAAAGAAAAAGAGCATAAGACCCTAAGGTAGAAGGGGATAGCCATCCTAGGAAGAAGTAAAGTATGCATTGGTGACTAGGTGTGGGGGGGGGGCAGAGAAGTACTATGTGAAATAGTAGATATTGTTATTATATGCCATATCTCATTTGTGAATTATGATTTGGGGCACTTGAATGAATTGAGATGCAGTGAAGTAAAATTCTGCCTAGGAAGTGGTCGTACAGTGGCCCCTTTGTGTTAGTATTCCGTTACAAAAAAGTGCCCATTTTAAACCCTCAGTTCACCACTTTGCATTGCAATTATGACTTCATGTGGTGCACTCCGCCTTATTCCACTTTAAGGCAGAGTGAGAATTTACAGGCAGCTCACACACATCACATGGCTTACACAGTTTAGGTCACATGCTTCAGGCAGGCAGGAGGTTATGGGCAAAAACACTTTCCAACGTGGGCTGACTTACACATTTTGCCCAGGATATAACAAATGGCTGTGCTCTGCGAATGGCCTGGGGTACAGTGTGGACTTGTAATGAAGAGGGTTGCACAGGTGACAAGTCCACAAATGAAGTTATTTTCCACATTTTAGGTAGAGGAATTGATGCACCACTTGCACTAGACATACTGCATTAACGACCACCACCACCACCACTGCTACTCTGACCACTACTTGACAAGAATTCTAAATCATAATCCTCCCCCTCATCATGCCTGTAGTAATCCTCTGGTGTTATTTCATTGCTACTGTAGACGTTGCTACTAGGTCTTACACTCATGGAAGGGGTAACATGCTCAGTAAGGATGATGATGAGAGTGAATGCCCCACTATGGTATTAGCTGCTATCTGGTGTCGGGTCCACAGTGCCATGTGCCCGTTCTTAAGATGTGTATGCTAGCCCCCCGTGCCCAGATGACTCCCCTTTTTACCTCGATTCACATGTGCATGGCAATGGTGGCAGATTGCAACTGACTCAACATTTGCATCTTGGACAAAAAGTCCCAAATAAAGGATTGTGATCCCTTACTTTGAACATGTCCCTGCTGCTGCTTATTGGACTCTGTTTTTTTAAGGACTGAAATGGGGGGTGTGCTACATGATTTTTTAGGTTGGACACACTTGGACTCCAACTGACCACCACGACTACCTAAGATTATTACTGGGTCTTCATCATTATCATCAACAGGAACTGCTAAATCACAACTGTTTTGAGAAGGGGGGAATTTAATTCCAACAGACCCAGACACAGCCACCTTGACTTTCTTTTTCCCTGGTTCCCAACAGGGGTCACTGACATCATCATCATCATATTCATCAACATCATCTGCATCCACATTTTCAGCTTGGATGCTGTCATGTGGAGAACATGTTCCAACCACAGCATCATCATCATCTGTTATTTTTGCACCACACTTGGAATCATTGGATGGCAAAGGCATGACCTCAACAGCGCTGGAAGAAATGTGACATTGTGAGTTATCGTCACCAGGATCAGAATCATGTTGAGCTACCATGGGGATGTTAATGGGGAGTATGACATCATCTACACTGTCAGTCATAGCTTTAGACACAACTATATTTTTTGAAACTGTTAACTGATGAGAAGTGAAACTTGAGGCAGCAATACTCATGCCAGCAGAAACTGCACTAACACCACCAGCTGGGACAATGTCATCTCCTCCAACTATGAGTGAAGCTAGAGATTGCACTGTAAAAACATTGATGGAGAAATCCCTTTACTGACATCAGCTATGCACTTCTTCTTACCACCACGACCACAGTCTTGACACTGGCAGCAGTGCCATGGCCAGAAACAGCTTTGCTGGCACATCTCTCTGCAGGCATTCTTGGAGATCACCAAGAAAATTCTAAACAAATTTAGATTTCTGAACTTTCAGTCTGGGACGGTGGATGTGAAGCCAAAAAAAAACAACAGCTGTGGCTTGCAGATGGAGAGTGGGTACTAAACAGATACAAAGGCACAGACAGATTAAGATTGCACTGCGCAATCAAGAAGAGATGCAGATGCAAAGTCACAACAACACCTTAACCTGTGCTCACAAGTCACAATCCAATCTGGAAAAGAATACCTTTTGCTGGTTGGGGGTGGGGTGGCAGTATACTGCAGTAACAGTTCAAAACCAAAATATCACAAAGCAGTACAACATCACGCAGGTGCAGTGGATAACAGGTTCACACTGCTGCAATTACTCTGTGGCACAATAAAAGGTGTCTGATTTGATGGCATGTGACACTCACACATTCACACACACACACACACACACACACACACTACAAGTAATGCATAGCAAACTGAAAACTTCAGTAATATAACCAAATATTTTAAACAAACTGAAAGTATGCGCTCCTGCCTCACAACAATCAGCAAAAAAAATGTCAAGAATTACTGAAAATATTACTGTGTGTACATTAGCACAGTTATACAAGAATATAACCACAACAGAAAGACTGCCTTTTTCTCCCAGTTAGTCTACCTCTACCACAGATACGCCCTTCCCCCAAAGCACACTTCAAGTGTCTGTCAGTACACAGATGGAATGTTCTAAATTAACATTCAAAATCCACACACAAACAATAAAGACTCGATGATATGAGCACAGGAGGGTTCCCTACGATCGATGTACTAAATTTTGAGCAAAGAAAATGGCTCAAAAAGGCTTTTTTAACAGCTTTTAGAGGGTTTGAATCACAGAGAATCCGAGAGCAAACTGTCTCCAGCTACCACTACACACACACTGCACAGAACTGAGGCTGTGCAGAACAATCTAGAGCCCATGTGAACTGCAATCCCATGAATCACTGCAAAATTCACCTTGGAGCTCAATATCAAGGCTAAGTGATGCGAAATACATTGATTTATATGTACTTTGCATTAAAATTGGTGCAGAAGTGGTTTTGGGGAAGGCGGAGTAACTCTAAGTCGTTGTTATCAATAGACTTCCTGTCTTCCTATACCTCTGCTCCTGTCCATGACTCACATCCCCTATTAAACCTTCCTTCCCCCTGAGCCTGCTTCTAAGCATGCTCTCCTCTCCCTTCATCACTTACCCCCTCACTCCTACCCCTAACCTTTTTTCCATTGCCAACTTGCCCCTGCATAGTTTTGACCCCTGGCAGGGTTCTTAGCATTCTGGAGTGGTCTATCACTGGGCAAGCCTCCTCCTTCCCCTCCCTTCCCCCTCTTTCCTTTCTACCCAACTTGTCCTCACCTAAATCTGCCCTCTATCGGGATTCTTAGCACCCTGGCGATGTCTACTGTCAGGTAAGTTTCTTCCCTCCCTCCTTCTTTTTTTTCTTTCCTCTTCTATCCCCCTATTCCCTCTGCCAACTTGTCCTTGCCTAATTCTATCACCTGGCAGGGTTCTCTACATTCTGGAGGGGCCCAGCACCAGGCAATTACTCTTCCTTCACTTCCCTTCCCCCTTTATCCTTTCTAACCAACTAGTCCTCACCTGATTCTGTGCTCTGGCAGGGTTCTCAGAATCCTGGAGTGGCCTAGTCTTTAGCAAGCTTCTTCTTTCCTTCCTCATCCCTTCTCCTCCTTCTTTTCCCTTCATCCTTTCTTTTCTCTGTTCCCAACTTGTCCTCACCTTGTTCTGCCCCTGGCAGGGTTTTCAGCATCCTGGAGGGGTCCAGCACTGGGAAATTACTCTTCCTTCCCTCATCTTTCCCTCCATCCTCTCTACCTAACTCGTCCTCACCTGCCTCTGCTCTCTGGCAGGGTTCTCAGCATCCTGAAGAGGCCTAGTCTTAGACAAGTTTCTCCCAACCCTCCTTCTCCTTCCCTTTACCAACCCCTCTACTATCTCTACCCAACTTGTCCTTGCCTACTCCTGCCCCTTATTCTAAGTCCTCACCTCATTCCACCACTGGCAGTGATCTCCGCACTCTGAAGGGGCCAGTTCCAGGTATGACTCATCCTTCCCTTCCCTATCTCTTACCCCCACCTCTCTCCTGCCCCATCTTTACCCCCTTGCACTTAATTAAAGTAATTAGTTCACTTTAGCTAATAATCTGCACTTTATGTTCTGTCTGAGGTGTTCCCAGATTGCACTACCCCTGTGTTAACTTGCCCCTGACAACTGATTTTTTTTTGCCCACTTTTCTCTGGTAATGTTCCCCCATCTTTATCCTGTCCTTCTGCCAGCTGGTTTCTCCTGTTTACCCATCTACTCTCTTTGATGTCCCCTCACTGCACCTCATTCATTCAATAATTGCTAAATAATCTGCCTTTTAACCGTGATCCATTCCTGCAAGGAACTGGCTCCAAGGTTACAGTAAATTCCTGTACTATGTTCCTCAGATATGCCACTTGTAATTAAATGCATATTCCACAGGTATGATATATTTAGCTGTATGTTATGTCACAAATGTAATTGTATGATTATTTATGATATTTTTTAACTCTGTCTTTTTACAAATGTAATTGAATATTTAATCTCTTGGATATGTTAAATGTTAAATTGTTTGTCTAATTATTCATCCAGTTGTAACCACACCCCCCCCCCCAGGTCACACCAGGAGATGAGCAGCTTGTTGTTCAGTGTGCCATCTGGTGAAACATTTATTTAATTTTTTTAAACTTTATTTGTACTTTTCACTAAACATATAGGCAACATGTACGATAATACATACTGATTACAAGCACAAGTGGGACATTGCACAGGAACTGCACAGAAATACAAGAAATACATAGAACAGAATACTCTCATACATATGTTCTCAGACCTGTGGTCTCCAGCTATAAGACCAAAAATGAATATCTGGGAGAGAAACAAATCATAGGATATTTTACTCTCACCACAGGTCTTTAATTAAAACAATTTGCTGAGTTCTTACCCCACTAGCAGGTAACATTAAAGATGGGGGTGAGAACAATACCGTTGGACATGGGCTATAATATCTACAGACTGTCTGAGCTCAGTTAAGTTACCATTTAACCCTACACACGAAGGTTTCCTAAAAGTAGTCCACACAAACTGAGTGATGTGCATCAGCACATCAACAGGCAAAATGTCCAACAGTAAGAAAAAACAGTAAATAGCAGGCTAGAGCTAAGGGAAAACCAGTTCAAATACAAACTAAATGAGCAGGTATGAGTTCCAGTCCCCTGTCTTCCCACTTCAAAGATTGATACTGAAGCACTTGGCATAAACTTAACATCCTAGGAAGGGGCACAACAGTTCGGGGAGTCACCCAATAACCGCAGACCCACTACAGTCCATCCAACTCCTCGTCTGATTCTTGATCCAAGGTCCTAGTCTCCGTGCGGGAAATCAAGGACTCTGCAAAAGTAGAAGCCACATCCGGGTCAGTAAAGATGTGCATTTTTTTGTTGGTGAACAACATGAAGCTGTGCAGGTAAGAGCATTTGGGACTTCATTCTTTTTGCCATGAGCGCCTTCTTAATCTCTTGCAGTTTCTTTTTTCAGTCCTGTGTCTGGGATGATAAATCTGTGAAGAAGCCCAGATGACTCCCCTCCAAGTCAATGTCCCCCTTTTTTCTGGCCTCTTGATGGTCACTGTAAGAGTGGAAAAGAATTTCCCCTACCTGCTGGACGTAGAGGGATGGTGAAGTCCTGTGAGATAGAAATGCCCATGTCTCTGGTAAGTAGGCGCAAGTCCTCAAAAATCATCTGGTCTAGTATGGCCAAGAGTTCGGTGCGACTTGTCATACGAGGGGGGAAACCCACAATATGTACATTCCTCTGGCGAAGTCCATTCTCCAACGTCTCAACTTTGGATCAGAGAAAAGTAACATCCCTGATTAGGCCTGTAGACTCTTCTGCTTGTCTTTCCAAAGAGGAGGTAAGGTCAGTTATTGCTGAACAATTATCGGCAAGTATCTGTTCCAAACTGGATAATTTTTTCTCCATTGCAGCCAGTATCTTATTCGTCTCATCACCAGTCTCTTGTAGTTTCGTAAGAAGAAGAGGAAGAAGTTGTTGTAACTATGGCAGTGAGGTGGTTGCTGGGCCTCCAGATTTTCCTGGAGCTTTGGCACCCTGACTAGGAAAGTAGGAGTCTATCCCCAAGGGCGAGAGCTAGGGCTGTTTTTTTCGGGTTCCACTTTGACAGGAAAGGGTCTGCTATCCTGTGCACATCACAAAAGGTTGAACTTAAACTTTAAAAAGTTGATTATTAAGTTTTAAATCGATGTAAAATAGAGCTCCAAAAAGATTGACCGTACCGCTAAGCGCTCCACAGAGCCCCCCATCCATCTCCTGGTGAAACATTTCAGTAAATAAATAAAACAATACAGCATGTGAAGTGGGGGAGTGACAGCAGGGCTTTTTGCACTGGTAGAAGTCACAGTTCATAACATGTTTTAGATTTGTCATGCCAGACAGTGTAATAATGTAACAGAATCAAATAAATTCAGTAAAATAAAATTGCCCAAAAATGCAATCAAATTGAAAGCAAAAAAATAGATACAAGGTAATTTTTATATTAAGCACCTTTTGACTAGAATAGGTAACCTCAAGATCTGGAAAGACTGTTAACATTTAAGTTTTACATTTGCTATTGAAAGATACCTACAGCACATGTCTGAGTATTTCTTCAATTATCACTAGAGAAATGTTGTATCTGTTTGCAGCACTACTGTGAGGCCACAAGAGAGATTTCATTTAGAAAAATCTCATGAAAAATTCAGACAACTTGATGGGCAACAGAACTTTTCTGAAAAAAAAATCTCTGTCTCCTTTTGATGTTTAATATTTCATTGTTCATGGAATAATAGGAAATAGAGCATGTAACAAAATGACTGTTATTTTGCCATGATCCTCTTTCAACTCAGATGTTTCAATGTTTTTTTCCTGATGAGCTATCACTGTGTCACATTTTAATAAATAAATAATCTAACTATCTAATGGAAATGCAGATCGGACTGGATTTTGCACTCCAGCTGAAAATTCTACAACTTGAAATATTTAGATAGAAGATAGGTTTTATCACAATATTACCCACTTTGAAGTATTAGAAATACAAATAAGTGACACTATGTACTAAAGAGGGGAATGTACGTGCAATAAGCATGCACCATGCCCACAGAGCTCTGCACCCATGGACAAGTGTGCACTAGCTTGTATTAACTATCGCCATCCTCCTGCCCGCAGCCCTAACCCCCCCCCCCACAGCACACAGCTCCACATTGCTGGATTGGGACTGCATAAGGGCGGATTGCAGGATACAAGGGGCATTCAGTTGGATGCCTGTCATTTTTCCTAGAGTGGATCCCTTATTCTGGCCTATGGGGGACCCTGGGACAGCACAGAACACAGGGACAAACAGAAACACTGTTGGCACTCAATAGCTCCACAGTCAGATGTGGCAAAGGGCAGGTACAGCCTGGAGAAGTTCTGTAGACATGGTGGCCATATGTCTGGTTGCACAGTGCTGTACAGGGTCTATACAAATGGACAGCAGATGAAACATGACTAAAAGTAATATGATCATGACTCCATTACATCTGCAGCTGCTGGAGTTGCCTACTGCTATCCCACAGTGTGATGAGTCCCAAACACGTATGAGCCTATAGGTGTACAATGGATGGGACAGTTATGTGGACAGAATGGGAGTGGGGGGTGGATTCAGTACAAATGACAGTAGTGTACAGTGATTAGCAATAATACATGACCTGTGTGTGTGTGTGTGTTAGCTACATGTGTTCTGTCATGGAGGTAGACAGATTCAGCTGGCACTACGCCGGCCGGCTGCAGGGTGTTGTGTCATCCCCCTTCTGCAATGGGGTTGTTGCTGCTGTTATGTTTACCAGATATAATGCCTCTTTGCTGTTGTAGCAGGTAGATAGACTGGGACTGTGTGTGACTGTATACATATGTCATTGGCAACATATGATAAGGCCATGCCAGTCACTGCACTCTGTCTGCATGAGGACAGGATGTGTAATACTCTTATGGCAGGGTCCACCCTGCTGTAACTCATGCACCCCAGTGTGCCACACTTCACACCTTTGTGAATCATGCAGAGTGCTGGCATGCCCATGTCACACCCAGGCCTTCCCTGGTGCATAGCCACCCGTGCAGCTGGGGGACTGATGTGCACCTGGCTGGTGCAACAATAGTGAATGCCAATGGGGATATGTGAGACCTCTGCTGTGTGCCTGAGATATGTGGCATGTAGACTTAGTGCAGAGGGCACATAGTGAGAATGAAATCCTGCACTTAGAAAACATGTGTTTTGTGGCAGCTAATACTACAACTTTCTATGTCACTACAGTATTCCAGTTTCCAACTCACAAGATTGGCAGTTTTTTTTTTGTGGTTTTCTTTGCTATTTAGTATGCTTTATTGCTGGCCAAAGCTTCCCAGGCTCATCCCCTACTACCCAACCAATCCTGAGCTTACCTACCATGACAAGCTGATTCCAGGCTTGCCCCTGACTGGGAGGGGCCATTGGTCAGACCGGCATCCATGGACCTGAAGTCAAGAATTCCAGTGGGCATCCCTATGGAAGAAACCCTTGGCTTACCTCCCAGGGTGGGGGCCACATGAGCAAGATGAGCCTGCAGAAACTCTTCTATCCCTTATGAAGCAGGGCCGAGGGGACTGGTCAGGTGTGAGGCATCATAGAAGAAGGCTACCACTGTATTTTTGGAGCTGTAGATCCCTTAGGGCAGAGAAGTGCAATGACGTCCAGCATCTGCCCCCCCTACAAATGATGACAGCGGCCCGGTGGAACCCCAAGCATCAACGAGATGTCCATGGTGTGCATGACACTCTACCCCTCCCCATGCAGAGTAGACGAGCAATCCCTAGGATGCTCAATCCTTCTACCCCTGGCCGGCCATTTAATGTCTCAAGTCCATTTCCGAATCCAGGTCACCATTGTTGCAGACAGATGCCCTGCCTCTGCACCGGTGGGCCGGCCCATAAGATCTGCAGTTTGAAGAAGAATACTGTTTTTTGGAATTTGAAGTTTAGTGAACACTTTGTACTTCAGCATGTACTTTCACAAGCATGATGTTTCTGCTATTGCAATTCCCTAGAGAATACATTTTCTGAAGTTTTATGTTTTTCTTTTGAGGTTTTATAACACATGAAGATCTGGACAAAACTCTTGTTCACAAACTCTTCAAACATTTTTTCTGTTCACAAAATGTAATGAAAACTGCCTGAACTGTTAGCACTCCACCTCCACCCCTCCACCCCGCTGATATCTTTACTCATGGGAAAATGATTTATTGCAAGGTTTTTTTATCTTTATTCCCATACTAAAAAATATGCCAACAAATCAGCAGGAAACAAAGAAACCATTTCATTGGTATTTTTATCATGCTATGGGTGTTTCATCTTTTTCAGGATGGTTCTTCACATTGTAAAAATGTTCATAAAATATGAAAATCTGCATAATTGTTTTCCATAGTCTGTGAACTCAAATGATTATGAATATGGCAGTTTTGCCAATCCACAAACATAATTTGGTCTTGTTTCTATGAAGTCTTTCATACAAACATTTGATGGCCCTTAACTGATAAAGTGTCTTTGCTTCATGTTGCTTAACCATGACAGTAGACAAAAGTGAGGTCAGCTGGGGGCAGTTACAGTCCCTTTGAAATGCCCAGTAAAATAAGTACTGAATTATTTGAAAGATTTAGAAGACCAATAACGGAAAAGTAAAAAATAAAAAAAGGTAAAACTGGCATTGCAGATAATTGCTTCAGAAGGTTGTGCTAGCATCAAAAGATGGAAGCAGCACAGTATGCTGCACCTGTACTTGAGTTCAGATTTGTGGTGCAAAAGTGACACGACTATGGTGCAGCCCACATTTGTGCTGCAAATATGCCTTAGTTTTGACAACAGTGCAACTTGTGCCATGACATGTCAGCTTTGACACTGTTATGAATATATGATACAACTGTGTGTCCCATCTGAGTGACGCAAATTTATACACTGTGATGCAACTGTGTAATTTGTGTGTACTTCTGAAAATACCACCCTATGTGCTCTGTAATTATTTGGCAAAAAGGACCAACAACTTCATAAGAAAAAGTTTTAAAGCAGCAGTACAATGAAACATGTGTTTCCAAAAAAGCAAGTTTCAGGAATTGTTAATACAAATATTAGCACACTTCTCAAATATACTTTTCTAGGTATCTCCTATGTAAAGATGCAGTGAATTTAAATTCTGCCGGCGAAGTGAAGGTGAAGTGGACACTTCACATTGCACTTCGCTATGCGAAGTGGGAAATGCAAAGTGCTCACTCTGCCTTGTCATTAGCACTTCTCATTAAGGCGGAATGGCAATGTGAAGTAAGGCGAAGTCATTGTTTTTAATGGACTTCGTGTTCCTCATTATGATTCTAAGTGAACCGCTTGGTGTTTCACATTTTGAAGCCCCCCCCACCACACACACACACATCACATGGCTTACAGTACTGGAAGTCACATGCTCTTTAGCAGGGCAGAAAGAAAATGAATCATAAAAGCAGACACTTTTACTTTCTCCTGTGCAGACAGAGAGAGAGAGAGAGAGAGAGAGGAGTGTGTTTTGTGACTGCTGATACTTTGAGATCAGAATGAGGAGGAGGAGATTTAAACTTCTATTTAGACCCAACAGCTTTTTTAAAAGCTACATTTTTTAGTTTTTTTCTGTCTGTACTCTTTTTTACTTAATTTGTTCTTTCTGTAAATTTTATTTTTCTTACATAGGGGGACATCAGTTGCAAATTATGTCCATGCTGGATCACCATGGTATCCCACATTAGTTTTTTTTTCTCACACCATGTACCCCCCCACACCTTCCTTGCTGTGTTATAAAATGTATTCCTCCACCATCCCCGACCCTTGTATGTACTTATGCCCTTTTTTGTTTGTCTTCCATATGTATTCTGAGCAGTGGAAGTATACTGTGCTAAACTGCATAGGTGCAGTTTTCTTTCCAGTCTGTGTAGGTACTGCAGACACTGTCCAGCTCCCTGACTTAAAAACACTTATTAATGAGTACAATGGTGGAGTGGTGAAGCCTGGAGAGATATTACAAAACAGGCTTACAACCTGACGTAATTGTAAATTGTGATTTGTGACTGCATTTGTGACTGTGATAATAAAGAAATGCAAATGCCTACGGTTGTACTTCCCTGGGCCCCGATGAGGTGTGGCACAAAACTCCCCAACTTAAAAACACTCATTAATGAGTACAATGGTGGGGTGGTGAAGCATGGAGAGATACTACAAAACAGGCTTGCAATACATCCAAGTAACTAGTGAAAAAAATTACTGTTGTGATTCATGATGTGATCGTAAATCATAATTTGTGACTGCATTTGTGACCGTGATGATGAAGAACGTGATTTGTATCATGAGTGACTCCTGATGATAGTCCTGACTTAAAAACGCATATTAATGAGTACAATGTTCATGCTGAATTATGCACCACACCTGTCCAGTACTCTGAAGGGAAGCCAAGGAAACAACTGTGACTTAAATTAGAGATGGAGATTAGGCCCTAAAGAGATGCAAATGTACAGACAGATTAAGATTGTGCTGCACACTGAAGAGATGCAGATGCAAAGGCACAACACCTAACCAGTGCTCACCATCAGAAATTCAAATCTGGAAAATAGTATCTTTGCCAGTTGGGGCAGTCTGTGGGGGGGGGGGCAGTGTACTGCACTGCTACAGTAAGAGTCACTAGTACGAGTACCAGTAAAGATACCACAAAGAAGTACAAAAAATTACACAGCTGCAAGGAAAGCAGGTTCACATTGCTGAAATTATGTGGCACAATAAAAGGTGTCTGATTTGATGACACGCGTCACATACATACTCACACACACACACACACTAAGTAATGCATAACAAGTTGAAAACTTCAGTAATATGACCACATATTTTAAACAAACTAAAATTATGCACTGCTGGACCACAACAATCAGCAAAAAAAATGGCAAGAATTATTGAAAATATTACTGCGTGTACATTAACACAGTTACACAAGAAATATCACCAAAACAGAAAGCACTGTCTTTTTCTTCAAGTTAATCTAACTACGCCACAGATACACCCCTCCTCCAAAGCACACTTCCACTGTCTCTCAGTACACAGGCTGAATGTTGTACATTAACATTGAAAATACACACACAAACAATAAACGCTCGATGATATGAGCACAGGAGGGTTTCCTATAATCAATGAACTAAAGTTTCAGCAAAAAATATGACTCAAAAAGGCTTTTTTAACAGCTTTTAGAAGGTTTGAATCACAGAGAGCTCTCAGAGCAGATTGTCTCCTACAGTTTCCTACACACACTACCCCAAACTGAGGCTGTGCAGAACAATCTAGAGCCCATGTGACCTGAAATTCCATGAATCACTGCAAAATTTGCCTTTGGAGCTTAAAAACAAGGCGAAGTAAGGTAAGTACATTGTTTTCATTGTACTTCGTCTTAAGAATTAGTGGAGTAGTGGTTTGGGAAGGTGGAGTAAAGTGAAATCATTGTTTTCAATGGACTTTGCGTTACTCATTAATAATGTGAAGTACTCTGCTTCGCATTGCGGAGCACTCCGCAAATTCGCTTTCACTCCACATTCCACTTCATGGAGTGAATTGGGGCCGCTTCGCCCATCTTTTCTCCTGTGTTACACACCATAGTATTTTTTTTTATTTTCACAATCCTAATCCTTACCAGGTTTACAATGGCATTTCTGAACTAAATGTAGCAACCATCTTTTTTCTCTTGAGAAAAAAAAGAAAACATTTATAAAATGTTGACACAAAATAAAACTGGAAGCTAACTGGAATTCATCCTAGTGAAAGAAAAGGTAGGCTTAATTGATTTGACCAATTTCACTAGGGTCAATTGATTTGCTCGATTTGTTGCACTGCCGCTTTAAAAAGATTGTGCATTGTTAATGTTTGCAGGAAGGAACACAGTAGGAAACTTCAAATAGCTGATGGTAGTTCATGTTTATTCATACTATTCATTTAAAAATAAAAAAAAATTCATAATGAAGTTAATAAGTGCAGATAATGTGCAAATTATTGGGGGGACTAGGAATTAGCAACCTTCTTTGGCAAATGTATCAGGTTATATTCCAAACATGCATATAACAAAATGAAATAGGCACAGAAAGATTCAAATACAACTCATTTTCTATTAGAATTATATGTATTTTTATCAATCTTATCCCACCCATATCCTGCTACTTCACCTGCCACCCCCAAGGAGGTCAGATCATACTACTGCTGATATTGACAAGCAAGCAATAATACCTGACAGGGTGGGCAGTATTGGGCAACACCAGACTGCCCAGGGGGGTAATGAGGCCTGACATTGCAGGTGGAGGGCCTTACAGCCCCTGGAAGGTCTGGTATTGCCCATACCGCCCACTCTGGAGGGTATTATTGCACTTAGAAAATGAGCACTGTGCCAAATTTATTTAAAATATATATATTTTTAAGTTTGTATGGTGAAATTGTTATTTTATTTACTTGTATGTTAATAAAGTAATCCCTCCACCTGTTTTTTTGTGGTCTTCTTCGTGTCCTGTTTCACCCCCCAACACCCGTATGCACACACACACACACACACACTCACACACACAGAGTGTTGGCAATTTTTTCATTTTTTTTATTTAATACTTCTTTGCTTTGTTTGTTTGCGGGCAGTGGAGAGGCAGAAGTGGGCAGTCGGCAAGGTCACAGGTTGTCATGGTTACACTCGCTCCCCCATCAAGCACATATACATGCAAGGACTATTGGCAATTTTAAAATGTTTTTTTCTTGAATGTTTTTTGGGTTTGTTTGTTTGCGGGTAGTGAAGAGGCGGTAGCGGGCAGTCGGTGAGGTGACCAGAAGTTAAGGAGAATGGTCATGGAAGATGAGAGTCCACAAATGGGGAAGCGAGGGCGAATGTAACAGGAGTCAGAGAGAGAAAAAAAACTGCAGGAGAGAGCGAGGAACAGAAGTTTGAAGTAAGACATGTTTACATTCATTTTTTTTTATTATTATCATATAAGATTTTATTGAATTTTCAAAGTACAACCAACCATAGTAGAGACAACCAAACACTGAACATACCAGTAAACAGGAACACCATAACTATGTTTTGAACATTCCATAACTACAACTGCTAGGAGAGGTTTACATATTGCATCCCACCACTTATATAGATCATGTGAACTTACATCTTATTTAAGCTAATTTAATACATATCCAAATATAATGCTAGGTTTCTAGTTTAATACCTCTTTCAGACAGGGGGATCTCTAGTAACTAACGGCTCAAAGGACAATCATAATGATCATAGGTCAGGATCCTCATACCTCTTCTTGTTAGCTGATCCACCTGAACCCTTTCAGGTTGGACAACATAGACCTAAGACAAGAAGAGAGCTAGTAAAGGAAGATTGAAGATAGAGAGGACAGTGTGAGGTAAGGAGCCAGTTTATACTGATATTGGGACACAGCGGCCTAGAGAAGGAATACAAATAAAAAAGAAAGAAGAAAATAGGGGGACAAAATGATTCAGAGTAGCGGTGGTTTTGGAGGGAAGGGGATAGGACTGCACAGATGTGTGAGTGCAGATATGCGTCCCATTTCTTGTGAAATCTAGAGAGATGGCCCTTCCCGATTACGGAGAGTCTTTCAAATGTCACCAGTCGGGCCATTGCAGCCCACCAGTGGGAGATCGTGGGAGGAGTAGACAGCCTCCACTTCATCAGTATAGATCTCTTAGCCTCCATCACTGCAACCATCACTCAGGCCTTGGCTGACACAGACAATGGGCCCAGGGTAGAGACATTCCCCAGCACTACAGAGGATTGGCCATTAGATAGGGGTCTGCCGATAATCTTAGAGCAATCCTCTAAAACCTGCAGCCAAAACCCCTGAAGTAGTGGACATGTCCACAGAATATGAAGTAGATGGGCAGTGGAGGTATTACACCTCCAACATTTGTCATGTTTCATTATGTTCAGTTTATAAAGTACTGCAGGTGTCTTGTACCACCTGAGGAGAATTTTCAACTGAATCAATTGACTTTTGGCATCCTCATTCACCAAGTGAACAGCTTTCAACAATCAGACCATTGCTGCTGTGAAAGGGGGGCAAGGGGGCATTGAAGTTCAGCTTCCCAAGCTGTTCAGTTAGCTGAAGTAGGGTTGGGCTGGGCATCCCTAATTACCTTATACAAAGTTGCAACCAAATCCCTACCATTTCTGGACTTGTGGAGGGTAGCAAGGCAACTCCACTTACCTGTAACGGTTGAGGCCGCTAGAAGGGAAGCAGTTGCACTTCGAATTTGGAGGTATCTCCAAAAATCCTGTGCTTTCAGTCCATATGTCTCTCGCAATTTGCACAAAGGACATGAGTGTCTTACTACCCAGGAGGAGGAGGTCCCTCATCACCCGAATACCCCTGGTAGCCCAGTGGAGCCAGTATAAGGGTTTATGATCCACTGTTATGAGCTGATTGTTCCACAAAGGAGCATAGGAAAACAGAGGGAGGAATTCTCCACTGGGAGTACCAGTGAAGGCCATTGCCCATTGCCAGGCCCTACAAGTTTCAGTCATAATGGAAGAAAGCAGGTCTCCCGAGGGCTTCTTGTTAGTGAACAGAGAGAAAAGTAAATTATTGGGTAGGAGAGCTGCTTCTAAGTGTACCCATTGAGGAGGAGGGGGATAAGGAAGGGGCAAACCAGTTGGTAGCCTGGGCCATTACCCACTACCCCCTGCCCTCTCCCATAGCTCATCCTCCCATAAACCTACCCCCTCAGTCCTTCTTCCCTCGGCCTCCTCCCTTAGCTCTTGCCCCTCAAAACCTACTCCCCCAGTCCTACCATTCTCTTTCCGGCCAGTAACTCAAGCCGAAGTTCTCCGCTCCCTACGGGCCCTAAACCCAAACAAAGGGAAGTGCCCTACCTCCCTGGATGCGAAAATGCTATTCCTATCTGCACCAGCCATAGCTGCCCCTCTCACTTCCCTTTTTAACCTCTCATTCTCCTTGGGCAAGGTACCCTTGGCCTGGAAAATGGCTACAGTCATACCCCTACCAAAAGGTGGTGACCTTCCTCCCAGAAAACTATAGACCCATCTCCTGCTCCCAATTTTGGCTAAATTACAGGAAAAGCTAGTCATGTCACAGCTACCCCTACCTTGAATCCTCCTCCTTCTTCACCCTGTTCCAATCAGGATTCGTGAAATCCACTCCCACCACCTCCTCCTCGTATCACTGGGGACATTCTCACGGGCATGGATAAGGGACATGTCACCCCAGCCATCTTCATAGACCTAGCAAAAGCTTTTGACACCATCTCTCACCCACTACTCCTTTCAAAACTCTCCAGAGTGAGGATCTCTGAGTCAGCCACTGGTTGGTTCCACGACTATCTAGCAGACAGGATGCAATCCATCAAATTGGCCTCGTATATCTCAAACCCTCTACCAGTCATTACCGGCATCCCCCAAGGATCAGTCCTAGACCCACTACTCTTTTCCATTTTTTTAAACGACCTCCCCTCTGCCTGTTCCCACTCATCTATCCAAATGTATGCAGATGACACTGTCCTGTATGCCTCCAGTCCCTCCACGCATAGTGTTGCAACCATTCTACAGGAGGATTTCTATGCTATCCAGTGCTGGCTGCAGACAAGCCAGCTATTGCTCAACCCCAAAAAACCAGTATCACTAAAATTCGGAACCCAAAAAAGACTCTCTCACCAATCCACTGGTCTCCCCTTCAAAACCTCGGATGGGACCCCCCTGGACAACTGTACCTCCTTCAGATATCTAGGCATCTGGTTAGACCAGCACCTAGATTTTACCGTTCATATTGACTCACTGCAAAAGCGACTCCTACCCAAACTGGGTGCACTATTCCGCAACAAAAAATGCCTCCCTAAGCAAGCTAGGCATGCCATTGTCCAACAAATGATTCTTCCTGTTTTCGACTAGGGTGACATAGTCTATTCCACAGCCCCCATGTCTGCTGTAGCCAGCCTAGACACCATGTTCCACTCTTTCTGCCGGTTCATTCTAGACTGTCCGCAATCCACACACCATTGCAACCTATACAGTTCCACTTCCCTGCCGTCCCTACATGAACGTAGACAAATAAACTGCACCAGGTTCGCTGCCAAATTCTGGTCCCACTCCTTCCCCCCCTTACCTGGCCTCTACACTCGCCAAACAATCCCCTCCGGCTTACTCCCTCAGGAATAGGGACCCCAGATTGTTGCAAGTCCCGTTTATGAGATCTGCCAAAGGCCAGGCGGCCTTTAGTTACCGTATCCCACAGATTTGGAATGCACTGCCTGCCTCTATAAGACACGCTCAGAACACTTACCAACGAAACCCTCTTCTTAGTACCCACTTCGCTTCTAGCTGCTCCTGTTACGACTAACCCATAAAATTATTTTTGCTTGTTGCAACACAAGTGTATAAGAAATGTATACTGACCTTGACAATTCTGTAAAATGCTATTATACCATTGTCTGTCCTCTAAATCAAATGTTTAAAAGTCTTGGCATCCTTAACTGCTCTGCTATTTGTATACATTCCAAGTATTGCAAATCTGCAATAATGCTATTGAACCTCTGTCTGTCCTCTAAAATCAAATGTTTACAAGTCTTGGCTTCACTAACTGCTCTGCTATTGTATATATTCATGTATTTGTATTTGTGTCTCGGCCCCCAGGTCGCATCTGGAATCGAGCTTTTAGCTCGGTATGCCTTCCTGGTAAATCTCGTAAAAAAAAAGATAAAATAAATAAATAAATATGGAAGGCTAGGTGATATCCCATGAATCATGGGAGTCCCAACCCTCCCCTAGTCCAATGTACCCATAGTTTGGCTTGACCCCAGTGTGCCATTTTGCCTTCCCACAAGAAGGAGGAGATCAGTTTGTTCATTTGTAAGAAGGGCTTAGGGGACAAGGGAATGGGGAGGTTGCTAAGGAGATGCGAAACTCTGGATAAAATAAACATACAAATGGCCTCTATTTTACCCATTAAGGAAAGATGCAGCTTCCTCCATCTCTGGACTTCAGCCGTAAGGGCTGTTAACAGGGGAGAAAAGTTGACTTTTTCCAGGTCTCTCCAGGCAGAGGAAATAAAAATCCCAAGGTATGAAAATCCTTGGGGTGCCCAGGTGATATCCGTACCTCATAGACAATTCCTCACACACCTTGCATTCAGGGGAGATAAGATTGTCTTTTTTTGATTAATTACCAGACCAGAAAGGGAGGCAAACTCCTGTAACACCTGTAGAATGGTAGGGATGGAGAGCTCCGGATTAGACAGGGTGAGCAACATGTCGTCCGCATAGGCATTAACCAGAGAACAATGTTCTTTCACTGGAATCCCAGTGATGGTTGGGGTGCTCAAAAGTTTTCGTATCAAGGGATCCAGGGCTAGAATAAAAAGAAGAGGTGAGAGAGGGCAACCTTGTCTGGTGCCCCTCTGTAAGAGGAAGGGCTGAGAAATATCTAGATTAGTTACAGTTTTAGCCGTGGGCATGTGAGAAAGAATGGAGACCCAGGAGCAGAACCGTGGCCCGAACCCGTATAAGGAAAACACTGTGCAGAGATATCCCCATTCTACAGAATCAAAAGCCTTGACAAAATCTATGGCCAGAGCTGCCATCGGTGTATCAGAGTGCAAAGCTAACCATTTTAAGTTGAGGACCAATCGGAGATTGTCTGCCCCCGACCTTCCCTTAGAAAAAACAGCTTGCAAGGGGTGTATTAAGGTTGATAAAAATGGAGTTAGCCTATTCGACAGGACTTTGGCTAGCAGTTTGGTATCCA
This sequence comes from Neoceratodus forsteri, assembly GCA_016271365.2. Lineage (NCBI taxonomy): Eukaryota > Metazoa > Chordata > Ceratodontiformes > Ceratodontidae > Neoceratodus > Neoceratodus forsteri. Next base: position 934,470,863 of record CM057449.1, on the reverse strand, counting down.
CCGACAGCAAGGAAATGGGCTGAAAATTGGCACAATTCATTGTGTCAGAGGATTTTTTTAGGAACTAAGGTTATCAGAGCCTCCAGCATGGTGGGAGCTGTAGAGGCCTGGGCTTCTTGCAAAGCATGTAGAAGTGGGACAGTGATTTCTGCCTGAAGGAGTTGATACAACTCCACTGTCATTCCGTCTGGGCCTGGTGCCTTCCCTTTGGCCAGCTGTAAGGCAGAATGAAGTTCCTCGGGGGTAACCGGAGCATCTAAGACCACACACTGCTCCTGGGAGAGTTTAGGGAGAGAAACCCCATCACACATCATGGAAAGTCGGGTAAAGAACTCCATGTCTTATAACTGGACTTGAGAGCAGTAGAGCTCTTGGTAGAAGCTCTGCATTATGTCATTTATGGCCTGAGGTGTAGACACTATTTTGCCCTGTGGATTTTTGAGAGCAAGTATTCTGGAGGATGCTTGCTGCTTGAGAAGATGGTACACAAGAAGTTTACCCCTCTTGCCCCTTCCCTCCCAGGACTTATGCTTAGCACAAATTAAATGCTGTGCAGCCTTTTCATTTAGCAAGGTGTTTAGTTGATACTTTAAGCCAGTGATAGTGGATAAAGAATGGAATTAAGCAGGTTTTGAGTTGTCACTTTGAACTGTCCCTCCAGGGTCACAAGCTCTGCTTGCAGTGAGGATATAGTCTTTGTTCTAGTCTTATTCTGGGTGGCTGTGAAGGAAATAATTCTTCCCCTTAGGATTGCCTTAAATGCCTCCCATTCAGTAGAAGCTGTGGTTTCCACAGGGGGGCTTAAGAGTAAAGTAACACTTGGCTTCCTTTTTAATATAGGCTTGGGAGGTTTTATCTTGCAGCAAGGATGGATTACACCTCCATCTTGTGGAAGGGGCACCCTGGCCCGGTGGAGAGTACAAAATGGAGAAAGATGCATGGTCAGAGATTAATATGCTGCCTATAGAGGCATCTATTATTCACGGCGCTGTGGCATAGTTGGTAAGCCAAAAGTCCAGTCTACAATGCGTATGATGTACTGCCGAATAGAAAGACTAGTCTCACCCCTACGGATTGGCTCTCCTCCAAGGGTCGCATAGACTCCTTTCTGTCATCAAGTCAGTAAGGCTGGCTAACGCCTTAGGGTGGGTTTGTGGGGAGTGGAGGGATTTATCAAGAAAGATGTCTAAAACTAAATTGTGACCCACTCCTAACAGAATGGGAACATCAGAGAAGCTGTTTATCAAATCCGAGAAGGCCTGGCTGAGGTTCAGATATACCTCCCCTATATCCAAGTTGTGGCCATACACATTAGCAATCAGCACTCTACCTCCTGAGTCTGACAGCCGAGTTACTATCCAATGCCCTTGGGAGTCTGTGCTCTTATCCTCTATTACCCGTGGCACTGATTTCTTTAGTAGAATGGCCACTCCTCTAGATTTGGTGGTGGCATAGCTGGCAACCACTGTGCCAACCCAGAGCTTCCTTAGCCATTGTACTGTCTGGCTGGTAAGATGCATCTCCTGGAGAAGGGCTACATCTGCCCCCATTGAGTTAAGGTAGTGTAGAACCTTAGTTCGTTTAGCTGGATGATTAAGTCCCTTAACATTCCAGGAGAAGCATCTCCAGCCATGCCCTGACGAAGGTGCAGCAGTCGTTGCCATCCTTCCAGGGTTCAGTGAGAGAGAGAGAGAAAACAAAATGGGTACTTACCCTGATACAACCCAGGAGACGTATGACAGTTGGCAACAAACGTGGGGTGAGGGGAAGTACCTGTCTGACGTTCATATGTGCAGAGTAGCAGAGGCAATAGCAAAGGGAAAAGAAAGGAAGTATGAGCAGTTGTTATCCCACCTGAATCAAACCTGGTTGGGGAGAGGAGAGGAAGAAAACAAGCAAATAAGAACTGTTATATAAAACAAAAACTTGAAAATGCAATACACTAATATATAACAATAGAGCTAATGCTCTTAATATAACACACTAATGAGTAAGAGTTAATGGTGTTGAGGTGAACGTGTGAAAGGAGCCGTCCAATGAGAGGGCATCCCAAGCCACACTGCTTCAAATACCAAAGGTACAAGGGGAGAGGTTACACCAGAGCATAAGTAACCTGTCCCAGCCTGGCCTCGTGGATCAATGCAATAAGTTGGGATTCGGAGGGTCCAGGAATGAGAGGAAAACCTACCCTCGTGGTGGGACATACATAGGATATGTATCCACTGGAGAGGGAGAAAAGAAGGGTGGGGGATAGAGAGTCATAGGGGAAGGGGGAATATTTCCTGGACATTATACAAACCAGGAAGGAGGTTGGGGGGGGGATTCTGAAGCTAGCACTAGACTATAAGCTCCTTGGGAGGTTAGAGGGATGCCAAGGAGGATTGTTGCAGGGGAAGACAGACATCAAGTGCACATCGTGCATCTCAGTTATCTGGCAAGGCCCCATTTTGCCATATGTCAGTTTTGGATTGTCTGCGTGGGGCTTTGTCTAAATGCGAGGTAAGCCAGGAGGTAAGCATAAACTGAGGAATATTAGGAAAAAATAAGAGGTGAGCAGAGGGGGGAGGTGGCTTCTCTGAACTGAGCCCCTGAAAATGGGAACACCACCACCCAAGGTGGGGGGCAGCGCGACAGCGAAAGAAGAGATCTTCACGTGCTACCCATTCCCCCTTCGACTCTAGAAAAGGAGGGCCTGAATACTCAGACAGGGAAAAAAGTCAAAGCTTGTTCATCTTAAGATTCTATTAGTCCATTCAGCCATCTGTTCCCAATAGGGTGGATTGTTCCTTGCACGTTGGTCTGAGCAGGTCTGATGGAGAGGTGAGTGTCTCCACATAGGATTTGGGTCCAGGTTTCAGGAGACCCACCTCTGCAGCAGCTTCTCCCTCACTTTCTTCCACCACTGCGGCCCAGTCTAGCAGCCCCGTGGCATCCATGAAGTCTTCAGCATCTTCTGCCCAGGAGGCTAAAGCTGTAGTCATTGCTGCCGCAGCTGCTTCTGCTCTGGGGAGTTTGGCAGGGGGAGAGGCTTCCATGTTATCTAAAGCCAGTGGATGAGGGCTCCTGGCCCGTTGTCATTGTCGACCTGGTGCTGGTAAGTTTGTCCAATCTATTTGCCTGCTTGCTCCGGCATCGCTAGCTGGATACCCAACTCAATTTGGGGGAGAGCCCACATTACAGCGTCTATCTGCCTTTTGCGATGAGGAAGGAGGAGGCAGAGGGGACTCAATTATGCCTGCACCAGTCCGATCATAGATAGCGCCTCCCTGGAATCGGTTCCCTCTCTTGTCAGTTCCCTTTAGTGCGTGATCTCTCCGGGTCCAGAGGCATCAGGGAAGTGTAGTCCATAACAATAGGCCTGGCCGTTGACTGTTGATCCCAGCTTCTGCCTCCCTAGGTGAATCCACCAGGAACTTTCTGCTGTCTTTGGACAAGTGCAAGGCAGTCAGTGTCCTGAATCTGTACTGGAAGGAGTTAGCGGTAATAATCTTCTTCAGTGGCCCATATGCTTTTCGCTTCATTGCCACCTCTTGTGAAAAATACAGCTAGAAAGAAATTATGTTGCCTTTCCAGGTGATCTCCCCAAGCTCCCTAGTGGCCCGCTGAGCTTTTTCTTTGGTGGAATATTTTAACAAATAGGCTATGATCATTCTGGGACTGTGAGCACCATCGGGTCTGCCAAATACCTGATGTGCTCTTTCCACCCCCACAGACTCTTTCCATCTTTCGCCAAGTAACTGCAGCAGCTATTAAAAAACTTCTCCATATTCAGCCCTTCAGCCCCCTCAGGCACCCCCAGAATCCTAATATTGTTCCTCCTGCTCCTATTTTCTTGGTCCTCCACTCTTTGCCACAGTCTAGAGAGTTTTTCATCATGGTCTTTGAGCCTTTGTAATACTGTAAGGTGCTGTCCCTCTAGTTTCTCTGTCTGCTGTTCAAGCACATTCTGATGGTCCTCCAGCCTGTGTACGTCTGCTACATTCCCCACCAGGGTCACCCCTATGTTATCTTCTCTAACCAGGAGTACCTCTAGCATTTTTGTGATATTAGCTACAACATCTCCGACTTGGGTCTGATCCTGTGTAGGATGCAGAGACTGTGTGGATTGCTCCGATGCGCTGTCTCCCACGGCATCCATCCCCACTTTCATTACTGTAGCACTGATGTAGGGAAGACCTACATCGCAATTTCCATCGAGTCTCCTAGGTGGTCAGGGGCATCCAACGTTCATGACCCGTGCTCGATGATACTTAGAACTTCTACACTAATGGTATGGCTCTGCCATGCTACAGTTCCCCTGCGCTCGGGCCTGTGCGGCCTAGCTCCTCAGATGGCTCAGAAATATGCGCAACTGGATTACTATTCTAGAGGCGTGACTTCCCACATCAGAACAGCTAGGATAGCATCTGTAGGGATAGAACTGGAATCCCCAGTGGTTAGTGGTAAAATTTAGTCCGGCATTCCAGCGGATCAGACAAGATGTACCGCCAGACCGGGACAGAGAGAAAGAATTATACTGCCATCTTTTTTCGGGTTCAAGACCGCCTCTGTTTACATTCATTTTGAACCTGCAGACTGGCATGACAGGTGGGGAAGGTGGCGCATGGTATATTATGGATTTAAGAGATCTCAGTTAGTTAGCAAGGGCAGAAAAATGATGGCTCATAAGTATGCCAATTTGGGGTGCCCAAAGATAGCCTTAGGTAATGGGGCTCCTTGACTTGGCACTTCTTTCAAAGTGGGCATCTATTGTAAGTAAATGTACCCCTCTGCTATAGCTCTCAGCCAATCAAAGAGCTGATAGTGTCTAACCCATTTTCTAAAGCCCCCCATTTTCTGCTCAAGCAAGGGAGCTTGGACATAGTGTTGGCACCACCATGCCTTTTCTACCAATGGACTTGCATGTCTACCATTGCTGGGAAGTGACACCATAACTGAGGAGCTGTTTGCAGAATGACTTCCATCCCTGGAGCCACCAGAGTACAACTGTTCTGTAAGGAGTGCTGGGCTGCCATACCAGGGGAACATGCATTTATAGGGCTGCCTCTTGTCCTTTTGCCACAATCAGCTGGATTTAAGTTTTTCTTTTTCTTTTTTTTTTTGTTATTATAACTGATTTAAAAAAAATCAATAAAGGATATTGAAATATGTGTTCAAGGTCACAGAAATGACATATCTGTATTCCTACATTAACTGAGTAATCAGAAATAATTCCACAGGGGTTCATGCAAAACATGTTTTATACTAATTATATCTGTCCCAGAGGAGTATTTATAAATGGTTGTTTCTGGTAGAAACATTTTCAGACTCAAGTATCTGTTTTTCTTGTTTGTGATGTCTTCCTTAGTACTGACATTATAGTGATTTCTCAGGTAGGTGGAGCTCTATAGACCGTCATAATTAGAGTAGCTCTAAGTGACAGAATTTGTGTACTCTGCATTTGTTTCATCTGTTAATGCTACAGAAAATGCCAAATCACAAATGGCCTATGGTAACACCATAGTAACAGCACTAAGCACAAGCAAGGGTTCACATGTAAGTAGTAGGGTTAGTTAGTCATTAGTAAGTATAGTTTGTTTTAATCAGTTTGTTTGAATAGGGAGGCTCCACCTCCATAGCTCCCATGTTTTATTTTTAATTTATCAATGGGGAGGGTGGGTGAAGTCCCCCAAATCAAATACTTTAATAACTACTTCTACACATAGGGCTGATCAAGCAATAGACATAATGTTGACAGGGTTGAACAACAGAAAAGGGGGTAACAGGAGAGAGAAATTTAAGCAGGTTTGTAAACAGTGCTATTGATAAGGATTTTTGCACACATCTCAGTGACTGCATAAGTATGTCCGTAGATCTCCACTGAGTCTGATTTCTGCTGGTACTCTGTTCGTTAAGTGGCTTAATAGAATTTATTTTGTGCCTTGTATAAATGCATCTGTTAGGAAGTTCCCTTGTTGAACAAATTCATTATACCCTTTCCCAGTTTCCTCCCAGTTACACAAATCAGACCCTATAAATTGGTGTTTGAATCCAGTTTATCAAGTTGGGTGGATGGCATATTGCATTACTGTAGAAATTAAGCCCATTCTGGAAAAGTCTGATCAAAAGTATGTTCATCTAACTGGACCGGTGGTGCTGAGGGTTGAGGCGCTGGTTGTCTTACCTCATACCATGCCGGTGACCCGAGTTCTGGAATGAGCTCGGGCACCCGGAGTCGGCATGGGAGAGAGAGGACCAAGCATCTGGAGGACTGCTCTCCTTTCTCTGGGGAGGGAGCCGGGCTTTGCCCAGCACTGCGGTGACCCTCAGTGGAAGCCGGAGGCACCACACAAGCTCAAGGCAGAAGTGGAGGGGAGGAGTGTGACGGACGTCCGTGGCACCCATGCGCTGATGTCATTGCACAGCCACACTCCAGGGGGATAACCTAATGGAAAAATCACTGCCACAGTACCATGGAGATGAAGGAGGCTTCAGGGACAGGCCCACATCCCACCACTGGCCCATTACTTCGGAAGACTCCACAGCCTACCCAACACCCAGATAAGGCTTCTCTAATTACAGATAGGCCATCACGGGAGGACAGACTCACCCCAGGGGGTGATCTGGGGGGGCTAGGCCTGCTGAGTGGTCTGGGAAGTCCATTTGAAGATGAAGGATTCAGGCAAGGAGTAGAGATCTTGTTGAGCGAGCACCCCGGAAGGATGCCAGGGCTGAGAAGGGAGCAAAAATAAAATATGCAAAAAAAAAAAAAAGTATGTTCATCTTCCTCTTCTCTTCAAGGTAGGAGTTCAGACCACACTGTGGAAAAATTTAAATCCCTGGTTGAAAAAACACTATGTTACGAATAGAGCTTGATCAACCTAGGTATGTAGTTTTCAGTATTTGATTTTATAACAAATATAAACTGCATCTTCTGTATGACTTTTTGATTTCTTGAACTTCCTGCTGTCTGTGTCAGAGTACGGTAAGTATGGTGCATTGGCCACGACTTTAGAGTCACAGCTCAAAGGTTATAGCTTTCATCCCTGATTACTCCAGTGTCACACATCATGCTCTTGATGCCTGTCAACCCCATAGTAAAAAGGAATGCAAGATAAGCACCAGTGAGCAGAAGAATAAATTGGGTAGCACCTCTGCCATCTCTGCTTGTGTAGCATAAAAGGTATTTCTGCACATTACTGTTATTGAGATGAAGGTTGTAACAAACCTAATTTCATCCAATCACATTCAACCATTCTCTGTCACTGACAGATAAATATGATTAAGTCATTCTATATCTCCATAGATATAATTTTACTCAGAGTGAATTGTTTATATTCAGAGACCATGGCTTTCATTTTATTTCCAGATGGACTTTTGATATCACACATGGAAGACATACTGTATATGCAATCGATCAGGTTTTAAATTAACCCTGAGGTCATACAGACTTGAATGGCACCACTGATCCAAGTTGCAGGCCGGCCATTCTGTCAGAAAAATACATATTGGCAGATTTCACTAAATATTCTAGTCTTTAATGAGAGTATATACCTTATCATACTGTCATACAGTAGCCATATCAGACTATAACTAATAAAAACAGTTTGTTTGTTATTTTTTCACTGCTATTCTTTACTTGTTTAACTCATCAGATGCAACAATCATCATTTCAGACTGTTGATTGTATTTATTTATTTAATTTTGTTCACTGGATAGGCCCACTGGGCACAGGAGGTCCCTTTTTCAGGGGTGACCCGAATTAGTTATAGAGAATGTTTTGGGTGCAAGACATTTCAAATACATTACAGTTTTAGGTACAATCACAATACCTAGCAGACAAAAATACAGCAATGCAATGCAGATTCTTCACTGTGTTGAGGTGCAATCATTCAGTTTACTCAGTTTCCACATCTGACATGTACATTTCAATAAAAACAGATCCTCTGCCTCCTCCCAAACAGTATACCTGATTTCATTTTTATTATATTTATCCTATGTGCTCACTTGATCCCCCTGTTTATGTCCCTAATTATTTGGGTCATCACAGCTACCTTCTTCCTATTGCAGCCAGGGCAGATGAGAAAGTTCTTGTTATTAGTGTGAAACATTAGTGTATATGTTGGTGAATTATACTTTTGTCCTGCACCATCTTGCTTAACTCAACTTTTGTCTTGCACCATCTTGCTTAACTGCTGAACATTTGTCCTGTGCTATTTTTTCATAACTGGTGTAAAATATGTGGCCTAGTTGCCTGATCTCTATTGTACAGCTCCATCTATTCCCTCGTCCCTTGAAATCACTCTTTATATTCTGCGTACATCGGGTGGCATTTTTTCACATTGTTCTAGGCTTTAGGATCCTAATTTTTTTGTATTCCTCTAACTTTATATCATTGCTTTTATTGTATGTACATGGCCTTGCTTATACTCTAGTATTCATATTTATTTTGTATTCCTTTTATATCAGTGCTTATTTATAGTATGAACTTGACTTTGCTTATATTTTTGCATTCCTCTTCCTCTGTACCTCCCCTGGATCACCCCAGAAAATGGAACTGCATGGTCTTAGTGGGCTTACCCAGTTGCCAAAATTCAATTAAATAAATAAATAAAGTATACTGTGGGTGCCAAGGTGCATTTTATCTGTATGTAACTTTCGTAGTCATAAGTCTCCTATCAACAGTTTAGTGTTTAAATACCTGTTTGGCTGACTACATGGATGCCTGGATCTTTTTTTATTTTTATGGGACAGGACAGGTGAGCAGTTGCTAATGCTGCTCCTTGGGCAGCTGACAGGGGCTGTGGAATTTTTCAGATGGTCTGCATTCTCCCATCCTTGCCTGGACTCCTGCACGGAACATTTGTGACCTTTCCAGTCAGGCCCCCGTCAAGCAACAGTGAGAGATCCTGTGGCTCCCACACAAATAAGGTTAGTTTTTATCACTCCCTCCATACTAGTAACTCATCCAGCTCAACATATCTCCTCACATTATACCTAATCTGTAGCACATGTTACTTTCATAAGGCACTATATTAATTACAGCCCCCTCCTTACTCCCCTCCTCTACTACCTAAATCCATTCCCATTCTTTCTGCATCCACTTCCTCCTCCCCCTCTACCTTCTCCACTCTCCTCCTCCTTCTCCCCTTATCTTATCCCTATCAATTTGTCCCTCTTCATTCCTCTATACTTGCTATTCCCAACCCTAATCCATCTTCCACTTTCTCTTCTTTCCCTCCTCCCATTCTCCTCGGTGGCCCCCTTCCTGTTTTTAATTGACCTCTTCCTACCCAGTCCTGTTTTTGACATTACAGCCTTGGAGTGCCTGGTACCTCATACTCCTAATATTATCAATTTGTATTGTTATTAATGATACCAATACATTACTGTGTGTTACTGTACATTGCTGTGCCTTATGCACTGTCATATTACTGCACTTTTTACTTGTTATTGTGTAATTATCCTCTTCCCCGGGACACATCTGGAAATGAGCTTTATGGCTCAGTATATCTTTCCTGGTAAATCTCTTTTAAATAAATACATACATAAATATATAAATCTGACCTGAAGCTTATATTGTTTACCCAATTTATTTTTGTATCCTAGCAGTATGATTCAGCTCCTTTGTTTAATACATCACAAACACCATGCTACTCCATTCCCCTACTCTTTTCGATAAGTGCAACGGGATCTTTAACATCCACCTGAACTACCACCAATCCATGCAGATGGGACCTCAGTTTAAAGTCTCATCTGAAAGACGGCACCTCAGAAGTGCAGCACCCTCTCATGCTGCACTACAGTGTCAGTACTGGGATATTAACCCAAGTGCCAGATGTGGGAACTGAACCCACAGCCCTCTGATCTCCCGGCTTCAGAGGTGAGTGTGCTACCTACTGAGCCACTGGCACTGTTAGGTCAGAAACACACAGGAACTTAGTTCCACCTCCTCTGACACCTTTCTCAATCTCCCATTGAATACTGTTGGACAGTTCTGCCTCCTAGGGATGACAGTTCCACCTCCTACAAATGTAAGAACAGAAGAACATAAGAAGGTGCCAGCAGAAGAGGACCATATGTTCTATCTAGTCTGCCTGTGTGAGCTACCCCCCACCAAGTCTTTTTTTTCTTCCTACATTTCTGCAGTGCCAGTGTAGAGATTAGAGTTCAACCTCCTAAACATTTCCAATTAAACATTGTCATTCAGCAGCTCCTACCAATATTTTCCCAGCTTACTCTTTGCTCCTTCTATGTGGCTGGTAAGATTTCTCCACACCTCACTCTCTATGGCATTTCCTATATGCATATCTTTTATCATATTTTTTTGCTATAACTGTTGTGTTTAAAAGGCAGTTATCAAATTTCAAAGTGAACTCTCAGGTCTCCTATGTTGTGATCTGATGGGCACCCATTAAAGTCTGTTACAACTCCTTTTCAGGAAGTAATTAGTTAATTCTTTCTTCTCATATAGTACTTAAAAAAACTGCAGCACACAAATCACAAATAAGGTTTACTGTTGAGGGATAAAGGTGGAGACTGCTCTTGAAGTAACCACTGCAGGTGGCCCTGCTACCCCCATACCAGACTTGTTCTGAATAAACTGGTCTAATTACAGCTTTGCTGGAATACCCAACCGTACTAAGGAAGGACCAGTAGGTCTTATCTCTTGTAAATTCTGCTCTATTTAATAAGCTTTATAAAAGCAGAGTTATGAGGATTTTCATGATGTTGCTAGTGTCTCTACCATCTTGGATTCTATTCTGAAGTACTCAAAATGATTTTGCTATGTCAAGGGAAAGTTTGACACTGCTAAAATAATTTAAAAATAATCATTACAAAATGCCTTGATTAATTATCACTGATCATTTTATATTTTTTATAACACTATTATGTGCTTTTTTCAGTATTTTATGAGGAAAAAGGGAAATCAGAGCTGTGGGGAAGTAAGGAAGTCAAAGCAGGACAGAATCCAAGAAATAGGAAAGGCAATCCACTCTTGTAAGAGGCTTGTCAGGGGGAAAGGTGATTACTCCAAACTGGACTTAGGTTTAGGCTTGATGGAGAGGGAATGAGAAACCACTGATAGGGCCCAACTGGCAAATCCAGCATCATCCAGTCAGTACTCTGATACTAGATTAAGGCAGGACAGCAGGAGACCAAAATCATGAGGCTAAGGGTCAGAAACGTTATTCCTTGGAGAGAGCCAACAGAAAGACCAATGGTTTTACATTCAATTATTTAAAATTTTTAGACACTTTTTTGCATTTTGGTTTGATATGGGTTGTTCAACCAGCTTAAGATAGCAATGCAGAATCCATCTGAGGCCAGATTAGCTGTACTTTCATTTTGCTGTGGTAGTCACACAACAACAGAAATCAAGAAATGAAACAACTGAATGTATCATAGTTCTAAGAATCAGTTTTGCAACATCCCATGAAGGGAAGAATCCTGCAATTAATTCCAGCATTTTACTGTATGCATTGATGCACATTTTTAGATGTATTATATCATAATTGCTTTCAACTATACAAGCAGAGCTCTGTATACTCAGATTATAATATCTTGTTACGTCAGTAATCAAAAGATATTGAAAATGAAACAGTTCAAAGATTTTGAGAAGTCCAGCATTTCAATTTGTATATTTTATTTTGGATCCATATAAATAATAAGAAAACTGCAGATGATCATAATACATGCTACAGTATTATTTTATAATTCAGAAATAAAGAAAACATCCGGTATTATATAATTGCTGAACTTTCTATCACAAGCAGGAAAGGTAAGTCTTAATACCATGGATCCTGTAATCTAATATTTCTATAGTGGGACTGTGTGGCTCTGAGAAGATATTTGTCTTGTGATTTCCTTGTGGCAAATCAGAAATTACAGCCCAGCTCAGAGGGAATAGGAGCCCTAGATACTCATAACCTTTGCTGACACCCCTTTCGTCACTTGTCAGCTTTTTAAGGGGCTATTTAATTGTAACTCTTTGGTGGTGACAAGGTAAGTGCTGGCATTTTGGCACTATCATTCATTACCAGGATGCAGTGTCGGCAGCACTGCTGCAAAAGTTACATGACCCCTTTACTAATAGTGAGCACAGTTTGTGTGCTTGTTTTATATGTTTGCGCAGCAAAGCTGAACAAGTTATATGATGCTGGATAGACTTAATTGGGCAAAACTAAGTCTGAGAATGTCTCTGCTCCTGTTTCCACCATCACAGTTTTGTAGCTAACACATTATGTCATGTTCAAAGCAGGTATCAATACTGTGATATTCTGTGAGTGGCCATGTTTTATGTACAATGTGAAATATGCATTACTGCATATTTTGTAAAGCTGTCGGTCCTCATAAGCCTTTTAACTTTCATACCCATCCTTCAAAAAACTATAGTAAACAGTGAATTGTAATGTTAAGCATTAAAAAAAATAATATTTCTTGAACTCTTACATTTTTGGTTGGTCCATATGGGAAAGGGAAAGGGGAAAGGGGAAATTGTTTAACCAGGAAAGGCACACTAAGCCAAAGCTTGTTATCAGGTGCAACCTGGGAGCACAAGAAAGTTAAGTGACTTGCTCAGGGTCACACAGTATGCAAGTGGGGGCTAGTGACATTCAGACCCAGGTCTCCAGGTTTGCAGCTGGGTGTCCTTAACCACTACACTATATTGCCTCATGTGACACATACTGTATGACACAATATGATGTGTCAGCATCACTTAATTGGTATTATATTTGCCTCTGGGCCAGAAGATTATGGATTCTAGTCAGGGACAATGGTTTTCCATTTTTACCGGTAACACCGGTAAAAATCATGGAATCCTGCTTGGTTTTCGGATTTTGAATTCTTGTACCGGTGCCTCACGGAAATTGCATTTCACTGCACAGAATCCCTAATATTTCAGCATATTTTAAAATGTTTTTATTTTCTCTTTCTCTGCCCCCTTCCCACAGCATCAGTCTCCACTTTTCAGAGATCTCTAGGCTGGCTATCCCTTAGCTTCACCCCAGGTAATGCTCGGGAGCTCCTGTGAGCCTGCACCTATCCTGCCTAGGATGTACCCCCAGGTGGGAAGGGAGAGAACCCCAGGTCATCCCTCCACTGTCCTTTAATGTGTGTCGGGCAGCCCAGTGGGTCCCTCATGGAAACTGGTTATGAAGTCTGGGGCAGCTGGGTCCCTTCTACCAGCAGCTGATGTGGGGTGATTGTTACTGGTTTTCTGGTCTCTGTCCCTGAGGGCACCAACACTCGAGGGGATCCAAGGAAGTAGGGCACATAGAGACATGCCTTTACTCCAGATCCTGGCTAGCTTCCTCTCTTCCCAAATGCTCTGCAGCCTCATTGCACCACCACCTGTGGTCACTCAGGTGGCAGTAAAGCAGCAGGACCTGCAGGCCACTGTTCCCAGAGGAGGAGAGTGGCCCCCAGCTGCTCAATCCAACTCCCCTGGCCAGGCCTCTAGCAACCCGAATTCACTTCTGATCCTGAGTCCCTGGCATTGCAAGCAGTAGTGCTACCTCAGGCTATTTACAGTGCTCTGTCAACTATACACCCACTTTGGTATAAGAAAACATAAGCAGATGGAGAGGGAAATAATTCAGTTTTAGTAAAATGTTGCAAAGTGTTCAATGTTCATAATTTGCACTGCAGGTACTGTGCACTATTATTGAAATCATATATTAAAAGATTATATATGGGTGTTATGGCTGACAGTATAGCCTAGTGGTTAGAGTAACAAACAGTGATCAAACTGAGTACATTTAGAAGACTTGGGTTTGATTCCCACAACCTCCACTTGCATACTGTGTGACTCTGAGCAAGACACTTAACCTCCACAGTGCTCCTGGGTCACCTCTGAGAACAGGCAGTTTTGCCAGGTGGGTTTACCCAGTTTACAAAAATATATAAAAAAAAATACCAATATATGTTTACTACATCATACAGTAGTCAGGGTACCATGTAATTAATCTGAGTTGTACTCGGGCTGCAATGATATTTTATAGGTAAATATAAATGTTCAGATACATTTTGTGTTTTATAAGCTTGTTTTTAGACTTTAGTCAGGTTTTTATTGTATTTTTTGCATATGAACATCTAGGATATATATTGCTAAGTGCAGGATCACTATTACCAACTAGTTTATTCAAGTTTATAATCAGCAGGGCCATCCAAAATCCTCAGTTGTTTGATTGAAAGTGAGTCTGAATGAAAGTATGTTCACAAGGCACAAGCTGCCTTACTACTTATTTAGGTGAATGGGATAGAAACATAGAAACATAGACTTTGACGGACCACCTAGTCTGCCCATTTCATCATTTGCACCTTCTCTCCCACCTGTTGTGTCAGTCTCTGTGACAACAAAAAGTTTTCTGACAGACTGCTTTAATAAAAAGCAAATGTTACATGTTTAAGTGTACTTATGCTTGGCCAGTGGATTTGAAAGCACATTCAGTGACACACAGAAGGTAAGACCCCAGGGGCTGTATGATGCTGGTGGGTAGAGTGGTGCTCAATTCACATCTGAGCTCAGACATGAAAACTGGGAGACACCCTTTTCATGGAGACCAAGGGAAAAAAAGGAATCCACATGTTTGTGAGATGCATTAGAAGGTCCTCCACTAATCACTTGTGAATTTTTTTTTAGGTGAAGACACTATTTAAAAGAAGCAAATTCAGGCAGTTTTTTTTTGTTCCTCCTACCCCCTGGCCATCCACTCCTTCAGGCCTGCCAAGTCCCCCTACCTCTGCTGCTGAGTCCCCACCACCATCATCCACTGCCCCTTATGGCCATGCTACCAGGTAATCCGAATTAACCATTCATCGGTGGGCCCCTATCCCTGTGGGAGATTAACAAGGGAAGACAATCACCCTAAAGAGCTTCCTGTATATCCCAGTCATGGCAGAGGTCAGAACAGACACGTGTGTCTGGGACATCATGCTTGTGGAGGGACCAGAAGCCATCCTCTAGGTAGCCAGCAGGTGTTTTTCCATTTTTGTGGGAGCATGACAGGTTACATGATGTCAAGACACAAGCTGACATCCATCACGCTCTCTTCCGCAATGAGGGCCAATGTGTTGCCATGCCTCCAGCCTCCACCTTGGGCCAGCAAATGCTGAGCTGTGAATATACCCTCCCTCCAAGGAGAAGGCGAGTGGTTGTTGGACACTCAAGCCTTCATCCCCCCAACCCCGGCTGGTCTTCCAAAACCCAAACCTATTCCCAAACCCTGGTCAGTGGTGTCACTGGCAGAAATCCAATTCAGGCAGTTAAATGATAGGAAAAAACAAATGTGGTCCACCTTAGTAGTGGTGGTGGTTCAGATTAATTCACATCTGAGTTCTAACAAGCAAAGAGACTAAGTAATTTGTACCTTGTGCATGTGGGGTGTGGGTGTTGAAGAAAGGGGATCATAGTGCTGTCACTACTGCCATCACCCCTGAGGGATGTGGACTGCATTCTTGCTACTGCCATCACACCTGAGAGGCGGGAAGGGGGCCGTTAGTGCTTCTGGCATAACCACTGGTGGATGGGGAATGTTGTACTGCTGCTGTCCCACCTGAGGGATGGGGGCTATAGTGCTGATACTGCCATCACACCTGAGGAATGCAGAATGTGGTACTGCTGCCATCACACCTAATGGATAGGGACCCAGTGCTGCTGCTTCCATCATGCCTGAGAGAGGGGGGACACAGTGTTGTTGCTGCTGCCATCACACCAGAGGGATGGGTCTGTAGTGTTGTTGGTGCTGCCATTGCACCAGAGGGATGGGGACCTTACTGCTGCTTTCCATCACACCTCAGGGATGGGAGCTGTAGTGCTGTTGCTGCCATCATATTTTGTACCTAAAATAACTTTAAATTGGTACAAGGATGGAAGGATCTGCAATAGTGGAGGTCAAAACTGCTAAAATGCATGTTAGCAGAGTTAAAAATTGTTAAATAAAGTACACAAAACCAAACACCGGTAAAACCGGATTTTGGCTTAGCAGACACCGGTGACAGTACCGTTTTTCACAATGTGCAAAATGGAATTTGCCCTTTCTCAATCCCGGTAAACCAGTGTCCCTGATTCTAGTCTTGCCTAGGGATTGATCTCATAACATAAATCCTGGGGCGAATTATGAAAAAAACTGTTACAAATAGAAGCACACTGGATATGTATAGTACATTGGGGACTGTGCAACCAAATGGACTTAATGATGAACTGTTTTTGCAATGCTGTTTATGAAGTTTAAATGTTGAACTGTTTATCTATTTAGCATTTTTTTTTGGGTGGACTGCATTGTTATTTGAGAAGCTTATTTTTCAGTACATGTTTATTAATCATTTTTCCCTACAAGTTAAAATATGGTCCTTGTTTAGTATTCTTACCTGTCCCTGTCTCTGTTTTATGTTTTTATATTTTTTTATATTTTTATGTACATGGCTTTAGTGTATGGAATTTCTGCACTTTTGCGTTTGGGCACTTTCTAGTTTGGGGCTATTCATTTTGAAGGCATGTTTATGTAATTGTGTTTTACCTAATTGTGACTTTTAAGATGTTCACTTATATCGGTTGTCTCCTACAGTATACCACATCTGATGAAGATGTCAGCATGACGTTAAAATGTTAAGGGCATGGCTTCACAGGCATTCAGGTCAGCATGATGAGGTCTGTTTGTTTAAACTCTGCTCAGAGTTTACTCACAGTTGGTGCAGTGAAATAATTTGAAGGACAGCTTCTCTGTTTGATATACAGAAGAAGATTTGTGGATATTGGGAGACCTGTAACATCTGCCTGCGAACTAGTTTTGCTTATGTCCCATTTATGCTGTATGCTGTGAGATTTGGGAGCAGTATGCCTTTAACTTTTGCAATAAATTAAAGAAATATTTGCAAAGGTTTATTTGTAAATATTTTACTTTGGACAAAATATTAAGTTTGGAAGGTGCTAACCCACCCTGTTGCTTATGCTTATTCATCAAACATAAATGTTGGCACTTGCATGCAGTACTAGATGGGTGTGGTACAGTCTGGGTGGGTTCTATGTCATAACGGTGATTGTGGAATAGTGATCGCCATTACGGCAAATGTAAATTGCCGAAAATGAATTTTGGCAATGCACACTCATGGCGAGGAGAAAGAGGGCATCTGAGACCTACTAGTTTGTTTTTTAATAGGGGGCTGTGCCCCTGCACACCCCCCTTCTAATGGATTCTCAACTCCATGGGGGTGCATGTCAGGGGGGTGAAAAACTTGCAAAATGAAAGCCCCCAGCCACAAAAAAAAAAAGCGCCGCACAGGACCTGAACCCTGCATCTTGCACCTCCCAACCGAACACCCTCTCCACCAGGATAGCAGACCAGCTCGGCAGCTGCCTGCCACACCCCCTCCAGCATATCATCCCTCCCCTGCCTCTCCCCCCCCCCAGTGCATGTACACATGCATATGTCCCATTGCCGTATGTCATTCAACCCGGTATCCATAGATACATAGATACATGGACAGTGTCGGCAGATAAGGGCCTATGGCCCACCCAGTCTGCCCATTTGAGCTTGTAAGTTCAGTTTATGTTTTCCAAGAAGTCTGTTGCCCCTTACCCCTGACCTCCAGAATTCCTTTATGTCTATCCCATGCATTCTTAAATCCCGTGATTGTTTCAGCCCCCACCACTTGCCTGGCAGGGTGTTCCACTTGTCCACCACCTGCTCTGTGAAGAAATTCTTCCTCATGTTTCCTCTGAATCATCCTCCTCCAACTTCATCCCATGCCCTCTAGTCCTGGACCATCTTTTCGCTTAAAATAGTGTATTCCTGCACCCTGTTCCTCCCTGTGAGATACTTGTATGTCTCTATCATATCCCTCTCTCCTCCTCTCCTCCAGGGAGTACATGTTCAGTTCCTTCAACCTGTCTTCATAGGACTTGTGATGCAATCCATGCACCATCTTTGTTGCCCTCCTCTGAACCTTCTCTACCCTGTCTATGTCCTTACGTAGGTATGGTCTCCAGAACTGTACACTGTACTCCAGGTGGGGCGTCACTAGTGTCTTGTATAGCGGAATGTATCCGGACCCCTCCCCACCAGGTAGCCCTGAACACAGGTACCATAACTGAGTCACTGTTTTTGTAGGTGCCCAATTGTGGTTGCCTTGTTCAGGGGTTACCGTCTGGGTGTGCTGTCCTTCACAAATGTTTCAAACCAAGGTCCCATCTGCCTTTTCTGGTGAGTATTGAAGAGAATATTAGAGATACTGTGGCACTTACTGAAAAGACAAGGGGAATTTCCCCAGGGTCCTGGACAAAATTCCCCCATTGTCAAAATGTCACTAACAGCTTAATCTGGTTCAATCTCAGCCAGTTTGCATCTGTCCTCCAGCCCAACCCCACCGCCCCACCCTCAGATGAGGCTGAAAATAATCATCATTGTCAGTATAGCCCTCCTTTGCTGATGAACAAAAATGAAATAAATAAATGTAATATTATGTTTCCTATCCCCCCCCCACCACTCCTGTCATTCCCTTTTGGGACTTTTTTGTGTTAGAAGTGCCAAATACATGGCTCAGTATTTAGTCCCACTGTTTCTGGGACAGGAGGTTGCAGGTTCTAATTCCACACCTAGTTCAGAAAGCCTGCCTAAAATCTGGCACTCCAGTGCAGTACTATTTGGTTGCTGTACTCTCAGGGTATTCTGTCCAGTACTTCAGATGAGACATTAAAACAAGGGCCCTACTGCCCATTTATGAGGCTGTCAGAGTGGGCGTACAGGTAAAAAAAAAAAAAATAAAACAACCCATGGCACTTTCTCAAGAGCAGAGGATCTTCCCTAATGTCTTGGCTAACATTCGTCTTCCCAACAAAACTGGTTCAGTTGATTGTCCATGACTGTGTCTGGGTTTTGATGTTGAGTGGAATGGCTATCATTAAATGTTGGTAGCCACTGCACTACCAGTCTCTCCCAATTCCTGTAAAGTACTTTGAGATGCAGTGTGTATGAAAAGCACTTAGAAATGTAACATCTTCTTACCTTTCACACCCAGTCTGGTTACCCATGGCATATCCCCTAAGGTAATTCCAAACCTCTTGAAGTCCTATTCAGGAACCTGAAATCTAGTGCATATGGTGCAATAGTAGGTTAAGACAATCACTTTTACTTGATTATCCCAAGAGAGTTATGCTGTTTCTCAGTCACCCCAAAGAAAGATCTCCAACAATGAGGATGTACTGTACAGTTTACATGCCCATGCCTGCCATCTTGGTTCTCAGTGCAGTGCTGTTTCAGAAGCACTCAAAGTATCTTCTCTCCAGAGATAAGATTTATCATGTTCATACTATGCCTGTATATGCCCTGCTCATCTAGAAAGAAATTGCCTGTGAGAATCAATACCAAGCAGAGGAGTATGTGAAGGTGGCAAGTGGCAAATTTTGTTATCCTCTGTTTAGTACCCTTTTCTTTAGCTTAAGATTTGGAATCTAGCTAAAGAGCTTTAGATCACAATTTAGTAATTGGCATAGAGGTAATGCTGGGCACCTGATACAACACTTCCCCCCCCAATTCACAATAGACATTTCCACCCTCCAACAATCCCTTCTTTTGTTCTCCTGGACTCAATTAAAAAATTCAGGTTTTTGGAAAGTCATGTGATGCAGCTAATGCAAAAGGATGCAGCCTTATCGAGCTCCACATGAACTGCTCCCGCTAAATTAAATTATACATTTTAAATAATAAATTCATCCTAAAAATAATCTGCAAAAACATTTACATGTAATCAGAACCATAGAAGAGGACTTTAAAGGCATGAACAGCCCTAAATAGATGAAACAGTCCTTCAAAAAACATAAGGAGGGCTTGCAGAAAACAACACAGCAGAATGGCTCCATACAGCTCATGGAGCAGTTAAAGCAGATATTCTATGGAATAATGGCTTTGTGGTCATCAATAATGGAAGGTATCAATGGTTTCACAGATAAAGGGATCTGTGGAGTCAGACACAAGCCACATTACCAATAATGAGGCTTGAATTTCCAACTTGGAGGATTCCCTAGAGAAAGAAAACAGAAGTATGTAAGGAACAGGCAATAAATTAAAAAACTTGAAGGATATAAGGAAAATTGCATCTGCAGAAATACACTTCTAGTGATCGGCCTGCCTGAGGGTCTGGAAGGACAAAGTCCAGTACTAGCCATGGACAAAATCCTCAAAGAATTATTAAACTCCCCTTCTGGAAAACAGAGCTATTTGAGTGAAAAAGTACACCATGGAGTAGGCTCCAAAACCCAGTCCAACAGAACACCCAGATGTGCTCATGTGCTTCATGAATTTCCAAGACTAAACCTTTGTCCAAAGATACTGTAAGTCAAAGTATTTCTGATGTGTTATATCACAGGAATGCAATCCAACTTACAATGATGTGAACCAGAGTGTCAGGGAAAGTGGGACTGTTTTGCTGATGTATTGGTGATTGGTGAGCATCCATAATACTGGAACAAGATTCCTTTTGATGTATACCACCTGGCTCAGAGTCTGGCTTTGCTCATGGCTGAAGACCTTTTCTACTGTAGAATCAGCAGAGAAATCCCTACATAAGGAGTTCCTAGATGTCTTCTTGTACAAGTGCTCAGCCTTTACAATGAAAGAAACCTGTATTCAGAAATAAAAATGTCGACAGAAACTCCATGTCAAGTGAGGTTCCCTAACCCATTGCATCAAAGAGTATCAACATTTTTAAGAGAAAGACAGTCATTAACACCTCAAAAGTCCCAGGATACCATACATAGAACCACCAATCTTTGCACTACTGAAGCCTTTTGAACTCCAGGACAGGGGGAAGAGGGTGACTGCAAAACTGGGGCAGAAATTGAGAAAGGGGACACAAATAGGGAGGTAGTAGAGTTGGGGGATCTCAATCTACCAGATGTAGATTGGGACACTGTAACAGCAAAGAGTGCCTGGAACAGGTGGTCAGGGAACCAAACTGGCAGCCTATAATTTTTGATGTGGTACACCCTAACTCAGAAATTGTAGGTGGAGATGCAGTTGATACACAAGGAGGTGTGGAAAGGATGAGAAGGGACTTGACAAGGTTGGAGGAATGGTTAGAAGTATGGCAGCTAGGATTCAATGCAAAGAAGTGCAAAATAATGCACCTGGGAAACAAGAACCCAGGGGAAGAATACACAATGGGGGGGAGGTAGTAATAACAAAAAAAATGAAAGGGACCTGGGGTAATCATATCAGATGACCTTAAGGTCAGCAAGCAATGTGAGAAGGCAGTAGGGAGAGTTGGGGTATACTGGGATGCATAGGGAGAGGCATCACCAGCAGAAAACAGGAAGTTGTTATCCTCTGTACAGACAGTTGGTGAGACCCCATCTGAGTACTGCGTCCAGTTCTGAGACCCTATCTCCACAAGGACATAGACAGGATAGAGTCAGTCCAGAGGAGGGCAACTAAAATGGTGCAGGGTCTGCAAGAGAAGCTGTATGAGGAGAGACTAAAGGAGCTTAATATGTATACCCTTGAGGAAAGAAGGAGAGGGGGGACATGCTAGAAACTTTTAAGTACCTCAGTGGAATCAACAAAGTCCAAGAGGGTAGCATCTTTCAGAAAAAGAGACGTGCAAGAACAAGGGGACACAATTTAAAGATGGGGGCAGTTCAGGGGCAATGTGAGGAAGTATTATTTCACAGAAAGGGTAGTGGATGCATGGAACAGCCTTCCTGAGGAGGTTAGTGGGGTCTAAAACTGTGGGAGAATTCAAGAATGCATGGGACAGACATAAGGCAATTCTTGTGGGGGGTAGGAAGAAATAGGCTGTTGGTTAACTAGGATCTGCGGCCTATCTTGTAGGTAGGGAAATGGGCAGACTAGATGGGCCAAGCAGTCCTTATCTGCCATCAAAGTCTATGTTTCTATGTTTCTATGAGTTCTGGTTGAAGATCCTCTGGGATTCAATGGTCATAACACTATATGGTTCAAACTTGTCCTGGGTACTAGTATTCCCTCATCAAAGGCTGATGTTCTGGATTTCAGATGAGCAGCATTTGACCACATGGGGGAATTAGTCCAGGATAAGTTGGTTGGAATAGATCAGACTCGAGGGGGGGGTGGAGAAGAGATGGGGATTACTTAAAAGGTCCACTTGCGTATTCTACCAGATACATCTATTATGTATGTTGAATGGAAATGTTAAGAACAGGACTGAATAATGCACATGGTAAGACTAGAGGGAAAATCAGTCACACATAACAGTTCAGTCAATTATCTTTAAACCGTTAGTTAATTTCTGATACCACCACACACTGTGCCCAGCGCTTTGCCTTCTTGGGCTACTTCAGAGGATGGTGGGCCATGTGTAAAATAAATAAATACTTTTTAATGGTATTAAATTAAAAATGCTGCAGTAATTTGGTAGAATGTAAAGACTGCCCCAAAATAAGGAATTTTTTAAATGATTTATGGATGTCACCAAGGTGTCAACTAACAGGGGCTGAGCACTTGTGCGGCATGTTGTCAAATAGCACGCACTTGCTGCCAACTTCCCAGATCATATTGCAACTAAACAGATCAAGATGACACAGACTGGCAGCTTCAGGGTTCAGGAGAAGGAAATGCTGCAGTTTAGGGGAACATGAAGACTGCCACAAGGAAAAAAAAAGAAAATTTATTTAAAATGTTTTATTGATTGCCATTGAGGTGCCAGCTAATAGTGGCCAGGCACTAGTCAAGCATGATTTCAGCTGGGACACACTTTCTGCCCACTACTCAGATCACACTGCGAAAGCACAGCTGAGGATGACACACATCCACACATGCTGCTTCAGAGCTCAGGATGAGGAATGAAATGCTGCAACTTGCGGAAATGTGAAGACTGCCACAAGAAACAACAAATTCTGCGCAGAGCCACAACGGCTGTTAATGCATTAATCTGAAAAGAGATTTAGAAGTGATGAGATATTAGAATGAAGTGGTGACTTATCAAAATCGTGACTGCAGAGCGGTGACCTGTGACAACTGTGATAGAATCATGGCACTGACACCTTTGCATGACCAACGGTTCCCCCCCTTCCCCAAGTGGTGCCCCCCAGAGCTAGAATCCTAAAGTAGAGGGATGTGAGGGGCAAAGCCCCCAGCAAAAAACATAGTTTCCTAACTGGTCAAGTTGTGAGTTCTGCACCCTTGTCATGGGTCGCTGTTTCGCAGTCGCGATTATGACATGGAACCCAATGAAGTTGTGTTCATACAAAAAGTGACAGTAAAAACCCCAAGCACTTGTACAAAAACATTGAAGTACAAAAGTACTTTATTATAACACACTTAGTTCATTTGAACAGGACTTGTGCACATCAGTTGTATTTGCCTAGATAGAGACACTGATTAATATTCATTAATCTAGTTTTAAACATAGAAAAACAGAAGCATAGACAATGATGACAGAAAAAGACCATTGGTCCATTCAGTTTGCACAAGTTTCCTATAATCCCTGGAACCTACTGTTCCTCTAGGATACTAGCCCTTCCTATCTGCAGTCTGTTCTCTTCCTTGAACCTGTCACCCCCAGTAACCACTATACCCTTCATTATGTCCCAGCCCTGCTTGAATATCCTGAGTGTTTCCATTCCCACCACTTCAGCTGACAGACTGTTTTAAGGTTCCATCACCCTTTCCATAAGGTAATACTTCCTCACATCTCTCCTGAACCTAACTCCTGTTAATTTCCATTCATGTCTACATGACCATGAATTTGTATTCAGGCTAAATAGTTCTTACAGTTCACTTTGTTAAATCCTATAAGCAACTTGAAGGTCTCTATCATATCTTTCCTCTCCCTTCTGGTCTACAGTCGGTGCATATTTAGTGCCTAAACATAAACTCAGTGATCAGTTTAGCATAAAGATCACCTTCTGCTGCTAATCACAATGGCCCTACTTTTTGTGCTACATAACCATAATTAGGACTGTGATACTGAAAAGTGAGAGCCTGTCTTCTAAAACTAGCGAAGAAGAGGCAGCGGATACTAACTAATATGATCAGTTTGTAAACGGAAGCTCATTCCAATGAAAAAATCATAAACATGTAAAAGAAATAAAGAGAATAGTGGCAATCCAAATGTTATTAAATGTGTAATGTAATTGCTCACTTAATTTCATTTGAGCTACATGCATTTGGGGCTCTCTAAAATAATAAGAAAAAGAAGACAGACTAAGCCAGAACCTCAGATTGTAAAAAAGGAATGAAGTCACAGCTCTTATTGCCCTCAGATTATATTTTTTGCCAGCTGACAAAACATGCAGATTACACAGATTGTGTCTCCTGCAACTTGCACTTTAAAATGTAGAATGTTTCTAGGATGGTGAGGAACGGGGGGAAAGACAAAGCAAATGGATCTTCTGCAATAAGGAAATGAGCAGATCAACTTAATGGTGAAGGTTTGATAATTCCCTGTCACGGGACCAAACTGCAAAACCGCACTTAATAACTGCTTTCAGTCTCAGTACTCTTTTCGTAACAAACTTCCTTTGTCCCAGCCATTGGTCCTCTTTTAAATCAATATCAGTCTTGGAATACAGAGGGTCCAGTCAAAACCAGACAGTGCACCAAACAAACTCTTTAGTTTTGTTTGAATTATACAGCAGTAGCCCTGAGCCTTGGGGTTATTTCTGCATGTTGATTAAAGTAGTTAAAAATGTATCTGCAGTTTTGCAAAGAAAAAGAAAACATGCCGTCACAGTCTGGTCAACTCTGATTTACTTAATATTGGCCACCCAATTTTGCTACTCATAGGGTGGGGGCAGGAAAACAACTTACTGGTCTGTTAAAAGTAATTCAGGATATAGAGAATTTCAAGAGGACTTTGCACCCCAATTGCATGAAATCTTCCCAAACTTCTACTGTATCCATCAAGCTGCTCAGCCCTGTCATGCTGCTAACCCTTACATGTTACCCTTCCTCATACACCAAGAACGAAATCCTGGCATACAGGGAGTTGGAGTGTGAGTCTGTGTGAGAGAATAAAGCACATCGCAAAGGGAAACTTCTCAGCTACAGATGCAACAGGAAATTCCTTGACAAACTCTAAGTTTCTGCATTTTCAAATACCCAGGAGCCTTCCACAATGGTTTACCTCTGGACTCCAAGATGAAATGCTATGTCTGACACCAAGAGCCTCACAGGGATGAATTTCTCATTGACTTGCTCAAGGTTATTTGGGTCTTATCTCCCAAATTTCCAGGCTGGCAGTTTCAACCTCATCTTTTTACCCTCCAGCAAGACGGCACCACCATGCTGGAATGAGGCCATGTACACATGTGCAGGGGGGTTGTAGGGATTACAACTAGCCAGGCACTGTAAATAAGGATGTCAGTGAGGGATGTGATGAGACTCTGAGCATGAAAGAAAAACTGATAGCTCTGGGTAATTAATTATCTTTCTGAATGAGATTAAATATTTAGGATCTGATTCTGAACAAATAGCAGCTTTGTATTATAAATGATACAAGAGGACAGTTGATTACTGTTATGAATACAGCAGTAACACTTTCTTTTCTTAAAATTTAAATTTTTGTTCTTATTCAGACAGAAGTGATTACTGTCAGCTTGAGCAAGACAAACTTTGATCCAGATTTTTATTAAACATTGCAATTGATACTCATCATTATATAGCATATATTGATTCCCAGAACAGAACAGTCCAGGATTTTCACTGAAAAATCCCAATTGGTAGAAACTCGCACCTTTATGTTTATATAGTTATTAAAATACACAGAATTCTGAGAGGACTTCATACCTTGATTGCATGGAATCCTCACATACTCTCATCATGCACATCAAGCTGCTCAGCCCTCTCGTGCCGCTATCCTGTACATGTCACCCTTCCTCACATGTCAGAACAGTAAGCCAGACATACAGGGCTCCTGGAGTGCACGCGTGTGTGAGAGAATAAACCACATCATGAAGGGAAACTTCTCAGCTACAGACATGATGGGAAATACCTAAACAACTCTCCCCTAGTCTCTACATTTTAAAATACCCAAGGAACCCTCCACAATGACTTACCACTGGAATCCAAGGTGGAATGCTATGCCTGACACCCAGAATCTCATTGGGATGAATTTCTTATGATTGAAAATAGTGCTGTGAGGGGAGGAGGGAGAAGAAGAAAACTCATTAATGTAAATGGGAGGATGCGGACAGACTTTCAGGAAGTGGTGCTTCGATTCCACTCCCTCTCATAACAACACAGCTATACTGCATTAGAAATTCTGGTCAGACCCCATCTTCTTATAGCAATGCATCAGCATAGTGTCATGATGTAATGCAGCTGTAAAAATGTATTTATTTTACGTTATTTGTGTGGGATGCCACCAAGGTACCAACTACCAGTGGTGAGGCACTGGCATGCTACCATCTGGTACACACTTGCTGCCCAGTAACTGCAAAATCAAAGTCTTCAGTCAGGGGTCTTATGCAGTCTGTCTGTATATCCAGCTAAAATGGTACTTCTGCAATGAAAAATAAATTGATTGCTGCACTGATGACCACATTAGGCAAATGGGGCACTGGCAGTCTGCCACCTCATTCCCCATCTGCCCACTGTCCAAGAACATTCATCCAGAATCCGGTCCCTCCCCTCTCAGTTCCCTGTCAGGCAAGATGCTGCTCCCAGGCCTGCTGATTTGCAAACACTGCTCAACCTTACCCTTTACTTTTGTTTTTTGTTTCTCCTTTTTCTCTAAATATATCCCCCTTCAGCAGCCCTACTGTTTGCAGGAGCATAGGTTAATCCTTTGAAGATTTTTGCCTTTTTGTGAAGAATTTCCTATCTATCTAAATAGAATTTTAACAGAGTGCCCTGCCAGAGCTACCAAACAGCCTGACGATGAGCAACAAATGGGATTTACAGCTGGCTCACGTCATTGAGCTGGTCTAGCACCAAAATAAGGCTGTGACTCACACTCTGGCTAGTTACAGTAACTGTTTCAGATGTGAACTGTGGTTTGGTGTTTGACTGCTTCACCCAATCTGCACATTTTGTACCCAGGCAAATCATTCAAATCTGCCTATTTGCACCAAATGTTTGCCATCTGAAAGAATTGAACACCTGAAGTTGAAGGTATTAGATTCTTTCATAGAACTGAAGTTACAGACCTGATTAGAACCTTTCGGGGTACCCTTCTTTAGGGGCTCAGGTTTGGCAATGGCTGTGCAAAGAACAACCTTCTGCTTCACCTCCCCAGGTAATTGTTATGTCAGACCTTAATATGAACAGCCAATCCCAACCCAAGGTGGAGCTGGTTGCTGACAAAGTCAACATTATAGTTAGATAGATATAGAGTCCTTATGTAATGCAGCCTTCTGACTTGAAACTTAGATATTAACTGCTCTGAGCCCCAAACCTATCTAATTTTCTTATGGTCTGGCAAGACCTCAAAACCCTTCAGCTGCTAGCATTCCATGACACTTTATCAAGTAAGCCACTCTGACATTGTAGATTCAACACTTCCTTTGTGTCTTGGGAAACCTCCAGTCTGGAAAACTGGTCCAGACTGCACCAGTACTCCAGAAACTAGTTTCATGAATTGCAAAGTCTATCCTTTTGTCTTCCTGTCTGTTAAAGTCCATGAGGTTTCTGTCTCCCTACTATGACTTTGTTTACACTCAGAACAGAGCCCACGGTTAATAAATCAATTCATCTCTTTGAAGTGTAAGTACCCTTTAGCTGACAGGAACTCTATTTGCCCAAATGACACCCTATATCAGACTGGCTAAGGCATGGGCCCCAGTGCCTTGAAAATTTAGATTTATGAGACAGTTTTTATCTCCGATGAAATACAAAAGATCTAGCTGATAAACATTAAACAAGAAACAGTAAATTATTATACAAATGTTGTTAAAACTTCCTATATGTAAGAACTGGGCATCTTCCTGTGTCTAAGGGTATTGGATGGCATCTGGTCCAGGAGAGCACCAGCCTTATGCCATGAATACCAGTAGTACACCAGCATCAGTCACTTTGCCATTATGGGTCAGGGCAATGGGGATTAAGGGCACCTAGAAAACTATATCCTGGGGAATCATTAGCATCAGAGCACACACAAACTATAATGTCCATACAGGAGCTGGGATCAAGCATGGTGGTGTTTATTTATCTGTGGTGGCACACAGCTCTCTGGTCATTTCCGTGGCCATAACTTTTTTTCTTATGATGGCACTTGCACACACCATACTACAACTTCTTTTCAAGGCCATGCTTTGAATATACATTACTCCACATATTCCAGGGGCTATTATATATCTCCCTACCTCTAGTGTCCATCCTTTACTACTGATACTGCTATACCCAGGACTAATGGTACCCATCTTCTTGTAGAGCCTTTTGCTCACCCCACAACTACACACATTTCCAGGTTTACCCCTGAAATAAAGGGCATAATTACATGTTCCATTACTACTCGGTCTGTTCCAACCCTACAAAAGCACAGGGGGCCTTCCAATTCTCTGATCCTAGGTTATGGAATGCTCTTCTACTCAACCTCCGGCTGTCTCAGTCTCACTTTGGATTTAAAAGTGAATATTGTCATTATCTATCCTTAGCTGATGCTTGTGCATGCTTTGACCCAACCTGAAGCTCCTGAGACTTACCAGTAATGTCACCCCTGCTCTAATCTAGCTCCAACACTGTCTCCTCTTCCCCTCCCCATATTTTTCCTTCTCTTTGTAAATAACATCGTGACTACTAGCTCTCTTCCTTCTTGAACCTTGTTGCTGACCATCCACTGTTGTTTTGCCAATTACCACCCCTGACCTTCCTTCTGTCAGTCTTTCTTGTTATGTTTGAACATTCCTCACATTTCTCTCTATATAACCGTACTATCTTATTAACCCTTTCACTCCACAGATCGGGTCCATGGTTTCTGCACTTATTATATATCTTACTGCCATTATCTGTATAATGCTTGCCATTATTTTTTGTTGTTTCTA
This sequence comes from Neoceratodus forsteri, assembly GCA_016271365.2. NCBI lineage: Eukaryota > Metazoa > Chordata > Ceratodontiformes > Ceratodontidae > Neoceratodus > Neoceratodus forsteri. The sequence goes on along the minus strand of CM057449.1, from coordinate 934,441,924 downwards.
CCCATTGTATTTTTGTAGCACTGCTGTACTGTTCTTCTATTTGATTTTATTGTACCCATGTTGCTGTTGTTCAACTGTTCTCCTTTAGTTGTACTCTCCTGGGTCGTGCCTGAAAATAGTCATTTTATGGCTAGTGCACCTACCCGGTTAACAAAAACTAAATAAATAAAATAACCTCCTTTGCTATGTCTCTGGATCCCTGGCATTCCCAAGACCACTTGTGCAGTGGCACACTCCCCAGGCAGGGCAAACACTTACACAGGGAGGTAAGCCATGCTTGCACTTGTCTCAATGTGCCCAGTAGGATAACAAATAAAAAAGTCTATTAACATATGGTATCACTTCTAAGTGCATAAAGCTTGGTTGGTCTGACATGTGTGCCTCCCTTTCACACTCCATTGACAGACCCAGTGGCCCATAAAGAAGACTCCCATAACTGGCCCATCACATGGGGACTTACTAACCCCAGTCCTTGCCAGGACCCCTTCTACCAGATGTCCATTCATTCATCCCATTGACAGGGGCTTCACTACGAACTGCCTAGGACTTTACACAATAAGAGTTACTTCAGCAAGGTTAACTGGCTGTTTACTGTGGAGACAATCTAGTCCAATTTTCTCTCTCTCACTACTGCTTTGTGGAGTGAACCCACAAGGGTTCTAGTGACCTCCTTTGATGGCTGGTTCACCACTCTCCCAAATGTGTGATTCAGGGCTGATGCTCTCCATTTCTCTCTAGACAAGCCTCCATCCCTCCAGCTGCTTCCTGTGTTCTTCTTTTGTGGAAACCAGGCACAAGGGGATCAGTGGCACCTGATTCCAGGGACACTGCCATAATCCCTGGGACTGCAGGACACCAAAGCCCAGACACAGCTAGAGAGGTAGGACTGCTCCTCTCTCTTTCCCTGTTTCCAGGAAAAAAAGCATAAACTGCCCTAATACCTTCCTTTTATAGAGTCTCAGGAGGAGAGTAGAACAATGCTTATCCATGCTCTTTTATCCACTCTTACCTTAGTCAGGACACTCACAGAATGAACGTCCAATTTTCTCTGAGAGAATGGCTCTCAAGGTTTGGCTTATCCCTTCGAGTGATCTCTGGTAAACGGTATCCCGTGATTTAAGCAAGTCAATATGAGTGAGTTAATTTGGACAAAGGTAAAAGAGCAACTGGCAAAAGGGCTAACATGATTTTAGAGTGACTGTGAAAAGGGCTGCTGTACATGTACAGTGATTGTCAGGATAAGCAAATTGGTAGGGAGGATCATGGCCTGGAAAGCATGTAGAGATTTGTGTGATTGGCTGTTTTTGAGCTGGCCACCTAGTGTATAGGAAAGAGTCACCACCTACGAGCCTGGCAGGCCTGGGTTCAATACTGGGTCTGTATAGTATTTGTTTTCTGATTTGTTTCATTCTGGGGAGGTTTTTTTTATGTTGTAAGTGGGAAATGTGTGATTCCCGCTGCTCTGCCTGTTCATCCAAATTTGCCCCCTTCGCTACTGCACCCTCCAATGTTCTCTCCTTCCCCAATTTGTCCCTCCCTCCTGAGATTTCCCCTGTCCCAGTGTTTCATCCCCCTGAAGTTTGTTATTTAATGTTTGGGGAGTGTGAAGGTGATTCCCCCCAAAATGGAGGGTGGGTGGGGAGGTGGAGCCCCCTCAAAAACAAAAGATTTATATGGCTTTTTTTGGAATATGTTATCAAAGTAGTTGATTTTGCAGCTCGCTATTATGCTGCTCTGTACTGCTGTTCACTCTTGTTGATTCGCTGTTGTGGTTGATGCTGTATTGCAGTCGCTGTTATCACATGGAACCCTGGTAAACTGCCTAAAGCTGGCTGAAGAGACAGATTGGTTTCATATATGGGGAAGTGGTAAAAGGGTACCTGACCAGAATTCAACCTAGTGTGGGCACTAACCAGAGGTGGGAGCTCATAAAGCTGGGAATTGTGGAGGCAACCAGAACCTGCAGCAAGGCCCAGAACAAGAAGGCTAGGGCAAAGAAACCTAGCTGAGTGAGCAAGGAGGTCATGGAAAAGGTTGGGAGGAAAAAAGCTGCCTTTAGGGGGTACAAAAAAACAGGCAGGGGAGGACAGGGAGGAGTACCTGAAGTAATCAAAGGAGGTGACAAGGGCAGTAAGGGCAGCCAAGGCATCTAAGGAACTTTGGCTGGCATAGGGCATTTAGAAGGGGGAGAATGACTTCTTCAGGTACATCAGGGAGAAAAGGAGCTGTAAGGACCATATAGCAAGGATTAAGAAGAAGGGAGGGTGGATGGAAGCAGGGGGTGATAAGGCAGAAGAGCTAAATGATTACTTCTGCTCGCTATTTACTAAGGAGAAGGTGGGGGTGATATCCAATGGGGGAGGGGGTGACAAATGGGAAAATCACAGTGGGCAGGGTTCTGGAGGGTTTTGAGGGCACTGAGGGTGGACAGGACACCAGACCCAGATGGCATCCACCCCAGAATACTGAAGGAGCTGGCAGAGGTTCTGGTGGGAACTTTGGCAGACTTATTCAGTGCCTCCCTACACTTGAGGTGTGTACCTCAGGATTAGAGGATGGCTCATGTGGTGCCCCTCCACAAGAGCAGCCCCAAGGGTGAATTGGGGAACTACAGACTGGTGAGCTTCACATTCATTGCATGTAAGGCGATGGAGAATATCCTGAAGGAGAGGCTGGTGGCCCTCATGGAGGCCAAAGGGCTACAGGACAGCTGACAGCATGGCTTAATAAGTGGCAGATCCTGCTAAACCAACCTGGTGGAATTCTACGACTGGGTAGCTATGCAATTAGATGGGGGCCATGCAGTGGATGTCCTGAACAGTACCTGAACTTCAGTAAGGCATTTGACTCGGTGCCACATGGGAGGTAGAGAAGTAAGTTAGAAGGCACAGAGGCGGGTGCAAGGGACAGATGGGTAGGGAACTGGCTTCAGGGAAGGCAACAAAGGGTGGTGGTGGTTGGGGAACTCTCATCCCCAAGGGTAGTGATGATCGGTGTTCTGTAAGGCAAGGTGTTGGGACCAGTTTTGTTTGGGATATTCATTGCAGGGATATCATTATGCATCAGAGCAAGACCAGTCTGTTTGCTGACAACACCAAGATGGGAGTGGTGGTGGAGAATGTAGGGGAATGGCAGGGGTTGCAGGATGATCTGGCAAAGCTGTAAACCTGGTCAGACACCTGGCAACTGGGGTTCAATGCCAAAAAGTGCAAGGTGCTGCATTTTGGTACGAAAAACCCAATTAGGAGTTACCAGGTGGCAGAGTGCAGCTAGCCGAGACAGAGGAGAACGATCTGGGGATGCTCATTATAGGATCAATAAACAACTCAGCACAATGTAGATATAGATTAAAAGTGAAACACCATGAACAGCCACTTCCAGCCCACACTGCACTGTCAGAGGTAGCTTGCATCTGCAAAAACACACAAATCCAAGTGGCAATGCACGCTCGAGGAAATTTTAAATGCAAGCATGTATAAAAGAAAATATACCAAGGTTCACTCTCACAACAAAGTTGTAGAATACAGTGTTTACTGGATTTTCTTCATGCTGCAAGTAACAAACAGAAAAAACAAGTACGTTCAAAACCCCTAGCGCCTCGACTCCCAGTATATCATCGAGGAGGGGGGAGGTGATTCTGCCACTGTATAGATCATTAGTTATACCACACCTGGAGTACTGTGTGTAGTAGTGGTGCCTGTATTTGAAGAGGGACATTAAGTTACTGGAGGGGGTGCAGCACAATGTGACAAAAATTATCCGGGGACTGGGGGACTTCCCATACAAGAGGAGGCTGAGGGAGTTGAACATGTACTCGCTGGAGGAGAGAAGGACAAGGGGATATGATTGAAACCTTCAAGTACATGAAAGGAATAAATAAGACAGGTACAGGGGGCTGTTCAAAGTAAGGGGGACACCTGGGGCCATAATATGGACTGGAGGGTGAAAGGTTTAGGTGCGAAATAAGGAGATTCTTTTTTACAGAGAGGGTGGTAGCTGGGTGCAATGTATTACCAGTAGACGTGGTATCCAGTAGAACAGTTGGCTGCTTCAATGGGGGCTGGGACAGGGCAAGGGGGAGGGTCAAGGGAGGAGGTGGCAGGGAGGGATGGGCAGCTGCAGAATAAGGGGTGCTAACTGCACATTTGAGCAGACTTGATAGACCACTAGGCCTTTATCTGCTGGCAAATTTCGTATGTTCATATATATGTTTGTAAATGTTGTGTGGGGTGTCTGTTATGTAAATATACTGCTCTGCCACCTTTAACTGTACCATAACTATGCTTTGAGGCTCTTGTGGGTCAGATCAGCCCTGATTTTAGTGGGGAACTGATAAATATTGAGAGATACATGAAGTATTATAGTGCTGGTGAGTATGCCCAGATGGGGAGTAGCACCTACAAATGTAACAGTATATTCAACAGTAGTGTTGTGACTATTTGACAGTGTGCTTGTCTCTCTTTGCTCCAACCATTGTAACATGGGGACATTATGGCAGGAACTAAATGAGAATGAACACGGAGTGATCAGATGTGCAGTATCAGCAGAAAAGCCTTATGGACAATTATGCTCTTTATTATTGGTTGTACTATACTTACTTTTATTGACCTATCAGAATAAGCTGTTCAATAGAGCTGTGTGGAATGGGAAAATACTGAATTTGTGGAGTGTTGATGGAATTCTACAAAATTCCACGAAATTTCACAGAATTCTGAAGGAATTGTGCAGAATTTGAAATTTATTAATGTGGTCATAACTCAGCTGTCAATGGAGCTAGATAGTTGACATTCGGCATGATTACTGGATGACAGGTGCCCCAATAGTGTGTCAAATACTTTAACATTAGTACACATTGTCTCAAAATTATAGGAGTTCAAAACCTGCCATTTTGTTTTTTGTGGGAAATGTCATGAAAATCTTTATCTCCATGTAACTCAGGAACCTTTACAGCTAGAAATCAGAAAGTATGCACATATATAAATGTAATAACAGCTCTTATTCCTGCCACAGTTTAAAACATTTTGATGAATGCTTTCAAAATTATACTAAAATAACTACAATTCAAATGTTGGCAGAATGCTTGGCTGCCTGTAACACAGCAGCCTTTAAATCTTGATATTTAAAACTTAGTGCACATACCCATGATGCAAATTTGTGTATATCCTGATACTGTGGAAAAATTTGGATAAGAACGTTTACAATTAGATGGAAATAACTGAAAATTAAATGTTGATTAAATGTTTGGCCTCACACAACTCATACACTTTCAGTCTAGTGTTCTGAAATTTGGAATACTTAGGAAAGCCATTAGTACCTGTATACTGTACCTGCCAAATCTGATATCGTTTGGATACGTACTTTGAAAACCAGACCAAAATAACTGAAATTTAAAATTTGACGAAGTGGGATTTTTGAAATGTATTAATTTGGTCATATAGTAACTCAGCCTTCTATTGAGCTGGAGATCTGAAATTAGGCTGTGTTACTTGTTAATAGGGGTTTTAATGGTGTGCCAAATATCATGACATTAAAACACACTACATCAAAATGATAGGTGCTCAAAGTCTGTCATTTTATTTTTTGTGGGAACTTTTATGAAAATGTTTATCTGCATATAACTCATGCACCTTTGGAGCTAGAAATCTGAATCTGTGTGCATATATAAATGTAGTAATAAACCATGTACCGCAACATTTTATGACATTTCGATGAACACTTTCAAAATTAAACTAAATTAAAATCTAAATGTTGGCATAACATTTGGCTGCCTATAGCACAGCCCCCTTTGAAGCCTAAGACTTAAAACTTGGTTCACATAACTCTGCTGCAAGTTTCTCTAAATCCTGAAACTGGAGAAATTTGGGTAAGAAATTTTAAAATTAGGTAGCAAAAAAACTGAACATTAAAGGGAATCTGTATGTTTCCTTATGAAATGATTGTAAAGTTTACTGTCAGGATCAAGTATGTAAATTGTTGGGTTATATTTAGAAAGTGTTTTAGTAAGATAGAAAAATGCTTTACAAATAGGGATGTGGAGGCATCCATGCTGTGGATAGGAAGGGTGTTGTGATGATGTCACTGCCTCACCAGTGTTAACAGTGTGCAGTGCAGCAGGTGGGAACAGTTTGACTGTGCTGTCAGGGATTTTATTATATAGTGAGAAATACCAAGGATTTTATGATTTTATTGTTTTTTGTCTTTTTTTTAATCTTTGGTAACCGGGTAAGGCCCACTAGGCACAATTGCCTGTTTTCAGGGGTGACCGGGGAGCACTGGGTGGTTAAGTGACTTGCTCAGAGTCACACAGTATGCAAGTGGAGGTTGTGAAAATCAAACCAAGGACTGATCTGCTGGATGTACCAAGCTCGTTCACAGCTTGTTCACCGCTCATTACTCTAACCTCTAGGCTATACTGCCAGCCCTATACAGGCAGAGTGAAAGAAAAGAATACAGTGTTTCTCTTCATGATAGAACAGGATCCTTGTTTGTAGAAGTAATTTGTTTTAACCTGCCTAACTGCATACTATTAGAGCTAGTGAGGCAATGACATCTTCACAGTACCGTTCCTGTCCACAAAATGGTTGTCTCCACATTACAATTTTAAATGTATTTTTCTGCCTTACTAAAAACATATTCTAAGTATAACCCAGCAATTTAGATACTGGATCATCATAGTAAACTTTACCATAATTTCATAAGGAAACATAGGGATTCCATTTAAATTGTGATTAAATATTGGGCCATCCATAACTCATCTCTCTCTTTCAGTCTAGAACTCTGACAACTGGCACATGTATGCAAGCCATCAATATCCATACACCTGCCAGATTGGTACCATTTTGATAAAAACTATAAACAAGGCCACTGTTTTTCGGTTTTTACCGGAAAATCCGGTAAAATTTCGGAATTAGGGCTGCCTGAAAACCGGTAAAAATGAAGATTTCATGGAATCTGGCATTTTCTATCAAATCAGTAAATCTATAAAAAAGTGTGTTTTTCTTTTAATTCCTTCCTGTACTATTTTCAGTTTGCTTTATTTAATGCTCTGTATATGAAGCCTTCTTTAATTCTGATTATTTATGCACATGCTAAAAAATGCTAACAGAATCCCGGTAAAATCCGGAAATTAGAGTAACAATCACCAGTGAAATTCCGGAATCTTAAGTCTTGAAAACGGAATTTAATTGTTTTAATCACCGTAAATCAGTGGCCTTGACTATAAACTGTATCAACATACCCAAAATGTAAAATGTGTCACAATTCCACAAAAGTTTTATGCAAATTCCACAAAATTCCATGGATTCAGAATGTTCATTCTGTGGGCATTCCACTGGCAGAATTTTGTGTTCCTCAGAGCTGTGGTGTTTGACTGTTATCCGCTGACTTACAGTATAAATTCCTGCAACATGCTGGTGCAGCTATGGAGGGGTAACATTGTATACCTCACTGGACAATTACTGGACTCTGCTATACAGCAAGGGCAATTCCATGGTATGAACCATGAGCCAGGCTAACTTTGTTTTACTTTCTGGAGGCTGACCTCACCAAGAGCTCTTTTGAAGGGATCCATGGGGTCCTGTTGCCTTGGCAGGGATGGCTCCCTCTCTACCCTTACCATAAATGGAGATCAAGGTGGTATATCCAACACTGGTCCAAAGTCAGCAATGCCGATGTGTCATAGGCAACTCTGATACATGTGGTTGTTAATGTGTGCTAGTTGTGGCCCATTCAAGATAAATGGCTATGTATTGTCACCATAGGAGGTTCAGATCTCAGAAACTCTGAGTCTTCACACCAGTCACTGGGATCTTATTCACTTGTAAAGCCTAAAGTGTTACTCAGTGATCCTTTTTACAAGTGGCATTGCCCCAAGGGTGGAAAGTTTTCCTTGCCCAGTGCTTACCCAGACTGTGCTTCAGCACATTTTCCTACCCACACCCAGGTAGCTCTAGTTAATGTTTTTTGACTGTTTCCTCAGTTTTCCATTACTAGGGGAGCCATTTGTTTCAGTGGATAATGTGTATTACTCTTTTTTGTTCTGTTTTTTTTGCATTCTGTTTTCACACATAGGCCCAGATATTCAAAAGTGTTGCACCATGCACAATAAGGATGCGCCAGCGCAAGTCCGAAAATGTGCCATTCTGTGATATTCAGCGGGAGGCAGATGCGCGCCCCAAATCACACTGCACAAGAGCACAATGATAATGAATGCATGTGCAACTGAAGGGGGAGGAACCATGCATAAATGGAGCAGTGCGATATTCAACAACATATGCCATGTGCAATAGGGGAGCAAGTGGAAGTTGTGCGATAGCGGAAATGAGCCAAAATAAAAAGGAACAAGAGAGAGGTGCAAGAATGCTACAGGGAAGGCACATGTTGCTGAACCATAGGCAGACACACAGGCAACACACACACAGGGCAGGACAGAGACAGAACACCTGGAACCCCCAGGAACAGGGAAGGTGTGGGGAGCCACAGCCACAGTGCAGTGCAAAAAGGGGGAAGTGCCACACAGCACTGAGGCCACTACAGGAAGATGTTCCTGGTGCAGGGGAAGTAGCAGTAAGGACAGCGGGGAACACAGAAACAGTTGCTGGGGGACACAAGCCAGGGACATGGCCAGTGCCACCATCCAGATGGAGGAAGTTATGAGGGGGTGAGAAGGCAGGCAGCAGGAGGGCGCTGCCCTGGAAAGGCCCGTCGGCGGTATGTCCCCAACAGGCAGTACCGAGCCCACATCAGCTTCGAGCTGTACACTGATACTGAGATCGTGGGATGGTACCACCTGAACCGGGCAATTCTGAGGTGGCTCTGTGAGCTGTGCAGTGATGTGATGCAGGCACCAACACAACGGAGCCATACTCTGTCAGTGGAGACCAAAGTGACAGCTTGCATGTGCCTGCTCACGACGGGTACCTTCCAGAGACCAACAGAGGACACAACAGGCATAACCCCGTTGGCCACATCATGCCACCTCATCCAATTTCTCAGCGCACTGCTGCCACATGCTGCGGAGTACATCCATTTCCCCAGCACACCGGTGGAATGCATGGTAAACATACAGGAGTTCCACAGGGTAGCACGTATGCCTGGCATGCTCGGGGCAATAGACTGCACCCATGTGGTCATCCGCACACCACCTGGCCCCAAAGGGGCTGCATACATGAATCAGAAGGGGTATGCAAGCATCAACTGCCAGGTGGTGTGCGATGCCAGGGGGTGCATAATCAATGTCTGTGCCATGCATCCTGGGGGAGCACATGATGCCTTCATCTGGCACCAGTCAGCACTGTGCCACAGGTTTGAGAGTGGGGACATCCCCACTGGCCACTTAGTGGGTGAGTATGCAAACCATGCAGAAAGACATGGAGCTTGGGAGGGGCATAGTCAGAGGTGATATGGGTATTGGCCTAGATGGCCCAAGGCAGGGTGATGCTGATCACCAAACTAACTTCCACCCTCTACACACAGGTGACAGTGGATACCCACTCCATTCCTGGCTGCTCACACCATACCGGCAGCCCACGACCCCATCACAGCAACGCTACAATGAGGCACATGCCACCACATGCAATGTCATCGAGTGGGTGTTCGGGATGCTGAAGGCACGTTTCCATTGCCTGTTCACGTCTGGCGGTGCCCTACAGTACAGCCCCTAAAAGGCCTGTGGGCTATTCCTGGCCTGTTGCATCCTGCACAACATGGCCAATGGCTGTGGGATAGCCATACAGGTTGAAGAGGGGGACAGTGATGGGGACAATGAGGACGCTGGTGAAGATGGTGATGGGCAGCCCCCTCTTGGTCAAAGGGACCCCTGACTGATCCGGCTGGCACAGCTGCACCGGGACACCATCACAGAGGAGCACTTCAGCCAACCCAGGTAAGTCATGAGGCCATGTGCAACCACCAGTGGCAAAAGCACAGCCCACAAACACACATGGACAAACACCAGGGGTGCATGTCGTTAAGGGAATTGGCCGAGCATGGAACTGCACATGCTACCAGGGATGGGCAAGGTCTAACACAGCACGCGGTCACACACACACACACACACCTCACAAGACATGCACAAAGGGTAGGAGGCACGCCGACCCTGACCGCCACCCCTAGCCACACACACGTCCACAGACCACCACACCCAGTGCCTGTCATTGTGAATGTGTCAGACACTGGGCACCATTACACAGTGGTGGACAGCACAACGCAGGCATCATCATGCACATGCCACAGTGGACAGCAGTTGGGAGGGTGTGCAGATGGAATGTGTGCATGCGTGCAGGGCCGGGTACCCCACCCGTGCATTGCACACTGAACAACACAATGCACACAGGGCAGCATCAGACAGTAGCCTTGTTTGGAGACAGATCAGTCATGCGCCACAGTGCCATGGCAGCCACAGATGCATGGGTGGCCCCACCGAGACCCGCCAGCAGTGATAGGCTGACCAATGGCCTCATGAGTGGCACAGACGGTCCTCCAGAGGTTCAACTGCATGAACATGACTGTGCTCGCGCAGGGGACTGCAGCACACCAAACATGCCTGTGCTAGGCGTGCTCGGGATGCCCACAGCTGAACCCGGTGTCGACAAGGAGGGTGTCACACGACGCCGGGAACAGGGGAGTGGACATTGCACTACGCGGTGTCTGCAATGCATGGGCAAATAACTGTGTGCCCATTGTGGCCATGACAGCTGTGATTGCCTGTGTCTGCCTGTCAATGGCAGCAGTCACATCCTCCCACAACCGGTCCATACCTGCCAGGAGCAGAGTGGTGTCTCTGCTGCACTGCTCCTCTGCCTGGTGCAGAGCCACACAGAGTGCATCCACCGCCATCACAAGCTGCACCTGCTGATTGACTGATGCTTGGAGTATGCAGGTATGCTCATCTAAGAGGTCATCTGCCTGATCGGCATGCTGTCCCTCGCGGTGTTCGTGGCTATGATGGGCAGCACCCCTTGAGGTTGGGTGCTGCACACCAGGGCCATGCCTGGGCATGTCCGCAGGTGGTGCAATGACGCCGCCCCTGACACTGTCCCCCCATGGCCATTGGCCGTCTGCTTACACTGCCCCTCCGGCTGCCGCTCTCCAGGGCTCAACGGTGCTGCCACAGCAGCCGCAACAGCCCCACTGTCCTGAACACACACCAGTGCTGCCTCAGTGGTGTAGACAGGCACAGGCTGGGACTGTGATGTCATGTAGGCCTCCACGGCGGCACCACCCGTGGCTATGCCCGTGATGTCACCTGCTGTGTGGCCATCCTGTGGCCCACACGTTTCACTGCCCATGATGTGAGCTCCATCATCATCAGTGATGGATCCAGCACCAGCCCGAGTCTCAGCATGCTGGCATCCATGGACGCTGGCACGCTGGGACACGGGCAGGGCCTCCTCCACACCTGCTCCACCAACATCAGTCCAGACGTCCAGGTGGGCCCACTGTCACCCTGACCCTTGTATGCCTGTGGAGGTGGACGGGCCCTCCTCTATCTCCATGCTACCACCCTCAGTGGACAAGCCCACCACCACTGACCCATGTAGATGCTCAGGAGCTGTAAGGGAAAAACAGTAGCATTAATGTATGTGACCTACCCTGTCCCCCCCATTGACAGACCAGGACCTACCATGCAGTGACTGGCTACCACCCATCTGGAATCCACCACCCGGAACACCCTCGATGGCACAACCCTGCATGCTGCCAGCAACCCGCTCTTCTTGTGGGGTCAGGCGTTCCACGTCCAGCTGTCCCCCACTGGTTGCAGACCGTGCTGCCCTGATGGCAGCCACCTTCTCCTTAATCCTCCGCCTGTCAGTGCCCATCTTCTTTTTGCACTCCTGCACAGACCACTGGTGCCTGCCATGCAGGTTGATGGCATGCACCACCTCTTCCCATGCATCAGCATGGGCCTGTGGTGTTTCCTGGTGTCAGCTGAGCAGCGGCTCCTGGTCGAGGTAGGCCTCAAACAGGGCATCTGTTTCTGCCTTGCTGAAGTTAGGCCTCCTCTTCCGCCCACATCTCTGTTCCTCTTCCTCCACCTCATGATCAGTTATTATTCATCCTGTGAGAATGACAGGTGTTACCTGTGACTGTGCAGTCCCATGCATGTCCCACACACCACAGTCCACACTCCCAAACAGCATACAACTCACCACAATAGACTGCAGTAACTGACTATGGCCAGTGCAGCCCAATGTCGCATTTTATAACGCAACAGATGCAAATGAGGTGAGGCGCATTTTTAAGTGGATGCAAATGCAGTGTCTGCACCATTGAATGGCTGATTAACTGATTTGCATATGCTGGCTGAATATCGTGCTGTTACGCTTTGCGTAATTGTGTTGAACGTGCTCAGCCAAGGGAGCAATTCTATGACATGCACAGTATACACCGAACTGCGCATGCTGGGGGTGATGATACAGACACCTGCTGCGCTGCTGATGTGCTGTGAGTGGGAGGCAATGCAGGGCATGGCCACCAGTGTGCCACAGGCGCTACTGTGCTGTTAACATATATGGCACTGTGGCACTGGGGTGCCGTAGGCACACTGGGGCCACAGTGCTGTAGGCCGCTGCAGGAGGTGGCACACAGACACCCAATTGTGCTACACGCATTGGGTTCCAATCATGCTGCGGCTGTCCATGCGCGAGAGACCCTTGACCCTGTGCCAGACCTTTGCCCCCTAGACGCCATGCATCCGGCATGGGTGCACCACTATCGCGCTGTTCAGTGACAGCATGATAGGGAATGGCAGAGCTGTAACATGCAGCATCTGCACATGGCGGGACCGCGCTGCCGAGCACCATTTTGACTCCAACTATCTGCTGAGATGGCAAGGAGAAGGGCTGCTATGTGGAGCCAGGTTGAATTGGCAAATCTGATGGCCATTGTAGAGCCCCATGCTGGGGCTCTATATGGTGATGCACCCCTAGACAGGGCCAGGAGTGCAGTTTTGCAGGAGGTGACTGATGCACTGGAGGAGGCCACAGGAATCGGGTGCATGGCACAGCAGTGTCACCACAGGTACGGGGACCTCAGGTGCTGGGACGCAGACATGCTTGCCCACCTGTGGGAACGTGCCAGGAGGGGCACGGTGCCATGGCCAGGTAGGTGCCCCATCCATACACTGTTATCGTCCATACGGGTATCACAGTTGCATGTGTCCGCCACATGGGGGGGCCATCCAGTGTTGGCTGTGGTGGTGGTATCAGGGTTGGGGGTGGATGGGTATGGCTGTGTGGGATTGCACACACATGGGGGTGGGGGGACTTTGCTAAGCTCTGCCAGGAGGACCAGCAGGACGGGAGGGGTGAAGGTCCGCAGAGACGCAGGGACCAGCCTGATGATGGTGAATGCCTTACATCCATGATTATTATTGCATGTTGTGTAACAGGGCAGGCAGCGGGGCATGGCCACCATCCATTGACACCACTGCCATGCACGCAACTTGTTACAGTCAGCACTGTCCAGTGGCACTGCACGTCTGGGAGTGCATCAATGGTGGTCCATGCATGCACCGGGGACATGGCTGTGTCACTGCCTTCACACCGCATAGCCAAGTCACTGTACGGCCACGGTGGTGCTGTGCCAGACATGGGTGGTGGGTGTGTGCAGTGGTCTGCATGGCTGTGGGTGCCTGGGTAGGCAGGTCTTGTGGACACGGTCACTGTGGGTGGTTGCACACCATCACAGGGGCGTGGCACATGGCTGTATGCCATACACAATGGATGGGCTACAGGGGGCTGGACAGTGACACGTATTGACTCTGCTCCCTTGTCCTAGGTGGACGGTGACTTCAAGCCATCGAGAGGGACTGCAGGAGCTGTTACAGGTGGCAAGGGTGACCCTGGAGCTCCTCCAAAGGATGGACCAACATGGGGTGAGGAGGCGGAGGACACATCGGCACCACATGGAGGATGAGCAGGGCAGACGATAGCCCATCCATGCCCCTGAAAACACCTTCCTCCCCTGGAACCACCCTCACATCCCTTCTTCCCTTTCCTATATGTTCACCCCTGCCCCTTACCTGCCCCCACCTGGTATGTGACCCTTCCCCCCATTGTACATAATTGTAAACAGTTGTTTTGCTTGCCTGTTTTTAATACATTTGTTTTCTTATGACAACTGTGGTGGTCTCTGATTTGCAGCGGGCTACAGGTGCTCAGCTGCAGTGGTGTGCATGGCATCAGGGGTGGTGCACGCATGGGCATGTGTGTGTGTCCAGAAGGGAACTGCCTATGGTGTGGGTGGGGGGATCAGTCACTGTCTGTGGTTTGTGTGTTGTTTTCTGTGCACTGGATGCCTGTGTGCAGTGGTCCACGGTACATGCACTGTGTGCATGGCACCCCTGTCAGACCATCCATGGCCTGTGCAGCTGACACCCTTGCATATCTGTGATATGCACGGTCTGCTGGTGTGTCAGTGGTG